>JAWJWE010000036.1:0-1267500 GCA_037055365.1 Polyplax serrata | reverse complement strand
TTCTGACGGAAAATATTACAGAAGATATACAAAAAGAAAGTCGAGGTGATGGTGACGTAAATATCGATTGAATTTTATTGTTAAGGTGAACTATGTGTACCAATCGTACAATTTGCATGATAGAAAAAGCAATATGGATAACACATAAAAAAAATATTGAAATATTTCTTCCAGCTGCGAAGGAGAGGTGCCCATCTCCTACCTCGAGGGCCTTCTTTCGGACCGGTTCCATTGGTGGCGGTGCACTTCACGATTGAAAAAATCGAGCGAGAAGGATAATTTCATTTAGGCGAACAACCAGAAGAAGAGGTTCAACAAGTTCAATTATAGTTTCCAGGTGGTATATGCCACCTTGAAACCCAATGCCGGAAAGATGAAGCACCGGGAGAAGAAGTTGTTATGTGCTGGGTCCTCACGCTTCGATGGGTACTCATCGGTAGGTGGACGAGACGAGTCCGACCAGAGCAGTACACGATTTAGCTATTAAACTCCTTCCGCTCCTTTTTACCAAATTATTTTGAACTAGAAATAATTATGTTTCAGTTAAAAGAAAAATTGTATACCCCGTACTGGAAATTGTTGGTGGGTCGTTCGCAAGCAGAAGAAACCACCTCGGAAGAAGGTCAGCAAGAAAACAGTGAGGAAATAAATAGAATTGGAGACGTGTCCAACGCTATAAAAAGCAACCACATGCAGTTGTAGTAAAGTAAATCTGTGGATAATCATCTGTTATTAATATTCTTGAGGTTGAACATCAGAGAGAACTTCAAAGAGAAAACCAAACAAATCAAAACTGGTGGCAGGGAGACAAAAAATTTACCCAGTTTAATTTTATAGCTTAATTATAATTACAATTAACGATTGAACGGTTGAAATCAGAACATAAAACGACCGTAGAGGTTGTTTTGTAAAATACGAGCAATGGCAGCAAGGTCAGAGGGTGGCACTCAAAAGCAAACAAACGCCATAAATGGCAACGCGTTTTCACGCAGATGCCGTGCCATTTTTCATCGGAACATAACGAGCTCGGAGATAGCGAGGCTACGGGGTGGGTACCTCAGGTTACAACACGGCAGATACCCGGTACCCGCCACATCGACAAAGCGGAGATACAAAAAATTTATTTACACTATCGATTTGATAAGGGTTAAGTAATTGATATTGGCAGTTGAGTGTGTTGTAAGAGCAGAACGTGGGTTGCATAACGCGAAAGCAGATTGATGTGGTGCTCGTCGATAAAATCAATTGGGTGAGTGAACACCCACCATTCGAATCGGTATCGAACGGTTTCGCGATATTGCTAACCTATCCGTTTATGTATACACATAAAAAATAAGTCGATATGTTCCGACTGACCCACTTTTCAAAGGAACCTGCAATTAACACGAAACAAAAACGCCAGCTAAATCCTTTGGGCTTCTCGGAAGTTCTCATCTTAAGTATCAATAGTAGTGCTTACCACTACAAAATTACTATTTATCTATTTACTTTTGGAGGTAGTGTAGACAGTGATCGTGCTACACACAACAAATAATAGGACAAGGACAGGATAATGAAAATATACGGCCCAGTTTAAACGTGTATCTGATGTATTATCAAGAAGATAGTCAATTGGAACTTGCACACGAATTTAATAAAAATATATGTACATATTTCAAACAAAATCGGAATTACCGTTAAATATTTCCAGTAATTCTGCAATAATATAAGAACAATAGTAATGAAATAAATAACCGTAAGAGTAATAGGAATAACATTTTGTGTATTTGTATATTATAAATAACCGAGCGGTTCCCGGTTAATTCCCAAGGGTTTTCTCTACCCGGTGAATCATTTTATTAAATATGACTTTGTTTTTTTTTTTTTTTGAAAACGTGTTTCAGTCTTCCAATGCTGAAAATATCAATTAACGAGAGCAGCCTTGGTACTTCTAAATTAATTTGGCAGAACCTGGCCAGGAAAAGCGGCCGACCATGCGATTTTTCGGTCCTATTTAGAAATAAATTTATTACTAACAGATACCTGGCGTTTTTCATTAGAATCTCCGTCCCACAGTGAACAACCTGTATCTCATATATAACCCTCCCCTCCTCGAGTTATTTAATTAATTTAGGAATGATTTGCTGGTTTTATGAAGCCGTCAAACACCCCCTGCTCGTGTAGGGTCAAGTGGTGAGCGCAAGTTACACTTCCAATTGAAATTATGTACCGACGCGGCAGTTGTATTAATTTAACCGGTACCGAATGATGGCCGGTGTGAGTGACTCGATTCAGGCAGGTTAGTAAGTGGATGAAGACGACAGAGCGAATGTCAGCGAAACGAACAAATTTAATAATTACGACCTGGTCGCAGGTATGGGAGGAAAATCGGGCGTTTATCATAAACATATTATATAATAAGCACTAGTGCAAACTACTCAACGCCTATAGGAGTGTCTAATTATAATGGACCCTTGAGGGTCTGACATGAGTTTGCCAACCCACCAGGTTCCTACCCTCGGAGAGGTGGAAAAGAAAAAGTGCAGCGGAACAGTTCGTCACCCGCAACTCACATCCCACCTGTGCACATATATATTAATATTTTATATATATTAAGGAGATAAGATAACGACCCGAGCAAATGATAATGCAAATCTAGTTTATAAATTATGTTGTACAATCCAGATAACCTGATCCCATTAAACAGTGTTGCGAGACTGTACTAA
The DNA here is from genome assembly GCA_037055365.1 of Polyplax serrata. NCBI lineage: Eukaryota > Metazoa > Arthropoda > Insecta > Psocodea > Polyplacidae > Polyplax > Polyplax serrata. The sequence continues at coordinate 1,264,795 of JAWJWE010000036.1, read as the reverse complement.
TACGGTGGAAAATGTAATCTTCTTTTACATAAGTTTTCCGATAACTTTAAGAGTTATTTTGCATCAATACTAATTATTTAATTAGTGGTTTTTTACAAATCGTCTTTTTCTGTCTGTCTCACCACTCGATGGAAAACATTTATTACTACAAGCGGACACGAGTACTTATTTATTATTACGAGACGGATAATCCGGGGCCAAGAAGGAAAGAAACGCGATTTGGATGATTCCAAAGAAAAACTATAAAGCTTATATTATATTTTTTTTGACCCGATAGGACGCATCGGGGGGATAAATTAGGTACATTAATTACTCAGTAGGTAGGTACTCAAACATTTAAAAATTCAATTTGGTCTCTCTCTCTCTCTCTCTCTCTCTCTCTCTCTCTCTCTTTCGAGGGAATGGTACTTGGCCTTTGACTCTGCTTCTGTATGTAATTAAAGTCATCCAAGATGTTCTCGCAGAGGCATAAACATAATGAGAGAACATAAAGTGAATTTGTTAATGTGCGATGAGTACGTTTCAGTCTTTTTCTTTAACATTCAATTTGTTAATTGGTGCCGAGTGTTTGTTTATTTGTTATGTCGGTGCCCGTCGATAGGAGCATCGTTTCATCAAAACTTTGACTTTAAAGAAAAATAACTTGAGTGACGCAGAGGTTGTGTGAGATATTAGTAAATAGATCAGAGAAAAATGGTACATATTAATAACAACGTAAAGAAATTGGTAACGCGACACAAGCTAGAGCGTGACAATATAAAAACTCATACTTTAAATATGGTATACTTAAATTCTGGCTTACAGAATTCGATGTTATGCTTGCAAAAATATATTTGAACTTATGTTACACGACCACGTTGTGAAAATAGTTCTGTAAATTTTAATAACATTAATAAGAAACCCGCACCTTAAATACCATCAACTTGATCGGGTTATTAATATTACGTCTTGAAAGTATAATAAATTAAGTACTCCTGACCGTTTCGTAATCTTTTTTCTGCTTGGAACATCCTTTGTTTTGGGAACGACTTGTGTTGCACAAAGAGGAATTGTAACAAAGTAATAAATAATAATAAAAATTATACATATAAAAACGAAGTCTTTGTGAGTACCGAAGAAACCTTCAAAGAAACTGGAGAAAATGATTGTGTAATACCAACCTATGTTATGTAAAATACTAAAAATGAGAGTAAAACATTAGTCAGAACGTCAAAAGCATTCAGTGAATGAATACTGATGTCCCTTTTTAAATATTTATATGAAGTTTCTTACTTTTGGTAGTGTTTTTGAAAGCAGCCATCCAAAACGCACTTAAGTACACAAATGTAGAACAATACAAGCTGACATGCAAAATATTATAAATATCATATTACTTAAGAACTGTACGCTTTTATAAACTTCTGTAGGGCTCAGATATGTAATGATATACGTCTGTAGCACAAGCACGGTACATCAAGAATTTCAAATAATAGTTAACGTCCATGTCAACTTATTGAACAAACGTATAGTTCATTTATTATTCATATATTTAATGGTTTGAGATTTATCTGATTGAAGCTTTTTAACATCTTATTACTTGATACTTTCGCATGGCCGTCATCACACAGGTGAGTACCTCAATGGCCTCCTCATATTTCTCAGCGGCGACATTTCCTCTTGGGAATAAACTGAAAACGAACAAGACAAAATGTCGGGGCCATTTAATAATGTAAAATAACACCGGAGCGTATAATAAATAATAAATAAATATAATTTTTCGTGCCCTTGTCGGCGCTCGTATTCGACTCCTCTCTGAAAGTCACCAGACACTTCACCAAGTTATCGTTAATAATAATAATAATATATTATATTATAGAGGTGGTGCTTGCGACGTATGGGGCCTCCATCGTTATAGCTGGTCTCAAAGGAAAGAAATATGGAAATAAGGTGAACGGATAATCTTTAATAAGCCGGAATGAGTTGAGCATTAAGTGAAATCAATGCGGAGACAATAAATTAATGCGAAATACCACGGAAGAAGACGAAAAGCAGAAGAATCTTCATGAAAAGAATTTTTAACTCTCGGAGAAGTCGTAAAAAAACTGAATGAAAACGTTACGTACCTGAGATGGCGGTCAACTAGTTTATATAAACGGACACGAGTTGACACAAAATTCCGCAATTATATTTATTAATTAGTATAAATTCGGCCTAGTGTTTACTATGCGAGAAGAAAGAAAACGTTAATAGGCCAGTGATGGGCGAGAGAGATGGGACGGCGAGAAATTATGTACACATGTGTATAATAATCCGGTGACGCGTAATTGGCGTTCTTCGCCCTACATACAATCTAGTTGACATTCTAATTACTACCTGACATCGGGAGAATTCGCGTTTTATGTATCATCCACACATAAGTCCAATTTAAGGCTAAGGTTTAACCCGAACTTATCAACATAACTTTTATCGCTCATTCATTTCTTTAACTTAGCAAGTTGAATTACGTAAACTGCCGAGGAGCAGTAATTGTGAAGTATTTAAAGATTTCTTCAGCTGCATAATTCTATTTGAACCAGTTCATTTATTTAATTGATTCGTTAATAAACAGAGCCGGGTAATTAAAGAAACACATTTGTTAGGCCAGCTTCCATCGGCCTCATACATAATACGATGGTAATAATAATAAAGGAACGCAAAACAAATCAGTTTAATTGCTAAATTAAAGTTTTTATGACTGGAAAATTGTGTAGTAAAATTTAAAAATGTAGCACTTGGACTTGAACACAAAGGGAGAAGTTGCAAAAAGTGAAATGCACACAAAAACAAAGTGCAATAAACAAACTATTAAAGAATCGAACTCAAAAGGATGTAATAGTACAAAGCGAGTGGAGTATTTATGTATTTTTCGTCTTCACATCGAAAGTATTTGCCTTTACAAAATGTGTGGTTTTCCAGTGGTTTTCCCACTGCCTGAATCATTTTAGTTAAGTGAATTATTAAACTGGTGACTACTGAAAATTTTTGGGTTATTCGACACAAAATATTTATGTAATTGTGTTAGGTACTTCAGAGGTACAACACTACAATAATATGACTACTGAACTGACTACTGACTACTGAATTCCCTCAGCATAATGCACTTTTTGATTTCAGTACTTGTCAGTGCTATCCTCCGAGTACTCCACAGACTTCGACGCATTCGTTGCATATTGAAAGGACCAGGTACCTTCTCCATTAAAATGGGATTAGAAGTATTTTATTACGTTTTTAAAGTTTTCCTTGGGGTCTTGTCGTGGTTAAGTACTGGTACCAAGTATTGCCTCTCATTTTGGCAAACCACAGAGAGTTGTGCAACTGGTACACTCAGTACCCACTGACTAGTTTTATATCTTAACTTGAAGAGATACTTTTAAATTTCATAAAACCTCTTAACTGTGGTTATGTTTGCACCCGAATGCTGTTAAGTAGAACTTTTGTCCTCCCAAGTTCCAGTGTAGTACTTGTAAACTTTCTAAAGAGTGTCGTTTGTCGTTCGCTGTATATTACAATCACGAGTCGAATACAGAAATTTATAGGTAAAAAAGTGTGTTTAATTATTTAAGCTAGATAAAAATCTTGTGTAATATGAACATGTGTCAAAACTATTGGTTCAGCGGTGTTAACAAGTTGTATAATTAATTTAAGTACACAAAATATATGTTTTAAAATATATTTAGAACAAATTGAGTAATTTAAGTAGGAATTCTAATACTCTCACTAATATTCTCTTACCTGTTACGAAATTGTAACATTTGTTTTAATTTTAATTCGTGTGGTATCGACGGACTTGAGTTCAACATTTGTGAAGTGGATGATTCGAAAAACTTTTGAAATGAACGTTCCTTTTCTTTTTTATAGTCAGACTGAGAATTCCCCAAAAATTCAAGATTGTAGAATACTATCAGTATCAAGGGGACATGACATTGCATCCACTAGGTTCAGTCCCCTGCAATGTCCAGAGTCATGTGACTGATAAATTATCATCTGATAAATAGTGAAACGGGGTGCAGTTGAGTCTGTCAGATAGGTCCCTTGGCCGTTCATAACACGAGAACCTTTGTCATTGATGACTTGAATGATGAAATGATTTCACTTTCGAAAATAGACGATCACGTTTGAGTGATTACAGGGCAGCAGACGATAAGTGAATCATGGGAGCCCGCAATTGCAAACGAAATTTCCCAGTCGTGTGGTGTCTGTGTCATGGACTTTTTATTGACTGGCAAAACGCAAGGTAACCTTCGATGCAACGACTTAATTGCTCGGCCATTAAAAAGGATACTCGAAAGGCAATTAATGCTTAGATCCGTAATTTTGGGAAATTTAAGGAAAATTATTCACAAGCGAATAAGGCACAGAGGCACACGGACGGACGAGGGCTCAAGGTTCTTACCTGAAAGTAAATTCTCGACCATAGAGTGAATGAGAAAAGACTCGACTGTTTGACCCAAGACGAATTTTATGTCTGTGAGTCTCGCGTAGCAGGTTTTTCAACAATTTTTACAGGAGTTCCTTCCGGTGTTTTCTGTCCATTCATTTGGTTTGGTGTTGTGCTTTGCGCAAATTTAATGTGTTCAGTTCGAGTTGATCTGTTCGTTCTTGGCGAGGGACCATAAAAAATTTTCTCGAGCACGAGCAACTCCCTCAAAAGAATGTCATTTAAACAACTCCATGCGTACATATAAACATATACAATACAAATGGCATTAATCAAACTTGATTAACTTGACGGGGTCGGTTTAAGTTTCAATTTATTGAACACAAAAAAATCCTCTATTACGCGACAGAATTCTAGCTGGTGATGTTTACAAAAAAAAAAAAAAATAGCGTTGACATGTAGAGAGAGAAACCAAATCCCACATGAAGACTCATTTAAATCGGATTATTTCTCCTAAAACAACTAATTACCTGCACACCTGTGCACGTGAAACAGGTAGAAGTAGAAGCTTGACCAAAAAAAAAGAAGTCTGAAAGAGTAGTCGATCCAGATGAAGTTGGTAAAAGTAGATTTTCTTTCTCTTAAGCGTAAAATTTACATCCGAGGTCAAAGTTCTTGGGTCGTTAAGATCTCCACCAACAATGGCTACTTATGTTAATAAATTCGACTTAACTTTGTTTATCTAAACGGATTACAAAAAGGTAGTTTCTAAAATACGCTAGCCGCCATTTTCGGTCCGAAAGTGCCGATTTAGACTTTAGACAAAATGACTAAATCGCTCATCTCGATCTGTTTGAATTAGTTTAAAGTTCAATTACCATAATAACCCTCGCGTTATCTTGCCAGGTACCATGACAAGAGTTGAATTGTAGCAATTGTTGATGTTAATGAGATGCTGAGTTAGAAAATAGTTTTATCTTGAGGTGAGTGAGACTCAGCCCCACTATTTTTGAGTGGTACGTGGTGGCGGCAGGAGTAATGGAGAAATTATTGACAAAATTGCAAACTCTATTAGCACGTTAGAACTACATCCTTCGGTACTCGGGTACTCACCGGCATTATTGAGGAAATGTTTCCAGGGGCTGCTTACCGTTGACACAGCATTTCTTGCTTTTCTGTTAAAACCTTTATTTAATTTGCAATGGTTGTAACTTCAATATCAATACCAAGTATCAATCCAAGATATTTTGTCCTCACCACACATGTTTCCGAGGTTGGAAAGAAGGGAATCGACTCAAAATCGACTCTTACTACCAACTACTATAACAGAACGTGAATTGTGATGAAGAAAGTAGCACATGGAGCAGTATGTCATCGTTAGAGTAGTAACAATCACTTGGAGAATAAGGACTGGATAGATTGCTCAATACAAAGTTAACTTAGGTAGATCAGTGACTCATTCTGACTTCTCATCCTTCTTCTTCTTCATCATCTAATTATCTTCTTTTCTTCATAGAAAGGACTGTCAAGAATTCTAAATCACAGCTGATATGATCCGTCACATTTCTTTGTAAGGAGAACAAGGAATGAAGGAAAGAAGAAGAAGAAGAAAATTTTTTAGCATTAATTGATCTGAAGTTACTGAGATACAATATATAAAAGTATGTATACTGTATAAAGTATAAGGAATGCAGAATTCAAGGTTTGCCCTCGTGGGCATCAAAACTAATCCATGTAAAATCAGATTATTAAGAAAACTAGTTACGGCCGTTATGGTCGAATTCATTAGATGACTCGATAAGCTTTCGTCCTGGCTGGCGTACTTTTTGCCTTTCACACGAATTCGCCTCAGAAAGTGGACGAGTAGCACCCGATGGGTACCGGTGGTCGATGCTCACTGTTGGCTACCCAGCAAAACTACAATTCAGAAAGGATTTCAGGGACCTTCCGGCGATGGACAGACACGAGTTCGGCCCTAAATATTTGGCCGTCCATTTAAAATTTTTCATCTGAGTTTGAAATGTTTAAGTGACGTTGGGTCGACCCATGACCTCGGGGGTCTGAACTTGTTGTTCTTCTTCTGCGGTTCCGTGGACCGTTCAAATTAAATTAGAACTCATAGTTAGAAGTTGCTGTTCAAGGAACAGTCCGTACCAAATCTTAATAAAGTATGTGAGTAATCCAAATACAAGTATACAATGTAAAATTGTAAAATTCAAAAATTTCACTAACGTCCTTATACAAATAAAAATTATACATGTAATACTCTCAAAAAATAATTTGTTCCGCAAGAAGCACTGCAAGAGGTCTCAGGAGCTTCTGCAGAATACAAAAGTGTGAGATTTATTTGGATGATACTCAAGGTGGTCAGCTGGTCGATTTGTGTACTCCTCGCCAACATCAAATTTCTGTTTTTCTTTTTAGTTGAGACAAGCTCAGCCTCAGGTAGAATTGAGTTTTCTTTCGCCATTCGAAAGTATCTCAAATGAATGCATAATAATAATAATAATAATAATAATAATAATAATAATAATAATAATAATAATAATAATAATAATAATATATCAAACGCGTTCGAATTCAATACAATCAGTGGGCCATTTGAAATGGAAATACCTTGAAGCGTCTCTCCGGCCAGCAATTACATCACTATTTATATTTATTATTATTTCATTATGTCTGTAGCATTCCCTTGAACCTGAGTCATTCCACTGGGTCGATCTCACGTGTCGGATCACATCGACCATAAGAACCGACAAAATAAACAGACAGATCGGAGGAATATTGTTGATTTTTCGCAATTTATCAACAAGACATCTTCAAAAAAAAACCCTGGTTACGTCAAACTAGATAATTCAATTTCTATTATGCGCTCTCGGCCGGTTTGAGGTATCTGATCTTTCTCTAATTGCTCGATCGTGTTGCGTTTGTCCAAAAGAGGCAATCCTATACGCACACACCCAGGCAGAGGTACAGAAATAGACAAGAGGACGTAACTCGGGATTGATGTTCTGAACAAGAGGAATTTAATATAGACTATTAAGCAATGATCCTTGTGATTGATGAGCTGTACAGGGCACTCGTGACAATGGAAAGGCACTCACTGGAAACGTTCACTCTTGCCGCTCATTTCTATTTGTTCGAGTCTCTTACAAATAAGTTAAAAATACAGTGCTTTGAGAACGCAAGAAACGCAAGCGTACCAAGTAAACCTGTTTCAACTGGTATTTGCCCAAGAAATCCGAGATTATTCGATTCATTTGGTTTCAAACGGTTGATTAATTACTTCACCTGTACCCGTAGCATGTTTAACTCGGATTGTCTCCGTGTTTTATTATTGATTGAATTACAATTTATGTTCGTTTTGTTTCAATTATTATGTCATGACTTTTATGCGATAATATTTCTCTTAATCTGCAACTGACAGTTGAGATTTTTTCTTATAGAAATTCTTCCTAGGGGCTTTCAGTGAGGCCCTGCACGGTCAGTTGGAGTCTCACTCAGCATGGGGTTTCTCTACTTCTTTTTTTTTTTTACTTCGTTTAAATAATTGAAAAATACTTTGCAGATTTGCGCTGCAGAGAGCCGTCATAAATTGTTTAATAATTAAATTAAAAAGCATGAAACTTGCTAAGTAGACTACAAGTAAATGATTAGAATTCATTCTTAATTTATTAACGTGCTCTTTGTGCTGCTCACAACTCAGACTTTAGAAGTTAAGCAAAACGTCACGATCGAGTGTTTTTACCTTCTTAAGACTGGTAGCCTTCTTTGCTACGACTCCCCTAGTGTTTTCATTGTCTCAGTTTTATCTTCAGATGAGTTGCAGTATTTAAATGTACATAAATATACATGTGCAGGTATATTTATGCAAAAGCCTTTGGTGCTAAATTGAGGTAATACAACATTTGAATTTTTTTTATATTTTATTTCAATACATTTCATAATTTATACAATATAAATGAACCTCTAGTAATGGATCAATTTGATTAGTGTCATTCATTCATTACAACAATTGAATATTATTCTACAGTCTACATCTACAGTCTACTAAGGTGCTACATAAATACCAGTGACAACTCTTCTGGCTACGAGTAGAGTCAACCAATTTCTTAGATTCGCCAACACACATTGTCGTGACAAAATCACGAGCAGGACAAGTGAAAGTAACCCGCCCTTTTTGGTTTGTGCGCATAATTTAAATTTTACCATTTGAAATTTTCCAAATCGAACGCGATTCCTACCTAGGCCCTTAGTCTTCTTTTCCATTTTATACAGTCAAGAATACGATAAAAAAAAATGTATATAGCAGAATGAAAACATTCGTCCGGGCGTTTTGTGCCTCCTCTGCCTTCGGGGCGCCACGTTTCAATAGGATCAAGTCTAAGCCATCATAAAACCGACTTCACCATTTCTCTTTTAATGGAACCGTGTAATTTATTACCTGGTACCCGCTAATAACTCAATGGCAAAATTCTAGGGTAGCTGCGCCCGTTTTCGAACTGGCGGAAGTCGAAAGCTGGCAGAAAGAGAGACCGCGTTCACAATTGTACCTTCATGTGGTCATGTGCATATTTATGTGTGTGTGTGTGTGTGTGTGTGTGTGTACAGCAACAACACCAAACAAGTAGCTACGTGAAAGTACCAGTTGGTACTGGCGGGAAGACGAAACACGATTCTCCTAGTAGATAATGAGCTACAAGAACCGTTCTGCAGTTATCTGCTCCATTTTGAATCAACCGGTGCGGGTACCACCCTACCATCCGACTACTAACTACTTCCTATTCGGGCGTTTAATTATTGAAATGAACGTCCAAAGGGCATCTACGCACGCGTCTTTGATTTGGTCAAGTGCATTTCTTCTTTATTTTCTTATCGCCCCGAAGCAAATCGGTAGAATTAATTGTTTGAATTTAAGTAGGAAGACTTCATTCATGGTGGTTCCATCGACGGTTCCAAAATTCGTCACGGAGATCAAAACCGAGGCAAAACTAAACTGAAAATTCAATTTGTTTGTTGGTGCTCATCATGGTGTAACCCCGAAAAGGTCAAGTTTGATCAGTCTGAGTGTGTACAAGTTTGAAGTAGCAATTATTCTAGCATTAGTATTACCAATTTGAAAATGTCTTTCCCTCCTCCCCCCCCCCTTACGCCAGGTACACAATTTTAATTTCACTTTTAATCCAAATTAACTTCGTTTTCTCACGTTTGCACACACACTGAGAGTGTTAAATCGAAACTTGTTGGACTTTGAACTCTCCTTCTGATGCGTGCAGGTTCACAAACAACTTGTTTTGAAGGCTTTTCATCTCTATTGAATCGATTAAATAACATTAAAATAAGTGTAGGATGATCAGATTCACACGGGAAGTATTACTCAGATGCGATGAGAAGGTTAATCAAGTGAATGGAGTAGCCACAAGGAGGGATGCGTTCAATACCCATTACTTGTTGCAATGCCCTTTTGCTCAATACCTGGAGGTTCAGGAACGCAACACGTACACTATTTTATATATAAAACTAACTCAAGTAAATCAGATTTTTTTATTAAATTCAGTTGCAGTGTGTAATCTCGTTGGAGTACTTGTTACAACTTCAATCAACCTCCAACGGGTCTACGAAGAAAAATAGGCGGTCCGGCTCTAGTGGTCTACGGCCATAGCCCAGCTGTGGCATAGAAAATGTCTGAACGTCGAGATTTGCAGGTTTGCGAAATTAAGTTCGGTCTTTCGTAGTGTCAGACTTCTATTCACCCGTTACCATCCAAGAAACCGCAGTCGTTCATCAATCCGAGACCTTGGATGATATACTTTTTCAAAATTGAATTTTGGGCATGGAAGATGCAGAAGAATCTCAACCTGAGAAAAATGGAGCGTCACAATGTGGAGAAGGTTAAAGGACTTGAAGAGAAGAAGAAGAACAAAAAGTGCTGATTGCGTATCTTAAGCCTCGAGTATTTGTCATATAAATTTAAAAAAGGCACAGTTTGTTGAAAATTTCTACCGACTCTCTTTGGCAGGCTCTCTCTCTCTCTCTCTCTCTCTCTCTTACAGGTAAGTGGTAATACCTGAAGGCCATCACACGCAGTGTCCGTGTAATAAAAAATAGCGGATTCACAAAATCTGACATCTTCGCCGAAGGCTCCGACCAAATTATTTTATATGGGACTTTTAAATCCAAGCAAGCCATTAATGGCTTTTCTCTTTCTGTTCGTTGATAAACGCCCATTTCTGCCCGAGTACCTGATGGGTGCGGTAGAAGTTTGTCAAGGGGTACCTGAGTACCCTCAGAGACGACAACAACAAGAACGGATTTGCCCCGACAAAGAATATCAGGGCGTTAGTCACTCGAGTACTTCGGCCTGGCCAAAAACGATTTTAGTTGCATTACACCTACGTCATTTGATTTAAATTATGGCTGATCCCTCTTGTTTACTTTAGATCTCTCTCTCTCTCCCGATCTGGCTGCAACCAGATCGCGTGACTACCTGTCAAAGATAAAGCTCCCGTTCTCTTCAAGCAAGAGAATTAAAAATTCCACTTTGTACGAATTTATTAATTGATTCGGATGCACGGCAACGAATGTGTTGTAATGTTTTCGAGAGATTGCCTCAGAAGTGATCTCCGATCTGGAGATCGAGATCAATTTCAAGTACAAAATAATTTGTAAACTCGAGAGTAGGTGAAGAAAAACAGCTGGCTTAACACAATCTCCCTATACTCGTATTGAAAGAAAAGAGAGTTGAGATCGCGTAGCATCGTGGCCATTTTCGCTAGGTTTGCCTGTTCTCTAGGCGCCGACTAGGACCATTAGACCGTAATTAATTGAAATCGGGCGCTAAACTGTGGAAAAGATGTTACAAATTGAGTGACTCTGTGTGTGTGTGTGTGTGTGAACTGCGTCAAATAAATATTACGAGATAGCGAAATAGTAAACGGGTTCCGTTCGGGTGAAAATTGCGCAACGAGGGATAGACGAACTATTCAAGACGTACTGCTACATAAGTTACATAGGAGAAGACTCTAAGTGCCGTGTGAGTGAAGACAAGCCGGTACGATCGGGTGGAGGAAAGGGAAAATTCCAAATTGGAATTGTTTGACTTGAAACTGTGGCATGGGAAAAGTTGGCACGTTAAACAAAAAGAATGAGAAGTACAAGAAAACAAAAATGGACAATGAGAAGAGGAAAAAAGGAGGTCACACAGGAACAAAGAGCTCTCATTAAAATTATTCAAATCTGTGACGAATTTCTCATTTGGTACTGTAACAGCTTCATTTCTACATCATTGTCATCGCTGGCATGCCACGGCTCTGCCATTACCGCCATTAACATTCTTGAATTCTTCGGGGATACCCGTGGTACCTGACAGAGTTGCAGAGTTATGTAAACGATTTCGTAGTGAAATTGATGGTAGCGTTTTTTTTTTTTTTTTGTAAAGTAGAAACCGTTTTCTGGTTTTTGCACGCGACTATTCTCGTTTGCCTGCTCCGCATTGTATTTTACTATGTATGAATTTTTCATTTTCATAACACGAAATCCTCTTAATTATTCGGAATATTAAAAAGAGTATGTGCTGCGCTTACGTAACTTGAAGCTGTGAGGTATCTTACCTGAAAGGAAAAGAGAAAACGTATTAGATCGTTAAGTAGAATTAGTTGTCGCACGGGAGAACTACCGAAGATCAAAAAAAAAAAAAAAACAGTAAGAAATACTTTTACGCAATTCACCCAATTCTATTGATTTCAAGTTTATCACACGTCAAATTAATGTACGTAAATAATAAAAATTTCAAATTTATTTGTTTACACGCACCAAGTAACAATATGTTTTGGTGAACAAATAATTAATTTTTATTTTCTTCCGAAAACATCAACGTCGTGCTTGTGTTAACATTTGCCATTAAAAAACATTTCGGTAGATTACAATAAATTCACTACAACATATTAATTCTTACACTTCTTATTGATTTACCTCGTAAACTGACCGATGTACTTGTTCGTTTTATTTAATGCCAAAAAATTTTAATAGATTCTATAGATAATATTTACAAACGTCTATTACCATTACTTTCTGGTGGTTTTTTATGTTTTTCGTAGAAACAAAGTTAAATGTTTTGTGACTCGCCGAACTGATCTCCTCCTCCCGCCCCCTCCCGTCCAAATTAGCCCGAAGTTCGCGACTTTTTACTTCAGAACTGCAAGAACCCGATGCTCCCCACATTTAAGATTCTTATCAGGGAGTAATTGATAAATAATTAGATCCGGTGTTTTTATCTCGGAGGTCTCGAACTATATATGAATTCTCTTTATGTTCAACTCGTGACTTTGCGTGTCTCGAAGTCTTCTTTTCCGGCTGGGAGGTCTAGTTTTTCAGGGATCCACCTAAACGACCGTTTTGGGGCTGACAACTTAAAAAATGTAATTATTTGAGTGATCGAGAGATCTAAAGATCTGACTGAGAGAGAGAGAGAGAGAGAGGAGACCTTTCTAAGGACGTTTGAAAGGCTATTATTTACAGTTGCAGGTTAAATTTCACTAAGCATCGGTTCTTTAAAAAATAAATTGCCAATTATGAGTAATAAATAATGTTTTATCAGTACGGATCGCAAGCTTTCAAGTAATTATTAAATTAATAAAAATATTTCTCAACCCAGAAAAAGTACTCATAATGGCAGTAACCTCGACGCGAGTAATTTTAAGGGACATGCAATTTCAATATATTAAATTAACAAATACCTTTTGGAATATAAAAGAAAATTACACACGCATTAGTAGTGTAGTAGGAGAGCAAAAGTAGGAAAGTAAATTTTAAACACTTGTTACGGACAAGCAACGCGGAACGTAATGTCTTTTCAGTTGACAACGAGTAGAGAGAGGTAACTAAGTTAAAGCTGAATTGAAACAAAACAGTCCGGTTGTTTTTCTTAATTTTTCAGTAAAAATGAAATTCTTAGGCCTGTTCACTCAGTACAATTAGCAAATATAAAAGTAACACTGGCAGTAGCTGTTCTCAGGCCACGGACGTCTATCAAAAGGAGATATATTAAAAAATTGAAAAAAAACGCCATTAATTTGACAGAAAACAATTATAAATGCCTCAATCGTATTGCGTAGAGATTTAAGGTGGACGTCTGGACGAAGTACTCGTTTTCTACGGTGCAAAAAACTGGAAATTTCAAGTTTTTCATATGAAAATGTCGGTGCGACAGTGCAAGTTGCACCTGCACGAGCTTAGAACGAATGAGATCAAAGTTCAATTTGAGGGATAATCTCGAGAGTACTCAATTGCGGATGCAAATGACAGATCCAGGTGACTGAGATTTCTTGTCAAGAGACAATGAGGTGACCCCCCGGGGGCAGATTTCTAAGATCTGAAAGCTATAAAGTGAATTCCGGATGTTGCGTTCGTCAGTAAGACGAAAGAAATTGACTCCTGGCTCTGACCGCAAATGGCGCAAACTCAACAAATTGGACTACCGAGACTGTAGAAAGCAAATTTTGCACTTGTTAAGGTGAACCGAACAACTTGCTTTCGATTCTGCTACCATTTCGTTCGAATAAAAATCAACTTGTTACTGAACTTCTGTGTCGTTGGTCGGAGCGTACTACTCTGAAGACGTTTCTAACAGTCTGGGTGAGTGCACATCGACGTTACGAAACTACTCGATCTAACAGAAATAAACAAAGGCAATTGGAAAGAAGACAAATATGAAACGGAAGAAGATCATAACAGAAAAAAAACAAATTAAATAAAAAGAAAGTACTTCAGAAGGACCTTAATAGACCGGATTCGGAGAGAAAATGACAAACGAGTACTCGGCGGTACTCCGATCGAACCAGGCTGTCAAATGGCTGCTAAAAGTCCACGGTTACAGTGAAATTTAATACCCGGTAACGTGGTACTCGTGTGGGAGTGTAACACGACTGAAAATAATCAGGTATCTTCAATAGAAGTATCTTTTGTGAGGGAGGCGTACGAGTACCCCGTCCAGAAAAATGATTAATCGCGTTTAACTGAATTTGCATAGAGTTGGAAGTAAATTTTTTTAAGACGCAATTAGATCGAAGAACCCGTGCATGACCGAGAATTTCATACCTGTGATGAAACTAATAAAATTACCAGTAACTGTTTGCTGTGAGATGAATCTTCGTGGTACTAGAAGAACGTGACCCGAAGTAAAAGATGAGCTTGAAGTTCGTCAACGCGTTGACGGTCAACTTCACTAACTCGAGTGGATGTTTTAGAAAATATTGAATGTTTGGTTACTTTCGGAGCACCCGGGTACTGCTGCCTCGTTCCCCTCACCAGTCTTGAACCAGTCAAAAAGTGTATTTTCTTTCATGACATTTTGATGCATGGGACCAAAGTCAGGTGGATGCACAAAAGAAACAATTCATTTCTTCTCCGTTTCAGTATTATTGCGTGACCACAAGAAATTGCTAATTATGTTGTCCCGCGAACAATATTCTCACTGTTCATTCATCTTATCCATTCTTTTCACAACCGTCCGTCCGTCCATCCATCCACCTGGTCCCGTGCTTCTGAAGGTCTTTCATCTCTTTCACTCCTCCCATAATTCACTTTTCATAACTCGATTATTACTTTTCATTCCACTGAAAATACTTGCGGTTTAACGTAGTTAATTATTTTCATTTTTGAGGTTTACATTCCATTTTTCTTAATAATGGACAACTCGAAACGAAATAATCAACTCTCGGGTGAAAACAATGCCCGGGGTGAGCTACGATGTTGTCTTTCCAAAGTTAAACGTGTCTCGGTCTCGTGTGTCGGTAACTGAAGCGGAAATCACTGCACCTACTCACTCGAGTGCGTACCTGAACGTCTCAGACTGACATCACATTTGTCCGTTCAGGTAGACACGATGACGTTCCGACACACGACGTTCAAGTCGAAGATGTTCACTGAAAAACCCACGTAAGAGTGGGCCCTTTACATTTTCAATTCTGCAGTGCTGTGATGGTGCCGAAAACGAAAGTTGCCAATTCGCCATTTTAAATTACACAAAATTAATTCACTGACGAAATTATACGAGACCCTTCAACAATTTCATGATTTTGCTCTCTTACCTAAACAATACAACGGTTAGTGGAATGTATTTTAAATATTATAAAACTATTTTATTATGGTAGGAAGGACGCCTCTACCAAGATTTATATGTAATTGAATCCATTCAAATCAAAGAAAATAAATATACATATTTATTAAACGCAATTTATGTAACACTTTCTTACTCATGAATAATAAACGTAATTATTTATGTTATAGTATTTATTTTACTACCTTAACCTTTTTTATTGGGAACGTTTTGATTATCATTTACTGTATGTAAATTGTAAATATAATATAAATTTGTATAGATGAAATAATATAATGTAATTAATATAATATAGGTTCAATCGAAGCGGAATTCAATTGTTAGAATTTCATCACCCCTGATCTGATTGTGTCTTCTTTTAATTCATTTTTTTAAATTTAAAATAAAATTTTGATATTTAAAAATATATTATTTCAAATATCTATTGTTATCCTTTGTGAGAAATTAAAGTTTTCCGCAGACTAAAATTGCGATAATTGTTCGCCTAATTTATTTCCACATAATTATATTATTTCATTAAATAACTTAACACTTAAATCTCGAGAGTCAAAGTCAGAGTGGTAAAATCATCGAGGGATTTTATTACCCATCACGGATGCTTATACAAGTATAAACGATTTCTTTTTAAGGATAACACGGCAGATTAGTCCGAGGATGATCCCATAAAAAATAAATTTATATTTCAAACTAGTCTTTTGCCAATGCTGAAAACGTGCTTGTGTAGTGTTTAAGGTGAAAAAAAAAGAGAGAGTTACTACAAATTCAGTATTAATTAATCGCCGTGCTGATTTCACTTGAGAATAAAACTAATACTAAATTATTAATCCTAAATGTGTCGCTATGAGACGGAGAAAAAACTACCGAAATTTGATGGCCGTGCAATAAAAATCTGTTTCACTCGAGCTATCGAAATGCAACTGGTCTGCAACTCGCATTTGAGCGGAATGCACTTGGAAAAATGCATTTCGCTGACACGAGACGTTTAATGCGGTGACCGGTGATATTTCCTACGGGTAATAACATTTTATATTGCATCGATCGGACCATTTCAAACAATATTCTTATTTATTTATTATTACTTTTTTCTTGGTATGGCTCCACTCAACAACCACGCACTGTTTTTCTACTCAACGGTTCCTTTGGTGGTACTCGCCGCATATCAAAAGTTCAAATACGAATTTGAAAAACATGAAATACTCCAGTAGGTCGTTCTTCCTGGTAACCAGACGCCATTACACAGCACCGTTTTGTTTATATATAAGTATCTCTATGTAGTATAAATTATAAAAAATATTATATCAATAAATTCTGGTTTTGAAAAAGCGCGGAAAAAATTTGTCGGATTGCGAAGCGAAACCGTCGCAGATTTGATACGAATTTGTCGATAATTTAAATTTAATATTTTTCAATTTGCATGAGAAACTTCAACTAAATAATTTTCCGTTCAAACGAGTGTCATGTTTGTCGCCAACACTCACCTTAAAGAATAAAGGTACTAAGACGTCTTCGGGAATGGCGGAGAACGTAAATATTTCAATTTTACGATCGTCACCTGAATTAATACCTTAATTATTTCTGTTACATATTTTTTACTCGGTTTTTCTCTCCGCATCTGATGCCAGGTACGTACTTAGGTGGTCAGACATTGCGGAATCGTTTGACTGATACGAAGATATCAGGTACCATCCTCACTGACGCTATTTGGGTTTATTCCGCTCTCGGGTTGACAACCTTGCTATCATCTTGTAGGTACCAGCTGACTGTTTTCAGGTGTGCTGCGCCATTAATAATAAGAAAGAGACGTCGCACCGATAGAAAATGTATTTGAGTAATAAATTACGTTGTATACATGATGGTATTTCTTTCGAATCCGCAAACGCGTCTGCTATTAAGAAGTTTCGCCAGGACAAAGGCACCTTGCCAACGAACAGGAAAAGCTTTCGTTCGTGGGAAACCCACCAGAATTGGTCCAAAGGTCGGTTAAAGTCGGGAAAAGATACAAATCAGACACGGAAGACCGGTCAAGTTTCACTTAGATAAAGACATCAAAATGTTTTGGTCTAAATAAACTATTACTCCTACTACCACGACGAGGAGTACCACTTTGACCAGAATCATCAGTCCTCTCAACTGTGGTGATGTACAACGAAAAATAAATGTTAGATGGTAGCATTAGGAAGGAGAAGACAAGATGTTGGACGGAGATTGTCGTTGCTACACTTCTGGCGTCACGATGGGCATTTGACTCCCCACGAAAAACGTCTTTATTTTACTTCTTCAGTAAAAGAGGGTTTATCTATTCTTATCTTCCTGACATCTCGTGTTCTTACCGTGGAAATTTCAGAACGAAAAAAATGAAAGGGTACCTGGTGCCCGGTCAACCCTCCCCGTGGCCTCGCCACAAGGCGCAGGCGGATTTTACGGCAAAAAACCCAGTGGGTAAGCAGCCTCAAGGAGAAGTACCGACTTGCTGCTCATTCGACTTAAAATTAAGTCCGTTAATCATATCTTTACATGACAAAGTTTTTAGAAAATCATTAGGCGGCTTTGAATAAATTATTGTACTATTTTCTCTGGGTCTTATGTAAACAACTAGGTAAAAGAAGTCTTGAATTTTCTTGAATTAATCGATGAAATGAAAGAAATGCACTGAAAATGCACGAATGAAAACGGGAATTTATTTGTGTAGAGAAAATATAAAATGTAAATTATCTATTGTGAGCATGAAACAGTTGGCCATTGTTCGTTCAGTTGCATTCGATACGTTGTTCGAAATGAAAACAACCCGCAAAAGATTCTTCTAGTACTTATTGTTGTGTGCTAATAAAAATTTGTAATTAAGTTACCTAGTCAGTGCAAGCAACCTGTAAACGTTTCTTAATCGCCTGCAAAAGAAGATTTTAATCCTTTGCATATAAAATTTTTCTTATAGTTAATTTTCCTGACGATATGCTTAGTTTCCATGCTGAGAGATTTTTGAGTTGGTCTTGACTTTTTCACTTCATCAGTTTTTAACACTTCGAAAGGAGGTAATGTCTTTTTTTTAAACGTAGACCACATTGTCAGGAAAGAAAAACATTATTTTGAAGTTTGACTGAAGTTAAACTTTAATGTTTTACTTAGCCGCATGAAATGAAACATATGACTTTGTCGGGATTTCTGAGGGAAACTATATTGTGTGAACTATTGCAAAATATAGTTACACATTTATCAACATTTAGTACAAGTATATGTTGAGGAAGAAGAAAAAGAAGAACTTAGTGGGACTCCGAGTGTTTCGAAAAGAAAATTTGAACCTGGCGAAACATCTTCATGGTGTTTCGGCGCGTGGATTCCCTATAGAGTTCACATATTAAGAAGAGAGAAGACAATTTTCGTAAGAATGATTTATTTAACGAGGAAGGGGGCCCCGAGAGGTGCCCCATCGGGCCCTAATTGGAACCGAAAAAAGGAGACCGGACGAAACGCACCGAAAGCTCCGGGCGACCCGGCCACTGTTTTTTCCTACAAAAGAAGGTTGCACTGGAGCTACTTCGGGTGCCCTTCAAATTTCAATTCGATGGAGTCCTCTGGGCATTGGTCCATTTCTATTTCATCTAGCAGCTTTCGAGCCTTAAACTAGACAACTTTCCAATTGAGTAGGCAAAAAACCGTTTTACCACACACGCACACACTCCTCACACGCACACTCTCAAAACGCACAGATGTTGTTGCAATGTTTTCTAACTACAATCCTAAATTACAAATCGAGCTTTGTGCATGGCAAGAGATCTCACCTTTCCTTTTTACCTCATCTGCCCTCGAGTTCAAATCGAACTGTGGAATTGTTACTAGGTGAAAAACTACCTCCTACTTACATAAGCAGACACATGGTACTCATTTAATTAATTAAAATTTCATTTTGGTTCACAGTACGAGTACTCTGATAAACAAGATAACCTATTTTGTATTTTACTTGATTCATCGAAATGTCTCGAGTCCGCAACTTATTTAATTAATTTTTTTTTAGTTTCCATCTTATGGTTTTGAAGTTGCTGCAAGCTCCCAACTCCTAGCAAGCTTATTTTTCACTTGATAGTATCCACTTCGAGTGCATCAAGATATGTGCGTTCAAAGTATTTTATTTATATATTTAATCCCCTTACAACAAATATAACTTATTGTTATTGACGCTGGTTCGGAAAGACAGGGAAGCTCTGCAAATTACACTACGGCCTTCCTCTAAGTATCTGCCTATCGAAAGGTACCTGATTTATAGCAGACCGGTACTTAGCATGGAAATGTATTTTGTCGCCGTTGTGCTTCGCGTCCAGGAGATTTTCATCGAAGAAGGGCGTTTATTGACGATTTCGGCGTGTTCTTTACCAATTTCAGGTACTCGGGTGAGTACCAGCGGGTACCGGTCGGGTTGTAAATTTATTCGTTGGTGAATCGCCCACGCCGCTCATTCGCTTAAACTTGTTTACAAGTATTTAAAAATCAAGCGCAATGAAAAAACGTATACACAAGTATAAATATACCGTAAATGAACGTCATAAAGTATGTTAACTGGCTAATTATGCGGACGCGAACAAATTGATCAGAAAAATTGGATATCGTTCAGAGTGTCGCGTTAAATTTTATTTTAACGATTTATTTATTTTATTGGTTTCGTCTGGTTAAGTTACTACCGTCGACGTGTCTGATATTTTTAGCTTCACTGATAAATTCATCTTCGTAATAGTGTCAACTTTTCAACCGCACTGTAAATACTTGCGCACCTGAGAAACTGCCTACGACACTCGTAAATAAGTTTCACAATTAATTTATCAATCGTAGTGAACGCACTAAAATATTAGTGTCACTATTAATTGTTAACCTGCTTTAACTTTTTTACGATTAGGCGTGTAATTAATTGAAGAAGTGACATAGTGACATAATCGGACCCATATATGTTATAATTGTGTACATTTATGTACATAAGCACTACATCGGGACGTGTTTCTTCACTTACGTAAGATTTAACTAGTAAACCCCAAAATGTATTTGCTGGTTATCCTGCATTATTTTTTTTAATAGACTACTTATATCAGTAACATTTGAAAATTATTGGAGTTAACATCCTAGATGTTGGTCTTGTTTATGTTAAAAAGCAAAAGGAGTAAAACTTAGTACCTTAGAATTGAAAATCAGTTTATATACATTTACATAAAGAGGATAAAATTTTATGTTCTTCATTATTAAATTTTCTTATATAAAATAGTTTATTAATGTCATTTTATTTTTTATTTACTCAGCGTCTTTTTATTATTGAATATTGAGTTTATTAAGATTATTTATCACTGAATAGGTTAAGATCTGATGTCCACCATCGAAGGTTTCCTAAAGTATAAACAAGGTCTTCCGCTCGGAAAGGCAGGAGAATTCCGTGGAAGGTCATGAGTAAGAAGAAAAACCGGTACCTGCTCCGCAACTCAATTCTAAGGCTTCGTAGACAAAGTAAATGAGTTGTAACGGAGTGCAAAGCCTTTTCTGTCGTCGCACTTAAACCTTAACCCCTATTATCTACAAACATGTGTGTATGTTGAGGAGTAACCCGTACCACAAACGAGTAAACTTATTCTTACATAATTAAAACGAAGGAAATTGTATTGAGTTTTTATTAAGCCTTTCGAGACACAAAAAGTGGCGCAACATTTAAATGTAAAAAACCAAGTGTTAGGAAAGAGTAACTCGGCTCATCTTTCACAAAAGACAATGACAGTCTCACAGTTGTTTCGCCATGCAACAATTGTTTCTAATTATTTAACGCAATGATTCAGAGTGGTGTTTGCTCAATACTTTCCGCCACGAGCACTCATCAATCTCTCAGATTGTATTTCCACACTGCCTCCGGTGTTTGCCATTTGTGCATTTGCAGTGAAGCAAAAGGTTGTGGAGCAGTTCATGAACGCCTTTGTCAGCGGCAACAACTTCTAGTTGAATGAAATCGAAAACATCATGTTACAGGTCTCCGTGTGCACTGATAAACAAGAAAATAAAAACGTAGAGCCCTAATACTAGAACAAGTCCGTTTTTTTGTACTCAAATATACTGAAATCCCTGTGCAATTTGAATTTTTGTATGTAAAATACATCGACTCTACTAAAATTTGTGGTCTTGTGCACCACATAACGTAATTATGGAAGCTCATTGATCTGTGTACTGTTGAATTTTTCATACATTTAAACAACATGCCAGCTTCTTTAATACATTGGTTTTAATATTGGTCTAAGGTTATGTAACCATAAAGAGTACCATGACTTTGGTAAATGTTACTGTTTCAGTTTTCGTATGTGGTGTGCACACAATAGAAAGTTACATAAAGATTATCGTCCTTGTTTTGTCCTTTTGTTCTCATGTCGTCAATTTTAAATTGATTTTGTCAATAAATAAAAGAGCATTCATAAGCCGAGCACGTACATAATATTCTTAATAATTATTAATACCGATTTCCATATATAAAAATCAACGGACTGATAAGAATCAAATTAAATTATGTGTAATAAAGTTTTTTTTTTTAAATTAAAAACTCATTGGATTGGTTTCTCAAAGTTTAAATACATAACCGTAATTTTTATTTAATAAAATATAAAATTATTTTTCAATGGTAGCCGTGGTGATGTTCATGTACATTATCTTTATTTAAATGCGTATACTTTAAGTATTCGTCCATCCGGAACATCTTTCAATGTTATTCAGTGATGGCTACACTTTTTATATCATTATATATTTACATTTAATATTATTGGTATTGTTTATAATTTCTTAATAACCTGGTCACTTGGATTTTTATGATTATTCACCAATAAATTTTAAATATTTTTACTTCATTACATTACCCAACGTTTCAGTCGGTGGCACGCCACTAACAACAATTCTTCACGAATTCATATTTTAAAAATATTTTGATTTAATCAAAATACATCATATCCCTATAAAGAATGTTAATAAGTGCCATTATTATGAATAATAAAACCGTAATTCTTGGTTTCGTTCAACTGTACTACAAAAAAATATGTCGAATCTACAAATCTACAAAGAAATCACCTAATGTAATTGTAACAATTCCAACAAGAATTCAATAATAATAAAATACATAGCTCATAAATTAATTTCTCGCAATGTCGTTTTAATTAATTATTTTATTTATTACTACTTTCAAATTTTTTTGAATTTCCACAGTAATTTAATATTATTAAGACATTGGGTGAGGTGTTACAATTGTGGCGTCACAAACTATAGAAATTTGATAAAATTCTATATAATATGTAGTGTCGCAAGTGTTTAAAAGTTTTGAACCAAAAATTATTTTCTCAGTATTTTGCGTTTCCATTTAAATAAATCTACAAAAGTTGTGAACAACGTAATATGACCGTTGACGTTACAACGAAGATTTTTATTAATTAAAAAAAAAATAAGAAACCATCACTTGAACTTCAACCGATAGTTTAGTGACAAGACCGAAGAGAAGATTCAAGAAGGAAAAGACCTTGTCGTTTCGAGAACAGAAAAAGTCATGACTTGCTTAATTTGACGTTACACATTATCATGATCAATCAAAAAATTAACGTTTTAAGATATTTCAGGTTAAGGTTCTTCAACATGAAGGTTCTTTTGATCGAAGGAATTAGTTTTTCACAAGGCTGAAATTTGAGAAAATATTATTGTCTAATAGGAAAAGAGACAGAATCACAGTAGGGTAAAACACTACATACAACATAACTAACGTGCTGGTCTTTTTTTCGTAATTAAAATAGTGTAGTTCAAGCTATTACTACAACTACATACAATAACCCGTGATTAGTCATAGTTTTAGTGACACAACTGATGTGTAGAAGTTGCTTTCCTTCCTTGCAAAATTTTATTCTTTGACCGGCGTCTACAAATTTGTAATCCAAATGCTTCGTCTATTTAACCCAATTTCGAGAGCTTAATTACAATTCCAACGCGACATCAATCAATAATTCATCAGATACAATCGAGCACTCTTACATAAATCATTATTCGAACATGAAGAATTTCAATTTGGAGACATATGACAAATCGAACAGTCAAATTTTACTTTCTTTCTTCTTCAACTTCGTTTCTGTCCAAAATTTGACAGAATTTTTCTGACCAATGCAAGTCATTCTGATGAAACTATTTGAATTTATGTAAATTGAATTATTAATTTTTGTGTTTTGAAGAAACCCTTGATTTATTTAACAAGAAACAAAAAATTTTACTCGCAAAGTTTTAAGCAGTATCTGTTGTAAGCAGTACTTTGTAGTAATTTTCCTATCTTTATTTTTCTGCTCTTAACTCATTCTGTAGTTTTCATTAGGGTTAATAAATTTATATTTTAACTTCAAATTCAAAGTTTTTAAAACTCCAATATTTTAAATAATCTTAAACTACACTGAAACTTACAACGGAAGAAGAACCAATGATTATAGTTGTGTAAGTAAAATACTAGCAAAAATATATTGAAAAATCCGTTAGTAGCCTACGTCTCAAAATTCAATTCAATAATATCAATTTTTATTTATTATCCGCAACTATCAACCCGTTTTCCGTTTAATCCTTCGTAAAAATATTTCAATTTGACCTTGCTTAATAAGGTTATTAGTATTAACGTTACGATATATTTATTTTTATTATTTCGTCCCGTGGTGATGTCAACGCCTCTTCCGTTCGAATGAATGAAGTTAACAGTTTGTGTCGAGTCGAGTCCGGAGGAAAATAAAAATCTAATCCGGTATCATCGTAAACAAAAATAAGTTTTAAATAAGGTACCCAACTGCACAAGTACGAAATGCAATTATTTGATCAAACCTTCATTTGCATAATTGCAATATACGTAACATTCAACGAGGGTTTAATCGAGTTCCACGAAGAAGAAAAATAATTATCAATAATAAATTTCTACTAATATTATCATAGAAGTTATTGGTTTGTCGCTTCCACTTACGCGTTTTATAGTATTTCCTCACCAAGAACCATAACGGAAACTATAATTTTAAAATGAGTGGTTTTTGATTTTAAAATGAGCAGCACGTTGATGAAACGGTTATTATGTCAAACAATCATGGATTTATGTAAAATTATGTACGGAATTATAGCATTTGCCACAAATTGAAATTTTTGTGTATTTCACGAGATACTCAGCTATTGTTCTATATAAAATATATTGCCTGTGATCAATTAATATTTTACAAGCGAAATATTTTTGGTATAACGTGTTTATTAAATGGTATCTTACGTGGGTTTTAAAGTTCGTAGATTTCAATAAAAAATTAATTAGTACTAATAAAACTACTAAAGTATAATGTCAATATTTTATATAATAAAGTAATAAACAGTTTGGTTTTAAACTAAACATATAAAATGCGTGGGAAAGCAATGAGTATTTCATAATTTTATTGTACAGATTAGTAGGAATTTTAAGAATGTTACGTTTAAAGCACATATATTTTTTCATATTCTTATTATTATTTTAGTTATTAAATATCTAAAAATTTTAGAAATCTTAAAAGTTGACTCACAGAGAGATATTACATTTTATTACAAGAGTCATTGAATCGATTTATTGTATATTTGTCAAATATCTAGTAATGCAGATTTATATATTTCAAATATCCGTTTTACATTATTATAACCGTAATATTATAGCAACCGAAATAACAAATGCCCGCAGATGTTCTGCATTTATTTATACTTTTACACGTTTATGCATTAATATTGCGCTTTAGACTATAAAATTTTCAATAAAATGTATAAAAATATATGTAATACATGTGAAACATATATAAAATCGTATAAAACCAATAAATGTTCACCTAAAGCCGAGATGATTTCATAAAAAGTATATTAAAGAAACGTTAAAATTTTTGCACTTTGATCATACCTTATTGGTTTTCCTTTACGGCTCACCTCCGATTATTGAACGCCAAAACTATTTAGTTTGGGAGAAAATAGTTTGTGATGTTAACAGAAATTAATGTTTAAGAAATTTTACATTCAAACTGAATGGCAGAATTAGTTTCGATGAGGAATATAAAATAAAATTGTAGTGCTAAAATTACCCGTAAAAAGTAGTTAAATGACTTCAACTACAGTTTTGTACTTCATTTTGTTATAAGATCTTCTAAGAAATTGTAGTAATTTTGTAGATTTGCACGGCTAATTTAAATAACTTCACAATATATAATGTAACTACTGATACGTTTAATATTAATAATTATTAAATACGATTGCAATACTTTTTTTCTTATTAATTCGCACCTAGACAACCACTGTAAAACGTAAATCATACATAACAAATTACTGCACTTTTAATTTAATGACTTTAAAAAAATAATTTTTAATATTATGTATTTTAAACTGAAATTTTTCCAACTCTGATATTTGAATGTATTGCTATTTCTTATATTATTTACATGAGGACAAATTTTTTTGCTTTATGAAGCAAGATTATATAACAAAATTCTGCTGAGAGAAAGGTTAATGTTAAGAATCTTTCAAGTTCTGTGTGATTTGCTTCTGTAACTTCTGCATGGAATGTATAAAATATAGTTTTGTACAGTCACAAACACGTAACACAGTCAGGGAGGACTACACCGAAAGAGAAATAATAAAATGTGTACAAATAAAATTTTCCACCATACCTTCTTTCGTATATCGTCCTGTGTAAATCCTTAATAAGCAACAGTGTGGAATCGATCGGTAAAATGATGTAAAAGAAGACGTGGAGACAACGCGCACACACGAGACAAAAATTTCAAATCAACGAAACATGAAAAAAATTTTTGACGACGATGCCGCAGACGAAGCACCGATAAATCGAACCAACATCAATAGAACAAATACAGAAAAACAAAACTCTGGGTGATCCTTTCTAACTGAAGAAAAACCCGCAGTAAATCCAATTTGGTGTCTTCACTTCTACTAAATTTCAGTATAATATACGTATAATAATATTTGACATCACAAAAATAGTTTGGCACAACCGCACAAAATCACATTCGGGAGAGCATCACTTTCGCAAATCCAAATTGATGTTTTCTATGTTTTGATGTTTTTTTGTGCGTCAAAATTTCTTTGTCGTTTGTTATCCACCCCCGTCGATTATACGATAAAATAAAACAGGAATAATCAATTGACCGGTGAACGAGCGCGGGTTATCCAGGTGTTGCATCCAGCACGCACACGATAGCGTTGAGTACGCGGGGGAGACCACGATGAGAGAAGATGGTATAAGAAGTCAGAAGAGGTCCGCGTGCGGACTCGCGAGACTACTGCGAGAACTCGAAAACGTCCCATGTGATGTGATCCAAACTCGATCACTGACCACTTCCACAAACACTTTTACTCTTAGGCCCTGTGAGAATCGGTGACCGCCTCCCGATTAAGTTAACGGTTGTGACGTCGCAGCCCCCACCGGGTACCGTTACCGTTGGCTACCCAGGCCATCCCGGGTACGTCACTCTTCACTTTTCCTTTCCTAGTGCCCTCCATATATGAGGCCCCTTATTGGCGACTCTTCGTGCCGAGGATTAGATCAGGCGTCGCCTCTTCTGTACGATTTTTTGTTTCCTTTCGACCGGATTCGACGACGATCCTTTCGACTGCTACGTTTAACTTACGACCGCACCTGGTCTTCTTCTGCTCTCCGAACCTGAAATTCTTTTCTCAGATTTTTACACCTGTACTTAACCAACGACGGAAAATGTGTGGCACTTTGATCGCATCGAAAGAATCAAAGATGTCCATTTACTCCTATGGTTGTCTTACCCGGTGAGGTCTCGGACTTGGTTTTTGCACGGGTGATACACTTCTGGACATGTACCTGGTTCGTGACAGCGTACGTTTAACTAATACCTGAACCTGTATTTGCCAATTGTCCGTTCCGCTGCTTCTTATCATATTTGTCGAACGGCTCTTACCGAAGTAATCGAAGTGAAGGGGCACCTCAACATTTAAAGAAGAAACAGAATATTTGATTGCCATTACCAGTGGTACCATTTTTAGGTATGGAAACATTGGCAGGTACTGAGTCATAGGAAAGGTAGTTTTACACGTCACCAACTTAAAATTCAAGCACCTGAAGAACACCAACGGGTTTCTTAGTTAATTTAGTTTTCCAGAGTGATTTCTTATGGCTCGAGTGTTCTTCTTATGGCCACTGAGAGTAGGTCCAGAAACGGAGGAGGGAGTCTTCCCTGGTGTTTCATCTGACTCAGTTCTATCACGCTTTCTATGTGTCTGCCTATTCTCTGAGGCATTCGAGTGGAGATGATGTACTGGTGTGCACGTACCACTAAAGGAGACCGTCCTGCACGTAGAGCACCGTCGGAAAATGTTGATTGTTACACATTTCTTATGCAATCTCACCATCAAAATTCAACTATTCGGAAAATTCCACACGATACATTTTTCTCATAGTTCGCCAATGTTTTGCTGCTGACAAATACACACACTTTTCGTGAAATTTTTATTAAAATTCAATATTAACCACAACGCTTAAAAAAATTACCTAATTATTAAATACTCGTTGAGGACAATAAATGTGTCACGTAGAGGTCGTCTTTTAATATCTTCAAAACTGAGAATAGTTTAGTTTGGAATTGAAGAAGACACCAAGTAAATATACATAACTGTACCAGTTAAATACATAAATTCCTTTTTTATCGTATGAAGTAGCTGACTAGGTAACAAGCAACGAGGGAGCAGGTCAGGAGTTTCAAAATGAAAATGAAAGAATGAAAATATATGAAAGTGTAAAACACGCATATAAAAGGCATTTTTACTACAAATGTACAAAGTATTCGTTCTACTGTCGGAGAGAAATTATACTCTACGAAACTAAAAGCAGATTAGCATCATTTTTTTTTAATTCACACACTTGTACACAACAGAATTTTCGTCCTCTTCTGTCCACATGCCGCGATGTAACTCACCACTCAACATAACTCATACCCGTAACCCATAGAGTTAATTATCCTAAGCGGTGTTATGTTAATTTCCCAACTCGAACTATCCAGAGGCGCTTATTACCATATGCAATTTAAAAAGAAAGAATGGAACGATTTATTTGACGGGTCGCGGGTACTTTCATCGATCAATTTTTCCTTTTCTGAAAATCGTATAAATCAGCACGGATTGAAATTTTCAGGTACCCGCCAGATGAACTCGTTTTGAGCTGGTGATAACCTGACAATTACATTCAGCGAAGGAAAATAAAAACGTGGGACGCTCAGGTATTTTTCTTTCGAGCGAAGTGAAAACGCCCAAGAAAACCTTTGCGAAAGCTCACGGGGTTGAAAGGTACGGCACTGCCAAACTTGGAAACGGTGGTTTGGGATGAAAGTTCACCTCCCAGCACTCCCAGGTATCCACCGGTACCTTCAGGTACTACACAAATTAACTCGTAACTTTTGTTTTCTGCTCTCGGCAAACCCTCAGATTGTCGCACATAATAAACAATTCGTTCGCCCCTAAACAGACGGGTATTTTGACTGCCCGAGGATTTGACCTACCTACCTACCTATCTACCTGACACAATAGTATGGACAATTTAATTTAAAGGGGATAATTAAATTGTAACGAAAACAAACTTGAGGGATTTTTAGATTCTTCAGAATTTGTTCAAATCGTAAATTTCAGACTAATTCTGTTAGATAATGGTAGTTGTGTAGGTATCAGGTATCGATATAAATTGTTCGATTGCCCTTTTGGGGTTGCCTGGAGACGAGTTTACATACACATTTTACATTCTCCACCAAGTTACAGAACCTGTACGAGAAATTTAGATAGATATAACGACCGGAGTTCTGTAACACGTGCAGCCTGTACAACGCCACATTGGACATCCCTCAACTGCATTATATATACTTTTTCATACATGTTTAAAGTTTACATATTATTATACCTGATTTTATTATTAATAATTTACTTACTCGCTACTTAATTACTGCCGTCCGCAGCGATGAGTACTTGTAATAATGAGATATACAACAGAAAAAGATAATGAGAAAGAGAATCACCACTACATCAAAGATTAAAGATGATATTCCCGTGGTAGTTCTTGTACAAAATATATAAATAATTAAAACAGTTAGTTTCCATTTACAGAAGTACTTCCTCGAAGGCTAATGAAATTTAGGACCCCCTAAAAAGACTGCCCAAAAAACCAGTAGAGTTACTGCACTCATATCATTCGGTTCCATCTCTACCAAGTGACATCTTGCCAAAGGGCCACCACTGAACAATCAGGATTTTGCGAAAATTCATTTGCGGTCGTTCACCGTGTGGTGTATGTTACAGTGATTTAGTTGACCAATATCAGTGACACGTTTCATCAATCAAATATAAATATTAACTCCTTCAGATTTTTGTCGGAAACCAGTAGTTGAAAGAGAAAAATTTGGCAAAAAATGATCAATCAGTTGAAACTATCCATCGATGGACATTTTCAACTATAATATATTCAATTACGTAACAGGTAACTTTTGTAAAACATAAGTACAGGGATGCAGAGCATTCACGTCCTGACATCGTAACAACTGGTAATGTTGTTCTGTTCCATCACTGGCAATAACTCACTGGCACCAGTACCAAACCCCCAGATTCTACTATTTTAAAGTATAATTTCTTGTCTTGTTAAACGCCCATGTTAGGATATTAGTACCGTGGCGAAAGTAATGCTTCTTGTAGTGAAATGTAAAAACAATTTAAACAGAAGCAGAACGCTAATGAACCACTTGGGATTACTAGGAAGGAGAGAATAGAAAAAAAAAACTCGAACACAAATTAACGTAGCTCTGAGTATAAGCTGCTTCCAACTATTCAGTCACCTGACGAATAGTTGGTTTTGTCTACCTCTATGTCTGTGGGTCGTACTCTACCTGGAAGAAAGTTCTCTCGTAAGGCAGATAGAAAATACCTGATTATTTTAAAGCCAAAATTGTAGGAAACCAATTCGGTTTCAACTATTCGGCTGGTTAATTACAAATTTTATATTATTATCTATCGCCAGATAGTTTCTATGATTCAGACACTTGTGTAGAGCACAAGGTGAGAGTCTGCTATCTGTGCTCGATCGTAGTTGTATCCTTGTGGTCACACGTCTGACAAATTTTTGCACACAAAGATTAGAGAGTACCTATCTTTTACTTCGTACATGCCCAATTCTTGCACTTCCTCCACCTAGTTAAATGTAGTTAATTATTTAACTATATTCTTATTCTTTTAAGGCTGCATTTAAATTTTACCTGTTCTCTCGCATCTAATCTTTTTCTCATTCGAACTTCTTTAAAATTCCTCCCTGTACTTTCTCTAATGATGGCTACGACGCTCACCGATGGTTGGAACTCTAATAGATCCAGTGTCTCTCTCACGTGTGTCTCTACCTGAGATACAAATTGTACATTGCACTCTTTAGAAAATGAGTTTTAGAGTTGTATGTTTAATTAAATTCAAGCTTAGAATAAAACTATTTTCCTATGTAATTTTTCACATTCCATAGTCTGGCTGGACAGGCACCAAGTTGTCAACAAGTTGTCATGTGTATACATCTGTTCCTCCTCTGATCCTATATGATCCTGTGGAGTTGTTCAGTAACAGTGTAACATCTCGTATCCTGGGTCCAGTTCCGCAACATATGTCTGTTAATTGTTGTTAATTGTACGTGTTTGTTGTAATCTGTACGACATTATGCACTAAAACACTCTTCATCTGTTCCCCCCCAACTAGGAAGTTCCTTTGACAGAAATGAATGACACATGTGAATTTGAAAATTCAAAGTATTAAATTTATAGTGTGAGGAGAACCTACAGTTGTTATCCAAATGTTGCTTTTCTTTCTGTTATTAAAAAATTAGGTAACGTGGTTTATTATTATTTGAGTAAATCTCATCCTACCATATCCCCGCGTCGTGACAAACTCATTAGTTCAATACTTTTTTTAACAATTTGTGTCTCCGGTAGCAAACTTCCTTCAAACTGCAAGACACATTAAAACAAAATAAGTCAAAATAAGATGAAACGTTAGCAATAAATAAGTCAGACAACTCCACGTTCAATTCCTCCTCCGCTGCCAACATGTTATTGTTGGTGAGAAAATAGTAAATTCCCTTTGCACTAATAACCCTTGTAGGTACGCACAGCTATGTACAGGTCTCCGTTGCAAGATAATTACAAGTAATAAATATAATTATTAATAATTAGGTACAAAACTCATTAATAACACTCGTAGGTGTGAATACTCGAAATGTGTCTCTCCTGTCCGTGGGATTACGCATGGCGAACACCTCATTTTCTGCCGAGAATACTCTCGTTATTACTCTGGATAACCGCAGTATCAGAGCCACAGGTACTGGTCGGGTACCTTAAATGACTTTTCCGTAATATGAAGCAATCATTCGGATTGATAAATGTTTGAGAAATCCATTACGCCCC
Organism: Polyplax serrata; assembly: GCA_037055365.1. NCBI lineage: Eukaryota > Metazoa > Arthropoda > Insecta > Psocodea > Polyplacidae > Polyplax > Polyplax serrata. Next base: position 1,232,826 of record JAWJWE010000036.1, on the reverse strand, counting down.
GCTAAAGTATTGTGTTTTTTTTTGTGTGTACCTCAGGCTCTCCGTTTCAAAATATATGGTCTGCACGTTTTCTAGACGAAATTATGGATTAATCTCTCTCTTTCCTTTTCTGTGTCTTTCTTCTCTATCATTTCCTACCAGTAGACGGTTAGAGAGATCCCCTGAAATGGGAAGACTCCGCATTTCCACAAGTACTCAGAAGGAGAGTACAGGCAAACAGGTAGCCAGTGCCGGGAAAACGGAAGCAACCACGGGCAAATATTTGAAAAATGACTCAGGATTAAATTATCGATGAGACGGAGACTAATAAAAACGCCAGAGATATAAAATATAACGTCCATTATAATAAAAGAGGATAAACGTCGTTGAAGACTTACAGGTCGGGTACCCGGTACCAGGTACCCGTACCGGTCGGCAAGAGCCCACCCGAAGTTAGAACACACTACACTATAGTTATGAATAATAGTTTATCAATGGAATTTATAAGTGGATTTCCCATTAACGATTCAACTAATAAAAATTATTTAAAATACTAACAAAATAATTGTAAACTATTATTGTCTTTTGAAAATTATTCTATTTTCAAAAATTACCATCTCAAATGAGAAAAGCAGTGGTCGAGGTACAGCTTGTACAGAAATGCTTATTGTTTTTATTATTAACAGAGAAAATAGATGAATAGAAATTATATTATGTAAATATAGAATTACAAACGAATATATTAAAGAGATGACAAACATAACATAACCGAGATAACTGTTTTTACTACATGAAGGAACAAAACAACAAGTAACTTACTAAGTAACTCTTAATAATTATAAGTATCAGTGAACAATCTGTAATAATAATTATTTAATCGTATTGTTATTATGTACTTAAGACAATTAATAAAATCTACCTGACGACTTTGACCGAATTTCGCGGATTTCTGTTCGAACGGCCTTTGAAACTTCCATTTGCTTTAATTAAAATCTCTTCCGTTGTAAGCGTCACAAAATTTAAATTCCTCCGCGACAAAAACCTTTCTTTTTCTCGTTTCCTCTAATTAGAAATTTAAATTTCATTCCATTTATAGTGAATAGTTTCGCTTTCGAACGTTCGACGACGCATAGAAGAACAAATCGAAGGCCGTTGAAAGTGTCGAAATCTCCGGTTCCTCAAAATTTTTGACCGAATTTTGGTTTCCTGTTATAACCGACACAGGAAGTAATTCGAAACACAACCGAAGTGTCTTCTGACTGATGTCAGGTGCATCATACATTAGTAATTAGTCTTTTTTTTTCAAACAAACGAACAATTCTTTCAACGCTATTGTTTTTATTATTATTTTATACGTGACACGTACAACGTGCGAATACTTTTTCGTGTGTTTTATTCTTTATTATATTCAATTTACTCTACTAATAAAATGTTATAAAACGTATAATTTAACTGTATGGAAATTAACGGAATTGGACTGTATGGGTATGGAACGGAATGTCCTGAGTGTCTACAGCATACCTACCCGTGAAGCGTTTATAATTTTTTTAATCGCGAAGGGAATGTCACCAAATAAAAGATACTTCTGAATGTTTGTTGTCTTTTATTGCCAGAGTCAGTATAGAATAACAGACATACTGAATCTCTTCACTTTCATTCCAATTTCTGCGTATAACATTACACCTAAATTACTACATATATTTACCTCGAACATGGAAATTCTGATTTAGGCAACAGAACATTCGACAAAAATGCGTCAATCTGCACAGGCAAGAAAAAATGAATTAAGGTTGTTTTTAAATACAATGTTAAAAGTTGTAGAAAGTCACTCACTCAGTAATTTAATACACTGCAATATTGTAGATCAACTACTAAATTCTAATCAGCAGTGACATGTAAATTGAGGGTCCATTGTAATTGATCACTAATCGCAATTCCTCATAAAATCATTCATTCGACACAAATTACATGTAAATTACGCGTTCCGATCCAAAGATAGTTTCTGAAGTAGTAAGAAATAATAAAACTAAAAGACCTTTCGAGCATGTTAGAGCATTTCGGACGATTGAAAAATTCCACACAATTTCCTCATCCTTAATTTTTTCAACTTCATTTCTCTGGCTTTGGCAAAATTCATTTTAAGTAAGTCGTAAAATCCAAAAAATCAGTTTCTTATTTGCTACGAACAGGAAAATCGAATGATTCGATAGTTCAGTTATTGTGGTGTCCATCATAAGAATTTGAATTCGATTTTACAGACGTGAGTTATTTGTTTGTTTATTAACTTATTCTCATAACATTTGCTCCTATTAAATTCATATATCTCTGATCTATAGCCGTATCCTTCTTATTATAAGTTGTTTCAAGTGGCCGTCAGGCACTACTTCAATATTTCGATTTTATACTAATAATTACATGGCGTTACGGTTACAAGTATAACGTAATTAGTTTTATTAGTATTAGTATTATTTGAAATTACTAAATAATTATTTGTTTAATTAATATATACACTCTCGTTTATCCACTTCATCATCACATTGTAATCAATGGAGTTTATAAAATTTGTCTTATCTAAATATGGGTCCTTTCACATTCGGCGTCATTCAATTAAAAATTTGCATTTAAAAAAATTTCGATAAAATAACTACGTAAAAAAAAACTACCGTTAGGCCCGTTTAATCAAAGTTATAAATAGTTGGAGGCATTCAAGTTTAATTGTCCATCTAAAACTGAAGCGTTCATTTCTTTGACGAAGAAGTCACAAAAAAACTCAAACAGTTAAAGGCGTAATGTAAATAAGATGGTTAGCAATAAAGGAAGTGGTAGACGTTGGCCTAAGATTCTATATAGGGAATTTCCAGTGTATGGCATTTTTAATTAAACTGTTACGGGGATGGCATCAAAATGGCATGTCTACTGCCAGAAGCGACAAACGAAGTGCCCCAAAGAATGAATCAAATTAGTAAAACGTTTCCCACAAAACTTGACAGTCAAAAAAAAAAAACAATTTGCGACACATTCCGGACGAATTCAACGCCACACTACAATAGGACATTACCAGAACTTGCTCATTGGTGGCGAATCGAATGGAAAAACGAGACGGAAACATTAACCGACGACCAGACAGGAAGTATCCGTTGCAAACAAAAGTAGTTATGTAATTTGGAGACCAATTCACATCATATAATCCAGTTCAATGGGTCTCGAGTACTGATTGCTCGAGTACACATACAACTACAATAGTGTTCGTTCAGTTCAATTGTGGAGTTAAAGTATAGTTCAACTCATTCCCACGTAAACCAAGTAACTATTTTCATCACAAGAATTCATCAACTACGTTTCGTCGGGTATTGTCTATGCTTTTAAAATTTTAGTTACAATATAATATAATCTACCTTTTACTTCTTTTCATCTCTAGAGCTTTTAACTTCTCTCTTTAGTCAAACTTTAGTTTTAACCAAGCGACATAATTCCTCTACTGCACAAATTTCGATCACACAACATGGCTTTGGAAAATTTTAATTATAATTCAGAAATATTCTTATAATAACGTACTGTTTTACTTTTCAGTGCTGTAACTGACAAATTAAAATGTTTGACGTTGACATTAATCATTTCGCTCCATTATTTCTTATCTCTTTTTATTAATATTATTTTTTATTACTAATAAATAATATCAGTAATTTAAAAAAACTTCTCCCAGCAGGTGTGCGCATCTGGTCTTTTATTGTAATGCCACTACAAAATGTCGTCTGTGTGCCAGGCTCCGAGTTACGTAATTTGGAAGAAACAAAAAAAAAATTTGGAAATACAACTACAACAATGATGTATTAAGAACGTGACTGTGGAGAGTCTCTTTGAAAATTTAGGAAGTGTTTCTGTGAAAGTGGTTACTGCCAATTAGACGTCGTTCCTAATACCTCTAATTCTGTGACGTGGGAGTGCAACACCAAAGAAACAAAATGTGAAATATTGCGAAACAAAATGTTCAACTTTTTGATGGATACGATGAGAGAGTGATGAACTTAAATTCACACAACGCAACGTTAATTAAATAAGAAATGGCATCTGATTTTTGCGATTTGTACGCCAAGAAACCCCTGACGAACGTACACCCCCGAGAGGCAAACCCCAAAAATTCAGGGGTCAGAATTTCAATCACGTGACTCGTCTCTGTCCTACACCAATATTATCATTGTTTCGTTCGTGAGAGTTACATCGTCAACGAGGAGACAGAGCTAATGATCCGCTACAAGACATCCGCTATCAGAGTCGCGTCACTCATCACACCATCAACATCAAGCAAACAAGTTGAATTTAATTAAATCTTCTTTTGAGGTGGTAACTTCACATAAAATATTGAACCTGTTTTTCAAACAACTGAAAATCATTTGGAAAATTCTACAGAACACATTACTTTAAGATTTAGCTACTAGGAACCACGAAGTAAAGAAAATATTACAAAAATGCAAAAGCAGAGAAAGAGAGCAGAAGTTGAATGAATAAATTTTTAACGTGTGGCGGTGTGGTCCATCTGAAGAATCATTTTAAAATTTGTCACTGCATATTAATTATTTAATTAACCACTTAGTTTAAAGAACTGGAATAATAATAAGTAATATTTTAATATTTTGATATTCTGAACCGGTCCTAAACAGTCAAATTCCGGCAGTTGAGGAATTCAAAAGGATAATTTAAGGTGAATGGAAGTAGCCATCTTGTTACTTCGAATGAAACTGTAACATTCCTTAAAGTTACATTCACAGCTACGAATTACGAGATGTTTTTTTTTCTTATTTCATACTCAAAAATCAATTTTAAATTATAACATTTAATTAAATTTTAATTAATTCTTATTAATATTATAATTAATGTTTGTTATATGTAATAAAATGACTTGTGCTTCCTTCGATGGAACCTTGATTTTTGACAATTGTCCCGATGGGAATTCAGAAGAATGAAATATTCTTAGGAGATGGGGTCAGGTCATCACCAAATGATGGTGAACGGTGGCACATGCTGATGGTGCAGCTGTCTGTAGCACTCCTAGTGTGTATTTAAGAATGTTAAGAATTTGCAACGACGACTTGTCGTCATTTCGACTCCTGTCAACGAAAGATTTATAATTATAATTAATTTCCAGGTAATGTTTATCGATGGAAAATTAATTCACAAATTAATGAAAAGTAAGTGATTTAGTAAGAGTTTCGGGGCCGATTCGTCGAGCAATTTTGGGTCGATTGCCTTGAAAAATCGAAGTAGAAGAAGAAAACGAAGAACAACTGACCGATTTCTTCGGGATAAAAATTCTTTTCGTTCTTTCTCCTGGTCGCCATTTTTGGGGCCTTCCAATAAGAAACTGCAATTTCCTTTGCCTTTTTCTTTTCTGCTCGTTTGAAATCCGAGTGTCGACTCACCGAATGGCTTCTTGTGGTTTTCCATTCCGTTTTTCTGACTTTGATACCGACCACCAGGTACCTAACACCTACCGAAAGTAGGAAGTTTCACACCTAATGGGAATTTCTGGTATCTGTGGTGTCAGGGGAGACCTCTCCGGCACGACCATTTTTTATTATTTCGACCTGTTCGAAACGCAGATTTACTTTCTTTTGCTTCAGGAGTAATAAAATTTTTATTTTTCGGTTCATGATGTTAACTTACATTTACAAATACAACGGTATCTCGAACGTTAGAAAACTAAATAGAAACCAAGAAAATAAACTAGTTTTGTATTGAGTCTTTGAGTCCTTGGACTCGTTTAGCTCCTTAATATTCACAGTAAGGACACTTAACATGTCTGTAGTTTAGGAAAATTCGGAAAACACAGCTTCTCTCGTGGCAACACTTTTAAATGTCGGGAAAGAATGGAAAGAAGAAGTGTGACTAATTTAATTTCAACTGAAATACAATTACTTTAATAGTGTTCAGATAATAGTATATTATCATAACAACTTATAACAATGACCAATAGACCAAACTGACCGGTAGAATTTTACTTACACACTGAGGGTTATCACATTGCTGAAGATAATTTTATGATCTCTAAAGTCAACGCAATATATAAAAAGGTAATATTACTCAAATAATACAGTGAAAATAGTTTTGTTGTTTGGAACTCGTGTACAATAAAGGAAGTTGAGCGTTTTCAAACACAGCGACTAACAGTTAGTTGCGATAACTTATCGTCAGACAATCAAGTTCACGCTCCGTACGTAACATCCGATCAGTTTCGATCAGATCGCTCATAAAACAATATCTAAACCGGGAAAAATATTAAAAATTTATCAATTATGTTGACCGCAATTATTAAATAAATCATATTATTTTCCCTCAAGTGGAAACATAAATAATATTAGATGAATATCGCGTTCAACTGTACGGCTACCAACGTTCACTCATAAAAAGCTCCGTTTCCGACGCTTACATAAATTTATTTTAATAGATTATTAAAGATTGCGAAACTGTGTTTTAGAGTAAAAGATAAAAACTTTATTACAATTTTTTAATAGTCGACAAAAAGCACATTATTTTCAATTGTGAATTACAGAATAGAATCAACAGGTTAATTATCGAAGAACCAGATCACCCGACAGATCACTGATCAACAGCGATCAAAACAAATGTCACAATCAAAAAAGCTGTAGGTAGGCATACGTCACAGTTGTGCAACGTGTAATTACACATGGGCGAACGCATAGTGAACACGTTTTCAGCAGGGTCAGATCGGTCAGATCACGATCGAACAATCAAAAAATTACAGCTCACTACTTGCAGGCATCTTTAGGGGGGCCTCAATAACCGGAAATCTTCCAACTGTGAAGTAGTGGAAGTCAGACCAGCAGAACTAGAAAACTACCATTTCACAGAGACGGCCGATTACGCGAACGCCTTTATGCCTTTCCCTACCTCGAGATCGCGTTATTTTGTACATCGAATAAGAGATCGATCATTTAATGAAATCCATGATTTATGTTCATTACATAATTACACGATATTGTATATTGTGATATTAGTTGACGGTGGAGTCAATTCTTGACCCGCAACAATTTTCGCAATGTGAACTAATAAGTAGGAATAAATTTGATTCATAATATTGCGGGAGCAAGTTTAATTATGTATGCATATCGTCTGAGCATTATTAATGCTCAATTTAAAAAAAGTGTTCGTTATTAAAGCGAAACACTTACCGCTTAATAAGTTATGAAAATTACTAAACAATTAGTAATAAACAACGCCGATGCGAATCCTCACGCGAAGTTAAAACATGCAGAAGAGATCACGTGAGTCTTCGCTGGCAGTAGAAAGCCAAGTGGACCAAAGGGAAAATGAAAAAGTAAGTAATAATAATAATTCACGTTTGTCTCATGCAGTAAAAATGCATCGCATACGTGGTGCACGTTGGTACTTAAACACCAACTCTATCTAATCTCTTCCTCCTTTGAGCTATTAAGAGACATTTGATGTAACATGTCGACCGACCGATATATACAGAGTTGAATGTGCCAATCGAAAATTAAGTTGTGTTGAAGGATGTTGCGTTAATGTCCAATTGAATGCGATGGAAGAGCAGAATTTCGACTGGAAACTGAGCAGAAATAATTGAATTTTAATTACTCGTAAACTATAAAAAGGCTTACTTAAGGCTGACCAAATATGACAAACGGAAATTTATGTGTCGTGAGAAAGTTATGTAACTCGACACAGGAAGAAATTAACACCTGGTGAGTAATAATAATGAAACAAATCAATTTCAGCAGAATGAAAGCAGTAATTATTAATTAAATTGTCGAAGGACAAGTCTCCGTGAATTGAATTCGTTCCCTGTCTATGCGTGTTGTGTAGTTACACAATGAACTATTTTTTTTTATATTTTGCACAGCAAGTAAGAGGAGAAGTTGTTGAGATGTCAGGTGGGAAGCTAAATAAAATAGAAATTACAAGGATGCTGCAAAGGAGCAAAACTCAGGTGGAGGAGAACAAGCAGAATGGGTGAACTAGACAAGAACTTGTAGACACTACAATTACAATTATCAGATTACTTCTTTGGGAGTGCTAAAGCTCAATTCTAAAGGCCCAAATAAAGTTTGCAAGTACTTCTTGAAGGGTTGCACCTTGAGGGAGTGTCAACATGAGTTACTGACACATGTGTATGTCTACTTTTGCTAAAACAGTGATGACGACGTATCAGTCTAATATAGTAGTTAATACCCGGGGCACTGGTTTATTGAATACTCCGTCTTGATTATCTACATTTGGTTGCAGGATCTCCGTATTGGCCCTGTTAGGAGGTACCCAAATTCAGGTACAGGTGATCGTGGAGTCCAAACACACCCGTGGAAAACCTGTAAAACGAGTGATAATACGGTTGACTTACAGTAATATAATTTTATACGGACTGATAAGGAGGTAATAAATTTTAAGGGGGCCGTCTTTGATTGGAAACTCTGACAACTCTTTAAGGATTCCAGAAGAAGATGCTTACTGTACACATGTGTGACTCTCTAGTCTTTCAAAAGTAATAAACGTAGTTAAGCTTAATATTTGTAAACCTTGTTGGTGTTTCAATCGGCTGCTGAGGATGTCACACCATCATTATGTCCCAGTTCAGGAAGTACGTGGGTCCTCTCGTGACTGCTCCCTGCCAGTATTGATTTACTGGGCAAACTTCTTCTTCGAGGTCTTTAGAACTTTCTCAAAACTACTTCTAGACGCCTCACATGGTCTGTTTAAAGGCTAATCTTTTCCAATTTATCTGTCAGCAGTGTTGAAAAACTTGCACACACCTGGGTACTTTGCAACTTTTAAGTGCTTCCATGCCAAATCTTTCGTGACGCAATGAAATTAGAAAGCAGATTGTGGGTAGTCACTTCGGTAACCGTCACACTACCATCGTCACCGCACTCGGACCCGTACATTTGCCCAATTTCTATCTAACTAAAGTTAACTCATGTAACGTGTTACAAGGATGCCATGGCATAACATTAGAGAGTGACCTCAAACCGCTGCCACTGCTGTCATCTAATACCTGTGGATTCTTTTATGACAGAAGTGGTACCCGCAAACGCCCACCAATCACTATTCTTTTGTTAGCTGAGGTTACATAAAATAAGGAGCTAACCAAAAAGTGAAATAAAAGAAATTCTTCGACTTCCTTCCTCCGTGATCTCTTTTTGGCTCTTCAACTTGTGTTCTACCGGTCAATTTTCCAGCATCCGCCTTTTTGGGATGCTACGATTGATGAAGTACCTTCCAGTGATCTCACTAAATTATGATCCCAATATTTTTCTTATAAAAATAAAATGTTTGCTTAACATGGCACGGCATTCCATTCGCACTTCATTGTGTTTAAGATTTTGGGAAGAATGGCAAGAAAAACAAAACAAGTGGAGTTATTATTTTATATTTAAACCGAGCGGAATGGATTAAACAATAGCAAAAGCTGGTATTATCTCGTGATGGAGTTAATTTCAATTTGCCAGTGCTTACAGCATACGTTCTACAGCCAATGGTTGCTACGCAGTTGCTGCTCGTAACAATAAGTTACATAACCCACTTTTCTCAATGTCGTGTTTAGCGATATTCTGACGGATTACTTGCCAACCCTAACGCCGAATAATCCATTTTTTTTCTTCAAACCACAAACGATACTTAAAACTTTGTAGACTTCACCTTAAACTGCTCAACTAGTTGCCCTTGATTAGCAAAAACAATCAGATCACCCAGATGGTTCAGCCAGGAGGCATTGGGTGCCTTACTTGGGGGGAGCACCCCATAAAATGATTTTCTGTCCCGGTGTTCGATCGCCGATTACTATTTAGCAGTCGATTAGCAATAAATGCTAGCCGTTTGCGGCTAAAGTCCGCCTAAGCGATGAGAAAAGTAGTTCAGAAAGTTTTTACTAAAACTCACGATGAGTTTTTGCTAGGATTTGTCTCTTTTGCTATAAAACACGGACTTCCTATTCGATCGAAAGTAAATCAGAACGTCATTTCCTACAATATCCGAAACCGTAAAATGATTATTTGACCCGTTCGGAACTCACGATCACGATATTTTATTACTTAGGTCTTATATATGGAGACCAATACCGTTTTTATAGCTTCTTTCATCGGTGTGCACCTTAACTGAACCTTTTTTTCTGTTGTGACCTGATAACCTGCTAACAGATATTAATAACAACCGATTTATTGAATTAATTTCAATTCAATAGAACGTCAGCTTAGATAAGAAATGATATAAAATATAAACATTTTTTTGAGCATAGACGTAGTACTTGAAAATGGAAAATAATTGGAAAACGCAATTGTTCGACGGACTTCTTTACTATTTAAAGTAAAAATGAGAGTTTGGATGGTTCCTAAAATTTACACGTCACTCATTAAAAATTTAAAGCTCTAGTTTTTCCCATTAGAAACAATGAAGTACTTGAATGGGTACTTGTGAATTGTGTAACGCCACGGAGGTAACCAGAAATAACCATGTTAATAGCTTTGATTACTCGATAACTCTGGTCTCGTTGCGATCTCCATTTCGACATGGTGACCCACACGTTTTCTGACCGTTTTCTGGTCTAGGACCTGCCGACCAAGGCATTCACTCTCTCTCTCTCTCTCTCTTGTAGGATTCGTCCTTTTTATTTCCGTTGGTTCATTACATTTCTACTCTTCTAGTGAGCTACTTTGTTTTACGTGGGTCCCGCGTCTTACCCCCACAGCTATCCTTCTAATTCCATTGCAGTATACTTCAACTTTTTTAAGATACAATTTTGTTCCACATGACATTCATGAAAGACATTGATAAATCTATTTATTAATGTGGACAATTTTTATCCTTTTCGGTTTTCCAGTTGTTGTGCGAGACTTCTTGTATTTAACACAAATAATATAAATATTTTCTATATTTTGCTTGTACAAGGGTGTTAATTAATTTTCATTATACATAAGGGTTGTTATATTTTTATATTATTTATACATAATTGACTCACTCACTTCCATCTTTTCAATTATTTTTTTTGTAAAAATATTTTGCAAACCTGAAGTGTTGAAGTGCGAAGTTTTAATGTTACTTTATTTTCAATTAAAATTCTGCGTGCAATTTTTAATCTACAGCACTATATGTGACATAAAATGTATGTTACATTTTCATGTAATAAATCCATGTTTAATTGACTATTTTATTTTTTTGTACAGGAGTTTTTCATAGAAGTTCAATCAGTTATGTGACGTTTATGAAATTTCAATTTCCGGTTACGTGTTCAACTGCCATACATTCAAGGGAAGTGTACTAAATACCTAATTTTTGGTCTCTGACAAAAAAGTATAAAAACTTGAAGGACAAACGCGAGGTACAGAAAGGAGAACCACAAGAAGAATGTGGGCCTAAGTGGTAACCCTAAGGGTATGGCAGACACCTGTCAAAAAAAAAAAACAAAATTAACTTAAAAGGTAACAACTGTCATGTAAGTTTAGTAACTGAAAACGCAGAGGGAAACTTCATGTTTCACGGTGACAATTTTTGCGGCCTTAATCTGAGACGTCCTTGACGGGAATAGACGGGGTACCGGGTACCGGGTACCATCAGCAAAGTCCAAATTTTTTTGTACGAAATTATCACCAAGGGATTGCGTAAGTCCAAGTCGATCGTTTAATGGACGGATTACGTTTTGTTCAAATGTCACGTCAAGCCAATCATGAAAATCAGTCAAAAAGAGCAAATTATAGTTTTTTTAAACTATCTATCCAACTAACTTGAGTGTGCACATCGTGTGTCCGCAAGCAAGTCGCTTAATTTGAAGCCTCCAGACCAGTTCCTTTTTGTTCTTTTGACAAGTTGCACAAATTTCACGTCAAAAAACTACGAGAGGGTAACAAGAGGGAACTTTGCTATGCGGCAGGAGTAAGTCAGGAACTGTAGACGAAACTAAGAAGGGATAAAAAAGTTCTCAGGAACATGGACGAAAAGCATTAATAAGTTAATTTTACTGAATAATATAGAATAGCACTTACACAACAAGCAAATTAAATGGTTTTTCGTATTTTACACTTTGATTAGTCTTTTACTGCTGGTTTTCCCATTTTGTATATTCTAAACTGTAATTGTACCAATAAATAAAAAATTTGTAAGACAATAAGATGCATGATGAATTTATTATTAATATTTACAAATAAAATGAAGTGAATGAAATTGCAACCAATGAAGCAGTACCTCATGTGTAGAGAACAGTAGGTTATTTTACGAGGCACACATCGATTAGTTCAACTTTAATTATAATCCCATTTTGTGTTTTCTATTGAAGAGCAAGGGTTCAAACGTTTTTATATAATTTGCATGCAATTTAAACAAATCGGATTAGAACTTATAATTGGCGTTTAAATAACGGTTCACAATATTATTCCTGACATGGCGTGGGCAAAGCTCTGGTCAGAAAGAATAAACAACGCGTCCCTTTCAGCCCCGGGTGAAAGGGTGAAATTTACGTACTTGTACTGCACTCGGGGTGTACTCGAAGAATCCTGCAGCCCCCCCCCTCCCCTCCAGGCAACGAAGAAGTAAATTTAAATGCTTCCGTAGCAGTTGGCCGCAGGAAACGACTCAGATGCCAAATAATAATTCGAAAGTTGATGTATGAACATCCCACACTGGACATACCTTGCTTCTGTTCCTATTAAACTATCAAACGCAAATTATGCGGAGAGTTCACATAAAATATGAATTTCAGGTTCATCAATTACATGAGAAAAGGCTTAGTCTCAGCAAAAAAAAAAAATTAATTGGAGGATAAAACTAAAAGAGGAATGATATAGGAGATTGAGTTGTTCTGTTTTAGCTAGTCGTAACACTAAAACTACTGACCCGCGGAAAATTTCCAAGATCCGTTGAATATTTCAGAGTTGAAAGAATTGTCTCTTTATCTTGTGCTTAGTGACTTTGGTTCTTCAAGTCCAATGAGTCAACCTGACTATTTTTAAGAACTATTCAGATACTAAAAATATATGTGCTTAATGGTTTTAATTTATTCCATGTCGGCTTGGTTCGCATTCATCACAAAACGTTTCTTCTACTCAAACTCCAAACGATGGATGAATTGACAAATAAACTATTAGGAAAAAGTGAAAGCGCAAAATGAAAAACCTTGTTGGTGTCAGTGGTGTCGATGGTTTAATTTGAAACTGCGGTTCGGAACCTTATGGTTCGGATCTTACAGCCCGCGGGTTAACCCAAAACCGTGCAACTTTGAAGAAAACCTGACAACTCCGACTGGTAGGAAGAAAACTTTTACAAAACTAGTGAAATCAAAGTCACAAGCAAACATTTTAAGGTCATTTTTTTTTAATTATGACCTGAAATCTTAATTATCAATGTGTACGTGTAATTATGGCAAATAATAGATTTTAGTGTGGTAGAAAAATACAACGCGGCATCGTTAAAATAAAATAAAAGTATTTTACAAAACCAAAGTGTAGAAAGCAAATGAGGAAAGGGGAAAAACGACCGTAACAAGTGAAACAAAGAAGTAGAGTGGATTGATGGAACTCCGTGATCTTTAGTTACTACAAAAGACCTTCAGACGGAAAAAAGACAACTATAAAATAGTTCAATAAACGAGAATGTGCATTAATAAAGTAAGTAAGGTTTATAAAAAATGTGGATAAATTCAAGTAACTCGAATATTTTCTTGTATTCGAGTATTCGACAAATATGAAAGTAACACTAGAAAGCAGAATTCTATCAATGAATAAGTACTCAGTACAGAGAGTAAAGTCTGTTTATATTATCACGCACAGTATACTGGGAAATTCATAATACAATCACAAGTAACTCATTGTAAAAATTCTATCGGAAAAAAGAGACGGAAGTCAAGCTGTAACTTCACAAGACTTCAAATTTAAATATAAAATTTATAATATAATAAAATAAAGGTTTCAAAATATAAAATTTCCTTCAATTAGCAGAAGTAACAAGTTCAAGTACTCCGTTCCTTCAAAATATAAATTTAAAGTTAATAAAAAATATAATAGATAATATGAGAAGTCTTTACAAAAGGTTTTTGTATTTTTATAAATTTAATAAACAAAATGCTGTCTCCAAAAAGTGTCAAAACGCGATCGGATTAAAGTGAACAGCGTGAAGGAATCAGTTTAATGTCCGGGTTACAATAATAATATACAAATTACATACGAACAGAACTAACATCTCCGTTAAAGCCACCGACCGTAGAATCGAATCATACAAATAAATTTTCATAAATGCCGGTTTCGAATTTTGAAAGAGATTCGTAAAACTGATATATTGAGCGATTCGCCTTATAAGTCATAATTGTTATGTACCTTGAAGTTGTTTACTTCCGAATTCCACAGGAATTTTCATTTCAATAGAAAATAAATTAAATTATATGCTATTGTTTATGCAGATTAGAATTTAATTTTAACTCACATTGTAGTTTTAGTTTTATGTTCGAACGGTTGCATCGTTAGTTTTGGTTTGACTCATCGTTGGTTGTCGATTTTCTGTTTTCTGATTTGTGAAATTCTGTGAAGTCAGTTTACTCCGACACTTGAAACACTACTTTAGCCATGGGTTAACTAAAACAACATCAAAGTACGATCCAGAATTATTTGTCAAATCATGTTTGGTTCCAAGTAGAATGCCCAGAATAGGTTTCATTGTTTGCAAACCTGGTGATCAAAAGAGTACCCGGACTCATTTCCCAAGGAGTACCCAACTGGCACAACCAGTTGCAGATTTTATTTAATAAAATAAAAAAGGACTTATCAGTAAAACAAAATCAGACTGATGAGTACCGAATGGGTTAATAAACCCAAGTGCCCTTTCGAAAAGTTTTACCTTTGAGAGAGAGAGAGAGATGAAATGCGAAGCAGCTTCTTTTGCCACCACCGCTCCAGATGGTGTCCTCCGATTCTGCTACAATACAAACCTCGTTGCTCGTTGTCCATGGAAGATCTATAAATGTCACAGTTTTCTCTTCATCGGTGTCACATCCCAGTCTCGAATTGTCATGTAGTGAAACTGTAGCGACCAGGTCGTGAGAATTCTTCGGATGGTGGGCCACTCCCATGGACGATAATGTCATCGTCTAAGATGTCACTGGTCACTCAGGTACGTCCAATGAATTATTACTCTCGACTCTGATTGTTCAACATTTTCAACTGTTTCTTTATTACTCGAGGGAAAAATAAACTCTGCCATTCACGCAGGTTCAGGTTGACCTTTGTGCGCGATACTCCCACGGTGAAGACTGAAAATTATTTACTTGTAACAACAACTTCAACAGCAAGTGTTGAAGAGAAGTGTTTCTTTGTCTGTGTAACGAAGAACCAGGGTCACACCTCCTGTGTCCTGTACATAATTTTAATTATGGATTGGAAGCAAGAGCCGCCTTAATTCAAACTTTACTTGCAATTTAATTTTTTACACATTACACATTCAGTTAGTACAAAAATACTTTTAATTTTCTAAAACTTGGCACAAACTAAATACAATTTAACATCTTGGTACAACTAAAAGTGTACTGTGCAGTTTCAGTGGTACCTGGCTTCCTAACTGCTGCTACTTCATATTATTACTTTTTTCTTACTCTTTTCGGAGTACTTCTCAACAGTCAACAACTTGAACACATTAAAACATTTCTTTGATTTTCCTATAAGAAAGAGATTTGAGTTTCTTTTTGTTTCACATCATTCATGAACTATTGTTATTAAGGTCTCGGCTTCTATTCTACGGGTCACTTATCTAATTTCATAGTTCATTTTGTTGCCCTCACCCGCCCATTCCCCGCTACATTTCTTATTTTTATTGACTTCTCTCCCGCCTTAATATTCCGAGGTTACCTTGCAACCTTCGTACCACACTGTCCAAATTGCCTTATTAAATATATTCCCGGTCGAAATGACGGGGCTTTGAGTGGGCAGGAGCCGTTCGGGTACTTCGGGTACTGCGGGAATGGCTGCGAGTTTCCGCAATTTCCGCCGATGATGATACCAAATCGGCCCTATAAATCAACTATTTCCGCCGTTTCAAAACTTTAATTATCCACCTTAATTGTGGAGGAGTAGGCAAATAGCGAAAGTATTTATTTGTTGTGCTCTTCCCGAAATGAAAAAAAAAAAAATCCGAAGATGAAGTGAAACAACAACTGGTTTTCTTACCGAGTAGCTCAAATATAAATTATTTCTCCGGTCGATTACATTCGCTCCTATCTCACCTCAAATCTGTGGAGGCCCCCAACAATTCTCAGTCCTCAAGAATTTCACGGATGTGCATTTTGCACTCGCGAATGTGATGTTGACGTTGGGAAAATGTACGGAGAATGAAACAAAATGAAGCCACTAGAAATGGACTAATACGAATATTTCAGGGATTCTCCAGACATTTAATGCGGTTGGTGGCGATTCACAAATATTTCGCAATGTTGATGTTACAACTGACGCAGGTAATAATTATTTATAATATAAATATTATCTATTAGGCAGCATTTTGTATGAAATACAGTAACTGCGTTCTTATTCTACAGATACTAAAATATTTCTCGCACTCCATTACGTCTTTTCTATCTATTAAGGCTTACTTAAAATTTTACTAACTTCCATGTAAATTTAAATAAATTAAATAACAAGGTACTCATCCCAGAACTGAGTACCTCGGTCTCGTGCAAAGGAAACTACTCCCACATCCCGCACATAATTTTATGTTTAGTTATAACAAAATCATCAATAATCGATAAACATCGCGGCATCTCAATTCAATCTTGTGTGTTCACCGATCATGTGCAGAATGCTGCGATAAAATCTTCACCTTCAACATCTCGCAGTATAAATGCGGGCCACAATTTTTAACTTACAGAATTTTTGAGATTCGTTTGACCTTTCCATGACCTCTTAATTACTGGGTGGTAGAAAAATCAATTTCAAAATTTTATGTGGAGCACATCGATTGAAATTACACAAAAAAGAGGACCTAATTATAAAGGTCGATTATTTTTTTATTCTGCATAACCTTCGTCTAGGACGTAACGCAAAATTTTATTGGTTTACGAGGAGACATTATAAATCCATATATACTGTGTCTACTTCCTTATTTTGTAGTGTAAGTTATGTTAATGAAAATCTAGAAAAATATAATTTTATCTTCTCATGTCTTCTAGTACCTGAGAACCGACACCAAAGTTATACATAAAAATAAAAAAAACTCGATGTTATGTTTTAAAGTTGTTGATTTCTAATGTTTTACTGTTCCAGGGGAAAGTCATGAAAATTGAAATTCCTCTAAAATATTTTAAAGAAATTTTACATTTGTCATAGTGCTAAAGCGCTTTTTATATGTATAATTCTAGTATCCTGGTTTCTATGCTGTCTATGATTTCTAACGTCTGAATTAAATTTTGACCATTACCACCAAAATTACTTATAAATTTTCATTTTACAACAAAATAGTTGTTTTTATTGTTTATTATTCTTACTTTTTTTACAGTTCAGGTACCCCGGAGAGTTTCCCACCTGACAGAAATTTCCAGCGCTGCAGAACTGCACCAAACCTCGCTGCTATTTTCTTCTACGATTCATCTCTTTTTAAGTTCTAGGTGAATCTGTTTTCTTATTTTGTGTTTACAATTACAATTCGAGGATTTTGAAGGAAAGAAAGAGAGTTTTTGGAACCTGTCGAAAAATTCAGGATAGTAGCCATCGACCCGGAAAAAAACTAAGTGAGAGTCCTGAACCGTGATTTGAAAAGGAAACTCGTTTCCTTAGGGTTTCCTATGGATTCCTCGGTACGTAAACCTATTTTTAGGGCAATACCGGAGCATCCTAAAAAATTATACCTGAAAACCTGAAAAAGTCGACGACTGATTGTTGGGTAGGTGATCTCAAGCGGCTGACTCTCGCTAAATATCATTATTTTTCAATAAACGCCATTTAATCAATAAAATTAGGTTCTAAATTTTTTGAAATTTATTAATCACCGACACGAAAGTAACTTTCAACTTAATTTTTCATGGTGTAAAGCTCGGAGAGTGAAATTATGTAAAATAAATAAAATAAAGTTAAAAAATTCTTTCAATCAACACTGTCAGTAAAAATTTCCAGATCAATCGATCAATCTCTTAATGTTATTAGCCATGAATTTTTTTTTATTCACATAATTCAATCAACTGGGCTGTAGCTCAGCCTAAAGGTTACAATAAAGACTTCCCGAGTTTTTATTACGGAGGTTCTGAATGTCTGATTTAAATTATAACTTGTTGCAAACAAAAAAAAAGCGTCCGATCAGCATCAATAAGTTTTCTTACTTCAAGGAAATCACAACTTTCTATGAAAATTAGTTTTCGTCCCAGTCACAGAAAATGTGGTAGACCTGCCACAGCCGCGTGGCGTTTTTTTAAGTGACAAAACTCTCAAGTAGCAAGAAGCATATCTTTAAAGAAGGAAAGAGATGCCAACATTGAACTAGTGAACTATTTAATAAGCAATTATTTATTAACAAAAAAATAACAAGAGTAGTGATTAATTTGATTACAGTAGCTGTAATTTAAATTAAGTTGAGTTTTGTAGACAACAAGAAAGATAAGTTAAATCAATAGCAGGCTTTCATCTTCATTGATACTAAAATATTATGCACTCATAGTGAATAATAAATGAATAGAAAATAGGACACTCACTCATGTTGAGGTGCCCTACATCAAATTTAATCACATTTACGAATTCGCACTCTAAAAAAGTTAAATTTTAATCCATCGAAATTTTATTTTGGAATCCCACAAATTTTCTTCTTGCGAATTTCATTGCGTCATGGATTTGAATAAGACAAGACTTAAAAACGACTTGAGAAATCTCCCATATGGAGAAAACTTGTTAAATAAGTTCGATCATTAACAGCAGTGACAAATTACATAAAAGTTGCGGTACATGAAATGAGTGGTTATCAGAGTTACAAAATGGCGTAACTTTGGACTAAATTTAACACCTGCGTAAGATGAGGAAGAACGTTTCCCTGGACAGAAAACAGAAATATATTTAAAATTAATGATGATTGTAAATCTTTCAAGGATATCGGATGATCTCCTCAATTCCATCAACTGGAGATGATTTTAATTGCTTGTAACATGTTAAGTGTTAAAAACTTACTGACGGAACACTTAAGTTTGCATTACATATTATCATACTCAAAAATCTGAACGTTTTGTACGCAGTATGTTAAGTCAAACAGTCAACTGTGGAAGTCTGAGTTGGTACAGTTTCTGTCTACATCAGTACATACTTGGCTATATGTTTCAACAGTTGAAAACTTGCAGTTTAATAGACCAAAGAATAATATAAACATTCATGAAGAGTGAGAAGACTTGCTTGTAATTCTTTTACATTCAATGATTAAGTATATTTTGTATTCAAGTGTGAAAGAAGAAATGATGTACTACATTAGTACCGAACACAGCATTCTGTACTTCATTGTTCATTTTCAATGTTCTGTAGAGTAGTCTTCAAACTAGTATTTCTCGAGCTGTACCTTTTCAGAGAGAAGTTGCACCTAAAACAACGACATATCATATAATTTAAACAGAGCACTTCATAAGGTATGGATGTCTAGTATTTAATCTACAAAACTATATTTGGGGGGAATTCCAAAGTTTTAGTTGAGTGCAGTTTAAAACAAATTGAAGTTCAATTTTCTTCTCGGTAACGTAGCAGGAGAAGGTGGTTATACTTGTATAAACATGTATACTCATTGAGCAAAAAGAAAAGAAATAAAAGTTCACGGGTTTCAGTTAACAATCCGTACGACTTTTCAGTAGGAGCACCAACCTCTGTAAGGAAAAAAAAGAAGGAAGACAGACAGTCTGAGATGAACAGAAAATTTTTTCGGGACCAAAGGCAAATAAATCTCATGGGACCCGAGAAGAAATAAAATGATAAAGTCTCGACAGTTTGAACTGGTGCCTAATGCCCGAAT
Organism: Polyplax serrata; assembly: GCA_037055365.1. Lineage (NCBI taxonomy): Eukaryota > Metazoa > Arthropoda > Insecta > Psocodea > Polyplacidae > Polyplax > Polyplax serrata. The sequence continues at coordinate 1,212,885 of JAWJWE010000036.1, read as the reverse complement.
GCCTATAATTTAGAGGAGGAAGAAAAAAATTGATGGAAGATACCAATTAATGGCAGGACGTTAGATGAGGAGGCGAATCGATGCTGAGATTAGCGCGGGCGATGGCTCGTCATTCGAGATATCGAACGGACCTCGAATGCGGGCACCCGCAATACAATCAACAACACGACTCGCTCCAAGTCGTGATATTATGAATTATGATTCGGACATGGCGGCCCTTCTTCAGTATGCAATTGCTTCCATCCAGATGAGGCTCTAGCCTGCCTCTACCGACCTGTGCAATACCTCTGGAGATCGTGATCCACGCTCCGGTGTACCTTCGGGTACCCAGCCGGCCCCTTGCAGTACCTGCCTTCTTAGTGCAGTAGATGATTCTTTTCATCATTTACTGGAACGCCTACTTTGTTGTATATTGTTTACTTTATGCAAACTTATTAAAACGGGCGTACGTCGTCCTCTACGACCTCTGTAGGGTTACTACACTGAGTGTAACTCTATTTTTTCTTATGTTTTTGCATTGACATATTTTAACTCTTTCTTGAGGACTCATTTTTGTTCGACTACAACAGTGTAACGGTAACGGTTTATGTAAATCATCGTTATATTGTTTTCTTGTTCAGTTCTATTTTATCTTTTAAGCAGAAAGTTCGGGTACCGGTCAACTCTTGAAGTTCTCATTACGGAAACATATATTATAAAATATTTTTGGGTAGTGAAAACGTCTGAAGTAGACAAATGACCGGTCCAAATGACTTGCCGTTTCTTTTTCTAACTTTATTCAAGTCACACTAATGCGGTTTCAGGATTATCTCCTTCCCAAAACGGTTCGGAAATTTGTATTATCTTGATTTGTTTCTCTGCAAGTGTACGTTCCCTGTGTGTGTGTGTGTGTCATGTGGGCGAAGGGAAACCTTGGTAAAGGGAGATGGTAAAAGTTCTAAGTAGACTGGTTGGATTAAAGACCAGCTAACTTTGGGATGACACCCAAAAGAATAAAATTCGACCTCACACTGTTTGTTCTTAATCACTTTTTTTCCAGGAGATCGAGGAGAATCAGAACGTGACGTGGAAAGTAGACAGTTGAAAGAAAATTAAATCCGGCCATAAAAAGGAGAACGAACATTTGAATTTTGACGTACTTGCCACGACCTCGAGTAGACTCCGTCAAGTTTGCAACTATTACTAATAGTTTTGGTACGCCACCAAAACTGACTAAAAAGACAGCTCAACCTCACAAAACAGTCCGGCGCGAATTCATTATTATTGTACGAACAAAATCGACAAACGACTGGTGAGTACTCCTCCGTGCTTTAGTCAAACAAAGTTTTACCAACTACCCGTTTTTACTTTGGCAGGTATCCAACCATCACACCCTTTGTTTCTGGTGGTGGAAGACGGATGTTGCGGCACCGCGATGCGGGTACGAATGAGAATGAAGGTCATTAAAATCCGGTCATTGGGTGACAATAACAATGGCAATAAAATAAAATATTTAAAAAAAAAATATCTTGCATTGTATAGGAAATTGAAGGAAATGACGAACGATAACCTCAACAATAAAAGACTGAATTTCTAAGAGAGATTTTGTTATTCTCCATAACTTTGTTTTATTACAGCCTTATATTTTATTTATTACAGTGCAATTTGCAGTTAGTGACGTCTACACTCACTTACTAATCGTACACATTCGGTGTGCGATCAGCAGAGATTTCGTGAGACAAATCAAATTTAACCAGGAGAAATTTCTCCTGAGAAAGAATTCAATGGGTCGAGCAGAAACAAGATTTTTGTGCTAAAAGAAAACAACATGGAAGTCAAAATAAAAATCAACTTCCATCAAATCAAAACAGATGTGATGCGATTGTGTAAATCACAGACCGACGAATTCTGTCAGATCTTGAGAGAAGAGATGATTCGAGATCATTTTCAACTGATAAAAGTTTGTAATAAAAAGTAATAAACGTACCTGGGAAGAAGAAGAAGATGAATGCAAAGGATGAAGAGAAAGAAGTTGAATGGGCCAGAGACACACAAACACACACACACACACGCAACAAATCACTGTCTATGGTAGCTGAAACCTTTTTCTCGTACCTGAATTCTGTCAGTTTGTGAACACCTCCTTAATGACGTGATCACTGAAGATCACGTCTCGGATCAAACCGGTTTGATACCCCCCCCGTCCCACCCTAAATGAAATATATATAATATATATATATTTTTTTACAATTCAAACGCCGAATCGATTTGCCTTGAAACGAATTGATCTATTGATTTCTTTTGGAGGATTTACAACTTCAGATCGATCCCAACAAATATCCGGGACAAATATCCGATCGAAAACGGCGGATTGATCTCTCGATCGATTGGAAAGCAAGGACGAATCGGAGAGAGAAAGAGAGGGAACGCGGTCACTGGGCAATAAGCTTTGTGTGCGATGTTGAACATGATTTACGAAATTTGATGAAGATGAACTTCAAAAACGCAGTCGTACCTTATTTCTTTTATGGTTGCCTTGATGGGAGCAAGGACGATGAAAGGGTTCAATCAATATTTAATAATTTCAGTTAGTTCGGACACGGAACCTTTAATTATTACATAAAAATCGTTATTTATTTTGGTAAACGCTGATCGTTTCAAGTCGAACGGGATGTGGAGCGCCTGGGTAATTTCACAAGTAATTTTTTATTGTGGCTATTGAATTGTGAGATTTGGTAAGAGCCCGGTAAAGCGGTACTCGAAAGAGAGTAATCAATCCTCAGGGTCAAAGGCACGCATTAAAGTGTTTTTGATTTGTAAAAGGAACGAGAGGCAAACAACAGCAAACTGAAGTTGAGGTACCGGACAATACCAACAGCCATTTCATAATTATTAATTACATAATTATAATTACATTATTAATAATTTCCAAGTTGAATAAAAATGTGATATTACGGCTATATGATCTGTGACTTATATTATGGATTTTACAGTTGACATAAGGACAAAAATAAATTGACAGGTCATATACTATTTTTCGGCATAAATTAATAGCTCCCAATACTCAGTACCCGGTACTCTTCAGTACCCGAATTTATTATTTTATTTTGAACATTACGCATTAATATTTATTGCCTTCAACTTTTGTACTCCCCTTTAATTGAAAATTTCTTCGTTACTTTAATGAAACTAAGATATTTTCAATAATGTTTATTGATAATACAATTATAAAATACGCGTAATAATATTAAGAGCTCGAGTATCCTTCATTGAAAAAAAACAAAGGTGAATACACACAAACATTTAACAGCAAAAGACAAATATTGTTCATATTGAAAAGGCAATAGTAGCATAGGTTATAGTATAGGCCAATTTAACATAGTTGGATTATTAAAATTACAAATATATAAATATACGCAAAAAATTTTTAGTAATTTTAGGACGCTGTTCAAGTCACATAAGGAAGTATGTTAGTTAGTCAGGAGACGGTTGGTGAAGTTTACTTTGAAGTTTGACTTTCTTACCAAACAATGAGAATGTCGTCAATCACTTAATAGGCCAAAAATCATTATACGTTGCAAATCCGGGGTTCGTAGTAGTAGAAATAATGAAACTATTTTTGAAACAAAAAAATTCGTTACAAAATTTGTTCTTATTTTCAAAGGATCCTCCATCATTTCCTCAGATGTCCAAAATGGCAGAGAATAAATTCGGTTTCGCCTCGGGGAGAAGAGTTTTTCCGCATCGAAGGGAACCACTTTAAATTTCGGAGATTGTAAGACCCATGGTAGTAACTATAACTATTTTAATTATAGTAATAATTTGATCGTAAACAAGGTTTTTACGGGTATGTTCGACCGTAGACGCGGTATGAGAAAATTAGCAACTGTGGCGCTTTAAATGATCGTCCCATGAATGGGCGCAAAAGCCGCTTTTTGAGTTGCCTCAACAACCACATTTCCTTCTTTTGCTCCATGCAAGGGATGCCGGAGAAATTAAATTGAATTAAATTTAAATTGATGTGCTACTCTCACGCCGAGTTTCACCTTTTCGGCCGTTTTTTTGGGACTCAACGTTGCTGATGTCGCGAAACAAAAGTCTTCCGCGACCGTAAAGAAAACATGGGAAGGTACGCGAGCGTACGCACGAAATTTCGCGTTTCTTGGTGGTCCCGTGGCATTTACTCATTTATTTATTTTTAAAATGGAGAGCCCGCGTTCTCCAACTTCTATCCTGTGACTTGGTTCTTTTCGTCAATAAATGTACTCGGACCAAATCATCAAGGTCGTCTGGATGTATCGGCCAGTCATTTTTAATTTGAACATTTTTTCAATATTATGCAATTATTTTTATTTCATAAAATTATATTTATTTTTCAGAGGCATTCCACAATATCAAAATAATATTAATAATAATAAGAAGAAGAATCAGAAATAAGGAATTTTCTCGGTTTTTTGTCTGAAAAAACATGACTTAGTTAAAAGCATCTAAACGTTTTTGTTATTTATTGTATGCACTATTTAAAAAGAATTCAATTACATGATTCCCAAGGTTTTAGTTCACTACAACTTAAACTTATTTGACGTAATAACTGCACAAGTCTTTGTTACAAATGATGGACTTCGATATAAACATATGACTGAATACTAAAACATTTCACTTATTCACCGGGAAAAACGCGTTGGTTTCACATCAACATTTCCACATGTCAATGATTTTTATCTATCGATGGATCGGTGTCTACTTCAACGGTTGATTTATTGAAAATAATCAAGTGAGCATCAGGTGAGTTGCTTTACTAAATTTAAACCGAATAACCGACACTGCTCTGGTTCGGTAGAAATCTGGTTGAAACACACTCACAGGTAAATGTCGGAAGTAAATCTCAGAGCTCAGGCATCGACAGGGCATTTAAAGTTAAATTATATTAGGATGAATTCAGGAGGTACCCGATGTACCTGTTCTAAGTAGCCTGCAAAAAAACAACACAACTTTTCGAGAAGTAAACAATCTGGTATATTACCAGTTAAAGTGTGAAGTACATCATGTCACGTCACACTTTGCTAAAATCAACACGAATTTTTTGTGGATGAGAACCTTTAAAACGGTCAAACGAACGAATTAATCGATGCTAATTTAATCGATAAAATTCAATTGATTGGAATCGATTAATAGAATTAATTAAGGTCACGTGAGACAGAGAGGGAGAGAGAGAGTGAATTCGGTCAAGTGACAGAGTCCAGTTTCAGAACCTGGCCAAAGGCACCCTGAGATTTCTCATCCCTTGCCTAGCCTAAACCTGAACCTGAACCTTACGTTGGAAAAAGGGCGATGCCTGTGTAATTATTCCAATGAAATGAGTTCATAAGTGTTGTGCTAAACCTGAGTGCTTTGCCCCTCTCAGGTATTTCTTTCTCTCTCTCTCTCTCTCTCTCACTCGAGTCTAAATTACGTTTGATTCGTGAGGTTTGGCGCACGCTCATTCAGGTATCATTCCGCCAGGCACGATGCCACGATCTGCATACCAACTGCAAATTGCTTTGCTCAGGCACCGTCCTCTTCCACTCGATTCCCCGAATGCGTTTGCCTGAATAATTAATAACTTTTAGAAATAACTTTTTTTCGCGTGCCTCTTTTTTTCAGGTTTGAACCTGTGCAAATCCGTTTCGCGACTAGTTTTTTTTTCTACATAACTTAATATAATTTTTCGCCATTTTGAACGGTTGCCAACTTCTTCTGAACGCTTTTAACCCCGTCGGCGTGGTTGTGCTCGTGTGCTTCTTCTTCTTCTTCTTCTTCTGCTCCTTTCAGATGATGTGAAATAATTTGTTTTTGTTCATCTCGGATTCGTGCAACAGTTCACGCCACCTCACTACTTCCCATTTTATTCAAGCTCCGGGTTATAAAATCTAATTCATGCACAATAGAAATTGAATTTAATTCTTCTTTTGAAAAATGTCGACGCAGGAAACTTTTCCGGACGAGAATAACAATCTGCGGAAGAAAAAATCCGCTGGCTAATGTGCGATGTTTTGCGTTGGCTAATTAACCGGGTACTCGTTCGGGTGTCCGACGAGAACCTCGTTTACAAGAAATCAAACCTGACACTGTCAGAGCGAAGAGAGTTTTTAAAATTCCGGTCAAATAATTTTTGCAGATTCTTGAGTGCACTTCGGACACTTCTTTTTCACATCGGGTAGCACCTGGCTACTCGGCCAGTTTACGGCCGTTTCGGACAGCTCCATTACCTCTGAATAAGTTAAGCAGACGATAATCGCTTAATCGAGATTGTAATTTCCTATGGGGCGTCAAGAATGCAATTTGAGACGGTTCGAACTCGGCCGAAGCCGAATTGATTTTACACTGAAATTTTACGATGCCCACAAAAGGAAAATCGTAACTCTCCCGAGTGGTGTATAATTACAATGCGATGGCGAATCATTTCCAATGTTTATATCGTAAAATTATCGCCTCCTCGTCATAATTAATCGCCTTCCGAATAACTGACGTCAAAATGATGTCTAATAATCGTGGATCGAACACCGAATGGATGCAGCCTTGATTGAACTCGAGGTGTAAACACGAATCACGGAGATGTATCACCTCTGCGATGCATGTCAGGTTGTTTGACAGTGCTGTTGCAGTTTCCAGTCTTCTCATTAAATATTAATGACAGTACTAATCAAATCTTGTACGGTTCTCTTACCTGTACCAATTTCAATCGTTACCTGCAGTTCATTTTATCACAGTCTCCGTTTGAATTTTTTTGACAAAACAAACTCTTCATTTAAAATCTTGTTTTGTTCTCTATGGTTCATTCAAAATATATTATTGTCACAGTGATGTAATTTAATTAGAGTGGGGTTACAGATATTATACATATTTAACTCCATTTAGTAGTGTGCTGAAAACATTTGACTTATACTAAATTTTTAATTTATACTTGCTCTAACGGTGGAACAACATTTGAACAAATTAAATTGCAAAAAAATATTTACAACAACTCCATTTATTCTATGAGATTATTCTCAAACCATACAGAAATACCTGTCGCATATTTGGGAGTGAATAATTAGCAATTTTTAAATTCATTCTCTTCTAAAATCATTACATTTTTTTTGTTATGTCACATTACAATGTAAACGATCGAATAGTTTTAGTTGAATTCTTTCGAGCAACCTCTAATGAATTCGGCAAAATTTCAATAATTGATTCCGACATTTTGTTTCCTTAAACAGTAACGAACGCAATAAATTATTTATTCAAAAATGAGTGCAAATACAAACACAAGGTTGCACTTTTGTAAGGAAAAGTCACGGCTGATTTAAAGTAGCAAAACATTAATTTGACGAATAGTTCAGGAAATCGAGATGCGACTACGTGAACGACATGACGGATGGTTTTTGGTCAGTTACTACTAAGTTGCTACTTTCGTAAGGTTTCAGGTCGCAGGTTTCTCACAGGCAGTTTACGGTACAAAACTTCTCACTTCGGCAAACAAACAAATTAAGTAATGCAATTATGCGCTGCGGTGCATAAACAAATTATGCAATGACCGACATGCAAGCATGAATTATCTGATTGCAATCAGCTAACTATTTCTGAAAGCTTATAGTTAGGAATGTCCTTAGAAGGTCATAGCCGGGCCCGGTTTACAACAACTTCCTAAAACTGCACTCGCTAACAATTTTACTGTACTTATTTGTCTATTTTTGTCCAAGGATTCGAAGTGGCCAATTGAAAAAATACTTTAATGTGAAAGATCAAGAGTCGAGAACGCTGTGGAGGATGACTCGGAGGACGGTTTAGAAAAGTACCGAATAAGACATTACACAAGTTCCATACTACGAATTATATTGTATTAACCAACATTTTCCACAGTCAAAGAGCTTTCGGCTATGTCTAGCTGTACTACTGTAAACTCATAATTTGTAGAATTTTACATTGGCAAAATAATATATAATGCTATGCAGTAAAGCCCTCATTTTGTTATTTTCCTGTATTTTATACGTCGTTAAATTTGTAGTTCTTCCTTCGCAGTGTGCTTCAGTCCTTATCGGTATCAAGTTGCAGAGGACTTCATGCTACTCGAAGGTTTGATTAAATTACAAGAGGTCAATCACAACGTTTAAATATCAACAGTTCAATAACATGTAGAAAATCAATCGTTCATCGATCACCATAAACTCTGGAGGTTAACTGTGTAATAAAGTGAAGAAAACCACTTTTTTCCTTCTAAAATCAACGGGTGATCCGGTTGTAGCGATCGTGTAGTGTGACAATTCTCGAAAGTCCTCTCAGAGGGAAAAAGAAATGGCGTTGAAAATTATATTTATTGTGGAAAATTATCTTTCCATCTTGTGATCTGGATTAATAAAATGATAAACGATTTTGCTGATGCGAGGAGATCGCAACCGGTCAGAGATCAGTTGATCAAGTGTTGCACGGAGATCGGTCGTACAGGTTCAGGTACACCGTGCCTCGGCCCTACCCTTATTTATTGCATTAATTTTGCGTTTGCCTTCCGGATGAAAATGTTTTATTTAATTTAAGAAAATTGTTGTTATCATTATTGTCGTCATTCAAGTTCTTCTCCTTTTGCCGTTGGACACCCGCTGAAGTTTTGTCACGATCTTTCCCTTGCACTCCGCATTCGGTACTCATAAATGAGATACCCGTTGGTACCGGTTGTGCATTTTCACTCGTCGACATAAACACGGAGCCTAAGAATTTGCTACGGTTCAACGGGTCGATTCTCTCGCAGGTGGAATTTACCTGACTCAAGAAGAGAACAGCAAACCACCCAGATTGTACTATTTTACGGGGGAGTAGTTAAGCATATGTTTGACATCGAAGTTAGAATTGAAGAATTATTCTTGCTTTCGTAAGTAAACGTGATGGACACGTGGAAGTAGAAATAAATGTCTTGTGCTCAGGTACTACTGCCCTTATTACCTGCAAGTGTTCAATTCACAAGTTTTGTAGAGAATAAAACCAGGGAAGGAATAAGCCTGGCGAGTGATATATTATTGTAATTATTGTAAGCAATACAACACTTGTACCTCAGGAATCGTGTGACTGATGTTGGTCCGTCTGAGGAATTATCTATTCAACACAGAAGTCAATCCACGGATGCAAGGTATTTATCTCAGGTACTCGTTCCGCTACCACAGAACTACTCGCCTCCGGTGACTGTCCAACGATGATGCCAAAAATGGAAATTCACAATTAAATGAAAGGTCGTGTGGTCGGCTGAAAACTCATGCGGAGTAAACACAGGATGTTTCATTCAATATATTTATGAGTAAACAGTCATTAATATAAATTGTGCTTAATTCCATTGGAAAAATCAGGCCGACACGTTCTGCAATTGACTTGGAAGGCGGTGAGAATTCCATGCGAGAAGTTGGGCGTCGAAAAAAGGTGCGGTCACGACAGGGAACGTCACAGTCAGGGGTTGTGCCAGGACTTGCGCATCAACATCCCGATCCGTCAACATCTTCACATAACTTCAACTAAGGCAGAGGTTCCTTTTCTCTTGAGTATCTCACCTGGACATTAATATCTGTGTAAGTTCTGAAAATTTGTACGACGGTGTGAGGACTTCAATCACTACATTACAAATAAACCACATAAATTTTTAATTATTTACATGTGATGTCAACACAGCTCTACTTTGTAATGACAGTTATATTTTGTAATTAGAAACTCATAAAATGTAAAATTTACAAGGAAACTCGCCTTTAACAATCAAAATATATGGGTTAATAATTTTTGTATTAATTAACTAGTTGTAAGTCCATGGCGATGTTCTACATAAGTCGTAATACGCCGAAGATTTGTCTATCCAGCAACTCTATTTCAGGTGTTTCTATTTCCAAATATTCAGCACGGGTACAAATTTTTAGGTAAATATTTTTCAGTGAAAAGTAGGATTGAATTTCGTAAATAGGTGAATTCACTTATTAATTTAATTTAATAGACTTATTATAAAGTAATGAATGGAGGCTTGGCAAAGTTCACTTTGATTAACAGGAAGCCTTTAATAATTTTGTACAAGTTACGGCTGCTTTGGCTAACACTTTGACTTTTATTAATTTAACTCAGGGGCAGCCTAAGTAGTGAAATTATGAAATTATGTTTTATGGCAATGCTAACAAAGTTTTAGTTACTTAAATACCGACAAATCTTGTTTAATAGTATACAGAATGTACTCGTTATAGATAATACATAAAATAAAATTGTATTACTTATAATTTCTGTTGACTTTTTTGAACGATTGTTAAATAAACTTGACAAACAATTGGAGATTCTGGTTTAAGACCTCGCGGGCTACTTAGCAGACACCGAACATTGCCGGTACTCTACTACATAATTCGAAATAAATAAACCTTGTAAAGTATTGTTAATGTTCCCCTTACTGTCAGTCTTTACAGTTCATTGTAGTTCATTTGACGTTTCGGTACTCTTGGACAATTTTAACGGGCTTTTGGTTTTAGCTTAGTGTACACCTTATTATAGTAAATTACATATTAGTTAATAAATTATTTAAACACGCTATTAAATTAAAGTAATAGTATATAAATAATTTAAATAAGTTTTTGGTTTTAAAATATAAAAAAACACAAGCAGTCAACTCCAACACAGAAATTCTAGAAAAATTTCAAGGTAAAACTCAAAGAAACATCCTTCCCACCTTTATAAATAAATATAACATGGACATTTCGTTGTTGTATTCGATAAATCAATAGACATTATTATTATGAATCCTGACTTCCCGACTTTTTCCCCTTTCTATTTTAATAATTTTTTGGTATTCCAATACTCCTTGTATTTTTGCAAGTTTTTGTTTGAACATCTTGTATTGTATTTTTATTACGTCTGAATTTGTCAGCACACCCACTTATTGTTCTAGGACAGATTGTGCAATACATTAGTTAAAAAAATAAATATATAAACGTAGCAGTAAATTGTTTTCTCCGGATTTTTCCGTCTCATAGAAATGTGAAGCCAAACAAGAAAAGTAAATTTAAAATATTTCCGGTAGCAACGGAATGTCTTTGCCTTTTGTCCAGTCCAACCAAATGAATTAGAAACGCAAGTTTGAATCTTCCTCCTTAAGTAGTTTTCTGCGGTTGCACGCGTCCGTCGCACATCAAACCTTCGTTTCATCTGTTAAGTTAAACAGCATTTTGTCATAACGAATTATGATACGAAATTAGCCACGGGTTGTCAGAAGAAATTAATGTACTATTTGACTACTACTCAACCATCTGGTTTGCATGAGGTTTTTGATTTAACGCTTGCGTAGCTGGCTCATTTAGCACCAAATAAACCATCCAATGGGATGCACTTTGAAAAAGAGGATTCCCATTTTAAATGAACACTCCTAATTGGCTTGGATATTCTTAATGTCATTCAAAAAGCTCCTCTCTCTCTCTCTCTCTCCTGAACCGAAAGAGAGTCATTCGTTCTTTCTGACTGTCATCTTTCTACTTCAAATGATATATTTTTCATTAGCCAACCGCCTGAGTTCTCCTTTTAGTTAGGAGCCTTCATTTAAAGAAGCAACAAACGTTCAAGCTTTATTCCATTGCACGTGTATTCTTTTTCATGACTCTTAACCATTTTCATAACTTTCTCTCTCTTACTACTAATTATCGTAGAAAATGATATGATAATGTACATAGACGTTTACAATATTGAAAAGTTTTGGTTGAATGATGAAATGAAAATATATAATATTCGTAACAAAGTTTTAACAAAGACCAAACCAGAAAAATTGCAAATATAATGAATATATTCAAATACGGTAACACCGTAATATAAATCAACGATTTATATGTTTGTAAAATTCCCATTCGTAATCTTTATTGAATACACAGTCATTATAATAATATTTGCAATGCGATATTTAAGTTGTTATAGAAAGTATAGAATCTATAAATATTCCTCATCATCAAAATTTGTTTAAGGAACAATTTCTATTGCAAAGATACTTATATAATAGAAGTGAAATGTAATTTAAAGGTATAACGATAGTATAAGATCTAAATATATACTGCTTATGTAAGGTAAATAATTCTTCAGTACTAACCGTCTCGCACATTTGAACGTACTCGCTTAAACATCTGTGGCAAGTGTAAAAAGTTGCACGCCTTTACTAATTTAAAATTTTTTGTTTTCCGAAAGAAACTAATGAATGAATAGTTTTCTGTGTTGTTGAAATTTTACCTATCGTGCGGGAAAAGGGCGGAGGCCACCTGTCGCTAATTAAATTCAGTTTCAATCAAAAAATCCCGACCTTTCTGACTATTTTTTTATGGCGGAAGACATTCTATTTTAATTGTTGGTGGTGCAGTACCTGGTCGGTAGCTTTCCCCATCCTGCCAGTTTCGGGTTGGCAAGAAGTAACCTTGGCAGTCCGACTAGTGCCTAACTGTTTGTTTTTCAATACCATCAGAAGAAAATGTGGCTGGACACCCGCGGTGACTAGAGACCTGTCAGTGTCCGGTTAGAAATTACTCGCTTGCAGTAGGCGTAAAAAAGCTAATTGGATTTTCCATGTTTACACTAGTTTTACTGAGTAAAATGGCATGTTAAACTATACCAAAGCAGAGAAATTTGGTTAGTATTTTGTGTCTGAGTTCAGGTCACACGGACACACAGGTGTTTCTTACTTCTGACAGCTCACTTGTAGGTCACTACAATTTTCATTACTAAAATGTTCCAATTTTTCAGTCCTTCACCAAAAAGATAGGATTTATTTATTTTAGTTATTAAACATTTATTTACTGTGGTGCAATTCAACAGATGAATTACATACCTGTTGGAGGATCAGTTACTGCTACAAAAACAGTGATCTGCTTCAGAGTAAATTACAAAGGGTTCACTTCAGCAGTTTGTTACAAGTAGTATCACTACTACTTCTACCCATTAGCTTGTTAATTTTAAAATTGCTGGGCGGCACATGAGTGATCCACGTGATCGGTGAGTATCAGCTCGTTTTATTAGTATAAATTGGTCGCATGGAAATTGCAATCCGCCCAAAAAAAAATAGAGAAACCGGGCCTTTAACCGACATGATTAAACGCTTCCATTTACCGTAGAAAATAGTACCGATGGAATGCCTCAATTATCTAATTTCAGTAGCCAAATAATTATTCAAGTTTTCTTTCATCCTTTTTTTTCTATTTTGTTTCTAGCATTTCTTTCGACCGAGGCCATTTCTAAATTAAAAGGTACTTGAGATTAGTTTCTTCTCCTTAGACAAGAAAGTACCCATCCGAATCCGATTATGATATTTTTAAATCATAATGCGTTTGGGAGGAGTTCGAAAAAGAACTTCTGCAGACGAAAACGGAAGGGAAGAAACTCACGGTAAGCCCATTACGACTGAGAATATTAAAAGTAGTTTTTAATTAAAATAGTAATACCTGGTATTACTACGAGTATTACGAGTAGTCGACTGGGAGATTATATTGGGAGGTAAAACTCTTTTGAGGATTACTGACATTTGCATAACGATTTTGGCAAGTTTGAGTGAGAAAATTTAATTAACCTGAAGCAGAGAGAGAGAGGCAGAGACAGGAGAAGAGTAGTATACTGCTGATGTGATGATAGCCGTTTTCATGCTTGTTAATTTTCTTATCCTTATTCGTTTAGAGTTATGTTGATTTTTACAATGAAAATAATTATCATCTTTTATTAGCGAAAAAAAATTATTGACGTTTTCTAAGAAGTTGTTTACTTGTTACTAACTTACAGATCTTCGGTCATCTCAAGAGGTGCACTCATTTTTCAAATGAATCGCTAAACAAATACAAGATGAATATTTTTAATGTGTTACGACACTGCCCGAGCGTGCAATCTTTTGCCAACACAATCGATAAACTAAAAAACTAGTTTTAGAACACTTTCAAACTTAAATGTTTTTTCATTGTAGAAATTTTCCTTGAAGGGACGAGCCGCGGGATATATAATGCAACGTGTATTATTATTTAACGCTTTATGAAACGTGGCTTTTTTATAGTTTGGAACAAATTGTCCTTGTCTGTAACAATAAAACTTCCATTCTACACCAATTAAAATTGTTGTTATTTTAAGAAATGAAATTAATTTTGAGAAAACAATGGTAGCCGCTAATCTGCTAAAAATTTTAAATTATTTCTTACTCATGTTTAAAAAATTGTTTCTACAACCATGCATTTGACAGTAGCAGTCAAATGTTACACACTTAGAAAAACTCTCTAAAATCATTTACTGTGAGAATAAATGAAGTAGAAATGAATAGAAATGTATGGATTGCTCTAACCCACTCACGACTTTGATAAATGACACTGAAATTTCTACTCATGTGGGTATTAAACCGAAGGAACTCTTTGTTTTCCTTGTGATCTCTGAGGCTGCATGAAAATGTCACAGTCCTTTACATTGGTTCACCAGTCAGTCGGTTTACTGATTCTGTTTCTTCTTCGGATGGAATGTCAATAACGACTGATCAACAGGCGATCGCTCTAATCGAATGCTTCAAATTCTTCCACTGCAAAGTATCACTTGCATAAATCTAGACATGTTAAATTTTAGTTTGATAGTTTGCATATGTTTGATACATCTGCCTCCATCGATCTATCGGTAATTTTTCACATTCAAAATTTGAACTCGTCATTTGAATTATTAAAATAAAAAAATAATAAATAAAATATCAAATAGGACATGGGGTCCTCCGCTTCGTCGTAAGTGAAACCTAAAAATACAAGCAACGTCCAGGTTGAGTGACACAAAACAAACTCGATCATCATCATCACCATCATTATTATTATTATTATCATTATCGTCAAAGGTTTTTTCTAAATTTTTTTGCGGTGTCCCTAATAAGACACACATCTACTACCAGAAGAAGGAAAAAAAAGCAGAAAATGTTGCAAGAATGAATTTTATTATCCGAACTTGCCGTCGAACAAATTCGTACCTGTTCGACAACAATCAAATTACATCCGACAAGTTGCTACTCACAAATTTGACCACCAACATGTTTCTCATGTGACCGACACGTCATTTTCGACCTGTTTCATTATTTCTTATTCCCAAATTAGAGTTTCACGAAGAAAATAAATGTTACGTAAAGCTACGGGACACCGAAAAACAACATATATTATATAAATAATATTTATATTATTCAAACTCACACAAAATTATATTAAGAAAGTTATGAAAAAATGTTCTCAACTATTTGTGTTACAGACCGTCATGTCAGTCTGTCGTCCCGTCCAAAGCTCACATCTGTGAGGAAGAGTTAAGAAAGTTACAAAAAAGTTGAAGAGAATCAAGTGGTTCTAGAAGATATTGAATGACAAAATGTTTTGGAGAATTAAATAGTGGAAATCCGAGTGGTAAACGCAACAAATAGAAAAACACACGGAATTAACGACAGTTTAGGCAACTCTCCTAGTCTCAAATAATAGTTTGGTCGAAGATGAATATCACAATGGCCCTGATTTATGGCGGATCAGGTGAAAAATGAAGTGTAACATAAAGCTAATTAGCCCTACTTCCATCAACTTCAAAAAAGCTCTCATAACTCGTAATTTAGTTGTTTGATGAGATTGGTGTTCCTCATACTCTTTCAATGGATCATACTACCCCTGCAATAACTTCAGATAAACATCCTATGCAACTTCAACCTCATATTGTTGTGATAACACAAGCCATGTTTTTTTTTCAATCCTTCACCCTTATCCGTACGTTCTCCTACTTTCTAATTGTTACCACTGATATTTTTCCATTCTGGGTTAATCCTAGACTCGTTCGAGGCTAAAAATGAGTGGAAAACAGTCAAAGGCAAGGCGCGAATTGGAAATTGAACGAAAACAATAATTAAATGAACGTGTAGTTGAATATCTTCAGTCGGACATTCAGTTTGATCGATTTTCATTGAGAAAAAAATGATTTCAGCGCATGCACAATCTAATTATTGAAGGAGGAAGGTTGGGGGGAATATATGTAGCACGAAGTGTTCGATTCTCAGGTACGTGTGCCTCTGCCTGTATGAGTATTCGTGCAGATTGATTGATGACGATGAAACAAGGGAAAAATTCAGCACCATCCTTTGGAAGTGCTAACAATGTTCTCTTAATGTCCTCGTACTCAAAGTGTCATAAGTTCACATAACTACATGTTTATTTGCTCTTTGTCTGGTTCAATTACAACAAATATTTATTCTTAGTATCCGTACGAAGGTGAAGATTTCGAGAAAATCCACCAAGAATCGTTTCCAATGAAAGAAGTTACTGAATAAGTGAAACAGGTACTGCCAGAAGCACGGTGAAAACAAATTGGAAGAATGAGATTCTTGCAAAAGATTCAAAAGACCAGTTGAAACGCATAAGGCGAACAATTAAAATTTGGTAATTTGAAGTTATTTACGATGCCCTTAATACTAAACTACATAACTATTTGCTAACGTCCTCGGATTACCAAGGAGGCCAATAAATTTTTAATTTAAACAATGAAAAACATGAATATTTGGGTAATGCAATCGTATATTGAAAATATTATACTGTAAATATTATGTAACTTAATTATGGTTTTCTGTAATTGTAATTCACGATTACATTATGATAAAATTATTTTTTCATTAT
The DNA here is from genome assembly GCA_037055365.1 of Polyplax serrata. NCBI lineage: Eukaryota > Metazoa > Arthropoda > Insecta > Psocodea > Polyplacidae > Polyplax > Polyplax serrata. The sequence goes on along the minus strand of JAWJWE010000036.1, from coordinate 1,196,266 downwards.
CAAAAAAATATTAACGCAAAATAAAATATAAATAAAATGTAATTTTTTTGTCCGTTATTACAACCTGTGATTACAAAAACAATACAATTTTTTTAGTATTAAATACACTGAATCGGTGGAATTTTCAGTAGATTGATGATAATATTGGTTAGTGATTGAATGACGCAGGTCTATCCGCAGAACTACAACTAAGATACACCAATTAAACAAGTATATAAATGCAAAAATGAATTTAAATAAATAATATATCAATTTATGAATATATAAATTTGCAACTTTGTAAATAAATATTTTAAGTTTAATTCTTCACATAGAAAATTATTAGCGTTACTTCATTCTTGGCACATGAGAATTTCTACAACATCCTTTAATTATTATATAAATGCCAGCATTTGTGTGCCGTATGAATTTTGTTAAACTTATACCACCCTATATGAGAGTTTCACAAGGTTACTGTCACAAATAATTTCCCTCAATCCGGTTCATTTCTATTCTTCGATATCACAATATGGTGAACTTCACCAGTTACAAACGGTCAAACGGGTGAAAAGAAACGACGTGAAACATTTTTTAACCGTCGGTCGAGCACAAATAGACCTTAATGAACTTGTAATATCACACACTTGAAAATGAAGAAACAAACAACTAAAAATAATAGTTGTAATGATTGAAAGAAATATAAGATTATGAAGATACAAGTGACCTTTGACACGAACCAATCCTGATGAGAGTGCGTTAGTTCGTGTCATTAGTCATTTAGGACTTCTAAAGGACAGGCCGGCAATTTATTATTCTCGGGAAGAAGTTTCGTGGGTCCGTTCGTGGGGTTTTTACCGTTGGAAAGTGACAACCTGGAAAATAAACTCAAAGCGAACGCAAAAACAAGCACACAAGACAGGTGTTTCATTGTTTTGTGTGAATCGGTGAGTATGCCAAAGGCTGAGGTTGTTAAAAAAATAAAGAAGTAGTTCAAATCATATAGGTTAAGGTTAGGGCAATGGAATCCTCTTTATAAAATTATATTATTACAAATTATTAAAATTATATTAAATTTACTTTATAAAATTCTCAAAAAAGGGAAACCTAAGTCTACAAGGAGTAGACTAAAAATTCAATTCTGACAGAAATCATAGAAACCTGAATTTATGTATACTACTACAGGATTTTAATAATATATACGTAAATCACTAAAACAGTATGATAAAGTATGGACTGGCGTTATATTCTAAGGCCAAAACTTAGTTGGCTTTTGATATTCAGGTACGTACAGGTACTTCACACATTTTTTGCAAACTTCGGCGTACCTTCAAAGAACCTCCTCCACAACTTTCTTTTCCTATTGCCTCTCTCTCTCTCTCTCTCTCTCTCTCTCTCTATCTATCTATATATCTCTAACTCACTCTTTGTCTGTCAACTTCCACGTCTATTCGTCTTCATTACTACCTACCAAAAACGGCTTAATAATCAGTTGAGTCGTCTGCATCTTTAACCTCGCTTTTTTAAACCTGGCCATTCGCTCGGACAGGAAAACTCATTTCTTCTATTGTTTCATTTTATTTTCATCTTCGGCCAGGACTCGTCCTTAATTACAACTATAAACCTTCTTACTATTATTCTCACCCGTTGCGAAATGAATTGCTACAAGAAAGTTCGAAAGTAGTAGATTTGTCTTTGTTTTAGCTTAGGACGTTTGAGTGAACATTGAAATATTTTTATTTTATTTTTATTCATCGACAAAAATACTTGGACAAGTGTGAACTCTAAAGTTGTGATTCCGTCTTAGTTATTGTGAGGGCCATTGATTCCTTTATATATTGACCATTTAAGTCAGTTATTTTTGACGTTTAAGTTAAAAAATTGTTAAAATCTGACAAAAAACAACAATCTTCTTGCCATGATTATAACTTAAGCAGGTTCTAATTATTAACCGTTGATCATCACATTATTTAGTTAAATTTAGAAATCCGCCATCAGGGAAACAAGAAAATATTCAAACGTAAATGATATGAATTGATTGTAGGCAAGGAACACCTGGTAGGGGCCCAAAAATCAAAAAACACCGCGTCCTCATTCAGGTAAAAACTTCAAAGTTTACTTGCTTAAATCGAGTTCATTGTTGTTGAGAAAAATCGATTTCGGACATAATCGAAATCATTATAATTTCATTTTTTAATTATAACATTTATCGGTCACGCGTTTTGCCACTTTATCACTGATTGAAATGCCAAACAGATTGTTTGACCAAAACTTTTTCAATTACCGTCACGCGCACCAACTGCCTGTTAGGAAGGCACCACACCCTGCTCTGTTCTCCTCCCTGTCAGACTAATCGCACCTAAAAGAATATTCGTGCGTCCTTGTCGAACCACCGAGTTTGGGATGCTTAGGGCAGCAACGAGTCGTAGAAAAAGAAAAAAGGTGATTTTTGTAGGGCGATACCTTGGCATTTACAATTAAACTTAAAAATTGGGCAGTCGGCCCTTCGACTACTTCGACGGCATCCTCCGGCAGACAGAAATTTTGTACCCCCAGGGGAACCTGAGATTTCCTTCTTAAAAACCAAATTTTTCTCCTTTTAATGTTGTTGTAAGAATATTGTTATGATCAAAAATGGAGCCGAAAAGAAATTACAGTGTCAGGTATAAAAGAAGTTTGATGAAGGACGTTTTCAGGTTGTAAAGCGCTGTTTGCAGTATGTTCTAACGCTCTGTATTTGTAACTACACAATTAATTAATTGCGAATTACGTCTAAACTTTTTGCATACAGTACGGTTAAATTAAAACATTAATACTACTATTAATAGCATGCCATGGTAACTTCCACAACCCCGACTGAATTGTCTTTTTAAATTCGAAAAGTAATATTTGATGTTTGTGTAGAGACCATCAATTTTGATGGCCAGGTTGGCAGGGCCTTTCTCATTTTATTTTCACGCACGAAGAGAAGAAAACTTCACCGATGGACGTGTACAAACATAACAGTGCACTGAACTGAAATATTTGTAACACGAGTCAGTTGGGATATTACCACGCAATGTATAAAAAAATCAGAACAATGTTCAACTGTACTGTACTGTTTAATACATGAGCCCAAAATACGAAGCGTGAACATTTGACAAAATTATATACAAAATGATGGACACCACTACCTTTCATTAAACGTAAATGTAACTCTCTAATGTCTTTTGAATTCTTTGTAAATCCTCTGGGTGTCAAAAATTCATGTGAACCGTTCCATTAAATGTAAAAGGTCATTCGCTACGAAAAACTATTAGCAAATAACATTAGTTGGTGTTGAGTAGTTAGCGATTAGTGCTCGTGTTGTGCATCCGTACCTGTCGGGTATCATCACTGGGTGTCAAAAAATCAGACTTGTTTTTTCTAAAAAATTATTATAAACCGCCCAAATTTCGCTCTTTTTCACTTTAAATTCAAAAGCGGTAGATCTGATCGAGACAAAAAAATGATTTTAAAATTCATATTGAGTATTGAAATAGGTGATCAATCAATCCCGAGGCTGGTCGATTCGATGAACTTTTAATTATCCCAATTAATTGCTCGACGCTCCAGACAAAGGAGATTTTCCTGTTTTGACATTGGAAAAAAAGAAGAAGCGGACATTCCACATGATAGAGAGAGAGAGAGAGAGCTGAGAACTTCAACTAACCGGAACAAAGAGAACAAGTGGAACAAGTGCGAGCAACAAGAAATCCTCTGTAAATGATAAAAATCGTTTGAATGTGCATGTCGTCAAAGAAGCCCAAAGGGGGGGGCATCCATGTGGGCTATTTATTAAAAATTTAAATTTTAATAGGCGTCCAGTGTCAAATTTAATTGCTTTTGCTTCGGAAATGAAACGGTTAGAAAAATCTTCGCATTTCGGGAGCAAAAAAACCTTTTTGGGCTTTCGGCGCTGATTTCCCGTCCACTCATTTAGCTTTTTGTAGAAAAAGTGAAAAAACTCGTGGAAGGTACTCAAAAGAACCAGGTACAAGAAGAATCATTTACTTTAACAAGTCAGGCCGTGTTCTGACAATGTGTAAGCTTAAATTCCAATCAACCGAGTATTCACCAATAATTGATTGAGAAAACAAAATTTCTCCAAATTTTGATTCGGAGATCAAATTCAGTTTGTTTCCAATAATGGAATTTTTTCTACAAAAGAAAAACTACGATGAAAAAGCAAAAAAAAATCCAGCTTTGTCTTACAATTAGATATGAGCAGTATCTAACAATAATTATGCGATGAGCAGTAAGTTAATAAAGAACATAATATGATTTCGACCAACTCTCCAGGAAACCAGAAATAAAACATGACTGTCGCACGAGGTTCCGTTCTCTTTCCAGAGAAGGCAGAACATTAAAAAGTCTAGAGGGTGTTCCGAGAGTTCTACGCACATTGCACTACAACGTAGTAGATCTACATTATCTATTGAGCAATTACCTGTAAGCAGGTAATCGTAAATGAGCGGAAAAAATGATCGGCGCGATGATCAAAAGGTGCTGCGAGATGAGAATCGATCGGTTTCTTTTGCGCGAGGATTAATTGATTGATTGATTAAAAGAGTTCAAGTCGATAGGGTGGAATGAACAGGACGGCGGCAATTTGCAATAAATCAGAAGTATGCAAAAATTAATTGTTTACGTCATGAACGTTAGAATTATAGATGAAGCAATTATGTCTAAGGAGTAGTGAGAAGAGAAGCCAGTAAGATAAACGCCTAATGGTATATAATAAAAATGACAATTAACTAAACTTAATGTGAGGCAATGAAAAATTTATAAATAGGAAATGAAACTGTTGGAATACTAAGAACTAAAGATTGTGAAAGATCACTGGAACTTGTCTACTTTTACCAATTATTACCTGTTCACAACAATATAAACATTGTACAGAAGGGTTACGAGTTTTGTCCTGAGATTACGGAACTTGCCGTCAGAGACTTTTTCATCCTGTTCAATTCTATTTTGATTTTAAGAAATAGTTGTATATAAGGTTCTACATTCATGTGGAATAACTACAGTATTTTTTTAACAATCAGTTTTGTAGGACTTTGGCTCTGTGTCTGTGTCTGTCTCAGAGTTTAAACATGGTACAGGTGAAATATTCAGCACAGTATCATTTTTGTGTCTTTTCTGGAATAAGATCTCGTAAAGGGTGGGTATGCAGTAGAAATTCTCAAACTGAAGAGTGTCGAGGTGTAGCAGTTTTGTTTTAGGGGTGCCACACTGAAATTCTCTGCTCTTAGCTGACCAAAACAAATTTTGTGATTATCATAGTTGAGTTTTGGGTAACATCGTTACTTGTTATCTTTTTTCAAATATTAAAAAAAATATACAACCTGATAATTCCTACATACAGAGAAACGTTATAAAAATATAATTTAATTATGACAGTTTATTTAGTTTTCTAATTAACAGCATTAAAAAAAAACTTCCACGTCTTCTAATTTTACTATTTTTTTGTTTTTTTCTAGTTAAATATATTGTTTCTTGTTGTCTGCTTGGTGTAAACCCTGAATGACCTGAACGAGTTGCACTAATTGAGTTTCGAATGTTAATCAGGAGATAACCTGGTAAACTATTAATTATTTGACAGTTAGAAGACAATGCACTCGGATGGTTGCAGGTAGCAATTTCGAAAACGCAAATTAGATTAGATTAAAAAAAAAAAGAATGAGTAAAAAGAAGAAGTCAATTTGCAAATTAGCAGTGAGAAGTTGTTTCTTTTTTAGCACGGACGAGTATGTTTATCTAAGCTGGGCTTCGCCTACCAATCGAGTTTTTCCACCGCAAAAAAACTGTAGCAAAAAAAGACAGAATGAGGAGCAGAAGACAAGTACCTGAAAATAAATTTGCCCCCCTGTGTTAATGATTTACAACTAATAGGTTCGGTCGTTTTCATTTCGAAACATTCCATTAAGAAAAGTGGAAATATAAATTTAAAAGAAATATGCAATAGCAAGTAAGAAAAAAAATGTCTTCCTTAATTTTTGTTTCCACTTCCCCACTGTGGAACTTAAACTCTATTAAGTTATAATTTATAAAAAAAAGTAAGTGCTAATTCAACGCTCTCAGCCATCGCTGTAGGAAATGGAGTAGCAACTATTACTACTCCATGAGGAATACTTTGAGCTGGAACTACTTTTACCATTTGTAGTTTTTTTGTCTCTCTCTCTTTTGCTACCGCCAAGAGGCCAAATAAAGTACAAAAATATCTGTTTACGATTCACAGTAACTGGTGACTTTCCCCCTGTGAGTGCCTTTCATCTCCAGATGTTCCACATACAAAGAGACGGCTACTCAGGCTAAGAGGCTGCAACAAAGTTCTAACAGGCTTCCTTCACCTCCCACTTCTTTTTTTATCTACACATGTGGAGATAAATAAAACCTCTCAATATTCTTATATTATTCTCTATTATTTCTATAAACTTTTGTATTTCTTAATCTATGTAAATATGTACTTAAGTTTCAGCTTAGTCAGTTAGAAGAATTACTTGAAAGTGAGGAAACCTTAGAACTTTTTTCTTTTTTTCAAATAACAACCGTTAAACACCTTCAGGACGTTTTGCATAAATACATAATACAAAGTGAGAAAATATCATGCTCTGAAATACACGTGTAATAATTTATATTAGTTAGTATTTTTACATAAATATTTTAATAAATCTAATCGGAATTTCAAAGTAAAACTGTCACGAAAAATTGATGAGGACCAAGTGTCGACAGCAGGATATTAGTTAAATTTATTTCACATGTATTTGTTTCGGTTGTGTGCCAAAAATTATTATTTTAACAGTGTAGAATGTAAATTTTGAAAGAAAAACTCAGAGTACGGAGATCGACACTGCCAACGAAATGCCTGACTCGGATGATTAAGTTACATGAATGTAACAACCAGTTTTCTGCATTATGTAAAATAATAACAAGTAGACATCGGCTACCCAGGCTCATGCCTGTTTGACACCAGTTTCGGACCACTGAAGTATCACTCCGTTTGTCAGTCTCTTATTATCCTTTCACGCGAAAAAAATTCCAGGTCCCAGGTGTTCTTCAGACCTTCGATTTGTTAACGGCCTCTCCCCGAGATATCCCAGTCCGTTCTTTTTTCTCCTACTGTACGGGTTTTTATCCTCCGCCTTGTTAATCACCTGATGGGTTCGTCAATGTCACGTGGAAGCGTTTACAAATGTTTGGATGTGGATAGGTTGTTTAGGATATGCACTGTGATGTCGACCACTTGAATGATACTCTCCAGTCTGTTGTCTCCAGAAACAAAATTTCTGGCGAGTGCGACCTGCTTTGGCACCATTTGCCTGTGTTACAACACCACGTTTTTTTTATACAACTGTTACAAAATGCTACGCGTAACTATACAGTTGGTACAATGTATTTCATACATTCAAGTTCAATATCAACAATTAATATTATACTATATAAAATTAACTTTTTATTTATACATTAACTTAGCATTTATACCTGATAAACGAAATAAGATATACATAAAATTATGTTTCCAGGTAAGCCCTGGGTGTTCGCTAAATTTAAGGTATAATCGTAGTCTGCGTTACCATCCTCACAAAAAACTAGTCTTCCACTACAATTTCTCGTTGAAAAGAAATCAGTCAGTTAGAAAGAGTTGTTTTCTGTTTCATGCGGTACGATTAACATTTCTTCCCGTCTTAAATTACACTTCAGTCGAGTTCAAAACAGTTCGTTTATTTCTTGACTTGGTAATTACAAATGCGTGGAGTTTGCCTCACTGGTCACTCATTACAACTATAAATTGTAGTAAGTCAAACGGTATAACAGAACCCAAATCGCTCAGGTGCAAATTCAAGTTTAAATTGGTGTGAAAGAAAATTTATGTAAATAGCAGAATCGTCTTATAAACATCCCCGGAAACTTTATTTAACTTAAAACTTATAACTTATAACTTATAACTATAAACTTAAAACAGCAGAACATAAGTTAAATGCTTGACTAGAATCGGCAGGTCAGCTGAACAATAGTGGAATAGTTGGAGTTCAGCTCAGTATACTTGTTGGAAACCCAATACAATTATTCCAAATGTTTTTAATTTGTTTTGATCATTCACGAATTTGAATTAAATAATCTGATAAAATCCGTAAATTAACCAAAAAACGAGATTTAAAAATCAGATCTAAAAAAACTGGACTATAAATTTCTAGTATAATTAAGAAAATATAACGCCTAGTTCTTAATAACTTTAGATTAGACTTATGCTTTATTGTTGCGTTCCTCCTTCTGTGTATATTCCAATTAAAACCATGAGAATTGAACTTTTGTTTTGGAAAGTGTGAACATTTCAACTTCTGTTGCTACGCCCGCGTTCAACTGATCATTTAATATACGTTTTGTTATTTATTTTACTCCAAGTCTGAACTTTTCAACATTCGGCTCACGACCTGGGCACCTAACCAGGTGTGCGCACTTCATTTTCGAATGTGATTTTAACTTTGTTTGGAACATTAATAAACGCAAAACTCAGTTTTTGCCACCAAGTGAAATATTAATCTGCCAGCGTTTTCGTACTCTTATCGATAAGACGGAGTCATTTTAATGCTGAACATTTGTCACTGTCCCAGTTGAACGGTACAGTCCTTCGTCCTTAACATCCGGCTACTCAACGCGGTGGTCCTGACAATAAAATTGTCAAATGATACTCGTAAAAACTTAGGAAACTGCTTCTGTTTGATTTTATGCGCATAAATTCCCGTAGTTCCTGGTTATCATTGATGAGCCGTAATGCACAGCCAAATGAGCGGCCTGTGGTAACGAGGGGTCAACGACCGCTTATCGGTAGATTGCTACAGTCAGTCCCAATCTGACAGTCCCATAACTTGGTGAAAGTTGGCGACAAATCCGCCATTCGGCTGAAAAAACCTTTCCTTTACCCTTCTCTGTGTCTCTTCCTCAAGGCGGTGCCCGAGAGAGGTGTCCGCGGTATTCATTTAATCCAAATGCATCTTATAGTTAGAGTAAAGCAAATGAACGCTGCAAAAGTCTAGGAGAGAAGCAACGAGGAGGGGAGAATAATCCCGAACACATTTTCTTTCGTAGTAACGTTGATTGAGGTTCTTCTGGTCCAAAAGAAAAAGTAAAAACATTTTTGACCTTTTGCAATGAACCAATACATCTTGTCACAGAAATGTTTCATCCTTCTTGTTGACTTTCCCTTTGTCGGCCTACGCTTACCTCAAGTTATATTGATTGCATCCGTGGTAATAATAAAATATAAGTGACGAAAAAACGTGTGGCTTCTAAGGGCTTCGAAGGTTTGAAGAAAAAATCTGCAAATTGAAGAAAACACATGTACAGGAAGTTGGAAGTAATTATTGTTCCAGAGGTGGAGTTTGTTCCACAAACATGTCATGCATGTTTCGACTTGTTAAATTGCAGAGCTATCTTGTTCTGTAGAACATCTTGAAATCTATATGATCAAACTACAAACGTATACTAACAATGAACTGATGTAGACAAACAAGAATAAACAATAAGGAAAACTCATTAACTACAATAATGACATCTTGTACAGGAAATCGTAAAGAAGGACTGAAGTTTCATTCAAAAGGAAGCCTTCAGGTTCAGGTCTGCGTCTTATAAGGCTCTTATTATTATGTGGATAATCTAAATAGTGAGTCTGATATTAATATCTATTATTAATGCAATTAATGGCAACTACTCATTATTATTTAATTAAAAACTTAATTATTATAATAAATGTAATAAAATGACAAATTTAATTATTAAGCAAGAGGAGAGTATTCAGTTACAATTAAAAAAATTACTTTTAATTGCAAGGATAACCGAGACGCAAATACAAAGAAAAAGAACGAGCGCACACATTTCCCACGGCATTTCGATCGACCACAACGAAAATTTTGAACACTTTGGTTTGTAGTGTGCTCGAGTGGATGTGTCCCAACGTCGACTTTTCCGGTAGTCCCCAAGTGATAGTGACAGTTTTATCGTTGTTTAATTATCTTGAAAGAGACAGGTGTCTTTCGGAAGGAGTTGGAAGAACGGTGAGTCTGAATATTCAAAAAAGGGAAGAAAAAGTAGAGATAGAGAGGTCACGTGTGTATTAATTCCTAGAGAATGTACACAATTTTAATCAGCTATTTTGTTGATAGAGAAATGAATTGCATTTGTTGAGTTTAGCATTACCGTTGAGTACACAACTGTGAGTACTCACACTTCTTGCGTCTGTCAATTCCTCCACTTTGTGAAATTTCATTGAGAAAGAAATCATTTCGTGTCTAATGTCTTACTACACAGATTGTCTCACATGTAAATTGATCATTTCTGCGGTCTCATGGAAAAACAGACTATCCAAATTTTTTATTTGTCATTCACGTTTTCCAATCTCCGTGGCGCAAACGTTCTGGAATGAAAGGTCGACTTGTAACTCACGAGATTTTCGCATGCAGCCATTTTATGGTCAATCCCATCATCGTCAGGTAAGACACATGTGCGCATACGTAAATTCTTATTGAATAAGAGACTCTAATCGTATTCATACAAATAAATAATGAGTGATTTAAAGCAATAAAATAACTCGAAAGTTGAATTGGTCAGAACCTTGGCCCTGGGCAACTCAATTATTCTGCAATTTGTGTCATTATATAATACATACAATCGTATGATAATATAAAGAGCTCTTGTGGGTTACGTGGCGGTCCGTTGCGATAAATTGGAATTTTCTACCTTTCGTTAAATTTTATTATGATCCAATGAAAAGAATATTGGTAATTGAGTGTCGAGAGTTTATTATTATACATTTATAACATGTTCCACGTTAAGGTCACTAATTAATAAATTAACTATTACACTTGCAAAGAGTAAGAACATGATGAATCTGATGACTATGCGAGAGACATTACATGCAAGTATTCATAGCTTGGTTACTTTATTTATTATTTATTTGTTTACCTGCTCAAATCAAAAAGGTATGTTTTCCATAAAAATATTCAAAATTGACACTTTTGAAAAAGTTTAAGAAACGCTGTGGAAACAGGATGCCTATAATTATTATTTTAAAAAGAAATTTTCAGGAAAATTAAAATCTGTAAAACATATTTTGTCTGTATAAGAAATATATAAAATATATTGTTTTTATTACACATAATACAGTTATAAAAGTATATTTATTTCTATGTATTAATAAATATATCTTACTTTACATTGGTAAGGTTACGGTTTTTGCTGCACTTAATATCACATACATTAATATACTGTTATTCATTATCTATTGAATGCTTGTTTTGTATTATTCAAATTTAAGACGTGTTGATCATGGAAGTACCCCAAAATTGAATCGAATTCAATAAAAAAAGACGCTAAAAAGTAACCTCTCACTCTCTGTTTGTTTTTTATTTACTCTTACACACCACCATACTAAAGTAGTGTTTACAACTATTCAACTTTCTTTCACACCTCGATGTTTCGTGTACCACTTATTCATAAGAGTGTTATCACTCGTCTAACACTGCCTCCTATTAACTAATTTTACACCTGAATGTTTCCCATTCGTTCAATTTATCTGTCACTAATAGTTTCGAATATATTTTAAACTATTTTAAACTATCTTCTTGTTCATTCGAACTGAGAAACTTCAGTTTTTCTATTTTTTCAATGTTTCTTCATTGACCTGCACAATTCCTAAAGAGTCCTTCCTTAATTACTTTTTTATATTCAAAACACGAAACTTGTGTGGTCGCAGACTGTGATTGAATAAAGTAACAATTTCTGAAAATGTGCCACAACTCGTAATAATTTGCTCCCGTTAGTCTATCTTAGAATAAATCACTACAACTTCTCTCCCACGCCAAAAAAAAACTATTCAGGACTCGAAACCAATCCGAAAGTTAATATTCTTTCACATACTCATGTTCTTTTCTCCATTACTCGTAATCCTCGACCGACGTTTCCACGTGAATTTTCCAGAAAACTTAATTAAACTTCTAAGGGAGGTGTAATTAAAAACGAGAAAGTGCACAGCACTGCCTCCACGAACGCAACCGTACCGTTCCTATTAATCGGCTTATTCTGTCGTAATTAATTTTTTTTTTCAATTTTGCTTGAAACTTATCAATTTCTTTCAGCATGAGAATTCAATGCAGGTGCTCCCTGTGTGCAAGTGCACATGGAAATTAAATTAACGGGTACCCGAGAGCGCAAAAGTGCAATTAGAAACTTAAAAAGCGTGGGCTCAAATTAAAAAACGCTGAAATTGGCGGTGGACAGGTGAAAATCACACGGTGCGGAGTACCTGAAAAGAGCAATTTTCGTCCGACAAACGAGTACTCACTTTTTGCGGTGGTTTAAGCCGTAAGCACAGTTGAAAATTAAAGTGAGAGTACCGGAAGTAATAATTTAAATGAACTGTTAAGAAATATAGCCGATATATTGCTTCGGTCTGAGCAAACATCATCATCATCATTAACAGTTTGCTCTCGTTAAATCCTTTATTAGCATAACGAGCCGAGAGGACATCCCAACCCTTCACCTGACACTTTTTTTGGACTTTTCTTTGTTCGGATGAAGGCGGAGCAGGAAACAAACGACCTGGGTGAACGACATTGCGGCCGACAAAACCTGGTGGGATGCGACAATGGCGGAAAGCAAAAAAAAAAAAACAAAGCCAGAAAAGGCCGTTTTCGAACGGTGGGTGATGTACCTGATGAATAAGGCGATTAAAGAAAAATATTATTTATTACATGGCATAACTCATCAGACGGAGGTCTAAGTTAATGCGACTGTTGGACCTGGGAAACGCAGAGAATGAAAATTAGGTGTTCAGGTATCGATTGATGTTCGAAGATATTTTACTTTTGTGAAGTGTCCATTTATCTACCGACTGAGCCGTAATGATCACTTTTAATGAACTTAGTCAACAATGGTGTACCTGCACTTTTCTAATTTCACATGTACTTTTACTGAATGTCATTCTTTCGGGCGGGTTGACGGTGTGAAAACTGACATGTTGCATTCCTAGAATTTAGGGGTCTTCCTGAATAAGTATTTTTCAATGTTTCAGAGTCCTTGTTGCTTTCAATAAGCTACACATCAATAAGGGCTGTAAGTTCACCTCTCACTATTGCCTCTCTGCTTAATATTGACATGTCCGGTCTTTAGTTTAATATTTTTCGCAAAAATTAAATACATTCCTCTTAAGTGTTTTAGGTGGGAGTTAATATTGAAAAAATTATTCTTAGAGTACGTACAAATTAATAAACAATGTTTGTTCACATCCAAAACGTACTTTCATCCTTGCCGTCAATTCTTCCGCAATTATTTACCACTCCTACATAGAGTATTCTCCACTTTCCACATCGAGAAAGTAATTCTTATGGCTCGCAAAGACGGGGAGACGAGACAGAGCAAATCACATAAAAGTCAACATCTAAAAAAAAACGAAAGAAAGAAAGATAGAAAAAATCGTCACCGTGAACAAAAAAAGTTAAGAAACAACATTCACAACTTGACATCCCATTAAAGCGTTATAAATCAATAAAACGGCCCACTCGTTGGGTACCGGCGAAGGTACTCCTTTTGAAAGTAGTCACCGAATGAGAGAAAGAGATGGCCTCAAGGGGTTGAAGACGTTAATTTGATTTCGGTGGGCACTTCTGGAACGAAGTAGGAACAGAAATATTTCCCTGGATACCATACAGCCGCAGTCGGACCTCAGGGAAGTGTCCTCAGGAAGACAACAGTCGCCACGGCCTTACCTTTCTCGTCAGGTCAGGTAAAGATAAGAAGTAAATGGTCTACCATCATAACTCCATTTTTCATTACTCAATGAATGGAAATCTTATGTTTCTGAATTTTAAAGCTTTTTTGTAGGTTTCAAACAGCTGGAAAATTAAAAAATGCACGTGCCACGTGAGACAGGCGTCACTGATTGATCTCAAAACTCACTGGATTAATGTCAATATGAGAAATAATTGATTGCCGATACGTCCTATCTTGCCAAGTTTCCTTCCTGCTAGGTGCACCTTGCAGTTCTCCAACCTGACGCGCGGCTTTCCAATTTGCAACCAATGCAACTTGCATATTTGCATGTTAATATGCATCTGTGTATGGTAATTAATTACAAAGTCCTCCGATGCGACGTGTTAAGGTAATAAATTTTAAAGAGCGACTTTTAATATGCAATTAATTTGAATTTGCATTAAATAACTTTTTTCTTCTGATCTTTCTTCGCACCACCTCTCTCCCTAATCGGTTGGTACCCGTCCGTGGTACTCGCTCCTGGTACCCGTAGCTCTTTTTTGTACCCAGCCACTTCCGGAAAATCCAATTTCTAAGTTTTAGGCAAACTACTTTCGAGCCACTACACGAGAACTAATAAATTTACGGCTGTACACTTTTTAATTTGACGAAAGTACAGATCACAATCAGGCAATTTTTTTCTCATCTACCCGATCAGTTTGTTGCTGAACTAAAACTTTTGCTCCTGTCACAGCAACCTAAACTTCGGTCGAGTTGCCTGCTGGGCAAAGAGCAAGCCCAAACGAAACGTCCCGAGTTCCACATTTCGTTAATTATTTATTGCCGGTTTCATGTTATTAAGTAAAAAAATAGTTTTTAATTTGTTACCGCTTTATTTTTGCTAATTTTTGGTTTTTTGCGCTTGTCAAGTTGACGTCTCATGAGGTGAAATTAAAAGCGCGGGCAGTTGAGTTTAAGCAAATGAATTTATCCTCGGGCCCGTGACAAGTTGACAAGTTTTTTTTTAATAAAATTAATATTTCATACTTATTTAGGGTTTGTTTTACTTTTCCATACTGCTTAAAGTTTACAAATAAGTTGTTAATACAAAAATAAACAATTTAAACATTCATACCGTCACTTGTTCAGATTTATGAAACAATGTGAAGGCATCATTTCTGTATAATACGTACACATTCTGTAAATTTTAGTAAAATGCTCATAATTTGTATTCCTGCTAAAAATTAAAACGTTGATTTAAATATAAGAACAGAAATTATTTTAATAATTTAGGTAATGTGCAGTGTTCCTGAATCAAATCGTCATACGTACATTTGTTGTTCGACCTACAGACAAAATGTATTAGTTTGGTAAAGTTAAAGTGAATTTGAAATTTTTTTCCTACCTTTGAGTCATTTAAAAACGTTCAAATTATAAATACATTGGGCTACTTGTTATTTTATGTTATATATTTTGTACCTGTGAGATATAACCCTTTTATGTATTACAATTGTATGTGTACTACAATTATTTTATTACGTAGGTATTTGACACATGTATTGTATTACAGCGAGACTTTAGTTTTTCTCCCGGACATGTCGTATTTGTGATCAAAATACGAAAACTTTTGATTGAAAAAAAATAAAAAAAGGGCTCCCGGGCAACGTCACATGCCACACACGTAAAAACACCAAATACTAATGTTCTAGGAACACCCGGAACGGTACCCGAGGGGAGCTAGTACCTCTCCGGGCTAAAGAAAAAACCGAAGACGTTAAATCGTAACCCTCGGGAAAAGGCTCAGGGTGATGAAAGGCAAACCGCTTGAAAGGATGGACGTCCGCGGTTCTTTTGCTACCGTTCGAATCCTTGGATGAGTGCTAATTGCCGCAAAATCGGAATGTAAGGGAGGTCAGAGCGGGACACTGACGCCTGTCCCTTTCAAGGCGGGTTAACATTTTTGTCCCGTTGCAGACTTTAATAATATTAATTTGTTGAATGTCGGGTAATTAAGCAATTTTAGATATAAATTGACATAATGATACGCTAATTTGGCGGTTGGCGGAAAGGACTACAGAGATTGAATGAAAATGAGAGCAAAATCAACTACACAGACTATAAAATTTAATTAGGAAGAAAATGATTATCATTGAATGTTTTGCCATTTTATTTTCATTTTTTTTACCTTGGAAAGATGACCACTCGGACAGTTCTGCAACAAAAAACTTTCATTTAATATGAAAAAATAGCTATTTATGCGGTTAAATGGGAGGCTTAATTTTGCCGAATTTGGAAGATGAGTGCCCTGACTCTGACTCCTTGGCATGTCATTTTAATTAATAACATTTTCTTCAATTTTATTAACCACGATGAAAACAACCATGAAAATACCTGGTTAAATATCAACATAGACGACTTGGCCTTTTGTAGTGTAGAAGAGCAGAATAAAAAAAAATAAATTTTTTAATTTTAGTGAGTACTACAGAAAAATATATATTAGAAAACATGAATTAAGAAAAAGAACCTAAATATGGAATTTAAATAAGTTTCTGTATAAAATGGAAATATTTTTGCAAGGAAACATAGCGAAGCGTTGTGTATATCAATGAAATAGTGTTCGGGACTACTGCTAAGAGGCACGTTATCTTTTATAACTGTTGTATACTCACAAGTAATTGTAGGTAGGTGCCTGTATCGCTTACTTTGCACCTGATTGCGAGCGTCAGCCGAATAATAAAAACTCTAAATAATTAGGTAATTAAATGTAGAGCGAGAGGTGAGAGAGTTCAATGAGGCCGTCGCCCCACGCAGCCTCGACAGGACAATCTTGAGGTCTTCAGGTGTTGTCGTTAATTTCTGACTTGCTTGCCACTCGACTGTAACCTCAAATATTTCATCATCCCCAGTTTGTAGTAACACCGTTCAGGCAGAGCAACGACAACATTCTTCGAAACATATCGAACACACCAAATCCCTTCCGGTGTTCGGCCGGGGCGTTGGAAAAAGAATTCAACGAGATCAGATTGTTTGAGCTGAAATATCGGTATTGAGATCTGGAAGGCATTGAGCTCTGTCCTACCTGTCCTACCTGCCTCTCTCTCTCACACCTATGTCCACCCAATTGCTTTCTGCACATCGGTCCTTGCTTCCCCGCCCTCCTCTCAGCGCAGCACACACTCTCTTGCATTTTTTTCTTCTTCTTAACGCAAACTGACCCAGATATCATTAACTATTTAAATTTTAATTCCCTTGAGCGTAACTCCGACCAATTTCAAGCAGTTCTTCTTGCAGTATTGAATAATAGTGGTAATGACAGTAATTAATGATTTTTCCCGTTTTTCTTTTTCTTTTTGGTAAATGTCTGAGAGAGGCCATCCACCCGGGGGCCTAGTTTTTCGCGGGTACCCATTGGTCGAGTTATCGAATGTGGCAAGTGGGAAACATCAAATTTGGCCCCTCCTCCGGTACCCAGTTGTAAATTTGTACAATTTAGAGGTGTGTAACGAGAAGTTAGAAATGGAAAGGTGATGTTAGCGTTATCCTAAATCTGATTTCAAGGCCTAAATTTGGGGGTTACTTTGAATGTCGTAGAAAATGATACTCATTTTGTCACTTGGAGGCTATAAATTTGAAGATATGCCCTTTTGAGGGAGGGGAAGACCACAAGACGGGTTTACAAATGGAATAAGTCATTCTTTTGAGCGATGTTATATATTTCTCAGAAATCATCGTCTGTTCATCGTAATTGTACTAAAATTGATTTATTCCATAACATATTTTATTGAATATATTTCAATTCGTGAACTATTTCACAATATTTTTGCCAGTACCATTTTACTAATATATTCTTTTATTGCAATTTAAAGTAATGTGGTTCTTGCCCTTTAAATGTATTTCTCTATATTATTAGTTCAGTAAGTTGCGAGTTAAAAATTTGAAGGTGGCAACTATTCATTAATCCGTAAAACTAATATGCAAACAAACAGAAAATTAAATCAGTCATCGTCACAATCAAACATCAAACTATTAAGCAATCATTAAACAAACATAATCTCGAAGAAGCATAGGGCGAGAGAGCATAAAATAATAAAATCGCAATATCTTCATCTTCCTTAATGAGAAACATGTATACGATGGGATCGTAAAACTCAACGTAGGGCGTACGAAATGAATTAGCAGACGAAAAATTTCCTTTTCGGGTAAAAAGAATAAAAAAAAGAAAATAATTAACTTGTTCATTCATTTCAGGTGCCAGTTCAAAGTGAAAAAAAAATGATTTGATCGACCGTCGGAATTTGAAAAAGAGAAAACCCATTAGACCCTGAAGGATAACCTCTTCAACTTAAGGGCTGTCAAATTGTAAACAGCGAGAGGGGAAGCATTGTAAAAATTGCGTGGCAAAAGTTCATAGCTACATAAGAACAATTATCTCTTTCCAAAGAAAGTAAGTTAGCCCCCTGGGTTTCTCTGGGTACCTCAAAAAAAACCGAAAATTACTTTGAAGCCGAAGTGTAGCAGACAAAACTAATTACGCTCTTTAGAAAGTGACCAGACAGACTCTGAAAATCGTCTGCACAAGACTACAAGATTTGAATTTTGAAAGACGACAAAAAATATAATAGAAGTGGTCACTTCCGTTTGTGACCAGACGGGTATTTGATGACCCTGTCAGTTAGTGTTTTTTTGCCAAATTGCCGAACAAATTGGCCAACATTCGAAAGTCAGTTCTCTACGAGTAGTATGACTTTTATACTTGCAGGTATTTCGTCCTCGGTACCAAAGCACTACAGGCCTCTAATTAATTAAGCCATAAAACGAGTTATTGTTTACATAATTAAGACGGTGTAGTCGCCCCCGAACGAAGAAGTTAAAATGTCTCCAAAGGAAAGGGACAAACTTGTAGTGAAGTATTTCTGTTACAAGAAACTGCAACTTTCAAAGCGACGGTAGTCATTTTGTAGTCCAAATTGGAAACTAACGACGTCACCGTTACGTGAGAAAAGAAGTTTCATTTGGAAATCTCACACTTATTTACATACTAATTATAGTTCTATTGTTTACGAAAAACAACAAAATAGAATACAGTTTAATTATTTATTAACAAGGTAACTCACCAACAAATGATTTTATTCTTCAATATGTTTAATGGGGAAGTACTAAATAAGCATAACTTGACTTCTTATTAAGTCACAACTCCCAGGTGTACAACTGTCGCCAAATCATTTACAAAACTCAAATAGAATAAGCTACCTACATTTTATTACTTATTAATAATATGTATAATTTATATAATAATCAATTATGTTAATTATGTTTCTCTATCTATTAGAGACCAGTATAAAATCTAGGTATTAACTAAGGTACTCATGAATTACTTAATTAGACCGTGAAACAATTTATAACGAGAATGATACTCATTACATTGCTAATCATAGACCGATTACATAAATACATAACGTTGAAAATATGCCTCAACGTTCAACTTTTACCGTCCTCTCAAACTATCTTATTTGCTTTGCATATCTTACACCATGCAAAAGGGTGTAACTCCTTTAAACTGGATAACAAGTTGTAGAACCGAAGGTTAACCGTTAGTACCACTGACTAAATTAAATGCAAATAACATCAAGGCAACAATGATGAATAAATATAATGATAATGTGCGAGTTAAAGCCCAGGGGGAATGCAGTTTAATGCACTTGGCTGTTCTTAACGTTTTCCACAAACTCAACCAAATGTTGAAATTAAGCTGTTACTATTATTTATTACTACTACTAGAATTTGATAGAAGAGCGAGAGAAGGGGGTTGATTCGAGACGTCAATCAAAAAAAAAAAAGAAGTTTCAGTGAAATTCAGTGAAGTTGAGTGTAGAGTGGTCGAGTGCCTGAAAAGAAAGCAAAATTTTGTCTTTCTCGCCGGCAGAAAATTTTGATTCGTCAGGTACGCAACCCCCACGGCAGTTGCCATTCAAAAATGGCGTTAACGACCTGGAAAATATTTAATAAACCGTCTAGATTTTCAGCCGCAAATTATCGGAGGCCGAAGAAAATAAATAAAAGCAGTAGCGTGTTAAATACAGTGATTGACGTGTGAATGCGTGTCTGCGTGCGTACATGCGTGCGTATCTGAGCACACATGTGAAGGTGTCGGGAATAAAAGTGAAAACGGAGCAAGGTAAAAGGCGTTTTTGAAACGAAAATAGAAAAAAAAGTATTAAAAACAATAATCTGGAGAACGTGTTAGTTGGAGAACCCTGAAACAATGAGGGACCAGGTCCTACAAAACTATAAATGGCCGAAAAAAAGTAATAATTATTATGATGTAAAAAACTTGATTTTGTGAAAAATAGTAGTTTGAAATTAGTGAGAGTTACACATTGACATTGGTTACAAACTATCACGTGTTGTTTTTTTTTTTTTAAATATTTTGCGTATTCAGAAACTTTGAATCATCAGTCATCTTCCTCTTTATGTTAACCTATTTATTTACATTTACTAATGGAATTATTGATTCATCTACCTGATGAAAAATTTATGTATATTATTAAAAGGAAATATCTGCTATTAAAAACTACCACAAAGTGGAAAACTTTGGTGAGACAAGAAAAATTAGAAGGTGAAATATCTGAATGTATCAAATTGCAAAGGGAAATTATCAAAGTAGTTTTACTATTTATCTACACGATCTACTTAAACTAATAATATAGAATATAAGTGTCGATAAAATTATTGATTGTAAACCATTTATTGAATATACTTTTATCACTAACAACATTGCGATAATAGTAAAAGAAAACTATAAATAATAACTTAATATAAAAATAATTGAACTGACCACCGTGCGGTGACATTTTTTTCCTTTACTTCTGAGGTGAAACCTGTGGATTTTGGTCCAACTTTGAATCGAATCACTACAAGAGTAGTCCATTTACATAATTTATATTTTACTCCTGCCTCCCCAATCGATTTATACGTTAACCAAATTTATCTTAAATAACCTAAATTTAAGTTCTATCATAACCATAATGTGATGATAATACTACTCCATGGACAATTTGAAAAGATACTTCCTAGAAAGTTCTACCGGAAGAAACTACAAGGCAAGGTTTACAAATTAAGAACAAAGTAACTCGCTCACTGGATGATGAAGGTTCTACAATAGTACGTAGTACGAACGGAAAGAATTTCATCCCATCGTTAGGGGAGGACTTTTGGCACGGGTCAAGGCGATAGTTTCTTCTTGAAACTATCCCCGGGCGAAAGGAATAGTTTTAAGTGGACATTAAAGAAGGCCGAAACGACCCAATTATATTTCGTTTGTTTAAAGGTACAACTAGTTTTGCCTAGCCTCTGGTTCGATGGAATTAATTGTTTTCCCATTGTTTTTGGGCCCGTTTGGCGAAAATTTGCCGACTCCGCCCAGAGGGACCCCAAAAAAACTAATGGGATTTCGGGCGGAAAAATCAGGATTTGATTATGGGACGAAGGAGTAATAAATTCGTTTTATTACCTTTTAATTGTTTAACTTACTTGAGAAATATCGGCTTGTGTTGCGGGTATCCTTTGCCTGGTAGTGGGCAAAACCGTTAAACGATCGCTTTCAATCAATATTATTAATACTGTTTTTTTTTATCGAACACTTTTCTAAATTGCTGTTATGTTTTTGACAAAACCGAGTTGTTTGCCCTGGGACTTTCCTCCCGGCTACTCCGTTGATAAACATGTTGTTATTTTTTTTTTCAGCGTGATGATTGTGTAACGATGACCCACCACTTTGGTGAAACTAAAACATTTTTTTAGCAAGAAACATATGTAGAAGTTGGACAAACTCTTTTCATTGTGTCCGTTGCAGGTAATTATTACTCGACAATTTGTTACTTGACATTCACAACTGCATTTAATAGAAATAATATTCTATAGCAGGATGTCATGTATCTTACAAACTTTATCATACCACAGACATGATCTTATGCTTCTTATTGAGAATTACACTGCGTTGACGTTTTCTATTATTATTGTAGTTTTTATCGTTAGTTATTTTTAATATATGGATTTCTTATTATAGAACAGTTTAAACAATAATTTCATCTTAAACCATTGTAGAACTGTAAATTCGCATCAAAAATTATTTTATATCATTTATTTTTTATTGTTAAGAGTCTACACCCAAACCTGCTGCTTAATAATACATAATAGTATGTTTTCATGTAGACTTTTTGGAACCTTTTGGTTAAAGATATTTACATTTGCCAAATGTATCTACTCCTCTCGAGGATGTGAAAAAATTACAGGTGCAATTGTTGTATTCACTCATTTACTACAAAATATAGGGCTGGAAAACTGAACTTAGTGAGTTTGTAATAAAAATTGCAGTTAAAAAGTAATACCAGGGGGACATTGATTTTACATTACTTTATTTTATATCCGTGTTATCAGTCACTCGCTAAGAAGTGGGAAGAAGCTTGTTTTTTGACTTGTTGGACACAAAGAAGTACGAAAGTACTGGATGATAGAGATATACAGAAAAAGAATGAGAGAATTTCAGCGCCTCTGGCATGGTCAAATGAATGCCACATTTCTCTTCCTACCTATAATTTCAAACTATAATTGTAAATCTTGAAGCTTTTTCTTCTGCAACTTTGTACTCTCCGGGAGGCAGACCAAGTCGGAGATGTCGTTCATAGGCCGTGACTATTTCAGGGCGTTCGAATATGATATGATATGATATATGATACGGAATGTGGCAAGGAATATGAATGAAACGAGTCGTGTTGCGTAACAATACGAGGCGAGAACCTCATTAGGATCGTGCCGAATTTTCTTACCGTTGATTTTCGCCACCCACAAATTACGCCACCGATCATCTATCCTAGATAAAGAATAGATAGCGGACAGTGTCCAATAGATAAAATTTTGCCGCAGGAAAACGTGGTCGCTAAAATAACTTCCTTCATAATTTATATTGTCAACAACCCCTTCATTACTCTTCTGTGAAACATGTCGTCTGCGGTGAAATTGCATTATTTATATGACACTACACTGCTTACAATAATAAAAAGCAGGCTCAACTACAATGCAATAATGATATGAATCCCTTAGGGTGCTTTCATACTAATGAAGGTTTTGAACCAACATGATTCTTATCATATTTGGGTATTATTTGTTTTTATATTATGTACATATTTATATGTTTATTTATAATATATATTTAAATTATAACTTAGATACATGTATATACAATTTCATTCCCAATAACCAGCAGCTATAAATAATAAATTTAATCCTCTCGTGTGCCTG
Organism: Polyplax serrata; assembly: GCA_037055365.1. Lineage (NCBI taxonomy): Eukaryota > Metazoa > Arthropoda > Insecta > Psocodea > Polyplacidae > Polyplax > Polyplax serrata. The sequence goes on along the minus strand of JAWJWE010000036.1, from coordinate 1,173,229 downwards.
GAACCTAAGTTTAGAATTTTGTAGTAAAAAGTTGAAATCTCTGGCCGTTGTAAACTATACAGCTGTTCATATTGTTCATATTTTTGTTAGGCAAAATAAATACTCATGAACATACATAAGATATTGAGAAAACTGTTAAATACCTTATTTATTCGATGCGTACCGCATAAAAGGCGAAATATTTTATTTCGATCGATTATTAAAAATTGACGTTTATTAAAGTTATTAACATGGACTTTTTTATTTGAAGTTGACAAGGTATCCAGAATCCGAGTACCAGTTTCTGTACGATGGAAGTCCAGGAAATAAGAAAAAGCCGTTTTATTAAAATACAAACTCAACCATCTTAGTTCATACTACGCTATTGTAAACTTATTACATAACCCATGAACCCATAAATGTAAATTAAAATTGATATGTAAGGTAAGAAATACAATACATATTATTTTCATAAAATTGACTGGTATTTAATGCTAATTACAGAGAAATTTTCATGGTACATAATTTTGCTTGTTTAACTATGCTTTCTTAACTTTTTTTTGTTGTCCTCTGTCACGGCCGATAAGCATCAAGTTCTGACAGGGGGTAAGTGGCAATATTTTTAAATGATTACTCCCTCTTTGTAGGGGTACAGTCATAGGGAGGGGGCCAATATATTACATAATAAAGTAATATTACTCTCTTGTAGTGTTCGTGATTTCGGTTGTTAGCTCTACTAAACCAGAACCTTCTAAATCTTAAACTAAACTAAACTAAACCTTCATCCCTATACGAACCGTATTTAGATTTTTCTGGATTCATAAAATATATATACGTTTACATAATTACTTATTATACGCCATTTCTACCATTACATTAAAATAATTTTAAAAAGTCTGCCACTTTAATGTCCTGAACCGCTACCTACAATTAATAAATGCAATAATTATTCTAGATAGTATAAAATATTTAAATAAATCTTTTCAGATCTCGATAAATATTGTAATATAATGAAATTGATATTGTGTTTATTAGGTTTCATTGTCAATAATGAAATAGTACAAAGTAAGCAAACACTATTTACAAACATAGAATGAAATGTGGTGTAGGGCAATTGTTCAGGTTAGTACAACATAAAAACGGAAATTAAAGATGAAAGTTGAACCTCGTTCATGGTCATCCCTACTACAAAGAAAAACCGAAATGTTTAATTTAACATAGATGGAATATTTACTGCAGGCATAAGCGCGTGCGACAAAAATTGTGAAATATCTCAGTTAATGACATTGGAAACCGTCGCAGTCCTTGTCTGACCATTACACTGAGCAACTGGTTGTTTAAATACATAAGAGCAAATAAAATAAATTGTCTATATAATAAGAGCGTTGATTTGTAATTACGTTACAGGACTACTCCATTTCAACAGACCGTCCCGGTGGTAATCGAATTTTTCGTGAACGGTCATCCAGTCGAATTAAAATAATTGGAATTACCAACATGTATATATTTAAAAGTCATTTAATAAACTATAATTACGTTCTCAGATATTACATTTAAACCTATTAATTTGTAATAAAGTTTCTACATTACACTAGAACGCAACAAAATACCGGGTTCGTTTTATAAATATAATTAGAGAAATTAATCACATTAGAGATGGTGATCTGTTTTTGTTGGTCCAACGTAAAATAAAAAAATTTTAAATTCACTTGGTGGATCAGAGAGAACGATATCGCCACGTACATCACAGCAAAATCGTATAGAGTACTTGTTGAATGCGAGAGTTGTAATTCGTAATGGTTCTTGGTGTAAGACAAAGAAATTCTGGGAGGAGTTGAACTCAAATTGAAAGATGACCGAAGAGCCGAAAGAGCTTTAAATGTCAAATTGTGAGGTTGAATTTTGTGGGGGTAGTGATGAATCGTACAAAGGAGATTCATCACAATGTGAAAATTAAAACACTTTGTTTAAGTGAGAGATTAAGGTGAATTTTCACTCACAATTCAGAGCTCCTACTATATATTAAAAATAATTAAAGTAAACTTAAGCATTTTGCTTTTATAAATTTATTAAAATTTGATCAAATTTCTGAGAGAAGAACCGTCTCTGAAAACTGAGAAAAGTCTCTGGAGATTTGTATCAATAATTCTGCAACACATCAAGAATAGGTAAACCACAACTAGTGGCGCAGAATCATAAATGGAATCATAACAAAAACTACAAAATCAAGTGTAGAATATAAAATTGACAAGGAAACATAGTAGACTCCAAGGATGTAATACAAATTAAAACCTACATTGAAAGTTCATGAGATCAGATGAAGATAAGTTTCGTAGGGGTAAAGGGGTCATACAGAACTTCTTATATATAATAGTCATTTACTTTTAAGTATAAATAACCCTTCCACTGACAAGGACCCATAATGTTAATAAGTATTTGTTGGCAAGTCAAAATAGCATCATTTACTATTGATTGAAGCAGTATGATGAAAAAATCAAAAACAGATATTCCTTAAAGCAAAACACGAATGAAGAATTAATCGTTAAAGATCTTCATACTCAATTAGACAACATAAATTTAAGTCAACTCCAGAAATTTCCATAAGAATGTAACATTTATGGTCCCGTTAGGCAGCTGAATTATTCGATTCAAAACACTGAAAAACTAACAATGTCAGTTAACACGTATGCCTGAATTATTAAAAAAAAAAAAACAGTCCTCAAGTTCTGTGGCAAGTTATTAAGTTGAGCACTTCACTTCTGGTTGCAATTTCGTCCTGTTTTTCACTTCCTCTTACGTATTTCTGCATAAAAAACATTGCACAAAAAACAACCAACTGACCGAACAAGAACATAGGACTTATGTTAATTATTTCGCTATCTTGTTGAGCTCGACAAACCGTCAGATTTTGATCAGAGGACTGTCTTGCTCTTCTTCTTGCAGAGAGATGTCATCTGCAGCTTATGCTTTCGACGGTTGTCACCTTCGTAACCGAGCCAACAGCCCTCCGGATAGAAAGTCAATCGCTGCTCTAGCACATATTCCGGCACACCTTGTCTTTTTCCACTCGGAGGTCCACCTCCTCCGTTTGAGCCTTCGTACACCATTTGGTGTGACAAGGAGGTCGAACTCAGCGAGGTAGACAGAGGTGGAAGGTGAGAAACCGCAGGAGCACCCGGCAGTCACGACCGCGTTGTGTTCCTATGGAGTCCACCCAAAAGATGAAGAAGATCAGGAAGAAGAGATGGCAAGTGATAGCAGGCAGCAGGTGGTCATGGCGGTGGCGCACGATAGCTACGATAACAGAGAGAACAGGTATTTGGAAATTAATTAACCATTAAAACAAAATTGAAGACTTAACTACCCCCCTCCCGTACAGGTTCTCTTTATGACAAGTGAACCTCCCGTAGGGCTAGAAAATTCTAGAAGCTTTGTAGAAAATGATTCTTCTTTATCTCTGTCTCTCTCTCTCTCTCTTTTCTACATCTCTTTGGGCTCAGACTGAACAAATGAAGATTGTTATCCGGTCACGAAGCTTACACTAACGATCTCTGATTGATAGGTACTATCGGGTACTTGCTGGAGTCTTGTGGTGCCCGGGTGTCAAGGAGACCAACACCACGCCCGTCACGAGGTCTCCACGTCCTACCCAATTCTTTCCCCGGTCATCTCCGAGCAATTTCTTCCTCCCCGACGGGTACTCTCATTTCGTACATCGAGTGGGATACTCGTCATATTTCAAGGCTGAAAATAACATTTTCGCCACATTCGGCTTTTAAAAGAAGCGGAGGCGGATCTTGTAAAATAAATTAAATCCCGTGGGATTATGGAGGCTGCGACTGAACTGGAGAAAGTCTGTCACCACGTTTTGTTTTAAAACACAAGAACTTCAAGACGTTACACCAGAAGTTCTTCTGGAGTTACTCCTAAACTTTAGAACTTGAGTAATTTATTAAATTACTGCTGTATTTTATTTAATTTATAACTATTCCCTAAACCAAAGTAACAAAATTAAACATTTAGGTGAATATTTAAGCTAAATATCAAAGGCTTGCAAAGTAACTTCAGAATTTTTTTGGCAAGGTAAGAAGTCTTGGAGTAATGTATTGACACCAAAACGTAGCACCTAAACTTCAGAATATAAATGGTACAAAGATGGTAGTCTGATGTGCAGTGTACCTTACCTGCATATCATTGGAATCATAAAATTGTTGAAAAAGAACAGCTTCGTAAGATAGACAAGTATTAGCGAGCAGTAGACAAAATTATTAACAAATACTTGCCAACCTCACGACTGGCTGGATATAAAATGTAAATCTGACACAGAGACCGGGTACCTATTAACTGGGGCCTTATCACTTCGATTATAACGACCATCGATGTCCCTCATTTAAGAGCAACACTATTGTGAGTGTGTGTGTGTGTTTATCTATGTGTATTCCCACCTTTGGTAGCTTCCCGCTAGCAAAGAAAGCCACTTTTGACTGGCCTAAGGATAGCAAAACGCGTGGGCACTGCGTCAGAAACTGGCTCGCATCGGACCTCTTTTGGTCTGGCAGACTTATTTCTTTTTCACTATTAATATTAATTAATTTTTCAAGGGCGGTTTTAATGAACAGTTTTTAAAAACGGTAAAACGGCGTAAAAATAGTGAACCGAAAACGGGGCTGGTCTTAATGATATTGTTTTCGTACGGGAGCTGCCACCGACGGGTAGGGCCCTGCTCCCTGGTGGCCCACCGAAGTCCCACAGACCACCTTGAACTGCCATTCACGAACAATAGACATGGACCCGGTCCGAGAAGCAGAAGAAATGGAATCGTGAAATAAATTTGAAAGAGAGAGAGAGAGAGAGAGCCGAAATGAGTTGCGCAACTGCCCCAGATCGGTTCCATAAATTATTATTTTTCTCCGGCGACTTTTTATCCATTACCGAAATCTGAATCATGAATCAGACAATTGATCCAATTGATGGATTCGAGAAAACCGGTTGGAACATGCGAGAGTGCAAGATAGATGAAAAGATTAGCCAGCAGTTTCAGATGGGTTCGACCCAAATTCAGCTGCCGTCGGTCATGTTGCCACCATCCCACAATTGGCACGCTGAAGAGTAGTTTGGCCAAGGAAGACCATGCAGACACCCGAAAACGACAAGCTACACCCTGACAATCGGATTAAACCAAGCAACCTCAGGACAAAGATGTTGATAGAATGACAAGTACCACCCATTTGTCTCTTTGGGCTTAATACTCAAATACTTTTTCTGCTACCGCACACCCAGCTCCGTTTACGGGTTTCCTTTAGCTTTAAACATCAGGAGAACTAAGAGAGTGGTGCTTGTACCTTCAACTTACTAAATCAAATTCTAAACGTCCACCCACTGTCGGTCGCATCCAAAGAGCTCTGTACTGTTTTCATAAGACAAACTAAACGAACAAAAGACAAAAAAGCTCCACAAAATTTTGACTTAATTTTGTGTTATTCATACCTGAATTCCAGGTATAAGAACTCAACAGGGCAACTTGAAATGAAATTTACCAATCTAAGTTGAACGTGTAAAGAAAGCAGTTGACTTTACATAATTTAGTTTTGAATTGATTGGAAGATTAGACATTGAATGACAACCCTGGAGGATTCAAAATGGCGACACAACAGAGCAAACAATCTGCCGGTTGGCGTGAAAACAAACGGACAAACAATCAGTGCCCATGTGAGTACTCAGATTGAATGCCTGGTACCTGACAATGAAATGAATTTTACAGCATTCAACGCGCCATTGTGTTTTATTAAATAACTTTAATATTGCCATTAGCAAATCCATTGACTCGTCAACAATAAGGAAAAATATCCCCGTGGGGTCAGACGAACGCCAATTTCTTTTTTATTGAGGATATTGGTCAGGAGGAGACGTACCTGGCAGGTGCCAACCTTGTTGTTGCTCTTAGACTTTTGTTTTTATTGATTTTATTATAATTCTGGTGGTAGATGCGGTCAGAACATCAAGACTAATGTGAAAAAATGCTTATTTATCTACAGAGAATGAATTTATGTGTGACTGCACACCGCGTACAATAATAATTCATTAATAAATTAGAAAAATTTATTAAATTTATCTAGAAATTAATATAAATTTTACCTAATCGTTTTCTCTTTCTCTAAAAAAATTAGGTTCCTGACAGGACGTTATACTACGAGTGTGACAATCAAGTCCCAAACTAATTTATTAAACTTAAATGAATTAAATAAATATTTTTTTCTTGCTATTGTGTGACTTTTTTGCCATCCACTGTTATGTAATGTTGTTATAGATAAACCGGAAATATTTTGTCTATTAGCTCTTGAATTGACCATTCCCTTCTACTAAACTGCACTTCCCGTATGAATGGACGTAGCCAAAGGAAATTCGTGTGCGATCACCACATTGTCTGGCAGAAAAGAGAAGTTTTGGGAAAGTCGGTCAAATTTCATAAATCACCGAATCGGTAACTGAGATTGATTTTGTATTGAATTTGGAAGTTGATCCCCCGGACTATTGGTTTTAGCCCACGGGGAGAAGTACACTTGTAAAACAAGACGAAGGAAACAGTTCTATCGGCCAACGGTAAGCTTTGATCTTTTATTGCTTAGTAAAATTGTTCAGATAGAATGATGTGTAAATAAATGATTTATTGGCACCAACACGAATAGACTGGATTGGCTGTAATAGAAAATTGCTCAAATTGTTAGAATGATCAAAGAAATGAGATACATATGTATAAATTACACATTTACAGGTTATAAAGGGAATGCAATTTCAGAAATCTTTTTTAATTTGAAAACTACGTAGCCTGGAATATTTTCACAAGTGTTTGTAACATGTAGGTCCTATTTTGCTATTTCAAGGTGCAACATTTCAAGTGTCAAAATTTCCACAAGATTATTGCCATTTTCTGTAATATATTAAATAATGAAAAGTAGTTTTTTATAAGAGAAATACAAAAGTAATAATATTCGTGATGTTAAAAAATGATCGACAATTTCTAAAAATATTTATTTATTTCATTGAAAAAATCTCAGTTTGTAATTAACATTTTTCACATTTTTAAAATTTGCTTAAATTCAAACCAAGTCGTAAGAAAGCTGTAGCGTTTTACAGAAAATCTATGGAACACATAAAACATGCGATTTTTTCATTGTTCCCCTTGAAAAGAATCGTAGAAAACGTTAAACTCTCGGATGTTAATTAATTTCCTGAATTTTTAGAGTTGATTAACCTTTATTTATTAACGGCTTGAACAACCCAAAAATGATGTGGTACCTGGCTAGGTTCGATATGTGATTCATGAGTCCGGTGAAAGCAGAACTAAATTTGATGTTCACACTTTTTCCGACCGGTTGGGTGTGGCAAAAAATAATGAAAAAAATTTAAAACAATTAATTATAACGATGCTGTGACAGATGCCCTTAAGCTTAGAGTTACATGATTTTGCAACGGAATTCTCCTCTCATCCATTTTTATGTTTACCTCGGACAGGTTTCTAACCGAAATTTGGAAATTTCTTACCGGAAGAAGGTACTTTTGTCTCAGGCTATATTCTTGCCATTAGTGAGTACATTACCACGTCGTACAAGTAAGAAATTTGACTGTGGGTTACTTCCTTACTGCTTCTCTTCTTCAGGTAGGCTTGTGTGAGCAATGAGAACCATTAAAAATAGTGATGCATGAACATAGGCTATAATTAAACTTATCACAACTACAGTGACATCAATAGAAAGTGGAATAAGGAAGAAATACCTTTGGCAGTACCAAGAACCATCAGGGTGATAATATTTGACTAATCGGACACCATCTGAAGTACAAGGAAACCTGGTGAACCTCAAGAGGTACGTAGATTTTTACTTTTTCTCTATAAATTTAATGCATCATTTTATCTATATCTCTTCCTACCCATTTTTCAAAATGACTGTAACAAACAATATCTTTTTTTCTTACAAGCATTTTCACCTGAATAATACGTGTAGGTGAAAAATTAATTTTCTGACTGAGAAAGGGGAAAATTAGGTAGTCTGTTTAAATTGCACCAGATGTAGAATTATTTCTTCTTGTTGTCACTTTTACGCGTGGTATAAACAAAGGTCTATGTAACAATTTTATTAATGTTAAGAAAACAATGATTTAATGAAAGTTCCATAAAAGAAAAAATGCTACGAATGACATCGCGAAGGCTAATCTTTGAATACTTGAATTAGCCTCGAGTAGCTCCTTATTTTTTGTAAAAGAATAAGTGAATGACAGAGAGATGATAAAACAAAAAATAAAAGCAGTTCCCAAACGACCGCAAGCCACTCGATTGGAACTCATCCAAAAGCTCCAACAAAGTTCCGTTAGTCGCGTGTGAAACCCGCGTGAGTACCCGACCGAGCAATCCCGTGATGTAATAAGACAGACAATGTGAGGTACCAAAGTAGAATCGGTCGGTACCAAGGTGATTGAGGCAACCTAACCCGATCGACTTTCACCCGCGCACGCCACGGGGCCAGTAGCTTTGGGGCAACCACGCCCCAGACAATGGGCCCCAGAGGGGTCTACGGGTGTGCGTCTGTGCAGAAGTAACCCAGGCATTACGCAAAGCCCATGGGTCGACCGGGGTCAGGGCTTCCGTGGAAGGACTCCTGAGCAGGGCCTTGGCACCGGCAGAAGTCATCTGCACACCGAAAGCAGAGTTATGTTTTCTCATTTGCGCAATTTAAATCCGAGTTTTTGGTATCGTCAAACCGTTGCTGTCCTCATCGCCGTGTTAGAACCTTGACAAAAATGGTTGCTCGCGTCATTTCACTTCATCTTTGCTTCCAGTAAAAACCAATTTAGCGGGTTCCTTTATTATTTATTTAACGATTTTCTAGTTCAGTTAGATCTATAAAAAGTACACAGAACAAATTCAAAATTTATTTATTTCAACGTGTTTTGCCTCCTTTGCTATGTAAATGACTTGGAACATGGAGAAAAGGCTTATGTTTCTCATTATTAATAATCGATGGAAATGAGATTGACATGACCTTTCATGTTGTTGTCGGTGTGGTTGTGTCTGACAGAGTGACCTTTTGCTTTGTTGGCTTTGCTGAAAATGAGCAACTGCACGGATACACAGACAGACACACATGTACACCTGAATCATTTGTTACCAGCTGCAAGGAAGGGTGTGGCTGTAAAGTTGTGAAGAGGTCAGACGGTGCCCTTTTTGTCGTGCCTCCGGGAGGATGGCAGGAACCAGTTGCTTTTTATTAGCAAAATTGGTTTTGCTATATGCAAATATAAAATTTTCTCGATTCCTGAACTTGAAACGTCAACGGCAAACATTTAATTTTATGTAAAATGCTAAAAATGTACGAGTGTACCGCGTTCAAGTAATTACTGGAATTTGTTTTGCGATTTTCCACGTTTTCATTTATTTATATAAAAGTTCTATTTTTAATTGTTTTACATATTAGTTATGTATTTGATGTAGTAGCACTAACAACCGCACAACAATTCGTCTCACGTAATAAATTTATACCTGGAAACATTGAGTAAAAAAGGGGAATCATCCCTACTACAAAAAATGCAAAGGAAAAAATAACGAAAACGAAGCTGAATACTTTTTTATTTACTGTTATCCGTACGTAAATAAAAGTTATAATTAAGTACAATTAATTTCTATATTTTATAAAAACAAAATGAATAGATTTCTGAAACAAAAAATATTATATTTATTTGGGGGAAACTTACATTCTATTAAAATCACCACATTAAACGATAGCATAAAGTAGGTTTTGCAACCTTTCATTTGTCCAGCCACGAGTACCTGAAATCTGACTACTTTAGTTCACGAATTAATAATAACTTTTTATTGATTTAGTTAATAATAAGTAATGTTGACGGAAACCACGAAACCTTACAAACCTCAAGATACGACTCGAACTGTTTTGTAAATAGATTTTGTCTTTGCAACAATCTTTCTTTAATCTTGAAAAGTAATTAAAGTTCGGTTGAACTCCTGAAGAGACCTATGAAATCTATTAATCTATTATTCAATATCTCGGTTGTGGGACAAGACATATTTCCTCACTTTCTCCCACTGCCATTACATGTCGAGATAGAGTTCGGATTGTCGAATGTATTTGTGAAGAAAACGCTAGGAAATGCAAGCGGACATCGGAAAATCTTATTTTGTTGTCCTGAAATTTCTAACTTTCCAAAAAATTACGCTTGTCGAGTAGCTCACGAAAAAAAATAAATGAAAGTACCTAACCGGTACCTGCATGAATTCGCATTAGTTCGCAGGTAATAAAACGTCTCTTTATTGCTGTAATTAAATGTTACGACCGTATTATTCCAGAGGATGGTTAATGCCTTCTCTACAATAAAAAAATGGACACATTCAGCCATTTTGCTGTGGAAACTTTTAATTGGAGAAACCTTAAAATTTTTGATATTTGATTTTGTTTACCAAAATTTTGCAGTTAGAACTGTCGTGTCACACTCTGCTGCTGCTGTCATCACAGATATTTTTAATAATTTTACCTAGCCTGATTCTACATTGAACAGGTTACAGGATAAAACTACAGATGAACATAATACAAGTCGTACAGATCGAAATCTCCATAAATAATAATATATCATAGTTACAGATGGTCACCTGTCTGTGACTAAAATTGGTAGTCGCAGTCATAGTACGTACCAAATAGTTTTACGTATGTACAATCCAATAAGTAACTACAAAATTTGTTAAACTCTGTGATTCCTTCCCAGCCTTAACAACCAAGGCCATCAGGGACGCAGTAAGTCCTCGGCTCTGACGTACCTAAATGGTATCTCTACAAAAAAAGAAGTTGCTACATAACAGAAAGTCTACATAACAATGTTTACAAGAGTTATGATAAAATTTAACAAATTTATTACTTTCAAAGGCTTAGTATCTCTGAAAAACATAAACCTCTTTCCAAATCGCATATCACCTGGTTGGTTCCTGGTGGTTGGAAAACACAATAAAGAAAAAAAACCAGTAACCAAAAAGTTGACGACATTGAGAAAGGAACCAACCACCGATTCGGTAGGTTCTGAATTTTTAGCCGGAAGTTAAGAAAAATAACTCAAATCTGTTAAGTCCGAATATTTCCAATAAATTGTCGATAGTTGTAGTCGGTCCTACGGGGTCAGACATTATCATAGAATTTGTGTATCGCCTCGTCCCATTTAAAGGACACGTCGGCTGCTTGGAGTTGAGTCAGTAGTAGCCGAGTAGCCAAGTACCTGGAAACAATGGCCGGGTTCGTTTCACAAAACGAAATTTCTTTGAGTTATATCTGTCCCCGAAGACGTTCTCTGGGCAGTGGCGGGTATCTCTCGGTGAGTATTCTGGAAAAGTCGATTCCACAAAGGTTAATTAACCCACTATTTTGTAATTATGCGTTCATAAATCTGTTTTAAACGCGTATAAATCTTTTCCGCCGACCAGCTATAGATAAAAATTAATTTATTAACGGGAGAAAACGTAAGGTGGAATCGGTACCGGAATAAATTACCCGTCCACGGCTACGGCAGCGCATGGGAGTGGGTACTACCCAAACGAAATGATGAAATTTGAGTTTCACCTTAAGACAAAGGCAAAACTTGACTACTCGTTTCTACCCGAAGACGGGTGCGAATTTGTGGGTACAAAAAGGTTGACTCTACCCGTCGAAACAGGTATCTACTCGTTTCTTACTGAAATGCAGTTCTGCATCCGATGTGACCGGTCAATTATGCAAAACTATTGACAAGTTGATGACAAAACAATGTTAATTTGTTTGAACGGGTTTGTCTCGTGCTCGTTCTCACTTCTCACTGACTTTTTCTTTTCTGTCCTTTTCTTTGAATGCAACGTGCGGCCGTGCGCCTTGGTCACTCGATTCCCAACTCAAACAAATGAATGAAACGAAAACGATTTAAAATGAATACATTAGGTTTGAGGTACTTGCGGATTTCGAACTTTGTCAGAAGTTGCACTATAAATAAGAAACCTGTTCGCACTCTTCTGAACGTAAACATGCGGAGAAGATGAGTTCAAATTTATTATTTGAAAGAATCTGTTCACGTCAATAAGCTTGAAAATTGTACTACAATAATTTATAACGAAAGAACAACACTGTGTATAATAAACGTTACTGAATGTAGGGTTTTTTGGACTTGCAGTGTCCAGTGAATTCTACAAAATACAATTTATTAATTACAAATAATTTTGTTAAGACTGAACATGTTCATGTTTCGTCCTAAGAATACATACATTCTAATACAGAAATATATTAAAATAATTTTAACTTATCTGTAGAAATTAAAATTTGTATTATTCCTCAAGCAAAACTTTTGTCAATTAAATTAATATTGAACTTGAAAGAATTCTCACAAGGCAATTCGACGTATATTTCAGTTTTCAATTTTCATTGGTTTCACTTCTACTTGATGGAGTGCTATAAAATGTCATTTTGACACTCAGGGCCTTCTTATTACATAATACATAATATATATATTTGAATAATTAAATAACATTAATATGTTAAAAAAATATCACTGAATAAATTACTGTTGAAAAAAAGAAAAGTTCGGTAGAAATGAAAAGACGATACAATGAAATTAAGGAAACATAAAATGATTAATGTTTTATTAATGTATTACATGAAAAATTGTCGGTTAATAATGAATCTATTGGTATTGTAGAATATTTACAATTTATTTGAATTGAATTAGGAACATTCTTATTGCACCATATTACGAATACTTATTCTTATTAATCACAATTTTTTGAGAATTTTAAGTCCTTATCTTTAAGTTGACTACATATATTACAGTATCGAATAGTAGACTTATTCCGATTGTACATAACACTTGATATAATATTACTAGAACCATTAATTTCCAACTGTAAAATATGTTGAAGCCTACCATGTACAAGAAAAAAAAATTCATTCATAGCGTAGATCAGTTACAGTTTTTTCCTATTTCTATTTTCTTGTTTTTACTATTTTTTTGTCCGATTTTGAACCTTTCTCAACATCCACGAAAATTTCTGTCTATTTAAAAGCCTTAAGATTCGTAGAATCCTCCTACATTTTGCCACATCGCACAGATGGTGAAACCGGTTTGAAAGATACCGATCTTAAAAGAGTCGGCAAGGCTTTGGTGGGTACCTACATGTGCCTGAAAACCTGATACCCACCCACCAAAAATATATTAAAGTCGTGTTGAGAGTGTCCTTTTGTTTGTCTCGAGCTTATTTAACAGGGCATTGCTAATTCCATAACTTTTATCCGACGTATCTGATTTCAAAACTTAATAGATGCAACATATTCTAAAATAAATAATAAACTTTAATATAATTGGACTCGTACAATTCTGGTTATTATTGAATATTTAAATTAATTGAAAAAATTTAAATTGCATAACGTTCGACCCTTGTATATAATATATAGGCCTACATTTTACGAATTATTCATACAGAAATGCGTCAAAACGGTGCCATTTTTGAATAAAATTAAAAAATTAATAATAGGGACTACAAAATAAATAGTTGCAAGATATAAATGTATTCACTTAAGACATTTCCCTCACTTAGATGTATCTACACTTACTACAAAGTAAGAGTTTTTATTAGGTCTGACTGCGGCACATCATTTTTTTCTCTGGTGATCGATCAGTGACGGATGATCAACTCCAAACAACAGTGAACTAATTTCGGTCCTGAAAAAGCAGGTCGGGTACCTTTCAACGCGATGTAGCAACAATTTGGCATGTCCAGGTACGAGCCCTGCGGCCTTCGTGTCCTTCGCGAAACACCCGCACCTTTCACTTCTGATGATATTCTTTAGTATAATTTTTATTATGCTGTTTAAACCGCAAGCCCTGAAAATATATATGCAATAATAATAGTAACAACAATGGTGATAATGATATCTCCGAACACAAAATACTTTGGGTGCGTCGTTAGGCAGTTGCCGGTCCTAAGCTGCTGCAAATTACAACTTTGCGTTTTGAGAAGGTTACCTTAATGGGAACTTTCTTCAGGTACTCACCCGTGCCCCGATTGAACGTACTGAATTGGAACACTCGTTAAAAATACAAGATTTATTAGCATCAGATAGTGACACACACGTACCAGGTACAGTCAGTCGTGTATACGTAATTAATTACTAAAATATTCGTCTGCAAATCGGTTCATCGTTTCGTTCGTTTGCCTGACAGGTACGAAAGGTCGCTTCTGCCCGCATTTCTTACGCGGGTAATAAATCATAAAAATTTAAAACCTAAAATAAATTATAAAAATTTAAAAACCGAAAACAAATAATTGGTAACACCTCCCTGAGAGTAATAAACCAAATTAAAAAGATGATAATTATACGTGCAGCAGGTAATAAAATGGTAATAAACGATAATAATAAGTTAATAATAAGTAATAAAACCTAATGACCGTAATAATAAGTTGAAATATTGACATTTTCGTAAGGAGAAATGTAGGGGAAGTAGTAATTTTTTAATTACTAACAGCGCTTCTGTAGGTAGTTACATAAATCGGCATAATAAAAATATATAGGAAAGTATCAGTAACAGATCCGCATTGATAATGTAAAAGATGTATGGGTCTGCCAATACCAAGGACTTGACATTACTACTTTTGTTGCTTTTTCCCACGCAAAAGGCTCGTAAGTTCGCAATGTTAGCAAGTTCAGGTACTCAAAAGCCGAAGGTTACACACTAACACACGATAATAAAAACACTAATTAAGTTCTTTCTCCGGGGGAGGGTTGTGTCCCTCAGTGGTGTGAACTCTCGAGTAACCCTTATACAGTCACAGTCACACGGAACACACTCACCGACTATTGTTCTATTCATCCATGTGTGTTCCTACCTGAAACCTGAAACCTGGGGGTCATCGGTTGAGATATTTCACACGAGTCAAGTTACTTGAGTTAATTTAAAACGAGAGTAAATTATTTGCCCTGTTAAAAAAAATAAAATCCCCAGAAGCGTCGTCGAAATAAAAATGTCAGTGATCCATCAATAAATAAAGTATCGAAGGAAATCAATAGCAATTTATTAAAAAATTTATGGCCGGTCAGGTCGGAAGACGATTCAGTGAAGTGTGCTATTGCAGTGAGTTCCTCGTCAGGTAGCCGGGTTATTTTCATATATAATTGTTTTTGACCCTCACCTGGATGTGTGCCATGTGGTGCAAAAGATTTTTCGACAGTAAATGAGTACTCGCGACTACCGCCCCGGGTACTCGGTCGAATGCGGCCGATCGTGATGGCCACGGGATCTGATCTCGGCCGATCTGATTCTTTTGTAACATCCTCGCGGTGAACTGGGTCCAAGACAAATCGATCTGGATTATCTGATCGTATTCGAATGGTTGACTAATTTTTTTTTCAGATCTCCATTGCTTCACTTGTTTGCTAATTAATAGGAGAAGACTAATTGCCAGAGAGGTACCCTGCTGCACCCTGACTTTTCTCTCCGGAAGACATCTTTATGGTTTCGATACTCATACGTTATTCTGCGGGTTGGTACCCGGGAATTTCTGAGGGAGGTACCTCTCCTGAATTTATTTCTTTTCAATTGGTTTTGTGGCTCGCAGCTAAAACATCCAGATATTTTCAATGCAAAGGGAAATGCTTGACTTCTATTTCTACCCGCCTTTTATCCTTCTTTTCTCTAAGTTACTGCTTCTTTATGATATTTTACATAAATAATTGCAATTATTGCTTTTTTTCGTTAAAGTTATTCTTATTGGACTTTGAAAAATCGTGATTTTATGTGAATATTGTGAATGGTGTGCGAGAATTGCACCTTTTCCTTGCTTAGTCGGACATAGACTTTAATGTGCACGTCGAAGTGGTGGGACCACAGCGTGATAGGAAGAATGGTTCGGGGAATGAACCAGGAAGAGGATTGCAGGAAGACTACAACACGTGGAAGATTCATGGGACCGGGAAAGGCGGTGATTTTAGGGAGGGTCGAGTCTTTGAATGAGACGAGAGGCACCGAGTTCTTTCATCTTACATATTGATAACTGTGTAGTCGATGTAGAAAGAATTATTATTTTCACCCTTACGATACTATCTTCAATATAACCATGCGATTTCCGACATGTATTATCATCATCTGATTTTATCTATATGCAAAAAGGTCACTCTGCTTTTCTTCTTTATTGTTCAATACCTAATAACTGGTGTTTAACATGAATTATTAACCTAAAACATAGTTACACACATATGTCACTTCTCGTATCAAATTTGTAAAACTTGACGTAGAGCGTACATCATGTCCGTAAATAACAGTGTTATTTGTAACATTTAGCTGTCTTCTGTTCCCACTTTACAACCCTTTGAAAATAACAAGAAAACCGTTGACCCTTGAAAAATTACATTGCAGAGTAACAATTGTTACAAAACGTTATATTACAACTCGCACTTGTCAGAAGAGGAAAGTCAATTGGAAGGTTACACCACGCACCGAATCGTTCAATCATAATTGTACAGCCTAGCGTGAACGTATTTCTACAAGATCTCTCACCTTCGAAAAGGAGCTGTAGGTGTGTGAATGCTCACAGCTTTTGACGCTTAGTGCACACTAGGAATTCGACACGAAGAAAAAAAAACTCTTTTTCGTGTATAGACACTGAGTATGCATGTAATATTGTTATTCAATCGTACAATATAAATGAGACAAATAAAGGCTCACACGTGCGAAAACAACAACGCCAACAAGTAGAACAATAAAAATCAGGCGGAAAAACGTTAACTTACATAAGTGGCATCTCTCTAAATTTCACTCAGGGCAAATGTTAAACGAGTACGACCTTAATAGGTTCAGAGAATTCCATTCAGTGGGTACTGATCTGTCTGCATACGAAACGCTCCCATTTTTAGTCATCTCCTTTGACGAGGGCCATTTTTCACGTCGGACAATGTTAATCGTTTTAACGCCCCGCAAAGGATTTTAGTAATATAATAAAAATAATAATAATATTAATAGGAAAATGTTTATGCGCGGCTTGAGTCGTGCAAAGCAAAAATTATCCCTTGAGAAGAAGATCGTTCGAGAGAAGAGTTCGATTTAGTACAACGAAAGATAATTTCGTATTAGATGTCTATGTATGAGACTATACATACATAGAATCCAATTCATTGGTAATTTAAATTGGAAGGTTAGCAGCGAACAACTTCTTTTGCTTTTTTGGTGTAAATATTATTAACATCCCACTTGTTCGAGGACTTTCCTGCGAATTAAAAGTGTTTTCATTGTACACAAAATCGTATACCAAAACAACAAAGATACGTAGAGAAAGAGTTGCTTAGCTGATGGGAAGTACGCGTAGACTTAACTCAATAATAAAGAGAGATAATTTTAAAATTGCTAAAAATGTTAATACTCTCCGCTACAAATGTGTTAGCACGCATGATTTAACTTAAACTAATGTCAAAGAATGCCGGTAAAACGCGTTTGTTATAATCTTAACTATTAAAACTAGAAATTAGTGTTAGTTAATGTGCTACATAGGAAGCTCTACACTGATACGAATGTCAATGGCATCTTATTTTCTCACTTTCATAGTTTCTGCGTAGGTATGAAAATGCAGTTATGATTCATAAACCACACTCCGTCAACTGTTACCATTTTAACTGAAATCAATTTTAACAAGCTGATGGCCGTTGTCTTGTCGAATGAAAAAAAATAAATTATATCTGTTGACCCGAGGCTCAAATGTCATAACTACATAGATAACTTGAATTTGCCTTTCATGGTGATTTTGCAACTCCTTGCAACAATGAACTAACTCCTGCATAACTCAGGTAGGAAGCAAATGGTTGGAATATTATTCCATTTTTAAAATCTATTTAATTGAATTGATGTAACTAATGTTTGGGTTATTTTATTGATTAGGTACGCAAACCTTCTCAACAGTACTGACCATCCCCTAGAAAATTAGACGTATGTACGCTTAGAGGTAAGTTCCATAGCAATCACAAATTAATAATTTTGGTTGAAGCGGATATCTCTTTGCCACAATCGTTTCATTAGTTCATGTGAAACATTGATTGACGACTTGTCAAATGAGCAAAAGTTAAGACAATGAACACAAGTCATCTTTTCCGGGTGAGTTACCTGCATAAATTTGTAATTTCCGGTGGTTTTTATTTACAAACTTTCTTGTTATAGAGTAAAGGATCCGCATAACACATAAATACGTAAATACGTAAAATAAAATTTAAATTGGGAAACAATAAATTTTCAATAGGAATGCATCCATTCTAGGCAGACAAACAACAGTAAAATCAACAGCAGAATCTATTGAGAAATTGATCGCTCGACTAATCGTCACGAATGTGATCGATATATTTTTGGAGAAGGCAAGTGCGGCGTTTCGTTCACTTAGAAGTCCACAGAAGAGGACCAAGTTCTCAAAGACCACCACCGAAGAAGTCAACACCCGAGTTGAACAATACTTGAACATGTCAAAACAAGAGTGAAAAAGTTAACAAGTTAAACAAAAGCTCTATTATTCACAAGTTATTAGAGTCATACCAAATACATAAGATTTGATTAAAATGGGTGTCGCCGTGCACCTGAAGTCTCCTCCTTACGAAAATTTAAATAAAAGCGATATTAATACTAGTTAACGCGGGTTGTGCATGGCAGAGAAAAGGATAAGGTGTGACCATAAGGAATATTGATAAATTTGAGCGACGTTCAGGTGTGAGTATAAACGAGGAGTGAGTTGTATATATTTATACGGATACAACGCAACACTCCCGCGTCTAAATGCGAAAAATAATTAACACAATCTGCTGCCTGTGGTTACCCAGGACAAGATACAACAGAACTGGTTAATTCAGGACAGACATATCTAAAGTAAGGAAAGTGATCGTGGTGATCGTTGACCTCCAATGCAATTCGAAAGGTCACTTCACACCACGAAGATGTCCGTGGTAGAAGGTGTGCGAGGCACACGAGGGATTGCATTCAACTTTCATCGCTCGTTTTTTGTCCTTCACTCGCATGTTTTTCAATTCAGAATCCGGAGACAAACTGTCTGAGGAAATTCCTGGTGTTCATCTGGCAGAATGAGCCCACCAGACGCGAACGCGATTAATCACATTCAAGTAGGAGACTCTCCCGCTGTGCCTAAACTAAAGAGACCCCCATAGTTCCAAAGCTGGCATGTTCACCCACACGAGAAGAGCATTCTCCAATCGGTGGAATTTCACATTGATCTGTCATCGGTCACGTCATCGGCAACAAGGCAATATGCCGCAGCCTTCCTCATGGGTCACCTGGTGCGTTCATCACACGGATCCGAAGGACCCGTTGCCCCGTTCGTCCGAGATCATCACGAACTACGCGAAGAACAAAAGATTAATTGCGTTTCTTAGTCGGAACTTTTGGTCAAGCAAAAGGTGATGGTTCGTCAAACCGAAGCAAATCAACCCGGAATTTGCTGGAAATCCGTCGCCCTCGCAAGGCGCAAATAAATCAACGTTCCCATTCCGTTAATTGAGATTTTTCAATGTGTCGAGAAAAATGACCGGGAATTTCAAAATTGGCAAAAGGTGAGGTCTCACTGACCAAGTTCAGGAACTGATTTACAACGGCCGTTAGATCTTCCTACTACAAACAAATGAATGGTACTAATAAATAACGACAATGGAGGAGACAGAGCGTAAAGGTAAACTCGATCACCGGGTCAATGGAAACTTATTAATTCAAGGTTTCAAGGAAATTTTCAGGTAATAAAGAAATCAGCGGATGTCACCCCCGGGGAGTCTGAGGGTTGGTGTACTACGCGTGCGTGGTGTGATGAACGCGTGTGTCGGTTGTCTATTTCATGAAGATGTTTACGGGAAATTATTTATAGAAAATAAAGGTCGGAGTTTTTGGTCTGAGTTATGTTTTATGTAACTTTTGATCTTAGTGAGTCATCCTACACCCGGCCAGAGAATGATTCAGAATGCTTGTAATAATAAATATACAAAATATATACCTAGCGAATAGAGCATTTGTAATAAATGTGAAGTATTCAGGAGAACAGAAAATTAAACACATTGAAACCCTGGGAAGTTAAGAAAAAGGTAACGCGATGAACAAGGCCACAGCTGCACATATTTCAATAGCCCACAAGTATTCTACTTGACAAAGGCTAACATTACTCTACCACAACACAGCATATATACGATTAATAATTAAAAATATAATGTATTTTTGTAACCTCGCAATTTAAAACCCGTGAAGCACAGAAAAAGCTTTCGAACAATTCAGTAAATTTGAATTAGAAATAAGTCAATAAGTAACGATTCTAATTCTAGTTTGCATTGTTTTAACAAATGTCTTAAAATTTATGCTATTTGAAAATAAATTTTTGTCTAAAAGAAGTAGTTCTTGACCTTATTTCATAGTAGTTTGTTTTATGTACAATATAAAAAATATACATAATTTACCAGGCGCCATTCATTCTACAAATATATTTGCACGAAATGAGCTTTCTACGAGTGTATACAAGGCGTGTGAACTTTCATTCACTCAGCTCCTCTCGATAGTTAAATTGCTAAACTATAAAATACATTTACTCTAATGTATCTCACCAGGACAAGCGATTGGTACAAATAATTAATGATGTCACATGAGGTTTATTGACATAAAATAAACAAATGTCGAAATTTAAAAAACGAACGATTCTTAAATATAAGAAATCTTCAGAAATCAATTTGATTTAAACTTCTTGGATTTTTCTGTTGTTCTCCGCAGCGGACGGATGAAAGAAGGCCGTGCAACGAGGCAAAAGTCCTGAACCTGCCTGGTACCTCAGGTACCCGTGAGAACCTGCGTTAAACCGGAAGTACTTATTGGAAAGAAAAGTCAACGAAAGAAAGAAGGTTGGTACCAGACGTCGTCAAACAACTCAAATCTGTCACGGTGATTTGTGGGCCTCAGTCGAATGTACCAAAAAAACGGCTTTCCTCTTTTGGGGGCCAGCAGCCCACGTGTGTGTCTGTGTGTATTCCTCCGTAATTTATGGCACCCATTCGTCATTATATCACGGGGAATGATACCTGGAAACAATGCGTTCAGGAACAAGGGGAACGGTCACGAGAGTGGGCTCATAAATTAATCCAACATTTTTTTGTTTTCGTTTCTTACTTCTTCTTCCATGGAGATGAGTTACCCTGAGATGGAAACTGGAAAAAGAAAAACACCAAAAACGTGTTGCGTTTTCCTCGATGGATGTTGTGATGAATGACCAAAGGCAAGCAAAAGAGAACTTTTCTTTTATTTAACGAGACGGTGAAATTTCCACTTTTCTTGGAAGGCAGGAACTACAATTTAGCTCACTCCAATAATAACTGGTAAGAGTGAAACAGAAGTCTCGGGTACAAAGAACTTACATTACATTATTTACATGTACTTTACAAAATTAAACTACTCACAGTTCACAATTGTAGAGGAAAAGAGAACTCCCCCAAAGAAAATTCTTAACAAGCGGACTTTAACAAACATCCAGGTGATCGTATCAGAATTCCAGGTGAGACCATCTAAACTTTTTAAAATTGACCAATACTTTTGCTTGTTTAGACGATCATCTCCTGTTCTCCTTTGTCCCCGTTTGTTACGTCACATAATTAACTTACATTTCTCATATTAATCAATAAGTTATTAATGTCCTTAACGGGTTGAGTGTTGAGTAAAAATCCAAAGATGAGGAAAAATCTTTTCCGATTAATTACAAAATGCGTGCTTCTTATAATTGTGAGTAACTTACAACTTTCGGCATCCTCAAGGGTGACAACCTGTAATAAAGTTTTATTTAAAAAAAAATTGGAAGAATAAATAAGTTGATTTTTAAGCATATCGAAAATCAATAACTATTCACACGTTGTGATTTTTCTTGTGTCTCGTCACTTCTTCTTGTTGCGTCCTGTTAGAGATCTCTCATATTCACTGCTCTCTTTCTAGAGTGTAGTTTCCCTCCTGTTGACAAATTTTTCTATCCAAGAGGTAGGCATTCCTTAAAAAGGAAAAAATTGACTACCCAAATGAGTACTTGGGTTTCTTTTATTGCGATCGTCGGGTTGGATTGTTAGGTGAGTAATAAAATGTTTTCAAAGACCTGCTAAGAGTTATGTCAAACAGTAACCGGGTTTTCTTCTCAACGATGGAAACTGGTCAGTTAACGTCTATGGGAAAATCATAAAAGTAATTTTTTTTTCGATCGGACGGTTGCAGTGCCACTCGAAATGGCCGTGTCGCCATGTTAAGCTCCATTAAAAGCCCGTAAAATTCATCGTTTCACCTATGTGCCTGTGAGTGTCTCATTCTTCCGTAAAATCTTTCCAGAACTTTTACTCATTCGGGGGGGAGGGGATATGGGGGTTTTTACATTGTATGCAAATCAATTTCAGTTCAAACATCCCCCGGGGTAACCAACTAAAGGCATCGATTTGTACTAATTTCTCGTGATTTATTTTACGACCCATCAACTTGAGTTGAGTAAACAAATTTTCGGATACCAAAATTGACCGCCACATATTCTGTAATGGGACCCATTCCGGCGTGGGTTTCATGTCCCCTGGGTATCTATTTCCTCCACGGAGATGGAATTTTAGTACTTCTCCAGTTTTGAATGATCATTGATGAAAAAAAAAACACAAAAAAGACTAATGACCCGATCATTTTTCACAAGACATCGTTCACAGTTGGTTGGATCTTCTCAGAGGTGAACACATTAACAATGGAAGTTGGCATGAAAGATGGAAATTAAAAAAGTTGATTACTAAGTACTGAAAATGTATGTGTGAAAAGTGAAAGGTCCAAAAATAGAAAAGTTGGGTGAAAGAGAAATCAGAAATATTCAATTAATTTTACGACTGGCAGCGGTGCTCATTTTGTCCTTTAAGAGAGACATAAATTCTAAATGAAGTCAGTTCAATTTTAAGAGATCAAAAGTACTGTAAGGTAGAAATCAAATTGCCGACGTAGACGTGAAATTCGGAATAGTAATAGTACTCATTTTCAGTAGTACTTATTTTTAATCTTACTCGTATCTTGTACTGTTTGCTTCTCGATATCTAATCTTCTACTTCCAAATAATCAGGTGATTATGTGGTTTCTAAAATTCAAGGTACAGTCGCAGAAAGAGAAAGAGAGAAGTTACGTACCTGTCCATACATTTAGATATCATATTTTACGTAATATTCTTTCCTGATGCCATTACTGAGAAGCGTGTTCTTTATGATATCAATAAACAATGCCTAAAATAAAAATATATCTACAACAGTGCATTACCAAGCCCACAGGTTCTACCACTGTCCAATAGAAACCCTTAAAACCCCAAGTAACAATAATTAATTAGTGAAATGGTTATATTTCCGTACAAAGCACTCTTATTTGAACAGACGCCACCCAAGAGGAAACTGTCCCTTGTTATACAGAACTTACGGACCACACGCAGCTTGAGTAACATTACAGTAAAATTACCCTTCAGGTCAGATGCAACAAAATTACTTAAAATCACTCAGAAAACTATCCCTTAGTATGTACAAAACCGTGCGCACTATTTCATCCGAAACTCAAGTAAAAATGATTTGTAGATGATTTAAAATCACCTAATAAACTTATTAATATAATTTATATTAATTAATGGGTTTAACCTCCAACGTATAATTATTTATCAGCAGAAACGTTTCCATTACATAAAAATGTAAATAGTAATTGAACCACTTAAATATTTCGAATTATTGGAAAGTTCACGCTTATCTATAAGTTGACTTAATGGCGACAGTTAGAAGGGAAGAGAGAGAGAGAGAGAGAGCAAATTTTTTGAAGGACTTTTGAGAAATTTGACTAATTTCGACAAATTTGTAAAATTTGACCACCAAGTGGTTTAACAACTGGATGTGAAAACATTTCTCTCAGGAAGGAAACGTCCTTGGAAGTTGATGTCATCACACATTAAACGCCAGAGGCCCAGAGGTATCTTAATAGTTTAAAAACTATTTCGAACAGGAATTTTTTATTGTGTAATATTGTGTAACGTATGGGATTTGAGAAGTGTAATTTGATCAGAAGCCAAACATAAAACATAAAACAATAAGAGTTTTAGGTGCAATGAATTGGGCTGTCATAGTTGTTGGCGTTTTTATTTTTTTTTAGCAAGTGTTGTATTCAGTACCGAATTTCCATATTTATTTCAATTATTTTCAAATAAGAATGTATTCTATAAACCAGATATGAAGATTTGTGTAAATTAAAATATTGATGTGGAACATAAATACTAATCGTAGGAGCACTCAAAATGTTAGAAAAATCTTGTTAGAAACACAGGAGAAAAATTAACAGTACAGTAACAATGGTGTACAAAAAGATAATAGAAAAATTAATGCCAGAGCTTTGACTTTTATTACCAAATATTATTATCATATAGTGAAACTGTTGAAAGTAAAATAATGATTTTAGTATTGTTGTGTACATATTAATAATAATGCGTACAGTAAAGTTCCTAAAATGTTATGCAGTCTAACCAACATACCAAGCTGATAACATACGTAAATATTTCAAAGGCAAAAGTGGATGGAAATGTAAATTTTTAATGTTTTAGTTTTTTGAGTTTTATTGAGTACAATGTCTGAGCGTTTGTCATGGTAAATTTCACTTCGAGTACTCGTCTTAAACAACACTCATCTGTTTTCGTTCAGGTCGTCATCTGGTTGAAGATGGGAGGTACACCTGCAGGGCCAAAGTTATCCTAATTAATCGAGTCATTTCTGATTTAACGTGGCAGGAGTAATAAATTTAATATTAATAAAAAGTTTAATTTAATAATATTAAACAAACGGGAACTGACTTGGTAGTCCTCTAGAGTGATATTTTTCTGCAAAAGAAATATTCATGACTTTTGACTAGTGGAGATACGTTGTCACCAACTGCTTTACAATTTTTTAATTTAAGTTTGGTAATATTGATGTTTTATTTAATTTTAGTTTCATCCAATTTGTTAATGCAGTAGTATCTTTGATACGGTCAGACCTATTTGGGCAGGCAATGTAAGCAAAATAAAACGTATTAGATCTTTTTCTTTTTCTTAATATAATTTATTTATTTATAGTAATTATTACAATACCTTTATTATAGATTCTGACCATAAGCCTTGTGTCAGAACCACTGTATATTTATTTATTACTTAAAAAGTAATAGACATACACACATATATAGGTACACAAACTATAATATATATTTAGTTCAATTCGAGAGAAATTTAGTTTTGTTAAAATTATTTATTTTTTAAGAGGTATATTTCCTCAGAGAAGTTTCTAAAATTTTTAAAGTTTCTACAAATATTACTATAAATATCTTTGTTTACGTGGAGGCTATGGTCAACATCATCCACTTCCTCGTCCCGACACAAGGAACAGACATCAGAATTTAAAATTTTGAAACGGGTCCGGAACTTGTTTAAATTTCCCGTGACCCGTCAAAAACATATCAGATCAGCAAAAAATATATTAGAAGAAACACTAATATTCTCAAGTACGTCAAATAAATAACGAAGCTTACACGGTACACATGGATACTTCTTATTTACTGTAAGTATGTACTTCTATTGTATCATATCTGATTTTCATCCAGAGAAATCTCATTGACTCGTTGATTGTTTGATTACCAAAAGGAAGAGGAAACAAATGGACAATGTCAGAAATAGTAATGCAAACATTAATATAATCCGAGGCGCGTAATAAAACGCGAAAAAAGAGCTTTAAATGGAAGTGTAGGTGAAGGACGGGGTGGACAAGGAGGAAAATGGCAATGAAGAGAAACCGGATAAAACGAACGACTTTATTCGCATAAATTTTGAAATGGTTCGCTTTTGCCAGATGTGGTAAACGAGTTTCGGATGCCGGCCATGTTGTGCCAGCCTCTTAAACACTTAATGCACCCAAATGCACTTAAATGCAGCAATCAAAACTAATTTGTAAACGCTGCCAACGAGAATCGAATTTTACATTATGGAAACACGATAAGGTTATGAGAGGCCAGATGTAAATAAGATTTTTCCACACAAATGCAGACATTCCCAGATTTCCTTGAGATGATGGCAAAAATCTCACTCCTCTCTCTTTAACTCTATCCGTGGCCGGAGAAGTGTTCGACAACAAAGATCTTCACACCACTTCCGTAAGATGTTGTTTGTTTCCTTTCTGAACGAGTACGGGGACTACGCGGTACTCGTCCGGGTACCCCACTTGAAAAGAAAGAAGTACACCTTCCATTCATTTCGTTAATTGTAACTATAAAATATTAAATTGTTAACAGTTTGGAGCAATAACAGTTGAGTTTAAGTGTTATTATCCAAATGAGAATTATTATATTTCTTATTGACCAGTAATCGGTGAATCAATCAAAGTTAATTATTAATTAAAGTTTGGTAATTGAATTACAGAAGAACAGACACTGTCCCGGTTAGACGTACCTCAAAAACCAAGGAGATTTAGTTAATTTTTCTATAAAACTAACAAGTACCAGAAGTTCACTGAATTATCAGTGATTTGTTCGGATCTGACGAAAGATCACAGTTATTGGACTCTTTGGTTCCTTTTTATTTAAATTTGGTCTGTGGTCTTTTCCTATCTTGAAGGAAATCCTTAGTCGCTTCCCTTGGTAATTCGCATCGGTAGCCGACTGCAAACGAGTATTTCTTCGTTGCAAAACTGGACGGGTACTAATAAATCATGGGTAATTCCGGGTAATCGGGTAATTTTTCAAATATCCTGTCACTTGTATTACCCTCTTCCCTTCTTTCTACTTCCCGCCATTATCATAAATCTTGAATTTTTCTGGGTTTTCTTCAGGGGTAGAAAATTTTGGCTGACGAGCAACGGTTGACACGAAGTGTACAAGTCTTCATTTTGCTTCTGTTGAAGCGTTCTGGTATCGTGTAACGATTTATTCACCTGTTTTTTTTAACTTCTTTCCTTACTCGGAAGAAAATCGCAGGTACTTTACCAAGTGCGTACCTTGCACCTTTAAAATTCAGGAAAGGTACAAAATTAAATCTGCACTTGTCCTGTCTCTTTCCACCTGACCGGCATGTCAAGTCTCGCGGAAGACGAAAGATCAAATCTGATTTGTTTCTCTCTCTCTTTCTCTCTCTGTCTCTCTTTCTCTCTCTGTCTCTCTCTCCCTGTAGTTACCTGCTCATCTATACAACTACCTTTCTTTCTCCTCTACATCCATATTTTTCCTCTACCTGTTTTTATTAATTACCCTCCATTCTAATTAGATCTTATCTGACGCGTAATAAATCTCTTGTTCTTTCGGGGCAGATCACTTTTTACTAACAACAAACATAGGGGGGTTGTATATTTGAACTTACAACGTACCTGGAATGCTTCAAAGAGACTTCAGTTTGTCTTTCAGTGCAGTTGATTTTTGTAGTTTTGCTTCTTGTACAATATTCAGATATAATTTGACTAACATCATGACTTGTAATCTGAGGTTGTCTATCGACTGATACGAAAGATCTTGGTTCTTGTCTAAAGACTGGGTTCTCCACAATGTTTTTTTTTTAATTGTAGGAATATACTTAACAGTAGAGTGTTACAAAATATGCAAAAGCGGCCTCATTTTCGAGTTACGATATTTTAATTTGTTCTTAACATGACGCTATGACTCCCTTAATTCCGTAGATTTTTAACATTTTGAGTGTCACGCGTGATAATTGACGACTGCATTTGGACCTCTCTCTACATCTTATTGAAAAGTATGCAGAAAAAATATTTATATTATTTCCGTCGACGATATCGATGAGATGAAAATGTTTATGATTATTATTACTTGTTTCAATGCCTAGCAAAAGCAACAAACAGTTAAATAGCAAGACATCAACAGAAAATAGTTTCAGTTTATTTAAATTTGTCACCAGTGCCAATGTCGTTGTGGTGGAAAGTAACCTCTCCACTGAATTACAAAACACCTACAAATGGTAAAATAATGTTAATTGTTGATTTGAAAGTGTGCAATCCTCATCCAAGGTTCCCAACTCTCAGTATCACACGATTAATAAAAAATAATTAATAACACAAGTATTTATTTTAATAAAATACACTTTCAGATTTGTGAAATCCTTTTGAGCGTTGCTCAGAGTTACTTTAAACGATTTAGAGTGTTGCTAACATCCTATTTCCAATAGCAAATCTCAGTTTTTTGTTACTTTTGATCGTCTTATGATCGTAATTAATGAACAGCCTAATACCTTGCAACAAATATATTAGAATAAATATTTCCAGGTCGCATTAATGAGTCCATCGGGTAGTTAATTAATGAAACCATTAGTTAATGTAATGCAAATTAAGTACAAATGCATTCCTTGGGGCCTTGATAAGTTCACCTTTCCATTTTTATTCGCGTCTGTTTCATCCAATTTGTGTTACAATGCAATCGATTGCTCCATTTAACATGTGTACGATCGAGTAAAAGGAAAAAATTTTACTTAAATATGTCAAACATATACGAGGCGTTTCCTTATTTTCGTCGCCTTCACGTCAGCAACGTACCACTTTGGTAAACAAAGACTTTTTGTTTAACTACAGCAACGTGAGGTATGAAGAAAACCTGCCACATTAAGAGATTTTGTCAGGTCACACGAACTGGTACCACACAGAATTACATATTTTTCTTCTCCGTCTACTTGGCTGGTACATGAAACTCTGGCATTGGGTGCCAAGAAATCACAAATTTGCAACGATACCACACGCGGTGCAAAAACCTTTTTAAGGTTTCTCGCTCACCTAATATTTAAGTAAAGTGGTAGAACTAAGTATAAGAAAAAAAAACCAACATCAAAGACAAGTTTTCTAACAAGACACTAACTTGTAAAATAGTTCATTTATAGCCTTTTTAAGAAGTAGCTATTCTTATTAACCGGTGTCATTTCTATCTCGCGTCTCAGGAGAAAAATAATTTATAAATAAACGACAGGGGGTACGGCAAGATGTTGTCATTCAACATCCATGGCAGGGTAACAGACTAATAAGAAATATCTGTATGTACATATACAAGAATTGGTATGATGGAGTATGTACAACTTTGAACTGACCTCCTGTCAGAATTATCCACATCACAAAGTATACACGTTTGATACAACTTCTGTCGGTCAGACGGTAATACATGATTTATTTAAGTTAATGACTTGAATAACTTGCACCCGAGAATAATATTTATACAACAAACAGGTACTTATTGTTGGGCTACCTTCTGGCACAAACACAGGTGTAGTTGCCTACACAAATATTTTATTCAAAACTGAAGCACAATTTACAGTACACAGGTCGGAACCGTAGCATGGTAGGAAGAGTGGTTCTGGGACTGAACCAGGAAGAAGATTGCAAGAAGACTACAAGACGTGGCAGGTTCATGGGACCGGGAAAGGCAGTGGTTCCCGTTCTGTGGGGTCGAGTCGTTGAATGAGACGAAAGTCACCGATTGTGTAGTTGCTGTTGAAAGAATTATTATTGTCACCCTTGTGATACTAACTTCAGTATAAGCATGCGATTTCTGGTATATGTATACCTCTAGTAGCAGGTCAATTCGGTTATTGTCAATGACACATAACACAGAGGTTTATTTATTTATTGTTAAGGAATCACTGTTTTATGTTCCAACTTCGTAGTTCATCTCCTGCAATTGTAACAAACATTTAATTGGTTTACTGTGAACGGAATGAATGAATGACAAAATCTTATTATCATTCAGAGAATCCCGAGAAAACGTCCAAGCTGGGAAAGTCTGTGGACTTTTTATATACCACTAGATAATAAATACATAAATAAGCTGTACATACAACGAGACAGTGACCTTTCCTTACCTCTTCTCTCCGGTAAGTTTAATAATTTATTAACTACGAAGTGACATCGGTCGTGCTCATTAATAATTATAATTTAAATAAATCGGATTAGGAGCGAGTGGAAACGGAAATGAAATGCCACAGATTATTCCTTTCTTAGCCTTTTCCTTCATTTTCCTATTTTTTTTCATTGCTTAAATCCGATGCAATTAATAAATCATTTGCGTGATCGATTTATCATTTATTGACTGTCCATACATTCTGTATTGAACTCCAAAACCAGTACCACTTGCTCATGGTAAGTAGATGAATGTGATTCAATGTTAATTAGTAAACCAACGGAGTACCCGATCACCTTATTTTGCTGCTTAATTTATTTTGTGTTGAGTTTCCCTTCGGTACCCTCTCGAGTACGCCGAGTACCCGTGACGTTTAGTGGTAGGTATTTGGCGCCACGAATCCTAACGTAAATTTATTTTCTACGTTCGATGATGATGGATTGAACGAATTCATTAGGCAGTCAATTTGACGTGTTGTTGACTTTGCCCTCGGGACCCTTTGTTCAATGAAAATGAAACGATTACTTCTTTCTAAGTATGAGCACTCGTCTAATTACAATGGGATACCTGTCTATCCTTTTCTAAATATCATATAAAGTATGAACAAATAGATAGTCGCTTGACGGACCGTTTTGTGCACAAGTCTAACTTACAATGCGTACGCTTCCCTGCGTTTTCTGAATTGACCGTGTTGTCTACGCATTTCCGTACATTTCATTTTCATTTTATGTTAATTATGTTAAAGAAAATAAAATTTGACATAAAATAATAAGAAATTTATTATCATTGTGATAATGATAGGAAACATCTCCGCGACCGTTACTCGCGTTTTATTTAATTGATTTAATCGAATTTTATTTAAATAGGTAGATAAAATTTAATTTGACTTTGGTCGTGGTTTTAAAAAAAATTACGTAATTGAATAGAATTCTGTCGATAGAAAAGTTAATTAATTAAAGTGATTATTTGAAAAACAAGTTCAATATTTAATAGTGATACAAATACAAGACAAAATGTCAAATGTAAATAAACAAGAAATTTAATTATTTATTGAGTAACAATGTCGTTCGTTTCATTACATAACATTATTAAATATTGATGTTTTGTTTGCCGGTTTATTTTTATTGAAAAATTAACTATTAATCTATTTCAATTTGCTAATATTATAGGCTAATTAGCCTAAATTTTTTTAATGAACCCAAGAATTCCCATTGAAGCATCTCTTCAATTCGAATAAGACTTTCGATTTGTTGATTTTTTAAATTCTCTGTTTAACTTACTACTCTATTAGAAACTTACTTATTAAACTTTACTTACTAAATTAGTTACGGGTTAATAAGGTCAGGTAGTACGCATACAAAATACGATTACGTATGATAGAAAAATGACTAGAAATTAATTTAATGTAACGGAAAAATAATTCCACGGTTAAGTGTGTGTTAAACAAATAAATAGAAGAATACAATAAAATAAAATAAAAAATTCTGGCCACGAAGTATGTGAGACGTACTACTCAGATGTACTTTAAATAATTACATTAAAGTAGAAATTGAAATGCTTCCATGCTTTTGTGTCCGACACACTGGACGCAAACATACTCGACATATTGTGATTGATTTCTCTTACATAAAGATGTTATCGATAGGAATTAATAAAAAATATATTAATTTTTTCAATAGTAACAGAAGGTTAACTAAGATTGTGATCCATCTTTTATACACGACAGGATCCTGTATACATCTTTTATTTGGTTTTTAATTATACTTATACAAACAAGATTATAAAATGTCGATTTTGTCGCGCAGTCTAGTAACATGTTGAATTATATATAATTATTCATCTGATGTTTTTGAAACCATGAAACCACCATGAGAGCACCGTGGAAATATGAAGATTGAAGATTGCTTTATATTTCACATTTACGTACGACCGTTCTCTAGATGGAATGTTCTTCGGCTCAAACCTCAAGCCAAACAAAATGACTTGCACAATAACTTGCCTGACTCTTCGGCAATTTTTAATTGACAAATTTAATTGGTTTTGAATTGTTAGAATCGTAGAAAAACCAGTGGGAGGAGAAGGAAAGAAAATTCAAATAATGATCTCAATCATTTTTTAATGTTTCGTCTCTATGTTTTCCTACACATAATAAAGAAAGAGGAAGTGGCCAAAACAATAAATTCCCTTGCTGTGAACCTCTCTTGAAATTGTCATGCTAGCCAAGTTACACAACAAACGTTTGCTCTACAAAGAAGTAACAATTTTTCTTTCCAAATGAGAAAAAGGAATATTAAGAAAGGAAAAGGTCCGTACGAGTCTTAATGAGAGAGCTCCCGTTTGTGAACGCAATCAGGCAAACGCCCTAACAATCTATTTTCTATGTTTACCTTAGCTGGATATTTAAATATATGGAAATAGATAGCTAGAGAGATGGAGAGAGAGAAACTGTATACAACTTCTTTTCGTAGTTTGACTGAGTCTCCTGAAAGTCACGTCAGGATTCAATACCAACTGGTGTCATTTAATAGGACCCTGGGCAACGTTTTTGACAACTTCATAATTGCTGTGGTAAACTATATATAGGGAAAATTATATATACTTCTTTTCAATCATAGAGCGCTAATTATAATATTTCGTTTCGTTCAGTTTCTTTTCCTTTCCTCTCCACATATTCGATTCTGCCATTGCCTCTCTCCCTGTCTTCGTTTTATTTCTTTTTCTATTCTTTCCTCGACGTTTGCCCATGAAATCGTATAAATAGACCCGAAACCTGCACTTACACTGCAATAACAGACTCTAAATTCTGAAAGTGCAAAGCGGGGAGTAGAGAAAGAGAGAGGGAAGAAAGTATGTAGAGCATCCGAGACTTCTGTAAGAAGTAGTAATTATTTTGTGGTACGACTGCGTTGTCCGGAGGAGGACGAAGAAAAAGGCGAAAAAGTAGCAACAAGGCGAGAGCAAAAAAAAAAGAATAGTTTTGAATTAGTGTGACTGTGGGAATGCCCCCGTCTGCGTGCGTTTCCTCTTATCATACGTTTAGAGAATAGTATTATTTCTAGTGCTCGTCGGATAGTTTCCAAAACTACTTGTAGACAGACAAAAAAGTAGATGCAACAGCTCGATAATTGCGTGGAAGCCACGAAAATTGAAGGTTATTAAGGCCGTTTGATACGAATCAAAGTCTGAATCTGATTTTATTTTTTTGCTGTTCAACTCGTCACATTTTCTATTTCTCCTAGGTTTAATGAATGAAATTTCGGTGGAACCGGTCGATGATTAAAAAACCGATAGTCGAATTGTTCTGACCGCAATTTTATTCGTCAGGCAAAAAGAAGTTCTCTGGATCTTCGACCAAACATCTTGCTGTTTTTAATTACAGACGAGAAAAAAAAATGTCGATAGAAGAGATGTACACCACGTTAACCGATAAGACAACTTGCCGGTGTTGGTGAATTTTATCTGTACAAGTTGTACCTAACTCGCGTAAATTGTACAACTGAGTGCTTGAATAGATGAACTCAGAATGAATAGAACAACTAGACTTAGAGTTCTAATTCAGCTGTGGAACATGCAGAAAAATTTACGTAGGGAACTACAACAAGGGTCGTAGCTAACCGTCGATTTGCATACAACTTGTAACACTGTGAAGCAACGGCAGAAGAAGAAGAAGAAGTGAAGTTGATGTACAACTTGAATTCATTGAATGTGACTTCTATGGAAAGATGAGAAGCAAAACGATTAAATCACAATCATAACGAAGAGGATTATGAAAAGCAGTCGAGCAATGTAAGCATTCGTAGGACGTCAACTCACCGGTTAGATTACATTTACAATCTCATAAATAAATTCAAAAAATAAATTTATTTCGAATTTAAATTTCCCCACTTAATGGATTCATATAAATTTTTGATATAAAATTGCTGAATTTTCTGCTATCCGCGCATTGGAAATGATTTTTTGTATTTAAAGTTGAGAAGTTGTTAAATCACGTCAAATCATTTCTTCAGTGACTTGGAGAAGGATTACGTGAAGAATATGGGGCTACCGTTTAACTTAAAGATAGAAAAATAATATAAAATAAACTGTATATTGCAAAATATATGTTTTTCAACAAAAAGTGTTGCTCAGAGCGTCATGTGCTGACAAAGAAGTGTCTTATAAAAATGAGAATACATAATTTGTTGTGTTTGTGTTTGGATTTTTTGTGTATTACTTCTAATAATACAACCATAAGCTGCATTCACTCAACGTAATTCGGACCAACACAGGATAACATCAAACCAAGTATGGAATAAACAACTTGGAGGAAAATAAGACCGTTTAAAATTCAAACTATTTAAAAATCCCAAGTAAAAGTTAACGTTTAGGTACGAAAAACAAGGTATAATTAGGTACCGGCTGGGTTCGCCCACTCATCTAACATTCCTGTGGAATTTAATTGATCTCCTCACACGTCCAGACTCCCGTTTAAACTTGAGCTATTAAGTAATTGAGGAGTAAGTAATTTCACTTATTATGCGTTTCACCTTTCGGCAAAGACGAACTATAGACGAACTACCAACTACCACTACCAACAAGAACGCTTTACGAAAATACACTTGATTGAGAAATAAATACACTACTTTACAACGTAAAAATTATATTATTTATATCTACAGTCTTCTGTACATAAATATTATTTATGGAAACGAAATAGACTGCGTTTTGTAAAAGTCGACCTTGTCGGGGAGTTCGTCACCATAAACAAGTCACCAGGTGCGTGCAGAGTAACACATTTTCCTATATAATTTCATAAGCGGTAGTTGTGATGGTACGGTAACAGACATAAAAAGAAGTTTCGATGGAAACCTGGAAACCTTCAATCAGTTCCCTCTCTTCTAACCTGCCCTCCTCTCTCTCTCTCTCCCTAAGTATTTGCAACTATAAAGATTCATTAATTTCAACTATTTTGACTCCACCCAAACTTCTTCCGCAGTCAATTATATAAATGTGCAAAAGATAAAAGTAAAAAATGTTGTTGCACGTAATATATGAAAATGAGAGTATTTTAAGACAGGCAGAACGCGTTGTGACCAGAGGCAATCGCCTCGGAGAGACACTAAATGGAGATA
This sequence comes from Polyplax serrata, assembly GCA_037055365.1. Taxonomy (NCBI): domain Eukaryota; kingdom Metazoa; phylum Arthropoda; class Insecta; order Psocodea; family Polyplacidae; genus Polyplax; species Polyplax serrata. Next base: position 1,138,199 of record JAWJWE010000036.1, on the reverse strand, counting down.
GAAACTTACTTACTCTTATTATTTTTAATTTGTCTGATGTATCAGACTATGCATGATATTTCAATCAGGTCCAAAAACAAATACTAGAAAGCTGTATGAGAGTTGCGTGCCGGTAAAATAAACAGATGTGCTCACTAAGGTCTTTCATGGGTGTTGCCAATACGTGTAGCTTACCTTTTGAGCAAATGATGCTGGCCAGAGTCGTTCAGAGTCGTGGCCCTCGTAAATTGTGCCCACTGGCATCTCCAAGTGGTACGTGCCGTATTTTCAACAATCTCCAACAACCCGATTGAATGTGCCAAATTTTAAAATCACATCGATTGATTGTTTGTATTGCAACCGATAATTGTAGTGAATAAATTCTGACAAGTTTTGGTGGAGCAATCCAACTATAAATAAAAGTTTAACGGAAACGCACAGCAAACCGAGCATATGGTTCAACATTTTAAAACGATTAAAATTATTTTAATGAAACATCACTTCTGTGATTGTAGTGTTACCCGCTAGTAATTAACCCACTTGTAATATCATTTATTGTCTATTTATACACGTCCTTCATTCCTCCTTAGTTTAATCATATTGTCTTACTTTGAATAATAAATAAACACTTCTTCCTCTCGAAGTCATCAAGTTGAAGGATTAATAAACCATTACATAATTACAATTACATCCTCTGAAAGCTGAATGTTTTCTAGTGTAACCTAATTAACATAATTAGTGAAACTACACAAAGATTCTGATCACTTACCCTTCTCTCCTTTTATTCCTGCTCTGCAGTGAGCATTAGTATCATATTTAAGAACCAGAAGTCTTTCTACCTAGCAATGTGACTAAAATTCGATTTTCTAAGGGGGTTTCTATTCATACAGGAAAAAAAACAGCAAAGTGAACTTGTCCAGTCGATTTATCAATAGATCATACCCGAAAAAAATGACCTAGAAATATTTATTTACATAGATCAGCGCAAATTTGATATTCAAAATATGTGGACATAAAAATTCACTACAAATAATGATGTGGTATGTGTACACGAGAACCCAATAAAATAAAAGTTAAGACAGAAACGTATCAACGTATCAAGTTAAAAAACTAAGGAACACAATAAAAATGTCCGAAAGAGTCAACAAGCCGCAGAGGAGTGGCAGACGTACTACATTGTAATTCATATTTGCAGGACACGTCTCTTTAAAATAAGCAAAATATGACTTGGTTCTTACGCTTTAATGCGCAATTTTGAATGCATTTAACGGTGTAAAAAATTAGTCTTGTCATTTTGGCACCCACCGAGTGCAATTGCACTTTTGACATTTCAAACATCGTTCCATAAACTATCCGTTTAATATTTTCATACAAAAATAGTGCGTCAAAACTTGACCGATATTTTTTGCTGATATCCAGTGATAGTTCTCTCTCTCTCTCTCGCTCTCGTAGGTTGCAAAATAGTCCAACTTTTAAGTTGACTTTCCGCAAAACTTAACTTCTTGAAGGCTAGCGTTCAAAATCCTGTATTCTTACCAATAATAATATTAAATTACCGTGACAAATTGTCTTTGGCACTTCATTCGACGTTTCTCTCGTTTGAATTTTGTCTTTGTCACGTCCGCTCCGTTTGGGGTGACATTTCATATCAAGTTAATATAAAGCAGATTCCATACAAATATATTACCCAGGCAAAATATTTTATACTTTGTACAGATTATCAAATTTATACTACTAAATTATAGGACCACAAACACCCTATCACAGTACCACAATTTATTATTTACTCCACCGTATAATTTTTATCTTTAAGTTCACGAGGAAAATGTTTACGAACCATCCTGTTAATAGTTAATAGAGAGTAGTTGAACGATGTCAATTCCCCAGTCAATCCTTGCAACTCCAAGTTCAAAAGGTTGGGTCGCCATTCCTAAAAGCTTAAGCGATTTCTAAAAATTGAACTTAAAAACAGAAATCAGTGAATGCCTCGAAGTGATGATTTTTAGTGATGTTCTGACGTACTTCACATCACAAACGAACAAGAAATCGAAGTACAAGAGCCGTGGAGAAATAGGAAAAAACAAGAATCGATTGAACAGATGGTGTAGTCGATAGCCTAATTGAAGCGGTTAAAGTAACAAGTCCGTTTTGATGAATATTAGGCACTTTGGCTCCATGTTAAAAACGTGTAATATCTCTTTATCGGGTATCTGCCCACAGTAAAAATATGAATTTAAATTAAAACCTGATATTTTTTCCATATGAATTGGAGGAGAATCAACGCGGCCGATCAAAATCGTACGCAATCAATATCAAGTTAATTGATCTTCGGAGAGCGATGATCCAGGCGTACTGTCGTGCACCGATCGAACCAGGTAGCATCTTCTACCTGGAGGCGGTGTGATGGACGACTCATTTGATTCATGATTTAGGGCCGAGTGCCCGTTCGAGAACGATCACAATAAATCTCACAGAGAGGTGAATGTTAAAAAATCGGGAAGGCGTAGAGAAGAGGCTTCGATCTCTGAGTAGACGATCATAACTCGTGGAAAGCACGCAAAAGAACGGAAGGTGCCACGTTTCCACCCATTAGTTTTGAGTTAAATAGTTTTGTTAATTAAAAAACCGAGAGAAAAGATGAGCCGAACTTGATGGCTGCCCCATAGGCCGAGTTAACCTGACAAGTCGATTAAATCAAGGGCTTCCTCTCACCAATAGTTTTAAACAAATTTTTTTTAATTTGCAGTTAATTCGAAATAATTTTTGGTACGTTTGTTCGTGGCGGTTCGGGGAAACCAGACAGTTTCGGCAGGGAGAATTCGGAAATAAAAGCACACCACTCAAACAAGCAAAGACACACGCAATGCAATTTATGTGCTACTATTTAAATTGAGTGTTTTTATTTATTGTCACGCGTACTGATATATAATTAAACGCGGCCTTGAGACCTCGCATCAGTAACAGTACTCATACAAAGGAAGTACTCGGAATCATAAATATTACCTCACATAAATATTGTAACATTAAACGCATGTGAAGTTAACACGATTCGATAAATTTCTTATTGATAAGTTTTGTCTTGTTTTTAATAAATTAGTTCAACAGATTTCTGGGTTGTAGTACAAGAAACTTCCTTAATTCCTGAAAACTAATGTAGGAATGTAGTAAAGCAAAACAGAATTACTAAATGAATAGCAAATTACTAAACAAAGCATTCGATGTGGGTTAGAATTTAAAAGTGAGGTAATATGTAGTTAAAGAATGTTAATTTGTAGACTGTATAACAGTAAGTACAAGTAAGTTACAAAGTACACGATGATTATGTACAGTATGTATGTGTGTCCGTATGTCTATTCTACTGCAAATATCATTTGTAAGTCATTAACAAAATAAAATATGTGTATGAGTGCAATATGTCCACACAGAAAAGTCGTCTGGTTCGATTTCTCTGTAAATGGCCAAGTTGAACTGAAGCAAAACGAGTAGACCTCGGGTACCTTTGCCTCGCTTCCGTTTGCCCTAGAGCTTTGGTACTCAGTTTGATAGTATCGACATGTTCTGAAATTTCGACCGACGCCTTCGAAGTTCTCAATCGCCCAGTTAGGAGTTCTATTTTTTTTTCTCTTCAGTTCCATGAGAACAAAAAATATCTAAAAGTAAATTGCATTTTTCCTGATTTGCAGTACGCAAAACTCTTGGACTTTTCAAGGTGAAAATCTGCGAATTTTCCTTTCCTACTTTGAGCAAAACATTTGCTAGTGGAGACTTAAGAAATTAAATGTACTTCAGTTCGAAGACCAAGTTCAAACTTTATTTTTTGTTTCCGAGTTTGTTAGGAAACTTTTGTGCATTTCTTTCTACTAAGCCGACTAATAATCGATTCAAATGAACTTTCCGACCAGTACTCCTCCAAGTACTTCGCCAAACAATCACGATTGCCTTATTTTACAATGTGTAGTACATATTTCGACTAGTTAAGCAATCGGTGGCAGGTACCGGGTATCAAAAGTAGATTGAAAGTAAAATTACCAGTAATAAAACTTGACGAACTAAAATTGACTTCATGTAACTCATTTCTTTTTGTTCCACCAAAATGAGTTCGAAAGAAGAACAAACCCCCGTCTAACATCGATTCAATTGTTGGAGTAGTCAGAGGATGAAAATGACATCTTCAACTTCTTTGTTTGGTCACTGGAGGAGGTACCAGGAAATAATACCAAGTTGTGGGTTAGCTTTGACCCCGAAGAATTCCCTCCATGAAGTGTCCATTCATTCGACGTCCACAGTAACTTGGGTCTTCTCTCTCTTTTTCTTCTTTTCCTGTCCGGCAAGTCCGGCGAGGATTAGTATTTCAAGTTGTCGTACTTATTGTGCGGCTTTTCCGACTGGCTCTCCTCGTCCTCTTGCAGCCAAAGGAGCAAATAAAAAGGAATAAATCAACAATAAATCAAGGAATACCGCGGGCTAAGAATTGCTCATTTAGTTTTTTTCTTCATCTAAACAGTTCAAAAGAGAGAGAGAGAGAGAAAACCGAACAAGTAAAAAATGAATTAACGTCGTCTGCTGTAACTACCGTAGCTGCCTCTCTTTAGAAGTAATTTTTCATTAGCAATTTCCATTCTAAAATAAATGGCATTCTTTTCCATTGCTCTAACGTCAACATCAACATCAAAGATCGGTGGGTTGTTCCCTTCCTGCCGGAGTTTTGCCTCTTCGATCACAAAATTGATTTTCCCAGTCCTCATTTGAATTGATTGATTTCTCCTAGTGACTTCCTAAAAATAGTTAATTATGATTCTTACATTGTGAAACCACCTCTCTCTCTCTCTCTCTCTCTCTCTCTCTCTCTCTCTCTCTCTCTCGCTCTCTCTCAGTTGTTCACCGGAGGGTAGTGGCAAGCCAAAAAGAAAACGAACACAAACTAGTTGCTCTAAAGAGATACACCCAACGAATTAATTGCATGTACGGCCTTCGTTAATTAACGGATCAAGGATTTCGCCCACTAAATCACCCTAAAATACAATTTTAAATGGTTCGTCAATCAATTACCGTTTGCCTTTTGTTTGACCAGACTTCTTCACGTAATCCCATGTCACATCAAATTCAATTATTCACAATTTTCAACTTATTTGTTAAACAACTTGAATGCAAGTTCTGAAGTCATTCTCAGCGGTCGTTGACAACAAAAATAAAAACAATCTTTTCGTGTTCCATCCTAAGTTTAAGTGTCCCATCTTCTTTGGAAAAATAAAAGAAACAATCCAATAAACCAAGTGTGGAGTTTGACGCTGCGAATACAAATTATACGAATGAAAAAAGTTGATGTTGAAATGGTTGAACCTCTGTGGTGCGTCCAACAGCAAAAGAGGAACACGTACACTAAATCATTTCCGATGTTGTTGAAGAAGAAAATTCGTTTGGTGGTTTAAGGAAGGCTACATAACCTCCAACTACTTCACGAAACTAAACTGTTAGCACGAGATAGTTATTTCTAACTATAAATTTTGTCGTTTTAGTTAGGTTTTAGGTGATGCGGAGAGATTCACGCGTGTCTTTTTGATCCGCGAGCGTTTCATTCAGCTCACTCCGGCGTCATTTTTATTTTTTCTTCGTCTAATTGATTTTTATGTCGACAAACGCAAAATTTTTATTTGTTACGGTTAAATTAAAAACGTTACTGAATTAAATTTTGAAATATAATAATAATGTGTAATGTTTTCTCATTATTAACCAAATTTATTATCCCGTTTTTATTTTCTCTTCCAAGTAATTAATTGGGTATTGGTATCTTTATTAATTTTCCTCTTTCTTAATGAAATATCATGGACAATGCTTAACAAGAAGTGAAGTGAAGATGTTTTTATGTAATCAATAATGGTGGTAATAATAAAACTAATTATTTACTGGCTTGATGATGACACCAATTGCCATCCTGCCCTCATTCAACATTTCACTAATTCAGTGATTGTCGCTTGTCTGTGACTCCATCTCATCTTTTCCAGGCAATCGAGCAATGACCAAAGAAAGGACGTCCTCTCTAGTAGGCACGTATACTTAATTTCGTATGCCGTGTGATTGGTGAACATCACTTTGTTGTGGAGTAAGATCACTGCAAGGGCAAGCTCACTATTTGTAGTTGCTAAAAAATTACCATTTTCAACCACCTCCTTCGAAGACTCTTAACTTCGAGCACTTGTTCATTTCGTCTTGTTTATTTTAATATACAATAATGCTATTAACATATTGTATTTCCAAAAAATAATCAAAAATAGGTGATGTAAACCTAGGCAGGGACACAACAGTTGGCAATAGTTTTATGATTGCGGCCACCAACGGTTAGTTTCGACACGTAGTTCTCACCGCACAACGATGTTTCCAACCACAAAAAACTCAAATTACTTAATTACTTTGTCTTTCTCTTTGTTTCATTGTGTTTCCGGGAAGGAAGACAAACCCGACAAAAAGAAAAGACCGCGAAGTAGAAATTCCCATTCCTCTCGGTCCTTGCAAAGACCGCAACGGTCTTCTGGAAATTCGTGACGAAGAGCCAAATTTCTGCCAATACTTCAACGGAAAATCTCCCATGAAAGTGAGCAAAAGAAACAATGGACGACGAAACCAAATGTGAAGGGTCAACGAAGATCAGCCGCGATGGGAAACTGCAAATTTCATGGGATGTGCCACCAGTGTCCGGAACTTTCCCAAAGAAATCTTCCTTGGTCTCTTTTCTTTTGACAATGTGAACGATAAAAAGATCACGGCCACGAGAATAAAAATTGTACTTTTAGGAGCAGTCAAACGTGACCGAAGTATTTTGTAGTGGTTGTAGTAACTGGTGATCACCAGGTGACTGCCTTCCGACATTCTTCTTGGAGGTCTACCAGAAACAATGAACCGACAGCCTCCAACAACTTCCTCATGTCTACATCACGTCTATCCTTTGACGGTTCTCAATTGTTTTTTTTTGTAGTTGATTGAACCCAAATTCTTCAGCAATAAAATTGTAACATAAAATTTTAAAAATAAATTCATCACTACAATAATAAATCAATAAATGTATCGTTTCAACCGGGCGTGAGAACTAACAAACTTCTTTTTTTTGGAACTTTTTTCCTCCCAACGAGTTGTCGAAACTACTTCATTCATCGTTACATCGTCGGTCGTATCACCGTGGAATAGTTTAAACAGTTTTAGTAATTTTCCTTATAGTATTGGACTCATCAAAATGTTTATTTGTCTTTAAACGTCGTGTAAAATATTCTTTTCCCACACAATGTGCGGTTTCCTCGTTTCTTTTTATGTATTATTAATTTTTTCTTAACTTCCATGATTCGTTTCTCAGGAGGTCTAACTCGTTTGTCATTGAGGCATCTGCCTCCTTTCGCATCGGCTCGAAGGGCAGGGTACCTGCCACCGCAGAACGAGTACAAACTCATTTTTCGGGTTATAAAAAACATTTAACCTCGGATTTGAATGTTTGCGCAATGCAAACACATTCGAGTGACAGGCCGACAAACAAGTACAACGTCAATTGCCGTTTAAATGCATTCGATCCGCGATAATTATCTAACTTAACTAATGCGTCCGAATTTGTAGAGAATTAGATGAGAACAGGCGTTGAAACGCCGACGTCTTAATTAATTAAGGTGAAACGCAGGCGTTTTGTCGCGGAGTGTCGCAAACAAACGGCCGACGAAATAAATTCGGACAACCGACAAACAACCGTTTTCCCATTTAATTTGCCGGCTCCGATCAATCGGAAGTCACTCAGGTACTTTGCCGGTACCTACAGGTACCACATGTCATCACACAGGTGGATTTCCTTTACAGCTGAGAATTTAATTCTACTCAGGTTGCCCGACTTCTGATTTTACACACTTTGAAAAGACTTTCTAAATTCTACTACTCTTTTTGAGTGGAGTAGAGTTTAACTCCTTCAGATAATTTTTATTTTACTAAAATCTTCTTCCCACAAAGAAGCTACTTAAAATCTGTAATAGGGTTTTCGTTACGTGTAAGACTACTTTTTAATTGCAACCGTAATGTGTTTGTTAATCGTCTTTCTTCTGTACGGTTTACAACATGTGATTGAACTACCAAAAAGTTATCTACCTCTCGTAATAATTTACATAAAATTGACACGTTTCGGCTAGATGAACCGCAAGTTCATCGGTCTTCTACGGTGCCCTCCCAACAGTTTGAAAGTTATGTACTTCACCTGTCAGCCAGCACTGCCTTGGAAGGTACCATAAACTATTAAACTTATTCAAATTTCGACTACCAGATTTTTGAAGTAATATCTCATAAAATTTGCTACCATTCCAGAACGTAACGGAATACTCCGCCTTCTTTTCCGCCGAGCATCTTCTACGGATAGATCATAGGCAAATCTGTCTATAAGTCCTCATGTTTGAGTGTATCCTCCTGTAATTAAACCAGTCTATTTATCACATCTTCTTCTTATTATTATTGATGACCTTTTTTACCAGAAGCCCTGCGGTCAAGTCAGTTTGCAGTCGAGGTGGGCCTTAAAACAATTTTGGTGGGACAGGTCTGTTATAAAACATGCCCCTCGGTGTTATGATTGATATCATAATAATATACAACTTGGCTTTTCGACTTGCTCTTTTGTGCTTTCGTTGTTTACTTTTTTCTAACGTTTGTTTGAACTGTCTTAACTTAAACGAGTTAGGCTGGTAACCAAATTAGGGAACCCTCTGAGTAAAAATCCGAAGTTAACATTTCTTAAAATGAAATCCTCTTGTTTGTATTGTTAACCGAAATTCAATAGGGCAGTACCCAGATAGTCGTTTGATTGTCAGTTACAGTTACTTATTAAATTACTACATCCAACCAAAAAATAACACAATCGAATGCAGGAAGGAAAACAAATAATGTGAGTAATGTAACGGCAAGAAAACCCTTACAACGTAAATATAGTAATAGATAATGTAATGCACTTACTTGGACGCGTTTAAATAAATATTTGAATACTTGACCTTTCCACAATTTGTTATTTTAATACTGTATTTAATTGTTATTAAATAAAATTCTCATACCAATTCTATTTTTTTCAAAGGAAGGTACATTTCTGCTGGTGTGCAATGTAAAAATTATTCATTAGAAAATTAATTTGAATGATTTGTATTCCACTTGTATTTGGCTAAACTTTTCTTTCGTTCATTGTTTATTAAATAGTTTTCCGGTGGGATAGTTATTTTTTTCTTAACAAATCAAATTGTGTACAGGTATAAATTTATTAAATTATTATAAGAGTTCTATCACGTTTAATTATATTCGTTCAGCAATTAATCTCAGGGTTATCTAAAGTCAAGAAAATTCTTTAAGCCTTCTCAATTTAAAAAAAAAATAAAAGTTACGTGCAAAACCAGAAAAGCTGACTGTGCTTGTTGTATACAGTGATACTACGACCGTTTGACGGACGCAATATTAGTAGTAGTGCTACTACTACTAATCTTTTTTAGAAGAGTCTTCACCTCACTACCAGGTTTCCTAAATAATCGACCACCTCTCTCAGAGACCTCCTCTTTCTCTACAACTTAACTATTTTTGCTTTCAGAAGTGATTAGCTTCAACTTCAATGGACGGCTACAAAATGAAAATTTTCAAAAGTTGAAAGATAATAAAAATAAATAACAAAGACTAATAGAAGGACTTGATACACATCGAACTGGTTCTGACTAAACGAAAGAAGATTTTAACGAGTCTGGAACAGCTGGAGAAAAATGTCCAGTTCGGAAGAGGATGATGTCACATTAAACAAGGCAATTAAATTGGTAGAGCCCTCGTTTTAATTGAATACGAATTTTAACGCTTCGGTCAAATCGTCAAGGCAAATTTTTATTGCATTTGTTTTTACATAGAATGGTCGTAACCATCGGTATCAGGTTGGGTCAGGTACCTGGTCGGCGCTGTCTCACCATCGGCGCTCGAACCTTTCAAAGCGAAACGCAAAATTGACATGTTTAATTATTTTACTTTGATGTCTTCATTCTGTTTAATGTTACATTTTGACCGGTTGGATGTGCGAATTTTCCCCTTCTCTTTCGAGCTGGTACCTGTACCTGAGAAAACCCGTTAATCGGAAACACCTGACGTCCTAACTGCCAGAAACGTAGGGAGAGGTGACGATCTCAATTAATTACGAGTACCACTCGTTTGTTTTACTTGCCTCAACAAAAGAACTAAATGTGCACCTTGTTACTGGGATTTAATGTTCACGGGCAATTAAGTCACAATTATATTACAACACTACATTACAGTATTTTGGGTTTTTCCACGCGGCATCCAGAAGAGACCTTTGGGTCAGTGGAGTAGCAAGAAAAAAATTCCAGGAACGAAGCATTCCGGTGCAATTCAAAATGCAACCCACGAGTTAATAATATCTGACTTAAAACGGTTCATTAAAAAAACACCGGTCGTGCTCATTCAGTATATCAATTATAATAAAAATAGGATCTCCATTGTATTATAACTTTATTATTTTTCCTATTGAAAACCAGTTGTGGAGTCAGGGCCGGCGGAAGCCAATGAATTCTTTAACGGGGTGGACCCCCTGCAGGCAAATGGGGCCCGGGGAAGGACGGCCAGTTGTGAAGCTCGGCTTTTTATAAAAACCATAAAATATAACATTATCATATTGGCAGGCAAGTTCTCTGAAAAACTTATGTACTTTTTTCATTTTTCTTCGTTTCTTTTACAACGATATTTCTATGTAAAATAAACTCCTGTATTGGATCTCTCGACGAGACAAGAAACAATTCTCTTGACACCACTTGGTCAACAAAAAAAAATGAAGGTTCTGTAACAGGAGGGATGATGATGAGGATGGCTAAGCTGGCCAACTTGCAGGTACCATTCGTTCGAATTTTAATACTCTAAAACTTGAACCCATTGCTCCTTTACGTTCCCATCACTATTTTGTACTTCTATGTATTTCTCTATGGCAAAAAAGTTCTATTTTGCATCATTCGCGACCCGATACCAAATATGATGACCGTAGAAGCGATTTGTAGCGGTGTAAAACCACAGTTAGGAAGTAAAGAAACGCGTGGAGTGGTAACAGTGACAAGATGAAACCGATTGAAAATCAATTGATCGGTTTTTCTGGTTGGCGGTTGCTTCCTCTCTGTTTTGGTATTTTTTGGTAGAAAAAATTAGATGTCCTTTCACTTTCAAATTGGGCAAGGAGACACACTTTTATAGGTAACATTATAGTCAGAGTCGGTTAGCGAAGTCACCACAATGTTGTTATGTAAGTGTTCCTCCAGTGTAACAGTTCCCTGCGTGTAACACGAGGTTTCCTTCCTTCAGACCGAGGCCCGATCGTTGTAACCGATCTTTATCTCTTTTACTATATCATTTTGCCACTCTTAATTAATTTTTTTCTCATTTATAATTATTGCCAAAGTGCAGGGACATGCACACGACAAGTGGAAAAGACAGAAATATGCAAAAACTCGGCACCTGAAGAACGGTAACGCTTTATCTCACCTATTAACGTGTCATTCATTCTTTTTTTCTTTAAGAAGCCAATTTCGTAACACCTGAAAAGGTACACTGGCATGTTGTGGTGATCAGGATTCATAGCTGTGATTATGAATCGAGGTGTGTTGAGCTCGTTTGGATTATAATTGGCCAAGGGAGTTGAGCAATTTGCAAGTCCACTACACAACTGCAACTACAACCATTTGATGAATCACAAAAAAACTGTAACAAATCTCTGTGAATATGTAAAAGGAGAAAGTGGGAGACTAAAACGAAGCCCTGTGAACATACTATAATGTATATTTACATATATATATAAAGCAGAAATATATATTCTTAACAACATAGAAAATACTGAACGATCTTGAGATGTGACATGGATTTATTGTGAAAAACCTTGTTTTCTATGTGTTTCTCCTGATCCCTTGACCATTCCTTTTCCACACTGGACAGATCTTGTAGGTTGCCACAAGTTTTTTGAAGTATCCTCCTTTCATTTCAAGATGATCGTCGAGAAGAACGTAGCCGCGATCGAGTGTATCAGACATCGATCAGATCGCACTCTGCATCATTTCCGGTTGCAGGTATCATCTCCCATGAGTAATTACTTTTGATCCTTGACAAGATGTTTATGGATGACCATAAATTTCACACTGAGTTTTTCATACGGTCACCGGTGAGTCTGACATTACCTTTTTATTACTCGTTTTTTCGCATGGGCAAAGAAAAAATGGCCTACAGAGAGAAGTTCAGAGGTTCCGAACGCCATAAATAAAAGTTAAATTGAGGATCGCGTTTGTTATGTTAAGATGAGTTTAATGGAACTTCGGCTCCGGTTAATTAGAATTATGGCTCACGAGAATGAATATGTATTGTGATGAGTTTGATGATTTCATTACTCGGTGGTGAGCCAGACGGTTTGTTGACCTGAGTTGGGATCCTTTCTGCAGATCTCTGACAGACCTAAAATGTTAGACATAAATAATTGATATACGTCGAGACGGGCCCAGCAGTCAGTCAGAGAACGAAAGGAAGAAAAAATTTTATCTACAAAGAAACGAATTGAAGGAATATTAATTCTTTTTTTTCATAAACTCTACATCGAAATCCTTCGTTAATCTTAATACACATATGTTATTATTAAATTAAAATTTGCGTAGTTTTGGGGCAGTGGTGTAAAGAACTTACATACCTAGAAATACATTTATTAAACCATAAAATGTTAATCAGGCAGATTAGTTCTTTCTTTGCTGTCTTGTTAGTCAATTAACTTATTTGTCTATTTTATGTATTCTGTATACTATCACATTGTAATTTTTTTTGAATAAATAATCATTACCGCAAGACATCATGTGACTGGTAGCATCCGATGAGAACCACTGGAAGCAATGCAGGAGAACCCAAGAGAGAGAGAGAGAGAGAGAGAGCAACTAAACAATGCCGGCCTCGTTTGGGAAATAATCATCAACAGAGGTTAAACCCGCAGACTATGTACATAAATTTATACGGTGTACATAAATGAAACTCGAGCACCTTCTGACATTTTCAGATCGCAGCGATCAGCGAGGTCTCCACACCAAGCAATTTAAAATTTATTGGTCGCATTAAAAAGGCGTAGGGCGACGCCGCCCTTGCTGCGTCCATTCAGTGCAGCTCCTCTCATTCCCTCAAATTCCAACGGATTAATATAAATCGGCCCAGTTTTTCCGGTTCGAAGGTTTTGCTCGATTCAAATGTGACAGATCATTTCGCCTCGATCCGATCACCCTGACTCTGGAAAAGATCTCCCGCGAAAAAAAAAAAAAACGTTGTAAGACGTCCATTTCGAATCGATTGATTTCTTCGGTTGGATGCAACCCTGAGGAATTTCTCGTGCTCCCTCCTCCGGCACGACTATAAAACTATATAGTTTTTTTTAATGGATCAATGAAATTAACATTCAATTGACATTGAGTGACCGGTGCCAAATGAAGAGAATAAATCTGAGTTGTGAGTTTGGACGTGAGGTGGACTTCCGTCTAATTTGTCATCTCGCACCATTTTTTCTTGGCCGTTGCTTGTCGACTGCGTCAAGGCGAACTGTCGCAAAAATGTTTGCCAACATGGTTGTACAGGAATGAGAAAGAGTAAGACGAACACGTTTGGGATAAATCCTGGGAGTGAGAGGACGCGCTCTATGCCGTGAAAGTCTCCTCAAGTGGTCATATTTTATGTTTTAACTAATCAAGGAATAAAACTATATTTAATAATCGAATTTAAATTTTCACGGCGTATGTGTTTATACTTTTCGTTGTTCTTTTTCGAAAAACACCGTGTCCCGTTTTGGAGACGGGGGTTACCCCCCTTCCCAAACGTTTCGCCAGCTTTCCCAGCTGCTGGCATCATCAGTGGAAGTTTTCTAGCCTTAATCGTTACTTACTCGAACCGAGTCAAATAACAACTGAACTATATTTTTTATGAAACGACAATTGGTCGGCCTCCTTATTCGGCACGTAGACAAAATAGCAATAAATAAAAAATAAATGCAGAGTAACGTATACTGTAATAAGTTACGTGGAGCAGGCGTCTCGGACACAGACGCTGTTGTTTTCTTGCTGTTAGTATTCTAGCTTTTTATGTTCGACCAGGAGGTCCAATCTTATGGAGCTGACTCAATGGACAATACTATTGTGTTGGCAAGTGAAAACATACAAGGACCAACGACACTTTTGTAGTAAAAAAAGCACCAACGACATGAACCATCGTAGATTTTACAGTATAAGAACATAATCCAGTACGAGAAATGTTTTACGATTTTGTGTGAATGCGAGTGCAACATCTCTCAGCTCGTGACTCGCTTGGATACAACCGTGGAGAATATAATGTGACAGAAATGTTGTTTCCTTACATAAAATACATACTTATACATAACTCATCGGTGGTCTGATGAGTTTTCAAAAAAAATTCGCCGCCGGAACGGTCACGGGAATGGAAAAAGTAAACTCATCGGCGATTTAACAGAGAAGAAACAAGTTGATTTTCTTCGGTTACCGTTGAGGACCATAAATTTAGCCTCCGAATTAAGTCGTCAACAGCTTCCCAGATGGTCCAGCCGAGTGCAGCCATTCAATTCGAAGATGACAAAAGATCATGTTCGAAGAAGTAAAGATGATAAATCTTTAGACAGTCATTCAAGTGCTTAATAAATGACACTGCGATAGGAACACAAGACAGAAATGTAAAAACAACCCGACGCACTCGTGCCTATCCGCCTGCCTTCCCTCTGCGAATTGACAGGTACCGAACCTGAATTTCTTATGTAGTTTATGTCCTGTACGGTTCAGTCAAATGACCGCTAATGTCATGGTAATTGACATTTTCCTCGGTGCTTCCCGCGGTGAGTTTCATTATTTATTTATGTAAATTTCGTAATCTCTCTTTATTTCCTTGTTAGTTATGTACATCATTTATTTATTTATTAAATTAACGTTATTAACTTTATTAGGAAAATGTTTCAAAGGCGGAATGTTTGAGTGTCTCTTATTCTATCCGACCCGACATCACTTGAAGCGTCATTATTTTTTTTTCCTCAGATTTTACGCAGCAACCTGTAGGAGATAACAAACTCTACAGTACAGCAGTTGTAATTAACGTTTTTGTTATTAATTTCTGATTGCTGATGTTTACTTCTTTATGTTGTACCGCTTTGTTATAATGGGTTGTTTTGTTACAGGACCTCAACTTTACTTTTATTTTAATCTGTACGTCATGCATTACTACATGTTTTGAAGTTTCCGCTGTGATTCCGTGAGTACTGTATTATTACTGTTTACTATATGTCCTCAATTACGCTTACTTTTCTGCAGTAGTAAATTGCTCAATTCCTTCCTGCCTTTACATTCTCATACGTCCTATTTTTCCACAGTTTCTTTCTCTCTCTGTGTGTGCTACCGATGCGTGCGTTTGAATAATTAAAATCCTTCCTTTTGAGGTCAGTCACATGACTTTTGACTGGCGTGTTCCGCTGATGTGTTAAGTATTATTCTTCCGTCCGTACTTTTATTTATTGAAATGTTCCAATAACCTGAATAATCAGATTTCAACTGATCGGTCTCAGGTAATTTGTCGCTCTTTCTTAGACGAGCAGACGAACGTGGTCGGAGAGCAGCTGATGATGTCAGGGGCCTCTCTCCCGATGCACAGGTACCGGACACTCATTGAAAATATACCTCAAAAAACAAATATGGTGACCGGTGTGCTTCCTTCTCACTTCTCCTTCATGGACTATCTCTTCCGGTCATCGGAGTACCTACAGGTGGGCCATCCTACAGAGTAACAACAAAAGAATCCATGAAGATGTCGGCCCGAGGTGCAATTTCCTACGCTTGCATTGTTTTAAATTCTGTGGGCTCAAGTCAAATTTGGCTACCGAGTATTTCTTCTTCATAGATAAAGTTGAGGCACACGTTTTGTCACTAGTAGACAATACTAGATATAAAAGTTGAAATTTTTATATTTTTTGCTCATTCATTCCATTTTATTTTGGTTTGAACAGATGTAAATTTTGTTTGTGTAGTTCATGTTCAATGGGATCAAAGATCTCTCGCGGTTATTTTGCAACAACTCGATCTCACCGGTTTTGCTCTGGTATGCGACATAAACTGCCGATTTCTTTCAAAATGCCGGCTACCGATACTCGGCCTTAGTAATGATTTATTAGTTTTAAGGTTTTCACTACCGTTTGCCACTAACTACCAGATTTTCTACCGAAGTTCTCAAATGACGCCCTAAGAACATCAACAAAACGACCATAAATCCTTCAAATTGTTGTATAAATTTGGCTTATCCAGACCAATGGCGGACAAATCTTTTGGTCAACTGTTTGAACTTTGCAAAATCCCAAATTTATAAGCTTCCATTGAGAGTTTTGCCCTGCGCTCGGCCTAATTTTGGCAATTTGACCCGTATATTTTAGTTTTTATGCCTGTGACTAAATGACTACACTTTTAAAGGGTTTACAGTAGCATTAGTGGTGGAATTGAAAATTTGTTGTTGAACAAATTTAAAAGATGCACAAGAATTTGACGCAGGACACCACTGTTGTACTCCAAATGAACTACAAATGAGAACTCCTTTCTGTGTAGTGGTGCTAAGGGTATTTAGGGTAAATGCTTACTAGTACTAATTATGATTTCCCATCCTTAATTGTACTTTGTTACGGACTCATGGGTGTTGACATCTGTCCTGACACGTTTGACAGTCTGATTGTGGCTCCTCAGGGTTACTTCTATACCACACAGAAAGTTCCTTCAATAAATTAACATTTCCGGTGGGTACCTGAGGGCGGAACCAAACGTAAAATATGAAATAATAACATTTGAAATGTTGTTTTACATATTGGATACCGGATTGGCGTGCCGATTGATCGAAGGAAATCATGATTTCATTAATAAGTTTCGCTAGACCGTATTAAAATAACCTGAGTTTTGCAACACCGCAAAAAAAACTATTTTTTCTCCGTCTATATTTCTTTTCCTTTCCAGACAATTTGAGTCAACTGTGCATATGCGCAACTAGACTATCGGTAATTTTATTTCAATTGATTTTGATCGAAATCCCAGACGTATTGGTCAAGGCTCTCAAGTTAAAAAAAGACACAAATATAACACATTAGACATAGGCACGCATGCAAGCACGCGTCATCTGCGGTTTTGATTTTAATGCGAAAACAAAAATAAGGACGTGGATTATTTCTCGTGTGGATACAAATTGATTCACAGATCACAGATTACAGATCGCAGAATTACAGATTATAATTCAAACCGCGGATTTTTGGTCACGAGAGAAAGCTGTTACGAGGCAGAAGAAGGAAAGAAGAAACTGAAAATTCAAAGTGGTCACCCAAATTGTCCCGCTTTACAACTACCAACTCACCACGTTGAAACTTCTTAGTTCGTAGCTCGTTTCAAAGCTACTGGATATCTTCATCTAGCCCCCTCTAATTTTAAGTAATAAGGACTACTCGATTTGAAATTGAACAATAACAATGGACAACTAAAGTTACATATTAAAAATAATCAAAGATTAATAAAATTAATTAAGATCAATATTAAAATTAATATAAATCGAAATAAATAATCATAGTTCTCTTCTCCTTATAAAAATTCTTAGGTAATCCTTCTGAGACCTTTGTACATATAGATTGTTCACTTCAGATGACTAAAACTACTTGTGAACGAAATTATTACAAAAATGCAATTAAATATTCAGGTAAGAACTATCTATAAGTTTATTTTAATTCAAGTCATAAATTTATTTTATACAGTATAAATATACGTAGGAATAATGAATATGCAAATGCAATACGAAAACATTTCTAGTTCCTAGACAAGTCCGCGTCCTTTTACATTTTCCTGAGTATCCTTACTCATTCATTTGTTGCACACACTTATACTAATAATATATTATATGTCAACTTATATACATATATTTGTTTTGTTTTTCGCCGTTTTGAGTTTAATACATTGAATTATCGAAGGTGAAAGTTGATGTTTAGGAGACAAACAGAACAATTAATTGATTCAGTTAATAGGAATGTAATAGAAGGTTAGCTATTAGAACTTACACAAGAATTCATCATTTCGTTTGATGAATTTCTTCCTCTTTAACAGTTTATTATAAAGACTACATATTTACAAAGACCCACAGTCTCAACCTTGCGTGTCCTTGCAACTAACACCAGACAATACTACCAACTACCTCTGCCAGCAAACTACCGTGATGTTTCCTCGCGTTAGAAAACGGCAACTTTTTCATACGCGTAAGGAAATTTTTAGTGAACGCTTTCGTTTGCGGATGTTGAGTGTTCAGTAACTGCTGGTGGACCCCCCACGTCTGACAGGACTTCGTGACAGATAGCTGTTTAATCGAGGCCACCCTGTCTGGGATACCATGAATACAATAAAGGAGTGCTTACAGTACACAGCCAACTTGCATCTCGCAACCGGATGCCCAGGATTAGAATTTATTAGTGTGGTGTGCTGTGTTGTTCAACTCAAATAAAATTTAAATCATTTGTTACATAGGAGGAATGGAAGGTCATCCCCCAATATTTGGCTCGATCAGAAGTTGAAGTTTTTTAGGAATACATAATATTCATTCATTTCGGTAACACTTATTATGAATTCCCACATCGTAGCATATTCCATATAAATAAAGGACTGCATTTTGCTGCAGTTTTCCTAGTGCCCCGGAGGTGATATAGAAATTTTTGTTGCAACCGAGCGCTGAAACTGTATTGTTTTTCACACATGTTTTGCCCGCATTCGATGTCGATGCCCCTCACCTGTACAATAATTCTTTTCTGTTAATTCCAGGTTGTAGTAAAAGAGATTTATTTCACGTGGTCGGTAAGCGATAGAAGAAGATAATAGAATTGTTTATGAGTATGCCGGAGCTTGTCGGAGGTGTTTATCTCGGAAATTATCCATTTAATATGACTCTTGATAAGAAGGATGTTTTATAGCACCCCAAGGGATGGTTTTGTACAGAAAAAAGTTATTAACTTTCATACGAAGTTAATAACTTCTGCCATTTGTTTCAAATAGCATGACGATCGGCAGTGCTTCCCGCCGTACGTACGTTCCACTAAATGAGAAATACATATATTATTGACTTGTAACATTTTTGCTATTTAGTCATGGTACTGGTGCTACTTCAAGGTGTGACACGGTATTCCTGTCCGATTAAGACGTATATAAATTAAATAAGATTAATGCCAAACAACTTTTAATTGAGACAACCTATTTATAACGTCAAACGTGCAGGCGGATTTGTAGTTGAGTGAATGAAGAAAAATAATGAAAGATTGTCGCAGGTTTACTTAAATACATGTACAAGTCCTGGAGAGTCCTCTACCGTCCATGAATTGGACATGGAAAAAAGGTATCGAGTGCACTACTTCTGTGATAGTGCAGTACTTGTTTGGTATTTTCAGAATTTTAAGACAAATTTTTGAATTTATGAATTTTAATAAGACAGAAACAAAGTGTGATTTTTCCAGACAGAAGAGCAAATCTTTGGTTTGACTTTGGTTTAAGTACCAACAGCCGAGGTATAATTTATGAATGCGAACAGTACAATTTATTTACAATACACAACAAGGTACGCAATATAAAAATGGTGTAATAAAATAAAAAAATGTGATTTTAATTGATTTAAAAAAATATATTGCTCAAACCACGTGATAAATTTAAATAGTTGTTTGTAGCTACTCAAGGAACTCTAACAGGACTTATGAAACAATATATACCGATAACACGGACTTACATTTCAACGAGTGACACTAACTGGTTGTATGAGACATTTATGTGAACCGTACCTTTTATTATATATTATAATTTTATACCGGTTTATATGAATTAATGTACTTAAGTTATTCGAAGTGTGGTTCATATGTGCACGGATACATCAAGTGAATTCAATGGAGACTTTAATATTATGAATTGCTCTAACTATTTTTACCTAGAAACATTTCAAAAAGATGAATAGAGTAATAGTAGGATGTTTGAAACAACAAAAACTATTTTTTAAAAGTTCAACTGTATTGTATTTGATATACAAACCATTTAAGTTAATTTATCACTTGTGCGTGCACATTTAGTACCACCAGAATTCCTTAATAAATGTAGTATTATTTGAAGCAAATGCAAAAATACCAAGACACCTAAAATTTGACTAATGTAGCTAAAATAAAAACGAGAAATTCGCTTATTATTGCATTGTTTTAATTCTAATTATTTTCGGCTCTTAATTTAAGTAGTAATTTTTACTTTACAGAGTTGTGTATGTTTATGACACAAAAAACCAAATTATAATTTATAATCATGTTATCTAATGGTTGTTTTTGGAAGAAACTTAAATAATGTGACGTAAATTGAGAAACCAGGGGAAATGAAAGACAAGTGTTATCACAGGTATAATATATTATATGTAATATAATAAATCATCGCATAAAGCAATATCAATTATTGCATAACGCAATAATTACATAATATGCTTAATAACAAGTTCGGAAAATTAGGGGTGACATGCGGAGGCTTATCTTTTTTTCGAGAAAATCTTTAATATTTATACTAATGCAGAAGAAATTAATAACTTTCTTATAAATTTTAAATAAGTTCTTTAAGTCTGGATCAAAGGAAAATAGAAAACGAAGATTGGTGAATTAACATTATAAATTATTTAAGGAGCAATCATCAAGTGGTAACAACACATGTACCTGCGTGCCAGATTTCATTGTTGCATACCTACGCACCTGTGTTCCACTGACAGAAATTATGAATGATAAATTTGAGGTTCCCATTGTGACCGCGAGGTCTTTATCTGAGATCAGAGCTCAGATCAGATGTTTCTTAGCGGCTTTGGTGAAATCCCTTTATTACAGTTGTCTCCTGACAGGTGTGGGAATTTCACGCAGGTTCCTACCAAACAGGTTCCGGATTTTTGGCACAATTCGGAGACATTCTTTACTTTTTTACTACAATGGGCTTTCGAATAAGGAAAAGTCAGGTATTCGCCGGTCAGCTCTGTCGAAGACTTCCGCGGTAGCCGATACCCAACAACAAAGAAACACCACGGTACAAAATTGGTTTTATGTTTATTTGACAAGTCCGTAACAAGAAAAAGGTTAAGGTTCGGCCTCGGGTAGGAGAAAATGTTGCCACGGTACGCAAAAACACTTCTTGTTATTCTCAGACTTATAGCCAGTAGGATATTGTAAATAAGTAATCACTCAAACCACAATCAGAAAAGTTCAACAATTCTGTTACATAAAGCACAAGTGTCAACTGACTCTCCCAGAGTTCGTCCTATTCAGAAACTTTGTTACTTTCAGAGTTACAACTCCGGTTGGTAACCAACTTAACCTTTTTCTCCTCAGGATTTAATTCTCTCGTACTTGTCTGCAAATGCACAACCTGACATTTCAAATGGCTACCGTGTTCAATGAGTGATCGATGCAAATGGTATTGATATTTCATTATTAGTTAGTTGTGTGATGAAATGCCGCCAGATCGACCGGTTACTAATTAATGTAAAGCTCTTTCACGCCTTTAGCTGAATGTAGCGGTGCCCTCATTCCGAATGATCCATTCTGATTTTGTAATTTCGTTGTATTATGGTTGTATCCACGAGGTGAAAAGAGCTAAAATGAATTGTATTCCTTGTGAAATGACCCTGCGATTGACCCTTGAAAAGTTTTTACATGAGGGTATGTGCTACAATTAATAATTGGCTTTTTACGAAGTAGTCAACATTGGCATTGTTTAATGTTCTTACAACACGCCACAGTTCTTTGCCTTATTATTGCCCTATTAAATACGAAACCCTAAGAACCTAAAGTTAATTAATAAGTTCAGTAACAACTTCATTATATATTATATATAACATGTACGGCTTTCACACGCTATGCACAAATAACATCAATCAACAGTATTTTTACCAACTTAGACTCATACACATAGACAGATACAATTTAGACTCAATGTACACACAATATAAATGGATTGATCAGATTTATTAACCTAAAAGTATTCATCATTCCGACGGCAACCCACCCATTCCTACATCAGTGAGGATACTTACAGATTATGCACCCTTTAAAATACTATACTCCCAGAAGCCTTAAGTAGTTTATTCTATATTATTATATAAAATTCTAAACCAAAGATCTGAGCGTTAAATTCAACTTGACTCAACTTCTGTAAATTACAAATAAGTATAAATAAATATATATATAAATAAAATAAATAGAAACTTAAGTTGTATTTGTTGGTTAGTTCAGTTTTACGGTTTTTGTGGACCAAAGGACCACGAACAATGTTCCAGTTTTATGTGGCGTTTAATTCTTGTAGAAAATAAGTTAATAATTCATGTAGGAGAAAATACCCCAAGCGATACTTTATTAATAATTATTAAAAGTCAAATTTTACTAACCCAAATTCCCTGTTGTTGATTGAATTGTTTCAATACAAAAAAAAACAGTTAGTTCACGTTTATCTGACCCAATTGCTTGATTTTCGTAACAATCAGAATCGAAAACTGAACGAAACAATAATTTTAACCATCGACCAGACTTTTCTATATTTGGACGATCCAACTTCTAAATCATAGTAAATTATCAAAATGAAATTTTTTTTAGGCCAACGTCAATGTGCGAAATTTTCAGACGGCTCAGACTTGGATTAGTCCTGGATTAGTCCGAGTGACCAAAGAAGGCGAGCTTGTGACCACCGCAAATCAGCAGCCGTGAACCACCGCTTAATAATAACTTATTAACAAGCGCAAAATTGCGTAATTACAAGACGGATTTTGCAACAGACCTCAGAACGACTCTTTTTATGTATGGGATTTATCATGTGCAATCGATGGAGTCTGTTTCTCCCTTTTTCTTTATGTTCACGTCGCGTGAGACTCCATATAATTTCAGAGTAAGTGAATATTAGTAAAGAAATAGAACCGGCATCCGGTACCGTGTTGATTGAAAACAACTGTCAACCAGATTATAGTGATAGTAGTGAAGTAGTTTCGCCAACAGTGAAAATCCAATGGTAGTGGAGATGCTTTGAGTGACATCTGAATGAGAAGTTGTTTCCTCTTCGGGGTACTTTCAACACCTGACAGTGCCACGTCCGGACTTTATTAAGTTATTTTTCTTCGGTTGGAATAATGGGTGACTATTTTAGTCTTCGTTTTGTAATTACCTAGCTATTACCTAGCTTGTACTTGTTAGAATTATTTAAATAAAAAATACATAACAAATATAGTAAGTGTCTACGTAATTAATATATTTCACATTATTGATTTTATTCGGTCAGTGATGTTTACGACCGATGGATTTCTGGACAAACCAAACCGGAAATTGTGGCGATTTCTTTAAGGCTCGTGAGAAACGTTCGAGTTTACTGAAATTCAATATTGAGTATCGAATTCCATCTGAGATTAATAATACACTCGCGTTTATTAGTTTGTAATTACATAGACTCAACAGCCGTCTGGGTTTTGGTCAGAGCAAACGCCCAGGGACATTCAAATAAAAACTATCTTTCGTCGTTTTTCCTTTTCCAGGTTTTTGGAAGATTACCACAAGCGAAAAGGACGCAAGTTGGGCAGCCACCGTGAACTTCCTTCTGTAGCTACCGTGGACACGTACTGACAGCCTGCTATTAACTCAAAAGACCCGGAGGAACTTAAAGGAGCAGGATGACATTGAGGCGCCAACCGACGGTCTCCAATAAAAAGAACTTCCTCGGGGGTCTTCCCGGTACGCGGCCAGGTGTAAGGCAGGAGAACGAGTTCAAATCAGACTTTTTGTACAGGATTCTTAACTTAACTAATTCTAAAGAAAAAATCGAGTAGCAGCGTCGGTCGCAGTACTCCAGTCGAAATAAATGCGAGGTTCAACTTAAAATTCATCGATTATCATTGGTTGTGGTGATAGTTCTGTTTAAATAATATCTAACTTAATTTTTTAAGATCACCTTTGAATAATTGAAAGTAAGAAATTTAAAAAATTCCAAAGACTACCTGTTAAAGACTTTTCACCAGAAGGGAGGCGTGCAGATTTAAAGAAGAGTACTCACCGGAGATACCCGTTTAATGGTACCATCAACAGGCAACACCTTGAATTATAGTCGGGTGGGAGTTTCTTGTGCTTGGGTTTTATTAATCCAACGTACGTGAGATTAATTTAATAGCAACAAAAAAGATCAGGGATAATGCGGGTACCAACGATAGAGAAGATAATTTTACTCACTCAGGTTTCGAATAAAATTATTGTACTCTTTTTATTGCTTTTGTCCTGCAACGTCCAACCTGACTTGGGCCTGATACTTCCGACCTCTTCTGGTACCTACTCTAGGCGAACAACAATGTAGTCAAAGCTTTTGTATATACGCAGGGTAGTTAAGTTACCCACCACTACCACATCGAGATAAGATACGGGATACTCGTTTGTCTGAGGAGCTAAAGGAGAAGACTTGACTGATCTGAAAAATAATCTTATTTTTTGGTAACTCTTTTGATAACTATTCTAAAGTTCTTTGCTGCCACTGATTCAGCGATAAAAATCCGATGCGATTCAAGGCAACTTCACAAACCTGGAAGTAATTTGCAACATCGGGCATAATATGAGAACTATTCGAAAGCATTCGAGTTCCACTATTGAAATTATTCACAAAAGTAGTTAACCAGGAGTGTTGCACATTGTAAATTTGAACCTAAAGAAGGATTATAAAAATAATTGCACATGTTTCATTATGGAATTAGTACAAGAACCACATGATGATAGATAAACCCTACAAGTTCTCTCTACAAGAATATTTTGGTAGGCCTGGAAGGTAGCGTTTGTCCGTACCTTATTAGGCGTTAAAACCGTATGGTTCATCCCACCCGCGTCACTCGAACGCTATTATTATTGTAATTTATTCAAAACGGCACTACATTAATAGGAAACGCGGTACTGCAGTGTTATTTTTTTGTGTGACTTGTAACATCCATTCCTACATAGAAGTGTACAGGGAAAGGACTTGTTAATTTCCCATTGAATTTTTATCACGTCACATTCTCAAGCAAAGTAAAATGACCTGATGGAATGAAAAGGAACGTATTCGAGCACTAAAGTGAACACAATCAGATGTCAGTATTTTAAGTCCAGTTTTATTAACACTAAAAGGGAACTGTATAATTTACTGATATGACGAAGTTAAGTTACCACTAATGTTACTCGTTAATCAGATTATTTGAACGATTACTTTGTTGAGGAGACAGTCCAGAATTATCCGTTGGTGTATATTCCTCCGTTTCAAAAAGAGTTTTGCACTTCCTACAAAACTTCTCACGTAGACTTGGAAAATATGTTGAGTCAATAGACGACGTTTTATTATTAATAAGGACGTATCACATTTACTGTACTGTCTGATATTGATACAATGCATAATTTACTATCAATTTTTTTTGTAATTTTGTATAAATTTGCAAAATTTTGTAACATAAAAAGGGCTCGTTGCCATTTTCCAGAATAGAAAAATATCAATAAAATTGTGTCAGTAAAATGATAGGTTATGAAGAAACTTTTTGTCAAACTATCCGACGTCTGGCAGTTTTCCTCACCACCTAATTAAATTCCAAGCTAAATTCTTGGGCGTAAGTAGTTTTTCATGGCTGGTTGTACGCCGTTGTATGTTTCTCTCATTCCTGCCCCATGGCAGGGGCCAATTTTATCACGCTTTTGGCATGTCTGTACAGTTAACTGTATACATAACTTTTTGTCCCAGTATGGGCGTCTTTCGTTGATCGACCTTGCTTCTGGAAAACTTCTTCGTTACTCCGCCTTACTATTTCGTCTAACCATTCCCCAAGTTGGACTTCTTCCACTTCCTCTTACGACCACCACAGGCAACCGCGGATGTTTACTATCTATTTCACAACTATACCGGTCAAATTTCGGACATTTCAGGTACCTTCCAGGTCGGAACGACGAAAAGGAGTTTTCAAAATGTTAAATTTATTTCCCGGCTTACCTTGGTCCTGACATTTCGTCTTCCTGTTTTTCGTTTCTTCTATTTTAGAAGATTGGTCTGACACAGCTTTCCTAGGGCTTTCATTTCCACTTCCAACCATCAGGACTTTGTACTTTCATTTAAGCTGTCTTTATAGGTGACGCCACTAAAAAACCGTGTCAAAATTCCTTTTTTCTATTTTACCCGTTTCACATCTAATAATTTCGACATGTGGAATTTCTACTTTGGACAGATCAGACTGCGTGTCGATACATCCGAAAATTTAATTTATTGACCACACCCATGATAATACGAAGACAACCCAAAGGCAACCGGTTTTGAATTGGGCCGGTCCTAATAGTTGGACCGGGGCTAGACGCTAACCCCCAAAAAACTGTCTGTGAAAAGTTAAAAACATTTGTCATTACTTTTGTGCAAACTTATACCGCTCTTTAAGAAACATTCTAATTGTTTGTGGAGAGGAAAGAAACCGGTTGAATTGTGGTCCGAATAGTTTTTTTCGGTTTTATGTTGCGTCACATTCAACTTATGTGCCAGTCAGTAGCCTTTCTGGAAATTAAAATTACAATTAAACCGCGATGACACTCGCTTTATTGATTGATGATGTCTTATTGATTTTATAGATCGACATTGCCACAACAGTATCACAATTAAACCTTCATTATTTATATTAAAATTCAATTACAATACAATATAAAAAGTAAATAGTTAAAATAGTCTCTTTTATTCGCTATAATTCACAATGGAACACCAGAACCCTGTGAAAGTCGATGAAACGTTCGTGTCGTGAGACAAATCCTCTTATGGTAATTTGATTCGCCGTGAAAAAAAGATTAAGTAGATGAAGAAGAAGTACTTAATGTTCATCTTCTCTAACGGACAGAATGTAGGACAATAAATTTTTTGACAGGTATTTTTTCTGTTTTACTTCATGTACTAAATTCATTTTTTGAATTAACATTTTGGACAGTTTAAAAAGTTTATAGATTCAAGTGCTGAATGAACTTTTTTAACATTACAAACGCAGGCAAAACATACAAAAAGTACCCAGCTGACTATTTTGGCCTCAACAATGAAACAAAAACATAAAAAAGCAAGGAATAGTTTTAACATTTCACGTTTCCGTTGCACCTTTTCTTTGCGAAACTTCCGATAACCAAACTACACCCAACATTTTGACCTCTCGGCTACCCTGCTGTCTTCCACTGTAATTTCCTTCATTTGTTGACATATATTTTAATCTAAACCACTAATTACAAATCGTCCGAATCGGTTTTCCTTTCTTGTGTAAAACTCCCAGATGTTTATGATGCAGAGTGAACAAGTTATCGCTGCTGACATCTGCCATTTGCACTTTGCAACGATTGATTTCTCGTGATCGATTGCGATCCGGCAAATGTAAAAATATCGGGAACTAACGTCCTTGCAAATGGCACTTACCACCTTTTTTTGATAGGAGAAGAATGGCAAAATGGTGAAAATCATATTCGACATTCCCTTCACCACGGCCTGTGTCGATTTAGCAACGTGTCCAGCCCGTTAAGAAACAAAAAAAGTAGATTTGTTTCACCTGAGACTCGACACCTGATTAATCAGAAAGGAAATCTAACTTTACTTAACCTTGTTTATTGATGCCGCAATTATTTCCACCGGTGCCGAAGAGGTTGCCTTTCGTGTCCGACAATTAACAGGAGGTGAGAGGTGATCGGATTTACAGGGATTCAAGGATTGATTTTAATGAGTCGAGATGACGGCCGATAAAGAGTTGAAAGGTCTTTTTAAAACATACAAATGTTTCTTGGAACCCACCTAGAGAGATTCACGAGAGACGGAATTGTTGGAAGAGAAGAGAGGAGGTGGACGAAAGTTGGTCAGAACGATCCTCTGGGATGAGATGAGCCCTCAAGCAAAAAGAAATCAACATGTACAACTTTTGCGGCACATTAAACGTCTTGACATTCGCCTTTAACATTATAGTTGTGTACTTCGTAGATGTTAACAAATACAGCGACCGTGTACTTCTCTTCAAGTTCTTCATTATCCAGCTGTCTTCCACTAACCTTCTTTATTAGAACGTAACAATTTTTTTATTGTATGGTTAACCCAAGGGACGCTTCCATTCATCAAAATTTTATTACATAAATTTAATGTATGACGCATAGAACTTTAAGTTGCCACAGCGTCGTACACGTCGCCATATAAATTAAATATATTTGTGAAAGAAAATATAGATTTAAGGCATGTATTGGAGTTCAACAAGTTTTTATTGATAAAATCCGAGTGCTTTTGAAATATTTTTCTACTTGTAAATATGTACAGATAATTGCAGTATGCACGTATATAAAGTCGTTTAATCAATGCTTATACACATCGTCTGTACGTATGTAACTGCAGAGAAAAATAACTAATAAATTTAAAATTATACTAAGCAGTATCTGAAACTTTTCTGTTTCACATCTGTTGGGTTCAAGAGATTAAAAAAATCACTGGCAAACAGTTTCGTGAGCAGATCTTTCTTTATTTAGACAGGCAACCTGAGTTCGTGATCTATTAAATCATTCTCCTTTAATTTAAAAGTAAAGTCCGACATGCAAATACAGTTGAATCTTCTTCCGAATCGATGGACGGTCGAGTGCCTGAATTCCTGACCGCCAACCTGAAACCATCCAGCGTTGAAATCCGGGGGGGAAAAATGAACGGAACAGGTTCGACGAATGACAAAGATCGAAGAAAGTTGAGATCTGGCGGATCACCGACAGAATCGTGAGCAGAATTTTCATGTGATTTTCAAATATTCAGGTTTCGTTCCGGGGTCACAATTTTTGACAGGCGCGCCATTGCTATTGTTCTCGTATGTACTTGTGATGTACCTGAGTTTCTTGTTAAGTCGATGCAATTCCTTGGGGCGACGGTGACGACGGTACGACCGTTTACCTGGAAAACCCGAGTTATTAATTTGCAAACAACCAAATCAATAATATTAAAAACCAAATACATAATGTAAATAGTATGGCCGGAAATTAATATGGGCGATAAGCATTGATCCATTAAATGAAACCAGGTATCTCGCACCTTGGTCACGTACTCTCAAATCACCACATTTATATTATTGTTTGTATTATAACATCGTTTTCCCTTATTTTTTTTGGTTCAAGTACGCGTCTTTTAACACAATTTCCATGTTTTACTGGGCTTCATTTTACTTTGATGAAATCGATTTGTTTTCGACTCGGGGGAACGGGGTTAAAGTGACTATTTAAGAAGAATCAAAAAGAAACCCCTTTCGAATTGTAAAAATTAAAGTAACTTTCAATTGATTCGTTCGCCATTTTAAAGTCACACACATCATTGGTGGGATGATGAGTCTTATCTTCAGCTTTACTAAAAGCTTACCTGTGAACGATTTATGTTTCAAATATTTCTCAATTTCGTAATTAGTCAGGTACAATTTGGTTGAACTTGTGACGTACGACACGGCAAAAACCAAGTCAATGCAGAGAACTAGGAGACCGAGAGAGAGAGAGAGAGAGAAGGAGAGAATGAGCGAAACATAAAATGCTGGTAAAGCGGCTATTTAACCACGACCGTAGCAATAATAATAAATTGATAGTATCAATAATCTATATTTTAACAAGATAGGATTTACATTCGCAAATGTATTCGCATAAACCTTGAGGAAAAGGAGAAAAAGTCCTCGGTGGCAATTTTAAAAATCCATCAGATCGATGGACGGGAAGGCCAACGATTTAATGCTCCTTCCGGCATATTCGCCTTCACATTGCACAAGAAGAAAGAAATAGAAAGATAGAGAAACCAATCACAGATCAATAAGTACAATTTGAATAACTTAGGCAGGATATCAGGTATCAGAAGGAGCGACACGCAAATTGTTTTTTTTCTCCTTTCGCAATCAATCAAGGAATGGACAATCAAAAAGTTTTATGGTTCGCTCACAATGTAAGTCTATCAGATCTATTTGTGAGATGTACTGGTGGTGTTCCTCCAGTCCCTCCAGTCCTAACCTCTTCGCTCGTTTCTTGACGTCAAGCACATTTTGCAATACTGTGAATGCAAAGTGATCGGTTAGACATATCAAGTGGTACCGGTGGTAGCCATGTACTCTTTTGGAACAATCATTCTCATGAAATGTTCACATATCTAAAAATAAAAGTTAAAAACAAACGAAGAAGATTTGTACGAAATTAAATTTACTCAGGTCTCACTTTTAACTCATGTTGTATATAAAATAATTCGCTTGACACATCACTCTAACAGCCTTGAGCAATGAGTACAACTATTTCTATGATTTTTCAAGTGAATAGAGGAAAGGAAACAACGGAATATTTCCAAGGATTGTAAACATAATTTGATGTCGAATGATCTACGGTGGTAGTCACGGAGATCAGATCCAAAGGAGATAAAAATAAAATATAATCACTTACATAATTGTGCTCATGGAGTGATTACGCCGGACAAAGTCCGTCATGACAAGTACAGTCCAAGACACAGGAGCCGTAAGAACATTATTTTAATGTCAGTGTTTACAGGACACGTACAAAATACTAATTGATACGGAACAGAGTACCATCAGTATCGAAAGTTGACACCACGAAGAAAAGAATCTTGGTAAACGTTTCACAGCGTTCCTAGTAAGAAAAAAAAAATAGCTCCTTCACTCGACCCGAGGACAAATACTTGAAACACCACCCGAGGGTGCTAACTTCAACAAAAAGAGACTACACCCAAACCATTAACAAGGCACCTTCGTAAACACGTGGGTGTGGTATCATCAGCTGTCCGTTCGGTGAACGCGTAAAAGGGGCCGAATACCCAGAAAGAGGAAGAAGTGAACTTTCTAGGAAGAGCTGGGAAGCCGATAGAACAAGAAGGTAACACTCGTGGGTGCTCCGGGTACTCAGAGGTTGCTGGTCGCACATTTTAAGTTCATCTCTCGCCTCGGCTGCCTAAAAATGTCATCTTTTTTTTCTTTAGTTTTCCAATCAATACAATCGAAGTATTCTCAACTTACTTGGTTACTTAATTTGCTTAAATTGCTCCATTAATGCGCAAAAAATTGGTTCCAATAACCATTAAATCGATCGACATTATAATTTCAGAGGCAGAAACTGACACCTTGAGATGGAAAGGTCCAGTTGAATCCGTCGACAAAACACAAATTCCACGGGTACCTAGGAAGGTATCGACTAATTAGGAACTTGTTTATAATTAGCCGGGATATATAGCAGACGGGACTTTTATTAATGATAGGGTGCAATTTCTACTTTTCTATTTATTATTATTTTACACTACAAATTACACGGTACCGTTAAATTCTAGAGTGTTTGTGTGTGTGTGTCTGTGGATCGGACGGGAACAGAGGGGGAGTCCCACATAGAATCTCCTGCCCAACTTGTAGGTGAGGTTTTATTTTTACTTTTCACACTTGTCCAGTTTAGTCTACTCGGTGAGCTACCATTAACCCCGTCTCTTTAATTCGATGAGCTTCTCGTTCTTGCTCTGTCAAAGTACACTAACCCTGTTTTTACAGCAGTGGCGATCTCTCGCGGATTGGCATTGATCGCTCAAATCGAGAGAGAACCTTGGTAGATACAATTTTTAGACTTCTTTTTTATAAACCTGGAGGTTGTGTATGAGAAACTGTGTATTAATAATTATGTCAATAGTTTTAAGGTCAGAGCAAGTGTACAAACGAGTTGTTGTCAAATACAAAACTTAATTACAACTTATTTCAACATAATGAATGAGTTCTCTAGCGCTGTTGCTTCTGTGTCATTTTGAAATGCGAAAAGTCTTTGATCAATTGCGGTCTCTCTGTGCTCCTTGTTATCATGTTACTATTTAAGTTAATTTTAATCTTATTAATTTGATTTTTTTGTTGATTCAGGTGATATTCCACCGAAGAGAAGATCTTTCAATCGAAAATGCCGTACCAGTGAAGTTCATTGTTATATTTCTTGCATGGAGTATGAGCTCTAGCTTTAGACAAATGATTCAACACCCAGGAGAGCAGTCACAACCTCTGCCTTTACGATCTGTCCTCCCCTTTTGAGGAAGTTCTGAGGGAAGAACCTAAAACGATGAGAAGAGAAAGAGGAACAAGTTTAACTCGAGTGTCACAATCTCCGCAATTAAATATGTACACATAATATGAGTGACCAGCAATGACCAATACATGACATTTTATCAATGAGTTACAGGTAAAAGCAATTTCCATGAGTAGCTTGGTGTCGCACTAATAAGTAGTGAAGGTCTATCAACCAAAATTGATCATGAAGGGCGTGTTGAAAATGCGCTGACTTGCGAAGGTACCTGTTGAGCACCTGCCAGTTAAATTCTAGACACATTTAGATGGTCCAATGGTGCTGGAATGCTGGAATTGTTCCGAAACCAGCTAAAAATTACATTTTAATAATTGGAAAAATAGATTTATCAAGAGAAATATAGAGCGATGGAGGGGCGTGGAGAGGAGAGGAGAGGAGAAGGGGGAGACAAATGTTAGCCAATTTCACATGATCAAGATGGGGCCCGAGGCCCCGAAGGTGAGCATCTCTATTGCAACTAATAACTAATAAACGAATATAGAGCAATAAAAAGCAGGGCGAGAAATTATTTGGGAAGTTGGGCGGCGGCAAAAACCTCGTCCAATTTGAACGTCCGTCCGCAAACAAACGTCAGTTACGCAGATTACGATTACGCAGGCGTAGATGCCTGTAATCAACACTTGCCAATGTTCTATGTTTAGAGGAGTACACCCATTGTCTGGGCACTGCCTATTTTCGGATTCAGTTGAGAGTAACACGCCCCAATGACAAGCACCCCTCATCTTGAATTAAACAATTTTCTTTATGTAGTTGGTGATACTTAATTAATCAGTTTATAAGTTCATCTGAGGGGTTGCAAGTAGAACAAAGTCCTCTGATACAAAAACAGTCAATAATGTACGATATAAATTGGCAGTGACTGCCCGAAATTTATATGTACAAACATAGTTTCATGTTAAAAGCGTTTGACCTCAAACATGTACAAATAAAAATGAATGTAAACTTTTCAAAGAAAATAATTTGCCGAAGATGTTAGGCGAAAATAAGCAAACATTGCTACTTTCTGAAGGTCTCCACATTGCAACCTGTCCACCTCACCTTAATTATATATTATTGTATTGGAAAAATACAAAATAGAAGATAAGTAATTGAGACCTCGTTTGTGAACAAGAAGTGGACAGAAGATGTCTGTCCTCAATGAAAAATCACTTGGAAAAAAACAAATTGTGTTGTCTCCCTTTCACCAAGCAGCTAATGTGTCATTAAGTGAAAAAAACTACAGTAAAACTCTACAAAAAAGGTTACAATGTCTTCTGATGTGGATTCTCGTCAAACTATTAATCATCACTATTTTTAATACACTTTTAATTCATAAATATCATGAAATATCCACTGTTCATTAGCTTCGTAGTACTGGTCATCTGTTTTTCCTTTTTGATTTCTTTACTTTTTTACGGTCAATTTCTTTTGTTTTGTAGTGTGACTTCCATTGTAATTCCCACGTTAAAGAAGTTCACAGCCATCATTTTTTATATCATAAGTTAACACTTCTCGAATGTTACAATATGCGTTGCGTTCATACATACGAACTTATTAAACCTTATTGAAGTTTATTAATGTTATTAAAAGCAGACTGAGACTTTCGATAAAATAAATTTAAAAATAGGAAGGTGCAAATAGAATTGAAAACTCCCTTCAGAATGGTAATGACTGTTTTATGTGTTGGTACCCGGTACTTGGTACGAGTCGATTCAAGTCCACCGTACGAGTATTTATCCGTCTCAGTCCAACTGATCGATCGATCGATCTTTAGTCGCTAATTAGGCCGCCATTGGGACCGAAAGTAAATTACAACTGTTTATTGAGCTTGAAAAACTATACTTTGCCGCCGTGATGATCAAAATAATTGCTGGGTCGTCAGAAGTGCAAAAAGAACGGATCTGAAGAAAAGATTTTTTTTATGATTCTGATCTGATCGAATGCGATCTTCCGGGCGGTTTTCTCATGTCAGCTTATTTTGCAACTTAGTGTTCTCGAAGATCTCCAAACGAGATCCCCTGCATTGCAGAATATTTCTCTTGTATCTTGGTAAATATGTTTTCGAATCTTTTGTATCAGGCAGATGATCCAATATTTCGAGTTGCATCCGGAAGTTGAAGATCTCTGAAAAACCAACTTATTGTTACAGAAATTACGTCGGAAACTAGAGGTACCAAAAAACGGTACGTGAGGCGCGTAGAAGGTAGTAGACAAATACTAAAATGTCGTAACTCAGGTCAGTTTGTGGTAGAAATGAAAGTAATTTCCTTCAGATTTCCTTTGCTGTTTGTTTGTCTAGGAAAACGGCTAACCTGGTCTACCTAAAACGGAAGTTTTACACAACTTCAAAAGCTTCTTCAAGAAAGTGTTGTCAACTCCACTTTTAGGTTTCTTAATACCTGGTGATCACGTTCACATATCACTGATGTCAGTTACAACTGCAACCAATGACTTCTAATTCAAACCGAGAGTTATCCAGAGTATCTGACTTCACCCGAGTGCTGAACGTCCCCCCCAAAAAAAAACGTCTTGGGAGGCACCGAATTATTTAACTCGTTTTGTCTACCTTCAGAATTAGTTACGAGTACCTTTAAGTTCCACTATCACTTTTCAGTTTTTTTAACTGAAACCTGATTTTCCTTCCACATCCAACGGAATCTGACAGGGTAGCGATTACCCCGCAATTGTGAAATTAATAATATAAATAAATAAGTCGAAGTAACCGACGAGGTGGAGGTAACCGATTGGTCGGTGATCGGTTGCGGGTGCACGAAACGATGAAAGATAGTTAATGGTAATATACGGGGTGACCTTCCCAAAGGCACAGGGCAAAATGCCCTGGCAGAGAGCTGGAAGTAGCCTTGGAGTAGCGGTTAGGACCACACCCGCGCCACATAATTGCCACCTCTTGACGTCCTCTCATCACTCCTAGTAATTATTCTAATTCGGCTGAATATTGACAGCTAGGAAAACTTTAAGATACCACCTAGAATCCGGTGGATAGAAACATGCTCGATCGATTTCACATCCACCTCTTGTCTGTTTCAGTCTACTTGGGACTTTTGACAGAGAGTTACAAAGTTACAGAACTGCACTTGGAGTTTACGAATTACACACCAAATGCAGACAGCAAACTATTTCCTTTGAGGACAAGCAAATGCTAGATACTGAGGTACTGTGTTGCTACATACGAACATAAGAAATTTTATGAGAAATAGAGAGAAGAGAAATACATAAATGCTTACCATTACATGTGAACCACATAAATATCTCGTACAATTACAATTTATCTGAACTGCAACTTTCGGATGAAATTTACAGTTTAATCGGGGCTTTCGGGTGGGTCTTCCTATTAAGAATATTTTTAACAAAATATTTAGATTTTACTAAGAATAAAACAAATTCAAAGAAGAGCAGTTCTATCTATGTGTCTCTATTTTACCTAATTAAAATTCCAGTAATCGTCGCACAAAAAAACGGACATCGATGCCATCTTAAAAATAAAATTGGAGTATTAATTTGCCCTGGCAGGTAATTATCCAGAATGATACCTTCGGGTACCTGGACCGATCCGGGATGTTCCTACGAGTTATCTCTTGATTCGTCGCTGTAATTAACCAGATGACCGCCACCGGATGAATCCCTGATCTTCCACGTGATTATCAGATCAGAAACTTTTTCACAACGGCTTTATTTGTGTCTCGTTTCACCGACCGTTTGGCAATGTCAATAAAAAAACCAAAATACTGGGGCATTCTAAGGAGTAACAAAATATTTAATTAGAAC
This sequence comes from Polyplax serrata, assembly GCA_037055365.1. Taxonomy (NCBI): domain Eukaryota; kingdom Metazoa; phylum Arthropoda; class Insecta; order Psocodea; family Polyplacidae; genus Polyplax; species Polyplax serrata. Next base: position 1,102,267 of record JAWJWE010000036.1, on the reverse strand, counting down.
CTGTTCACCGAGTTGTCTTGTCACTCTGTCGGTCTTCTACTCTAACTATTATTTGTTTTGATTTCACTGTAAGTGTAGTAGCATCTAAGGTACACTCTGTAGTAGTGCAATGCAGGTACCACACAGGTACCACATTTATCAACATCACTTGGCATCTCTGTTAACCTCTCTTATACTCCGACTCAGGTACTTAAAAACATTTCAAGACCGGGAGCGCAAATCCAGTGATTCCAGGTAGGAAAAAGTTAAAATTTATGGTAATTTTTTCTTTAAATAAGAAATTCATTTTATCATTTCAAGTTGACATAAAAAAAAGATATGCAGACTAGGTTTTAGAGTCCGAAAAAGCCGACCGCGAGGGCGAGGACCAATTGGGAAGGTAGCCCCGAGGAGGTATCCCATTATACTCGGTGAAGAGGAGCCTTTTATTTAGGCAACCACTTGCCTCTGGGTGCTTGCGACGGCTACAAGTGGCATGATTAACATTTTGGTTTAAAGAACTTGAAAAAACATAATCAAACCACGAATGCACAGGAGGAATCGGCTGAGGAAGAATTTGACAATGTCAAAAGCTATGTTTCAAACTCAGAGCACCATAATAATTAAGACAAAGTAAAATTTAGCCAGGAGATTCAGTCAATAACAGAAACTAACCCGCATAGTCAGGTACCAATACCTGTTACCTACCTGTATAATGGAGTTAACCACAGATAGAGTCTCATCAAACGACAAATATTTTCTGTGACAGGATGACCAACATTTTGTACTGCATCTTCACATTTCTTGGTACCAACTGTCCCCAAAGTTGTCAAACTCTACGCTAATATTTCAAATTTCGTTGGGCCTGCCTATTCCCATCTTTATTACAATTACTTCATTCCTGCAAACAAATTAGAAATACTCTAAGGAAAATATATAGTTGTGGAGTTAAATCAATTCAAATGAGTCACAGAGACTGTCAGCTTCCATTGACATATGACATTTTTCTACCATGTTCAAATTTTCTCAACGCTTTCTAAGTTTCTCAAGAACTTCAATGACAGTCGGTGGCTATTAATTCGATGTATAAAGCGAATTTACCAATAACACTAGTAAGAATACGATGTGATGAAGAAAATAGAAAGAATGGTCGAAAAACTAGATCTCATAAATAGATTTTACGTGATGTTTTAAAAACCTTCACAGATGGACGTCAATGCATAAGTTTTTTGCGAAGCGAAGTATTTAAACTGCAAATAAATTTTACCGAAATAATATTTCCTTAAAACTAACAATAAAACTAGTTGTGAACTGGGTGAACCAAGTGGGTACATTTGGATTTCACTGGCTCTCCAGACTTTGCTCATGAAATAAATTAAAAAGTTAAATGAAACTACCACTTACTTTAATTATAAGTTCACATATATTTGTATATATGTTATTAAGAACAGACGATTGTTAAGCGTAAATGACTTACAAGGGAAGTAAAATTTATAAAAACATAAGAAAAAAATACATAAACTAATTCTGAGAATTTACGTATCACACGGGTATACCTGCCGAGTACCTTTCCTCGGCAAAACCAAAGACTAAAATTTGTTAAAAAAATTTAAAAAAACTAGTCATTCTCTCATTCACAGAATGAAAGTTTTTTGGAGTTAAAGCGCTAAATTAAATTTGACAGATGGCACCGGAAAGAACGACGAAACTATTTTCGTTTTTCTTATTTTGTTTAGCAGTCATTCATTGTAAAGCTGGGTTCTATCTGCACCACCGGTATAATCCCCTACCAACAAAATCGATTTTTGGTAGGATATATAATTTATAAAAACTAATTAGTCGCTTTCTTCGCTGTTGAAATGTTTCCAATTGCCTCTGGCCCATCTCAGTTCATCTGCAATTGTCGGAGACTGTTTGTCCAGGCAAGACAGGCTGTTGTCATCTCCAGGGCATCGAATGCAAAATCCACCTCTGTGAAGGGTTGCTGTTGCAGCTTGCAATCACAGCTTTTTCATCGTGAATATCAAGGCACAGCCCTGTCTTGATATGAACCATTCGTTGACCCTGAAACATCAGCACTGAGTCAATACTCACAGGCACATGAAACACATCTAATCAAAATTCCTATTTAGAACTTGTGATGTTGATTATTAAAGAGTCAATCTCAGACTGACAATCTGTCAAAACGGACATTAAAAGTTTGACCTAAGTGGACGCCACAAGAAAAATAAGACAATAAACGTAAAAAATACGTTCTATGTAAGCCAAACCATTGTAAGTCATAAATAATAAATCATGGGAATGTATCAAGAATTTGTTAGAGATCAAATTGGGTGACCAAAACGGTCAAAAAAACATGCCTGAGTAGATTATTCATAAAGTTGAGGGAGTAATTAATTGACACCTGCTGAATACCCAATAAAGGGGAATTCCCCAAAACTCACATTTTTGTCGTACTGCCATTTCTGTCTCTCAGATCCGCTGCAGGCGATGACTTTCACCTTGGCATTCACTTCATTCATATCAGGTACATCCAGGCATACCGACTCATCTGTCATTACGTCGTTCTTTTTCGTATAGACGAACGCATATTGCAGGTTCTCTTTGCAGGGGCTGACGTCGACCACACCCATGGGTTGATTCGTTGAAGGAAGACTCCGGGGTCTCGTTAAACATTTGCCCAAATTTGCACTTTTAATCTAAAAATATAACAAAATTGATTGAACCGATGACTGAAGTTTAAAGATTCCGAATTTCATTCATATTTCCATTCCAGAAATTATGGAAAATCTACAATTAGGTTTACTCTGTTCTCATTAAGAACAATATTTTGACTTTTTAGTGTGTTTCTTCAATTGTATTGTTGCTCTTTTCTTGCGTCTCACCTGGCCAAAAAATCTGTCGCTCTTAGGGAAGAAATTCTGCGGCCAGACATTGTCCAGATACCATTCAAAACTTTTACATTTCAGACGCGTTCTCAACTGCATTCTACTTCTAACGCTTTGTTTGTCACGTTGACGTGCGACCTCCGGATTGTATTTGAAAAAGAATTCTTGCCACTCGTCCATCCAGACCAAAGCCACTCTGGCCAAATTTCCGTGAAGAATTTCTCCTACTCCACCGGGAAAAGAATACGGTGATGATTTCCGAAAAAGATGTCCCACATGAGAACACGGTACTATTTCTATTGAACCTCCACATTGCCATACCTGTGAAAATAGCTCACCATCAGGGCCCATTCTTTCACAAAAATATAAAAGTCCCACAATTAAACATACCCTAAATGACATTTCCAAATTTTCACCGCCCCAAATTTTCATCTGATCATCGTAGGCTCCAATTTCATAGAAGTAGTCACGTTTAATGGAAAACAATCCACCTGCCATGGCCGGAGTTCTAAACATTGAATAAAATCCACAACGTTTAAATTCAGGTGGTCAAGGATGCTTCATCGTCATGTGAAGTTCTCATTGATCAAAACTTACGGAAAAGGTTCGGCTATATCGAATTTCCTCCTTTTTATTTCTGCACTGCCCAGTGTGTACCATCTGAAGTGCAAGTTCCAGTTGAAGGCCCCCCAGTGAAGTTCAAAACTTCTGACGTAAGCAAAAGTGTCGTCGTTTATTATGTCAATGACGGGGCAAACAACTTTCCTCCTGTCTTCGGATACACGTAGGAGGAGAGGCTCCAGCCATCCTGAAACCCATTTGAACAAGTCAATATCCGTTGAAACAGCAAAAAGAAAAAGGTTTCGTATAGTTTTTCATGTTACCTTTGGTACACTCGCAATGAGCGTCCAAAAAAGTCAGAACTTCACCCTTGGCTTCCTTGGCTCCTATCATTCTAGCGCGTATGAGTCCTTCTCTGTCTCCTGTTCTGACAACCCGAACGGATACGGGTAACTGACTCACAAATGTCTCCAGTTCTTCTTTTAAAAATTCTGCAACATTACATCCAAGCGTTCATTCCCAATTCCCAATTCATTCATTCGATTCAATACATCTAACATGGAATTAAAATTTACAAATGAATTTTGTTGTCTTTCCAAACACATCAATCATTTGGTTACCTAAACCACAGACAACCTTCTCACTCACTTCTTGTGCTGCCATCATCTACTAAAATAATCTCAGTCAGTAATTCTCTCGGAGATCTATCAATTACACTTTGGACGGTTCTCAGCAGAGTAGACCAGGCTTCATTATGGAAGACTATAATTACGGAAGTTGCCGGTAGTTTTGGTAGGTTTTCATATTTGGTGAGACATCTGCAAAAGACATAAAAGGAAAGAAATAAAACAAACATTATCCCTCACCGTAAAAACCTTCTTAATCCCCCTCATCTCAGCAGATCATCGAAATATCGTCTGTTTCCGTTCTCCATCAATCAGAAATAATCGATGACCTTCTTTAGACTCCCAAGGTTTTCCTTTTGTTTGGCCTTAAGTCAGCACACAGCCGAATTATAAACGTCTGTGGGGATTACTTCAAAGCCAGGGTAAAAGCATTCCTTTCGAGGAGTCATAAAAACGCTTTTTCCTGTCACAAACACTCCAGTAACCTACTTTTTCACTTTTTTATTCTTCTCCTTCACTTTTATTACTCCTAGCAAAATTAAAACGTAAAGCACTCACGTTGGTGTCTTTTCACTAAATTCTCACATTTCCAGCCGGATTTTTACAACTACAGTTCTAATCACCGACCCCAATAAACCAAAGTTTCACCTTTTCTTCCGAACATCGGGTAGAGTCCTGTTGAGTGGTATTCTGTCACTGGCGAGTAGATTAAACCGATTGATCTTGTACAAAGCTCTCATTTTGGGAAGTTCCGCCGACTGGATCACAACCGGAAGTCCGCTCATTCCTTCCTTCGGTTTGGGGTCGAACATATTGGTGTTGATCAACTCTGAAATAAACAATCACTTCGTTAGTACCCACAATGTGAGAATACTATTAAAAAAAAAAAGTTGAAGTTAAATTAAGTAGGCTTTTCCTATGTGACTATTTTGTCAACTTTAATAACCCGTCTACTCTATGTGCAGGATCATGGCCTGAAATAATAGAATTATTGTATTTTAAGTATAAATTCAAGGAACAGCCAAATGCCAGACCAACTTCAGCTCCAACAAAAACGTCAATGAAAAATAATTTTAAGTTTCTTATCTTTATTATAGCGTTTGAGCAAGGCTTAAACTGAGAATGTCCAAATCATGTGAAATCCAACAGTATGTGATGACTCCAGCGAATCTTTTTAAAAGCCTTTTAAAAGCTCCCTCGAAAAGTCCAATTCTGGAGATTACTTTTTAATAGACTCTGTCGTGTCTCATTTTAGGAGTTCTACCCATAATCCAATATTTTAGGTTTAATAACATTTGTTGCATTCCTTACCATCTGTCAAGTTGTAAGCATTCGATGGATTGTTGTCATCTCCTGTGTAATGTCCTACCACAACGTGGATTCCTCTCTTGTCGATGTATTCCTCCTGGTCGCTTTTCAACCTGCAAAACAATAGAGAAATCAGAACTGTCATGATTTTGTCTTTTAAAAAATGAGACTTTTGGTAGGAACGCACGTTGAAAACATACTTGATGTCAAATCAAAAATTATAACCAATGAAATAAGAAGTTTCAATTTAGCGACGGAGCGACTACAAGACACGGTGGTAAGTCTAAGATTCACAAATGAAGAAGAAAGTACTTAGGTGAAGGATAAGAGTAGAGAAAATGAAAATAAGGAAGTATTCAGTAGTAGACCACATTATGAATTTAAGTGCTGTGATAGGAGAGGATGGAACAAAGAGATGAAACACAGGCGGAAATAGAAATAAAATGAGTAAAGCTTGTTGATGACGTTAATTTTAGATGGAGTAGGCGAAACGGATGCGTTAAATAAGAAAAAAGGGCATTTCACTCTGTTTAAAGATTCCAAGCACGCTAACTTCGCTTCTCAACAGCAATTTCCAGCTCATGTAGCTCAGTCTCCGTACTCTCCACGAAATTCTATGAAAATCGATAGAATCTTCGTGACAAAAATTTCAAATAGAATTCTTTTCTAGCACGTCAAAAATTCGAGAATAAATTTAATATCAACAACACAAAACAACGAGTTGGTGAAGGAAGTGAAACAAAGTAACATTTTTATCGTCTTAAGCTTCTTTAAAGCTCTGTCAAATTCTATGAAACTTGGATCACACTTCAATTCAATGTAGGTACGAAGATATACTGCAGTTTAAAAATAGATCTTTCAAAAAAATTTGATCCTCATTACGTCAATAATGCGGCATTAACAGACTGCTATGTTTTCGTCAGAGGAAGGAAAAACATTTAATATTCGCACAGCATTAAAGGTTTTACAAGTTTTAAACATTATTGTGTTTAATATTATTCCCTAAAGGCAAATTCAAATAATACCAAAAACTAGAAACCCATTGGCGCGAAAGTAAACTATGGAAGCATTACAAGCCAGCAATATATGGTAATTAATAAAAGACTTCCTCGTTACGGGACGGAATGTTCGGATTCGACGAAACAACAATTTCAAGCATTTCTGATTTGAAAGGAACAGGAGGACCTTCAACGAGAGATTAAATAATGTACAAAAGAATACGAAATAATGCTATTTAAAACGAAAACGTTACAGTAATTAAAGGCAAGATGAAATGACAACAACCAACTTCGTAATTTATACCTATTGTTAGCGTTCTGGCCGGGTTGCAGATTAAGATAATTAAACCGAAGATTAAGCTGAATTATTACGATTTTTTACGAGTAACCTAATCAATCTATACATATAGTATTAGTTAATAATGAATATGAAGTAGAATTCATCAATATTATTGAATATTGAAAAGAATATAAACATAAAATTCGTGCAGTCGATGTCTGACAAACTTTCCAATGTTACTTAAATTATAATAACTAGTACCAAAAATTTGTTTCTTCAGTACCATTCAAGCCATTCCGTGAACACCCTTGTAGTAGTCTTGTAAATAAGACTCCTTGTGTGCAATCCGTCGAGTAATTTAGTTGTGCACAATAACATACATGGTCCGGGATAAGAAATTAGAGACTCATTTAATATAATCTATGATGATCTAACACACCACAAAACATACAACGTAAAACGTAATCGGTCCCATATTTATGCCTCCAAATTAATTCACCTAGTCAAAGTGGATGAAATAAAACTTTCGTAACCACAAGAAGTGAATAACTTCTTCAGTGGTATCACACAATGGATTACGTGAATGAGTCGATAGAAGGGAAGTAAAAGCACAATAATTCGCGTTCTAAACACTTCACTTTCCGCAGCTTTCACTTTGGTTTACGAATTATGGCAACGTTTCAGGGTTCATTTTGCAAATAAAAAAAATCAGTGACTGACACCAGGTAGTTTTGGTTAGTTACAAGTCTTTAAAAATCCTCACCATTGTGACTAGCACAGATAGGTATGTAACGAGTCCCAAACGTTACAAATTAAAAACACGTATTTTGGAGGTTTTGGGCTATTCCTCTAGTCAAACAAATTTAAAATGCAAACCCTGCAATTTGTCCATCACCGGCCTGACACCAGGGCCTGACCACTCACCTCAGACGGATACCAACGTCTTCTCTTTTTTCTTTTGACTCTGGAAATCCTCCAAGCCAAACGAGAAATCCACAGAACATTATGATCGCAAGAACTGGACATATTTTCACGATCTTCCTTGAGGGCGCTAAAAACATTCCAACTGAAATTGAAAAAATAAAAGAAATAAAATCGATGTGAGTTAATTACTGATTAGTTAGTGAAGTAAATAGCTACAGCAAGTACTATCAATCAACTCTCAATCATCTATCAAATCGAAATCAACTATCAATAGTTGATTGCCGCCTATCAATTGCACTATAAAATATAACAAGCAAAACATGACTGTAAATTTAAAATTTAAGCATTGTATACGATTTATAACAGTAGATTTATAACGCAGAGACAGGCATTAAACAACTTCCGTTAAAAGTGACACTCACGGACAGTGAAATTGCAAAACCAAAAAGAAGCTGCATTTATGTGTTCATAAGAGCGTGTGAATAACCCTAAATTCTACTACCATTATCCTACATCTTGTAGTACATTAAAAAACTATTCAATTTCTACTTAGAATAATTATTTTCCAATTTACGCATGACTCTTCTTTTGATAATCAACGTCAACCATTTCTTAGAGCTCTCTTACATCTAAAAACAACTAGTAGAATGTATTTTCGTGACAGTCACAAACTCTATGTACACGATGCAGTCAGTCACATTTGGTCACATTCCCCTAACACAATGTTCATGTATGTTTTATCAATGATTTACCGTTAGATAACCCCGACTATTCATTGTAAAATAACATTTTCGAATCCTCACAATACACAAGTGAATACCACAAAACACCCGACATTTTAAGCAGAACTAAAAGATTTTCATCGGTTTCAACAGTCCTGTGTAACATTGCACTTGTAATACATGTAAATTGTAACAAGTGCCTAGACAAAAAACCATGAAAACGCTCTCCCAGGTGAACTTTGCCCTTAAAACTCCATTTTTTTCTATTTATAAACGAATAAAACATAGAACTCCGGGTCAAGAACTTTACTACTTCTCGGTGATAACTTTATCCCACGTGTTCTAATAAAAGTTTATGCAGGCAAAGGATCTGAAAGTTTTGAAATTCAGGATGCTTTGGTAATCTTGAAGATGATTTTCCAAGTACACGTTTACTGTGCTACCCACCCCAGAAATGAAACGGACCTGTACTAATTTTTCTATGAATGAAAGAGTTCTGCCCGAGAGCATTTCACTCATCAAGTATTTTCTTCGTATCCGTGCACTGTGAATAAAAATGACAGTTTTGTCAAAAACAAAGAATTGGTATTCCTTGGAACTTCCCTTCCTTTACAACTACTTCTTCAATAGCCACGACGGCCACATCAACAAAGAACCTATTACGTAAATTTGCCTGAGTAGGAAGTAATTTAGGCTCCTCATAACAAAAATAGTCGAAATTACATTGGTCGTACACTTTACTCGCCATTTTCTACTCGGTCAAAGCTGAGCCTCTAATTTTGCAATTTTCTAACTGATGGCAATTCCTAAAGAAGAAACCTTCCGATCTAAATTTTGGTCAAAGACCTCTTCGTACAATTTGCACGTATTTTGAATTGTCCTATTTGATTAGAATAACAAATGAGGCCGATGCCATTGTTTCGATTGCTCACATGTTCAACACTGGAACTCTTACTGCTATCCTGAAGTTGCAGATTGAATTCACGAGGACCTCACTTAAAGGTGGCTGCGACAAACAGTTACGTAAAAAAACAAACCCGAACACCATCAAGATTTTGTACAGAAATTCATTACGCTCTAAAAGGCATAAAGAATTGACCCCAAAAATTGCGGAAATTGTTTTTCACAAATACAACGAATAAAACATAGAAGGCTTCATGCAAAACCTTTTACCATTACCAAACGAGTACTGTATTATTGTTTCTTCCAATGTCAACATCGTTCACTAATGTATAACTGAAAACTGATAATTCATTCTAATACCAAATATTAACATGCACAAATATAAATTTAATTTGTTGCAAACTCCCCTGCGGACTTAAGAATGTAATTACCAACTTCTAACACATCTAATAATTAAACCAAGTAACTGATTTTAGTTAAATAATAAATAATTAACCTACTTAAAGAGAGCGAAACAGGGAAAGTTGGCGGAGTTACTGTTGACAAAGAAAACAAACATTACAACATTAAAGTTAATGAATCGCAGGTAAAGAGAATCGAATAATATTTCTATTATTCTTTTCTTAAGACTTTAGGTAAAAATTTGAAAATAATTGGCAATGAGTAGTACCATTTAAAGGAAGCCATCAACATTCTCAGTTGTGGTAGTAATGCATCACAAATAAATCATTCTGCTCACAAAATTTACATTGTTGCCTCATGTCATAAGTAAAAATGAGCATTGAATCAAACAATAAGTAACAAAATACATGACAAACAAACAAAGTAATATGTAATTCAAATAAAATATGTCTTAGTAAGAATTTTAGCTTTTCAAATTCTAAACATAATTTGAATTTAACTTAAAAGTTTATAGAAACTAAGTGAAAGACATCAAACTCTAATTTTTACAATCCACCATTAAAAATTTTCGTAGAATTAAAAGAAAAATATTGGAAAAGTGTCAGGAGCTAGAAAAATAATGTTACCATCAGGTCACAAGTAAACTTTTTACAATGCAGGGTGAACTTCATTTTAATTTTTCTTCTTTCCTTCGAGAGAATCAAAAGTGACAGTCCAAGTTAAAACAAAGTTTTTCATTACAGAAACTTGTTTTATTTATTCTTCAACTAAAATTCCAATGTGAAGCATTCAAAGTTTGATAGGAACAAGCAGGGAAACTGGAAACTTATGAAAGTATGTTTCTTGTGTATTTGCACTAACAATAAAAACTTACTTGGAAACTTCAGACCTTGGAAATTGAGTTTCCAATAACTATTTTGACATGTAAAAAATGTTTTATGTAAGGAGATGCAACTGTCAAACAAAAAACTCCACCTTATTGTAGTCAACTGAATGGTATAATTTTCCTACAATAACTAAATAAAATTTGTAATGATAATTGAAAATAACTAATCATGCGAAATGCCACTGCACTATATTATATATAAGTATGCAATACTACATATTTCCATTTTCCTTGATATATTTCTTCCAACTAAAGCAAGAATTGAGACAAAAAGTGGTGAAGTTTGTAATTATTATAAAACAGGTGTCAAAATAAAATGTAATAACAGAAAAACATGACAAAACAAATGAGCCTACTTCATTGACAAACATCCTGAAATGCATTCAGGAAATTGTAAAAATGTCCTCCACTTGCCTGCAGTTCTTGTGACAGTTGTAAAAAAAAATGAACTACAAGGGTGGAGTCAAAACAAATCATTTTCAGTTATTGTCACATGACAATGACCTGCAGTTCTCTCTCAGGGCCATTGAAAAGCTTCCAGTGAAGTCAACAGGAACACCTTCTTTTGCCAAAAATTACAAAAAATAATTCATATTTTTATGACTCCTGCCACCAATTTTTGGCACTGCTCGAGGCACATTGCTGGCACCAAGTCATTTAGAACAAAGGGAAATATGAAGTGGAGTGACTTAGGACTTGACCTTTGATGGCATGTACACATTTTATTACAACAAAGTTATGGAAATTAACAAATTTTATGTCTCTAATTAAATCTAAGATAATTGACTAATTCCATTCGAATGCAAAGTAGCTTTTATTTGTGACTGTCAGAATCCAGGTAGTTAGTGTTGTCAGTTGTGACCAAACAGCACACCTGGGTGTTTATCTACCGCGTGTAAACATTCCGACAGACATGACATCGAATTCAATCAGTTTGTCACATCCGACATGAATTCCATCAAATGTCAAATTGCTCATTTTCATTAATTTGTGTTAATTGAAAGCAGTCAACCGTTCGAGAGTTGTTGGTAAGAAAAAGATTAAACAGAAAATTAAACTTACCTAGTGAACAAAACTATTCTTCATAACTCGGCGTTTTTTCCGCGGTCAAATCTTCCAACCTTCAAACTATCCGCCACACACTGTTTGAGTGGTGCAACGATGAAACTATGAAATTTCAACAACTAAAAAGACATGGTTGAACAAATTGAATTCTCACACGGAATCCTCTAGCCCGTACGCGACAATGCGAATTGTCATGGCCGCTTCGTCTCCAATTATGTGAGTGAGAAAATTCATAGGGCGCATGCGCAGCGTTCCTGGAACTATGCCTACGACCATAAAATACCGTTAAGGATAATATTCAATCTTCAAAGTTCGCTTACTGTTTTAAGTAATATTATTAAATAGTATCAACACGAATCTTATATTGCCGGATTCAAAAAGCGCCTTTTAACAAAACTGCGACTCAAACACTTTGACAAGGATGTTAAATTAACCATAGTAATAATGTTTTATTAAGTTACTACTTTGTGTTCAATTTCAGATAAACGAAACGGTATTAGATAATAAGAGTGCGAACACTTGTGAATAATTACTATACCGGATGATGAGGGAAATGGAAAGCAAGAAATGAAAAGTTAAGCATCCGCATGCTTCATGTCAAGCGTATTATTCACAAGTCATACGAACCCTAACACGTTTGCTTGGGTTGGAAGGTTGTCACATGATTGGAATACACTTGAAGGACCCAGAAAACTGGACACAAAAAATAATGTCTGATGTTAAATCATGCTTGAAGAGGATATCCGAAAAAAATATTACAATAGCTCTTTTACCCCACTTTGGGTCTTATACTGAGAGTCCAGTGATAAGGTACTGGTACGTTTACTGGCGGAAACAAAAATAATAAACATCCTTTAGACCAAAAATAAATGTTTCCTTTATTCTGACATCGTTAACCAATGAAATACAAAGAAATTGGATTTTAGTTCAACATAAACAACACATAATTGTACGATTAGAAACAAAACGCATCGAAGGTGGCAGTCAAACTCACATCTGCCTCGTCTCAAACCGATTTCTGATGGATTTGGAATTTTCTTTTACTTTTGTAAAAGAAGCTTTCATTTCATTGTACTTTTACTCTGTCCTGTTTTTGTTCACCGCAAAACCTGTTTATTTTGCTATTGAAACAATTAAACTGAAGCGGCGGATCGGATGACTTCATTTTTGAAGTGTGCAGAGTTTATAACGACAGAAACACAACAAAGAATTACAAGTACCGGAGTACCCGGAAGTTACATAATAATTGTTCAGGAGTCGTTAGTGTAAGCCTACTGTAGCAATGTTACAGAAACCGCATATAAACAGGTACTACCTACAAGTCAGGCCAACTTGAAATTGCTCCACCTCGAAAAACGAGAAGGGAATTGATAGAATAAACTTTTATGAGATCGTTTACGTATTCATCAATGTAACTATAAGAAAAATGTCACAATTTGCACTAAAAATTTTAAATGATAAAGTTAATAAAATTACTCAGTTAGACCTGCAGTTATGTAGAGAATCAAACGAATGAGAAGTTCCAGTTACGGCAATTAAATACTACATTTATGTTCTTATGTACCATTCTGTAGCCTCCCAAAAGGTGAGTAAACCGGTGACTACTCTTGGAGACAGATGATTCATAAACTTTAAAGTTGTTTCTAATCTTTCAAAATATAAAATTATCACTTCAAGGGTAAGGGACACAGATTTAAGTGTGACACTGAAAACAGTAGAATGCAGTTTTGTGCACGATTTGCAAAACAACATTGTTTTGTCACCCGGTATTGTGCAAAACATTTTCGATTCTCTGACGTACCAAATCCAAAAGAAATATCGGCTTACTTCAAATCAAAACAATTAAGTACAATTTTCTTTATGAGTTACGTTTAATGTTCACTCAACCGGCAAATGTCGGTTTCGAGCGAGCGGTATATTTTTCTATGTTTGTATGTATTTATATTAATATATGTTTATACATATTATTGCACAAAATCCGGCCAGTTGGAAATAATGATAAAAATACAAATTTCTGTTAATATTTTCCTCGTACCAAGCACAGTTTTCGGATTTTTTAAGAATGTTGGAAAGAGCTTGGCGTCGTTGGAATGAGACACATGAGAAAAAGTACTGAATTTGAGTAAAATCAGGTACCAGCCACCGGTACCTGCCTGAAATAGACGGAATGCAAAAAGTGGGGTGCCATTGCGGCTTATTAATGCATATTTTTTTATTTATTCAGTGCTAATTCGTTAGAATGAAAATTCTGAAGGAACAACGACGGACTTAAATTTGGTTAAAAAACTGGTCCTCCTCAAAATTTAAATTCTAAAATAGAAAATATCAAACATGTCTGTTGCGCGGATCGTATTTACATGTATAGAGTTATGTACAAACGACTTTGAGAAACATTGATAGAGCGACGAAATGTACACTGCTTATGTATGCTTATGCGGAGTCCCAATTATTTATTAAACGAATTGCTTTTTCTTTATTTTATTTTTTATTTTCCTGTTTAATTCCTTCCTCCCTCGCAGTCCTTTTCTGAGTACTAAACGAGAATTTAAAAAATCGGGAATGTTTCCTGTATTCATCTAATTTAATAAATTTTGGCAATGTTATGTTCCTAAATAACTTATTTTCTCTCGTTCGGTTAGTCTTTTTTAAATTTCACTACAAAATTGATATAGTTGTAGTTTTAAATACAATTTTTTAAGTGTTGACACTAAACAATTATTGTTACGTCAACTTCTCAGGTGAACTCAGGTGAACCCATCACGGACAGGTTCCTGCCTAGCAACACCCAACACATCGAACATTGCGGTAGCACCCGAGGTACCCGCGGGCCGTTTCCTACGGAAAAAAAAACGTTCAATTCTATGGAACTGACGACCGACCGCAAATTTCAACCGCCGCAAACCGATCTGTCCAACATTCTCCAAAATCCTCTGTCCGGCATTGCTTTCCTTAAAGCATTCATCAGCGTTTAAAAAAGGTAACATAATAAAAGTGTAATAAACAAATTAATTAATAACTTAAATTAATACTAGAGCTTACTTTACTTTGTAGCCTATTTAATAATAAATAATTTGAAATGAGTGAATACCGCGTCGTATTATTTTAACAAGTTTCCTCTATGAATTTCGTTTTCATTTTACATTAACTTTCTGTCTCTATTTTTGTCTAAACCTATTAATGGAGAGCCGACGTCAAAAATGTGCCTGAAAAATATTTTGGTACGTGTATATATAACTAATTGAATCGATCGACTCATTCCCTGCCCCCAGGAACCCCACGCTGTGAAAGCTTTCATTCCATCACTATAAAGTCTGTATCTGTATTATATACAAATTTCCCATTCAGCTATTCCGAAATGTCACTATCGTTACTTTACAAGTAATGCATCGTCTATGATTATACATTTTTTATACAGTAATTTAATTAATTCAATATGTGAGATCAATCGGTGCGTGCCCTTTCCAATTTTTTCTGATGATACCACCACTTCGCAGACACAGAAGTACAATCTATTTTGAGTTCTTGGACTTTCCGGACAGCTTCAGCAAATGCTTATTATCTGTCTAGGTGCCTACCACTTGTGCCTACCAGGTGGAACCCAGTTATTAAAACCAATTGATTGTTCTCATTCAAACGCTATTACAGTACTGCTACAAATTGGAGGTTACCGTATCCATCGTTTTGGTTGGAGGTCGTTTATGGGTTTGGATACAATTTACGAAATACTTTCGTGCAGTCTTAGCACGCCGAAGTATCCTTAGCAGGCACACCTCTAACAGAAACTCCAGAAAAAGGAAGGTTTAAGTATTCCGTAGTAGAAGATGAAGATGGCAGATAAAATAAGTTCTTGGGTTGATGCCTGACAAGTGGAATGTTTTTAAATTTGACTACTTAAAATTTAAAAGCAATAAAATTAAGTCTTTCCGTAGGATACCAGTGACTATTTATGCAGTTAGCACAGTAGACGGTTGTGACAGTTCAAAATTAACCACCTCCAACAGGATGAGTAACCTCCAACCAGTCGTTCTGCAACAGCAACAACAAAAGATTCGGCAGAAACCTGAATGCGTCTATCACGGCATTCATTTAATATATATAATATACAAATATCGTCACTAGTAGAATAGAACACATCGTCTTGTTTTGGATAGTTCACATCGAGTAACTCATCAAGACTCCATGTTCAAGTTACAATTCATGATAAATTGAAATTTGAGCAGACATTGTCTTCGCCGGTTTTCCAGAGTTCTTCGTCACGTGAAGTCCTCCACAGGAAATTGAAAACCGAAACGAAATCGCTTTTTGTACATAATAAGCCTATGTGCTTTGGCGTGTGATTGTATGCATGTGTTTTTGTACACAGCGGCTAGGAGGGGAGTACCACGAATCTTCTGAGTCACCAAGTTAATGGCCGGAAGAGGGACAAACGGTGTTGAGGAAGAGAAACCATCTACTCGACGGTAACTCATGTCACTTCTCATGTGCTGCTGCTGCTGTTGGGTGCATTTCTTAGCCCTTCGCCATTTTTCTTCAATAGAATTTTCGTAGTGTTTTCCCCCAGTTTTTGATCCGACAGAGAACGGAAGATCCATTAAGAGAGCAACGTGGATTTCCTTTTCCATCGAGGATTTCTGTCGTGTCAAAATGATTGTTTTCAGTGCCTGTACCTGTACCTGACTTTTGCGGGCACTCCGAGAAATTTTTTCATTGTGATAAAGGCTACGATCCCCACCTAACTCCTTTCCTACAACTCTAACTCGAAATTAGGTCACAACGTTGTTACAAACTGCTGGAACGCCTTTTGATTGATCTCTGACGTTTTGATTATGTTCTCTTTCATGGCTTTCAATTGTTGGCATTTCATTTCCAGTGCTCTTGCTTGGGTCGTTAGTCTCTGCAACCGCAACTGAGCGGCCAACTGTTTCGCTAGCATCAGTTTCTTCTGTTGTTCGTGCATGAAGTAGTTGTATATTTCCGTTGCGGCCGACTGACTCTGGTACATTCCTAGAAAACTAAGACTATTACTATCATTGATCTCTGCCTTGGTCTCGTGAAGTTTATCAACTTTATTATTTTTTACTGTTTCCTGTTGCGTTCGGGTCCGGCCCAATTTTCTTTGGCTTTTATTTGAGTGCTTCTCTTTTCTTTTTGTGAAAACTTGGAAGTCGTCCGACTGCACTTTATTCGTTTTTCCCATGTGACTACTTTTGTTTTCCCAAATGCAGTTCTCCTTTTCCATGTAGTAGACGGGGTATTTTGCTTCGTACCTTCGTCTGCACTTGT
The DNA here is from genome assembly GCA_037055365.1 of Polyplax serrata. NCBI lineage: Eukaryota > Metazoa > Arthropoda > Insecta > Psocodea > Polyplacidae > Polyplax > Polyplax serrata. The sequence continues at coordinate 1,085,442 of JAWJWE010000036.1, read as the reverse complement.
CTGCGTTAGTTTGCACATTCTTTTGTCCATTCTGCTCTCTCATGCATTTATTTTCCTTGGTCTCCGTTATTGCTGTTGCTGCGTTTTGACTTTTTTCTTTCCTCGTTTGTTTTCTCTCAGACGACAGCACCCCTATTGACGTCGTCTCTGATTTACTCTTGCCATTTTTCAAGGCCGCCGTGTTTGGTTTTAAAATGCACGACTGGTAACTTTCGGAAGATTTCTGTCTCATTTCTATTTTTATTGTTGACTTTCTTCCTTGGGCCTCATCCCCGTATTGGAAAAATTTATTTTCAATCAATTTGTGACGTCGTGTACCAGCCCCTCCCAGCTCCGAATGAATTCTGTTTATCTGTGAGTATTCTTGCCAGCTAGGTCAAGCCGTATTTGATGTCACCAAATTAACATTATTATTGTTATTATTAACATTGTTATTAATATTGTTGTTATTATTCAGATTATTGGTATTATTATTAATGTTGTTGTTATTATTTGTATTAATGTTATTGTTGCCGCTGCTGCTGTTGTTGTTATTGTTATTGTTATTATTACTATTTCCATAAACGTGGTTTCCATTTAAACTCAAATTATTTAGGGCATGGTTCAAGCCGGCTGTCGTTCCACATGCTTTCAACTCTGTGAATATCTCGGTGAAGAATCCCGGCTCCGCATTTATTCTGAGCATATTTCGCGACAGGCGGTTGACTATGTTCAAACAGCGGTCCCAGAACTTCTCCTTGGAGTCCTCGACGAGGAATGGTTTCAGAGGATATGATATCTCGTTTCCCATATACGAGTAACTTAAGTACAGGCAGGTGAGGACGAGAACCTGCAGCTCGTGCTCCGATTCCTCGTTGCCTTCGACGAGCTCACGGACAAGCATATAGACAAACACGACGTTGGCAGGATTAATGAAGGCCACGTCCTGGAAAAAAAGACAGATAAAATAGTAAATGACAAAAGCGGTGGAAAAGTCCATAATTAGCTTGACACATTGGCGTGGCCACGCGTCAATGCCCCGCTTCAACGACAGAAATTCAGGAAAATGAAATTAAAATTTATTATTGAATTTTTTATGGTTCTGATTGATTCGATGCCAAAAGAATGAATTTCATGTGATGATTGCCATTTGAATTTATGACAAATAACACTCAGAATTCCATACATGGTTCCTAACCAGAAATAGGAAGATTTTCACATCAAGACTGATCGATATTTTATTTTTAATTATTAGCATTATAATACTGTTATTTCGGTATGCCAATTCAGAAAGAATTAAATAAGCCACTTCCCACGAATTTTGTCAATCAAAAACAGCTGCTTTATTTTTCTTCATTGTTGTCCTGCTGGCCCACTAAGATGCTTTGCTAAAACTATTGCTCACGACACCAATCCATGCTGCGTAAGATATATTTAACGCACAAGAGCATTACATAAACAGTGACGTTAATAATTTCAGTGACAGAAAGGAATCCTTTCCTAATTAGACTCACACAATAACAATTGGGTTATTATGTATTTCTAATAGTTCAATGTTTGTGTTTCTGTGCGTTATTTCTTATTCACATGTGCTTTACAACCCCAAAGTAAAAATATTTAAGTTTTACTGAGCAAAACAGAAAAAACCAACATTTTAATAGTTATGAGTTCTCGCTTAATATGAAGCATTCGGAGCTTTCCCAAAGTTTTCAAAGTTTCATATTAAAACTATTTGTCTTGTACCTTTCAAAATTCGAGTGAAAACTCTGTGTGAAGTTGAGTGTTTTGACACGTAACATTGCAAATATATGAATTTCTGCAGATTCGGAGGGGCTGACAATAACCTTAGGGGTAGCACCCACCATTGAACGGAGCCCTGCTCGTCATCCCCCGGGCCCATGGCGGGGAATTACGGCTACCCTTACACTGCACCATCACCGTCACCACCAACAGCATTGTCATCCCCATCACTGGCATTCCCTTGTGGCTGTATTGATCCAAGGGGATGATTCCTTCATTTCGGACTTACTGATGTTTGTTTTTGTTACGACCGGTCATCAATCCTTTTTGGGGCTCATTTTACGACCCCGACTCCAAATGTAATAAAATCTTAATTCGAAGTGAAATAAAGGAAGTTCAATTTGGGCGAGACCTCACACCTGATGAGAAAGATGATGCCCTCAGTAAGTTCCATCAAACCAATCGTTCGATCTCAAAATAGTTCTGTCCGATAACGCGAAAGCAGTTCTACATTATTAAAATAAATACCTGATAAACTAGTAATGGACTGGAGTTTTGCACGTAAAGTGGATGAGCTTTTTCCAACTTTCAGTTAAGCAACTGACCATTTTCAGAAATTTACGAGACTTTCGCTACCACGGAATTATATATATTCTACATTTCAGTGCTGCCAAGGGTAAAATGGACGATTTTCAATTTTTTTCTACACATATAGAAAGAAGAATTAGGTTGCCTAGCAGTCTCACTGTGATGGATAGAAAGTCCAGAAACTGACAAGGCTGCAACTTTTGCTTTTCTTATTGTAATTCAATCAAACATGATTCTTCCCTTGTGCGAAATTTATTACAGTCATTGTAACTTTTTTGAATACTTTTCATTCTGTGACACCCAAGAAATAAGCGGAATTGAAAAGTTTCGAAAGGGACACATTTTCTTTGTAATGCTTTGGTTGTAATTATATACATTGAACCACCAAAAAAATAGTTTCAAACTGTTCGCCATCGTTATCGATAGTCTTCATTCTCTTTCATTAACTTCTGTAACAGGCACCTGAAGTTAACTTATTTTTCTACTTTCTAATGTTGCTATTAAATCAAATACTTACGTAACCTAGAATATCCCTCTAGTAAAAATCAAAGGAAACTTCCCAGGAGTTCTCTCAATGTAAGAACCTTTTGAGAAAACTAACTTCACGGGGAATTCATGAGAATCTAAAACTACTTATTTGCCTGGCAGATATTACTTTCCTCATTCATTTTTCATCACTCTATTAATTACTCAGGTGGTCTATTAGATCTAAATTCTGTTTTCCGCTTCAAATAGTCTAATTTTCCCGTCAGATTTTCGTTTTAACTTGGACACTAGGGATATTTTATTCCATTCAACGATGTAAAATCAGCTTCATATGTATGAAAATGAGTTTCAGGCAGTAGACGATGGCGGACGGTGATACTGAAAGTCTGTCTTGACTTCTGTTCTACCATTTACACACACATCAATGATATCGAAAATTGCAATTTCGAGAATTGATTTTCTTCTGAATCTTTTTTGTTTCCCCCAGAATCACGCAAAAAGAATGCGATTTTTCTCTTTCAATTGTTGGGAGGAAAAAAAAACGTTTTGAACCTTCGATTGAACAAATTGCAAAATAGTTATGTATACAGTGCAATAGCTGCAAGGTTGCTTAGTATACTGTTCATAGCAATTTCTTTCGAAGTATGTACTCTTTGAACTTTGAACGATCATTTCATTGTCACTGTAATTGTCTGAAAAAAACACGGCTTCAAATTCAAAGCTCAAAGTCGATAGTTGAATTGATTAGTTTTCAAACCTTGTCCCAACAAATGGACAGAAACTGACAAAAAAAATACACAGCGTACGAGACGAAATTAAATAAGTAAAAAACATGTCAATTGCAAAAACTTTGCTTTCTGGTGGAAAAAAATACAGTAAATGTCACGAATGAAAATTTATCTCTATTGGAAAACTCAACATCCAATAAGTAAGACATAAGTTTATTGAGTTCATAAAATTATGTAGGCGAATGTAGTAAATTAGTAATATTAGGTTAGTAATGTTAAATGAGCAATGCTGAAGGAAGCCATACCGCACAACAAACGCCGAAGGTGTAGCCAACATTAAGACGAAATAAAACAAAAAGTTTTACTGGATAATTAACCTCGTGAAAATATTTATTCATTATTGTAATTAATTTTGTTATTTAAATTGTAGTAGTAGACTAAAGACGATAATCAAACTATAATACAGGTTGTTCTATTCTAAATACTATGTACTAGATATTGACATCAAAATACTAAAAAAGAAATATACTTTGAAGTGGCCCAGTGAAATGGTCAAGAGAAGCAAGTGGGGCGTGTGAAGGCAACAGTGAAATTAAATTAGTTGGGGTTTGACAAACTTTACTGAAGTTGTGATGGAGTCAGTTGATTTGAAAATAATTCGATTACAAAGTCTTAGTGTAAAATGATAAAAATGGAATGCTTAATTCCTGTCGTAGTTGAAATTGTTTTGAGTACAAACTACATAGATGTAAAATTATTAATGTTAAAATATAAAATAGTTGGCGTAGTTGATTCTACCCAAATTGTTGCATACCTGAAGGTTTTTAAGCAGGAAAGTCTTTCCTACTTGTCATGGGCAAAATGCAAAAGGATTTTGGTTTATTCCTTTCGGTCTGGATTAATCAAATTAAGTAGAACAAATCTTTTCCGTATGAACTTCGAATTCGGATTTTAAGATTTGTTCGATTTGAATGTAGGAAAAGTAAAATTCCCTTTGACAATTATCAAATTCATATATATCAACGCCGACCCCGAAAGATCTGTGTGAAGTAGAAATTTGAGAAAATCAAATTTCCCTCGCAGTACATACACCGTAGTTTGATGTTAAATAATACCTAACGTAACAGGATTGTTCACGCGAACACGAGCTCCCATCGCGTTTTTCTCTCGTCGTAAATAATATATGCGGCAGACTGTTATTTTCCCGCTAGGAAAGTCTCCCTCAACGCAATAACTTTTAAAATATTATGTTCTTGGTTTTACCTAAGTCTTACCTTCAGTACCTGCCGTGGTACATGGCGTAATATAAGAGGATAAACTGAAATTGGAGTGGTTGTTTTTTCTCTAGAGTAACCTAAAAACAAATTTCATTCTGGCGTAACTGCTACTACTAACAGTTAATATTAACTTCCACAGATAAAATGTTAAAATATAATTTAAATTGTATAAAGTATTTGTCTTTAAATTATTCTTGCTTCGTTATGCGGTATCCAATGAATATATATGTAACTAACTTGACATTGTCAGTAATCATAATTAGTAGTAATTAATCAGTCACATTCATTATATTTTACAAAAGTGTTATGTAGGGGCCTGAAATTGAGACAATAACCAGGTGTTATGCATTACACGAATTTGTAAGATATGTATATTGATGATAAATAATGTTAAAATGTCAGAAACACCTGCACGTTCCCATATGCTTGAGACTGTACGGTCAATCATTTTAAAGTAAAACATCGAAATTTTCAAAATTACAAATGTACAATAGAAAAATTAAAAGTTATTAAACTAAAATTGGACGTTCAAATGAACAAAGGCAAAATTTATGTTTCTATTATGTTTCAATCAAAGTGACCGCAATTGGAACCTTTCATGCGGAGGTAAGGTCACCCAGTGACCAGTACACATAGACTCGTACGAACAAATCAATAAATAAAATCCTACTTACAGGCCATGGACAACAAAAACAGTAAAAAGCCAATCATCAACAGGAGAAAGGTTTCAGGTTGACACTTCCGAAACATGGAAGGCAACCTTAGAGTAGCTGCTCGTAAGTGCTCGGGTAGGCATTAAGTGGGCGACATGAAGCAATTCCAAGACGGTTCAGCATTAATAAGTAATTGAAACATAAACTTAGCAATTAGGATGGAAATGAAGGGCCTTTCATTTGTCATTTCTCTCCAGTGAAGAAAAGCAACCAGCGCTCAAATTGAGTTACGAACTGTTCCTTAGGATCAATAAACTGAAGAGTATTGTTTAAGCTAATTATTGTCTAAAGACGAGGATTTTAAAAAATAACCACGCCACGAAAATTCTACCCAGAATTAACAAAATCAACAGCGTCAATAATGATGTCAAATGGTAGACGACACGTGTGTCTTTCAGAAACTATTTATTTATTCCCGATTTCCTATTGCTGCAGTTCCTGTCGAGTTTTCAGTCAAAAACCAATTACGAATGATTAATCAATTCACAGGAAGGAAACAAAATTTAGTTGAAGTTGCTGTTACTTCCATGTAAATTAATTAATAAAGAAAAATAAGTAACGGTAAAAGTTTAAAATAAAATAAAATCTAAAGGAGGAAGGATAATCAGCAAACAAAAAAAATTCAGCTACGGCGCTAATTCAAAACTTTTGTTTCGTGATATTTCAAAAATCACAAAGGGACTGAGTGATCTGATCGTTGATCACCTATTCTGATATTTTAATCCCTCGTCCACGCTCAGTTGCATGCAATTCGCAATAAGAAAAACTGAAACCTCAACGTCGAAATTCTGAAAAATATTTAATAAATTTTGTATTCGGTAGAAAAAGTGAAGCAGAAGGTCGAATGTGACGCACTTCCGAAAGGTTGACGTAGGAGCAAAGGCGAGGGATGTGTGTAATGAGAGGCAATGTGAAATGGGTTGAATTACCCAAAGGGTTGTAAGAAAATAAAAGAAGAAAGGCAGAAAAGTCTAGTTGCTTTGTTTCAATGAAAAGAAGGGAAATAAATTTGCATTTTCCCTCCCATTTTCCCTGCTGGCATTTTAAAGGGGGTCGAACTGAAAGGGATGAAGACTGAAAGCAAGGGATGACCGGACTATAGGTCATAGGGGTTGAAATTACGTCATGTGCCAGCTTAAGACATCAGAGGCAACCTACCTGCCACCCCTGCAGCAGCAGACTCCTATCGACCGTCCTAAGCCACATGACGGCATCACCTGCCTGGAAGTCCTTGAGCCTGTAGCACTTGTTCCGGAGGTATATGCCCAGGCATTTCAACAGCTCCGACGTGGATGCCTGTATGACAGTCTTTCGCGGTGCTGGTTGCTGACTGCTGATGACTGTCGTCGTCTGCTGAGGCTGAGGAAGACTCAGGAGTGTTGCTTTGGGTGCGAGCTTCTCGCACACCGTGCTGTTCGTGTTTGTGTTGTTGTTAGTGTTGTTTGCTCTGACGATGTCCACGTTGTCTGGTTCTTCTTGGGCCAGCGGAGGAACCGTCTTGCCCACGGTCAGACAAGGGTAGTAACACGGAATGGATGTGCTTTTTTGTATGTTTTTGTTCTTGTCGACGACTATCGGATGAATATTGTCCAGCAGTGGTTGCCGGAACGTCGTCAGATTCTTGTTCTTGTTGTCGAGTTTCTTTTTGCTGTTGTTTGCCGTCGAGAACCTCTTCCAGCTAAGCGCGTTAATGAAGAGCGAATGTTTCTTAAAATTCTTCTCGAGAGCATTTTTCTCAGAAATTATTTTAGCACTGTCGTTGTTGTTATTATTATTATTATTGATATGATTTGTATGTATCTGGTGGTTTGAGTTAGTATTGGCCGTGTTGTTAGCAACAGCAACCGGTGGTGGAAGGGCTTTATTTTTGGCGTTGTTCAACTGTTCGTAACTGATATTATTCAAGGCGAGTTCACCTGCGGACACCGAAGAGTACACAGGTCGCCTTTCCCTGGGGCTGAAGCTCAGAACGGTACCCATGCCGCTCCACGGCCCAGCCACCACCTGCCAAATACCTTTCAGAACCACCGTTATGTATTCAACAACAGTTGCACATTATTTCACTGTCATTGTTGATTTTGCTGCGTCACAGAATTTTTCTACCGACGATATGTTTATATTTTATATGTAATTTAGAAATAGGAAGCACACGACCGCAGTACAACACGAACTTTCAAATTTAATGCGACAACAGAAGGGAGGCGCTCAAACTAAAATGGCTGACAGAACGGATCAATAGGAATTTGAGTAGCCAGCCGGCGCCGACAAGTCCAAAATAATGGAATCAATATAACGCCAATGTGCCCGATCAAAACAACACCTTTTTGAAGTTATCAAGACGAGTACCCCGATAGCATCCGAACTTGACACTCGGAAAATCAGACGCGAGTGCTGCAGATCGACCGCCGAACTAAACTGAAAACAAGAAAGTTACGAAGGCGTAAAAACGCACGCGAAATTGCTTCGACCAAACTCACTTCCGGTTAAGAAAATTTTTACTCATCCTGACAATTTTTAACTTTTGCTTCAAGTAATTTCCCACGCTTGTCAGAGTTCAAATTTTGCTGTTTTGCATTTGCGGACGAGAACGCGCGGCCTGCGTTCGACACGACCGATGACACAAATGAAAAACCAAATTTTTCCACACCAGAAAGGAAAACGAACGTTTCTTAGGGATGGATTTTCCTTTTTTCTGTATCCATGGCTACGGGGCTGATGTCATTGGAGTCGATAACTTGGAGGGACTTGCGCGTACTCGACGGCTGGCTGGCGGACTCTTGGAAAAGCTGCAGCAGCACCAGTTCACAACCCTCGGCTTTAGTCGGTTCGTCTTCTCCCTCAGAATAACAACAGTGGATTTTTCGTATGCTCCGACAGGAATTGGTATCCAACTCTCTCTTGGAACATATTATTAGCACATTTATTTTACATATGTACTTATTTTATATGATCGTTCCACTGTCTCTTGAGTCAAAGAATGGTAAACTTTTAATACATTTTATTGTATTGTTCTCTGATATAAATATAAAAATTCTGTAGTAATATTTTTATAAATTTCTTTCGTAAGGAACTTGTTTTAAAAATTTTTGCCTTTCTTAAGTTTGACTTATTTGACATAAATTTCACTAACCAGATATTTAAAACTCGAATGTGTCCCATTGCCAGGTGAAACATATACATAAAACATAAATTAATATACAAGTCACATGGTGTCTCTTGAAACAGTATATCTTATAATTATGTGTTACAGAAAATAGTTCACATCATAGAACTTTACTGGTTGTTAAGTTCAAAGGACCTAACTTCTCTCTGTTAACGAAATTTCATTACAAATTCTATTTACAAAATAAACTTGCCTAGAATTTTATAACTATTATTAATTTTTGTTTTAGGAATATTAGTAGATAGGACTCACGTCCTTGAAAAATAAATTATTATTCCATCCTTGAACTAAAATAGAAAAATTGGCGAATGGTCTTTCTTAAAAATGTGATTTTTATTTTTTTTCTTGAATAGATTTGAACTAGTCACGCGTATCTTACTTTCTTTCATTCATAGAAACTCACAACTAATGTTCTCCCAGATGAGTTCACTGCTGGTGAATGCGTTCGTTGGTATTCGACAGGATACTTGCCAAGTGTGACGCAACTGTAATTTTGGACACTTTTACTATGTAATTGGTATGCAGTTACGAGATGTTACTTGTTTTCAGAAAGCATATTAGTCACGAATTCTGCAAACTTGCGACAGAATCACTCAAGTTTTTTCTGGATGACATGTTACTGAATAAATATGAATCAATTTTTTCAAGAGCAATCCTGACGGCCTTGACCGATTTTTTGTTTATTGTAATGCATTTTCCGAATGCTTCTTGTATTGCACAAATGCATTTCCTTCCTTTGCAGAAGTATTATAGTGTATTTTTCTTTGATTCAGATTTTCATTTTTCCTGGTTCCCTACATGAATGAGAACTCCACGGTAATCTCAACTTTTTCTGTTCTTTTCCTGTTGCCTGTTTTCTCGGCAGCGTCTTGCTTTTGAGAATTATTTTCTAGTTGTTTTAGTATTGTGTCTGAATCATTTTCTTTACTTTTATTTCCCTTCGTAAGAAAGTCTCCTTGCTGTGTATTTCTGTCAAATAGAGAATCCACTAGGTCGTTAAAGAATGAATATATTCCACATTTATTGTACGAATTGTCGTGAAGTTTATTTCTGAACTGCAGAGTACGTCAGGTCGATACAATAACCTACAAACCGTCTCGTTATCATTACCGGTACATTTTTTCATTACTGTATGAAGTGATTGCACTTCTTGTATTGTGATTGTACTACAAAATTTTATAAATTCCTTACAGCCAGATTGTCTTGGAACATGTGACACGCCGAATGTTGAATTTACTTGTGTTCCTGTCGACAGTCAAAATCAACCTGGAAACCTCACGAATTGTCACCGCCATTCTCACCTGCCTCCAACTTCCTTGGAAAAGACGAAACAGGCTGTGTCTACTCGGTCTGTTAATTTTCTGACAACATGTTTTCCACGCTTCGATTTCTTTCAATGCGAGCGAACTATTTTTCGTCTAACGACACCAGTTGATGGTCGTCTGTTGCCCTGACGAACGGTTCCCATTGATGGAAATTTTGTTTTTTGTTTTGTTTCTCATTGTGTCCAACTGCCGGCATCATTGCAATGGGGAAAGATCGCCAAAAAATCGGGAGAAAGTCATCGAGGATTATGTTCTATCGGCTAAATTTGATGGAAAACCTAATTTGCCGCAGCTGAGGATGGGATGTAAGTAACTTGTTTCGAAATTACTGATGAAACTCGTGAACTATTTTTTATAAAAGAATCCCCCAAAAAATTCTTTGCACATCATTCTACATCATTTATTTAATTGGAATAGATCCAAGATCTAAAATCTAAGATCGCATAGGTTTCTTATGATGAAATATGGTATCATAATTTCTTCGGTTAAGTCCCGTTTTGTCCTTTTTTATGTAAAATCCAATTCAGTTACTGTTACTGTACACCTTGAAAAAGTCAAAGTCCCTGAGCTTCACATTCACTGACTTTTTAGGTGGTTTATTTTGGTCTTAGAAAGGTCATGCGTTTGATTTTGTTGGGGTGAAGGTCATCGGCCCACCCTTTTCATAAATTATAATTTATGTATAACCTCGGTTCAATTTGGAAAGTTTTGCTATTAGCGAAAGTTAATAAAAATTTCCGCAGTCGAATATTTAACACATAACAATTATTTTGGTACAAAATTTTCGGTCAAATGTAAATATTTTTCGTTTTCTTCTATTGTTTTTCTCATCAAATTATAATTTTCTATTAGTTATTTTTCACTTGGCTTTTCTAATAAGAACATTCACCTTTCCTATTCATATTCCAAATTGATCTATCTTTTCTTCAAGATCCAAAAAAGGAAAATAATCATCATCAAGGAAGCTCTGATTATGGCGATTTGCACAGCTACGGAGTTTACGAGGATGTCATTGAAGATCCTTACAGTGGAAATTCAAACAGTCTGGCAGAGAGGGATCTTATGGTTCATCACCATCATGTGGCTGCTGCACCACCTCCACCGCCACCCCCAATTCCACCACCCCCTGTGGCAGTTGACCAAAGACCTGCATTTTTTGCTGTTGGCCTCATAGCTTTTCTGATGCTGTTGAACGCTCTTCAGGTGGATAAACAATGTTTAGACTTGACGGAGAGTGACCGTCCGAGTTTAACTCCTTGTCCTTTAATTAAATCATCAATAAGTGACATAAGTTCAGGCCACATTCCAATGGAATCATTGCAACACAAAGCCCTCAGGCAAAATGATTTCTCCTTCGTTACGTAGATTTTAGTTGTAGTAATTTAATAAATAAGTAATAAACAAATATACAAGAGAACACTGACCAAACAAAACATATAATTCATAATTTTATAGTTTTACTTTACTAGTAATGAGTTGAATGAATTGACTTGATATTTGTCTACACTTTTATTTTTAATATTGTTACAGTGGTCACTGTTGTATCAATTGCAACCTAAGCCTGGTGCCCTTTTGGGTTCTGTGGCGGGAGCCCTTGGAAGGCGAAGGCGGTCCATTCAACACGAAATTGCCAGAAAAAACCTGTGGAATTAAACCTGCAACGATTCTAAGTGAGTGATTAGTGAAATTTATGTAGATAAAAACTGTATCAGAAGATCGAAGAACGAGAGTAATGAACCTGCAGCATTCAGCAAAGGAATTCAACACGGACACCTCAACCAGCGTCTTCATCTGGTCATTTACTTCTTGTATTTCTCAGCATGAAACATGGGCACTAAAGTGTTGAAAAAAATTATTCTGCGGCTTTCATTAATGGAAATGAGTTTCATTAAACGCAAATAAAGTCTTCGTTGCGTTTTGGGTTCTCTTGATTTGCATACATTTGGTTAAGTAATATGAGCGCAGGGTGTGTCTGACATTTTTAAGCTCCTTTTACGTTCCAGTGTCCAAAATTGAATTTGTCAGAATTAGAGAATTACCTTATAAGTTAAGCAATTGTTAATAAAAATATGATACTTCTACGGACATACAAAATAAAAATCAACGTAATGTTTCTAGAAAAGGGAGAATGAGACATTTACGAACTCTTGACATTTCATAGAGTGACACTTTCATAATGTCACAACAGTCCATTTAATTAAATATTTTGCAGTTCCCTGTAGGACTGTTCCTCCAAAATTATTAGTCGAACTTATCGACCAAATAGAAGAAATATATTTTCCTATTTATAGTTAACTCATGGCTGTCTGCAGTTGGAGATATATGTGTACACAGATTCATATATATATGTATACATAAGTAAAAAGAAGCATTTCTTGATGACCTTTACTTTATTTATACTCGTGGTGGAACATTGAATTTAGAATAATTTTATTTGTTATTGTTATTTTATTATTACAGTAGAAACGCATTCTCATCTTATTACTGAAAATTCCATTTGTTTTTGAATTTTTCAAATCTTCCGTCAATTGGTCAAGTTCAAATTTGGCACAGCGCGACAGAAATAACCATTCATTATGCAATTTTTAACGAAATAAAAATTTCTCGTTTTACCATTTTATTCATTAAACATGTTTCAACTGTTGAAGTTCTTTACGAATCCAAAATATTTTTATATCATATGTTATCAATCTGTTTAAAATTACAGGAAGAGTGTTACAAAAGAGGCAGAGTGTTACAAACAGTGAACCGGTAATTGGAAATCAAAAAAATATGAATTTATGTATTTCCTTGAAAATTATTCTTTAGGTAAGTATGTTAATATTTCCTAGGGAAATATAACTAAAAACCCAAGTTGCCCACTTTCCTAAAAGAAACCTTCCGTGAGAGGAAAACAAGCTTTCTAGAAGTTTGAACTTTACGAATTGTTAGTCTTTTTAAACAAATGTTTCCTACTCGGTCATTTCAAAATAAGCGGCATTCAAAGTAATTTCAACTTCAGATCAAGAAGCCTGGTGGTGTATTAATTTGCAGTAATAGTAAAAATAAAATGCAAGACACGATTTGCAGACCACAGTTAGAAACAATTGCACTAAGAGAAACTGCTTTCACATTGTCTACTTCTTCAGTATAAATATCATCAGACCTAAATCCAATAATACTATTTTTTCTTGCATTATTTATTTCAAATGTAGTGGCTTTCAAATGTTATTGAGAATTGTATTTTCTCTCACAAATTAAAATAAAAAAATTAATTAAAATAAAAATAGCTAGCGACACAAAGTGAGAGGATTCCAGTTGTCAACGTTCATTGGGGCCCCTTCACTTTGAACTACAAGGGTAGAAACAATTCACCAATCCTCGTACCAAAGGGTCCCAAAAAACGACTGACCAATAATTACACAAAATAAAATTTTACATTATTTATATATTTAAGAAAAACAAATACATTTTTTATTCAGAGCAGAGAGCCAATGAGGCTCGTAATCGTAAATTTTTTACACGAAACTGTTTCATTTTATGTATATTTATATATTTATAAATTTGCAAATGCGTGTGTGTGTGTGTTGAAGAAACCTGTCAATGTGTACGCGAGTGTAACAAATACATTTCGTGGTCAGTTCATCGTAATCCGATGTTTTTTGCAGGGAAAATTATTCCGCAGAGGTAGAAAAATATGTAGATATAAATTAAAAATTTGTAATTAAATGAATCGGGAAAAATGGGCGAGGTGGATAGTACCCGGAAATGGTACCCACGGAGGATGCGACACGGGTACTTGTGCCCTACCCTCCGTCCACAATCCTGTGAAATCCAAGCAAATAAAAGTACTGGGCTGCTTCGTATTCAATGTATTCACCCCATGCCACCAAAAACCTCCGTCTTACATACAAACACTTTCACACAAAATACAAAATTTAAATTAAATTGAAGTAAATTGTGAGCGGGTAATGAAGAAATTAAATTTCTGTTTCAAACGAAATTATTTTAGGATTGCACGTTTAAGAGGACATCACGTCAAGGAAAAAGTAGTAACAAAGGAAAAGTACCCATGGGAGAAAGTACTCGTGAAAAATTTATTTTTTGTACCGCCTCTAACAATTCAAGAGGAAACTTCTTTTGCAAATAAATCCAAGTCAATTCATTTGAATTGATTTTGGTTCGATGGTCGCCAAGGAAGTTTCCATCCCTTTCAGCTTTTTTCACAATTTAAAATTTCTACAAAAGAGAATTTCGTCACGTCAATAAACGAACATTTAAAAAATACCGAAAGCATGCAGTCACCATCTTCATTTCGAAATTTATGTACTTAAGTTTTTTTGTTTAAGCCAAACACAAAAAAAATCTATGTAAACTTAAAAATTTTGACTCGATCGAATTCTAGTTTAATTTTACTTGAAATTAAATAATCGTTACATTGCTTTTATGAACTACTAGATATTTTTAATAATTATTTATCGAACACAGAATTTTTTGTCTGCGTCCTTTGTCTAGTCCGTTCTTCATTTAACTCTTTCGTGGCGTAACAAGAACTAAAAAAGTACCTAATACTTTGTATATTACTACTTGGTGTGCAATGTTTACATCTCCGCCACTGGGAAGGTCGCAGTTTGGGTTTGAAAGAAAATATTCGAGTGAAAAGGACCCGTCCGGAATTTTGAACCAAACTACATAGTTACATAGCTTATAAGGATTTACCATTATTTTGTATTAAAAGTAAAAATTTGAGTTAGTTGACAGGTACATGAAGTAACTCATCGATTTTCACATTCAATGGGCACCTGACAATAAAAATTGCGAATGTTTTATTTTCTGTACTAGTAATCATCAATTTACCTTTCATCAAATTTTTTTCCATAATTTATTATGTATTTAAACTGCGTTACCGAGTCATAGCAGCCATGTTTATCTAAATATAATTCGGGTACTCAAAGGTCAGGTTGGAAGACCAAGTGCTCAGGAAGAATATTTCTAAACCAAAGTGAAGTTTCTAGACAAATCACTTAGTGTTGGTGATATTCGCAACATTCGCAAGCATCCCAGCAATGTTTTTCTGCCTTCCATTCAAATGTAGAAACAATTATATGGAAGATATTAAGTTTAATGAAAACCTTTCTATATTATATTATATGTTACCTCTTTATCTCTCGTCAAGTTAAATTAAATAAACTTAAATCTGGGTAGTCGAAAAAACCCAGAAGTACAAACTGATATTGAAGTGCAGCATTATGATATTATTTATTATTTCATGAATATTTGGTTATTCACATAAGTGCGGTTCTTTCATACCTTTCAGGCCAATCATAATTTTATTTAAATTAATTTCACAATGAAAAAACTTTATTGTTTAAGTGTTTGAAATTTAATCTATTAACTTATGGAAGAAGTTGCATCCGAAATGGGGCCCTGTAAAGCAGAATTAAAGGCCCTTAGTCTTGACTTGCAAAAGAGAAAATAGTCACCACAGACTCGGTGAAAAACAACAAAAACCTCAGACGGGTCTTTTACTTTATATTCTTCAAATGGATTTCAACATTTCTGACAAAATTTAAAAGCAAATATAAAAATTTATGGGAACGCTTTCCTTCCCAATTGGGAGAATCAGATGTTTGTTCAACGAAAGAATAAAGGAAAATGAAGGAGCAAGAGATGAGGAAATGGAAAGTTAAATGTCAGGTAGTGTGACACGGAGTGTGTCGGTTAACATTCAGGTACGCCAGGTCAACTCTCATTGGAAAATCAAGCAACCAAAGTTTGCTTTTAGGTGCATTGCATTGAAACAGAAAATTGTCACCTGTCCGAATGTACTCTGTTATTGGCAATATTATTTTTATAGGCACTGTTTACATATACTTTAATATTATTATTACTATTTTTTACTATACACTCATTTCAATTCGCCGTTCCTAGGACGGAAACGCAGCGAACGAGTCTTCTCTCCAAAGTAAAAAAAAAAAATTGAAAAAAGTCAAAATTTGAGCCGAAACCAAAAGAAAATGTCCACAGCAAAAATGGCGAACAGAATTTTCCTCTTCCTTCCTTTGTCTGTTGCGTTTCTTTAAAAGACTTGCAAAACAAGACAGACAAACAAACAAACGAACAGTCAGACAGACAAGAGAAAGTGAAGAAAAATTAAGAAATGAATAAAACAGAAGAAAAAAAATAAAATAAAAACAAAATTTTCGTTTAAACTATTTTCATGGTTGCTTTAATTTATTTGACATAACGAAATACATACATGAACAAATTATCATTATCATTATTTTTATTTATTTTTTTTGTGTAATTAAATAAACGCAAACGGACGCCGGCTCTTGCGCTCCGAAATCCACCGGAAGCTTCCATCGCTCCGTTCAGGTGAGACGACGGAAGTGGCCCGGATTCTCCGGAGCAAAAAAAAAAAAAAAGAATAATAATAAAAATAAAATAAGTGAGAAAAGAAAAAGCGGGCCGGACGGCCGCGTGTTTCACTTAATTAATTTATTATTTTTTCAGTGTATTTTATTTAGTTTTTTTGTTTTCGCTGGAAAAAACCTTCAACGTCGTCATCGCGAGAAAAAGAAAAGTGTCGGGAGGGAAGACAAAAGAGAAAGTTAAGTGAGAAGAAGAAAGGAACTTGGAAAACGGAAGGTAAATCGGAGAAAGGTGAGAGTTCCGTGGGAAATTCGGCGCTTCTGCCGCAACGGCTGCAACTCAAAGTGTCAGACAGTCGTTGCCAGGTACCACTTCGTTTCAGGTGTGGGAAGGTAAGGAGCGCCTAAAGTTCAAAAGGCCGCCGTTGAAACTTTTTTCGCAAAATCTTTTTGACATTTTTGTCGTCGTCTCCTCAACTCGTCAATTTTATATTATGTATCATATAAACTTATATCGTAATCAAAAGAATATAAAAAAGTTTGAATTATTCCTACACTCAACTCCGCGAGAGCTTTTTCTTCCGTCTCCTGGCCTTTTCCCACCGTTGACGATCATCACACAGCATCCCCATCAGTAAAAAAACATGTTCCCGGGGTGTGGGGGTGTAAAGGCGTCTCGCACTTCTTCTCCGCCTGCGTCTTCTCCTTATGTACACAGGTGCAATGGGGACGAACATCCGAATTTCTTGTTGTTGTTGTTGCTGCTGCTGCTGCTGCCGCTGCTGCTCTTCATTCTCACCGCCCATCTACCACTCTTTCACATTGTTACTCCTATTATTATTACTTTATTTTTTTTTTAATTAAAAAAACTGTTCTCTCTTGTTTTCTATTTAATTTCATTCGTTAAATTTAAAAAATACTTGACGCACAACTAGGAAGTCAGTCGACAGGACCGTCGTCCAAATTGGAAATGAAAGAGGCCCCAAAGAGATTACATTGTTTTTCTCTTCAAATTAATTACATTTTCATAATCTGTTCTGTTCGTTTCAATTTAAAAAAGTCTGCAAGTCACTACTACTTCATTTATATAGGTTTCTATATATATAAATCAGCACTGTGTTTTTATAAGAAACGCTACTCTTTTTTCTGTCTCTCTCTCTCTCTCTACCTGTGTTACCTTCGTAGTCGCGCACTCAACTTCCGATTTAACGTGCTAACCGAATTGCCGTTCCAGGAGTGTCCAAACGGGTGGTCACGCGAGTACTTGGAGGAACACGGGGTGCTCTCACTTTGTGTCTTCCACTCCCAGCGTTTCCATCTTTTCCATCTTGTTGGCCGCACCAACCTCATCCTTCGGCTTTTGTTTCCGGTTTCCGCATCCCATCCACTTCTTTTTCTTGTCACACTTCACCCGGACAAATAATTGTCAATTTTTCCAATTCCAATTGTTGCTTATTTATGCAGTTTCCTTTTCCCGAGAGGTGAGAAGGCAAACGTCTCCGCTTAAGCGTTGTTGTTCGCCTCCTCAGAGGAGGATTGCTATCTGATGTCCCGATACAACAGGTAGACCTTCATGGCTCGTGGAAGGTTCAGGTCCGTCACGTGCTCCTCCAATTGTTGTTTGCCTATGCGTTGCCGTATTACTCGCCGGCAGAGATCCATCAGGGGCAGTGGCTCTGGATCGAGGCCTCCTATATATTTCATTGTGATCTCGCAGTGTCCCCACACCGCAGACACAATTGGATAGAGTTTCCTTCCTTTCAGTCCTCTGAACGCTATTCCTAAGTATTGACCATCTACTACGAAGGACAACGTACCGTCGTCCATGTCTAAAACAACTGCAAGAAGCGAAATTTAAGATTAGTTATTGGTCTCAGCAAGAAATTTTTATTTACCATTAAAAGCAATACTGTAAAGTTACTTATAATAAGAAAATTGCAATAAAATGAGACGGGCAAGTTCTCCTGGTACCCGTTCAACTCACGAGTATCTCACCTAAAAATTTGTCTGGCACAATAAAAGTTTCGTCTGGCTTGAGTAGAGCCGGGTAAGTAATTCCCGCATTATTTTTTGAATCGTGGTACAATTTATTTCTTCCTAAATCCCAGCCCCATGAGAGATCATTGCTTCCCACTAGACTCTGGTAGCCCACGGAGTGCAGGGGGGCGTCTTGGGTCGCTACACCTACGACAGCATGGGTCCCTCGCTGACGAGTCGACCAGTGAACCTCCCAGACGTGGAGACCCTTGGTGAAACCTACTTTACCCCTGATGCAGTCTGTTGATTGCGCCACCGGATGCCTATGGAATGTCAATTTGTCGTCGTCCTTCACAAATATGTTCAAGGACCTGGAAAATAATAAGAGATTGCTAAACATCCACTAGAATGATACTAAAAACCACATAACCCACAACAGCTTTTTGATACTCTGACTAAATAATTTCAGAATAAATTTACACCTGGAAAAATATCTTATTTCTTAAGTTCTTATAACGCAACATTTTTTAATAGAACTGAATAGAGATGGTTTAGCATTTAGCACTTATCCATACCTGTCTTCTGGGTTCCATGCATGTTTTACTTGACAGTCCCTCGACGCCGGGGGCATGTCGAGAAGAATATCTAATCGGGCCGGACGTGCAAAATCCTGGGCCAATTCGCGCGGTATGACGGGCTTAAAAGGCTGCGGACTTTCCCGGTTCACATTTTTAACACCACCTGAAAAACGCAAAGGTAAAAAATTAAGTAAGAAAACAAATACATCAGCGTATTGTGTGTCTTCGCTGTACTCATGAGAAATTTGGTCCGTTGCGGTCCTTATTTTTACTGTCGAGGATATTAACCGTATGTACGGTTATGTATCTAAAAAGAATACTCACCTGATATCTTTTGCCCCATGTTCATTCCACGACTACGAGTACGTCTATGCTCTAAATAAGAGGCTGATTTGTTGGGGAGTACCGAGGATTTGTAATTGCTCCTGCACAGGTCCAGACTGGACGAGGCCCGCTCCCCCTGGCTCACGGTGCGTCTTTTATACCTGAAATCAACAAAACATACAAAAATTAAAATCTAATTGAATAGTTTCTGAGGTAGAAATTGACGCACAGTAAAATCGCATAGAGTGCAATGAAACGGCTGGGTTGTCGCATAAGAATGCAATTACAATGCCCGCGTTTCCCACAGACCTATGAAAAGCATTGAAATTCACTCCGGCGATGCATTTTGACAAGCATATTTAATGCATCGACTAAGAAACGTTGCCAAGGATGGCCTGGAAGTAGAGGACACCTAACAAAAACGTGTTTTAATAAGATTAGCAGTGACCGCAGAGGAAGGTTAACCGAAGCAAAGGAAAGGTTCGGTGGAAAGGTCGCCAAAGCAAACCCTTCGAAGGGTGCATCACAAAGACCAACGCCGAAACGCATTGTAATACGACCGGGGAATAAGAATAGACTCTAAGGAGAATAACACAAAGAGAAGTAACAGTTACGATGCGAAAATAACTTTATTCGACGACTTCCTTTCCTCCGATACAACGGGAATGAATTGTGTGTAACACCGTTCTTTTTTCGACGGCGATTTATATGCATTTAATGATGTTTAACCGTCAAATCGTTTATTAAGTTATCTTGGGTTCTTCTTGGGTTGACTCGCTACCATTGTCTTCATTAGTCCATCTTTTTGTGCAGATAAAATCCGAGACATTGGAAAGGACTCAAACACGACTCGAAGGAGTCAAATATTATGGTGTTCAATGCTTAAAAAGTGTGCTACCATATTGATGTTTTAAATGATAGTCAAAGTAAAGCAACTCACAATCTGAGGACAAAGTTCTCTCCTAACAAAACGAATTGAATCCATGTTTTAATTACTAGAAACCAAAACGACCCCAGCGCGGCGTTCTGCGGCAATAGAAATGGCAAGCCATAGAAAATCCTGTCCATGTTGTATGAAGGATACATTAAGCTTTCGCCCTAGAGGACAGAGGAAACATCATTCTAAGAAAGCGCCTTGGGACAATGGGAAAACCACGAAGCTCTATTTCATTTCCAACAGAGAGCAGAGCTCTGTAGGTGGGAGGGTGCAACTGGCTATCAGGGGTAAAAAATATTCAAAATTCAATCAATAAGATATGAATTCAAATGTTTTAACAAACAGGGGTTTGATTAACCCTTAACGAACGGCAACTACTTTTATATATACATATAATTACTGTTATGTGCGCAGTTCTCTCAAAATGAGCAATCTCACTCCCAAGAAGCAGCGAAAATGTTGGAAAAGTAGTACGACAACTAGTCGGAAGATGATCAGCGAAAAGAAGTTTAAATCTACAAAAATATTTATTTTTTTATTTTTTCTACCGTACGACTTGCTCCACGTGTAAAATCAACAGTAATGTGTGGTCTATCAATTTGCCGAGATGTTTTCTTCTACATACGGAGGAAGAAATCAATTTCGTACAAAAATAGTAAGAAATGGGGATTTTAAATTCCCATTTTTTACAACAGCAGGCATCCGTACTTTTGGGTGAGACCAGAGAAACAGAAGATTGAACATGACATGATATAAACACAAACAAAAACACACAGACACAAGAAGAAACTCTTGAAGAAAGACATTGCTCAATTGGATGAGCAGAAGATGAAAGAAGGGAACTAGAATTTATTAGATGGCTTTAAAAGAAGGGTAACAGGTCAAAAGAATCAGAAGACAGCTGCTCGACATCCGTGGAAATGGAATTCTGTAGGAATATGGAGGGTTAGACTCGAAGCAGAAAGTCTTTTCCCAGGCTACTGCTGAAGGCTTCTGAAATGCCAGTAAAACGTGTAACTAGACAACACTAGCTCGTAATGATAGGGCTAAGACTTCGACTCAGGTTTGTGCCGTAAACTGTACTTTTAATTCATCTGCCAACACGAGGATTTTCCTACCTCCAGGGAGCGAAGAAAGCATAAAATGGCGGACGGGAACTTCTTGCCTGATCAAAGTAAAGTTTGCATTTTCAGAAGGTTGTCACGACCAAACGATAATGGTGTGACGTTAAAGCCCATTACCGAAAGCAACGCTTTGCATCTTAACACGATGTTTCCATTATTATACCCATAGCGGAGAAATTTTCATCAAAATGGCGACCGAGAAAAACCTTAGAAAAAAACATCGCTTAAGAATAAGAGTATATGAGGGAAAACATAGTGCGGGAGCCAGTTTTGCTCAGTAACATTGCAAAGAAACTGGTACTGGTAACTACAAAAAAAATTCTACACCAAATTTAGTCATGCTAAAAGGACGTTTACACACGTTTCGGAGGACAAAATACACTTGAAAAGTACACAGGTGGGTAGTAAGGAGGACTTGAAAAGTATGCGCAGCATAAATGGGACGAGTCATACCTGAAGAAAAAGGCAATAGCTTCAGTAGGTTGATGGAAATGTAGTCTCTGCACATGTTTCATCAGAAATTCTGGAACTTCCCACCACACTTCAAAGACAAAAATCAAACCCCCACATATCGCAGCTGGATTTTCGTGGTACCCAGAAATTTTTTTATGCTCATCACCAACACACTTACATCAAAACTCATTTACTGCACTCGACCCAGTGTGAGTGCACTGCCATGGAACATCCACGAACGCGACACAGCAAAGGAAGGCGGACACCGCATAGTCGGACAAAACGAACTCCGGCAAATCCGAGGGACGCGCATTGACGTCTTACGACCAAGTACCCGAACAAGTAACTGGTGGAAACCTTGGCAGGGCAGCAGGCCTTAAGGTCCGTGAAGGCAAAGGGGCTTATAACAAGGGTAACTCAGGTAATTTGAAACCTCGAGACCTATCATCTTTTGTGTTGTACAAAAAAGGCCATTTAACCAAAAGAAAAGTTGAATAAAGCAATTATTTTAAATAAGAAAGAAACCTAAAGAAGAAACTTTTTGTTTTCCTTTCTTAGGACGACGGAAGGATACAATGCATGGAGAAAATGGGCCTTCTATCCTAAGATGGATGCCGTAGGGTCAATGGAAAACATCGGCTTTTACTCATTTGCATGTGAAAAGCTCGGAAAGAGAAAATAGCACATTGAAAATGCATAAATACCTCATGTGAAGCAGTGAATATTTCACTAAAATTTCTACGAGGTACGCCTTCGTCCTATCGGAAACTACACACAGAACACCAGAATGGTGACTCAATAAAAGCAGTATAGAGTTCTGCAATGTAGACTTACAACGTTTTACGAACATGACCACAACTCAGAGGCACCCACACGAGCCCATTTATTTATTTTTAAATGTTTACGGCATACCCATGCCTACTCATTACGTTTTAATAATAAGCGAGTACGAGTGGTACACGTTTGTAGTCTTGTGCCAGGGGTTACACATGGACAATTAATCCAGCTGCGTTGTAGCCATTCACTACGAACAAATTGTATTGTAGTGCGACCTTATAATTAACGATACATTTTTTCATTTATGAATTTACACCTCTGCCTGATATACCAGGTATCAAGGTACCTAACCATCGAGAGCTTTTTGTAGTTCCCGCAGAAACAATTTCAGGGTCCAGTAAAAGTCGTATCAAGTCCGCATGCCTGCGTAGGTAGGCAACATTCTAACGTTTTCGAAAGCTTTTAACTACTCACTGTAAGTACTAGCTTCAACATTTTTCCATTAGGAAAATTCAATCAATTAATAACTGCTTTTTGTCATGGTTCGCCCTTGCCAGCGTATTTTCTTTGTTTGCTCACCACGCCTTCTGAGGAGAGGAGGCAAAAGGACACTCATTGTATTCATTTTTCTTTCAGTGTTCAGTGGTGGCAGTTGCCCGTCGTTCTCTCTCAGTCTGTGCCTCTGCCTCTAGGCTGCCCGTGTTATGCAAAATTCCTTTCACGGAGTGTGTGGCCCAACTTCATGTCTGATGCATAAAAAAATTGTTTTACCCTTCAGCCCAGATATTTTACAAACTTCAAGTGTCTGGAATAACATTTTGACTACCGTTTCGTGTGGCAGGACTATTTTCCGCGTAGAAATCTCTTCGGGAACGCAACGCATGCGAAAAATTCCCTTTCCCCGGTTATCAAATCAGGCATTCGTACGTTTCACCCTGACCAGACGCATTAAAACCCTCCGGAATGTCGTAGCCATGGAACGAAAATATGTTAATGACATTTGTCTTTGACGGGCAATGGGCGAGCGACAAAATGGGGAATCGTACGCCTGATAACATTCTACGTTTCAAAACTCTTCTGGGGAAAGAGAAACTCGCGCCAAATTTGGAAAATTGAGGGCCGAAACGCACGCATCGGAATATACCACGAGAACCCTTGAAAATTTATGTGTAAAACTGTATATGTATACGGTCGCACTCAAACACCAGACGTTAACAACAACATGGAAGTCTCGTCGAAGGCTTAAAGCCATTAGATGCTTCATGGTTCAAGAGAGGTAGAACGTTTCTTCAAGGCCACCAACATCTTCCTCCTCGTCTACGGAGCCTGCCGAGAGGGTTTATTTAATAGACAACCAACTACTCGATACGATTTTTTGTGGTACTCTAAGCTACGTATTGGGTTAACACAACCGAGGGCACAACCATTTCTTCACCCCTACGAAGACTGTTATTGTCATTTGTTACGATCGGATCTGCTAAATTTTAATATACAGATGAACCGGTTAGTGCTACTTCTTATCTAACTTCTTTTCTCAGTTGACTGTGGGCGATTTTCTCCGAGACTTGGCACCTGTTCATATCTCAGGTTCCCAGGCTCTATCAATGGAAAATGGCTACGGTTGCTTTACTGTGACAAGCTTCTTCTCAGGTGGAGGCCACAGTTTCTTGGCAAGCGTTCCATCTTGACCGGGTTGTCCGTGAAGATTGGTAGTCCAGTAAAAAAAAAAAAAAAAAAAACGCGGGGGCTAACTTCCGTGGGAATCTTATAAAAACAACCAGAGTGCATCAGTCATGAGTCCTTTCTCTGAGCGCTTTATGAAAAGTCTGAATTGTTCCTTGCAGCTTCTGACAAGAGGCAATGGGGTCCTTGCAAATCATCCGTGTGAGGTCTAACTAGAGGCTAAAAGCAACAGCTGGTGTTTACAACATTTTTTGTAGTATCTTTCTCCAAGTTTGACACGACCGTTCCTAAAATGCTTCAATGCTTTAGGTTCAAGGATTCGGTAGTTGGGTCGACAAAACAAAGGAAACCTCGCCTTCTTGTCGTTAAGTAATGACGTTTCTTTGAGACTTCTCAGCTACGCTACTCGTTTTGACAATTCCCGGCAAAAATTCAATGGAATCTTAGTAAAAAAGGCGACAAGTAACTGAAAGAAAATTTTTTTCTGTCCTAAGTGTTCCCTCCTTAGTCGGTCACGAAATCATGCGATCTCCTCTGATGCCCGTCAAGATGTCTTATGAATTCGCCTACCAACATTTTGGTGTTTTGCTCTCATCTCGTCGGCCTTCTATCCGACACCAGGCCCTATAATTTATTACTTTGCTTTGGTCTCTTGGTGCTTCGACTGGCATCCAGGTGACCTTTTTAATTTACCACTTTTCAGTTTGCCTGTCTCGACGAAAGTATTTAATGATACCGTGTCATGTATTTGAGACCAGGTTTGACTTTTAGACTGAACATTCATTTTTTTTGTATATCGCACAACGAGACTGCGTAACGAACTAACGAGGAGTAGGTCCACGACCAGGACATTGATGACTTACTTCTGGTAACACTCACACCAGTCGAGCACGAGAACCATTTCGATGCGGTGTGGTTCATCAGACTTTCAGATAATGAAATGGCATAAAACCAGAAGCACTAATTGATTTAAAGCAAAAGGAGATGTTGTTCCTCGTAGTCATCTATTGCTTAATTTATGCCAAAAAAGAGGAATTGGATAGAGGGCAGATAAATGCATTTCCACGGAGTCTAATCCATTAATCTTTGCTAATCCGTTTTCCTTAACTTCTCCCGGATAAACATTTTATCATTGAATTGGAAAGAGTGCAGATTGCTGCGAAACCGCACGCGTTTTTTTAGCTTTTTTTAGACGGGGATTTGTTAAACCCTGACGAAGCGTAAATCAATGCGAGACTTATTATTGCTCATTTGGCCCCAAGCTTTCGCGATAAAGCGAATTAAGCCGCGTGTATGTGAGATGCAGCCAAACTGGTAAATTCAATTTGTGATTTTTTACTAATGCCGGAAAATCCATATTTCCTATATTTGGCAATAATTAAAATCTATTGCTACATCCAATGAAGTAACCGAGTGTTACACAACCCTAAAAAGCTCTTCTACATTTTCGGTTAGAAAAAAAGTGACATGCAACCAGCCGTGTTGACCAGCAAGTAGACGAATCAAGTCATTTTAAGCAAATTAGTTCTGTTATCACGCGCATTTTCAAAGCTACATTGAACACAAACAGAATTCCTAATTAGACTAGGAGAAAGCTGATAAATCGGTTTATCTAGTAAATACGTTTCCACCGGATTAGCAAACCACACAATCTCGCTCATTACAATTATGTAATTCGATTGTTGGTAATACGAAATGAAAAATACATATATCATAAATTCGTTTTGTTGAGCAAAACTGAAATTATATATGAGAACAATAATTTGCGTCATATTTTGTATTTGTCTCTCACGTGAATTTCCGATTTGTCCCACAAATTTTAATCGTTTGTATTGATTAGACCCACTCGATGGGAGAATACAAGGAAACGTAAAGTCAAGCATCGCCGACAACGGAGATGTCCATCGCTAGAGACAAAATCCTCCAGACTCAAACATGATTTCCCTTTGTCGAAGGCAATTTATATAAATTCTAACGAAATCTCAAGATAAGATAAAAGGACACACAACGGAAGAAATTCTAGGAACTAGGTGGAGGACATTGATGCAGATCTCTAATGAATATAATTTTGGTAATGAAACTACCCGCCGTTTCTTACTAGTCCTACTTGGGCTCCAACCAACACATGAGGAAAGTGAATCAATATAACGGATGTTTGAAAGAATATCAGAATGTAATTAATGAAAGTAACGGATGCTGTCTTGACCATTCCTACCGGAGGAACATGACCAAGTCGAGACAGCACGTTGGTATTGACCTTTTGCCCCCTGTGCGTTTTGCTCTCTGTCCCGAGTAACCTCCACGAAAAAAGGACCCCGAATTTTCCAAATTAATCATTTGAGAAACAAAGGACTCCAACAATTAGTAGACCGAGAGGCGGTTAGGAAAGAAAACCTATAAAACAAAACACCAATTGCACAATGACTGGTCGACGACTCCCCGAAGAAATATTTATTCTTTTGTCTCCAGTTGAAAAACTGAGAACAATTGAATTACTCGTGGCCCACATTAACATATTAAAATATCCATGGAGAAGGTCGTGTGATTTTTCGGTACTCAAGCGTATTTCGTTAATATGGTGTCTAAGGATTTACTCGGAAGCCGGTAAGTCGATAAGGAGGCCTCCACTGAGGCCGCAGACACACGCGAAGGTCCCTCCGGCCTTATTCGACGGAACAATGTCTGCCCCCGTACGGAAGATAACAACCCTGAGAACCCTTGTAACATTTTTTATTACCAAATTTTGCGCCGGAAATTGTTTTATTAGAATGCTGGTATCGCGATGGCGCTTCCGTCATAATTGCATTTGGACTAGTGAAAAACAAAAATACATAAAGGTAGAATACTTCGTTAAGACGAAACTCTCTGACTTTGGGAGCAAAAGCTCGAGTCGGTTGTGTACAGAAAAGGCAATTGGCTGTACTTCCCGGTTCCTCCATTGTTTCAGGCACAAATTCTCCTCGACAAAACCCCGCTCTTCGACTGTCGTAAAGAATAAAGAAAGCTGAGGCCAGTTCTGTGCAAAATCTGACCCAACAGACCCACCGGGTGGTTGACTGCCAACCCTGGGATAGAATAAAAAACTTTATCGTCAGAGCCGGCTGAAGAACAAGCCGACCGTGTTAAATTTAATTTGGTAAAAAACGGTTGGCACGAAGAATTCGCGGAGGCATAAAAAGTCAGACCTCCGACCTACGTCCTGAGAATTTTCCTACTGAAAATTCATAATTGACAGGGATGGGTTTGAGTTCTTCGGTGAACCTTTCCTGGAATGCGACATTATTTCTGGGAGACACTTTGACTTCGCACCCACGGTGCTTTTCATTGTGTTGGATCAATTATCCTCAATCTCCAGGTTTGCGAAGGTACGATTAATCCATTTATAAAATATTCAAACAATATTTTTGAGGAAATTAAATTGTTGAGGAAAAACCGGGCCAGAACCGAGAGATTCGAAAAGGAAATGGCATTAAAGACAACAAAAAACAAGTTCCAGGGACTGGAAATGGTTGGCGAAGTTCCTGACAGCCTGGCTACTTCGGCAGCCATTAAAAATTTCAGCTTCAGGATATTTTTACCTTTTCTGAACCAAGTCTTTTCCCCCGGACTAATTCGTTTTGACTAATTCAAATAGGAACAACTTCCATCTTTCTATTGAAGAAAGGCAAAAATTTCGGAAATATACGAAAAGTATCCTATTCTCCAAAACTTAAAGCTAAAGACCCACTATGAAAAATTCGGCAGACACAAAGAACCCTAGCGAACAATGGCATGAATCATGATATTACATAGTACTTGGGACCGGCATGAAACGTGACCGTACCTGTTTTCAAGGTCTTACTTAATCCCAGACCTGGTGAGCCCGAGAGCTACGATGTCGGCTATATAAAGCCCTTCTTTCTTCTTCCTTCTCGGGCATGAGACAAGAACCTCAGTGGTCGTCCGCCTTCGGCTGGGTACGAAGGTTTCGTTGATCAGGTGACCGAAGTTGGTCTTTTGCCTAGGTATTCAGGCCCAACAAAAACTCCTTTTACTTCTTCGGGTGAACGTCTTCTGTTATTAAATAATTGGTGCGATGCCCAGCCGGAAGTACTCGACCGAGAAAATTAATTACGCAATTGAATTTGCGTGGTCATGCGTCAGAGCACGTTGTTGGCCGTCCACCGGGTACCCGTCGTGTCTATGATACCAAGTACCCAGTATCCTAAGACACTGCCTTCCGCTTGCGGATTATTTTGACATTGAGATTTTTTAGAATTCAAATTTTGGAAGTTTTTCAGGGTGGGGAAGGACCCGTCGACCAATGCCGAGTCTTGTTGTTGTTCTACCGGTGAGAACCACCGAAACGGACGACCTTCGTTCTTCCCTTGTTTAGGTCTTTATCTGATTTATTGGTTCCTTCAAATTTCCTGCAACCTCCTTCGAAGTATATAATTTTCTATTAGTCTAATTAAAAATCAATTTACGAATTAATCGATGGAGTATTATACTTATTAGTTATTCTTTTGTTTCGTCACCCTCTTACCGTTCGCCTCAGAATTTTGCACCCAACTTCTACCTGTGAACAATTTTTATGGGATAAAGATAACCATTACGCTACCTACGCAACTGAAGTATCACATGCTAAAAATTCCTCCCAGTTTTTGTCACGATGAGCAAACGAAAGGGAAAATACCAGAAAAAACGGGCATATGATGACCGGCCCAATTTCGGACTGCACCAAACTACACGAATAGAACGTCGCTCGTGATGGCAATAGCTCTACTATCATCATTTCGACATTATCAACATCAACATCAACACGGACGACTTTCTTCAGTCGCGAGCACGACCATCAACGTTTTCCGCTTCTCCTTGAACTTTTCGAACCTCGGCGTTTAACAATTACTAAACGTGAACACGTCAACCTGATACGACTGCGTTTTTCCAGGTTGCCCTGCATCTTTTCCTGTCCCTTGCTCACCTGGACGTCGTCGAACTCATTTGATTGCCGCGTGTGCCCGTGTGCCTGGCCTCTCTCGTAGGAAAGAAAACCCATAAATCATATCTAGCATGTGTAAGAGGAGGAGTACTCGCGCAAAGGTCTCATACTAAACGCAACGATCGTCTCCTACCACAACACGTGAATACGGCCAGAGAATTGTGACATGAAGTGAAGTAAAGTGACGGTGGGAGGAAGAGAACAGAAACAAAGAAGTGAAGGTGCAAGAAGTTGGAAGCCCTCGGCGGTTTCAGACCTTGATTTTGGACATTGACTTTCCAGTTCAGTTGAACATTCTGCTTTCCGGATTATTTTTCCTCTCCTCTCGCTCTATCTCTTAAGTGATTCTCCATTTGACGACCAAGGCCGTTCGTCCGCGTGCGTTGATTTTTCCACCGGTTGGAACAAGTGCCTTGTCATTTGTCGAACGAGAAGGAAAACGGCCGTGGGGTAGAGAGAAGGCGTGGGGACGATATCGAGTCTTCCGCGTTGCTCTATTTAGGCTTTCCTCCATAAAGTCGAATTCGAAATATCTTCGAGCAAAATTTCGAAAACATTCAATCTTAAAGAGACTTGTCTGCAGGAGGCAACAGGACTTCCATCGGTGGTATCCAATTATTTAACGTCCTACATAAAACATCATTGGGAACCTTTCTTTTGCCCCGATTATTTTCCGTTCTTTCAGGTAATAAAAAGTTTAGAAAAAGGCCAATAAAAAAGACAGCATTGCAAACACTCAAAAAATAATGAGTTAGAACCCTACAGGAGGAGGTAATACTTGCCATGTACCGCAAACATTGCAATCGTCTGCCACAACTAAAAACGCAATCCCAAGAATCACGTGCGTGTCTGTCGTATACCTGCCCTGGAATTCCTTTTACACATTTGCTAAATTTTGCTTGCCAAACTTTGAAAAGTTCGGCATCTTCAAACTCTACTCACTTGCTACCTAGGCACTTGTGTTCCTGTGCTACAGGTACGCTTATTGCTTGGGTAAATTAATTCAAATTTTGCAACATGTTAAGTCATAAAAGCATTGATTAATAACAGCCATCACGTTTAATGCAATACGAAAACTGCCCATTACTTTGTAGGAAACTACCTCTCTCTGGCATTAGCTTTTCATTTCATCTAAACGAATGTCCATGGACTTAACTGACTGACACTTGAACGTCTGCTACCGACTGAAAATTACAGGCTCTAAAAAGGACTTTTAATTTCATGCAACTACATGTGAAATTAATTTCTTCCTTGGGCACGCGCCTCTCAGATCCGGCACATCGTTTGCTTATTTCTCCTAACTGTAAATTATACTGCAACTCTGTGACAGATTTGCATTCCCACGACGTTGACAAGTTGCACGAATTCGGCAGATTTTAACGGGCAAAAGTAATTTCTACAGAGCACAAAATCATTTCGATTTTACCAAAAATACATTTCCCGAACTTTTTCCCGCGTGACAAATGAAACTTTTATTATCCCGGATAAAGTTTCTAAACCTCTGGAAATTCACCTGTGTCGATGAAAGCTTCTCCTTCCCTGCAGGTTTTCGTAATAATTACGTAATCTGGGTCGCCTACACGTCACGATTTTTCGACTTTAATGCACTCGGAATCCGCTTAAAACGATTATCGAAAACTCTGTCAGTTTTAACTTGAAATAACAACTCGGAGAAGACCGGTGTTTTCGCGTATGTCCTAATGTCTGATTTTTCACGTGGGAACTCTCGTCTAAACGAACGCGACGATTAGTCGAATTTCGTGAGAGATTTGGCAATCCGAATGTGTTCGAGACGGTCACTTGTACAGGACGTGTCCTAGACATGATGCATACCTAAAAAATCACAGGCAGTGAGAGTGTGTGACCGTGATAGTAAGACTAATAAGAGAAATCAATTAATACCAACATGAGTAACTTAAGTTAAAAAAGAGAAATTTGTGATTTCGGTCGGGTGTTCATACGAAAACAAAGGGCTAATGTGAAGCAAAGCCAGAGTCCAGGAGGAAGCCAATTGTGCACATTAAATATGTCTGACTCCGTTTAAATAATTAATTAAGGAGTTGGCAAAGGAAAGGAAGCACAGTCTGGCGGATTTAGAAAGCCCTTCCGGTCTTTAAACAAAAACAAAAATATGGCGAGATACGTGGAATGGGACAAAAAGGAAGAGAGCAAGGAACATGTTTAAGCAATGAGACCCGGGTGATCAGGTGGTTTCACCGGACGGAACACGACTGTTTCAGAACGCAAAAAAGGCCACCGGTGACAGGCATGGGGCAAGTTGCGAAACTACCCTCTAGGTAGGCTACTGGTTACTCCGCAACCGAAAAGAGTGAGACGCCGACAAACATCCAAAGTGTGGGTAAAACTTCAAGGTCTTGGAGTAGCACAATCAAGGAAATGAGAATTCGTGACGTCAAGAAAAAACCATTGGAAGAACTTCGGTTAAGGTTATAGAAAGGGTGTTGTCGAGATGGTCAAGGCGAGTCACGGGCCAATTTTTGTACCCTGCGATGCTACGGCCAGCCTCAATTTGAGACAGAAAAAAACAGAAATTCGAAAATATTAGTTGCAACTTATGTATTTGCCAGTGCTAGTAGAAAGAATAAGTTTGAAATGTAATGCAGGGAGTACAATAAATAATAAGACCGAATCAGATGAGGAAAACAAAGGCAGCAGCGGCAGCAGCAGGAGAGGAAAGACAAAGACTGGAAAATGGTTTCGACCAAAGCAATAAAGATAAAAGCAAAGAAAATTTTCACCAGTTCAAGGTTTATGGGAAGGCTTTTGGATATCTCCTCATCGTCTACGAACAAACGTCTGAATGCCCATTCAATTAGCAAGTTACGAGCGGCGCCCTATAGACTACATCACATACAAAAATTTGTGGCTAACGAAATAAACTGAAAACAATGCAAGTTAGGGAGGTTTATCTGTTTGGAAAACAGTGACGTAAACTATTGGAGGAAGTACGCCGGCCATGTTACAGTTCCTGACTTTGTAACTACCATCCCAGGCTGAGTTCCAGCAAAGAAGGTTCCAACTCCTGAGAAACTTTGGAGAAATCCGTGCTCGTGTTCACGTGCGCGTGGCGAGTCTTACTCACTCGCGTGAAATGAAAAGAATAGAAAAATCATGACATGGAGAAGCAACCATCAGTGTTGTGTAATCGGATGGTCTTCTGCCAAACACAAGAGCATGTCACCGCTCTAGTGTGTTGCCCCAGAGCGCATGCGCAACGACCAACACACAACCAGTAACTTTTAATGCCGACATTAAAGATTTACAACTAAAAAAGTTAGATAAATATTATAAAAGTCATTCGGGTCCAGGCAGTAGAAATTAAGGTTTACATTGTAACCACAGAATAATTTTATTTAGAGGAATTCTCCAAGGCCCTCATTGGGTGTTGTTGTTTCGTTTACAAGAGAAATTTTTGCAACAAAAAATAAAAAAAATTTTGGGTTTGATCTACAGAGATGTTGTCTTTTGTCTACCACCGAGGCTTACTCATCGTCAACTGGTCTCAACTGACGCCTTAGACGTCTTGGCATCTGTCGACATCTCCCAATTGAGCTATTTCTTGAAAAACGAATCAAAATTTCTTCCTGTAGATATTCCATTAAATTTAATTTAATTAAGGAAGACAAAAATCTTCAAAATTAAAAATGAAAGAAGCAACTTTTTTGAACCAAAATAATGTTGCTAAGAAGTAAAAATTGAAATGAATAAATTTCTACTCCAAAAATCAACATCTACAAATATACCGGCAATTATATGTACCACAAATTTATATAATTTTTATTTTTACAGCTGAACCAATAGGGGTAGTAATGGGTTAATGACAATAAAATGGGTTAGTCAACCTGATCTATAACTGTAGGTATTGTATATTATGTTTTAATTTGAAAAAAAAATATGTAATATTAATTCTAATTAATAACCAGTAACTGCCTAAAAATCTGACATCCGAATCCGTTGAGACGAGCATTCGCCCTACAACAAAGTTCGTCATTTGACAAAAGAGGTCATTATAATGACCGTGAATGTACGAAAGTGAAAGTCGGTCGAATGTTACCAAAGGAAACCTAAAGAGACGGGTACCTCTTCTTTATTGTCTTCCTATTTCAAGGCTGGAAGGAATACGCCGACGACCATTGGCCGCCTACTTGTAATGCCAGAAAATTACCTCTTGCGGCTTCAGGTACCAGTCACCAGTCACCAGGAATATTCGTCGGGCCATAAAAGGATGACCCTGTTTAAGGTCCTCCAACCAATTTGGTTGTTGAGGATTCCTGGTACCCAGCTGTGTGGTTTCTCGTAAAGGGTAAAGGGTTAATGCTTCCACTTCTTACGAAGATCTTCCAAAGATACGCTAGTAGGGTGATAAATAATCTTTGATGGCACCACTGAATCATTCAATATCCGCTCAAACGAACCCTTCGGGAACTCTAAAATCTCTGGTCTAAAAAAACTGGGTCACTTGCGATCGTAGAGAGGAGAGGACAGAGAGAGGACAACGAAGGCTTGCTGTTGTAAAAAACCACCGTCCGGTTCACATCTTCTGGCTTGTCGAGGGCCTTTTTTCTGCCACGACGTAGAAGCACCTCCTCTTGTTACTCTCCTCAACATCTGTTTTTGATGGGCTTCTTTTTTGTTACGTTTAATAACTGGCCCCATTCTTTCAAGCTGCTGCACTTTTTTCACCGCCGCTTCATCCCTTGTTCTGCGGCCTTACCATCCGATTAGGGCAACTCGTCATCCTCGCGTGTGTCCTTTCAACGGTCGTTGACTTATATCTCTCTCTTTGTGGCAATAATCCACGTGTCCAATAACGACTAATCACGACTGTGGCGTCGGCGTCTCTGCCGCTGAGATTCGCCTGCAAATACTTGTCTTTTAACTCGCCCGGAGAGAAATGAAAAAATCAAAATGCAGCTGACAGTGCTCTATCCATTTGTCAATTCTGTCGCACTCTGTGCATTTTTATAAGTGAAATTTCTATCTTCTCACACCACTCGGGGTGCCTACTTCTGGTAAACCCCTCAAGGCATACAATTTCTATATTCGCATTCTACTTTTCTACGTATTCTACTTTATTCGCATTCGTTTCTTCTGGAAACGCCTCTGGAACATTCCCCCGTCCGTGGTAGCGAAACAAAAAATACATCCATCAAGTCTTTCTCCTCTATCCTACAGAGAAGATTTTTAAATTATTTATGACTTACAGCTCTCAAGGTTGTTCAGCTGCTACCTTCGACCGATGGTTTCGTGTGGTGTGCCCGTGCGTACGCATTTCAAATGAATCTAACAGTATCTCTTCCTCGATGTGCCATTTTCCATTTAATTTTATGCATTTCCAGAAACATCTCTTCGATGCAAAAAAATTCTATATGCTCTTCATATGTGCACAACACCCGTGGTAGTAGAACTCGAAAGCTCGTTTGTGCTATTCGACTGCTCGCAGTAAAACAGAGATATTTCGAGTGTGACTTCATTCTACACTACCGGCAATGGTTGTACACTATTGTAGATAACTTGAACTAATCAAATGTAGTACAGAGGAATCATAAACTGTATTCCACGTAAGAACATCTCTTGAGAAGCATTACATAAAACAGACTTCGGGGTAATGGTAAGAAATTTTCAACTCGTTTCTTCTCTTTGGGTGAACAAAAAATTCAGGGTACGGTGGCTAAGTCGAAAAATAAGGCAAAGCAGTAGAATAGCGGCATCGAGGGCACAAAAAGACAAACAAAACTCTTCTGTTGGTTTTTCTCACATTAGAGGCCTACAGAGAGGAGAGGATACCAGAAACGTGATGGAAATTCTAACTTGATTTCGTCGACCTTTCTTTCGGGATGGAAGTTCCTTCCAAAACAAATGGAACGTTTAACTTCACTCTTTGTTTCCGCGCAACCCTTTTTTCATTTCCACAAAAGAAACCAGTTTTTTCTTTCGTTGGCCTGGAACATGCAAAACATAAACCGGCATGGCAAACCATGTTGAAGAAAAAAAAGGACGAAAACTATGTTGCAGGAAACACCCCGTGGTGTAAAGACACACAAGAGCACGCGATGGTCCTTGGCTAACGAATAGTTCAAGTAACCTTTAGGTATGCATCCGTACCCAAGTGCCTGGCACCCCCATTCTCCCCCGTGGAGTCCTGTTAATTGCATGCTCTTTGCTTTCTCTTTTTTTGGCTTTGCCTTGGTAATATGTTACGACCATGAACGGCATCGGCATATCTTTTGTCTCCCGAGGGTTACATCAACATTATTTATGATTACGTCCTTAATTATTTTGTAGTTACCTGGGTCCTTGTGATTATTTGAACGGTTCCAGCAATGACAGTGGATTTTTTTTGGTTATCTACTGTAATGACTCTAATCGGTCTCTCCTTAGACAAATTCAGTCGTCTAGAGAGAGGTATTTTCTACGTCACTTTTCCCAAGTTCGATCAAAACTAATCAATCACTTTTTGACGTTTAAGGTTATGGCGTTCATGAATTCGGTAGGCACAAAAATAGGACCGTACAAATGTACGCAACGGATGAGAGTTCTGGCATTCGACTACTTTTTCTTTTTTTTTCTGCCGATGGATAATCGTCCGAAGAAAAAACGGTTGAAGTAACCAATGAAAACGCCTGCGAACGGAAAACTTACCCGTACTGACGATAACAAATCTCAATCAATGGAAGAAACAAGACAAATCGAAAGAAAACCTGCTACTTTTAATGGAAACCAAAGAATCCAACATAAGGCCCGGCCCGTTTGTACTTCCTCTTTTCCTTCAATAAAATGTTTAGGAAATATTTTCTCCACACAAAGTGACTGATTATTAATAGATCCCCTGCATACGGAGGCTTATTAATTAGTTTAAAGATCCTCTAGTTTACTTACTGCCGGATCTCAACGCTCCCCGGGGAAAAATCTTGAAAGGAATTGGTCGGAGTAATGGAAGAGTAGTGTACGAGATGAATAATCTCAAGCTTTGGTTGGATTAAACGTGGCACAACCACCACCACCTTCATTGTCACAATCAACATCAACAGACTTCATTGTAGAAGTTAAATTTTCAGAATAATCCAAAGGAAGAAGACTTCAAACATTTCTTAAAAATCACAAAAACTTACCCTTCTAAACTTTAAATTAAAACTTTTAGGTTACGGCATTGTTTATAAACATTTCACTGCTGGGGTGTCTCATTTTCCAATGTTCGATTTTTCACGAAATAATTTGCAGTCGGACAAAGTCAACAGCAAAACAAACTTTGTATTTTGCGACCGGAAGAGCCCCATCTTCTTCCATAAAATTAAGCATATGGAAAGTGCCAAATAGTTTTTGGGACGACCACATAGTTCTAGTTAAATAAAGATGACTCTCCTCCCCCAAAGCATCCCATTTTAACACATGAAAACCTAAAACTCTCCGTGTTTTTTAGTTTTCCAGCAAAATAATGGAATTTATAATTTTAGTGCTGCCCCTTTTTCTGACATCTCACAACCTACAAGTAATTATACTTTAAATTGTAGTTCGGAGCACTCCTGTCAGTCACCCTAAGGAAGCGAACATAAAAAATGACCACTTTAACCAACGTATTAAAACAAATTTGGCACTTAACGGCCAGCCGAATTCGTGAGAGCCCTGCCAACTATAAAAATTGAATTAAGGAATTTATCAGAAAAGGTAGAAAGGTTGTCGGATGCATTTTTACATTTGAATGAGTTAAACGACTATGCAAAATCGACTTCATGTTGGGGTTAAAACGAACTTCACCTTCTGATGAATCTAATTGGTGCCCTCCTGCAGTCACC
This sequence comes from Polyplax serrata, assembly GCA_037055365.1. NCBI lineage: Eukaryota > Metazoa > Arthropoda > Insecta > Psocodea > Polyplacidae > Polyplax > Polyplax serrata. The sequence goes on along the minus strand of JAWJWE010000036.1, from coordinate 1,048,442 downwards.
GAGGTCCCATTTAGATTTCCACATTCGTAACTCATTTCTGATGGAAACTACGAGGACGGACAGTTAAAGTCTTAATGAAGACGAGTTTCCGTCGAATTTAAAAGTTTTCAATATTCTAAAGGAACAGAAGCGTTCATTTCATCTTTCATTGTTGGAACACTGTTTGTATTGTCTATACAGGCATCCATATACAAAATTACTCTACGAAGTAGAGCACCGGTCGATTTGACAATTAGTGGAAAAAAAACCAAAGTTCGACAGTACTGAACACAGCTAATGTCGAAGACTCAGGGGTACCTTCTTAGAAAAATGACGGATTTTGCCGACGGCATATCAGGCCATGGTCGACCAAAAATACATGTCACTTGTAACATTTCTATTTTGCCCTTCACTAGGACCAGATGTTCGTAGGTACAATCCCCGTTTGCCGTTGTTTTGATTTTCTTTCGGGTTCCGACTTTGTGACCCAACACCTTAAATGCGTTGCCATCTTGAGGAGATTTCAATTTGGAAGAAAATGTTGTCATGAAAACGTAGTAATTTTCCACGACCGAAACCGTATTGGACGCGGCAATCAGAGGTTGGTGGGCGGCAGAAGAAGAAAACTTTCACAATGGGAACTCGAAGACTCTTGACGTTATGCAATCGGGTTAAACACGAAGAGCCTGCACATCCTCATCCTCGTACCCCGTTGGCGTCGTCCGTCGTCTTCGTTTACCATCTCTTTTGCCTATTTAACTTTCTCCTCTTCATTGATGCCACGTCTCTTAATTAAGACTATTCAATTCCCAGTTAAGTTATTCATTTTTGTTTCTGTTTCTCTCCAAAACGGGTACTTCCTCCTGACAGTCATTACATAAAAAACTTAAAATTCCCAGGGATTCAATTAATTTCTTCTATTCGATTCCACCTGGCCTTTTGCCCTCGCTTCAAATCTCGTGTTTTCTACGTGTCACACATACCTCTCGAAAGACCTCGCCTACAAGTTTACATACTATTCCAGGTTATAAACTGTCCATTTTGGACTACCACCAGTCGTAGAAAATATACTGTCTACGAGTGACTACAGAAGTTTGCTGCAGCGCCGGCAGCTTTTTCCCTTCTTAGTATTGACACGAGCTATATTCTCATTTCATCGTTCATTATTTTCAGAGGTAAGCAACTCACAAGCATCTCAAACGCACACTTGTAGGCAAAATAAAAGATGGAAATCTTACACTTTGTAGAAGAAGAAGGAACCCGACTCGCTTGAATTTATTTTCTGTGAAAGTACCTACGTGCAATAATTCGCTGATATTCATTGTGAATTCAATATCGAAAAAAGAGAAAATAATAAAAGATTGACGGGAACGAGAGTGAAAAAAACGCAAGCGTGCTGAGGGAGGCGAAGAATCAGATATTGCATTAATAAATTAGCAAACGGGAAGAAGCCGTGGGACTTCTGGTCGAAGAAATTTTTTCTGCAGGAAAGTTAACTGAAGTTTTACTTCCTACGGGTACTTTTGCTCTATTTTATTGCTGCTGCAACTCATCATAGAAATAGACAAATTTACTTCTTTAAGGTTTCATACGTCTGTGAAGCGTCTCTTTTTTCTTTCTGTTGAATCCATTTTCAAATTAACATCCAATTTCTCTCAAGTTTATGCTTCTCCTACTTGACAAATCCCTCTTTCACCATCCCTTCATTATGAATCTTAGATTTTTCTCATTACGGAAATACTCTTCTCTTATAATTGACACTGTTCTTTATACTTTTCTCTCTTACCATCACTCCTTTTTCACTTTGGAGAACAAAAAATCAATTTTACCGAGAATAAAAGAAAGGATGGCAAGGGAAAGACCGTTCGAAACAAAAGAAAAAAAGCCCATAAAGTTTAAGATATAACGACCGTGAGCTCTTGTTCTCTGAGCCCTAGTGAACTTGTTAAGAAGTAAGATTGCCCGTTGCGAGGACTTGTCTTAGTCTCTCGAAAGCGTGTCGTATAATGCCTTTGTCGAAGTACCGATGACCCTGACGACGATTCCAACAATGTGACGAAAAATAATACAGGAAATATAGTCTTCTAAACACACGAGCTAGGCGTGGAAACGATTTGTAGCAAGCCCTAGTCAAGTACCAATGTACTACACAACTGAAACTCATAAACCCGCGAAGGAATCAGAAAGGTGTCAGTCCTTCAAAGTCCTTCGAAAATCGCCTACCCATTCGAAGCAGAACGCATGCGTTTTTCTCCGAGCGTTTTACTCTCCCTCGAATTTATATTAAAACAAAAAACATTATCTCAAAACCTTGAGAGGAAGCAACTTTCTACTTCGTCCTTCGTACTTGAGAATTCTATATATCTGTGAAGCACATGTTCTATAGAATTCAAAAAACTGCGCCAGTTCGGCACTCCTGGCTTTCACCCGACCACCTTGCCTTTCTGTTGGCAGAAATATGTGCGGGAAGACCTTCAGGGTAGTAAAGGGTGAGAAAACAAAAATCATCTCCCGTTTTTCGTAGGGACGAAACAAGTATCAAAAATACCCAAAAATTACGAATAGAGAACCTTCGAGAGTTGCCCGCGAACAAATTTACCCAAAAGCTGAATACGACACTGAGCTAGATAACAAGGGTCACGTTTTCTCTTTTTCTTGGGTCGTTTACGAGTTAGGATCCGATGAGGAACGAAAACGCCAACAAAGAATTCCAAAAAGGAAACCCAAAAGAAACAGTTTCTTGTAAATAATTTGAACCGCAGGATGAATTGGATAGAGCGGCTTCCTAAACAACTCTAGGGGTTTTCTATCTTTTGTGAACATCAAAAATGTTTTCACCCGCATAGGACGGATGGCCAATGTTGTCTCTTCGACTGCTGCTGCTGTGTTTTTCTGCTGTTATGCCAACTTTTGAGTTGCCTAGCAACAACTCGACAGACACAGCTCACCCTTAACATTGCACCCTGATGGATTAAGGGTAAAAGGTTTCTGTTTGTGGCATTTCGCATTGCGCACGACCGCTGCACCGCACGTTTGTTTTCTATTTTATTTCAAATTTCCTACTTTGAACTAAATAAAAAACTATTTCAAGTTTCGTAGGATTCTTCAGGAAAATAAAGCATTTTTCAAGATTCGTATGAGAATCGCCCAGAGAAATTTCCTGTTGTCGGATGATTAACTTGTACAGAATCACTGACTCAAACTTCCTGTTGGCTCACGTCACATGGTTCCCATCCAACGGGAACCATCGCTGGCTTTCTATTCGAATATCCAGCCAAGGGACAGGCTGCATCTCATCTCATCCCTTCGTCCTGTGCCATTGCGAATGATTAATTGAATAAAACATCATTTAACGTGCATTTATTTACCATCTTGTTCATGTCCATGAGACGTTTAGCATTTCTCCTTGCATTTTACTATATTTCAACAATTTCTGTTAATTTAATTCAATTCAAATTCAATCGAATCCAAAAATAAATGAAGCACAGGAGGCGTGTAATCCGAAAATATAACGCAACACACAGGCACGCAAACATCTCAGCATCGCTGAAAGTGATGAACCTGGGCCATTCAAAACGCATTAAAAGCCAGCTTGAAAAAAGATTTCTTTCAAAGGACCAGAGAGAGAGGATGGCACAGTCTGCAGATGGGCGACAGCTGCAATTTTTGCTCTATGATTTTTCTCCAGCTCTGTCACTCTATTTGTCTCTCTTAGATGCACGGTTGTGAAAAAAATATTTTCTCATGAAAAAGAATTGACTCAGAGCCTTAACAATCCGCCTTCCCTTCCATACATACAAACACAATGGAACTGGGTTTCTGTTTGCTTTAGGGCTTCAAAAATAAAAAAGAAACAACTTTAATGGTTTCAAAATTAAACAGGTTAAACAGTTCAGAGTCGATTGGCCTAATTCTCCCTTACTGCAGTCAAAGCGACTCCTACAAGAATTATACAAATTACATAGAAAAAACATGAATATATACAAAAAATATATATACCAAAAACCTTCTATTGTTCTTCCGTCCATCAATCAATATGTAGACGCTCAAAACCCGTAGTAGATGATATTATGTAACATAAAATAATTACAAATATATGGAGTAATTGCAAATCGGTCGTAAAGAAGAAAACCTCTTGAAAGTGTTGTACAATAAAAACCAAAAGCATCTAAAATTCGTATATAGTAATCAGAACGGAAGATGAATTCATGATCTTGAGGCCAATTTCGAATCTATCAATCACTGAACGGGAGAGAGAGAGAGAGAGAGAGAGGGGAGAGAGAGAGAGAGAGAAGTTGTGAGAACAACCCGGGAAACGGATTGACTTAACGATGATATTGTTCCGGTCGGAACAAGGAGAATTCTCAGGGAGGGATATTTCTCTCAATGGCAAGGCCCTCGTTCTACCTGCAGTCATGGAAAAGATAACGGTGTCCCAAAGAAGAAAGAATAACAAAGGCAACGGCGAATGAGAAGCAGAGAGGTTGGGATTGTTCAGTATTTCACAATGATTTCTCTTAAGGATTTAAAATGGTTCCCGCTTCCGAATAAAAGGATGCAACAAACCGAAAACAAACTGATTAGACTAATTTTATTTGGGCTGTTTGGTACATACGAAGCGAGGTAGGACACAGGCAGAGGGACGAGCAGAAGGAAAACCTCTGCGATGTGATTTTTCAGTGTGCATTGCCGCAAGAATTGGAGAAGAAAAGAAGAAAACAGAAAATCCTCCCTCTGAAGTTCCCAAAGAGGCAGGGCCACAGCCGTGGTAATTTCTGTGTTGCTGCTCACATCTGAACAAGGGAAGGACTTTCTTCAGGCAATGAGATTTCTCTTACAAAATTCAGTCCTGGTTCCCCAAATTCAGAGGTCCAGTTTACGTACTCATTCTTCTGAACTCAATTCCATCAAAAATAAAGACCTATTAATGAAACTTGACCCTGGTCTTAGTATTGTTTCATCTGCAAAAGGGGCAAATAACACGTGCTAACACTGACGCACAACCATTTTCTTGCAAAATTCTGCCTAAAAAGTTCATTTTATGACTGGATGATTAGTCGGACAGTGGTCCCTTCGCAGAATCCTTGGCTGACTAATGTGACAGATCTACCTTGCTCAGGCACGGACGAAACAGGTTTTCCCTTTTTGTTATTAGCAACGTTGACGCGTACGCCTCCGCAACTCATGATTGTGGTGTGTTACTCTTGAGTTCTTTGAATAGACTGAATGGACGATGAAGGTGCCTGGGAGAGAAATTCCTGTTCTTGGGATTCCCTTCCAGCAAATACTTGGACAAACGTTGGACAAAGAATTTCTACAAATGTGTAACTCGGTGATTGTTTTCCAGTTCGATGTGAATCATATGTTACTTGCCTCGACGTCAAGTCCTTTTCTAGCGTCATTTCCGCCAACACTTGAAGCAGTGCACGGAGTACGAATCAAATGTTCTTAACTATGAATAAAGCAGAACCTAGCATTGAAAAACTACTAAAAATAGTTAATTAATTGCACTCTCGACAAACTCATTTGGCATTTAGAGGTTCTTTGTTTGAGCTAAATGCTAACTGGAAGTGATTCCTAAAACGGTATTCGGTAGCCCAAACGTGGGCCTAGGATTCATTTGGGTGTATTTTTCGGAGGAGACTGAAGGAGTTTCAGTTTATTAGGTAAAGTTAGGAAACATCGAACAAGACAGAAAACAAGAATTCATCTGCTATTCAACGCACCTCAACGGTATTACGTCCACAAAAGAACGTGTAAAAATCAATTATTATCGAGGGGTCGGACGGTTAGAACTTGTAGTTACCAATGAAATTCGTACCCCCACATCACCTTTGTGAGAGCAAAACAACAGCTGATGCACGTTGCCGTAATTTACATCAACCAGAATCAGGGGGAAAGAACTGGGTAGTTGTTTTCTTACTTTCTAACCAACTCTTTCAGTAAAATCACTTCTGAAAGAAGTCTAATAAACGGGAATTCAGAAGAGTAGGAGTAAGACACAGTAAGAGCTGTAAAGAGTACCTAACCGATTCTGAAGATAATCACTCCTAAAATTATGGCAACAGGAACGAAACAGATATTAGTAACATAGGGATGTGTCGCCATCTTTGTCATTTCAAATGACCTGCAAACACAAAGGGAGTTTCATTTTCATTTTGAGTTTATCCCGATGACATTTGACAAAACACCCGGCAAACTAGTTTGAAAGGTCGTAAACGACATAGTCGGAATTATATTCGGACATTTAAATTTCTACAACCGCACACGCAGACAAACGCGGGCGCACGCAAGTGAGCCGGTTCAAAAATTCTGTGGTGACAGAAGACCTTGCGTCTCAAAAGAACACTCAAAGGTCTTCTTCTTCTTCTGACCTTCTTGTTTTTGCCTCGGACACGAAACTGTGACGATTTTTAAGATCCAAGAAGTGGATTTAGAAAAAGGAGAAAATGTAGAGAGCAGAGCTTTGCCCCAACATTGACTTAAGAAAATTGAAAATTAACGGGATGGTTTCTTGTAAAAATAAAGAAGGAACTCGAAAATAAAAGAAACTCGAAAGTCAGGAAGACTGAAGAAGAGATAGACGATCATCTCCCGAAATTCATTGATCGAAAATCCCAAAGTGACGTATAAATCCGTCGGAAGGAAGATAAAGAAGCAGATGATGAAATCCGGCAGCAAAAAGTCCGTGAAAACTTGGCAAGAGACGCCCCAACTCTGGCAATGGCCGAAGACACCAAGAAAAAGAATTTCAATGTCGATCTGAGAGCAGAATCAGTATCTTAGAGACGGTTTATAGTTTTCAACGGTTGACCTCTAACTATTTTCCTATTTTCTGCTTTGATCGACACGCGGTGACACTCTTAGAAAATGTCAACCTCCGTCTACCTGCCAGGTGCTGTTTTCTTTGCCGGCACCACCATAGACAAACCTTTTATCTACCCATGTTAGATACCTCAGACCTGATCTTTCCGCCCTTTTCCGTTTCAATGAGACAAATAATACACCGCGTGATACCTGCCTATGACTAAGAAGAGCAAGCTACATGGGCCCGAGGCTCTCACTTCTGTGAACCCAACACACTCCTGGCTGTCTTGGTTTGCCTCTAAATTGGGACCGAATGAATCACTCTATTTCCGCTAATGTTAATAAAAAGTTAAGTACATAAATGTGGAATTACCCGCGTGTTTTAATAATTCCTATTTCACGTTTACTTTTTTGCATCATTGGCTGAGTACCAAAAGTAAAACGTTGCGCAGTACTTACATGGAAGAAACAACGTCAATTTGACAATTTAATTTCGTTTCTTAAATTCCTGTATAGGCAATATTCCAATTACTGAAATTCCACGTGTTTGTTCCGGAGACAAGATCTCGGGTAACCTCGTACCTTCCCCGCGTAATTAATCACAGGAATAAATATTAATTGCTACATCGTCTATTTACAGGAGTAGTTAATGACAGTTACGTGGCCAACTGCTTTTCCTTATACAAAAATGTGACGTACAGTCCATTCATAGGACGCCATTTTTATTGAAAAGAATCTTATAATAAATGAGACGGAAAGAAATATATATATATATATATATATGCGAACTGTACGAACGTGACACATGTCTCTCGATAGTCAGTTTTTCATGCATTTCCGGCGACAGAAACATTACAGATAATCATAAACATCATCAAGCATAGCACCAGCACAATCATGGCAGTACCAATCATCCAACAAAAATGATATCTTTCAGTGGGAACTAAAATCGGAGGGATTACAAAAAAGATTTTTTATGTGCGTGTGTATCCAACTACCCATGGTACTCAAATTTTTTCGTTTTTAGTTCTTCGCTCGGATTCGTTTCTGAAAGGAAAAGACGTGAGACTAAAGGAACCCAATTTCAAAAGGGAAGTACAAAAAAAGGTAGCTCATGTGGAATTAAGTGTTTTTACCTGTGAAGGGATCCGAACAAGCGCGTTTTGAGGCAAACTACGAATGCGTTTGCGACAGTCAAATTATGTAACTTATTGAAGGCGGAAAATAAACGTATAACGCGTCAGTTTTATGGAATCAGGAATTAAATAATTACAATTAATCGCAGAAATAGAGAGTTTGACAAAGTAGTCCAATGGAAGCACCTAAGTCCTTAGGTTGTGTAGGCATTGCAAAGATTTCTATGTCGTTAACAAAAATATGTGTAATAAACAAATGCTTACATGTCCATTCGTTTCATTTCCCACAGCATTATTCCGTTTTTATTCTTGTAAGAGTAACCAAACACAATCTTCGCACAAAAACCGAGGTTCCAGGTAGTCAGCCGTAAGGAATCCACATTTTCTCTACGAGAATCCGACACTGTGCACTCCAGACCCACAAAGAAGCTTAGTAAAAATCGAGAAGGCACAAGCACATATACACAAACAGACACAGGAAAAAGGCACGCAAGCACACTGTCACGACTCCAACTTTACTTAAGACACTACAACCATTTAACCAATAATAACAAACACCGCACCGACTCCTCAGGTTCTTTTCCTGTTCACATTGGTTTAGTCAGACGCAGAGAGCCAATGCGCGACTACCATAGACCAAAGACATTCACTCGACTATGAGAGCCAACTGAACCAAGTCGGAGAGCGACAATAAGGTGCAAGTATACAGGGAAAATATATTGAAGTGGGGGAACTGCCGCCTCTAACAAGACTTGCTCGCTACAATAAAACTCCCGTTCTGATCCGTCTTCTTATCTTTCCCAGCTGTTACGTTTGTATATATAATTAAAATGACTCAGTATTAATTTAAATTACTACTAGTTTTGAATTGAATATGTTACTCGAATTAAAATATGTTAATATTAATGTGTGAGACGGCACCGGATGAGCCTTCGGGTTTGTCGTTGACAGTAAATTTGCCACACAAACTGCAGCAAATATAATTTCCTAACAAGTTAAAAGTAATTTAACAGAAACATCGATTTTTTGTTCTTTTGGTGATTTCAAAACTGGATCGCTAGAGTCATTAAACGATTACCGAACCGGTACTGGATAAAAGAAAATCGTTTTCGTCTGATCGTTTTCTCAAACTTCCACATTCAAACTCGAGATCTTCGAGTTTCCTTCCAGACAAATTTCCTTTGGATAGTTTAACTTCACCCCGGGTAGAAACCGATATTGGAGCGATCGATACCCAGAATAGTAAAGAAAAGGAGTTTTTTTTACAACCTGTAAGCTCGCACAATAGAGAGAGTGAAAGATAGGGCTTATTATTACGGCGGAAAGACATGTATGGAATAAATTTGTCCGAAGCCCTTGGAATCTAAATATATCCTTGCATTTCAAATTGCTCAGTCTAACACGCTTTACCAGAAGAATTCACGGTTGTTGCGATGAAAATTAAGGCGGTACACGTTAGCAACTCGGTCTTGAGTTGCCTGCCAAAGGGAAACCTATTAACATATGGTCGGTTCTATCCGATCAATGGGTTCCACTCGTCTATGTGCCTTTACATTATTTTCTGTGGAATCGGAAGAAGCGTTGCATAAAGCCGAAGGAAAAATGCCCAAATAAAAGCACTGTTTTACGTGCTTGTACAAGTACATGGTGCAAACACACGTTTCATGAGAACATTTATACTGTAAGTTGGTAAAGTATATGTCAGCAACAGAAAAAACTTTGCTTCTTTCTCACAAATCTGACGCTTCAGTTTTAGGTGTAAACATTCTGCTTGACAAGGCGAAACTTTTTTAAAGTTGCAGAAAAAGTTTACCTACCTCCACAGCCTGATTCCTTTATTCAATTTAAGACACCTTACACCAAAAAGGGTGTTCATAACGGTTCCCAACGTCCTCGTTCAATATTTATTGCCCTGAATATAAAAAGAGAGACCTTCTGAGGCGTGAAGGAACAATCGGTACATAGTAACGGAGTCAGGCCAAAGCCTTTAACAATTCCCTTTGAGGAATGACCGAGTGCAATTGATCGGAATTTACAAGTCAAATTTTCTGATTGATTACATTTGACGAACCGAAGGGTGATAAATCTGAGTTACCTGGGTGAGATGTGCTTGAGTATCTCAAAGAATCAGAATTTAACATTTCGACAATTTCAGCAGTAACCAGCACCAGCAAATGAATCAAATTCCTGAGGTCTCTACCAAATCTATTTAGATGGTCACCCGCAATCAGGTACCTTCTTCAACTTGATACGAGGGAACAAAAAACAAAGTTCCACAGTTACAATTCTGGAGATTTAGATATCGACCGAGATATCTAAAATTGATCCGATTGTTTAATTTGTCCCCTAAGTGATGGCGGACATTTCTCCAGGCCATGTGATCAACTTCAATTTCTGCCTGCTCGATGCATTTCAATGAGAATTTTCATGGAAAATTGCAGTCGCGTGTGCCTATCAGACGACGTCCTTCAGGATCACCAGGATACGTCGGGATGTTGTTCTCCGAAGCGTCTCGTCTCTGACAAATCCAATTGAATCAGAATTCGTAGAAAATGGCAGAACAAAATTAGATGTAGAAGAATTTGAAAAATTTAAATGTCCTGCCGGTGTTTTTTCGACGTTTAGTTACCTTTGAAACATTGTACTGTGAATGTTGAATGGAGTAACGTTTTACTGATCCTATTGTTTCTTATTTAGAAAAATTAGCTTTAGGGTGGAACCTTAGAAAAGAGTGACATCCCAATTCCTCCTGCGCTGCTTGCACTTAAAGTGGTACACATACATTAAGTGAGTGTCGCGAACCTTCCGTGATAAAACAAATATTTCTTCAGATGGATCTGTCCAGAGCTGACACTTCGTATTTTGCATGTCTCCTCGTTCCTGCCGTACTTTAAGAGCAAATGCATTTTTATTTTTTATTCAACCATTTGAGGCCCAGGCTCAGGCTCAAATAAATTTCCAATGCGTTTTTTCGGGTAGAGAAGAGTAGCAACTTTACATTAATGCAAGAGCCATAGATTTTGTGTAAGCCTTACATATTTATTACCGGCTATTAGATAACGAACCCCATAAAATACGGCACTGATTTAAAAAAAGAGGTGCTGGAAAGCAGAAAAATCAAATCTTGAAGTAAACCTGAAGATTTCTGCGAGCGGTGAGAGATGAGTTTTAATCATCAAGTCGATTATTACCAAACATCGATAAAATAATGATGTATTAACCGGTCGAACGATTCCGTTGCCTATTTAGTACGCGAAGTCACTAATTAGTTGTAATATATTGCTCAGAAAAAATTCTACGTCCTCCAAATCATAAATTCCCTGTTACCTTTCGTCTTCCTGTCATATACAACTCCGACAAGTTAGAATTAACTCCCGCGCTCAACACTCACACATACGTTGTACCTTCAAAATAGACACTTGTCATTTGTCTTGTAATTGCTGCTGACAGGTCATGATACCATTTTGGGAAAATAGTAGATGGCTTTCAAGGGTCTCCTTTTAATGAGTTAAATTGTGTCGATCGGGTAACGTGGTAACGTGCTGTTAAATTTGTTTCGCCTTCTATTACGAGCCCTGAAACTGATTACTTTTACATAAACTTGAAATGAAACTTGTTACCTTGAAATTAAATTTCAATAACAAACATTGGTATGATCCTTGAAATAGTGAAAAATAGTGCAGTACACTGGTTGCAAATATCGCTAATTACCACATGGAACATTAAACTGAAGTTAAGACTTTGTTGTACTCAAAAAAGAAATGTAAGTGTTAAGATATTTTACAAGATGTTGAAGAAATGTATTGTGGCAGCAACAGCAAGTAACTGCTAAAAAATAATAAGATGAAAAGTAGAAAATTCCTAGTTAGATTCGTAATTTATAAAAGTTTCCTGTTAATGCAGTTTTAATAGCAAAAGATCATTTTCAGGTACAAATTCTATAAAAAGCATCACAATGTTGCCATGTTCAAAATGTTTCCAAAATCAATGTGTTCGTTATAAAGTAATGTTAGGACATTCTATATAGAACTCTGTAGATTTATGTGCGTCTTTGTTCCTTAGGTAAATACATTTACATCAAGCAACCCAGCACTAGGATTCAAGAAGAAACAGGGTCAGGCATGGAAACCACAAAACGCTATCTACCCTTAGGAGAAGAAAAATTTCCAAATGGAAATCTTTGAACAAAAAAAAAGACCTTTCGACAACACCTGGGCCTCATTTTGGAAAGACGCAGACGAAAAACAGAAAGAAATAAATTTTTTTTGCGACTAAGTCTAACGTGTGCATGGGTCTTTTAAAGGTTCAGGGTGTCTGCCGAGACCCTAATCCTTCAGGGTTAGATACCAAGGGCTCGGTAAGCCCCCAAAACATTTGTCCCCGTCTTTTTAGGTTCCATCCCTTTTTTATGTTCAGGTAGTCAAGAATTCGAAGGGAGGTTTTGTTAGGTTTATTTTTTCTTTTCTTGAAATAAGTTGACAAGGAGCCATCATCATCACGGCCACTACCGCCTACGCCAAAAGTCCTCGGTGAGGTTTAATGTAGATGTGGATGAAGAAAGTGGACACCTTGATTCTCTTGGTCTCCGGTGGTAAACTACAAAACATGACACAGCAGTATCACTTCACAAAACGCCAATACTGAGCCAGAGACGCCTGGGATTTGCCTTTTAATGTCGTCTGCGTTTTGTTGTATGTATTACCTGTCAAATCCTCATTTTCGAGAATGAAAAACAATAACTTAGGGGCACAATTGAGATGTCTTATTTGCAAACAGAGTAGAGCGTAATGGTATGAAGATTATATATGAGTGAAAAGGCAACTGTATTTTTTGGAGGGGTGCCGCCATTGGGGAGACCTAACACTCTGATAAACTAGTTACTGCTGGGATTGTAAGGTTTTCCATGGGTAGTTTCAACTACTCATTCTTCAGTTATTCGGTTATTTCAAGTTCAAAGACGACTCAGTTAGGTCAACTATTTTGAACAAATGCAACACCATCGTTGTCATTCGCACTTCACCACACTCCAAATTTCCCGTATTGTTTTATTATTCACGGTCGGACTTTCATCACGACTAACCGACCATTTCTTCGTTGAAGCAATTCTCATTTCCGGCCATAATTTCAGCCTGAAAGGGGTGTCCTTAATTCGTTCGATGAACAAAAGGCCAACAAACGAGCATCCGATTCGGACTCTGGCAGAATCGGACATTTGATGGCCGTCAAACAAATTTCAGGCCGACCATGTCGAAATCTCCCAAAAATCTATCGGAAGTACTTTTTTTCTGTTTCATCAATTAATCACAGTGAAACGGAGCCGAAACTCAAACTGTTATGAGAAAATTAATAATAAAAACTGGAACGGTTTAATTTTTGTTTGCAAAAACCCCTTGAATTTCCTGAAAACCCAAACTCATTTTCCATTGAATAAAACTGGATCGCGTGCTAAATCTGAGACCTGCCACATTAGACCATTTTAAGTAATTTTAAGTTCGGCTAACCCCGAAGTTCTGATTCCCCAAAACAATTGATTAATACCGGTCCTTTGTGAAGTTGGCGTACTAAGGGGATGGAAAAAATAGCCAAAAACAAAAGCCGCGTTACCCCGCAGACACGCACACGTTCTCGGTAATCCTCCGCAAAAATACCAGTAAAAACAGCCTTGCAAAAACCCCCAAATTGTAGTCGCATAATCCTCCTCTTCATTCTACTCGTAAGCTCTACCCCCAATCTGAGCTGGCAAAATTTCCAGCATATAGAAATTTCCCTAATGTAAGTAAAACTATTACTACCACGGTTGACAAGAGACGACCAAAGGAAAAGCAGGCAAATTCACCAAAGATGCATCTCTTGCTTGTGACAGGGGTCGTAATGGGGGAGGCAGACATTCACCACATCAAAGCGAAAATGATAGCAAAAGAAACGGGAGCATCTTTAAGATTTAAGGTTAAGATGTGGAATGGACTTCCACTACCCAGAATTAAGATGACCAGTTGTAGAGTACTACAAGAGAACAAGGCTAATGTAACAGATACCTGTCTGACCGAAGGTACTCGTTTTAATTTAATCTAAATAAAGTGTTTGTGAAATTAAATTTGTTGCAGACAACTGAAAAGAAGTGTTGACTAATGTGAAACGAGTAGTTATTATTGCTGTTGTTGTTATTTCAAACGGAATTGTTAATGAAAAGCGCTTAAACTCTGACAGTATTAATAATTCTGATTAATATTAAAATTTTTATTTTAGAACTGATCGGAAATAAATTTTATATCGGTCATTCAGTTTCGAGAAAACTTACTCAGTTTTCGAGCACTGAATTAGAGAAGTCCCTCACGCGTTACGGTAACGTTACACGTGTCGAGTACCTGACTGCGAGACCTACGCGCACACAGGTGAACGAAAGTAATAGCAGTGAGAGTCTCCTGACAGGACAGACTTTCGCTCGTTGGTAAACCGAGCGGACTGTTACCTCATCATCGAGAATTGACGAGTGCGTCGGTAGCGTGAGAATGATACATGCCGCAGTAATTTCCTAAAATGAGAACTCGCTCGGTGATACTCGTCGGTACCAAAACGGCCGAGTAACCATCAAGGAGTAGCACCAAAGTCGCTCAAGAGTAATACCAAGGCGTGGCAATTGGCCACTTGATTTACGTGACCATCTTTGAGCTGAAGATGGAGAAATTTCGTTCAGGATCTCCTTGCTTCGGGCAAGGAGCTCTGGTCTTCCCATTCGAAGATTTAATAGGTCACTTAAGACACCAACCATCATATTTCGATCTCATTCTAGCAAAAACAGTCAAGTAACATTGGAAGTCTTTCTCGGTGCTTCAGAGGCATCGTTTGCTTCCCTTTTATTGTGTGCTCTCCTTTTTGATGGTAAAAAAAAACTCAATGACCCAGATTGTCAGTACTGGGAGGGGTCATAGCTCGAAAATCCTTGCTTTCGAAATGTAAATTAGAATTGTTTTTGCTTCAATGCCACTGGAAAACTGACAGGTCGAAAAGAGAGGTTTTGGGTGGTGATGTGCGTTTTGCTAGTTTTTTTTATGTGACTCCAGAGAAATAAACTATACATAAGTTGTGCAGCTCAGTTAGATTTGGTTTGAGTGGTAGAAGGCACATGGCATCACTGATATTTTCGCTTACACGTACGGATATAAAAACCAAAGAAATTGTTCCATGAAAAGAACTAATGCGCTGTACAGCAATACAATCCTTCGTTTGAGCTTCCGTTTGTTTTTCCTATTACCCAGCACAAGGGAAAAAAGTGGTCTCCCGCGTCTTCAGCGTCTCAAAAATACCAGCAAGATCACAACGGTTGTCGGGCGGAAAAATGGAGGTAGGAGGTAGAAAAGAAAAACCATTTGAAAGCACTAAAAATAAATTGGAAGGATAAAGGCAGATTGGACAATATTTTCTTCTTGCTGTAAACTCGAACGGAATTAAGTTAATTAAACCCGAAGTTTCACTCGAAGTCCGCAGGGGCGTACGGACCGTCCGATTACGACGGACAGCCACTTTCGATTTTTGCAACTTGTGAAAATAAAACTGTGCCATGGAGTTAAAAGTTGCCGGAATTTTTGTACTAAAAATAGCAACAGAACCCTTTCTGTAGGAAATCTTTCTTTTACAGATAAAAAGTACAACGGAAACCTTAATGCGCCGCTGCTGTGGTTTAACATGACGACAAGACAGACCGGGTCAATCCAAACTCACCTGAAAAGAAAAAATTAAAAAATTAATCAAAACTACCGTTAATATTTTCTTGTGGCACGGAAGTAGGCAGTTTTTGAATTTTGATCAAAGAATTGAGAGAAAAATAAGAGCGAGAGAGAGAGAGAGAAGGGGCGATGGGGAAATGCAACCATCACGATTCCTTGGTAAAACCTCACGGTATTCGCCCCAAACCCATTTAACGTGCTAATTATTCTAATCAAACTAGAACAACTGTGTTCAATGGTTGATTTTCTAAAAATACAAATACACACATATATTATACTCATTTTGAAAAATTACATAATTACAGCTGGAACTCAGTTAACACGATTTTAGCAGGTAACGCGAGAAACTAGCGTAAGACATTAAATGAACTCTCTCTCTCTCTCTCTCTCTCTCTCTCTCTCTCTCTCTTACACATACCACCACGAGAGAGAAGGTCAATAAGTACAAACTATACATTACATTATTTATTATTCTACATAGTCACGTTCCTACCGGCCACTTGCACATTGCCATTCTCTTCGTTTCACTCGTAGCTACTCCTTTCATACAAAATACGACTTATATTATAATTCAATTCGTACACTGCATTGCAAACCGTTTTACGATTGTTCTATGGTAGCAGAAGAAAGACTTTCAAGTCAAAATAATATTTCCCATGAAAAGCCAGTTTTTTCATTGGTACCTGGTCACTTCAACAGGGGTCCTGCCGGTGACGGTCTTCCTTTAATTCTTGTATGATCCGGTATTTGCCTCATTCTACCCAGTGATACGCTAATTTACTTCTTTCTCTTTGTGGTATAAGTTTACATTTTTTTCCAGTTACTTGTGAAATCGTTAATTTGGTGACACTAATCATACGCGAAGGCGAATTGTAGCGCGGAAAACGGTCCAGAGGAGCATTTACTTCAGTTCTCCAGCTTTCCTTTTCTCATGACCTCCCTACCTTTCAAATTGCTTTACACTCAATGAGTTAGTGATCACTTGGCTTCGGTGCAGTGCACAATAAATTCTGATGCAAATTCTCCTTTCCGATATTTCACGGATCTGTTAAAAGACCTCAATGAATGGTTTCTTACAGACACTCGCTTTTACGGGTACGCCCCTATACTAATTTCTTCATACTAAAAGTTTGTAATCCCTTAAGCATGTTCACAACTGCTAATGAAGAATAGTAGTCAGAAGAGCCTGACCGATTGGTGTTATCACAAGGTTGTGAACATTACAAAAATTGAATTTAAAAATTAGACTTAGAATTGAATGACCTTACGGTTCGACCTAACCTTGCCAGTCACCATCGATGGGTCCAATCCTACGTTAAAGACAAATCAACAAAAACTGTAATAAATTTCCGGAAAAATTTATTTACATTGAGTGTTTGTTCACCTGTGTTAATAAGCACCGTCAATAGTGCTTTGCATTGGAGAAAAACACAGATTAGCAATCAGACATCTACAACTAAACTGTACTAAACTTTTCCATGAGCTGTACAAGATTTACCGAACTTTCAGAAATGGGATCTCATTCATAAATAAAACAAAATTCCTATGTTTCAATTTAGGACGAGAAACCCAGGAACAAAAAAGAAGAAGAATTTGTAGACGAAGGAAAAGAAGAATGAAACGAGGCAACTGCAAAGGTAGAAAATAAAGGAACGAAGGGACAAATGTAAACGGGAGATCTGCGAGCAACAAAAACCGAAATTCCCGGTGGTTCCTTTCGCATGTTAATGAAGACGGGAAGACGGGTATCCATGTGAACAAAAGAGGACATAGTAATAGTGTCAAAGATCGTGGGTAAATACCAAGACAACTCGCAGCAGTTAGGATAATAATATTTCACACCTGATGTGAACGATTCTATTCAAGGACTTTCATTCTTCCCCTATCATCGACGGTGTGATTCCTTAACATCCGAAAGGAAAAAAAGGAACGGGCAACAGGTTTTCTTAAGTCGAACTACCTTTTCTTCTGTCCCTGTCGATCGACAGAACACATAAAAAACCTGCAGCCAAAAAAATATTTCAATTCAAAGGCAAAAACAAAAAAAAATTAAACAACTAACTTTAAAATAAGGGAAACCCAACTTGTGTGCCTTCCTCTATTTCTTCTGTTCAGTCAAGTCTTCTACCCGTTCGTCAACCAAGATGAGTTAAACAAATTGTAAACAGCTGTTTTTCTTTTATTATTTTATTAATGGCAATCAGAGGCGAGGCACAAAAAGGCGCGGTTTTCTGGTGAGAACGGTTTTTTCTCTTCGCACAGCCATCGTCTCTGGTAATCCTCCTTCGGGCAAGAGTTAAGGCCCGGCAGTGACGTCACCAGGAGGACCGGTTGAAAAATGTGCTATGCAAATAATGGGAGAACCAAGGTCCCCGCTGGATGGAATGAGAGAACTGACCGTTCAGTATGATTTGGCATGAGACCTTCACCAAAGTAGTGATGTCCAAGAAGAACGGGTCACCCTACACAACAAACAGCCGCAAAAAAAATTATATAGCAAAATAATTTTTTATTTGTTCAGGTTATGTCTGGGCTCCTTCTGAATTTTTCTACAGGCTGAAGAATACCTGAATGGCCTACGGGTTTTCCATTCGACCCGTTCTCAGCGCTAAAATAATAATTTAAATGAAGCATAAAATGGTTGCGAGCGGTAAACATCCTTTCAATAAGTTGCAGATGAAACAGGACAAATAATATAAAAACTTTCCAAAGACTTAGCATGGCTTAGCTTAGTAGTAGTACATGCACAAAAACGGCCTATTGAGTACAGATAAATATAGGTGAATAGTAATAAAAGTAATAGGAACTCACAGAGGGTAATTCTTTTCTCAACTGTTACATTGGATAAGAGAATAGGGTTGCAAGGTACAGAAAATGAGGATTTTTTTATAGGAATCAACTTATGACAAAGCAGAGATGTAGACCCGCTGATGAAGAAACTGAATAATAAAACTGAAGTCTCCTACTAGCGGAAGTGCGGACGCCATATCCTAGTGTCTTCCACAAGAGACCGAACAACAACTTCATACTCCACCCATCACTCCAAAGAAAATACAAGCACTCGTCAAATTACCGAATTGTATTATGAACAAAGATAAGCAAATGTACAAATAACTAATCTTAGAGTTCAACAACATTATTTACCATCGATCCATAACGTAAAGTATTAACAGAATGAATATAGGATAAAAGAATATAGAATGAGTATAGGAAAAGGTGTAAATTAAAATGTCAAATCAAAACTTCCTACAACTAAAGTAAAATTTTTTAAATTTTTTCTAGTGCACCACAGCCCTTTGTTTCTTCAGTACGAGTTGAACAATTTCGACATTACCAAGACAATAGTTATGGATAAAAAATATGTTAACTCTAGTTTAAATCTTGCGAACATGTGGAATCCACGATCGGTTGCAAGACACTCACTTTAATTAAAAAACAGTAGCAACCCCTCGTAGAATTATGGAATAATCGTGTGATAGTAAAATTTACATGAGATCCTCGGCGAAACAGAAACTACAGTTAATTAATAGATAAGGTAAAAGGACAACAGCGGCATTTCTGTATGTGCAAGCGAGGTCACTAGCTTCGTTTCTCTCTCAAGCCTTTTATTAATCGTCTTACATTATTTATTGCCAATTCTAGATGGGAAACATGGATTATTCAACGCCAGAGAGAGCTTTCGCATTAGATCTGAGCCCACTGGATAATCTATCAGATAATCGTGTTACTTCAGCCGTTTAATCCGATCAATCTGTGACATACACACATACACACTCATGCATTCACGGGATCAGAAAGTCTAATTGTTCAGACAACATCTGCTCTTCACTGATCTCAAATTGCATGTCTACTAAAATAAATACTTAATAATTGCTTATATTCATAGTTAAAATGGATGTAAAAAGGAAGCATAAACAAATTGACGCAGTAAAGTGAAAAATGTTATTGATTAGTTAATTAGAAAGTGATGCTTATCAATATTGAAGTGATAAGGCAATTTTAGTACGAATCCCAAAATTATTCCTGGTTTAAGTTCCTAGGTTCAGTCAAATTTCAAACTTTAGGACTTTTTAACTCTTTTAAGACGAATAGGCACAATTTTCCCCGTTTCATCTGCGTTACACTCAAATTCGAATTTTAATTGCTTCACAAAACTACATTCTTGGTGTCTGCAATGAATGATTTAGAGAACTAATTAAAACCTCTGGAGTTAACCGTCGTTCTAGTGACAAAACTTCGGTTGCCTAGACCCAAAGCAGTAGACCTATGCTCAAACAAGTAACTTCCCATTTAAATTCTTTTAGTCGTTCGACATGTGCCATTGTTCCGGAGAAAAACTGGATTTATGAAAGCACTACGGCTGGGTTTTCCTCTTACCCTACAATCAACACTTTTTATTCCCACTTCTATTTGGTATAATTTAAACTCACACCACACAGATCCGTCGGCGCATCTGCCCCACGATAACTTCCTCTATGTTTGTTCCAGTGTATTTGAAATAGAACTACTTTCACAACTGACCTGATTTTCGGTCTGGCACACCTGTCGGTAGTCGGTTTCAGTCTGACTACCCTGAACCTGGACTCTCCAAGAACTCAAAGTTAAGCCCACTGGAAATTCCATGACTTTAAGTTACGTTACCAGCATTATACTGTGTTTAAATTATTGTACTGTCGATCAGTTAATAAATTACCCAATAAAACTACTTTAATTTTGTATGTGTATCATCCACCGTTAAATGTTAAGTGAAGTCTGAAAATGTAATACAAAAGTTTGCGGTGAGCACTATTTCATTTATTATTATACTTAAAGAGTTGTCCAAGTCCGAGGTTACAATTGTAGTTCTTATGGAACTAATGTCACTCTGCCAAATCACTTGGGTTTCAGGAGTGCCCCTTCCAATAAATAAATGCCAAAATTTAAAGGGTCAGACTCACTGAACGTCAGAATCAATGCGGAACGTAACTGATTTACATGTTACACACATCAGCATTGCCTTATAAATAGAACATGGAGGGATCTTTTCTAGTTGATCCGATTGATATCTGAGTTAATTCAGAAACAGAAATTCTCTTGCTGGTGTCGTAGGTTTGAATTTCACCGATCATGCTTTCATGTCATGACTTAAGGTTTAAAGACCTTTGTCATGCTTTAGCATTAAAGCTACAAAGACACACCGTGGGTGTTAGGTACCGACTGACAGCTTTTGATTTAAAATTTGAAAATTTGACCTACGTTAGAAGTTTCTTTAAACCAGTCGCTGACACCTACGACAACACATATCATAATATACACCGCAGGTCTGTGGTCTAACAGTAATTTGTGACACAAAGAACTAACTGAATCTTTAGGTTCCCGTTTCCTAAAGTAATACAACGTTTTCTTTTTACAAATTCCCTTTACCAATTCGCAAAGAAAAAATCAACCAAAGTAACAAAGAAGTGTTAGGCAGAATGACAAACAAAATTATAATCCCAAGGAATTCAACAATCTGATCAAAACTTCTTGATAGAAACCCCAGCAGAAATAAGGCAAATGGTGCCTCGGCAAATTTCACTGACCCTAGTTACACCTTTTACTAAACAACCTAACCCAATCACCCTAAATCATATGGTGTCCATACTATTTAGGGTTTTTGGGCAGAGAGAGAGAGAGAGAGAGAGAGAGAGAGGGAGCCATGAAAATGCCGATCGGATGGTCACGAGATAATCGCAAAAGTGAAGTGACGTGTGTTGGATTTCGGTTGCCTCTCACCAAACTCCATGGAAGGTCATGTGAATTCCTCATATTTTGACTGCCAAAATTTCGGGTTCGATTGTCTGGTTGGAAGCCCTGGTGCTTTGCCTTTAATGCACATTATTAATTATCAAAAAGGGACACACAAAGAGCATTTCAAAATTCTATCCATAGTGTCCATTTTTTACAGTTAATTATTGAAGTCGGATCAGTTGCTGCCTATCTCCCTAGCTCGGTAATTCTACCTTGCCTATATAATTTATATATTATATTGTTACAGTAATTCATTCGACCTTTAGTAGCAAGTTTTTAGTCAGCGGACAGAGACGATAAACGGGCGTGAGGTTCCCATCCAGGCCGTCACCTGATGTTTCCTTAGGAAGTTACCGCCAGCGAACTGACACTAATTATGAACACTTGAAACACTCTATTCGGTACCTGGAGATAACCACAGGGTGGTAACCGTTCAACCTTTCCTCATGGTCATCGGTTACTTGATTATTTTTTGTCGATGGTTGCACTGTGGCGTTATGCTTGAGGTCAGACAGGTATCAGGTTCATTTTTTGTATGAATATTAATTATATTTCTACTGTTTAATTGGAAGGGTTTCAAGGGTCGCAACTTCACGCGGTACCTGGGCAAAGTTTGCGCCAAAAGTTAGACTTCGATCTTGGACGATCAGGTATGCCACTGGAAACGTAGAAACCACAAGAACTATTTCTTTCTATTTCGGGGTGGGTTTTCCTCTTACGACGAACAACACAAAGGGCTGAATGTGAATGGAGGAAAAATAATTTAGCAAAATTCGTAAATGAATTATCCCCCGACGAGTGGCCGTCCAAACATGGTAAAGTAGTGTCAAGCAGGTGTTAAAAAAATGAAAGTGCAAGGATAGACTTCGGGTACGAAAGTTCCCAATGCTGGACTCCGTCACAAACCAGGTTTACTTACATGTATCTTTTTCGGCGATATGGAGCGATTAGGAAATACCTAAAGTAATACATATAAAAGAGAAAGAGAGGCAGAGGGAGACGAGATATAAAAGAAATTAGACCAGTCAAGTACAACTTCTGTTAACCACAGGTAACTAAATCAATTGGCAATCGATCATCAGTCGGGACACCTTATTTATTATAGCAAAGCTTTATTTTCCGTACCAAGGTTTGCAACCGAGAGAGAGAGAGAGAGAGAGAGGAAAAAACCCAAATTCAGGTACACTGAAGACTTCCAGCGGGTTCCACGCATTTCTCTTCCACCTCTCTCACTTTATTTCGGACAACCTTCTCCAGCACGGTCCAAATCTTGTTTGGTGAGAACTTTTCAGTCTCCATCAATTAATATTCGGCCTGAATTCGGGCAGTGACTTTTAAGGACGTCACTCAAAGACACTCCTCTCGATGAGAATATTCTCTCATCGGTCCTGAAAGGCTACCCGGTTTGAAAGAAAAAAAAAAAAAAACAGGAAAATTACATCAAACACTAAAACCGGTTTTACGTACTCCTTCGTGCAAAAAGCGTATCGGTCATTAGTTACTATCAGTTCATAATTACACTAACCTGAAGACTGAGTCAAAACTACTACCAAAAATGTGTATGACTAATTCATTTAACGTCTTCTTCCTTCAAAAATCGAATAATATAATATAATGATCGTAGTACATGTTATACGAAAAAAATCCATACAAATACACCCTATCAATCATTGCACAACATACTTATGCTCAAAGGAAAGTTTTATTTATATTACACTACTATAATTAATACATCTAGTAGATGTTTAATAATAAGTTATTTTAAAATATATATCAGTTGCCTACGGCCATTTGATTATAATCTCAAAGTGTCTATAATTATCCATAAAACCACCAAAGAATTATTATTAAATAATAACACAATGTACAATTAAATGTTATCTTACATTGCGTAGCATAATTTTATTATTCTTTCTTTCTGTCTTCTGCTTGTAAAAATTTTCTTTATTAGTTTTCTTACATACCGCAGCTTAATTGGCTTTTATTGCCATTTAAGTAATTCCAGAAATTGAACATTCTTACTTTTAAACTAACACGGTTAAAATTATAATTTTAATAAGGTACTGAAATGTAATTACACAAGAATTGATATAAAACCGCCAAAATAATGTGGCCTATGCGTATAACATTTTAGAAGCACACTTAACGGGGTGTACTTCATGTTTACGAAGTGTACGTATTGTACACTGCTTTATGTGAAACTAAAAGTGCATAACACCAAATACCCATTAATTATTATTCGCAGAATCATGCTTGGTAAGCCACTTATTGAAGAATAAATAAATAAACGTATGAAAACAATTAAAATCAATGTTTTCTTTTTCCGTTCTATTCTTTTTCATTCGTTTTCTCTCAAAAGGACTAGCTAGTAAAGCTTTTAATCTCTTTGCCAAACGATTCATCGAAAGTTTCGTTTACACTTGAAATTATCTCAGTTTGTTCCAAGTAGGAGTCAAGTATTTGCTTTCCGATTTATTCCACCACGCCAGGTAAATTCAATTTCTCTTCGGGCTCTTAGACGTTCAGACATGGCTGCTGTTGCTGTTGTTACTTGTAATAAAGAAATTTTGTATCTTCCTGAGTTACAAAGGAAAATGAGTCGACGCAAAGAAACAACGTTCGGTTTCCGGTGAAACAAAACACCGGGAGAGAGAAGTGTTAAGTAAACACAAATACTTGTATAATCCGACTTTGTAACGAATGTATAATGAAGCAAAACGGTAAGATACGAATTGTACTTGTAGTAAAACCCCTAAAGTGGCGAAATTGTGAATTGTATATGGATCTGGACGTAAATAACATTAGTGATTGATCTACAGAAGAAGAATGGGGTGACTTACTGTGCTGGTACGTTGCACTCGTATACAGCAGAGACAGAAGGAGAAGTTAATTGTGTTATGTGAAAAAGGAAACATTTTCTATAATTATTAATGTGTCATACCATGAACTTCGTATTCAAATATTGGAAATACCATGCAAGTAAGTTTTGTGGTATTAAAAGTAATTGTTCTGCCTTTTAGAATATACTCAGGTGTAATGTGACGTACTGTACCTAGACGATCTCACCCATTCAACCAAAACCCAATTCGTTCGACCGGAACATCAACATCACCAAATCACCGTTTCGGTGATGGAAGGTCGTCACACTTCCAATTGCCTCTCCTCATTCATCTTTCATTCGTTTTCCTTCCTAAAATGGAGAACTAAATCCAATCCAACAAAACCCAAATGTTTCCGGTTGTAAAATTCATGCAACCCCTCTAGCCTAATCAACAAACAAAAACAAACAAATTTAAATGAGTGAAATTCAAGACGGTGTGACTTCTGGCAAAGCGAGCCTGGTCGGATCGTACAAGTCACAGAAAACCACTTTTGGACGTGGTCCACCTTCCATATTTGAACTATCGGAAGGTGAAATCTCCGCTGTTTGGGACCTTTTAAACTATCAAACGATTAAATCCTAGAAAAAGTTGATATGTGATAAGAGATAGACTCTTTCTTAGAGAGCAACAACCTAAATTTAAAAAAATTTTTTTGACCACTGTCTAAGTAACTTGTAACTTAACCACCATGATCCTCAGGGATTGGAAGTTCTGGTTCAATTCTTCGGTTTTCTGAATCCGATCCTGGTTGTTAGCAACTGCCGCGAGCTTTAAAACCAAACCAATTTACTACCTTTTGATCTTGGACTGTGACTAACAACTAAAACATGGTTCTATTCAAAGTTCAGAATTCAAAAAATTATGCAGGGAAACTGGTCAATAAGGATTTTATACTGTTTTACGTTTTGCACTACTCACTAGCAGTAGTCTAAATGGATCTTCGTTGCCTTGAACTACTTCAAAGCCACCTCCGTTGGTTCTTATCCATGAAATAGGAAAATAGTCGAAAACCCCCACAAAAGCGACAAGTAAAATGGAGGAATCTCTGTAATTTATGTAATTTAGACGACATGCTTTAATCGTTGAATTTCTAAAATAAGGAAAATTAAGGTTTACGTGTTCTTCGTTCGCGTCATATTTTTGGAAAATTTTTCTATTTATGTATTGAAAAAATGAAAAAAAGCAAAGCAAAAATGGTACAATGGCAGCGGATTGACCAGTAAAAAATTTTTACGTAAACTAGTTAAGCAGTATCAGGTGTGGTCCACCAGGGTCGTCGCACAGAATTTTAAGAGGGTTAATTTTAATTGTAAAGGATGGGACAATTGGCCTTTAGGTTTTTAGGTCACAACCTGTCAACCACAGCCGCGGGATCTTTTACCGTATAGATCAAAAGAAATGAAAAACTAGAAAAAATGTACCAGTGCCAACAAATAAGACACCAAAAGATTGATTAATTAAAAGTTTTTCAATAAAATATTGAGATCAACATTAATGACTTGCTAAACGTCTCACATTCCACTTCATTTTCATTTTTTTATAACGCCACTACCTGAATCCAAAAATCCAAATTGATTTTTCTTGAATGAAACCCCCGTCTCTGTGAGTGATGACTGATGCATCTTCTGTTCTTACCTGAAAATAAAAGAAAATCAATAAGATTTTTTCATTATTTCAATAAGTAGTGCTCCTAAGGAGCATATATATATGCATTGGAACCTTGAATTCCGTTTTTACTAATAGAGATCCAATACGAGTTTTGTATTGTACACTTGACAGGAGCGGGCCTGGAACTTATGTAAGGGAATTGTGCAGAATATGTGAGATGGTTAGACAAGAATCCCGTTGGTATCCGACAGCAAAAGGAATCCTCAAACATTTAATTTTGACAGTGGAAATGCCTGAACGAAATTAGTAAACAGCACCAAGAAGCCTTCAACTTCTTCAATCTTAGAATTAAACTGAAAGTTCTGCCACTTTTTTCATTGACCTTTTTCTCCAACAGTTTGGAAAACCTTCTGACATTTTCCTCCACTTCTGTGTCTTTCGGTTTGGGGGAAAGCAATAATCAAAGTGATGGCAAGTCCTTTAGGAGGTTTAACCTGATTACGTATTTCCTTCACGTATTTGCAAGCCCTAAAGGAACTTTTTTTGAAATATTAAACGCGTGCAGCACTCAACTATCCATCAAATCGATAACTTCCATTCGGTTGGAATTTCCTCTTCTCTTTACTCTACTAATCTTTTAACTTTTCCCATTTTCATTTCGTCGTTATGCCACTTTCATCTTCGTGTGCCTTGCACTCTACATACGTCTACGATGCATTAAGAATCGGCTACCTTAAGTCCCAGTTTCATTTTACCTCAATTTCGTCGTTTTTCACCTTGATCCGTTTCCTTTTTCACTGACACATCTAATTCTCACATCGATATAGCAGACAAATTCAAGATCAATCGAAAGCTCAAACTCAAACTACAACAATTTTTAAATGTAGTCTTTTATATTCGAGCTTTACGTAGCGTGTCAACTGGTATATTGTAAGAACTGCGTTGGGTGTACGTTTTTAGTCAATCGCTCCTGTTTCGTAGAATTCAAATTTGTGCAGAAATTTATCAAAAATTGACTAAATGTCTTTACATAGAAAACATAAAAAAATGTATAACAATTCCACAACGCACGAATGTATTATATATTTATGTGGCTGCATCCTGACTGCTGGGCATCAGGCAGCGCGATTTAACTATTTCCTTCCACTAAGAAAATAAATTATCTTAACATGCAAATTATTGCACAAAATACACTTGATCAGTGTTTCAAACCTAGAGTTCATATTTTGTCCAGCAAATATAAAAGGTAAAATTCCAATTCTAAAAAAATAAACATTCCCTCCGTCAATTTCCCGTTCAATTCAAAATAGGTTTTAATAAAATATAAGCCATTAAGCAGTGTAACAAGGGTTCCTTCTTTTATTTCTCAATTAACCTGAATTCAGGAGTGCACAGCATGCCACGAGGGAATGAGTTTGGAGATGAGGTTGAAACTAAAAAAAAGTCTGATGGTCCCAAAAGCTTGGATGTGTGGTGTGGCCCATTAAAATCACGGAACCAATTTAATCACTCGCGGGAATTCTCAAATTGACTGTCCATCAATAATAAACCGGC
Source organism: Polyplax serrata (assembly GCA_037055365.1). Classification (NCBI taxonomy): domain Eukaryota; kingdom Metazoa; phylum Arthropoda; class Insecta; order Psocodea; family Polyplacidae; genus Polyplax; species Polyplax serrata. The sequence goes on along the minus strand of JAWJWE010000036.1, from coordinate 1,020,983 downwards.
GAAAAAAAGGGTGAAACGACTTGTGGATGGTTCTCGGGATAGGAACAAGCCAGGAACAAGAGCAACAACACCAACAACAACAAGAACAACCGAAAAACAAAAATCGAATATTCACAATACAAGGCAAAAACTTTAATCAGCGGCAGAATTTTTGTTTTCGTAAAACGGGGAATTTTTTGAATCCAAATGATGGACTTTAGCGGAAGTTCGCCATTGCCCTTTTTGTGTCTTCACCCCCCCCCCGCCCCCATCCGACAGGACCTGACACCGGTCGTCCAAATATCAAAATCCGGTTCTCCATCGAAACAATATTATTCGATTGACCATAAATTTTTATATTTATTATGTTCAGTTTGGCGTTTCCAGACCGATGAATGGAGTCTCTTTTTAGCATCCTCAACTTTAAACCTTTCTCCTTTCCTTTTCTTTTTATCCCTGACATCACAAGTGCCGACAACTCCAGCATAAAAAACCTCTTGACGTGAAAGAGTAACATGGAAGGCAAGCAATTTAAAAAAAAGAAGAAATTAAATAACGAGAAACGTCATTGGTTGGCCAAAAGGGTCGTCAGCCATGTATCTAAAATCATTTCCTGCTTTTAAATTAATGGGATTTTAAATTCGGTTTAGCGAAAATTCAACTCTTGGTGCTGGACTGTCGACTTCTCCTTCTCAGCCCCAACCCGGCGGCCCATGGACACAATCGCTCTAATCGAACCAACCTAGGGGACGGGAAAGACCCAGAACCCCCAAGTCCAGCATGGGTTTTCCCATTAATGGGATCTGCAGCCATCTACGCGAACCAATCATTCATCAAAACTGACATTCGGCCAGAAAGGAGAAAAAATTTTCCGCCTATTTTGTTTTATTTATTTGATTTGGAAAAGTCGGCATTTCCGTCTCCGCTTCACTCTCCATGTGTCTTCTCTATGTCTGTCCCTGTAACCCCCGGTGGTACATTTACGTAATTAAAAATCGTATCGAAAACGGGTGACGCCCCCTCAAACGGAAATAAACTATCTGTTCTAATTAAAATAGGAACAATCGGAAGTCGACTGTGATTCCAGAACTCTTTGATTGGTCCTCACGAGTGGTCACAGAAGGATAGAAAAGTCGAAATACCCGATTGAGCAAACTTGAGAAATTACTGAATTAATCAATCCCTGGAACAAGAATGGGTGTACCAGAGAATTCGAAGGTACCAGAAGAAAATCCGAAATCTGCGGAACGCTCCAAATAAATTCGAGGGTGACTGACTGAATAAACAAATAGCTCAGTCCAACTTGTTAATAGTTTACACATTTCTGAGGAACTTTAAAGTTTTGTTTGCATTCAAATTCTACTTCTGGGTCATCACCGTCAAACTGATATCTTCTTGAACGACAGACATCCGTCTGTCTAGCCAAGTGCCAAAGCTCATTCTTTTACTCCAACATCAAATTCCATCCTTTTTGACCTCTTCATCACTACAAACGCGGGGGATAAGTTTTAAATTTATAATCAGGTTTGGTATAAATATCACAAACGAAAATTATACTCAAAATTGAATTTTAAATATTTTAAAGAATCGAGACGTTTTTGCATGGGTTAGGAGCATTAAAATCATTTCTAGAAAACAGGCACCGAATGAAATTTAAATATTTGAACGTTGACATCTGCGCCTAGTTACTTTCAATTGGCTGTGTTAATTTAAAGTAGTACCTGAGTTGTTTACAAATGTCTGCAACATGGATTTCACGTGGATGGAAGGAAAGTAATCGGTTGTTTCCTATGTTTAAAGGATATTTGTATCTCAATACCAGTGAGGCTATACTGCAAACAGTAAAGCGGTAAACATTTAAAATTTGTGTTAAACCATGCTCTTTGTTCAAGTATTTTCTTATATTAAGAGTGATAACTTTGTAACACAGAACCCAAGGTAACTCAGGAAAACATACAAATTCATTAAACCCATAAAAAAATATACTGTTGGTGTACGAAAATAAAAATTCAGAACGCACAAACTTGTTCACACCATTTTAGTTATTAATTAATTTTCTATTGCATTATTTCCCAATATTAATTTAAATTACGTCTATATTTAATATGTAATTTATTTACACTCAGGTAATTCTTTTCCTTTGCCATCTGAGCAGTAGTACCCGTCATTACTACCTGACAACTCTTCAATTTCAATCTCTCAAGGTACTCTGCCAGTCTCAACTCCTCGAAAACGAATGACGCAACTAAAATTATTAACTCTTATCATTTAAATGAAATAAACTTTCTTGTTTCGTCCCCGTGTTATTTCGGTAAAACATTAATATTCAAAATATTTGACCTTGTAACATGTAACATTATCAGTACTAATTAAATAATAGGTAGCAACGATAATAAGGAGTGGGCAGGTGTGGGACCATCCACTTGCTCACCCAAAAAAAAAGACTGCTCCAGGGGGGAATTGCCAAAATGAGACCAAGACGAGGAGATTAACGTGGTCAAGCTACCGAAATTCTTGCGAAATCAATTGATCAATCAATTAATTCAAATTCTGCCATTTTTTAATTACCTGAAGGTAGTAAAATGCAAACTCATTCAAATGATATTTACATGCGATTTTATCCAATTTCTATTTTTCGCTTACAAGCTCACTCGTTCACACAGACAAACACATACATTTCGACCTTTAAGTTATTAATTTATGAAAAGTCAATTTAATTGGGACATGTCACGTCTACTAGACTAGATTGTTTCAATTAGAAAATGCAGCATCTGGAAAACACAAATGGACAACCAGTAACAACCGTACAGCACGTTTGTAATTAGTTCGTTTCGATCAACAAGGAAATCATCAATAAAGGTTAACACGGAGGAGGAAATTATTGAAAAATGTCAGAAGTGCAGATGTAATATTCCACAGGTGCAGATTGTTTGTTTGTAAGAAAAAAGTATTCGACTTCTTTCAGATGGTAGTTCTTTCTGCCTCTGCTGACTGACATAGCAGGCTTACCAGCTCACGCAGTGCTTGCCGTGTTGAATGTTTTATATGATTTAAAGCTTTTCAAATTGTCAGAAATTTTAACTTTTAAATTTGTATAATTACCACTAATTATGACCCTAAATTTAAAGTTTTAACAAATAATAACATTTTTTTAAATGAAGAAAAGAATATCCAATGGGCTGAAAACACATTCGAAGCATTAAGCATTCTCGAATTCATTTTCACTTCATAAAGAGACTTTAACGGACACAACAAATTGTCCGTGTCAGTAATTATTTTAATAGTTCACAAGTCAATGTGTAAAAACACAATTCAAGTCGACTTCTTTGTCAGAAAGTTTGTTACTACATAAAATCAATTTATCAAGATGAGATTAATTGAATTTCCACTCCTGCGAGGTGCTCTTGAAAAAGTTGTGCAACTCTCCTTCTGCTTACTATCCTGCCTTAGGACAAACAACATGAAGTAGAAATAATGTAAATAGGTAAACCGTTAAATTAATTTGCCTTTTGCAGTAAATAAGTGAGGTACATAACAAGATTCTGGATAGAAAATAAAAAAGGCATGTGCACGAAAGACCATGAAGAGTGAGAGATGTATATTCAATTATTTGCAAAGTCTCTGCCTAGCCGATCCTCTCAGCAACGAAGGAAACACTTTAGGAAAGACTAGGATGCTTAAGATATCAATTGCCTTAGGCAACAAACTTACAATTAATAAAAGTAACTAAGTAGTAGACTTCTGTGGAATTTTGCAGACATGAGATCGTGAGGAAATAAAGGAATTAAAAGGATAGGAGAGGGTAGCACGAAAGGTACTTGAACGCGAAAATCGTGTTTCATACATTGAGTTATTGAGAGCTGAACGAGTCAGAGACTGCCTCCCAGACTATCGAATTTCCTTTGATGAACATAACAGTCATTTCGCGCCATTGTGTTACAGTCAACATCGTTTACTCTATATCAGTCCAATTTCCTAAATTTAATTTCTTGCACAGAAGTAATGTCAGCCTCGCCTCAGCTACAAAAGCCTATTACTAAGGACTTCAGAGTGGCATTATTCAATGTCTTGCTATAACAACTTCTATAAACGGCTTGACAGTTTTATGCCTTACTTTTTCATTTTCTTCCGAGTTGTATCTATCAAAATATTCCTTGCTGGAGAAACATTACATAAAATTAAAACAGAAAGTTGGTGCTCTGAATGAATGATGCGGACGGATTAAATATGCTCTCGTGCAAGGCAACCCAACAGCTTTTATGGTTCATTCGCCTTTTTTAACAGGAGGCCAAATGAAACCAAAATAAAACAAAGTAAATGGAAACAGACATTCAAAATCGTACTAAAAAACACACACAAACTATTTTAGAGCAACCAGTAAGAAACTAAGAAGAATTACAAAGCAGAAAATATTCGAAATTCTTTTTTACTAGAACTACTCGAAAACCCAAGAAAGATTTATAAATTAAATCTTTTTTATAAAATAAAATTATTTACGTTAAAACTCCAATTTTGTATAAATTTAAATTTTCTATCACTATGTCTAATAGCCCCCCCAAAAGTTTGTACACAATTTAAGGTTTTAAGCTTCGATTTTTGCAGCAATTAGATGAGCATTTTTGAGCTGATGCCAAGTACTACCCTCAACTCCATAATACCGCTTTTATCAGTGTACACTTTGTGTCAAATGATTTGTTTCGTATATTCAAAATTGAAATTCACGAATTAACAACTATTTATTATCATAATTTGGACCTCGTGCAACAGAGTCCTTATAATAAAACGTCTCCACTAACCGAATTGGTGAAGAGGAATGAATTTCGAGATTTGGAATCGATACAATGCAAATTTTTCTACCTTAAAGAAACCCTGCAATGAGCGTCATTGTTGTTGCTTAATATAACATGTTCAGAATACATTAAATTAATCTAAATAATTAGCTTTTGAGCGATAACTCTGCATTCACTTACATGTTACATTTTCCTCTGCGTATCGCCCAAATTAAATCCAAGTAATCGAGCAAAGAGCCGTGAAAGTCCAACTTAATCTAAATGCATTATAATAAATTAGATTATGTATACAATAAAAATATGATGCATTAATAAATTAGATTATGTATGTGTTCCCTTCCAGCCGATGTATCCCCCACGGAGATGTGCGTACATTTTAGTTTTAGCAAGTTTTTTCCTACCAAAAACACACATAGAGCCCATAATGTACACTTTTTTTATTACTTTCATAGTCATTCCATTTACTTCACCCTTTTCAGTTTTATTACGAACCCTTTTCTGCATTTACTATTTTGTTTCCCCGATGGGAACCCGTAACGGTAGTCAAGGTGATCGGTACAAAAACAAAGGCAAACATTGATTTTTAAGTTATACAACAAAAAATAACCTGACCGATGTTGTTTTACCTGTACTTGCACGGAAATTAATTGGCTTAATTAAGTTTAGAACCGGTGAAATGCAAAACTCTGCCCTTCACGTGAAATTTCATGGATTCAAGTGTTTAAGAAAAGAAGATAACTTGAAGGAAAATACTCGTGCACAAGGGCAGTTACTCGTTATTTGTCACTCCCAATGTGTTAAAAATATAAAGTTCGATGTATCGAAATGTAACATTATTAATATATAACGCTCAAGTTAAAAGTTTCTATGCGATATCCGATGCACACAAACTTTTCCCTTCCTTCGTATTCACACTGGATTTGAACGTGACATACCCAACAAACTTGTATTTTAAAAATATTACTGATTCCTACGGTTGTAAATCACAATTAATCAATTTCTATGATTTCTACGTAAAGACTCATGTATAAAATACACGCGGTTCAATTTATATATATTGATATTATTCGGATGTCAATTCGCCTTCCGAGAAGAATAAACTTTGAAATTATGATTTAATTTACTTTCCATTTTGCGAGATTGAAAATTCGGGGCAGTAGTCCAAACGAGTCAGGTGAAGAGTCACAAAAATAAAAGGTGAGAATGTGTAAACAGAAGCCGATTGAATTTGTGTGTTACTTCCACTTTCCTGTCGGCCCTTTTTCAAACGGACAAACTTATTGCGGTTTCAATGGGATTCTGACAGAGAGATACTTCAATGAGTTTTCTTGGTGGCCATCACTTCAGGTTGACCCATTTGACCGGCCTGATTTGAAAGGGAAGTAATTTAATTCACTCTGAATGACAAAGAAATTATTCTGCTTCTTTGTCACAGAAACTTTTAGAGTAAAGTCAAAAAGGTTTGGAAAATGATAAAGACACCTGAAAGGTTGAATTTGAATGAGAGCATTTGGCGTAATAATTTGTCTGCACAAAGTCAAGGTCAAGGATTGACGGTTCCAGTTACCGACACTTGCGTAGTAAAAGCCACATATATAAATCGTCCGTCAGAAACTTCCACTAATTGTTCATTTCCATTATTTTTTCTAACCCGAATCATTACCAAATGGATTACTTGTTTGACCCGGGGGGACACTGTCAACCAATTAACATTTAAAAGCCACATGCGCAATGCAATTTACAAAATAATTCAGATGATACTCGCGGTCATAAACATCGGGTTGAGTCTGTACGCAAGCAATTTCCCTAAGCAAGCAAGTAGTGATAGGTAGATTAATTCGCTCGGCAATGACTAATTAGAATGATTGCCACCTTTCGGACTACGGAGGTCTTCAAGCCCAAGAAAATTAGTAGAGAGAAAACATGAGTTCCATGAGGATTTGGTCACCAATCCACAACTGTGAATTCCAACACTAATTAAAAATTTTAAGTGGAAAGACCGCTAAGTGTGGCAAGTATCAGGTGTGCGAGAGAATTAGGATAGTTGAACATACTCAATGTCCCAATCTGTCCAAAATTAAAAGACCTTCCGACAGCATAATTTCCGTGGTACGTAAAACACCTACACCTAGGGTGACCTGATTGAGGTCGTTACCCGCTCGATTTATCTTTACATAAAAGTTATAAAATGAAAGGTCGTGGTGAAGGTTACACTAGACGCTCCAGCTGTTGAAACGTCAGCGCCGTTGCACCTTCTTCAATATCTTCTCAAGCGCAATACGATGGAGGCTCGAGGCTCGAGTGCAAAACTTGCCTCCCAGGTGGAAAAGATTTATGACAAAAATAAAATCTGAGCTCCTAATGGCTGCCACGGCGAGCAGCCTGTCATCGACATTACTATGGTGGTCTGCGTAAAAAGGCAACGAGCGAAGTCCCAGGCTTCGAAGATTCTCATGAGTAAAATGAAACATCAGAACGGGTTCTAATTCCAATCCCAGTCTAAAAATCTGAAAATCAATAGCTGTGGAATGGCTTGAGTAGCCATTTGTTCATTTGCAAACATTTAGGTAGGGAAACAAGATGGTTGCCTATGTACCTACAATAAACTCAATAAACTCAATGAATAAATAGAAAACACAAAACTTTTGGATGATATTATTTAGTGATCGAAAATATCTGTACTACTGTAATTAATATATTAAAACTATTGTGCTTCTATTTTAAAAATTAGAACCACATTTGCACAACGATATTTATCTCCTTAAGAAAGAAATATCTCGAATACGAATCCAGCGAGAACATTATGATCCAGAAAGACAAGTATTTATTTTGGTACCTCGCAGAATAACGTCAAATTTCTCTTACGGTAATTTTTTGGTAGAAAAAGCAACGTTCTATAATAAAGACGTAAATAAGAGCATAAGAATAGTATTAACGCAGCGTCACGTAATTGCTTGACAAGCAATAATCCCGTACGTCTCAAATGGAGATTGTTCAACGGAATTTTTTGGAAAACTTTTAATAACTTCTTGTAACTGACAAATTCAAAGAAAGTTCAAAAGGAAATTAAACAAAAAAAATAAAAAATCAATGCAAAGTAGTACTTATTGTGTTGGGAATAGTGAAATAGTCTAGCTATAGCAAAACTAATGGCAAGAGCAAGGCTGAATTAAACTTTCAAATTGTCCAAGTTTCAATTTAAAATAATTCTAAATCTCTTCTGAGTACATTGCCAATATCAAGAATGTATAATGCATTATGTATTGTATTACACAAGTTACGTGTTCCTTTCCAAGGTTTTGTAAAAAAATTCCAATCAGGCATTGCGTGAGGTTTTGAGTATCCCCTCCTCCCAAAAAAATAATAAAAACTTCGAATGTCATCTGAAAGGGTTACAGCTGGCAGGGACGGTTGCCGGCCAGTGAACTGAGCATTATTTTCCTCTACGGTGTTCATGCACATATACACACACGTGCACATTTAGATAAGGACGGAAAAAGCTTTGTGTTAAGCAGAAGCAGACTTTTTGTTGACGAAAAAGAAGGAGAAATCAGTTAAGCGGGGCAATATATATTTGTAATGTTAAATAAATCTAAATTTCCATTTTAATAAAAAAAAATTTCCTACTCGAAACAAAAGGTCTTTTACTTTGAACGTTCAGTATTGGCACCCACCGTGCTATTTCACTTAGGAGTAAAATACGCAAGGAAGATGACTATAAAAATAAGTTTGAGAGAGGCAAAATGCCTTGGATAAAGGTCATTTAAATTTGCCCTTTAAGCAACCCATGAGGACCCCTTCCCTCCAGTAACGTCATTCGTTTTGGAAACATTTATTTAGAACCTGAAATTTTGTGTACCTGGTTTTCGGCTTGCCAACTTAAAAGTAAAAAACCAGAACTCATATACATTTGGAGGACGGGAAAAAGCCGAAGGAGATTTTTTTGCTTTTGCCTTTTTACCCAACGTCCATGAGAAAAAAAGACTACAATTCCTTATGGGTTGAATTTTTGTACCTCACTTTGTGTTTTTTCCTCTGCGTCTACCGCTACCTGACTTACTTCCCAAGTCCTTTTTTCAACCCTTTGACCTGAGTAACGGACGAGAAGGTCAGAGAAAAAAACTGTCCACTTTTCGTTGGAAGTCTTGCCCATTGCAAATTTTTCTACTTAGAGCAGAATTTCTGCGACAAAACTTACATAGTGATTTTTCTTACACTTGAATTTTCCAACTTGGTCGCAACTAAACTAGTTCAAAAAGAGCAAAACCGAAAAGAGCAGCAACCAGTAAACTCTGCAGTAACCTTTGACAAGAAAATATTAATATTTTAACCAACCGTCAGTCTAATTTTATAAAGATATAAAGGAAACATTAATTGTGACAAGTGAAATTCTTTGATTTCCTCATTCCATGCAGGAAACAACCAACTTTTCCAAAACTTTTCATTTGGTGAGACATGAGATGTAGCTGTCAAGGAATGTACCAGACCTTAAGGCCCCTCAAATCTAAATTACCTTCTAAAGAGAGGTTTACTATTAAACGTAGTAAACCACTGCTAACCTGAGCATGTACCATTTCCTACAAATTTTTATGTTATCTTAATCAACCAAGATGGATCGTAAAACGCCATGATATATTACATTTGTAATTGCAGTGAATGTAATACCAAATTATTGCGACATTTAAGTACGTTTGACCTTTAGGTTCTTAAGAATAAAAAAATGTCTAATAAATTAATTGATGAATGAGAACCTGAGTAAGGAACTGAAAGGGCATCAGAGGTATGACAACCTCGATGAAATGTCCAAAACTACTATTACGCATTCTGTTATGTACATAGAACCTGGCAATTCCCAATATATTGACTTTACGGAGAAGAACAAAATAAACTACACCTAAATTGCTATATATATATTGCTTTACCTTCATTCCACTTTTGCATTCTAAATCGATGGATTTATAGTGGCAGTTACAAAAACAGACTACTAATAGCATTTGAGGCTTAAGTAGGAAATTTTAAAAGTGGAAGGAAGGTAGGTAGATTGATAGGTAGAGGAAGGAAGGAAAGAAAGGAAAGAAAGAGAACACTGGAATAATTACAGGTAACACATTGCAACACGATTTTCATGCATATGTATGAAGCCCGGGGTTGATGAAATGGTTTCGATCCTATGTATACATGTGTACAATGTGCGGAAAGAAGGAAAGGAGGTAGCGGTAAGGTGGCAGAGGGGACCTTTTGGGACACCATTCCTTGACCCGAAAACAATGGTTAATAAGTGAGTAGCACATGTTGTATTGGAAGGAATGAAATTAAAGAAAAAAAATACGAAAGAGAGAACAACACCAACAAGGAAATAATAAAAACGGATGTTCGTTGACTTACGGTATATAGGATAGGTGCGATCGTGATGACAAATCAAGTACGTGTTTAACTACGGTTACCCAGAGGAGTACCTGGGGGAATATGAAATTTTACATTTTGATTAACCGGTCCGTTTCCTACAAGTTCCATTTGTTGCATTCGGTTTTTACTTTTGTCTACTCGGAAATTTAATTATTCTTCTGACGAGTTTGATTGTTCTCCTTGCTCGGCAGACTGAAGAAATCTTTTTCTAGCTCATGGAAATAGACAAATGGAATTTGAGCTGTTCCCCAATAGAAAAGAAAATATTTTTTTGTGAAATGAAACCAATAAGATTAATGGTGTGATTTCGGGTTTTATCCGCTTTCCCATAAAAGTCAGAACAATGAAATTTTGGATTAATGGAGAAAGACGATTCGAGGTACCCGCGTACCCGAATAGGTACGAATTCCACCTTCATAAGGTTTCACTATTAGCCTAACATATGAATTCCTAATGTTTACATCGTATTTTAAGCATGAAAACACCGAAAAATTATTTTGAAATTGTTTAGGAACTATTGGAATGTCGGTTCACGTACCTGGCCAAATACTGACGTGTATTAGTATACATGCGAAATATATTCAAGTGGAAATGCTTTTGCATTAATGTCGAAGTGTTACTAATAATGCACCATACCTAATAAAAGGCCTTGACTCATACGGTTCACACATGAATGTTACACAATTGGGGGTGAAACTTGGAATAACCATAATGGTACCTTACCTGAAAATATAGCACAAAATAAAATTCAAAATAACATTCTAAGATTATATGTAATGTTACTTATTCTAACATTATATGTAAATTATATTAATATGCTAAAATACAATACTAAACATACAACAAAATACACATCAAGTATAAATCAATTTTTTGTGTCCCTCCTTATAACCGCGGTATGATTCATAACAATGCATACAAATGTGTACATTTTATAGTTTTTATACTAATGTTAGCAATTTAAAAATTCTCAAATACGTTCCTCTATTTTTATTGACCAGAAACTGAAAGCATTTCGAATAGGCTACAAGACTTAAGTAAGCTTTTTCGGTGCAAAACAACAAATTCATCGTAAATAACTAAGCTAAAAATTCCCTGAGAAAGTCAAACAACATTGGGACTGTATACTTGTAACCCACTTTTTTAGTGTAAAGGCATTCCATCAGAGTGCAAAGGAGCACCGAGAAAAGGCTGATTCTCCTGAAAATGTACAAATGGGAGAATAAAAAAGGCTAAAGGAAAAGAGAAAGAGGACAAGTTAAATTAGCAAACGATGGCTGGAAATGGAGAAAAGCAATGGTTAGGGAGAAGGAAAAAACTTCTTCACAAAGACGAAAATTACGTTTCATTTTCCTTCCATTTTGCATATACCTTTCTAGAGAGAGAGAGAGAGAGAGAGAGAGAGTGCGTCAGAGGGGCAATGGGCGAAAGAAAGACGGATGGACGGAATGCCAAGCACGGAAAACATAATTCTGGTTTTAAGGACAGTCAAATGGAAATGAATTAAACCGCAGGGCAGCCAACAGCAAGGGGGGGTAAGAGAAAAAAGATGACGTCGAAGAAACCTGGTAAATGTGGGGAAATTTATTTTTTAAAATATTTTTTGTGACGTTTCGCTCGTCTTGTGTTTTTTCCCTTCGTCGAGATTTTGAAATCGAATTCCCCCGTCTTCCTGAGAAAGAGAAAGAATAATATGGTCGACAAGAAATTCGTCTGACGAGTGGGAAATGCGACGCGAGAGACCCGAAGGTTTCAGACTTACACAACTATGTTTCAAGGTGGAAATGAACATGACACTAGTCGAATGACAAAAACTGCAAACGGGACAAGAGCAATGAACGTTACCCGACGGGTAATGGGCACCGTCGTTTCAGAGGTATCAAAATCAATATATCTAACCGATCAATCGATAGATCAATTCCTGGTATCAAGTAGGAGGAAATACGTTCCGTCGTGCCTACGCAGTGATCTTCAGTTTCCTTCATTCGACCCATCACATTTGTCTTCCCATCCAACATCTTTTTTCTATTTACTCATTCAAAGTTCTGCAATTTTCAAGGTCCACCATTTTGTTGCAATATTTTTTAAGCTGGTAAATAGCACATAATCAATATCTACTCAGAAACTAAAAAAATGCACTGCAATAACAATCTCCACTTCCAGGAAACAAAGAAGCACTCTTAAATAAGTGTAATTACAAGTACAGCACTGTTGAACTACAAAAGTTTACTACTATACTATACGGTACTATAAATAAAGAAGTAGATGTAATGTTGAAAACTATGTATGTCAAACAAACAAATCCTACTTCCCTCATAGGAGTTTTCTGAAGGTGGTACTTCAACCAATACCACGGCTGCAGCTTCAGTTCCAATTTCTAACACCTGCTACATCGCAGATTCTCCTACAACATTTTCCTTAATCCAAGTTGAAACCCAATTTCCTTCCGAACTTCCATTACAATGAACGGCCATCGGGGTTTTGTTTTTTTCCTCTCGAACCTGACCATCCATCATTTAACCACGACTTATATATACATTTTTCTTTATTCTCATTTTACTTTTACTTTTTTTCCTTCACTACATCCAATGGTAGTTGCCATTACGTTATAATTATTATTTCCATCCACCTGCCGCTGAGCAAAATTTAATCTCCGTTTGCACCTGCCTTGGATGAGGCTTGAGATGAGGCCCAAGTCTCTGCTACCATGGCTCTTCTGGGAGTCCCGGTGGAACGTGTGCGGCGTGCCCATTCTTTTTTTAGGTACTACAGCGTTCAATTTCATTGTTTTCTGTACATGGGGACGGTAATTAAGAAGCCTGAACTACGGGGCCCACGGCTCATGTTCCATCAAGTCATGTTCCAAGGCTTTTGGGTTGCTTTCTCGTCTCTTTTTTGTGCTTTCCTCTCTTTGTTAATTTTAGTGTTTTCTACCGCATTATCTGTCACTTTTCGGCTCGGTGAATACAATTTCCTTAAGTGCAGCATCCCTTTAGATTTTACAGTCGCAACCACGAGAAAGCTCATTTCCTCAACATGTAAAGTAGTCGTCGAGTTAAATTAAAATTTCTTTACAATCACCGCGCCAGTTAAAAATGTCGAGTGCAACACATTTCTTTCAAAACCGTTGCTGTTCATCAACTCAAGTTCAACAGAGTTCAATATGATGGCAATTGATTGAGTTTTAAAATTGTGAAAAATATATTACCAAGGATCACAATCAATGTGTACGTCATTCGTATTGAATTTACTGAGACTAATTTACTAAGGGTTTCTGTTGAATATCGGCGAGGTTGTACTGATCGTGTGACTAATTATTGTATAAATTAGAACTACTACGGCATTCAACCGAATGATTCTTGAATTGTAGAATGCTAATTTTCTATTATACAGCCAACCCTACAGGGTACATGTATTAAAAATTAACCCAATTATATTAATCGATTGGCTGTAATGCCTCACACCAACTTATATAGTTATTATAACATACAGCTTATACGTGATTCTTTATATCATAGGAATTCCTTCCTGAGTTCATTTCCTACGCAGGTCAGCCACTGATCTAATATGATGTTCTGTTGGAATCAACTTAACACATTCCTTAAAGTGTCGTGATAGGACAATAGTGTTCGACATCGTGTGTTTCTTTCCTTGTACACACGGACAAATAGTCTGATAGTGAATTAATAATTCGAGCATGTCACTTCGGTCGATCCCCGACTTCAACATCTGGTAGCAGTCTGAAGTCGTGTTCCCGTGGTCGCTGCCTTGCGCCCATTCAACACAAACAAACCCAGTCACGGACCCAAAGACACACGCATTTGTGTGCGTCTCCAACCATTTTGTTTTCGCCATCAGGTACACCTGTTTCCTGTGTTGCAAATGATTCAACTGACGCAATATTTACTTCTATAAATATTCATCGTGGTGGCTCTGAGTCCCTTCCAACAGAGAAATATTTAAGTGTTTTCATTTACTTTAACTTTGCATCATGTAATAAATAGTCAAAGTGTAACAATATGTTTTAAGTATTATAATTATAACACGGACGCTACCGAACACAAAAATGAATAGAGGAAAGCCAAAAAACTTAAACAAGACGGAGGCAATCGAGAGGAGGAAAAAATTAAGCCTTTTATTTTAATTTACAAACAAATTTATAGTTTTGTTGTGTATTAGTAAGATTAATGTAGGGGTGAAATATAGAGGTGAAGAACAGAAAAAGTTGTTCTTACCCTGAAAAACGAGAACAAAAATGGTGCGAGTCATTTACTCAGGTGTAGAAAGGCTCAAAAAACGGAAATTATATGTCCGAGAAAGGGCGAAAAAGAATGGGAATCAATTCGAAAGATTTCAAAGACAAAGGAAATGCCGTAGAAAGCAGCGGAAGTCCAAAGACCAGTTTCGTACCTTTGAATACGTCAGAAAAGGAAAGGGAAATCAACATTTTCTCTTTCCATTGTCGCAGCAGAAAAATACGAAAAATTAATGAGAAAATGCGTAGAAAAGAGAATAGTCCCTTCCAAGTGATCTGTCTGTTAACTCAAACTGACTTAACAACACCACGTTCTCAACTTTCTGCTTTGGATAGAATTCTTCCACAATCAACGTCTTGTGCAACTAAAATTCTGTTAGGAGACGTTCAATTACCAAGGGGAATGCTAAAAGCATCTTTTAAGAACCTGACATACCACCCTGAGAGTTTCAGAATTTGGAGTAAAGATGAGTCCTAAATATTCACCACATCGAGAAGACGTTCACCAATAAATGAAGGTTCGAAGAGAAGCAGACATGTTGCATCTGCGACCTCACCATCTTCAGGTTCGAATTGCCGGAGGGAGACCATCAACTCAAAAAAAAAACTGGTTTCAACACAGAAGAGATTCTTCCATGGACAAATTTGACTCCATCTGGTCGGGAAGCCTTTACAGCTGTTCGGTGAAAGTGCGGCAACGTCACATTGCCCCCTTCGTCTGAGACTTGGCAACGTTGCAACAACCAAACACTAAAAAGAGGGACGACGCTTACTGTCTTTTCGGCCCTGCGTCGTCCCTCATCGAGTGCATTTTCTCATGTTGCACTCCGGTCGTGAATGCACTTAGACTCGTGTGTAGACGTTCACTATTTTTAGAACTCGACTGCATCGACAATCTGTGTTTTCCAGGCTTCCACGCGTAGGGTACCTCCGCAGCAGTCCTATAAAAACTGCCTCCCGTTAGGGAAACTACACAGATATTATTGAAAAACTAGTTCTATTAATAAAACTTATGTAATTTACGGGTTTACTTTCACGTGACATGACACCATGCGATTGGGCGCCTCCACAGCTCTTTTTTTTATTGCTATCTACCAATGGCCAACCACGACGGTAATAAACAACTGGTCGTTGAAATTATTTGGTTTACAACATTGTCATTTTCAATTAACGAAAATTCTACCCAAATTTTTGGTCATTCATAACTATACTAATTCACTACTAGGAATTCAAAGAAGAATAGTTTTAGTAACACGAAAGTACAAATTTGAACACGACATATTATTTCATTTCGAGCAGATTTTGATTCGAAATTCAAACTTTAACGATCTTGTCTGTTTGAAGTCTGTTTGTGCAGCAATAAGAGTCGACAACCTCCACGAACGCCAACCATCCTCCAATTTAAAAGGGATGTTGTCTAGTAATAGATCGGGGGTAGGGGATGTGTGAAACGGAGGGAAATTCCATTTGGGCCCCAAACAACCCCGTGTCTGTTGTACAAAAACGTTTTCTAAGGGAAGTTGAGAGCAGAAAGAGCAACAACAACAAAAAATCGAACATTCTTGTTCGTCTTGGATGCTTTTTGTTTCACCGGGTTCACCTCCTGAGTACCTGTTTTCATTTTCTATTAATAATAATAGGTGACAGAAAAAGGTCTAGGAATTTGTGTGCCCGTGGCAGGGCAGTCTGATCGACTACAATGTTTTCAAATTTTCTTTTTATTACGACTACAAGGAGTAGTTTTCCCTAGTTTCTTTTCGATTTCTTTCCCTTTCACTTTACAGCTTGTCGGAAATAGTTTTCAGCTAATAATTGGAAGTCAATTCAAATTCTCAAAAAGTTCCTTTCCCAATCGTACCGATTGGAGGACCAACTTGACCGGTGGAGGCAACAATAGCAAGTTCAATATTTCGTCGATATTACAGTTAAACTCCCAACATTATCAGGAAGTTACTCTACTGCTTTATTACTTAATGTCAATTAATACAAAACTGTAGGTTTTAGGGGTAAAAGTTAGAGAATTCTTTACTGGAGTGGTAACTCTTTCAATCCTTTTGTTCAAGCGTTGAGCGGCCATTCATCCAGAATGCTACGGATGTGTTTAGAAATCCCTTTTAAAGCTACCCTTGCATTAGTCACCCTTGTCGATGGACCAGTCGCAAAAAAGCACATTAGTGAGATGCGCGTTTCCAATGGAGACATGCCTTTGTGTCTTCCATCACGACTAAATTGTGTTTCTAGCACGCGCATTACCGAATTCATCAAATTTATTTTGTTATGGAACTAGTTTAGTAGGAGTAGTTCAAAACATCATTCTCTCGATTGTATTCCTTGCCAAAAACCAGTATTGTCCCCAAAATTTAGCTCCGCGGTCTGATATTTGTTTAACTCTGTTTTTTTGGCTCTTCTGAACTCTCGTACGGCACATCTGATTATCCGGCTATCATAAGGGTTCAGTGCATAAAATATGTAACATCACATAAATTATACAACGTGTATATTATATTCCTTATGATTACTTATCTCAAGCTCCCAGTGTAGGTTTCCCGGGCCAGATATAGCGATCCATATGAAAAGCCCAATTCAAAGTTCCCTAAAAAACCAAGGTTCTGCAAAAGTTATTAGGCTAAGTAAGGTCAGAGCAGACCCAAAGACCTGAATCATATCATCAACATGACGTCTAAAGGTTTTTTCCCATCAGAGTCTTCAGCCAAAGGATACAGAGTACCATCGTGCGACTGCCCTTTCATGTCGGTATTTAAATTCACCATAAAATCTAAAAAATTAAACATTTATGTTACGCAGCGCATTAATGACATGGGTAAAAAAATCAATTTTGCTACAAATTAACTTTAATTAATGAAAAACTCACGCCTTGGAACGCTCCAGGGCGCAATGAATTTGCGCTCGCGTTTATGCCGTAACATTAATAAACATAAATCACGGAGGGTATGGTTTGGGTCTTCTGTGTCAATCCTCACAAGTAGTTAGGTATGTACCAACGAGCAGTCGTGTGTAAATGAGAGTCCGTGTTTGTGGCTAGGGTGTAGCAGTACTACCAACAACAGTCTCAAACAGCATTCTCATTTTACGATCTTCGTTATCCGTATTTCAAAAAACGTACTCAAAACGCAAGACGTACTCTGAACAATTACTCTTCTCCCTTCATCCTTCTTCAACTCGGGCATGAATTATGCGTTTGCTCTTGGCCACATGGCCCTATTTTATTCCCGGTCACAGACAAGGTCCCCGAGAAAGCAGATGGGCACCTTTTTGTATATTCGTCCATGCATACGTACACGCGTATGGTATCCTGTGTGGGTAATGCAAAAATGGCCCTAAGCTCCAGCAAAAAAACCGTGCCGAATATATATTTTTATCGTTTTTGTGGAATTAAATATAAATACGGGAGGCGGGTAAATAATGGGACGTTCTCCTTTTATACAGGCACGCCATTGTTGCCAGGACGAAAACTACACTAGTCGAATAGAAGGAGACAAAAAATGTAGAATTTAATATTTTATTTCTATGTTTTTTGCTGTTTTAATTGTGATAAAATGTGTAGGGACGTTGGCCGCGGACTGGAGATTGGTTTTTCGTGTTTACACACTCTCTTTTTGTTTATTAATATCATCGCATGTCCCGTATTATATTCCTCAAAAAAAGGTACTACAGGAAGAGATGGGAAATCACCGTGAGAATTTTAGACGTGTTATTTTTTATTTGATCCTCTTTTTTTGCTCTTTCTACCCTGGAACAGAGAGCACGCTTGCCAAGGGCGGACAGGAATAGGGGAACTAGAGATACCTGCTTTGGGAAATTTCCGGTAAAAGTCGGAGCAATTCCTAAAAAGCAGAAGGCAAACAAATATACGGTCAAAGTAAACAGAAAATAAGGGAGATGTGCAAAGAGGACATCAACAGTTTTAAGACCAAAGCACCTAAAAACTATGTTTGAGTGAAAGGTATGAAATTTTCAAATTGTCAAAAGAATCATGAAATTCGAACCGCAGGATAAAAAGAGATCTCTGAAGTACATAATTGTTGACTTGGGAACAAACTGCAATTAAATTGCAATGCAGTGACCTCCCTTTCGGTAAACAAAGTTCACTCCGATGAGAAGATGTACTCAATTAGCTAATTAATACGTTTAATCAGTCGAACAAAAATTTTTCAACGGATCACTCGAAAAGGAAGGCAGGTAGAAGAAGAAAACGCAAGCTGAGGAAACTACCAAAACAGGATGAAGCAATGAAAACAGAAAACATTATGAAAAATATAATCTCTTAAGGAATAATTAAGATGTACAATACAAGAAAGTTGTAAACTAAATTTTCATTCCTGTCTCTCCGAAACGCTTTGAATATGTACTACTGAGTACATACGACTTTTGAAGTATATCTGAACTTGTAATCTTTTCCTTATTCAATTCACCAAACGAGACAATTTGAAATGAAATAAACCAAATAGACCAACTCAGACCGAGAAACCAACTCAATAAGGACAAGTAGAAAGTATTACATAATATTACAGAATAGGAATAACGTTGAATGCAGCAAATCAGGGACTTAAAAATCCAAAGGGATTCAGTACGAGTGGCCAAAATTAGCCGAAATTGACGAGCTACCCAAAAACGTACGACGCACCGATTCGTGAGGAGGACCACCTTGAATCGAGAGTGAAAGGATACTCTTAAAATATAAATAGGAACAACGGATCAGGTAGTTTAGGGTCCGGTTCTTAGGTACCCAAGCCAAGAGTTCACTCTTTTAGACTGTACTTGCAATAAACGTGATTTCCGTTCTACGTCCATCAACATTCTGCTACTTGGAAGGGTAGCTCTCTGTTCTCACGAGGTGTACCACTGGCACCTTCTTTGTTGGAAACCACACTACTCGTGGCCTCGCCACCTCCGAAGAATAAAATTTACAATTTTCTTCTTTGTCTGCTTACCATACCTGTTCTTTTATTGCATCCAGTCAGTTTATTATTTTACTTTTAAGATTTTCAACCGTTCTCCATTTTTATATTCTACGTCTGGCTTTGAGTTGCAATCGATCTCGCGAGTTATTGCTTACCTGCAATATAAAAAGAGAACAAAAAATAAGTTTGTTGCCAGGCAGTCGATTTATTACAATAGTGAATTTTCTTCGTGGTATGATTCATTAGAATAGATTCTGAACAAACAGTCTTTAATACAACTATTCCTTTGGGACGCACGGAGTGGACAAAGCCAATTGCAACTTTAAAGAAGGAAGATTATTTCATAAATACTGATAATTGAACACTGCTAATAATTCTTAGGCTTTTGTATAGATCAACAACTACTTTTCCATCAAAATTCGGCAACAAAAACAACTAAATTCAGATTGTAACGAAAGAAATGGTTAGACTTTTATGATTGATGGTTGCTTACAACAACAAACTTAAAAACAGACAATATAAACAAAAATGAAAGGAAAAATAAAATGGATATTTGTCAGTACCGAGCTTTGTATCCTTAGATATTTGTAACCCCAACGGTTGGTGCGCCTGCTTTATCCATCACACCCACCAGTACCATCAATGTTCCACTCGCTCAGTCAAGAAACCGTGTTGTCGGACATCATTATGTTACACACCCCTACCCAAATGAACAGTACAAGTAAGCAACCGACTTGACAGTCACTGTCTCGTCAACCATATCAAATTCCCATTTAAATGGTGAAACACTGCCTTTTGGCCATCAACGGCAAAACAACCTGATCCCGTCCGATCCAGTTCCGGCTTTCCACATCCCGACGAGTCAGACTCTTTGTTTTTGCTGA
Source organism: Polyplax serrata (assembly GCA_037055365.1). NCBI lineage: Eukaryota > Metazoa > Arthropoda > Insecta > Psocodea > Polyplacidae > Polyplax > Polyplax serrata. Next base: position 1,000,747 of record JAWJWE010000036.1, on the reverse strand, counting down.
AGAATTTTAGTTCCGAAAATGGCGAGTTCACCGGTCTGAGTCATTGGAAACAGTCAATGCCGCCGAATTTCGGTTTCTTCCGGTGGAAACGACGACCAGAGAGGTGCCAGGCCTTGTTGCAATTCGCCTAAAAAATCCCTGTGTCGTTGGACTTTTCTATTGCGTGTATCGAGGCATAAATAAATGCTGAACTATGATGACTGTTCTACCACCCCTTCGTTTTGTCTTCTCAAGTGTAAGGGCAAAATTTGCCATCTGAGAGCTGAAAGAAGACCCATGGAATGGGTCGACAAAATGCAACGTTTTCTATGCTGTGCACACGTCACCCTCTTTCGCTCTCTCTATTTCTGTAGTTCTGCTTGTTCATGTCAGCTATTTTACTTGCAGTTTCAGATGCATGTACTCAGAGGGTGTAGTACAGATCTCTCTCTTATTCCATTTCTCTATTGCCCGATGTATCAATGACTGTGTTCTGTCAGCGGGACCCTTAGGGTCGATTTTCCCCATCGCTCGCCTCGAGTCAGCGATTTCCAAGCAATTTTTTCATTTGCCAGCGACACTGACTTGTTTTCATTTCACCCCAAGGGTAATTTCCTTTTTTACTTCTACGAAAGAGATGGATGCAATATCTTTGGAAGGGAGGATATGAGACAGCTTAGAAAATGCTAGGTAAGGGTAATTTAACGTCAAATTCAGTTTAAGAAAGCCTGCAAATAAATTATAAAGGCGTAATGATGATATCGATGATAGACATAGCGGATGGCATAGCGGAAAAAGTGGACAAGACAATGACATTGGTCTGAATCCACTGTACGAAGTTAATGAAATTACGTAAACATTGCAAAAACAGAAAGAAAACCAATGAATAGCTCCAATGATAGTCGAAATACAAATTGAAATAATCATCGTAATTACTTCACAACACCAATCGTTATGATATACCTGATTTCATTGCACAAAATGGAAACGATTTATAGGCAATGCTCCGTAAATAACAGAAATTATTCGTGTAATTGTCTAACAAGAGAAGACACAAAGAGAGGACTTTTCATCTTAAACAAACCAAAATAACAAAATTTACAGAACTGTTAAAATTGGATTTTTTAAGTCCTTCACATGTGTAATTTATATAAAAGCTATTCTTGAGAATAATACACTTTACGATGGCAGGTGCAAGACAGGTGGAAGTTGTGAGAAAGAGACGGTTTCACGTTAACGGCACCTAACGGGTTCAAGTACCCGCTACATACAAAGTAACTCCCTTTAATACAACGACACCACCAAATTTGTTACCTTTAATATCAACCAAACTTATTTGTCTGGACGTTTTAGTCTGAAAGCTTTAGAAGTAAAAGTAACTTTTACGCGGTGGCAGATTGGGCGTAATTCGGAAACAAATTAAAATTAAGTTTCCTTAACTTAAGAAAAAAATCCGCATACAAAATGTTTAATTTTTAATATGTCAATATAATAATAAATTAAATAAATAACAAGTTTACATTAAACTAATTAGTGCTGTCGACATTGCAATACAAAAATGTTGATCAATGTGAATCGCATAGTAGGATGCTGGCTTTAAGCAAAATAATTTCAGTTATGCTCCATTTTTCTCACGGATTCAGTCACATGCAGAAAATGCATTTGGTTTACTAGCAGAAGGTTATCGGAAGTGAAAGTAAATTCTATGCGTTATAAGTAAACAATGAGTATTTGCACGGAAAAGTGCCTAACAAGTGTGACACTGTCTCATTTCAATTTAAATTTTGATATTAATAAGATGAAACAAGACAAATAAAAGAAAGAATAATACCATCCGGGGAAGTGATCCGGCCAGGAGGCAGAAAGAAAAAGAATCCCTTAGAATACAAAGTAGATGGCCAGAATGCAAATAATGAGACGAAAAATTTTCGCCTAGTAGCCAAATGTTCCGAGAATGAAACTACACCCAATGAAATAAAAATTAACACGATTTTTTGAATTTTGGTTTAACCTTTTGGCCCCCGTCCGGCGGAACTTTCTGATTTGTCGAACCTCAAAACAGCAGAAGATGTGCGACAATAAAGCCGAACCTTACAACCTCTGGTCAACCTTCTATTAATTCACATTTAATAACCGCACCCCCTTCCCATCGTAGGTTACAATCCTGTTTAATGACCCTCCACCTTAATCCAACTGCAATCGGTTGCAATTCGTCCATTCAAATGTACCTATTTTCTTTTCTTTCCTAACTTCCATAATGATGGACCGCGCACCTGTGACAAACCTTCTCCCATTTTCATCCCTTCATCGCCGGCCATTATGAAATTTAATTTTTAATGACCCTGTGTGACAGCACCGTAACAGGAAATTGACAATAGGGGCATTAGAGCGTTCTTCCCTGTTTCTTTCCATCAAAAAGTTGTAATCAACAAATTCAAAACCTCATGTAAAATCAAAATAGCGTTCATGAAGACTTAAATTAGAATATTTCATACATATGTGTAACTTGTTCCTTACAAAACTACCAAAACTACGATACGCAGAGAACGTATACCACTTATACCCCTGCGACAGCAGTCAATAAAATAAATTTTCCATTTATCTAATTTCCGCATCGGAGCTGCGAACTTTAAAAAACTATATTTTTGAAGCTTAAAATATGTATGGTTTAAAAGAGTGGGACGTTACCGAACGGACAAGTACACCCACAAATAATCAACAAGTGATTAGTTGCGGACAAACCTGAACAAATCCTGGAAAACTAATACCGATCGTCGATCCTGGACGTACCAACCAATGATGGCGAAAGCAGTGCTCCTGTCGGACAATGACTTCTCGTTCCCGTGCAACTAAACGTCTACCAAAAGTCTGAATTGGTAAAAAATTATTTGTGATAAACCAATTTATGGCCAGATAAAACTAATTAAAGACCACTTCAGCGCGAATGTTACGAATACGTCAAGTTATACTTCACTTACTTGGACGTGTACCTGAGTGGGCAAAATACTTTTATTAAACCTTACATTTTAAGTAAAATACTCTGCTCAGATTAAACTCGGAGAAAACCGAATGTTTTTTCTTTTATTTAACCGGCGCTTTGGGTTGCTTAGTTGAACTTGTGGAACATTTGTGTTGGACAAGGTTTCATTAAAGTGTAAATAGTATGCAGCAATTTTTAATAATTACGCAGGCATTAACTGCTGGATTATCACATTGAATCATGTCATTAATTATTTGAGCTGTAACTGCGTTATTAAATTTATTTTATTAGTATTACACAAAGAACATTTTCACGGATAATGTTTTGGCCTCTATGAGTCTGTCCTGTACTTCTACTGCCTACTACGTAGTCTCATACTGTGTCACAACTAAGTTCCCAACTACAATATTTTACTACTCCACTTTATATTATCTTAAATTATTCTATACTGAGGAGTAGTGCTTGTATTTGAATTTATTGCCAATTGAGTTCAGTTCCAAAGACTTTTCTGACACGAAGTAATTCGTCGAACATCAGGTTGTGTGTTACACCCCAACACCGAGTGCTTCTGACATCTTAATGAGAGACGAATTTAAAAGCGTTTCTAATATTGACGTCAGCCCCAAGTTTTAAGAAATGCAATGGGAATAACTGAAATCGCTATTTCTATGTTCATTAATTTACTGTCAAATTAGTGATGACTTGAACATTTCTTACATCATTGAATAACACTGTAAATTATCTGATTGTTTTATCTTATAAATTATTTTCTAAATATTATTGTTTGTATCTTAACGTTCGTAAAACTTATTCATAAAGCACTGTGAAAATTTTTAATTGTTAATGTATATTAAAGGGCTTATTTAAGATTTGTGTTGGGTTTATGGTTTTAACGTCGTCTAATACTTTTAATTGAGTAATTGATTACCTATTAAACAGTTTTTAATGAGGTTAATAAGTTATTCCGGTATTTTTATTCTCTTCTTGCCATCATTGCTACCCGAAATAGAAGAAGAATAGAAAGTTAGCGTATACATATATATAAATATATATACATATACTTCAGGTAAAAACCTGAAATATATATCATGAATAACATAAAATGCCGAGTGCTATTAAAAATAAAAACATTACGTTTCGAATGAATGGCGTATTCCCAAGGAAATAACCGAGCAGATCAAAACCACGCGCGCATTATATATGCGTCAACTTGAACCAGAAGAATTTTTGTACCTGATAATCGAAGCTGTAAAACTACTTTTTTGGTACCTGAGCTGTATTGAACCTCTCTATTAAGAGAGTTAATCCATGGAACACCCGGGACAAGTAGAAAACGCATTCCCTCTGAGAGTGCTGAGGTGTACCTTCCAGGTATTGGCCATAAGAAACCCGAGAAATTAACTGCCAGTTCAATATTTCCTTTGCATTCGACTTGTGTCTGACTCAATTTCCCTTTTAGTTCGAGCCTGTGGCTTAAAATCTGGGTACCGGTCGATAGCACGACACTCAAGGTCTATTGCCAATTCCGTTGCCCGACCAACTCACACAAAGGGTACATTAAACCTAAGTCCGACCTTCGGGGCTCTAGCAATTGCCAAGGTTGTCAGGAGTCAGTTAAGGTTCACTCCAAACTAACAATATCACTTCTTTATTTGTAGCGGGAGATCCTAAATCTGACATTTCAACCCGCGTAAATTTCAACTGACACCTGACGCTTGATAAGGTAACTGTTAATCAATGATACAATGTTGAAAAACAAAAATTTTCTAAATAACAAACAAAAAATATAAAACAAATACTCGTAATTAGTGAAAAAAAACAATTTTTTGAAGTTGTTAAGTTTGCGTTTCCAATTATACCAACTTTTTGCTTCAATCTACTTGCTTTTTCGCTACTAAGTATTTTAAACTATCATTTTCCGTTTGTGCAGGCCTTTCATTTCTCACTACTTTGACCGATTGCTGAATTAGAAACTGAGTTTTGAGAGGAAAAGTAAAAAATTAAAACTGGGTGATTTCGGAGAACATAATAATTTGTTAAATTTCGTTAATATCAATAAGAAATAAATTGTACAATAACAATGTAATATAATAATCAGAATGCATTTCGGGAATGTTACAATCACTTAGTGAAATTCAGAAGGGCAGATTATTACCAGTATAACCTCAAAATGATCTAAATATTACAGAAAATAGTACAAAACGACAAATCTAATTAGGTCAAGGATAGGTCAAGCAACATTTAATTCACCGCATTTTCCAGTTCTTCTAAAACAAAGATTAGTTGTTGTAATACAGTAACACGTACCTGGATTTATGTGCCTTGAATATACGAAAAAGGTAAAGGATTAGAAGAAATACAAATCGTTACGAGTATTGACCAAAAGGGAAATTGGACACTGACAGAACAAAATTCAAAGTGATCTGAATGCATTTGGAATACGGGCTGGCTGTAGGGCGAACTAAAAAAGACGCATTACGACCTCCTTGGTTGGCCCGATCTACATTTCGACATGAAGCCATCCAAGTTAATAAAAATTCATATGCATAACGAAAAAGAACCCCTGTCATTGCCCCTATCGCAATTTAAGACTACCAGACAGGCCAAACCAAAAAATCTGATGAATGAATCAGTTCACAAAATGGCTACCACCCGAAAATCGTTAATTACTATAATGACCAGGCACGAGTCAAATTCACTCCTTTCCTGTACCTGACGAACTTCGATCGGAATAAATACGATTGAATGACCACTACTTTTTGGACGATTTATTAACGTCATGGGTCCGCTGCAAACTGATTTACGAATGCATCGTTATTGCTTTTTGGTTTTTCTATTCCTTGTCCTACCATTTGTTCTATTACAACTAAATAAACCAAATTTATTTTCTTGCTCGAGAGGTGCGGGTATGAAAGAAAAGAAATAGGTGGCAATCGCACTATTACAATTAGAAAACTAAATGTAAACTTTGCGAAATTTTCTTTTTTTTTAATTAAATTGATATTTTCTCTATGTTACAAAAATCATTACATTTATAAAATGTTCACTTTCCGAAATGTTTAATATTCGACCGGGCCTTCATTATTAAATTAATAACAAAAATCGTTTCTGACCTTCCGAAACTTAAATCAAGGAAAGACTGTTTAATTGGTATAAAACTAAATTAACGACTTACTGTATTTATTAGTTTCGAGGGGAATGCTGCGGTATATCCGGCAATAATAATTTTGCCACAACTTTGCTACTCGCCCTAGTACTTAACTCATCAACCCCAAAACACGAGCCCTAGTTTTCCGTTATATATTTCACGTTTAAATCAATACATTTATTGTTGGACACCTGGCTCGGTGCTTTCACTTCAATAGCAAAAAACCGAAAAACACCGGCAACGTCACATTCGTATGGCCCTGATATTAACGCTTAAATTACACATTGCTAATTATTCTACTCTAACGAGTTACTTTTATTAAATGTCAGGTCATTTCGCGCGGGAGCGAAGCCCACGAACGAAAAATGGGAGTGGTAAAAAGAGCTAAAACCACACTCGGTGAATGATTTGTTTAATGAATAATAACAATCGCTATTGCTTTCTAGCTTTAATTACACTGCGTACATACTAGTACAAGCTATAAATTCAGGCATGAATTAAAACATACGTGTTACGTGTTGAGAGATTCAGAAGCAAAAGGCAGGTCACGTCTATTTTTTTTTTAAAATAATAATAAAGACTGAGACATACTTCGTTCTGGGCAACCTAAATTTATTTGTACATAAACATATTATGTAATCTATGCAGCGAATATGTTTTACTATTGTTCTTTTATAAGCTTTACGTTCATAACTAACATGACTTAATATTAAATAAATAGTTCCGTACGTCAAATATCAACCATTGAACTAAATTTCGTATTATGTGCACATTTTAATTGATTTACCAAATCCAAGTACCAATTTTAACAAAATAGAAGTTTAAAACTAATAGGTACTTGTAATTAGTTGCAAAGAGCAAATAATATTTTAAATGAATTATGCAAGGGGTCATCCAGCTATAAAATAGGCATTTTTACGACTTTCAGTATAAGCAAAATGGAAATCAAAAACAATTCCATTTAAAAAAATGCACTTCAAGTGAACCGAAACTCCCACTGAATACTTATCCGTTCCATTAGTTATTCAGCAAAAATCTACGGGTATGGTACTAATTAAAAGATAATCGTTATTTTGTTGAAATTATCAGTAATGATTATCTATAATTGAAACGAGCTCATATTTGTATTTTGTGTAGGAATATATTTTGGTGTTGCCCATGCAATAGAACACAGTGTAATGCATTAACGGTTTTATAGTTATGACAAAACAACTTAAACCTGTCGCCACGAGGAAACACCACGACAAATCATAGTCTCAGATAATTCAAACCCTGGGCGCCGATTATCCGCCATGAATTTCAGATTGAAGGTAATTACTGAATGTCACGTTTTCCATTAGTTTGGAACCAGAGTTGTGAGTTTCTGCTAAGAACCTATTGAGTAGAAAACAATGAAAAAGCAGAGCTGTCCGTTTGCCCGGTCGATTCTTCTCAAGTTCCGAATGGAGAGACCTTGGCAATAAATTGAATGACGACGTCAAGAGTTTGCTAAAAAATCAATCTGACAAATTAATCACACCAATTAATTAATTAATCAACCGGCCTGGCGATTCAAATCAACCGTCTTCAACGTCAAGTCAATCAAATCTATTTGACGCCTTCTAATTACTCTTGTTTGGAGGGCGCAAATTAAATAATTTGAATTTAAGAACGATCCCGATAAACTGAAATACCGCCAAAAATATTAAAAGCAGTCGAATAGTTTAAGCAATTCATCTACTTATTCATATACTTTCGTACCTGGTACAATCACACCTATGCTTAGCCAAATTTTCAAAGTCTAGACATTTACAATTATTATTTAACAATTGTTAACAAAAATACTGATCCAATTACTGCTGCAAGACGCAATTTCGAACGTCAATAAATTTTATGTATACTCACAACTCGGGTCTGAGTACTCATACACCTACCCACGTATAACACTACAAAGGATTATTCCACTGCAAATCCTAGAACAAGTGGGATTTCAGTCTTCACACAAACAGAAATCGAAAAGCACAAACTTTGAAATGTGCAAATAGATAATTTGACTAGATAGAAGAAAAGTGAAATACAAGATTTTTAATATAACAGCTAGGGATTCCACGGCATTTCTGTCGTTCGTTCGTTTAATATCACTCAAACATGGCACCCGTGATGGTGCAGAACAGTAGCCAGAACAAGGAGACTTGATCACAAGAAAGAATACTCGAGGGCGACCACAATCGGAAGTCGATGGCCATCCAGGGTGAACGCATGTTTCCTTAAAAATAACAGGTTCTCCCTCCGACGGTGAATGATAGGTGTTCAGGTTCATCAACCTGTAATTATTGCGCCTACCACACCTTGGAAATGGGGAAACTTAGAAGGAGAAGGCACTACGGGATGCAGGCTCCCAGGTATCAGACATAAGTTTCTCTCCGGAGTTCTCCATAATTAGGACTTCCTGTTTCTGATAAACCAGTTTGCCAATATCAAGAAATTTCTAAAGTTCAAAGTTGAACCTGCAAGCCGATCAATTTTCAGTTGGCTTAGGACTCATTAAAATGTAACCCAGACGAAAGAGAGAGAGAGAGAAGTCGAGGCTGTCCTTGCCAGAATCACCCAAAAACCCCTCAACTGCTTTGTGTGAGATCTGATCTCTTGTAATTTTCTAAGTTCCCTTTGCTCATTAGCAACTAAGACTATTTTAAAAGGAACAACTATATTTCACGTATTTCTTTGTCGGTTTCCCTGCAGATGTACGCAATCCACTTTCCAATGGTTAACTTAGTGCCTAGTCGACCGGAGGTGGAGTTAACGAATGTCAAATTAAATGGCGTTCAAGGTTCAAGTCCCCGTTTAAGAAGTTTTTTTTTCTATATTGTCCACCTTTGGTTTTCTTTGGACTAAACTAATTGCGATGAAAAAAATGCTGATTAAAATCTATCAACGACCCACGTGTGTAACAAAATCTGAAATTTTTAGAAGTCGTAACTAACAAATTATGGATTTTATAGGAAATGTTTGTCGACGAGAATAGACACAGGCGACTATGAAATACTTCACATGGGAATGTAGTCAAAATGTATTAAACCTTGAGCATATAAAAGAGAGTGGTCCGAAGTCATAGTCACACTGGTGTTTGACCGAACATGAAAGATGTGTCTTTTAATTTATTTTAATAACAGTAAAAATGGATTCAGATTCAAGCTGGCAGTAAGATTTAACACAAATTTAACACATTTAACACAAATAAACAATTAATGAATAAGATTACTACAGAATGTTACAGAAATGTGCACGAATAGTTGGAATGGCACACACTTGTAAAATAATTGTCGTGAAAATACTCCCCAACTTACTATGAAAACAGTGAGAAATTTGTAAAAATATCAAGCTTAAGTGAAGTATAACAATCCTGGTTAAATACTTAAAATGATAGATAATTAGAATGAATTCAAAGGCAGTAAAAAATATTACTTATAAAATCTCATCAACTTTACGATTTACTTTAAGAACTTTCCATGATAGCTGGAGACAGATACAGGTACCGAATGATGACCTCAGATTCGCTAAGGTAGTTCACTAAAATAGTTCCTTACAAAGGAATACATTAAACAGTTTCTCTATTTTCGGAGATGGGTATCTCGAATCAATTTCATCAACACAACTGAATTCCACGTTTTCCTGTATGATTTCAATATTTTATTTATATTATCCTCATTTATTACTTTGACGGAAAATGCGGCCGAGGAACTCTATTCCATTATTCAAAATAAGAATGTAGAATTGCAATAAGATTAACAATAATTCAAGATAGCTGATTTCTGTATATACATATATATTCAAAAAATACCTAAAACCTTCCGGGACCTTCGAAGCAGACTAAAATAAATAGCAAAAAAAGAGTACCTCCAGTTACCGCAACCAATGTGGAAACTTTTCTAAACACACCCCTATTAAGGTTTCAGGTCGTTTAATTAATCCCAAACAACTTCAGAAGTTTATTAAGTTCCTCAGACAATCAGCTTTAATCAAAATTTTTCGAGTTACACAACTGAGTGAGAAAAGGTGAAATACGTAGAAGAAGAAGTGGATGACGACCATGATTACGGTGGATTCCAGAGAATTCCTCCTCGGTCGGTATTTTTATGAACTTTCGACGATTCTTCTACAGTGATCACAAAACAAGGGAGCAAATGAAAAGAGATCGGAGATCCGATCGGTTCGTGATGTCGCTCGGTAATTCCAAATTTAATGGTGTGACCTTCTCGCAAGGCGTACACTTCACGTTAAGACCAAACTCAATGCCCCTGACTTTTCTTCTTAAGTGGACTCACCCCACTGTTTTTTAAATGTCAAATCCTTTGATTGCGGGGCCCGTTCCAAATTGGATGTCAAATTTTTAACATTTAATTTCTAAATGGCCAACTTCTCATTCCCAGTGTCATTTAGCGATTTACGGTCTCCTTCAGGCATATGTCCACTTTCCCGATTTTTTGTCCATCTTCTTAGGCACTTGTACGACATAAAATGCTGATGACGAATCAGGCTTAAAAGTTCAAATTCGATATTTTCGTTTGCCCGAAACGACTATTTTCTCCTAAAAGTGGTGTCGTGGAGTCTGGGTCGTGACCCACTTTTGGCAAACCCAATTCTATTTGCAATTGAACACTTGTATAAACAAATTCTCTTGCTTAGATTTTTTAAAATAAATATTTGCGCCAAAAAAAAATGAAATCAAACAGCAACACTCATTCAGAGTTTGCATAAAAACCTGAAAATATTATACTTGAACAAAAATGTTCTTCCTAAAACTATATCGAACCAAAGAAAACGTTTCTCATCAGTGCCATACCACAGCAACCAGCGAGTACTTTGATGAACAAAAAAATAAAACCTAAACTATTGGTCAGATGGTATTAGTAACCAAATGTCAAACAAACAGAAAAAAATAATCCTACATGCTGTTGTAGCTATCACTGAAATTTTCGTAGAACATTTAAATCAACCCAAAACCGACTCAAATCCATGTTGCCCAAAAGCTGAGGCCCATCAGCAGCACCAAATGCCTAGCTTCAATGTGAACAAAACTGAAATATCAAAATAAAAATAAATGAATTCGTTGAAAATTTATGTTTTCGTCAGACATTTCTATGGCTAACTTATATGATGTGTTTGTCCTAATTCCGTCAGTTCAAGACTATTCAACTGTAGTTACGTTATTAATTCCATTTAAAACTAACATAACCGTTTCGTTAAGGATATAGGTCATTATGACGACACATTCTGTTGATGCAGGGCGATTATAAACTTTTCAATTTATATTTATGAATGATGATGAATTATCTGTTAATTGTTCGAGGCACAGAATATTTCATACCCATCAGTATTCAGAACTGAAAAAAGATGAAACAACCAAGAAAAAAGTACTGCACGTAAGACAACGCATCTAATATTTCAATTCGAAGGTGACTAACTAGTCACTGAAAATGTATTAACTGATTTTAAAATTGTTTCATTTCAAGCCATTTTGTACCACCTCAATAAAAAGTTTTGTCCATGTTTCACAAATATAAAAATCATTTTTGACTTGAACTGGATGACTAGTTTTCTACTATTCCTGTAAATTACTATTGATTTTCTGAAAGTTCCTGTAAGGTCAGAAGTTCAAGTGTAATCATTTAACTCAAACAATTTCTTTCAATCACAACTAACAATTCCATGTATCGAAACTGTCAAGTTACGAGAGCTTGTAAGCTGTAAAACACGTGTTTAATAGTGTCCTTTGGACTATTATTAAAACGAGGACCCCCAAATGGAACATTAGAGTACAGAAACAAGCGCTGTACATCTCGAGCCAAATGCTTCGTGCCATTCCTGAATTAACTTGATATTTTTAATTTGTAAAGTGCATTTTCCCTTTTGAATAAGCAGCTGAAGCATTGCTGAGGGTGAATCAGCTCTCTCTCTCTATGTTACTTCCAACTAGGGTCCCTCCCGCCTCGGGTAAAATGATTAACCAAAGTCACGCAATTAGTTTGTTGCTACCGTGACGTTTCGTTCAAAGGGTGCAGAGGTGAAGCCGACACTGTGACTTGATACAGACCAGACATTTCGATTGAAGCCTTCACGAGTCTTAATTAAATTTACAAAAACAAAATAAAAATACAAGCAGAAGTACGAAGGGCCAGGCGAAACAAGCCTGATATTTCTAGGTACTAGTCAGAAAAAAACTGTTTTTTCATTTCACAAAGTTCAAAGCCAGTTTATGTGTAGCACAGTCCACCCACCTAAGTGGAAGAGAATTGAATTTTAGTGCCGCTAGTTGCTTTTTTAATTATTCCACCCTACAACTGCCAGTATTTTGCGCATGCGACCACTAGTTGGTGAGTCAATTCGGAACTATTCAATGGAAAAGAATCTTCCTTCGAATTATTTCCACCGCCACCCCGCAAAATACTTTCAGCTTTTTACTGCGGGGCTAACTAGTTTTGTTTTAAAAACTTGGTTTCGAGCTGTTGTCATTTCTCTCTCTCTCTCTTTCTCTCCGCACAGAATTGAAAACTAACTCCGTCCAACTATTCCCTTCCATTCGCGCGGTAACTTCATTCAGCATTAAATGGCCGATTGTCAGACTCGTCACTACAACAAACTTGTCAGTCTTCGTCGGGTTTTTAATCCGTCTTCGACCACGCTTTTACTACCTTTCACATCGAGTTTTTTAACAGCCAGCGATTCAGTGCCTTATTTCCTTTCAAGGATAGTTGAAACTATTAAGGATGACATGATGAATATGAAGAATGACTTGGCTTCAATAAAGTGAGTTGCATGCACGAGTCACTGGTAATTTTCCACGTTTGCACCTCTTTTTCAACATTCCAAGACTCAGAGAAAGGCCTTTGGAACATCCTTGGACTGTACTTTTGTTCACTCCAGCGATTTTTACATTATTCGGTGCAAAAATCAAAATGAAGTACCTCACAATTCCTTATCTTCAAATCCTTAAATCAATAAATATACAAACAACAGAGCATATTCACATTATTAGAAATAAGACTTATAAATTCGCTTTTTAAATATTCGCTGGTCATGGACGGAATAAAATTCTTCTGTAGAAATGCTCGTCTCAAGTTAAGACTTGTATTACTAATAATGTCATGCGACCGTCAATATGTAGTTTGCGTTCAAAGAACAGGTCGTACACTGCCAGAGTAGCGTCTCCTCCTATCTGACAACACCAGAGTAGTCGAAGGTTCGTTGTTGTTTTCTTTCAGTGGGACAGTACTCTGTGAGAATGAAGGTCTTCACCGGGTAACTCACGTACCCGCAGACTCTTACACTCTCGCTGGATAATGAACAAGACTTGTTTTGGTTTTGCTACAAACAGACGGTCGTTTCGTTTACATCCGAGTCGATAGCCTTGAAAGTTTAAAATGAATGAAGGTCACCGTGACTTGGTGTCGAGACAAAGAGAAAGAAAGAAAGAGAGAGAGAGAGAGAGAGAGACGGCGGCTGTAGGTAAATGTGCGTGACACAATCATTTTTCTTTCTTCCATGGGTCCGATTAGGTACTAGCTGCCAGGGTACCAGGTGGTGGGTACCAGCATGTAAGACCCGAAATACCCGACGGGGGGGGAGAGGAGAGACACCGGTGTTGAATCAGTGCGGTTCTTTTCTTGTGGTGTCTTAGTCTCTTCGTGTGTTTTTGACTAACTGTCACTTATTTTTATTATTTGGGACGCGTTGGGACAGATAGGCGTAGGTGCCCGGGATGAGGCTAATTAAGTTCAATGCAACACGAGCCGTAAAACAATCCAAATCCGTCCGAGTATGTATGTGGTTTAGCCTGTTGACCTTCGAGAGGTGCTTCACACCAAGCCTTTGTGATAACTTCTGACGAAATGGTGCAAACAGTAACTTTTCCTTTTAACAAAATAATAATAATTTTAAATCAACATCGATCACCAACATATCCTGCTGGTCATGGTCAAACCCTAAATTACTTATACAACAATTAGGTAGTTTGACAGCCGATGATTGTGTCAGGTACCTGACCATTGAGTGTTACCAGTTCGATTTGACACAACGTGTAGAATGCAGTGCCAACCATTGTCAATATAAGTGTTTCCGCATCTGACTCCAAATTAAAATATCAAAAACGTTTGGAAATTATTAATTACTATTAAACAGCATCTATTCTGGGCGACCATCAATTTTGTTAAGCAGAAATAATATAATTATAACTCGATCTGTCTTAAAAAATATATTTTACGTGGGATTAAAAAACTTCCACTTTGTAATGATATTAATTTGAAGTAAATGATGAAACGCTTGTCAGCAACTGTCTCAGGCGACAATGTTCGCCTTACGTTCTTTTCTCACTACACATTTCTTTTTACTATATGCATATAGTTATTATTTATTATAGTTACGTATAATGAATGAAAACAATGGGGAAAAGCTGACGTTCATGTTTACGAGACCACCTCGACTCCGGCGCTCAGAAAAATAAGAATTTTAAATCAATTCAGCAAAACGGTTGTAGCAAGACATAAATCTCAAATTACGGGCCAAGAAGAAGCAGAACAGCAGACGCGACCAAAGGAACTGTAACCTTTCCGGGGTTTCCGAGGATTCAAATTTATACCAAATTGTCTTTCAGCATAGTAGTCGAAGTCGATTGTAATGTGTTTAAAGTACAGTAGCTTATTTACAACTACTCAAAAGGCAGTAATGGAAAAACGCTGGCGTAGCTCAACATCAAAAAGGGATGGAAATCCAGTTTCACCCTTCTGCGTTCGAAGCCATAGAAACCCCTCACGCCCGATGCTGACGCATCGACCATCGACCACCGACCATTTTCAATTGCAGTAGCAACAACAAGCAAACACAACAGTACCAATGTTCCCCATGTTTGAACGACAACTCTTTCTCTCCACGGCTGGCACCCGATCCATCAATTCGTATCAACTAATTCCTACCTTCTTTCCATATCCGTTGGAAATGCGTGATATTGCGACGACGGGGCTGGCGGTAAAACCGACCAGTTAAAAACAACGACATGCGGGATGGCACTAGAGTACGAAAAAATGTTGTTACGCGGCCAAATCCAGGGTGCAAGAGAATCACCACCACAACCAGCACTACAACCGGCACAGACACCACTACAGGAGACACAACAGGCACCACCACCACCTACGAAGAAAACCTGGCCACCGGCCACGACGTCACTCCGATTTGGATTTCGTCTACAACAGACAACCGAGGGCTGATAGCTTTGTCTCTGGGACTCGAAACTTCCGCGATTCACGTTACACAGGGACCTCCTCAGAGAGACATACGCGGGACCCAGGAGCACACTGTTCTTCGGCATGACGCGTATCCACTCTCGGCATTCACACCGGCCCTACCCTCCATGCCGGCTCACCGACCTTGCTTTACACGCATGCCATTGGCCGCATTCACCCGTCAGATGAAAATTGACCAATGGGAGGCTAGCAACGGGTGCTCGGTTTGCATTCACGACGGTTTTGCTAACGACTGACTCAGTTCACCGGCCTTTTAACTGTATGTTACATCACTTTTCCCCCGTTCTTTTCAAATACTTCCTAAACTGAATGTCAAGAAATCATCAAGATGCTCCTTACATAACTACACGTTCTGTAGGACATTATATGTTCAACAATACATCTTTCCTCTTACCAGCAGCAGCAAAATCAGACAACAAGAATACATTAAGTTCTCCTCATAAGTGACTAATGTTTTCACTGTCCGCCCAGTAAATGGTGATTATTTCAATTTTAATAGCCAAAATAAAACATTAAAGAAATTCAAACTGTCTTTAAAGTAAAAATTGACATCTGTCAAGTTTAAATGTTGAGTTCAAACCTTGTGAATGTGTCAAATTTGAATTTCTTAAGATACGCGCGTAAAAATTCCCCGAGCGCAACTTTTCCCATTAGAAAATCGTAAATTGAAGCGAAAGTGTAAGGCCTGCGTACTGTGGAAAGCTCCAGCTTTATGTATTGATCGTGGGGTTTCCTATACAGAGGAAGGGACAGAATGAGAGAGAGAAAAATCTCTCGAAAGCTTTTTTCAACTCCCTTCTGAACTTTTTTCTCTGTCTTGTTGTGGGGCGTTCAAATGAGAGAGGGAGATGGAGAGGTCTGTGAGACAAAAACTAATTTTTTCACATTTAGTCTCTCATACACGTCAGTATATACGACGACGTGTTTCCTCCACCACCATTATTGGACGAACGGTCACTACGAAAAAGTGATTGATTTTATTTAAATCGATGTCACTTCTTATGAATTGTGCACAACGAACACTCAGTGAATACGAAAATTAAAAACAAAAAGAATGTTAGCCTTATATAGTAAGGTAGCGCAAGGTGCCTTAGTAACACGGCGCGAAGTACAGAACATTAGAAAGAAAAGTGTAACGTTTGATACTTCAAATTTGGTATGGGCCACTTCTCAATGCTTGGATATTTTTACTATTCGTATGTGATCACCACTTATAGAAAATTCTTACACATCATCCGCAAAATTTTCAATAAATCGATTTCTAAACAGAAGTCAGCAAGCAAGCAAGGCACACCTCCTCCAGGTTGAACCCAATGAGTATGCAATAGATGTAGTCTTCGTTTTGTGCGATTATCCTAACACGGCAGGCTGCATGAAAGTTTTTTTTTCCATTTTTAATGTTATTTGGATTACTACTAAACGTAATTTTGTTTTATGAACCGACACCTCAGTTTAAGAGAACAAACACGACCCCCTGGTACGTAGCTGCTTCAGCTAGCGGTATGGTTGTTAGAGTGAAAAATAAATCGCTAGATTCTTCATCAAATACCTCACCTTTCCGGGCAAAATGATGTTTTCGACTACGAAGAAACTTCAAGTTCACTGCCCGGCACTGCTCAAGGTCGAGGCAAACCTTATTTCGGTAATTATGCAATAATATCACGGTTGGCTTTTGCCAGTCGAAAATTCCGGGAAGTCATGACTGAAGGGAAGAATTTCACTTAAACCGATTTAAAAAAAAAATAAATAAAAAACAAATTCTCGGTTCATTTTATTGGTCGAATGAGAAAGGCAGAACCAACGTTTTATACTGTCCAAATGGCATTTAAAGAATGTAAGGTTAACCACGTTCCCGAGGGCTAAACTACTTTGTATTAGCGTTTACGTACACACCGGTCATTTCCTACATTGCAGAATAGTTTTTCTTAATGGCATTTGCAAGAATTTCGGTACTTAAACAAATATTTGTTTCTCAAGATAACGTGGTTTACTTATTTATTCTTGTTCCGAGAGCGATGGCATTATTGTCGTTTGTGTAAAAATAAGATGATCCGAGTTAAAAATGATCAAACATAATTTGCAATCAAAATATTTTGCTGTTGGTATGTCTTCTTTTCACAAAAACTGCCATCCGACTTGTATGCCTACAATCATAATAGATGACTGATAAAAATAGAAAACAGAATACAATTAAATTACTTTCCTGTGAAAATCAACAACAAAGACAGTTTTGCCAGATTCACGTGAACGAACGAGAATGCCACGACCGAAGAACCTGAACAAAGTAATGTAGAAAGACGCAAATTGAAAGCGAACCATTTTTAATGAAAACGAAATAAAAAAAAGGAAGACAGAAAATAAAAAAAATGGTCAGACTGGATGGAGATTGAATGAGGCAGAAGAGTGAAAGTGCAGGACGAAGAGACAAAAAAGGACGAGGGCAAATTGAAGTGAAAATGACTTGGTCCTTAGTGGTCGAAACAAAATAAAATAAATACATAAAGCGAGGGAAGTCTTATGAAAATTCTGCAAGACAGAAATGTCTGTAACTGGTGACAACTCCTCCTAGGTAAAAGGGTAATTGAATTTTTGACGATTGGTAGCGCCATCAAGTTTTGTAAAAACAGGGAGAGAAATTAATAAAATAATTAATAAAATAAATGAAGAAGAATTTACGAATTGAAATGGTCGAAATAGAAAACACGCGGTTGTAGTGAAATAAATGGAAAACAAAATAATACGAGATTTTAGTTCGAGGAGATGTAGTGACCCGAGCTGCGAATCCCCACAAGAAGGGAACCCAAGAAAACGAATTTCTCTCTCATTCAAATCTTTTCAGTCCATACATTTCATTGATGTGAAAAACAAAGACATTTTCTGCTGACACCACAACCTGTGCTTCGACCGGTAAGACAGCATGCGCAGTTGCATTATTTTACACCCTACAAGCCAACGGAAAGCTACAATTTATGTGGGAGAGCTCCCGCCAAAATTGCCGAAGACACGCCATGGCAAAATAGCAACCCACCGCCACCTAAGTCTTAGACAGGAGGTCTCTGATGGTAGCAGCTTTTTTTCGGGAACCCTTCTCATCTGTCGAAAGTACAAAGTCCAATCCTTGCAGACTTCCAGTTAAGGCGAAGGAGAGCAAGTTTGAGACTTTTCTTGCCTTATTGCAAGAGGGGGAAAAATTACAACTTGTGTAACTGTAGCAGAGAAAGAAGATCCCGACTGGTGTCTGCCACAAACTCCCTGGTGATCCCTTCAGATGGATAAATAAATTTCCTATTGTTTCCGTTCTTTTGTGAACTCTTCTGGTGGCTGAGACGTCCTTGTCTTCTCAACTACTCCGAGTACAGTGCACGTCAATGTCTTCACCCCAACTTTTAACCGTCATTTCTGTCGAGACTTTTCCTCTTTTTCTTCTCCTGTTCCCTCTTTACCTCTTTACCTTTACCTCTTTCGGGGGTTTCCATCTCTTCTGCCGTCAAACGAACGAAAAATACGACGTCGGGGTGTGGCAGAGGAGCTTCAATCAAATCTACGTGACTACGCCTGTGCTGTGAAACACAAAAGCATCCTCCAACAGTTTCCCATTTCGTCGGCCTAATTACCCGGCATTTGCTCTCGTTGTCGGAATGAAAAATAAGAGGAACATTTTTTTTTTCCCAACCAAATTCGCTAATGTTCATTCGTGTTGCCTTGACACGGGTCAGTTCTTCTGACGACCTAGATGATCTTTTTGCATCTGATGAATGTGATGAACGGGAGAAGAATGTTGCAAAATTTTACATTGAGAATGAATTCCTCAAGTGAGCAAGTGAGACAGTTAGAAGCTCAAAGATGGCTGTTAAATTGAATAAAAACATTAGAGCAACTTTCAATTTAATAGCTCTTGACTCATGCAAAACACCCGAAAACCAACCCGCGACTTAAGTCCCCGAAGAAAACTCGCTAGAAATTTTTGAACAAACAAGAATTATTTATCTTTATCTCTAGCAAAGTTTGTTTCGTCGATATTTCTGCGCTGCGCCTCACCTTAAAATTTATGAATTATCAACAAGCCTGTACATAAAATTAACACAAATTATAGCTTACAAAATTCTCTGGAGGGGTTGAAAGAAGTTCCTCCATTTTAATACGGTGACGCCAAGTAATGGAATGACTAAATATTTCCAGCACGGGAAAAGACCTGAACAGCCAGCACTGTATAAAATCAAACATAGATCCACAGTAGAAGTGCAAATACGGGAGTACATTGCATCAAATCAATACATATGAAAGTGTACATAATGCGATTCAAATTATGATACAGACCCACATGGTAATTAACTTCTACGATAAAACATCGACATATGTTTAACATGTTTCTAGTTGTTCAACAAAGTTTTATGCGAATACCAGTGAACTGAGAACATAATTATACTCTAAGAAATTTTCAGATATACAGAAAGAAAAACGTTATTGTCAAAATTATTCAAAAAGAAAGCCAAAGTCACAGTTTCTTAAGGAACCAAATATGTCCTCTTGTGATCTGACAATATTTTACTATTTGTTCAGGACTTTACGGTTGCCACATCAGATGAACCCATGTCTCAATCTTACATGTGAAGAGTGAACTCGACCCCTCTGATTCTTCCGATGTTATATATATCGTATTATACTGAAAAATAATTACGGATCACATAAGGGAATAGCATCCTACATGAAGAGTCAATTAAAAAATAAAAAAAAAACACGAATTGTTAACTTCCCTAATGGATTTCAAATCCAATAAATTCATTTCGAATCGGAGGAAAATGAGGCTCGTTATTAACTACAAAAACCGGACGCTTTCCCAGAATGGAAATGTCAATTTGGTCAGTAGCAGACCAAATCTCACTCCTCATCCCAGGGTAAGCCACCCATGCACGCAAACACGCGTGCGAATTGACGCCATTTCCTCGGTGAACGCAGTCACACGCGCAGGAACGCAAATAAAACGTTGTTAATTGAAATTTCAGGGCATTTCCAGAGACAATGCACGAAGTTCAAAATTCAAACATTATTAGTGAATCCAAAACCAATGAGTGTCATTAAGCCAATATATATTGCAACATCAATTTTAGGAGCCTGAGCCCGGTGGTAACTTCTGAAACTACTGCATTAGTTTTACATTACACTGTTTGTTCTACCACTGCGAAAATTGTCCATTAAAAACTAAATGCCACCGGCCGCTGCGCTGAAGAAAAACATGAAGGATGTTGTAATCGAAATCATTTACTAAGCCGAATACCATTTACTTTTGAAATAATAAATATTAAAACTTCTAAAAAAATAATGTGTTATACTCTGAGATGGATACATGGCATACCCTAATTGTTTCATAAACTTTTGTAATAAAAAGTGGTTCTTCAGATTAACTTTAAAATATATGAAATTTATTGATTCCAACCAAAAGGTAAACTATTAAACCACGGGGCGGCCGTAAGCTTTTAAATCTCAGCTACTTGTTGAAGAACCAATTTCCAAATTTCAAACAACCTTCAACCTCCTTCTATAAACAAGGGAAACTTAACACTTCCTCCAAATTCTTCCCGGTTCAATGATAATTAAGTATAATACATCTAGTGATGCTCCATCAATAAAAATAAATTGACAACTGGTACTAAAGTGCAACACACTCCTATGCTACCAAAGAGTAAGTAGGGTAACTGTAGAGCAAGGGGAAAAATAAAAGGAAAGCTGCAAAAAAGTTCAAAAAAATCTTTCCCTTAATTTTCCATAATTTTCTCCGTTCCAAAAATTTTCCATCTCTCACTTTCTTTCCGCCTTTTTCATTCCTTTTTTTAATATTTCACTTCTTCATGGGAGTTTTATGAAGCCCTACTGTGTTTCAAAGTTTGCATAACTGACACTTTTTAGAAAATGGAATAGGAAAGGAGGCCAAAGCAGAAGGCGAAGCGGCAAAAACCAAGCGAAACAGCCAAAGGAAGACGCCTTTCTCCCGTAATTGCTAAAAGAAAAGTTTGAGCGAGTGAAAGCCTTTCTCTTGCCTTTTCTTCAAATTAAGGAGGACCCAAGAGAGAGTTTCTTGTTGGTGCTCCTTCGCCTTTACTTTTTTAATTTTTACCCGAAACGCGTTTTGTCACTAAAAAAATCCTCCAAATCTAACCATTTCCTTGGCGAAAAGGTTAGGACGAGTAAAGTTCAATTTCGGAGAAGTCACTCCTTTTTTAATTCTGGTTCATTGCGATATTTCGGTCTCAAAAAATTTAGTACAAAGACTTGCCAAATGATAAATTAATTAAATTTCACCTCTTATCACCAATACACAGACTTATGTATAGACTTAACAACAAGGATTGCAATAGTTCCATTGGTTGGCTTCTGCTTTTCGCTTCTGAGAGGGTTTCTTCATCAACAAATTGAGTTTAACTTAACTCTTTTCATATATTATATGTACCTCGAAGGCGTTGTTGTTCTTGAAGTTATGATCTTTTTGAAGCGCATGCAGATTTCTCTTTCTCATTTAAATACAATATTCATCATTTTAAGAAATTATCAATAACGAAATCAATGTATAACGAATGGTAAGCTTCTTCACAGTACTTTAATTTTTCAGTATTTTAATTTTTCTCACTGTTTTTTATTTACACTTACACTTTTTTTGCGTCACAGTCCACCAAAAAAGCTTTTCACCTACCAACAACTCCCTCCAATATCGAAAACTCTTTCAGAAGGCAAAATTTTTGAATTTCTACAACTTTGTTGCCCGACTGAGCAACCTCTACCCAACTTCCACACATATTGCTACAGTTGAATTTAACACTTCGTTTTACTTGAACGACAGCAAACAAATCCCATTAGAATGAGAACCATCAAGTTAGGGCCAGAACTCGAATGTTCAAACGTGACTCGGATTAAGCCGTTTTGACTTTTTTCTATTTTCTTAACCCTTCTTTTATATTCTTCTTTCCATCCCTGAAGACGGAAAGATTGAAAGTTTAACATAAATAGGAGAGAAACGGCCTTGTGTTCGCATCTGATTCGTCTGGAGGAAACAAAATCCCGGCAATTGGAAATTGGAAAATAAAAATAAATAATTTGGAAGAAAAAAAGTCTGCGTTTCATCTCTGGGCGTTCGCCCTCACAGGCAGTCAGGAAAGTCAACTTTCCGCAAGTTCAAGTCAGAAAAATGAAAATGATGATGAAAAATTATGAAAAAAGCTACTTTCTTTGACCTTAATTCTTTCTGAAAAAGAGGTAGTTGGGAATATCTGCCTGATCTGATCAACTGACGAAAAACAACTGCAAAACACTGACAAATATGAGGAGGTCAACAGCACAGGAACGACATGTTGCAGACAAACAACAATAAAAACCTTTGACACGCACTGGAGAAGTATTAATAGGCTTCAATTGTTTCAAACAGCTTCAACAGAGGTAGTAGAAATAAAAAAATATGCAAGTTTAACGTTTCTCTCTGTCGCCAAGGGAAAAAGCAAAGCTGTAGAAAATGTAACTTATTATATTTGCTGTTTGATCGTTTACGAGCCTATTCCCATAAGTATTTTGATTTACCATCTCTGATATATTCATTTTAAATAACACTCTAGCAAAAAGGCATGTATTCGTGTCCATACATGTTTTAAATATAAGCATAATACATATTAGGAATATACAAAGTATATTCAGCCGTATTTGTGTCTATTTCGACAAATACCATGATTATAATGAATACAACATAAGTAATACAAATACGAGTATGAAATGTACACTACAGCAGGAGTCAGAATAAGAATTAGAACGGCACAGCTCTATAATGAAATTAGCAGTATTGAGAGGGCACGTGGACCTACACACAAAGAGAAACAGCAGAGACAATTGCAAAAGCAACGGAGAAAGGACTGACATTCTGAAAGTAAAAAATTCCCTAAAACGAGCGGTATCATAGCTCGTAAGCTGAATATTTAAATTTTTATGGCTTCCTTTCGCTCCGACCAGATGTCGACGTTTTCAAAATTCAAATCAGGGGAAGAATGACTTGGTAAAATTGGATGCGTAACCAAATCGGTCGAAAGTGTGACAATTTAATTCCCAATGCACTCTCGAATTACGGCGGCAGCGTCGGAGAGGTCCAGGCGCGGAGGCTTTTGAGCCGTTGCACTTGCAAGTCCCCAAGTGCAAGCGCGCATTATTCAAATAAACAAACTGTCAAACAGAAAATGGCGTCCCTTTAATCTGCAAAATTAAAGTACATAGAACCTCCCCAAACCACTGGACACACACTCTCACCCCATGTAGTGTAAGTACAGAATATATGGGCATATATCAAACCTTGAATGACAACGTAGCATTAGTGAACCGTCACACAATTTCATTCATTCCCAGGGTTTCATGGCTTGTTGTTCTTACCTGAAAGAAAAAGAATTCAATAAGCAAGAAGTTCAGTTACGTTCAAATTTGTGGATTTGTGAAAACAAAACATCAAAATATATTATATCGCATATAATTTTACATAACCGTAATTACTAAGTAACTATATAATTGACTGCACATTGCACATTTGGAAATGTAACACTTACGAAGTATATTTGTAACACTACGTAGAACGATAAACTACAAAAATTTTTCAAAATTTACCAGCATTTGGTAGCATGCAATGATTACTTTATTTACTTTATTTAATATGGAAACCATATTGAAATATCAAACTATTGCTCGATCAATCACAACTATTACTTTGTTGTCATACAAATATCATAATTTCACTTGAGATTATCGAAAAGGGATTACACCAAGCTTATTATACATGCATAATGAACATCTTATGCCTAGGTGACCAAGGTATATTTCTCGAACAAATTTCTCATTAGTAACAAATAATTCCATTGATCTCACGGCCGTGTTGATTTTATTTTCTGATAGGTTCAGAAGAACTCGCGGAATTCAATACCTCCTGGGTGGTTTTGATGACTCATTTGCACCCAAGAGCCCTACCAGAAACCTATAATTTCTAGAAACCACGTGTCACTTCTACAAAATGGCACCTCGTTATGTTTTCTGTTATCGAGTAATAAGCGGTTACCAGACGTGGTCATCCGGTTCCAATATTTCGTTGGGTGTTGGACCGTTTTAAAAGTAAACACACGTTTCAGGTTTCGCCGATTGCACCTCATTTTGGGAAGATGAAATAGTGGATTATTGGGAGGCTGCACGCACGTCACAAGCCGTGATAATTTTCATTTGGACCTTATGGAATCCGCACAAAATTTTTAATTGTATATCCGGTTCTTCATTCGCATCCGCGACTGTCAACAGTCAATGTCTACAACAAAATGATAATTTTGGCAAGTAACTGCCCCTACCCAAAGTGGGCCATATGGGACTTAATGGGACTCATGAGCCTGTTAGCAGGTAAATCCGATTACCATTTTTTTCTTCAATCGGACAGTAATTCGCCTTTGGTTCCGGTCAATCCGTTTCGTCATGGTTCCATGACCGTTGAAGGTATAACTAATAAGTGTAATAATGGCATGTATTCCACCACTTGACCAGGACCTAGCAAGATGAAGGCAAAGCATTTCGGGCATTTCCTTAGGTGTGACTAACCATTCGGTATGGCTAACCTCGACTTTCCTGGAAAGCCAAATGGGAATGTTGCACCTTCAATCCTGTTTAAATTCACTACATAAAGTTTTTATTGCTTGCAGTAAGATAATTTCTCAACCATTGCAACAACGCAACATGGTTAGTTCCATTATTTATTGAAGTAATTTGGTTTGTATTTGTCTGTTGTGCAGTTTCTACTTTCGTTGCTACTAAAGGGTCACTTAAACTTAGCTCACGTAATTCTCAGAAAATCTTAACCCAAAAATAGCAACAATTATTTTCACAATGAATATTATACCTTAAAATAAAATATTTAATATAATTACAAAAGCATGATCAAATTTGATTAGATAATAATTTTTATCTGGTAGCATTCAACTAATATCGATAAAAAACTCTTATTCCTTAAATTTGCTTTTTCCAAAAGCAAGCAATAATTAACAATTATTTGAAATTGCAAGTGGTTTCGATTCTGATTCGATAATTTCAGGTGGGATAATCCTCTGACACCTGTGGGCAACCCACAGGTGCACCCAGACCTCTACCTTTCCATGATGTTTTCTCGTGGAGACAAAGAAGAAACCAGCCTCGTTTATTATTGCACCCCAAGTCAGAGATTTCTCGCAACGAAAACAGAAACAACAACCAACGATGAAAAGAAACCCGAGTCTATGGAGACGTTCATTCTCTGTGCGTTTTCAGGTATAAGTTCTAATATTCGTGTGCGCACCACCTGGAACTCGGGACCCTCAACTGATCCCTCAAATACCCAAATTGTTTTGTTTCAATTTTATGAAAGTGTATACCTGCAGTTGTGAACCTGGCCGTCCCTTTATTATGTCTGGATGAATATTTTTCTTTATTAGAAAGCTGCTGTTAGATCCTTGAGTGTACTTTGTATTTTTCTACTCAATTAATGAACTTAATTCATTCTGAATTTAGAAATTAAAGCTTTGGTATTGTTTTTGCAATTGTGATTATTTGAGCTTTAAGAAAACCAAATGTTATATTATGATGTTTACTTCAACATTTCACAGGTACCAATAATTATGACTTGCTCAATAGGTTGTGATAAGTGAAAACTATGAAAAATAGAGGCCTCGTATACATCGTATACATCGGTGAGGTGAACAAGTGCAGTCTTTTCCAAATATTCTGAGATATACACCAAGGCGAGGAAGTAAATACAGAAAGAATTCACAGTTAATCGTCATATTGCTACAAACTCGAATATAAAAAAGTGATAAGGTCCAACAAGAGAGGCACAAGGAGGAGGAGATAAACCAAAAGGAGCTAATGCTACACCTTGCATTTCTACCTTGAAGATGATTCAACGGAAAAGATCAAACAAGGGATGATGGCAAAGGAAAAGATTTTAAGAATCGTGGAATCCAAATTTACCTTACGAGTAAGTCACTTTTTCACTACCTGAGCAGGTACCCCTGCTTTGATTTCAACCTAGACGTGTTTACGTCCCGATTGTTGTGGTAACACCAGACCAACCAAGGATATGAAATAAAATGGATAAATCATTGAAGCACCTCAATGAAAAGCGAAAAGATACTACACACATATAATTTGTGCAGCTTTTTTAATATTTAGAGATTTTAATCTTTGAAGACGAAACAGTTACTTACCTAAACGAAATTAAATATTCTATTACACATCATTTTCCTTTGTTGCGCTTACAAACAAGGACGTTGATCGAATGTATAAAGCTACGTATAGAAAACAAAATAATATTTTTTTTCTTAGAAATTATGGTGTGGTTATTGATTATTGATTATTAAACATTGATCAATAAAAGAATATTTCAGCATGTTCCAACAGTCCCGTATCAGACCATTAATAAACGAATTTTAATGAACATTCTAACATTGGCTCATTTTCCTTCAATGACATGTTGTATTCCAACGGTTAGACGTAATTTTTTTGGTTAACCAGGAATTATCACTAGACATCTAATGTAGAGAAACAACGAAGGTTCAGAAAATATTTTATGCTTACATCAGTTCACTATATCCCTGTATATATTATATATTACATTTCCCAACCAAACCTATTTCCACCTTATGACAGCTCCTCAGTGGGTTCACAATAATTCGATAAACGGAATTGTACCGTAACAACAGCAGACTAAGACATAATTTCGGTGTATATCGTCAAGGGGTTCCCCGAATTGACTCGTTAAGTTTCTGTATTGGCCGTTCAGTTTCTTAATGGCCTCCTTTTTGGGAAAGTCGTAACGGTCAGAAATATCTGATAAAGCAGAACCATGTGATATTTCACTACAAGCCTTAGGCTGACTAGAAAAAGTCAGATTTCAAATTATAAATTGGGTCAAGCGGCCATAAAAACGTCAGAAAATGTCGAATTCGGGAGAATTGCATCGGGGAATTAAATTTATAGGTCAATCGTAAATTCCCATCGTCGTTCGTTTAATCAGATTCAATCACGGTAATAATAGCGTAAGCAGAAAAAATTTATACTATTTAGAATTTTTGCTTTAGTTCAATGTTTAATTGACTCCATCAGGAGACCCGGTTTACATGTTCAAAATCGAAAATCTCGGACACCTGGGACTCCAGGACACCTAAAACTGATGTAACACATACTTAGACGGCGATTGTACCATTTTGTATGGACTTTCGAGCTGTAATGAAGATTCAGCATCTTGAGGGTTGTTGTTGGCTAGGATATTATCGTTTCTAAGTGACGCCTTCATATTGGTACTCTGTTGTGAAAATACCCATCTAAATAAATCGTATACTATTAAACCTAAAATTAACATATACTGCAACATATATTTGTTGGGTACTAAAAAGGGTTATGGAAGACAAGTGAAACGAAAGATGGCTTCGCAGAGCAGACCAATGCAACATCTCTGTTGGTTAGATACAGCATTATCTATTATCATTTGTAAATACGAAGTAAAAGATAAGCATCACGATGAAAGATTGCACAAGGATTACAACTGCAGGAGAGTAGGAAAAATAGTGACAACATTGCTACAAGTGGCTGGGTGTACACAGACCAGTCTCTGAAAGCTAAAAATACTATGACAGGTCATAATGAAGCGAGGACGAATACTTTTTATAGCTTATCGCCCGGCCCTGGTGGTCCAACGAAATTATAAATTTATTTGCACGCTCGAATGAATGTAATTTTTAAATGGAAACGATTATTGCGTCTCGACTCTTAGATATTTGCATGCGTATCGGACCCTCTAAAGCCAGTATTCACCTTGGACTCCCAAAATGAACAAGTTAACTTCTTAAAATTATCAAACACCCCAGCAAGTGGATGACTGTACCACAGAGATTTCGTAGTACAGTTAAGCATAACAATTGAATCTGAACCAACAAAGTTTATTAGAACCAATAAAGTTGAAGTATTCAGATGGATCTCTGGTACGCAGATTGAATCAATCATTATATATACAAATATTATACGTAATTAACATTGCGATTCTTTTTGTAAAAACATTTAATTGATCATCCGCTGGCGTTCGTCTCCATTAAAATATAAAACAAGAAGATATTGTCACTGAGTGCTAGATCATCACCACACTCCGTGAAAAATGGCTACACTCCCGATTTAATACTCGTGTGATAAAACAAAAATCGTTCATCAGATCCAATAGTGTAATTTGAATCCCCGCCGATTTCACCTGTCCCATGTTTTCATCTCTTAATTATTGCCCGTGACGATCCCAATTTTTTTAAAATCTCACAGCGGCAAAACTGGTCCAGAATCGCCCACCGGAGATTTCCAGGGCTTTCTGCGGGGAACGAACAGACTCCACCACCCCCAAATCTCCGGACTCCCCGAAAAAGGCATTAAGCACACCGGGGCAAAATGACAAATCCATTAAATTGATATTAAATTTATTTCTCCCCCGGTTCGATCGATGGCGGTTCGCCTCGATTTCGAGGTCCAAACGGCCATTTTAATTTCACCCGAAGACCTATAAAGCATTGATATTTTTATTAAAAATAATAACGACAACTAACATGATGTAGTCATCAATCATAACGAGAATAAATGCTAAAAATTAGTACATGTTTCCAACAGGACACAAGACACAAAATCAGGAAGAAACTAAGGAAGAAGGCATTAAATATAATAAGATATCGTGAATGGATTGAGTCTGTAGTATCTGGCGAAACAAAATCTGATAATTTATGATAAAAAAGTATTGTACTGTGCAGTATAACACAGTGAAAAATATTAATTTCAATTAAAAACATTAAAAAGGGAAGAAAATGACAAAAAATAGTAGAAATTATTAGGTTACAACTCAAAATAAATATGTTGGGTAATGACAGCAGGACACATTCATAATGTCATGAGAAACAACAGTAATTTTCTATCTTTCCGATTCTATTTGCTTTCAATTGGAAATTAATAACCGACTTTCCATCGGAAGTTAGTGAATGCATCGTTTAGTTTTTGTCCAAATTCACAAGTGCAAATGAATTTTAAATTCGACACTAAAATTATTCACAATTTATCTGCTACAAATCCGACGTTATTAATTAAATCCGACGTTTCAATGAACTCCCCACAACATAGCTATTTAAGTCAATACAATTATTAGGGTGACTGTGTCCAACGGGGTGAATACTGTAATTCGAGTCTGATTTTGTATGAAAGGCTCACTTCGAATATTACCTCTTCCATAAAATTAAAAAATTTCTGCCGAAACCTGAACCTAATTTTTCTTTCCTAGCTCAAATCTTTTTTATTCTTTAGTGAGTATTTTATACTTGTACAATTCCTTATTTAATTTAATTTCTATTCAGAATCGTAGGTAACCGCAAAAAACATGGAAAGAATAAGAAATATGTTAAATTTTAATATTTACATTTTTCACAAGAATATCTGGAAAATAAATTGAAAGGAAAAATTAACATTTTTTGCTGTTTGAAAGAAAAAGGTACCCCCGGAACCGGGCAATACTCTTTCACTATTTCAATTTTCACTACCTCTATCTCTCGCCCTCCTTAAAAAATAAAAATAAAAATAAAAAAACAATACTATCACTTGATACGCGTGATTTTACTTTGAATTTCCTGGTTTTATAAGGTACCCACCAATTAAATTGGGTTGCTGACCTTCGTCGTCCAAAATTAATTAAAAAAGCCAGTCAATTAAGAGTTGTTGATCACTTGTATTTCGTATTTACTTGGTAAAAAAACCTAATTTGAAATTTCATTGACTGCAATTTATAAGCAGAAATAGAAGATCTGACTGCAATTTGATAGGATGAGCCGGTTGAAAAAAATGTTATTTCCTCCCACTTATTTATGTATATACTTTCAAAATTTCTTGACCGTGTCAAAACTCATTGAAATGATGCTCCTTGCCCCCCGTCAGATTTCCTGTTAACTGTCAACTTCACCTCACAAAGAACGTCTCGATCTTCAAGGTTGAGCAGTACCCAACTTCACACTCCCTTTCGAGTTACTACAAAACGGCCAGGGGAGGTTAAAGAATTCTCTTAGATGCATTTTACTTTTACTATCCATTACAAGCATCTTAATAAAACGAGTCCTTGGGGCACTCGTAAAATCGGCCAGACATTCGACAAAAACACTGCCTGACTGAAACTGCCTGTCGCCTTCATTCGCTTTAATCCACTGACTCTGATTCTAAGTCAGCCTTCAGACAACATCAACATCCCATTAACATCACACGTCAAATTCGGCGAGTAACGTCGACAAATTCTACTCCTCGATGCACCAATTTAATGTAAATAAATTTAAGACCCGATCGTTTCCCACCTGGCTATTTACTCCCTTTATTTAGTTTTAATTAGAGCGTAAAGGCTCTTCTTTGGTATATTTTGATTTAAATAGACCTACGATCTTCTTAGGAACCTTTGGTATAATCATCTTATACGTAAGCCTCAGAAGTATAATCAAAAGAATAAAAGTACGAAATGTATGAACAATGAGCAATTCAGAAAAGCAAAATAGATTAATCACTAGAGGAATTACTGTAATGATGCTGCGCAGCAGACAAACACTTCAATTTGGTCATTTCTACACATAATTTCCTACGTAACGCAAGATTTGCACTTCAACATTTCACATCAGTGTGCGATTTCAGAGGCAGGCAAGCCCTAAGGGCAGAAACACTACGTTCAATCAAGAGGAATGGAAGAACCATTGTTGTAATAGAACCTTTAACAATTCGAGATTTCTCGTGTGGAATCTGAGGCTTAAAAAGGGAAGAATCAACATTATGAAACACCTGGCTCAGTCACTGAATGGAGACAGACATCGGTAGACTACCTGGGAAACATGACAGAGTCTTCCATTTTTATTTTTCATCAGATTGAAAGATTAACTGATCATGAAAACAAGAGAAAGATATAATGAGGAGGACGCGGTAACGGGAATTACCTGAAAAGAAGGGAAAAGGAAAAATGCACTTAGATTTCCATTGTATTCTACTTTTTAGTAGTGCAGAACCCTTTTGCTTCAACCGATCTCTTATGGAGGCTATTCCTCGCCATTTTTATGGTGAACTGGGTTGAATGCAGAGTACAACAGAGTTATTTTAATTGTCACGCAATTTTCGAAAGGTATGAGATTGAAATTAATACAACATATACAAAATTCAGTTCAGTCTGAAAACGTAAGGCGGAAATAATACTCAAATTCAATTTCGTGTGAGGGCACGTGAAAATGTAGACACCTATCTGATGATTAAATCCAAAGGCACAAAGAAACTAGTAACACTCTCAAACTCATTCAATGAAAATTTAATAATTACTACATTCTCTTGACGAGAAAACAGTTGCAGTTTACCCTGAATCAGACAGCTACTTCAAAGATGCTTCAAAAGGTATCAGTTTGTTAAGGGAAATAAAACATTTGAAGACCGGTAAGCATCGGAAGGCCAGTTGCAAGGCACGCCTTAGAAATTGTGGTTATGTTAATCTAAGGCACAATAGAATTAAATTTGTTTTCCATTAAACACTAAATTTAAAATAATTGAATTCACATAAAGTTTTATTCACTGTTTATACGATTATCTATAATACTTTATTATTAGCATTGCATCGAATTTAAATCTATCAAGGCTATAAGACACAAACTATAATTTACAATAAGGTTATAAATTACATTAGATTATTAATGAATTTACCTTAAAGGATGGCAAAGTTTCCTCCTGCACCACATTAAATATATGAAGAACTAAAACCTTTTGAATACTTGAGTTTTGCCGTCATATTGAAGTTTTATTTTCCTACTGTAAAAACCAAATACCTACAATACAAGTTAGAAGGGCCAATGGATACCTTCAAACGCAAAGCCTTTTCCAGAGCTTATACTTAAACCTTTCATTTTTTTAAAGAAAATAGTAATTATTATTACCATTAGATCTAGACTCACACCGAAAGGTTTACCTTCTTTAGACCTTTTTGGTGGACTGTCTTATCATACGTTTGATTGTTCCTCGGTGACCGAAACCTAAGCCAGTGAAACTATTGCGTTCACAACTTGTGTGTATATAAGGTTAATCAATTCTGAAAAAAGGAGTTGTCTTCAACAGAGGAAGAAATCAAATAAATATGTAACTATATATATTTACTTGGTTTGCCAGGCAGACGGTTTAGACTGCTCTAATACAATCTATTCCTCTGTATGACAAACTCGTTGTGGGGTACATGGCGATGGTGTGGCCTACCTAAGAGTACATATTCATCAACGCATATGCATCCACAGCACCGTAACTTTATATAAAGAAGGCCTCTCATCGGAACCAACATTCTTCCATTTTTCACCCTATCTTAAAAACATTAAGGTTCCCCATTGCCAGCGGTAACTCTCATCGCTTGAAAAATTGTAATAGACTCTTCTGATGAATTCAAACTCCCCACCCCCCCCCATAAAAAAACTCATCACATTTACACGTGCATGGTGATCGAACAATAAATTTAAAAATAAAACAAAATAAAATCATAATACAAAACCCCAAAACGGTTACGAGAAACCCCATTGAAATGCACTGTTGATGCAACCGCACAGGTGCCATCGACAACAAATCACCGATAATCGAGAAATCGTTCGGAATGAATTCGGGCCATGTCACTAAAGCAAAGGCCATATTTTTTTTTAAACAACAGCGACTGAAAAAAAAGATTCAATGACATATCCGCAACGACTCGACCTATTAGCCAATAACCGCATTTGACGTGGCCCACGAATGAACAGTAACAAATATTTGCTGTTTTTTTTGGGATGTTAAGCATTGCAAGTGCATTTCACCATGGTTGGAGATGGAGAAAGAGACTGACAAGGCAATTGCCATGCATTTTGAGTAAACATTATGATATTGAACTCCCCCTCCCTTAGCTACCCAAAAAATTCCGGAAATTAATCAATTAAGTCTAATCGTATCAAAAAAGCGTTCTTTGCAGATTTTCAATCAAATTTTTAAAACCATTTTTGATGCGGACCTTTCTCCACGCGAAGATGCAAAACGGCCCTTCAACAGAGGCGACATCAGAAGTTTGGCACCGCATCCACATGCTTTGCGGGCTACCTCTAATGGCAAAATTCACAAAGTTATTTTCATATATTACAATAAAAAACAGTTTAACGATCAATGTCTATCAAACAAAAAATAACTCTACGTCAATATTCACATTAGAAGTTGTATATACCAATAAAAAGTACCCACAATGTAGAATCCAATCTGCAAATCAAAAGGTAAGAGCACACCTAGAGATAAATGTGGTATTTCAATAAAAAAAATCAAAAAGAAATTAGCCGACCATAATGTAATTATTAAAGAACGACAATCTTTGGTATATATACTTTTCGATACTCTACGTCATACATAGGTTTTTTTGAATTCAAGTGAAACAGAAAACGACTTCTTCGCAAATGGACGATAGAGGTCATATTTTTTGCAACCGTTTGAATAACCCTGAGTTTAATCAGGCAGCTGTAAAACTTGAAAACACTCGAGACGCTCATGGAAAATGGAAAACCCACTACTTTCCCATCTATTCATTAGTGTACCATCTTTCATCTTGGTCAAAAAATATACAATTCGAAGTTTGACATCGGTATATATGAGAAAGGCTACACAAATCCCTAGCTGATAATACTTCATAACGAGTTGGACGTATGGAGAAAACGTATTTTCTCGAAAAATAAAGAAACCTCATTGCAACCTTACATGTTATAAGTGAATTCGAATGTTCGACAACACCGTGTGAGCAGCGACGCTAATTAATTTCAAATGGAAATGCTGTCTTGAATGATCAATAACTGCAAACAAAGCGAAGGGGGAAACACGAATGCTGCACTTCCTTAGGCAGGCATATTGTTACCAAACAGAAAACAAAGAATCCCCCACATAATTCCGAGTTAGGCGGCACCTAAATTCGTTAAATATATAACAATAACATTAAGTTCTAACACAGTTTGAAACCAACTTAAAATTAGTAAATAGAAAATTTAATGAAAATTAGTTAACGCGACTGAATAGCGCAAGTATCATCGGTTGCTTCGATTCATAGTTTTTATCACCTTCTTTGTTTTAGATGATTTCCTTCCTCAAAACGTATGACATCCCTCGTTTGAATACGTTAATATGTAGAGGTCATTTTTATAAGAAGTAAACTTGAAGGTTAATTTCTCTCACTCAACAAATTTTACACATCAGCGGCGAATGGTCAATGACTGTAGGAAGTCATTATCTTCTTTCTCCGCAAGAAGTTTCTAATGCCAACAATTATATAAGAATTAGTAGATCGGTGTCATCATATACACCATATTTCTTTTCTTCCAAAGTTCTAATTTTTTGCTCCCTTAGACTATCAAGACATCCATTGTCCAATGCACCTTCTTTTCTCAGTTGTTATAGCAACACGCTTTGTACTATTACACTGATTGTCTGTTATTCTATTTAAAATACTTTACTTCTATCATTCTATAACAATTTTAATGCAAAATTCAAGCTTCCCGACATGAGAGTGTCACAGTACATTACTGAGTTTAAAATGTTCTGTTCAAGTAAACGTTCCAGAGTTATGTTATTCTATGATTTGAACTGTTCGTGTGTAGGAAATTCCACGGATTTGCCCGGGATTGAATCCAATAAATTAATTAAAAGGTAAGGTCAATACTACTAATACAAAATCATACTACTCAACTCTATTTTACGTACGCCTCGTTGACTAGAGAATTTCTAAATCCATCGAAATGTTTGGTAAATTGCAAGGTTTTTATCCTAGTGTCAACCGACAAGTACGTCAACTTTTATATACTGCAGATTATTATTCCTCATTGATAAATTATCAAAAGTCGAATTAAGCGGGATACATCTTTTAGGCTTATGAATTCTTGTAATGTACACAACATTGCTTATTTTAAATCTTCTTCTTAATTATCTAAATTGATACAATCGGGTATACTATAGTACACTCTAAGAAACTAATTTTCTTAATCACTTTCTTAATTACATGTACACATTGCGCATATTAACAGAAGTTGTGGCAGGTTGGAGAGAAAGTAACAGAAAATGACATTTTGTTTTAGGTTGCCTCTACTACAAGTCAGAACCCTTTAATGTAAAACTTCCCAAATAAATGAAAATTGAAAAAAGGGCAATATCAATAAATTTAATAGTAAACCGATTGCAAAACAATTACATTAACTTCGTACAGTTTGATTCTGTAATGACCACCACGACGTTCCGTGACGCGCACTTTTCAGTACCTGACCGGCGGAGGTTCACGTGTGTTCAGGTTCAATTCCCCGGGGTTCCCTTTGAAATTTTCTAAAAATCAAAAGCTCGACTCTTAACGGGATCCGAAAAAATAGCGAACCGGAAAAAGAGCGATGAAATAATATCACAAAAATTTAATGGATGAGCCTTTTCATCTCTAAAATAATTCAAAACCTTTTTTGCTATCTCTCTCATGGCGAAACCCCGGGAAAGCTGCGGTATTGCGAGCCCGCAAATTTGTCAACGCGATATTTTTAATTATGGAACGGGAGAAGGCTGGAGAGAAAAAAGCTCCCGGAAAAAACGTTTCCAGGTTCGGAGGCACACAGTTGGCTCCTGCGGGTCCCGGGTACCTCATCCTCTCCTACCCTTACGACCGCATTCTACGCTTTTTGTCCATTTCGAATGGACACGACAAAAAACATCAATGCCAAATTTTATTGAGTTTTCGAAAAAAGTTTTTGCTACTCGACCGAACTAACTCCGGAGATATTTCAGACTTGCCAGACGACAGAAACCTGCCTTCCCCATGCGTCGGCAGTGAAACCAACTGAAATACTGAAAAACTGGAGACAAAGTAAACATTACAATATGTGGATATATTGTCCTTGGAAAAATTTATAAAATTTAAAGTATTTAGAAACTTCAATAAGTATGAATTTTCTATGACAAGTTCTCACTTGTAGTTCCACTCTTATTATCTGGTTATTTCACTTGTAGGTACTCCTGTGACATCCTCACGTTTCAACTTCAGCCGAACGCCAAATTTTGCTACTTCTTACTTCCTTAGTCAACAGTGTAATCGAGTGTCAACGATTTACATATACACTGTAAAGTACAGTACACGTGAAGAATTCAATATTTAAAGTGAGTTACTTTCAATTTAAATATACTTTTACTTTTTAATAAAAAGTGTATTTCTTTACATGTTTCTACTTTTTTATTAAAAGTATACAAGTTTCAACTGTCAAAAGCTCCAAAGGGCAAAACACAATGTACAGTGGTGTTACCTACCGGTTAAATAAAACGCAAAACTCAGTACACAATGAAATTTGTTCAATAGTTCCTACTTGTGCGATTAGATCCGCTGCTGGCCAGTGATCATCCAGTGCCCGATTTCAGAGGCACAATGACAGTCTTAATCGTTAAAAATTCAAAGAATATGAAAGACTGGAAGGATAGTTTTCAATTTCTTTAAAATTATGTGGAACAACATTTACTTAATAAATTAATGAAATGATGTCCTTCTTAAGAACACAGTAAAACCAATAATAGTTAATAAAGGCTATAACGAAAACGAGTTACACATGAATCGTGGATCCTACACGTAAGAATTTCAATGATCGATTTGCATTCGAAAGAACCTTTTTGCAAATCAAGTGGAAACTACCAAGGGTGAATTA
Organism: Polyplax serrata; assembly: GCA_037055365.1. NCBI lineage: Eukaryota > Metazoa > Arthropoda > Insecta > Psocodea > Polyplacidae > Polyplax > Polyplax serrata. The sequence goes on along the minus strand of JAWJWE010000036.1, from coordinate 963,613 downwards.
AAGTAATTTGAACCAACGGGTAGGTGAAAAAGGCAGGAGACGAGTACTCCTCCCATGGAGACATTGAAGTCCTACAATTCTACAGGCAAAATCCCTTCATCCGGTCGTTACACTTTAACAAGAGGCAGAAAGAGAGAAAACAAATTTATGTTTATTTTCCAAAGGGTTATTGTTAATCCAGTGTTATTAGGTTGTTCGACTCAATTTCGCGTACCCGAAAAAAAGGTTATCACTCAAAAGGAAAAGACTGGAATCGAATTCCGGCAACGTCGTTCTTTATTCAGGACAATTTGAACGAATTTAAACGATGCGCACTCCTCGAAAAAAGGCAGAAACAGAGAGAGTGACCAGGAGAAACAATGAACCTTTCCAGCCGAGCCTTTCCACATGTGAGAGAATTTTAAAGGGCGCCGAAACCTCCGATATCCACGTGGTTCTTACAAGTGACGCAAATCTCTTGAATAATGCAATTATAATTATTATCCAGGCAAATTTTCTCATTCCTTGGAACATCAAAAGTTTTGATGTTTCATAATTCCCCTCCCAAAGCAGAGCCGTTAAATTTTACCTCAAACAAACGTACGAGAACATATTGCCATTGTTGGAAAACCCTTTGCCATCAAACGTTCTTCGATGTGCAACTGCATATGCCCAATCCATGTTTTGTTAATGCCTTTAATTATGGTGACAAGTTGCGGTTGAGAACGGAGAAACATGTAGAACGTCACAGTCAGTCGTCTTTTGAAGTGATGAAGACATCAATCAAAAACCGCATGGATGGATGAGTGCTTTTCAAATTTGTTTTGCTCCCTTTGTAAATGACATCTTCGACGCTTAAACCCGTCTAGCCCTGAACGTATTTATTATTTAATGTGTACACACGTAATGCATATAAACAAAAGTGCGGTTATCTATATTATAATCTTATTAATTCAGACACTGTCCTTCCTTCGGTGCCGTTCAAACGACCTTGACAAGGAAATTAAACTTAGTGTACACTATTGGTGGAAATCTAGGTTAACTAGGTGATATTAAATCCACTGCACCAAAACAATCGAATAAAAGAAAGTACTTTGCAGAATAGTAAGATGAAAATGAGTGAAAATATTTGGTTACATACATTAAATGTCGAAAACCTGGAGTTTGAAGGAGTTGTTAAATTATTAAAAAAATCCTTTAATTAGGATTATCTACACTTAAAAATTATAGTAAATATTGACTTAAGTATGAGAATATGTAGTGTATATAGCTTACTCCCCCAAGATTACTCCGATTTTTATATTTTATAATTTGTTTCACAACTAAGTAACATTAAGTCTCTCATATCTACACGACAAATCACTTTTAAGAAAGGATTTTACTTAAAGGTCAGAAATATGTAAAAATGACTGGAAAAGCCAATGAGTTAAAAAGAGTAGAGCCCAGAAAGCAAACAACCTTTGGTTTAGTAGTACCACCATGCCAGTATCCACTCTCCATTTCCTCTCTTATTTACATTTTATTGGAACAGTTAACATCGGTAATAGATTCGTGATTGGGACTTTCCAAATTCGAAAATGGTCGGTGTGTGTAACTGCTTATCAATCTGAGAACACTACTTTGCTCGTTTTAACATCCCCTCACTTCCAATTCAGTTTCGATTTCATCTGATTGATCGACGGCGAGTACACAAAATGAGGTGCAAGTGAAATGCATGAATCACCAAATTAGGAAGAGAACAACACAGAATGGATAGAATGAAGATGAACCCGTGTAACTGAACCACTCGAGAGAGATTGAAGGGATGCCATTCCAAGGGATGAAAGCCTTTCACACCGGAGTTGAAATTCATTAGAAATACTAGAAATTATCAGAAATATTTGCCGGTGTCCTCTGATTTTGACATGAACCGTGCAACACAACAGTTTCCACTCGTTTTCAACCAGCCGGAACTTTCGATATCGAATAAGAGGCTATTCATGTGTCAAAATGACACAAAGAACGTCCCGTGCGGTGCAAACTTCAAAAACAAAGAAAACTATACCGGACAGTGTGGTACACTACATCACTGCTTTGCATTAGTAGTAACATATTAATTGAATCAGATGAAATAAACCAATAAGTTAAAGTTCAACTGAGTTTAGACACCCGGCGTGTCAATAACAATAAACCACTATTTAATATCCAGGTGAAAAAGAAAAATACCCGAAACAGGTACCCGGAGATCTGAAGAATACTGCCACAAAAATATTTTTTCTCATTAAAAAACAATTTAATAACTCTTTGATATTCTCTCTCTTTCGGTCACTGTAAGGAAAAGGTTCCCAACCGAATTAGCCTCCGACCTTTAGCCAGAAAGGTTCATTTTAATTGATTCACGAATACCTGACCTTCAAGTTACGTACACATTTACTTGGTTTCATTATGCCGGCAGTATCTAGGGAAGTAGCGTATCCTAACGAAATAATGTCATAAATTGAGACATTAACTCAGAAAATAAATTTTTGCGTATTTAGTACAACGGAAAAACAAAGTTATACAATACAAAGATGTAACGGATTTGAAAGAAATCTATTTAAATTATATATGTGTATTACATCTTTATTAAATATATATGCACATTAAGCACAAGTGAATTATTTCCAAATGTAGTGCAGGTTGCCACAGCAAATCTTAGAAGTATACTTCCACTTTTAACTAAACAAACGCCAACATCACTTGAAAGTTTTGTCGAATTTTCTTAAATTCGAAGCAGCACGCCAAAATCTCTTAAGACTAATTGGTTTGTTTTTCACAGATCACCAATTTACCGTGAGACAAACACAAACCACATCAACATTCGGTCGTTCAATAACAATCAATATTTTCAAACAGAGAATATTATCAAATGATATTCAAGTATTTCCAAAATCACTTCAAGAGATTAAGGAATGAACCATCTTTTAAGACAACAGAACTCGAAACCTTTCAGAAATTGAATAACATAGAAAAAAGGTGTAGAAATAGCAAATGAGTAAAACTATCGTGACTATTTACCAACTATTTCATATTTGCCTACTATTAGTATGTTAATAACGAAGCCAATTGACATGAATTTAAAACATTCATAAATAGAAACCTGGCTATCACTTGTTTTATTTGACTCTGGCCAAAGTACTCGATTTATATTAATTTATAAGTTTTATTGTCACTTCGAATTTCTCCTACTTGATTTTGGCATCTTTCGACAGAAACAAACACCCACCGGACGTGGCTGCCCAAAATAAAAATTCATTTTTTAGGGGTGGCAGAAAGCAAAATCCCCAAAGGATTCCAAATCCATTAATAAATGAAATTCTACATTTTTTTGTTACATTTTCAATTTCATTTCAGCTTTTCTACGTAATTATTTTTTGCGTTTTCGAGGACCACCTCTCAACCGAGGACCTCCCTCGGTCCACTCTGTTACACCAAAAAATATTAAAGTTAAAAAATCTAGCAAAAAACCAATATGAAAAAGCTAATTACCGAGAATTTTAATCCGTCAGAAGGAAAGATACAAATGCAATGATGAAAAATTGCCAACATCGTGGGGTGCCACGTTCGGAAATAATGCAATAAAAAGTACAATAATAAATACTTAAATAAGTTATTAATGAATAAATAAGAGTCTATTACACAGCATGAGGCTTTTAGTTTAAATCCACCTTTACTCCGAACGCCGCCTAACGGACGCCAGTCAAACTACGATTGAAAGAGGAAACTAAAATGGCGCGATTTTCAAATTCTACTGGAGAGAATTGCCGTTCAAATTTCAATTATATCCATCTCAATTCCATTTTATGCTTCTTTAACGAATTACTGTAAACTTAAACACTGCAATAGTTCTCGAATGTTGTCAAATGTCTGGCCAGGGTGATTTGAATGGGAATATCAGAGCAGATTATATTCACAAAGGTTCATTTCCCAAAATCAAACTACATATACTGAATTCTTCTACATAATTTACGTACGTAGGTTTCACTTTAAATAATTGAATCTGAATACATTCATTCCAGCACTTATTTCATTTACTACAAAATATAGAGTCATTATTAAATCGTATTTCCAGAGTTGAATTAGCTGTACACCACACGAATAGGTATCAAGTTCCTGCGATCGTTAAATAAACACTCAACATCTGTTAAAATGTTTAACAATGTTGGAAGTAAAAACGCATAAAAATGTTAGGAGGAAGCGAGACGTTAGACCCAAAAAATAGCACCCTATATCCACATTTCAGTTAGACCAATTACATAACAATGAGCTTCTATTATAGAAAAATTACAAGATCGAGTAATCAGTCACCGCCAATTAGTCGTTAAAGACAATTTGTAATATGAAAACGTTGCAGAAAGTCAAATTTTCAGGTTCTTAAGGACAAATACTCAACAAGCTTAGAGAAAGCTTAAAAGGTGTCAGGATTTTGTGTTTCTTCATTACACAAAAGCTACATAATTCTTAATAGTAGAAATCGGTATCACCTTATGAATGGGTAAGAAACTATCTCAGACAAATTACACAAAAAATAGTACTACCTTCAAGACACTAACTCCTGAATCCCAGGGTCATTCGAACCTTTGGGGCTTTTCCAGCTACAACTTCCAAACGCACCACATTCCATGACTCGAGGCATTTGAAATTGGTTAATCAAGTACAAACCCACCAGAAACATTTATGTTAAATAATTCTTAATCTTACTTAAAATATTCAATGTTTGAATAAACAGCTAAATCATTTTAAATTTAAGATCGTAAGATGAGACTTAAAAAAGGAAAACAAAATAAAATTCAAAATTGACTTCTTCATAAGGAAAGAATAATTCATTTGCACACAAAATACCACCCTTCCAGCTTGAACAATCGTACTCCATGATTTTCTGAATGTTACAGAATATTTCTGCAACCCAAAAATGGTATGTGTCACACTGTCTAATTCGAAATTCCTTACCTTTACAACAAGTGTTGTGCAAGAAAAATAGTACTGATTACTACAATGTAAATTAAGAAGATGTCAAATAATCATTAAAATGGCAAAAAAGAACTCTGATAACGGGTACCGCAACAATAAAAATAAGTGCCAATGAGTAGGAAGGTCAAGGCCTGTACCCAACGAAAGTGAATACCAGAAACAAAAAGATTCCAAAAAAAGGCACAAGCAAATCACCTGAGTTCAAAGTCATCAACACGTTCTTTCTTTTTATAGAAACTAAATTACAATATTGAAACTGTACTTTGTAAACCTCTAGTTAATTTCGAATCTCCTTTTGAGCATCTGATGCCATTGATGAGAAAGAAAAATTGTACAATAATTTAAAAATTTGGCAAGAAGATTCACAGTAATGTAACTAAAAAAGTAAAAATTGGCATGACAGTATCTCGAAATCTAAATAGTTCAGACATCCGTTTACTTTGATAGGAAAACAAAAGCACGGCATAGGGTCAGACATTGAAACTAACATTCTAACTGTGTTTGCAGATTGTACATTTATTTGGGAATGGTCAAATTTTTTTAAATGAACTCTTTAAGTTTGTAACAAACCTGAAGAAATAAAAAAAGGAAATCTCCAGATCACAATTTTAAAAAGCATTGTACAAAAGGTCTAAGAAATACTTCAGTAAATTCAAGCGTCTCTCCTGAATGTATCTTGTGAGGGCTAAATATTAGATGTCGGAGCAGTATCCATCAAGCAGGTTTACCTCAGGTGTGTCGATAAATGACAGTAAAAGACAAGACAGAAAAAAAGTTGTTTTGAAGATTGGACGATGCTTTTGCGTCAATTTGTTTTGTACGTTTACCGGGCAATGCCTCCTTAACTCGCAGGGCATTTCCAATTTCTGGTATTGAGGTTTTACTTCCTTGTTCTTGGGAAGAATGCGTTAGCACAAAAAGTTCAAGGGCAGCAAACGACAACCGCACGCAACTTTTTTTCGGTAGTGAAAGAACTTGTGACAAGGTTAGTGACAAAGTAAAACACTCACACCTTTTGACTGTACCAGTGAGCCATTACGTGCAATTTAACAGAAATATTGAGCTTCCTGCTCCACCTTAGGTCTCAGGTCTTGGCTTCTCATTAAAGTGCCTTGGTCTTTTGGCGTGTTATATGTAAGCTTCGGTGCAAAATCACACTTTTTCGATTTTTTACATGGTCATTTACATTTTTTCATTATCGTTTTCTGGTCATTAATTTCCTAACGGTCCCTTCAAAGACGACAACCCTGTTCGACAAGAAACAGTTGATTAGAAAAAATTTATACCTAACTTTCACGTCACATCCTGATGGCAATAATTAAACCCATATGTCAGAATAACGTTATGATACAATATGCCACAATAGTAAAAAACGTATATATTATTGGCATGCCATTAGTACATCACAGTCCGATTGCACCGAAATATTAATTTTGCCCTTACAAAATAAATATTTCTGCACTTTTGCTTTTATTAGGCTACAATGTTAAATAAATGTGGAATAACTTCGAAACGGAATCAACCCTCAGTAATTTACAAAATTTCTATAATAAGTCTAATAACTAACATGAGTTCTTTCAAGGTAGTTCACAGGGCTTGACACTTTCACAGTGAACTAATTTGGAATTTTAGCTGAAATTCAATGATACCGACATTCGTTCAGGTAGTGATTTGTTGTAGCCCTTAAATTTCTTAGTATTTTGTGCAGTTCCTTTTATTTTGAATATTGAGTTATTTTGAGCAAGTTGTTATATAAAAATTGTTGACACAAGTATTTAGCCTGATACTTTTTTTCTTTGGGAAACAATAATTAAAAGGGTTATCCCATCTAAAATAATTTTGATAATCCAACAATACATAGTAATAGTTGCATCATCTCTCTCTAAACTTCCTAACATATTTTATACGCTATCTACTCCAATATTCTACATTGACAATATTTTTTAATCGTTTTTTGTAAGAATACCTTACTATTTGAGTGTCAGCATCAGGGTTGCCAATGATATGTTCTTCCAAGCTTTACTTAAATCCAAGAGTTTCAGGCAATTTTTTAAGGTACCTAACACAGATTTTAAATTTCAAACCTATAGAATGATAAAAAACAATAATATTCTTACAATTAATTACTGGCTTAGTATTGCGAACGGAAAAAATTGTCCGAATAATCGTGAAGAAAAACTGCCGAACTATATTAGAGGAAGTGTCAGCAAATTCAAAACCATTGATGCCCTACATATCGAAATTGATCAATAGAGGTGAAACCAAAAGCTGAGATGTACAACATATAGAACTCTTGCATAATATAATGATTGAGCTGAACGTCGCATTTCACATCCAAAAAAGACTTAACTTCCATGAAACCAACAAAAATAGACAGTAACATTACAATCAACAATAAAGAATAGCAAATAAATAAATTCCCTACAAAATGTAAGAAAAACATAAAATACACTAGAACGGAAATTTACCATAAAATATGTTGAATTTTGAACCTACCAAAATAGCAAATTAGGAAAGCCAAAACAACCCGTAGCACCATAATTAAAAAAAGGTATATGACAAAAAAGAAGCATCTAAAACAATAAAGAAAAATAAATTAAAATGTATGGAATCCTTGCAAAATTACAGTCGAATATATTAATTAATTATTGTATAATTATTAATTATTATTTTCAGGAAGATAAAAAGAAAATTAGCAATGAGAAATCAAGCTACGGTTCTAGAGGACCAGTCCTTGTTTGAATTATGTTTAGAAAAAAATAGATTCAAAAAACTTGTTAAGAAATAGTACCTTAAGTAGCATAAACCTCCGTAACCTATACACAACAATCCGTAAAGTAGAAAATATACAAACATAAAAACCACAAATAAACATAAACATCATAAAAATAAAACATTTTAGAAATGCCAAGTTCAAATTAGCCACGACTTTGGTCATCCATTCCATTATTATAGATGCAAGTTCGTCCTTTTGGTTCTATAAATTACACTATTTAGAAGTGAAAATAAATTATTGAATAAATTTTAGTGCTGTTGAACTCTGCATTGAACACTGCATTCCCTACAAAGGAAAATCTCAATGGCAGTTCCAGCCGTAATTGAGTTCCATCAACCGGTAGCCTCACTCTACTATTTTATTATGAATATTTTATTATGACAACAACATTATTTTATTCCTTTTCGGTGTTAAACGTCCATTGACCCTGGCATGAAAACCATAATTTTTTTCGTTACGTTTTCATTGTTTACCCAGCTTCCCAATATATACGTCTGTTATCATTTTCTAACTTGTTGGTTTGATACCCATCCGAAAGAATTGTACTCTGCTCAAACCTTAATTACAAGAAATTTTGATATTATTATCATAAATTAGTTGTAATTAAGTGAGTAAAAACAGAACGTCAGGTAATACACGTTATATTCGATAAGTACATAAGGAAAAACATGTAATATCTGTGTACATATTTTCGTATCTATCTATATAATATAATAAAAATTTTACTGCAACTGATAAGTAGCAATGTGATGTGTTGATGTAATAGAACACCACGCAGGGACCAATAGACTTTAAGAATTTAAAAATCAGAATTGGTCTTGAGGTATTTCTGAAGCAATAAAAAACTTCAGAAATTTACTATCTGGAAATACAAACTATAAAGCAATTCAATAAGTTAGGATAGATGGCGGCTAATTAAATTGCTCTTTTTAAATAAATTTTCTCAAACGAAAATTCGCTTTCAGTTATACCGGAGAGGAGCGACCATTAAAACTGTAATTTTAATGCGCTTCTGCAAAAAAATGAAGAAAGAAAGAAAACCTTATTTTTGAAATTTTGAAATAACAAAAGTTTCTTTAGACTACGCGAAAATGATTCTTCTCTCTCTGCCACCTAATTGTTTTAAATGAGAATAGAGAAATTCTTATCAAAATGCAAAAATGTGAAAAAAAAGAACACAAGAAAATGGCAATCCTTTTGGTGTGAGAACGATGGCGTTTAGGGTCAGAAAAATGCTCAACGACGCCTCCTGGTCACGCCAAGAAAGTTGCTACATTGAGGAGAAACGATTTTTCCAAACTTTCCGTGGCAATGTGGCCCTTACATAAAATAAAACATCTGAACTCTCACTGAATGAAATAGATGACAATAACAGAGGCGCTAAAGAAAAGACTAAAGATAAATCTCAAAGCCAACACAAAATACAACACAAGCTACCAGAGTTTAAAAACGAAAAAAGAATTGTAACTATCTAGGAAACATTCAAAATCCAAGCTTACCTATGCATGCACTACAAAAGTATTTTAATTCTCTTAACTCAACTAAATCATACGTCATGAGAAAATTGTGGAAAATAAATTTTAACCAAACGGACAATTAAAAAGTTATTTAATTAAATTCGCACGTGTTCGGTGGACACAAATCCCTGAACAATATTAAATTCAATTTATCATATTTGGTAGTGATTTGTTTTCGGTTTAGATTTTAAATTTAACCTAAAAGTTAAGCGACTCACAAGTGTTTAGAAATGTAAACAGAATTCATGTGGGTTATTTACCTTTTAAGAGTGAAAAATCGAATAAAGCTCACCTGAAAATAAAAGATATTATCAGTTAGTATGTCAAAACTACGCTTGCATTACAGCAAATCTATAACAAATTAAAAATAATTGGAAATGCACAATAAGAAAATATACATAACATTTTTCAACTCATTTACCACCGTATTGGAAACAATTCATAAATCTTGGGTTGAATAAAATTTCAGTCCAAAAGGAAAAGAGGCATTCTTGACAAAGGATCAACTTTTACATGCGTTAGTAGTAAATTAGGCATCAAATCATTAGAAATGCAATGAGGCGGATAACTCCTGAAACATGTATTTATTCGTAAAAAAAGAAGTTGAAGAAACTTGAGGTGCGTGGATCTGTACAAAAAATTATACCAAACAAAACAGTAGATGATTTAAAGTGGAACTATGTTGAATAAACTAAAACTGGCGTTTGAATGGGTAGTACTCTCCAGAAAAATCCTAACACTATGAGACAACTATTTTTTACTAGATTTCAATCTAATAGATAGGGCTAATGGTTGACCGTAAAATGTATTATAACACAAGTGATGTAGACTCTTTGTTCGATACTTCCTCAATGGAAAATCAAAATTCATTACCATCAAGTGCTTTTTCTATTTAAGTAGTGTTTCCTGAAATGGATCTCTAGGAGTTTAAATTCGTACAAAACTGCAATTCAGCGAAAGTACGCAGGATACACTTTAAAGGATTCCAAGTGTTAGATACCACACGACGTGTTGAAAATTTTAATTTTTGAAAGTAGAGCACTAAATGTATTCCATTCAGTTAAACAAAATATGAATACAACTCAATAGTGGAAGGAGAAAGTTAAAAAAAACTATAATACAAACGGTCGATTCACTTTGAAAAATGCAGGGAGTGTTGAGGTCAAGGTCTGAAAAATTAATACCATTAAAAGAGGTAACTGAGAAAGAGTTAACGTAGTATCCTTTGAGGTTACGTACTTCACCTGGGCAATACAAAAAAATAAATTTTCCGATTTCACCTTGTTTTACAACAATATTATTAAAACGGATCTCAACTTTTGTCCAAAGAAAATCTAAGCTGTGTCCTCCTCAATGTCAAAAGAACACTAAAATTTTTGGCTAAATAGATATAACACATTAACAAGCGTCTCATCACACAGTAATTACTTCCAAAACTTTTCCACCATCACATATCTACAATTAAACCAGGCATTACCTGTCGCGCGACACACTTTTCCACCCGAATTCATTTCGATAAAAATTTTTCGCATCAAAAACTGAGTTCATAAATTTAAATTTTTCCTTCATATTCCTTCAATATCTCTAACCTTTCGTTTTAAGCATTGCCGAAATTGTACTGCCATTTTTAGGTAAGGGAAAACTAATTAATAACGTTAAAGCCGATAGTAAAAATTTTGGGTACGCTACGCCACCACCTCTCAAAGGTTAATCACCTCTGATAAACTACGAAAATTCGATGGAAAGGATAGAGATAAGCCTTTCTGGAAGCTCCTAGCATTAAAATACGTAAGAGGTTGTAGGCGTTCCTATAAAAATTTTCGGTCCCAAGCTTTTTCTGGCCGCCCACTTTGGCATTTCCGTGTTCCTGTCAGAAAATCGAAACAACAGTAAATGCACTTTGTTGCGGTTTGAAAATGCTAAATAATTCAAAACACTAAAATACATGACAATGGAATCCAAGAAATTTGAAGCCAAACTCTGTCGTGAATGATATTTACTTACAATTTATAAAGTAAGAAAAAAGAAAACTGACAACAGCAAAACCAATGCTAACAACAGACATTAATTATTCAGTATCCTACTTTCATTCAACGAAGCAGCAATTGATCAGTCTTACCTCTGTCATACGGATCAATCAGTATGACTATTAAGGTCTTTATTTATGTAATCCACGACCTAAAGAAACATTATAATAAAATGTATGGTATATATATTTTATATAAAATGTGACATCTTCCGCGAGTTGTGTGACGCATATTCAGAAATGTTTATTATTTCAATTGGTATTTTAAGTGCACTCGAATATCTCAACCAGGTAACCTCGATGATCAAATCATGGCGAATTTCTGCAATATCCACAAAATCAATGATGTACGGATGTACAATAAATTAAAATATTCCGTAAGTCGATGAAACCATTCAGGGAAAACGAAAATTTGTAAAATTGTGCGAATAAATCGCGGGGGCAGGTCATCACGAAATAAGAAAGAAAAATAACAGGTAATGATGGTAAAGGCCAATAATACATGACAAAACGCAATAAAAAAATACAAATTATGTTCCGTAAAATAGTAAACAGAAAAACAAAGTAGAAAACTATGCTATTTTATATTACCGTAACTAATCCACATAAAAAGCATACAAAATATATACATATATATGTGTCAGAGACATCTATCGCAACTTATAGTATTGATACAATAATGACTAAACGTTTCAAATAACTAATAATAAAATATGAAATATAATGGAAAAGCCAATAATAATAACATTAGTATAAGTGCCCTAGCAAAACAAACTCGCATTTAAATCAGTCACAGAATTGGGAATTTCTGTAATCCACCATCATTCATCCATGGCCAGAACTTATAATGCTTGCTCCCAGTACTTCGTTTGCAGTATCAATCACTCTATTTTTCAGTAGTTTTTCCAATCTTATACATAAATTTATTTGTTAGCATAATATTACTGTTCAGTTTTTAGGAATTGCAAATGAGCCCCGCTCTCATATCTATTCTCTAGTATCTATTCTTAGGCGAACAGGTATGTAATCCAGTAAAAGCAGGGAAAGAACACAACAAATCGGGTGGTTTTAAGTTAATTATTGTAATATAATTAATAAAAGTATAAGAATAAGGAGTTGATAAAAATCAGTGCCCACTAAATACAAGAACATTCTACATAGATAACTAATACCTGAAAATGTCAAAAAATTATTTAAAATGCGCGTAATACAGTTTCGTTTTTACATGTAAATGTTGCAGTGGATATCAGAAGAGCACGGGAAACAAGTCATAGGATGTAATTTTTTCTCTAGGCTATCTCTAAGTCAAGTACATTTACTACAGGGAGTACAAAAAACAAGTAAAACCAAATTCAAGAAATACAATAAAAAAAATCTAAAAAATTGGATTTTTCATTTCAAAATGAAATTATAAAACAAAGCAGAACTAAAAATATGGAAATATAGCTCGATAAAACAATAAAAAACGCTTGGATTTAACAAGGCAGAAAAAAATAAAGGTAACACCAGAACTGTGAATAATCGACAACTAATTCGGATGCCGATTAACTTTCTAGCCCAAAATGCTCGTTATATGAATAAATGAAAATCAGAAGTAACAAAAGCAGGAGCAAAAATTTCAAGTAAGTGCAGTAAAATATCTAAGCTACTTGGTAATAGACTAACTCCAAATCCTGGATATTGATGACCTGTCCGTGTGGACCAAAGCCCCCAAATCCTCCCGATTGATTTTCTCTCCAATATCGAAATCTACTCTATTCTAGTTCCCGTCAAACAATAAATAGTCATTAGACGATCTAATAAATCCTCGAAGAAATCGGAAACGAGCTGTATTTGAATCACTTCTATGAGGTAGTGCATTCGAGGCCTTTATACAAGGTCAACGTTGAGCTGCCAATATTGACAGGGATACCAAGTTAGTACCAAAGCCTTTCACTTTGGGGTCAATCGACGGATGTTCTCTTGTCTCCATATATTATTGTATTACATAAAATATACGTGCCCAGAAGTCGTAGTCTACATGGAAGTCTGAAAAAGCCTGTGACTATTTACGACGAAATAGGCACAAGTGAAATTCACATTTCCAAACATAAAAATTATAATTTTTAGTATAACATACATCCAGTTTCATGCTTCGTGCGACCTATTATACTTTCTTAACTGAGTCATTAAGTTATTTTGTATTTAACAACCGAAATGATTGTACATAAAACGATACTTAAACATTCCTTAAAAATTATGGCAATAATAATCAACTTGCAACGTCAACATTAATACAGATGAATTAAATAATTAAAAAAAAAACTTTAAAGGTGGCCATCCACTTGTAAATTACAACCAGACTGAACTTAATATGAGTCCTTTTTAAAACTAGAAACGGAACCATTAAATTAGGTTACTCAAATCACATGTGCTCGAGAAGTTACTAATGAGAATAATATTCCATTGATAGTGTATTACATCGACAGATACTAAAATTGTCGCTCATCATAAAGGACACTAAATTTTCGTCGAATATCCTTTAAGGGCTTTTTATTGCAAATACATTTTGGATATAAATACCGTGTGAACCTAAAACCATACGGTTTTGCCTGAAGTTGACATTAAAGGACTTTACTTTCTATACTTCCCTATTCGAGAAATATTCTCCTTCTAATTTATTAACTGGGAATAGAGAGAATCTTTTTTTATGAATAACTTTGTTAACAAATAATTTTTTTTTGTTTCAGAATTCGTACTCTTCATGTTGTACGCCCGAATTACTTTATTGAATCAATGAACCTTCCAAATAATTTTTTCTACAAAACAATGTATTTTGTAAGGGAGTAAGTATGTGACCCAAATTTTAAAGTTGAAATAACGATGTATATGTATATCCTGAGATATACAGACTGCACCTTTTAGACTGCACAAATGAAGATGAACAAAAAATACATGCTTCAATTTTAAACATCAAAATCGATCCAACACCGTGCGCTTTTTATGAACTACTTTTTAGCTACTCTTTATCAATATACAGTTGAATAATAATGCCGTCCATACATTATTGTATCCAAATTGTAATGGTGGCAGGACGCTAATTAATAGCTGTTGCACTATTTGCGGTATTTTACAATTATGTAATAAAGACAACATACTTACATAGCAAGAGAAGTAATTGACTAGCGTACCACTTTTACGACCAGGTTTACGTTAGTATACACCAGTAATTTTAATTTTCCATGAGCCTAATCTTAAACTTACTTGAGTTAAAATCACTAGAACTTTAGGTCCACAAAAAAAAGCAAATTAATACGCCTCACCCATAATTGTCACTTTGCTTCATGTAGCTTAAAATTCTCTACGTATCATCCATACTCCAATGCGCACCTCATTTTAAGAACTTTACTATTCAGGCCAGTATTTCTGTGGAACGCAAGCAGAGTTTGGCCTCGAGACACAATACCGTGTCACATTACTTGGGTTTGACTTTCTTCCAAAAGACATTATTACTTTCTTTTTACACATTATTACGTTTAGAGCACTCAAGTTGACATTACGTTATAAGTTACGTGACGTTAGGTTATCAAAAAAACACTTTAAGTTCGTAACTAAATAACCAGTGAAAAACATTATCAAGTTAAATTTCGGGTTTTTGGTAATTCAATTGTAAATAATATATGTTCTTATTTTTTGCTATGAAATGTTAACAGCTACCTGTTTACCTGTTCTCATCTGACGGTTTGTTTAGCTGTCAGGTATAGATCTACTATCTTGTAGACATATTACATAGAAATTGACATGATGTCAGTCATAATTTTCATAAATTTCCAATTCAACTCAACAACTAAGTCGTGTCTAGAGCAATACATATAACTTAAAACTTTCGATTTGGGTGTTGCCTCTCGATCACACTTTATGTGAGAATGACAAGGTACAGTACATTCCTGTTTCAAAAATATGTCCGCCAATTTCTTTACGAAAACAACAACGGAACAAGTACAACTACTAAGACTAGGGTTAACCATAAGTGAAAGACCATGTCTCGTAGAAACACAAAGGCTTTTGACAAAACACATTGATGTGCTCGGCCATCTTAATAGCATTTGCATAAGAGGCCTTGACTGTTTATAAATTGGATTTTTTTTCCAAGGGGATCCTTGAACGCGTCGCTTCTATTTATAACGGGAAAACAAATTAAGTTATTCCTGAAATTCATCATAAAAATCTACGTCTTGTTGAAACCGAAAGTGACACATAAAAGGTTAAATTTTTACACAGAACTTACAGAATGCGGTGAGTAATGATACTTTTTTATTTCATATTAATAATTAACATTGATTGTCAACGTCACTGACAAATTACAATTTGCTTTGACCGTTCCTCTTCTCAAGTCTAAAATCATGGTTGTTTTTTACTTGTGTTAAATGTCATCTACAAGTTCATTATTGTGAGGTGGTCATATTGTCACAACCGATTAATTATAATAAGACAGAAAGAAGGAGGAAACATGCCATCACGTATCACCAAACAGAAAAAAATGTTACGCATTCGATATGTAAGAAGTCCGTGTTGTGTGCGTGCCTTCCAACGTCCCACAAAAATGATTTATGTAACATTCGAAAAGAAAAAGAAAAATTTAAATAGCTAAATCAGGGAATACATCATTCATGAGTGTAAAACGGCCCCAGATGCATTTTCAAACTGGCGTGCACAGGAGGTATTCATTTGCGGTGACAAATGCAACCCGGGACGGTAAACTTCCTAGTTTCCTCATATGGAGCGATATTTTGTTAAGTTTGGAACTTGAATTGTAAAAAATTACGAGTAACGGATATCACTGAGTACGAATACAAATAAAATGGAGAAATATTTGGATGTTTAAATTTCACATTTATTTCTTTCCCTTGACTGCAATACACGACGCAATTAAATTAATAAAAAACAATATTACTTAATAAATTTACCGCTTTTCAATGTATTATTTGTTACATAATTAATACATATAATTTAGGCAAAAATTGTCCTTTCATTTACTGTGAGTCAGTCAGTCATCAAAATAATGTTAATTCAACGGTATCGAAAAGGGGAAAAGGTCAGAAAAGTAAAACTAAATGAATAAATGAAATCGATTAAAAAAAGTTGAGATACTTCGAATGCAATTAATACAAATGAATTTGGATTTAATCATTGGTAGTTTTTATTTAGGTATTTAATAGACAGATTTATTCCCGTATAATGCGGAAAATGGGAATGCGAAGACCTTAACAGTATTCAAAATTTTAAATTAGTTGGCCCTTTACTCATGAACCGCTTACGATATTTCCATTTGATAATTTAAATGTCAAAACCATATATAGAAAGGGAGAAGGCTAAAACTAGGCATCTCATAATAAGAAACATAATTTAAAAAATCGTGAGGGTCTTATTTTCTAGGGTCATGCAGCATCGTAAGAGTTGAAAGAAAGGGGTAGTCCTACAAAATGGCGCTGTTGCTTATGGAAGTGCAGATGTGACAGTGTTCTTCACATGAGACAGGTTAACAAAGTAGAAACATATTCAAAGGCAGAATATTTATTTCTTCGATTTTCAAATGGAAGCAATCACAGATAGAAAATTCTTTTTACTTTCCCCAATGTGCAAAACAAACAAATTTTCCTGAGATAATAAAATTTCCCGTTCTCTTTTCTTTGACCAGGCAAAGACACTGATAGAAAAATTTTATTTTGTCGAACCTCTCCAACTGTACAGATTCTGTTTTGGTGGTGTCATACGCGTTAAACGGTTATAAACCTCCTCATCAAAAGTCCCCTATTTATGTAAAATTTTGATACATGAAACTCTGTCTACCTGAATATTAGTAGAACATATCGAAGATAGTTTTCTTTCTGCTACACCAAAATCGGTCAATTTGAACACCTTGAAATCTCCTGCAAGCCACCGTGAAAAATCTAATTTGGTACCTCGTATTTTATTCACTGAAAATCCGGCACGAAATTTTGGGATGAAGTAACAATCGACCTAGAAATTTATTGCGTTAACGCCGTACATGGTGATGTAGAGAAAGAGACAATTATTTGGCATTAGTTGATTATTTGAAGGTTACGTAGTAAAGAGAGATAAAGACAGTCAATGTGAATTGACCAACTAAGTCCGCTTTTCTGTTCTACTTAGAACTGCTAAGAAAAAAAATCGATACATGATTTTAATTCCATTGGGAGTGAAAAGATTTTAACTAAATTCAATGTTGAAGGCAGGACATGGTATTATCAGTAAAGAAAAACTACAAGCAGTAAATACAACTCTAAAATATTCATACAACTTTTATGTTATTATGTAAAGGTTACGTGGGAATTTAAATTGAATTTTCTGTTTACTAATAGACAGAATATTAGAAATTAATGCAGCATTAATACCTGAGCCTTGAAAATTATAAACCAGCGATATTCGAAGATTACAAGTCATGTTGTAACTATAAGTATCTGTAACTAATAAGAACAAGTTACAGAAAAATTCATATTTTAGTTTCATACTGTATACGTATTTGACCTAAACTATTATAATTTTCCAACTCATTTTAGCTGAAAATTGCATAACTTTTTAAATTAATAATGCCATTTCCGTAGTAAACAAAGTTAATAAGTCAAAGTATTGTTGAAATACATATGGTACAACCCGAGGAAAATGTTAATCAGTACAAAACTAAAACCACCGTAAGGTAAGCGTAATTTTCCGTAGTTTTCCATAACAAAAGTGACATAATTCATAATGTTTGAAAATTTTTGATAATCCCGGAAAAAAAATCCAAATCCCTTTTGAAAACATTCGGAAAGACCATTCGTAATAAATGAAGAAAAAGAAAAATTTGGACAGTTTCTGAAATTCCGTCAAAAAGGAAATTTTTACCCTTTGCAATAACCGAGATCTTCCTTAAAGATGGTTAGTTCGGAAATTGGAAAAATGTACGTTTTCTTCCTTTAAAGGAAAAATCTTGTGAGAAAGAAACAAAGATTGAACTTTACCTTACAGCAAATAACAATTTGTCACATTTTCCTCTGCCAAAGAACATGTTTTTCTGTTTTATGAAATTGTTTCAGCAACTCCACTTTGTTTTCCCTCACTCTTATGAGACTTTTCGATCGGCTTTTAGTTTTTTGGATTGTACAATATGTTGAAAGACTTTGACACTTCAGAATAACACCTTCACGCAGTGAGAAAAGACAATTTGTGTACCTATGAAAGCGAAATAAAAATTCTTACTGAACCACTTTCTAGGTCTAGGGTGACCGAAAAATCGAATGACCTCAACTATCGTATTACATTGTCAATGTGATCAATCAATACTGAAATTTCTGTAAAAGGCTAACGAAATCGAATATGTTCCCTCACATTTCTGTCTCCTGGGTAAAAACTACAACCATGCAAAGCTTAACCAGGTAATGACACTTAGCATTTGAGATTGATGAGGAAGGGTTAGGAAGGAAGACACAGCAACATCAAAAAGTCCTTTAAACTACTCGAAAATGAATCAAGGAACCTCTCAATTGTGCTTCAAAGTTCAGTAGCCGCTCATTAAAAAGTAAATACAATTTATATTAATTACATTAACAATTAACAGTTGCATTATTGTCCTTATTTCACATCTCCTATATTTACTTATCGACTTTAAAGTTATTGTACTATTTTCCCTTAATTAGAAGTGGCAACTTGAATTGACATTTTCTTCATGTTCTTGACAGAATGAAGGCATATACTCACAAGCAATCTAACAGCAATTATACCTAAACTTTTTTACGGAAACATCAAATTTCGTTCAAGTCAAACCCTTTTATTCATCTGCAGAGTGCAAAGTCAATTTCCATCTCCAATTCCATTTGTAGAAATATGTGACATTTTAAATTAATTTTTAAAAAAAGTAAAATGTCTAAAAGCACTTATATAATTTTAATAAGCAATCGAAAAGCTAAATTTCACAAGTGCTACACCTGTTGACCCAGACTTCACACTTTGGGAGTTCACTTGGGCATTGAGGCTCAGGGATTGAGTTGAAATGAATTACAAAACAGGACATCATCCTTTGGGGTTATCCTTCCACTGAGAGCATTTGTAACAATTACAAAATTCGTCGTCAGTCACAACTTACTTCTCACATGAAATTGTCACAGCACACAACTACCACCTGTCTCTGTTTCCCTTTGAATGTTGAAATTTCACAAATTGCCCTAGAGGGCTCTGTTTGTGATCAACGAAAATAGGAAATAAATTTTAATGTTACGTAATTCGCTCATCCTTCAGCCTCTGCTGTTTAAAAAAATCATTACATAGGAATAACTATATATAAAAGCCAGACACCTGAAAGTTTGTCACATCGAAATGACCTTAATTTACATTTATAGAAGTCGGAGACAAAAGTTAAACAATTAAGTTTTCAATACTACAAAAAGATTACGCTAACGTGAACGTCGTAATAAGAAGAGAGCAACAACATTCAAAAAATCAAAAAAAATCAGATTTTTTGGTTAAGTCTTAGTGGTAGCGACTTCATACGTACAATAAGCTTGAACAATTCAGTTAAGAATTCTTGTTTGAAATAAAATTAGAGAAAGAAAATAGGAAATATAGCGATTTAATGCACAAGTTTGAAGTATAATATGCGTAACGCTGCAGGGTTCTTTTCAAGCCAACAGAAAAATTAAAGCAAAAAACTTTTTTCATTTTCCAAATGCAAAACAAAAATTTGTAATTTCAAATCCCACGGTCATCTGAATTTTCCCTATTGGCTAAATTTCAAAAGATCACATTGGCGGATTATCAAAACAGGAGCCAAAGTTCCAGCAAAACCCTGGCGAACGTCTTAAGCAACGATTACAATTATCATTATCATCATCGCCACCATCATCATTATTATGACTCGTGGAGAAATCATCAAAGTGCTTTCGCAGACTTTTGCAATTAGAAATTCTCACTGAATAGAAATTAATTTCATGGGTGTCTTCTTCTTCTTCTTCTTCTCCTCCTGGAACATCAAACTCCTTCGGGAGGGATTATAACTTGTCCTCGTCGTTTTTGGAATTTTATACTCCAGCGAATTGATGCCTATAATTCATCCGAGTTGGCCCCACTTGACTGTTCGACTTTTGCTGCCAAGAAATTCTTTTACCTGAACGATAATTTTTTACCAGGTGTCATTTGAAGTATTCCAATAAAAGCGTTGGCCAGACCTTAGTATTGGGTATGGGGTACTGCCTTTTTCATCCACAGGTTTCATCGTAACAGCCGGTTGGCTTTGCTTGTCATACACAACACTATTATTTCCGCTTCACGAGTAAGTCGTTTTCGATTTTTATATAAAATATCATTAATTTGATGATGCTTTATCTCACTTAAGCTTTCAAATCATCAACTTATGTAACTGGTTATTCATCATAGTTCTTTAGTTTTCTGTACCAAGTACAATTAAATTCTATTTGAAGCCTGAGTCTTTTAATTTTTTTCCTTTTCTCCAATAAATGTGTTAGATATCTGAATTTTGATTTTTCAAACGTGCAAACCTGCTAGGTATCAGTCCTATTAATAACATTTAATGATACGAATAAGTAGAAAGTAGCAGGAACAAGCAAAGAGTTTTCAACATTGACATAGAGAAAAATACCAATTAGATTGCCAAAGTTAATTGTGTGACAAGTTTAAACAAGTCGTGTAAGATTGCAAGGTGAATAAAAAATGGCGCTCAAATATTAAACACAAAGTAATTCATACATTCTTTACTTTCCCAAAACATCAATACAAAATCATGAAACCAGTAAAGAAAAAACTCCTAGTAAGTAAATGTGACCGCATTGTCTATGTATTTACTAATAGAATGTGTTATTAATAATAAGTTAATAAATAATAATTAATAATTAAATTTAAAAAATAAATCTTAATAAATAAGTTAAATAAATGAAGGAAAGACCATAAAAGAGTTTAATGAGAAACAAAAGAAGCGACACAAAGCAACGGTCTAAATAATCAGTTTCATCCAATGAAAACACTACCACGAAAACAATTCATATTTTTTTAATAAATTTGATACAAATTATTAGTTCCGAATTGCTACGAAATTCACTGACAAATTAAAATGGGTCCCCAATGACAAAATTTCAGAAATTAATTATTTCCAGTTAATGTTAAACCAATTTGCACCTCCCTAGGGACCAAAGAGGCCCATGTAACATAATACTTATTATACACATTCATAATATCATTAAAATATAATCTGAGAAATGGAGTGCAATAAAGATTAAAGATTAAACTACCTCAATATCATAAAAATTGTTATTGTCGATTGTGTCAGGTTGCGGTACACGCTCCCCGTGTGGTTTCCGATTAGAACAGGACCAACCTATGCGCTGGGTGTCGCACAAGGCGACTAATGTGTCAAAGGAGGCCGGAGTGCATGGATGTTGGAGTTCTTCCTTGCACTCCAAGGATCATGGGGGCAGGGGCCAGAGATCGGTTGCTGCTAACACCCGGCAGTTTCCCTCACTATAGTCTCAGCTCTCTGAAAAGGAAGGTGGTGTCCCTAGATTTTTTAATGGGTTCGACTCCCACAGTACTGGACATTCCGTCCCAATGGGGTCCTTTCTGCGTGGGCATTTTTCCTGGGTACAAAAAAAGGCTACGGTACACGCTGTGTAAAATAAATTCCGGACAATTACTTTTCACAGTATATTATTACTAAATTTAATTTCACAATTGTCCAATTAATTAACCGGAAAGCCGAAGATTCCTCGTACCAACGAAATAAGTACAATGTAAATTCATCCACATTAAAAAAATTAATGAGTAAAAGGGCTTGAAAATGGCTGATGAGAAACCTTCAAAAGTTGTGAATCTATTTATTAGCTACTACAAGTTTTATAGGCATGTGTGTAATTTCGCAGAAGAACCAGAGATAGTCGGATTTACAATCTTCGAATCAATCCGATCAGACTAACGTAAATTGTAGAACTGATTTTCATCTGTCGAGGAGAAGGACAATTTCACTGCGAATGCCAAAAGGTTATGTGATTCCAATGGAAAGGTTACTTCTTATCTTTAAAAGAAAAACTTGATTTTACGTCTTTATTTCTGCTGCGTCTGTTTAGTATTTTATTTTATTTGAGTATTTATGTATTTCCTCCAAGGCTGCTTTACTTGACGCCAAAACTACTATTGATTGGTCGTAAAGAATGGTACCCCTCGGACCTACAAAATAGTCACAAATTCATCCCTTCAATTTGACAAAAAGACGGCGACAATTTGTATAATATGAACTTAATATTACGCTCGCAAGACAACAACAAAAGACCTTAAGCAAGTTACTTTTTTGGTTAGTAGAGCCCATTAATCCGGACCCAAGTCCTTTACTTGTTTATCTATAACATTGATCTTGTTCATCGGGTTAACTGCCTCGTTATATTTCAATGACGCAATGCTCTTGAGTATTCATACTTCATCCACAGAGGTAAAATAACCGCATGTTATGTATTCTATCAGGCCTCTGAGTACACATAACTCTGAGTCCTATCCTTTCCGGACAAACGTCTTTTGTTCGTACTAAAATTTCCATTCGTGTTTTTATTGACATTTTATTTTGGGTGTGATCCAGTAGGATTGAGTAAATGATAATTTTGGTATTGCCATAAATTGCTTTTAAAATTAAAACAATTCCTGTTTCCTTAACTACATTTCAATTTTTAATAAAAGATATTTTCTTCATTACCACTAAAGTCAAATATAATTCATTAAAAATATCCATACGTTTTCCAGTTTTTAAGCAGCAAAGCAATTATTCTACCGTTACTATTGCATCCCCATGATTCTGTAAACTTTCCACACAAATATCCACACAAATACTGCAACGGTTCGCCTGCCTAGGTTCAATGGTTGATTCCCTCGGGAGCTACTATAAAATGCGACAATGGCCAACCCGTTAAATTAATATTCCACAATTAATTTAGTGAAACAAAAACTAAACACAAAAAATTAGGGGTACGTGTAATTTTTATTTATAGCTCATGTACATTTTCCGCCTTCCTCCGATATCTCTAATTCATGTCCAAACTATTTCCTCTGGCCCACAGCTCCTCATCCTTTCCCTAAAACAATTTTAGCTTTTCTTAAACCTATCAATGAAGTAGGCAAGCTATAGACGGAGACATGACGGAGGATGTTTTTTTTTACCGTTCTAAACAACTCGGGAGATAGTTCTCTATATCCCGAATGTTTTGTAAAACCGTGAATTGACATGATTCTCTCAAACATATATAAACAATTCAAGTATGCGCGTTAAGCGCAACAAAATGAACAATGCTAATTATCTGCCGACGAAAGTTATAATTTTTACGACTGCATATTTCAAAGGATAACAAAACGATTCTTATACCTATGTATTTGGCGCCTAATAAGTTATATAAAACTAATATACTAATAATAATAATTTCTTAATGCATAAGAAGTCTTCCCAACAATACGCAAAAGTCGTTAAGCTTAGATTGTGTTTACCTTAACTAATAGAATTGTGGTAGGTGACCTGTAGTCAAGCAGCAATTCTTACCTGAAAAATAAAAAACACATTAGATACAGTGAAAGTTCTTTAAATTTCAGGCAAACTACATAAAGCTATTCTCCGCCAAGAAAATAGTGATTTACCCTTGCCATGGGTCACACATATAAAATTGTCATCACGCTAGTGGAGTGACCATCAAGAAATGAGACAATACCCGGTGCGACCACAAAGTAAAGTAGCGGAAATACACTAAGACCACCACACCAATTAAATTAAATGGGAACTTTGGACATCATTAATTTTACAATGAATACAAAGTTTTTAAGGGAACCAATATTTGCACTTGAAAATTAATTAGCACGTTTATATGGTAGACATTCTAATTAGTCCGGGACTCAGAAAAAATAGTAATGTAAATACAAAAATTTTGCTGCTGTCAAGGTTCTTCCAGGTTTGCGGCTAATCTTTCAATAAAAAGTAATTATTTCCCATACTCTCGACCACAAATTTCTCCCAACAAATTGTACGTAAAAGAACATTTAGGTCAATTAGTGTATTCATTGACATCGTAAAATAGTTTCACTTGTGATCGTTGGTTTAACAAACAATTTAGATACTTTTACGTGATTTTATTACAACCGTTCTATGTACCTGAAAAATTTATTATTTGGTCTAAACAGTGAAAGACAATTCATTTTATCGTTTTATCATGTGGATCAATAATGTGGATAGTGCGTCCATAGCTGCCATCAGTACTTCAGATATACTGCTCATGCAAGCGCTCCTTTGGGAGTTTTATGTTCTTCCATTTTGCTTCCAAACAGAATACCACTTTCTGTAGTTCTGCACTTTACATAATTTTTCATTTTGTAATTCTCGTGCTCTACTATTCTTTTAAGTTAACCAACTTTACAAAGTTTGTTCTCTTTTTATTTTAATTTGGATGTATTTTAAATACTTCAATTTGGAGTACCCGACAATTACAAACTGTGAGCACTACGGGATTTTCTGAATTTTTTTTTCTTCACAAAGTACAACCAAATAATTGTGAAACCATAAATTTGGAATTGAACAATCCAGCTTCATTGGGTTTTAGGAAGACAATGTACAAATGTGATCATACTTATTTAAATGTTTCATCTATTTTGTGCTATTTAACAAGCCAAAATACGACAAAGTCGTAAACCTCCTTTTGCATTCCACCATTTAAACTGTCATTATCTTAACTAATTACCTGGCAATTTCTCAGATATTCTTTAGACCCAAAAATGTGTAGTTACAGCTACCGACTGATTCTTTTGCATATCTCCATTAAACATAGTACTTCTTAAGTTTTAATTTACATTCCGATTGGTTTTCCGTCCATTGGAAGAAATTTTCCTCCTTTCTTATTTTTCTTTACAATTGTTTTCCGTATTCTTCAACAGGTATTGATATTTCATGTAATATCAAATTTTAAAACCCTCACTAATATTAATGTAGTGAATTGCAAATAGTATCCAGTTATTAGATATCTCACTGCCTAACAAATATCAGATATGTTGTCTTTGTATTGATGCTTTGTATACATGTATATTGTTGTAAAAAATCTATTAAATCTTCCTGCACCAAAAATATTCAAGAAATCATAGACGGAAATATTTAACACGGAAAATACACCTGTAGAAGTGGCAGTATTAATCATTATTGCCCAATAAATCATTTTTTAATATTTAAAAATAACATATTTAATTATTTTAAAGTGTATAACACCAAAACATTTATCTTAAAAAGATAGAATTTTTGTAACTTTGGTCTCTCCATGAAAACAAGTCAACGAGTGCATTGCCATTAGTACAAGACAGCTGATTTCTTGTCAGGACCGGTTGACCTTCTCCCGAGATTTTGCATAATTTTAGTTTTATCTAGAAGGAAGTTACTTTGGTAGATGTAATGACACCGGCATAAATATAAAGTTAATAACAACAACCTCTGTTTTCCACGGCAGACCAGCCCGGCAGAAATTTATTATGTTAAATTTATTGTGCTATGTATGTATAAAGTTCGTGTAATAAATTAAATTTGTGCACTACTTTCGGTTACATTACAGTGTCAATTATCACGAAAATATTATCAACACTGACACAAACTAAATTATGCAATTAAATGAATTTTTAAGAAATTCAGGAAGCAAGGTGTTCTTCAAAAAGCAAATTTTCCTTCACAAAAAATATCACAGGGGATATAAAATTCATTAAATTTAAATATGCAATAAAATAATTAATAAGTATCACCACAAAAATACCACAAAAATGTGTAAAAAATTAAGTATACAGTTACTAAAAGAAGCAATAAAATTAATTCAAAATTATTACGTCTTGTATTTGGTGCAGGGCAGGTGTAATTGTACATATCAAATGTAATTTCTTGAAAGTCATCGTACATTAAATTAGAATACCTGATTTTTCCTTAAATATCTGTAAAAATTTCATCTTAAGACGTACCACATGTCGTCAAATGCGGATTTTTATGATCAAACTTGTGATACATGAGTTGAACCGATTGGTAGAAGCATAGCACGTCGATTGTGTGGTAGGTAGCGCCGACAATTAATTACGACATAAGGACGTTTGAGGTCGGTCACGAATTCCGTTGTGCCCTAACTTCATATTTCAAGCGAATTATTATCTGAATTAACCATAAAACGGTATCTTATAAACAAACATATTGTTAAAGTAATAGAAGTTGAAATCCCATAGAGTGTGTAGGTCCGCCCGGCACATACCTGACAGCAAAGCCTGCGATATTACGGGTACAAGTGAACGCGTTGATAAACATACCTTGCGACATTAACGTAGTATAGCAATTTATCCACTTCAATCCTTAACAATTTCAACAAATATTACTAAGCAAGAAAATGTTTTGGCATTTTTTAGGGACCCCTACTTTTACGTTTTGCAACATTATATATCTAAGGTTGCAATATAACAGTTTTTGTTATGTTTTTGAGAATAATATAATGAAAAACAAAATAAAACAAAACAAAATCCGAAATACAGCAAATAAATAGTAAAGCGTACTACAAAACAACTTCCAGCTATACTGCTATATTTACATGTTTCACTTGAACACTTGTTTCTAAAGAAAAAATGTGTTGTAGTGCAAGGTATCCTCAATTACATGAAATCTGTGATGACAATAAAAGTATTGTAATACTGAATCTTTTAATCTCCTTGAATAATTTTCTCAAACACATCGTTAAATACCCTTTACATGTGTCACGTCAAAATAATTGTTTCGTAAAATATATTATTCCTGCGTGTACACATTAATTATTTATTCTTTATTCCAAATCACCCTCCACCGTAGTTACATTTCGGTAATTATGTACCAATTGGCTTATTGGATTGGGTATAAACTCCGACGGATTCCACACCTCCATTAACAAAATGAAGAAGAGATTCGTACAATTAAATCATCAGACTGCATATGAAATTGAAAGAATTAAAATTCAAACTCATAAAAACCTGACAGGCATTTTAAGATTCATTATCGTATCTGCATGCAGTGTAGCACACTGGTTGATAGTCGCTTCCTTGGACGACCGTAAATAAACCGTAAAGACAGCTCTTGTTTGTGTCCAAAAATTTCCAAAGTTTTATTTAGTTTCTATATTCTTTTTTCATTCATCGAATGACTGCCAAATAAAATAAATTTACAAGTTAATATAAAACACAATGC
This sequence comes from Polyplax serrata, assembly GCA_037055365.1. NCBI lineage: Eukaryota > Metazoa > Arthropoda > Insecta > Psocodea > Polyplacidae > Polyplax > Polyplax serrata. Next base: position 936,095 of record JAWJWE010000036.1, on the reverse strand, counting down.
GGATGCGATCCCAACAAATGCGTATAAAACTGTTAACTTTGATGCACGTTTAGTAAACTATGAGATAACAAAGCTACTCTAATGTGTTACGACTAGAATGACTAGAAGAAGAAACTGGAAAAGAAGTCAAGGATACAAAAAAAATCGCAAAATTGTAAAGACATAAACCTGTTTAAAAAGCAGACACGATAAATTAATAATTTTTGTTTCAGAACAATTTTGCTACGTTATTTATATAATAAATAATATTATATTTTGTAACTATTGTTAATATGTAAAAAGAAAAAAATATAAGTTTCATTTTTGTCGCGTCTGGGGTTAAAGTTCGAATTCTACGTCATCTAAAAAATGATTCCTCTTAATACGTATCAATTAATTAACACGTTTCAATGAAATTTACTCGATTAATTTGACTTCAATTTAATGTTAAATCAACAGATCAAGAAACTCAGAATAATGCAATACGTGTAAACTTGAATCTCTGCTAACATTTTACATATTTTAGTTGTTAGATTAATCCTAAAATATTTTATAAACTTTCTTGCGTAACAGAAAGAAAAAAATTTACAATGATATGTCTTTTTCATTCACAAGGGCAATGTAAAGAATTTGAACATATTCGCCTAGGTCTCTAATTACGTATTTTTGAACTTCAAAGAAATCTGAGTGTCATAATGATAAATTAGTTTTCTCGTAGTCTGCCTTTCGTCTGCGAGAGACCAATGAGAAACTGACCTTACAAATGGATTCTATGTCAAGTTTATCGACATCTCTTAACAAACAGTTAAATTCTCTTTTCCAAAAGTTAAATTATCAATTGATTGACCGTGTTAGTTCGGTGCGGTTAATAAACATTCTACAAGACAAATAGAAAAGCTTTTCAATTTTCTGTATTCATGCAGGTCGAAACTAATGAATTTAATGTATTATTTGATATGTTCAGTTATTTCTACTTATTGGTTTACATGCAATGAACAATTTCACTTGCACAATTTTCCCATCATCGTAACATTCTGACTCTTTGACACCAAAGTCGTTTATTATCACATACTTTTTCGTCGAAATTAAGATTTTTTCGTCAATAGCTAGTCGGTATGCTAACGCTCGTAATTAGATAAATTAAACCAATTTCGTATTTGACCTTCCAGGTACTATCATAATCTTCCAGAAATTACTTACTAAAATACTTCACATTTCTCTCGTCAATATCCATTTATGTCGAAAAATATTACAATAAAATCCTCAACTTGTTTGTGAGATTTGTATTAATAGAACAAATAAAACAAAATAGGACATAACCTATCTGGCGTAATTTATGGGCTACTTCGATGGATATATACATTTCTTAGAGTAAACTGTTGAACATTAAACAAATACATAGGTGACCTCTAAAAATGTCCAAATGCGACATTTATTGTGGTAACAACCAAATAATCACCAAAAACAAACGTCCTCTTACTTGTTGAAGCAAAAAATTTAAGAGAAGAATACATCTAACATCTTGAAGGCAAAGACTCAAGGTTCTCAATTTTGTAACTTGTTCCACAAAATTTATTTACCTCCGAAAACAGTAGTTAAATCACACACTCATCAAAATTAGAAAGTTCAAAAACTATACAATACGAAAAAGGCAATTTAAAGGTCATTACTAGTACAGGCGAAGGATAAAACAAGGCTGATGGGGGCAGAAAAGGAATACAATTGACTTTTCCATCCAAACAACTCTATCGCAAATGTCCTATGTTCAACGGGTACTACATTACTAATTTCCTAAACCAGTCCAAAAGAAAAAATGTTAGTCCATTTTCCTTTTAAAAGAAATGAGAAATTGAATTTTTCAGAATTTACAGCATTCATGGTAGAAGCCAAAAATCAAATTTTCAATTTCACGCATCCGAACACATGTATAAATTAAAAAGAAAAATTAAATTCTTTTCTTCGTCTCAATCAAACACACGCACACGAACGAAATAAAGAAAACAACAACGAAGGTCTCTGGAATCCTAATTCCTTTGCTTCCTTTTAAGGTTCCTTACGCTTTTACACCGAGAAGAAATTAGCCGGGGAGCTTCGCAATTTTCCAAAGTTCGAAGCCTAGTTAACCCCCGTGAAATTCGTTTGATGTAAGAAAAGAACTTTTTGATATCTTTGACAATTTTTTATTTATGTGGGAAAAGGTTATCGTTCAGATGTCGAAGATGACTGACGGAAAAGGTACCAGTCGAATGGAAGAAAAACTCGGATGAAAACACAGACGAAAGGCAAGTTGAACAAGAAAATTTCTAAACAAAATTTTCAGACATGAACTTTTACTTCTTCCAATTTAACTTCTTCTGGGGTTTACCAGGTGAGAAATGAAAATTTTCGCCATAAATCGGACACAGTCATCTAACTTGTATTTTATATCTATTCGTTTTTATGAATTCCATGTTTTTCTTACTTTTCTCATGACAGTTTCACTCGTTCTATAGAATTTTCACCAAGCAACTCTATTGACTTAACCCTTTTATTTTTAGAACATGTCTTATTTTTACCATAAGTACTGCAATGGATTAGATTTTTGACACATTTGAATTTTGAGTTTTGGAATATGATTTTCAAAATTTTATAAGTCGTTCTCATATTTGTAACAGTATTCCTACATATCCTGAGAGTAGAAGCAAGGGTTTAAGAGGAATTTCAGTCAATATATGTATGTTAAAAAGTCGTTTGAAAATACGTGACATATGTTAGTTGACAACCCAGAATGCATACTTTTGAAAGGTAAAGTCGTGTAGGAAAAAAGATCAAAAGAATTGTGTGCGCCAACACGGATTCGTATAGCCGTACAATAGCCCAAACGTGAATATCTCAGAAAAAGGAACAATATGCCATACGCAAGCAGGAAATTGAAGGTATGCCTTCCTCCATTAAATGTAGTGTGAGTAAGTAATGAAATCACATAACTCGAATTTTCATTGTGTTTCCGACGAAATCAATCGGTGTATGTGATCTCTGACACAACAGGCCTGGTTAACAACTGAATCAGTCACTGCACAAGGGGATTAATCACCATATAATAACTCGATTAGTCACCTGGTTTACGTTTAAACTATTCGAAATGGAAAGTTAGGACCCGGTTTTCATGAAAAGAATTTGTGAAATATTTTTTAAAAATTAATTCGTAATTCACAAATTGAATTTCCGCAACAATTAACCCAGTGCATATTTCCTACATATGAGATTTCTAATATTCACCTTTCGTATGAAATGCAGAGCTCCAAGGCTTTTAATCTTAACGTAAAACACATCTACTGCAAAAATTAATCCTTTTAGCATCAATTTTAATAAAACAAATGAATACAAATAAATTGTTTCATCAATGTTTGTCAACCAAATCAATCGTGTTAACATTTATTATGTGTTTACATTAATAAACTGCGACCAAACGACCAAACTAATAAGAAAAAGATTCGCAAACTTCTGTAATCGAAAACACGCGATTAACCTTGTTCTTGGAAATTATTATTCAATTCGAAAACCTGTGAATTAATATTCAAATACAGCAAACTAGCATTCAATGTCTTTCGGACTTAGGTGCGATAAGGGTCAAGAACGAAAGTTCCATAAAAACAAACAAAGAAGCAACCCCAAATACAAAGGAGGCTGACTGTTCGGACGCCGTGACAATGACCTGGTAAGACAACGGAGAATTTTTTTTTTAATTGAGAATTTGGCACAACTCGTTTCGCACCAAAGATGTAGAAATGTGTTGAGTGTGTTCAGTTAGCTCAACGTAAAGTATGACAGGATTATATGTTAAATGATTGGAAACCGTGAAAAACTGGGTTAAGTAAACCATTTTAGAACATCGACATACTCTCGGAAAGAGCAGAAGCAGGTAGTGAACATCCAAGAAGATCGAGAAAGTATAAAACACGCCCGTTGTGTGCACTCATGTTTTAATTTTATGTCAAAGAGGCAATTTTCCTCCCTTTAAAGGGGTCCCCAATTTCACCATGATTCTCAGGGTAAAAAACAGAAGCTTTCTAAAAGAATAGACGAAAGTCATTCTCCTCATTTAAACTGATCAATTTTTCAACTTCTCTAATTTCTAGAATAAAAATGCTACCGGTGAATACTGTAAGGCATGTTCAAATTTTCACTTTTCCTTTCGTTTAAAGTAAAAATAATTTTCATTGTGTACAAACAAAATATTTTACACCTTATTGGACAGTTTAATACCCACGAACTATTTTATTTGTTCATCATTTCGAGAGGAAATTCCAGCTAACTTTATTCAGTGCGACTCCCAGAGCATAATCTTTTACATTGTTTTGATATGAAGAACGGTTCAACATTCAATTACTAGTTACTACCGCCTCATAAGTACTCAGCATGTGCTTATTACTATGATAGTTTTGTTCTGCTCCCCAAACAGTCCGCAACAAGTTTTAATTCCTGCAGTTAAAAATAATCGAAGAAAAAACTCCTGAAGTGTTAAGAATGTCTTTTTGCATTTTAGTAAATCGTAGGTTCTAAAATTGAGCACTTTTTTCTAAGAAGCTAGTAAAAGCAAATTCTTAAATACATTAAAGCACCAATAACCGTGGACGCAGGATAAGAAAATCAAGAAAAATTTCAAATTTGAAATTTGGCACATTTGTTTGTCTACAGAGTACCTCGTACATGTAAAATAGCTCTGCTGTAAACTATGCTGGCATAAACGGACAGCAAGAAATTTCCCGACCTAACCCTTCCAGGAAAGAACACCCCAAGATATAATGGAGAAGAAGTAAAATTACAGTTGAAACGGGATACAATACCTAAAAATTTTTTTTCAAAATTTACCTTTTTTGGGGCATTCAACACAATTGAAAGCAGACACCATGGCAATTTTCAATGAAATGGAAGCTCCAGTGAAAAATAAGTGCCCTCCCCTCCATTTTTTTCAGGTCAAAATCAAATCACAAGGTAAAGAATATTAAATCATTCAGTTGATATACCATAGACCGTATGAATTATTACATTATTCAAGCATTGGATATTATTAAATAAAAATACTTAGAATTAATTACTTTTAAGATCCTCTACAATTAATTAGTGCAGGAGTGTTCTTCAAACAATAAAATCATGGCCTCCATTTTTAGATTAAAAATAAGATTTAATTGAAGTCCTCTGCTACAAATTGTGTGCAAGATTCAATGATTAATAACAGTAATGTTAAACTGCAAACACAAAACTATCAAGATTATAAATGCAAGTAAAAAAAGGGAATTTATCTCTCAGAAGAGGACGTTCTCCATAAGTCAGTGTAACGTACCTGCGTTTCAGTAATTAAGTATATACTTAATTTTGTCTATTAATTAAACATGCCTGTTAAGCATCTGCTTTTTGTCGCTTCAAGAGAGTCGTACTTGTTAGACTGATAAATAGGCCGTGAGGATGTTACAGAAATTTGGATATTCATAAATACAATTCGAAGATATCTCAAAAATACATGAAACAATTTCCATCAGCAATTGAAAATATAAGCTGATGCTTTCGTGAAAGTATACGACAATAAAATTGTAAACAAAATAATTTGTCACTGATGGTAATGTGGATTTCCTGTATTTATGATATAATGCACACAATGTGATACAAATTGAACTAAGTAACACGTGCAACATTAGTTTACCCGCTTTTTGTCTAATCTATACTAATACTCAAACATACCCGATGCACTAACTTTAGTGTACAATTTAAAAATTTATATTTGCATAACGGGATGCACTGAAGTAATTGAATCATGTTGTACACCTTATTAGTCGCAATTTCAATTTCGGATAATAAAATTTTTATACTATTGTAATAATTATCTATTTTATGTGGCTAGAAATTAAAGCAGAAGAGTTCAGTTCATATTGTCGTAAGAGATGACAGTCATATTTCACACAACTTAATTAGTCATAAAATTGTGGTGGAGAACGCTTGTTACCTTAACCCTCAAATTCATTGTAAAATCTGACTTTAGTAGTTTTTAAACAAAATTAGGTTTACACAAATCGTATATTAAATACCGATGTGTAGCGTTAGAGTAATACTAAGTAATTAATTTTCCATGCTGATTTATTTCTTTAACGTACCACTTGTTTTCAGAACCTTCAAAATAACAAAAACTCCTCTCTACCACTAGTAATTAATTGCTGGTTACATCTGAGCCAAATTCGTCTAAGGAGGTGGTGGTACGACAGACATTGGTAGGCGATCCAAATTGTCTTCAAAACCCTGTGATTTTGGAATTAGTGTCACACTACCATAAATAAATTGAAACACGGTTCAATTTTGCCTTAATCGAATCAAAAGGTCAATGAGGTTGGATTTGGAATTCTTAATTTTGGAAGCTTTTAGTACTAATTATTTATTAACGATAATTAATAATTAATTTTTTCAATCAATTTCTGATTGAATTTATAATCTTAATTATAAAAATGTTTACTTTACTAATATTGTAATATTAATATCATTTGTGCAAATAACATAAATTTAGTCTTACAATGTAGAAGCAATTTTCCTCCATTACATCGCTTTTGCTTCCATTAAGTATAAAAACAACTAATGTCAGAATTCAGTTAATTTAAATTAAAATTTAGTTCAGCTTCAAATAGAACCTCGGCACAACTTTTCATGAAGTTCATAACTTCGTGTTGTATATGAACCGAAAATATTTGCTCTCCATAAATAAAAGTGCTTTTCTTTATTTTTAAATTTGTATTTTATGTTTATTTTCCTTATTGATAAAAAGAATTCTACAAAGCAGTTCATCAGGATCAAATTGCCCTTTAAAAAATATCTCAGATTTCATTACTTAAAGTCGAAAATTTTTGCTCCATGTAACTGAAATTAAGACTTCATTTAACTGTCATACATAAGCCAAGATAAATCAAAATAGTATTATATTTTCCATTTTATCGAAAGAATCCTTTTTAAGCAGCGTTTAGGTAAATAAGTTAACGTTAAGGTTAGGTCAAAAATGGCAATATGGCAATGAAAACGAGTTCTCGACCGGTTCCAGGTTATGCAGGCCGCCAGAGCACCAGAAAACAGGTACAATTATCTTTGAGTTTAATGGTAGTCATCAATTCGCAAGCATGTGAATCGACTTTATTACTTAAGGCCCACAGGCAAATCCCGGAAAAACCATAGGAATTACGTCAATGGCCACATATCAAAGGTATTCCTGATGGGTCACAGATCATTTAATTACGTTCAATAATTTGGTTTCAAGACCGATTTGAAACTTAACTCCTTAACAACAGTCTGACTGATCAGGCAGGAAAATTAGTAATTACACAACGAACGACTTTCTTCATTCGGCCTAATTTATTGCAGCATTTTTTGCCATTACTATTAGCTAACTTTCCGTATGACTCAAAAATATAAAAAATTCATACTGCAATACAATAGTACATAACTATTACGGTAACAAGAGCAATGCTCAGTAATGAAATTACTGTCATTAATTTCCTAAAAAATAATATAACTATTACAACTATGTTCAGCAGCATTGTACACAGTAATTCAATAAAAAATAATACTATTTTTTAACGAAACTTTTCTGTGTGAATGGATTTCAAGAGTTCAATGAAACGAGTTCTCTCTTATAATCGATTTTACGTCATTCTTTTACAATTTCTACCTTAGGAAAATGTGTTACTTATTTGAACAGTTGTTTTCACAAAGTTCCGCTCAACCGAATTTTTTTAGTTGTTAAAAGTATTTCATTGCAATAACAAACAAATAAATTACGATATATTTAATGTTCCATTAATTATAATAAAAAAACTATTAGTAAATTAATAAAATTTACGAATATATTTATTATTCGTAGGTTAATAAGACGAATAATGTGCATTTTTGGGACAAATTAATTATTTGATCGGTTGACTGACTTTTTTTGATTGGTTAAATAAAATAACACAATCCCAAATAGGATATGCACCTGTATTGATATACACCCAATCAATAGCGATGTACAACACAAAGAAACACTAATAATGACTACCTTTATTTTTGTTACCTAACATGTTCACTATTTAATGAATCCCTAACAATTTATAGGAGGCCTTCTCATCGATTATGCGAGTGCCGCGAACTGCTAAACCGTTAGTTTTTTTAAATATGAAACGCCTGCGTGTTGTTCCCCCACTTAGTACTGCTTAAGGTGACTACCCACCTGGTGAACACATGTGGTAGACCCTACCGTAAAATCTACGAAAGTCATAAAGCCAACGATAAATAAAATTGCGGAGGCTATGACCTCCGAAACCAGTAAGTTTTCAAACTTCATTGATAGGAATTTTTCATTACGTTTTTAAGTCATAATAATTAAATTTTACTATATTGAAACTACCTTTGTTTGCTACTATGTTATGTTATTTTTTATAATGTTAAAACCATGAGCCCAAATTAATAAGTATGAAAGAAATAATATATTTATAGAAATTAATACAAATAATTTGGAAAGATGATAAACCTTGGAAGTTGGTTTTTAAAAAAAGTGGTGCACTATACCATTGGCTCTTAATGTTAGAGATATGCTACTTAGAGATGATGACCTGCCCTCAACAATTCTAACTCCACTAAAGGTACAAGTTTTACATTGGTACTCTTTACTCTATGTCCTCTTGTCAGATGATAAATCTATTTTAATCAATAACAGGAACAACAGCTTCGTCTTGTGTGTAACTGTTTTTCGAAATTTTTGGAAAGTTTAAAATTAATCATTTAAACTGTATCAAAGTGCAAGGTAAATAAGTCAAATAGAGGCGCTCACAATTTAATGATTTTAAATGAAGGAAGGTGGCGAAAGAACTTTGTAACTAGACTCAACCTGTACATGTTCAGTACGAAATTTTAACTCTTAATCAATGAGCTAGGGGTTAGGTACCACATTACACCCATAGTCAAATTTCTAACTGTAAATGGTCAAATGATTTTATCAAAATTAAGGAAAAGAATGTCAAGAACTAGTAATGGGTAACAAATAACCAAAGATGAATAAGAACCCTTGCAGTGAGGCGGTGCAACAAAAACGAAATAGCTGTGATAAAAGATTTAATAAATAACAAAAATACAAAAAGTGAACACTTTTTGAATGTGACTTTTGTCTAAACTTAGCAATATTCGTTATTTGAGTTAAGGTCCGAAAAGCCATGAACAGCAAATTCATTATTGACCTCAAAAGGTGATCAATCAATCACTTAGTGCACCAGCATCGCAATGCAGTCGAGTTAACGATTCTTATCTCTTCGGAAGGACTCGGCATTCAGTTGAAATATTTTTACGACATTAATTATCAATTCGTACACATTAAAAAGTTATAAATAACACGGGTATGATAAGAGTTCACTTCCACTACGTCGACAACTTCATAATACTGAGCAGTAATTACACAACGGGTTAAGGCATCCTGGAAATCGCCTTTATTTGGAAATTTATTAAAAATCTGTTATTTAAATATGTTTACTCTTTCACTATGGAACACAGTTTCGTTTCTGCTTGACTCTTATTGATCCATCTTCAATTAATTATCGCTAATTTATAGAAAAGCATTAATCATACATCTACTATAAACGACTTTGATACTACTATATAAGCAACCATTTTTACTTTTTTTGTCTTCTTTTAGTTAGTTTAGCTTAGTGAGGTCTTCTCAAAGTAGTCCTACATGGTTAAGGTCAAACCTTTTACAATACTTTATTTTAAACTGTACTTGAATTTTAAGAGCAAAACCAATTAACAAGGACGTCAACTAATAATAAAACAATCTGAAAATATTAAACAGATAAATTAACTGCAAATAATAGTTGGAAGTATTTTGAAGCACCTCCTTTATTTTAGTTTTTGGAGCATTGGTCGGATTATAACGCGAAGAATTAAGAATACAATTATATATAATAAAGTTTTGTCGAAACTTAAAATTAAAAATCGGAGAAATAAGAGGTACTGTTCCGAGGTTACCGCCGAGGCGTCAGTCTACCTGTTTCATTGTTGTACATCGGATATCTCGGCACTCTTGGTCAATTTTAACGGATTTTTTATTTTAGCTTAGTTGCATCGCATTATTCTAAATTAGATTTTAAATAATTAATAATATGATTACAATTTAAATATACTTTTTGTTTAAAATTCAAAAACTTCGTAAATTCTTTATCTCGGATTTCTTACGTCTTGCACATACGTATAGTTTGTTTCTGAAAAATATTAATCTATCCCATAATCGCAGCAAATGTTTAAAATTATTTATATGTCAGGGAAAAATCCTCATCTTCACTAAATCACAAAAGTTAAGAAAAAAAGGAAAGCTTTAGAAGACCAGCCTTGACGGTTGATTGGACAGTTGGATACGCCAAACGTATGTGGATGCTACTCAATATCTTGATGTCTTCGTTGCAAAAAAAATGAGTCCTAATTTACGAAAACTCGAACCTTTGAATACTGATACGCAATCTAAATAATACAATCCTAAGAACCTGAGTGGGATCTAAGACAGAGTTGAGGTGCAGCAAGTTGACAGTTGGGACATAGACGACCTGATTTGCCGAACTCAGCACAACTTCTTCCAAATTTAGCCCCTACAAATAAAACCCCCGACTAACCGACTAATTGCTTATAGCATGTTCTATAATAGGTTGCAACAGAGATTTTTGAAATCGTTCTTTACTTTAAGTTTTAACTCAACAGATATATATATTATTATTGGATGCATTTATATGTACATACATATATATATTATAATAGATGTATATAATAATAATGTACACATCTGTTGAGTTAAAACTTAAAGTAAAGATACATATACAATACAAATACAATATAGATACAAACTATACATATATATTAAACAACTGAATATTATGAAAAGTATTAATTATTAATAATTTAACAGACACACTACTTAATGTAAACTGTTCTAATAATTAATTTTAATGTGTAAAGTAAAACATTCTACAGAAAGCAAATATTTTGGTTGTTAAACATTCTATTTCGATCCATGTGTCTTTAGTTTTTTGTTTTGTAGTGCCGGAACACATTTTTCCCTACCAATTTATCCGGTAAATTATCAAAACACTAGTGAGAATCCGAGATCTTATTTGAAAATATTAAAGCAAAGTTTTTTGCTGCTTGAAATGTCCTATTCATGTTCTTTAAATTTTATAAGAGCCAAAAAGGGGTAAACTGTGAGGTTGTGGAACCGTAATCAACACATTTCAGATTCCTTTGGCCAACTGCTGCAGTATAAAGAGCAAAAAAATCTACATCCGACGACAATATTAATAATCACTTTTATTAATTAATTTCAGAATATGTAAATTAATTCGTATGCAAGCAACCATTGCATGCAGTCTAAATCCACTGATTTACCGGTAGTAGGAACATATGAGTGTGCCATCTACCCTCTGAAGAGGCCCCGAGCGGACCAGCAACCGATACTATGGTCATGGAGTATCTGCTATGCTACCGCTTCGGGAGGGTGGTGACATGCAGAAGCACTACGTCTCCTTTAAGGGTTGGGTTGTATGAGAAAGAAGGATCGAAGAAACATGGGTGACGAGCTTGGAAAAACCACCCTGGACAGAGCGAAGAAGGGTCGTCTAGCCACCGTGCCACGAGCGGTAATGTACGACTCTACATTGAAACCATAAATGTGTCTACTCAAACGGTGACTTATTAAAATTCAATTCCGATTTTTGCTTTTGTGGAATGTCTACAACTACACTATGTTCTAAATTAAATTAGTGATCAATTGCTCGAAATAATTCAAATCAGCTGGTCAATTCACCTAAGGATGCCGCTTCAATAAAGGGAATATCAACACCTCTACATTTTTCAGGTGAGAAACAACTTGGTCACATTGAAAATATTAGGAATTTTTCTTGAGGGCAACTAACACGCTCCGTTGTCGGCGTGCAGTGTAGGCGTTCACAGCCAAACAAAACAGTTTCACAGGTTGGTTCAAAAGAAGAAGAAGAAAAATGTAAATAACTCCAACTCCTCGACAAGAAACAATTACATCTATTCTTCGGTCAACTACAACTCTTGATATCACTCACGTAGTGTCGCTCAACCGGGTAATTTTTGAATTTCCGAGTTTCCCAAACAAAGTAAGGTTACTCGGTCAACATTAAAAATAAATGCAAAAATGTACACTTTTTTTGCCTGACACACACCAAGAAGGATTCATTCCAACTTTTGTTTCAAAACTCTAAATATAACGGTTGTAAGATATGAATCGCTTGATGAATAACTATAGTTATATATACGAATAGTTTTTTTTAAATAACGAATTCCCTTACTATTTATCAACTGCGGTAGAAAGTATTACGTTATTCTTAATAATTAAAAAGAAATCTTACAATATCACTATCAAAATATAGATTTCCTATAAATAATCAGATAAATACCCTACTAACATATGATTACTTATACATTAATTATAACAATATCAACATCTGAGGGTTCACCAAATGTAAACGTGCCAATCACTAGTATTTCCAGTCAAAAAACCTGAGCATTAAAGCAATAATACTAACTACCGTATTCGGCAGAAACGGAAAACCCTTAAGTCATTTAAACATTACTATTCAAACATGCAGTGTGCGACAATAAATACATTTCATAGAGCCAACTAAACATCATCATTCAATCGCCATTGGAACCTTTCCACCTCACCTTGCGACAATTATTATTTAATAATCCAAAGGTGATCGGCGTCAAGCTCATGATTTTAACCACAAATCACTTAAATACCTCGTCTCGGTGGCACTTTACTTTTTACACAAAACTATATGTATACTTAAAAAAACAACGACCGGAGCATTCCGAGTTTTGTTTACTTTGTTAAACTGATCGATTCGTTTGAAAAATAAAAAAAAGAAAACGGCCGAAAATAACAAAAATTCACAACACTTCCCGCATGTTATCGTGTAGTCAATACGATTAAATTCGGAATCGAAACGACGATTCCTCGGTAGCAAAGTTTGCTATTGGAAACAACAAAAGTTTCGCGGGGCGCTCATGACCGAACTGAAGGGGTCCCTTGCCAACGCTAAGATGGTTCAACTTAACTTGTGCATATTCCCCCACTACGCGTGCGTTTTCTGCGTTTGTGTTCCTCGTCGCCGTAGTCGTCGCTTTTCACATTTCCACACGATCGCAGCCGGTTTCGCACGCAAGACACGGTCTTTTCCTTTTCATTTACTTTCTTTTACTTCTTCTTCTTCTTGTCTAGTACTTGAGTTTTTCTTCGTCATTAATCAATCGTCTTTTGTGTGACATTGACGTGCCAACATCTAATGAGGACCGTCAGAGCAGGCCAAGGTGGTCCCCACCCGACGCATCAAGTCGTAAACGTATCAATTCGGAGAATCGGTGAAAACAGCCTTCGGTTAATCCATTCATCGAGGAAATTAATTGTCATAAGAATTTGCCTCTGCAAATCCCAGATTCTAATAAATAAAATAGGTAAATAGAACGAACGACACATTCGACAACGGAAGATTGTTCAGACATTCTACAACTAAGAACAGCTATACGAAAATTGAATTTGCATTAGAAATTCGAACTTAGGGCACAAATAAAGCGGGACAAGTCTGGTTCCCCAAAGGGTTCTTCCAAAGGACTTCCCTAAAATAAGCAATCATCTTGTAATAGTTTCGTCCCAATGGTAAATAACGGATCGCAACCTCCTGAGAAAAAAATGGTCTCGGCATGACTAATTTCGGGTTCAATTAGGGAGGATAATAAATGTAGAATTTGGCATAGCCACAAACTTTATTTACACGTGGCCAAACTGCAAGATGTGATTCATGCGGGATGATTACTTTTCGACGGCCACTTAACTCAAAGTGCATCAGGATACGTTTACCTGTGGAACGAAATCTTTTATCGATAATAAAACTGTTTTGAAAAAATGGGAATATCTCAAAAGGACAGATGAAAAGCAACAAATTACAAGAAATTAAAGATCAACAGGGAATTTGTTAATTTAGGGAAAGAAACTACACATAAAAACAATGCATTATGACAAGACAAAGGAATCTTGCACAAAGGAAAATGAAAATAATAGATTCTTGAGATGTGTATTATAGTAACTTGTTCTTGCAATAAAAAGTTAAGAATAGTATAAATACTACAGGGAAACTGTAAATACATGTGAAATCTAAACACTATATTTGTGTTGTTCCGTTTTTCATTTTCATAAATTCTTAGCTGCAACGTATATTATATTCTACTTTAAAATAATATTTCAACAACCGATTAATTTATTCAGAATTATTTTGACAGTATGACACTCACAATTCTTTGGGACATTCCAAATTTCTGAGTGGCAGTAGTCATATTTTTGCTTAATGAAATTAAACTTCCTCCAAAACAAAATATTTGTAAAAAAGGATTCCGGTTGTACGGAATAAGGTAGACTAAACATAAAGAGTAAATTGTGAAACACAAGCTTGGTAGTGAACTTAAAAAAGAATAACAATGCAAAAAACTTCTAAGAGAAGAAAACGAAACCACATAAGGCACTGTACGACGTTCATGAAGTGAATAGTAATTATAAAACATTGTCAAATGTGTAAAAAACCCCAAAAAATAGGCAGAAGCCGCTCTTTTCTTAGATTTCTCAATATCCCAGGTAAAATCTCTATTTAGTCCTAAGTGTCATTTCCCAGTGTCATTAAATGTATAATATAAGTCAATGAAATATTTCCACGATTCGTACAACACCTAAAAACCTAAACCGTCACCGGCTTTTAATAAATCACTACACAATTCAGTCACATAATTAGTGCATTCTTTCTTGCGGAAATATAGACGGCAACGGTACTTTTAAACCAAGAAAAATCATAAACCGAAAAGCACAGGTTTCTCCACAAATGGCCAAAAACCACAACCTTAAATAATAATAATTACAGATTTTCAGAAGGATTTCATCACCACCTGCAATCAAATTTTCAGGCACGACAGAATGAGACGATATGGTGAATGAACTCATGGAACTTTCCAACTTCGACCCGTATAAAAGGTGATGTCTCCTTCACCCATATGTCATCACCACCATCTAACCATGGCTGGTCTATTTGTATGAAATTTCTTTCAAAGGTACTTAGGCTCAGGGGTTAGTGGACCACCTTGAAATCGAAAGTATTACCGTTTTAAAAAATTTTTTTTTGAAGAAAAAAATTTACGTAACAACGCGACAAACAGCTGGTTTGCCACAAAGGTCAGATGTAACTTTCCAATTTCCTTAAACCTTACGGCATTTGACGGAGGTGGCCCTCTGCCAACTAACAACTTCTTTCCTGAAATAACTGACCAATTACTTAAATTGGATTTAGTCAAGATAATTCGCGACAAAAAATAAGAAATTAAATCAGGCGAATGAGTTAATTTAATTATGCTATTTACTCGTTGCATTCGCTTGTCATTTGCATTCCGACTTGAAGTGCTCGTTTACTCAACTCCGATTTAAGTTAAATATCGTACAGCAATTACAAATAATTAGTTTTAAACTCGGAACATGCGTTTGCCAATTTGTGAGGGCAAAAAACCCGTCACCGTGTGAGACGGCTGTTACGTGTCACACAAAAAGCGAATCCAATGGTAATTCAAAGTAACTATTACCCAATTTAATTATTTTTCAATGTCAGACTCTAATTGTATTAGGATCACCGTAGTCTGCAACCACAGTAATTAATTGAAAATGAAATGTTTTCAAATTTTTTTACATATAAGGCCACTAACGTATTTATTCTCAACGGCTTTAGTTGTTGAATGATGGATAATTAGACATTTTCAGCTAAGTTAAATCGTTTTACCTTACAGATCAATTTTAATGTCAACTCCCATTTAACAAATACATCTGAATAATGAGATGAAAACTTGAAGGGCAATTTGGGTCTCAACTGAAAAAGTTTTTTTATTTAATACTTTAAGTCAAATTATTCCGTGTATAGTCACAGGTATCCCATATATAACTACAAATTTTGGTCTAATTTTCTCGTAAGAAAAGATCAAGTTTCTCCGACTACCACTAACTCAAACTTTTATTCGTTTATTCGAAATTAAAATCCCATAGGCTATTCTATTAGTTCAACAACTAGATCTTTCATCTCAAGTCCAATGCCACCAGAATGCATAATCACAATTACTGCCTTAGGCCAGCGTAATACACTTCATTATCATGGGAACATTCACACTTTCATTACCTGTGTCATCACCAAATAAACGCCATAAAACGTTCTCGAGTTTGACTTTCAAAGACATTAAATACTGTCTTAAATACAGTTATGCTAATTCCATAAAACTTCAATTAGAATGGCTATCATGTTGACCTACGATCAGTTCAAATAGAAGCCCTTTATACAAGCGCATGTCCTTTCAACACATAAGCCTAACTGAATGAAAGCAGTGCCTTTTCTGAAAAAGCAGCGCACAATACAAAATCAACACACTATTCATTCGTGTAACCTCACGGCAGATCTCTGTCAGTCCTTATTCACATTCCCTCTTCCAAACACTAAGTTGAATAGTAAACATAATTAAAAGTCTGGAGTACTATGACAGTATAGGAGTCATAAAATATTATCATTAGAACTTTCGATTATACACCAACAACTGCACAGATAATCATTTTATTTCGTTTGTTTCTCTATTAGTACAAAGTTTTATTTCCTGGTAGTAATTCACCCCATTTACGATGTGGAGGTAGTATTCATTTCACATAACTAACGGTACGCTAATGTCCTTATCGTGTGAGACCTTCCTTACTTAGGTATGGTTGGCTTTGGTTGACCACGTATTGTTGATACCGAGAAATTTTGTTTTTCTGATCAAAATGGAAAGATGGCTATCCGTCCTCAGCCTGGCTACTGAAGATAATTATTTTTTTGCATCATAAATTAATATTCCTCCTTGCCAAAATATACGACATTCAACCCGTTTTATTGGGATTTATCACGGTCAATTCTGTTAGAATAATTTCTTTACATTTACATTTTGGCCTGCTCCGATATTATTATTTCTCCGAAGTATTAGTTTGAATGCAATACTTCTGCGTCAACTAATGCAATTTTCAGTGTTTGCATCGGTCAGAAGAATTACATTTCGTTACAACTCATTCAAGAATTTGAAAATTTGTGGTTCCTAGTGATTTGGATGAAGCTACAATTTTCAACCCATAAAAACATCGCCCCTAATGCAATTGATTCGATTCGAATGAAATGAGATACAGAAATGCAATATCTTAAGCTTCAATCTCTAACTTTATTGGTGAACGAAACGGTCAATCATGAATAACCGGACAACGCCCTGATTTAGGAAACCTGACTCGAAAAATTTTGTGTCAGTCTGGCCTCTGGTAGTCAAAATAGGCAAGGTACAAAAAAAGAAGTGCCGAATTAAGAATGAAGTAACCCCTTCTTTCTACTTCTGCCCTCTCGAAAGAACCTCATTAGAACCTGATTGATGATATATTCGATCATGTGAAATGATCGATCTGTGAATGAAAGATAGAACTCTCAAATATCACCCCCCAGGGCAGAAACCTCCTCACGTATTCAGTCAAACTTCGAATCTTAACGCGAACAAAAGTCGGGTATTCGAAGTATTCGAACGTAGTAGGTATAATACAACGATGAAGACAATAATGGCGAAGAAAGACCGTAATAGCGAAGGCAAGAGAGAGAGGGAGGTGGAAGAACCACAAGATCAACCTGTTTTCATGCCGACCTTCAGCACACGGCGATTAGGTCTAGGTCACAAGAATACAACTTATAAATGTGTATCTTAGGCCAAGGTTTTAACCGATCTATGTGGAAGTGTTGCTCTATAATGCCGTTTGTGGAATGACCTGAGAAGCGGACCGTTTTATTCATAACACGTTTAATTTGAAGGAACGGTTAAGCTTACGTTTTATGTACACAATATATAATTATTTCAATCGTACGGTATGCAATAGAATGTTTAATTTTACTGTGACAGTTATGTGTGATATCAATATATTAATAATACCATTGAAACGTGCCGACATCGTCGTAAAACCTTTTAAAAACTAATTAGCAGTAGAATTATACCGTGACGAGTCCCATGCAACTTATTTTCTTAAATGTTTTCTATTTGATTCCCGACAATCTCAGTAGTAGACCACTTAATTAGTGCAGTTCATTTAATCTAATCTAAACAGGGCATTTAGTAGTTGACAAAGTAGAAGATTGTAATGTTTACGGAGCTGGAAGAACAGACTAGTTCTGTAAAATAATGCCTTAAGTCTTCTTGTAAGTGACTGTACAACAAATTTCTTCTACAATAGCAAGAGAGAGAGAGAGAGAGAGAGAGAGAGAGATATCTTCAATAGAGAGGAGAAGGTAGCATGATAACAGAAAATAGGACAGGATTTAAGAAAATTAAAATTAAATAGAAGAAAACTATTGACACAGAATCAGGAAATTGACATGTAATTCTAACATTGTGGTTGACCGCTACCTGGTACAATACTAAAGCAAAAGAAAGTGAAACATAAAAAATTTAGGGACTGACCACAAAAATCTTCCAGGCATTACAAACTGTAAGGTATTGATTTTCTGACTATAATGTCAAATGATTTTGTTTAATGTAAATCAATGAGGCTCAATTACAGTTGGTCAACTTAAATTCAGGCAGGCAGAATTAGATATTTTCCCTCTTATTTACTTAAGAAACTTAATTTTTTTCCTTTCAGAGATGTATGAGTGTGGGTGCTGTAATTATTTTAGAGTTATTCTGTCTTTAGAAATGTTCTGTTTAAAATTCATATTACAAAAAAATATTTATGTAATAGTAATAGTAACAATAATAACTGCATCAATAATGTCTAATTGAGTGTTACACAAATACAAAACTATCTGGAAGATAATGTTTTTATGTAGCAATAACAAAACCCACATTGTAATAATATGGAATACATGACAAAAATTTCTTCTTAGAAAATCTCGGTACTTATTTTCAATAAATGATTGTAATTGGCATTATTAAACACTTGAGAACCTGACAGATTGAAAATGAAATTTACAGCACACACTTCTTTCTTATTCAATTACGAAAGGGATTTATGACACTTTTTCTGTACTAAAATTATTATACTTCAGTATCTAACTCCAACCTCCTAGAAATGGACTCTATCATATCTATCCATCAAATTCATGTAGTAGTAAAAAATTCTCGTAGTCAGCAAGATTCAATTACAAATATATTGTTAAACAACAATGATGGAGTGTCATTAGTTCCCTGAAGTAACGAGTTCACCCCTGCATTTATTTGGTTAAAATACAAAGTAAAAAACTTATGTTGACTGCTTTTGTGTATTAAAGTAGCACATCATGAGCGAGTAAATAGTAAATAATTGGACAACTTAATGTGCCTTTTACTATAGTTTATTCAAGCAAAATTTCAAACACATAATTATGTAAAATTAATAAATTTTGCAGAATAAGTTGTACTTAACCTTGTTTTATGTTAAGCACACTTGTAAACATGTCAGGTTTACTACACGAACAAGGTCAGTCAAAATTGTTACTTTAATTTGCACTAAACAAAACATGTGCAATAAGAAATTATACAATTGTAAACATGAACTATCAAATAGCAAAAAACTGTTAACTCTCACTTTCTTTTGAAATCCACAACAAACAAAACATGATGTGGAACCCCACTGCATCAAATTTATTCCCAGAAATTTCACTGTAGTTGATGAGGAAGTATAACTTTGAGTAAGAGAATTTTCCTAAATGCATATTTTTGCACATTCACAGTAATGGCAGGATGCAATTGCCTGATTACAGGAAGCAAATATTTTTTAAGGTCTTACCTTGTTTTTCTCTAACAGGGTGTCATTAAAAATAATACAAAAGTAATAAAATAAAAACTGTCAAACAATTGCAAATTACAACACAAATAGCTAAACAATTTCAGGCGCGAAACTGAGCGAAATTAGGACACCGGTTCGTGCCATTACTTGCAAGATAACTGCCAGTTCTTGGCGTGTCGCTGTACCGTCGTTCGGCTTGAATGGACGTACCCAGGCGACTAGCCTTTTTTCGTCGTTCTCCTAGGAAAACAGACAGGTTTCATCCGTTCGATTTGGAAACCGTCGAGTAACACGCGAATCGAGTAGACGTCATTCGTTACTTCCAAAAAACATATTTGTCTTACCTTCTTGTGGAATCCAGGTTTTATGCGAGTGATTAACGTATCCAGTAAAAGGATCGGGTTTCGGTCACATTTCACGAGGCCAATGTGCTTCGCCGCGACTCTCAACTGAACTAAAAATTCGAAAGAAAAAAAGACACAAAATCAAGTGGTTCACCAAAACAAAACGACCCGAACGCACGAAACCATTGAATATCAAGACGGTCCGAATTTTTGGTCAATTTCAAACAAACAAAAAAATCCTTTGATTAACCTTTGTCGCTTTCGACCATTTTCCCGGGATTTTTTATCGGCCTTTCTCTTTCGTCACCTAATGCGCCCCCCTTTACTCCTTTCAACGGCTCTCTTGCCGCCAAAAAAATTCAGTTTGCTGCACTAAATTCTTTAATAAGGTCACTTGCCTTTTCTCTTGGCTTGTAACTAAATCGGGAATTCACTCCTGCAACAACAAATTTAGAATTCAAGGAATAAGTTTTGTCGGTTGGCGCCGGATCCGACGAATTCATTTAAATTCGTTATTGGAATTTCTGGAGCTTTGAGAGCGTTGCAAAGTGGTGAAGTACGTGTTGTCAAATGAGGCGCCTAAAATAGTTTGAGTTAGCTTAAAAGAAATCGAAAACTGTACCGTTCTTTAATAGAAATGTTTTGTGAAAAAAAACTGTAATAGCAGTCGTAGTAGAGTTTGAAATTCTAGTTAAAGTAGATGGATTGCGCTTCATCCACCACGTGGTAGATGTCGCGTCGGTTTTCTCTTAAATTCTCAACTGTTTTGAAAGTGCGGCAACGGTTTTTAAAGAAGAATTATTTTTTGTTTACGAGTTAGAAGTAAATTTCGGGCCCATTATTTAGGTATTTATATGCTTTTATACAGTGCACAGTATTTTTTGACTTTGTGTCAGATTTTTCAACGTCCACATGCACACGAGTACGTAACTTATATTGCCAATTTGGCACCCCATTTTATTGCTTTCCTCACCGCCTACCTTTGTTTCCGCACTTCTTCATCTCGTGTAGTATATTTCCTAGTAGAATTACCCCGATCAGAATTGGTATCATTTCCAAGATTTTACAACAATGGAAATTCTAACTGAGTTGTAATTTGGCAATTAATTTTTTTCAGACAGCATATATTCAAGTCTAAACAGTATTAATGGCATGTCACGTTGTCTTCCAATTACACCTTAAGAAAGTGGAAACCACGTAATATGAGGTGAGTGCTGAAGGTTTCGAAATATTTGGTGCGGCTCAAATTTGATAACTTTTAATTTAACAAACTTTTTTGTTGTTGTCAAGTTTTGAGACACTCACAAGCAATTCAAAACTGTACTACACTATCCAGAGCTCTATAATAAGTCACTCTTTGGGTAAATACCTAGCATAACTAAGTAACCAACAGCTTAAAAAAATATTTTTCTCATTTGACTTTGACAGCCTAGAGATACTAACTGTCTGACTTGTGGTTTTCAATTCTAGTCATTCAAACTTATTTTTTACATAAAATCAGGTCTCTTTACTTCAGCTTCTACTTCTGGTTTCATTTTGTCAATTGCATATTCTGGGACAGAAATTGATTACATGAAAACAGTACTTGCATTTCTCTGCATATGAAGTTATGAAAACACATTTCATGTGTTTTACTGCTTATAAAGTTTTATATAATTCTTTAGTTTTGTGATTGTTTGTATTATAGTTTTATTTGTAATTACTATAGTATTATATTGTATTTTGTATTTAGTATTGTATTTATTATAGTTGTGTGTGCAGAACAAAACCTATAATAAGACCCAGACAAACAAAAGTATACAACTCATTTGTTGTATATAATTGTTTAATATTACAAATATAGTGATATGTGTGATATGTACATGACAGTGACTGAATGTAGAACTTTAAAATAACACCACAGAGTCATTTGTTATCATGAATCCTAAGGAGTTCTAAAGTTACAAAATTATAATTTTAAATTTAAAAATATTTTGAATTATGAGTGAAAGAGTAATGAAGAATACTTAAGAAAAAGAAAATACAGTTCACTTTGCCAAATAAAAGTGAACACTTCAAAAATAAAATTGTCTTGTAGATCAAATGGCTTGGTTGTGATTAAAATATGATAATGAAGAGATTTATATATTATATATTTTATTATGTAGTTTATTTTTATTTATTGATTATTAATAATTGATAGATTCGTTTACAACGACAAACATCCAAGATAACATGAGGTGATTAAAAAGCAAATGGTTCATTAATAACCAGTTCTGAACAAGGGATCGACTTCTGTGAGAATGAATCTAGGATAGCAGCCGTAATGAAAGACATCATTCATCAGGTAAGTCATACCTGAATTTAATTTTAAATTTCATGCGATTGATTGATTAAATTTATTTTAAACGATTATTAGAGATGTATTGATAAATTGATCTAAATAGGTCGCATACATTTTTTCATTTGCACTTTATTGGTGAAATATAGTAAATGGTGAATTTCGAAATTTATATACTGAAATGTTTTTTGTGATTTCTGACAAAAGGAATCTTGAATTGTAGTGACCAGGAAGACTTGAAAGACATGCATTATTTTGCTCTAAATTCTTTCAACTATTTCATCTTAAAAGACTTTCACGTGTGACGATCAGTACTTTAAAAATACCTCTTGTGGAAGTGGAATCCGTATATTTCACACGAGGTAAACGGTCAACCATGAATTTAATTCCCTTGCACTTTGTCTCAGAATAATTGGTGTTTTACAGGACTTAGTTCGTTCACTGTTACTTACCTAAAAATAAAAGAGATCAGTTCTTCTTTAAATGTATTGCAAATGAGAGGTATTTAAGCAATAAATACTACCTCACAAATATAAGCACCTGAGCGGAAATATTTATATTGTGTAATATTCAAACAAAGAACAGTTCGTTTTTTTATCTAAAATTGGACCGAATACATACGAAAGTAGAGGTAAATATTTTTTTTGTGATTTTATAAAAATATAACTTTTATCCAATTTACGATTTAGACTGTAGTGTCTAATATTTCTGGAATACAATTAGTTGGAGTGAAATGGGTTCATTAGCATAGTGCAGAATTTTGAAAAATTCAAAGATTACTACCTTCAATGGTGAGTTACCATTACAATTAACTAAATATCGAACTTACGAAAACTAATTACACACTTGTTTTGTTCTTCACCAGAGAATAATCAATATATTTTTTGTCTTGAGTTCTTTTTTTGACATTAACTTCTTCATTCTTCAACGAATTTAATAATTCCTTTACATTGCCATATTTTTATCGGTTACATTTTGTAGAATTGACTCTTCAAATAATAAAATTAAATGTTAAATACAAAACCCGGCTTACGGAAATGTTCACTCGTTTAAGGAGGCGGATCCTACATTGAACCGGCTTTGTTCATCTGCCTCATTCAACCGTCCATTCAAATCATCCGTCCTCGCTCTTCCATTCAAGTTCTGCTTGTATATTTTCTTGTGGTGTCTCCGTTTGTTGGGACCTCAGTTGATTGTCAAACGTTTGAGGCGATGGTTGTGAAGTCGGCGTGAACGATGTCTTCCCTTTGCGGCTGTACACTTCGCGTGTTTTGAACTTTTCATCGTTCGACTCTGTGATATTCACGCGAAATTTCCAATGTCTCTTTTACAGTGAGAAATAGAAGTGAAATACTTTGACTGAGGTGTTCGATCGAAGTTTCGGAAATGTTCGATCTGTCATGTCGTCTTTCCCGTATTTATTAAACGTTTCGGCAGTTACATTTTCATTCCTGATATTTATTTTAGTTGCAGTTCATTGTACTGGACAAGGTATGTTATCCATTTCAAGGATTCAATTACTGTTTTCAATTATTCAATTACAATTACAATTACTACAAAAAATGGGACATAAACTGTATTTCTAAATACATATTTGTGTAGATTTCCATATTTATGTAGAGGTGTAATACAGGAAAGTTCGATTCAGTAATGATTTATTTACATTTACTGACAACTTCATTTGTAATACCAATACAGAAATGGTAAATGCACTTGAAATTATATTCAATTCTAATTCAAGGGGAGAACTTTGAGGAAGAAGCAAAATTTTAAACAAACAACCTGAACCTTCAAGAAATTCATTTATTTATAAATGAATGAAAAGAACGCAATATAAATATTTTAATGTTGAACAACCAAAACAATTTGTTCAAGCCAACGTAAAACAACCAATTATTTTCCTCTTACCTTAATGAACGAAAAATAAATCAATAAAAAAACTTGTTTAGATTGCAAACATTGTAGGGAATAATATTTCATTTTATTAAAATTTAAATATTTGTTTAAGGTAAAAATTTCACAAACTGATTGGTTCGGAGAGAAGCATTGCTGCACTTGTGCTACCCTTTTTTATTTATAAAATCTGTTAATATAAAATAAAAATGTCCATAGGTATATTGTACCCTTTTTTATCGATATTACTTAGTAGGAGAAAACAAAAAATAAATACTATGTACTGATAAATCTGTTGATACATCGTGACTCAATGTGACCTGAAAAATTATTCACTTCGTAATTCTTTTAGTATTCAATAAGTACCTCTTCCGTTTATTTCTCGTTTATTAATGAAATGAAAACTGTAAAACAATTTGTAGGTAACCTCCTTAACTAGGCATTCTTCACTTTATTCTTAATCTTAACCAAATTGAAACACTCACGGGCTCATATTATGAATAGTATTCATTGAAATAAATAATAATAAATTAGATAAAAGTATCGTTTATTATTTATGGCACTCGAGTGCACATACATAAATGAAACATGTATTTTTGCTGCGCGTATTTAGTTTTTCAATGAATTTTATGTTAATATTGTTGTTACCTTTCCTTTCTTTGAATGAACAAGATTACAAAAGATTTATTTTTCTTTTAAGTTGGTGTTGGTCACCCTCTTGGGTCAGTTAGGCACAGTAGGCATAAAATAAAGGGCTGAATTCGTGGAACTGATTGAGAAGTCAAGTGGAAACAATCTAGAAGGAAACAATTGAAATTGTGATTTGTTTATGATGTGACAAAAGCAACAAACATCCAGCGTTTGTTTTCTAATTAACGCCCTAGACCTTTGTTCCAACCCGTTTGCGTGGCTTATTTTAAAGCACCTCTTGATTTAACAAATATACCAATCCTTTTCAAAACCCACTCACTGACTATTAACGATTATCTCATCATGCGTTGCCTATTATTTATGAAAATTATTATTTTAAATTCAAACAGAGTAAACGAGCTGAGATGTCAAATCTTTTCCAAATTGTACATTCTATAAATTCGAGAATTTGAATAAATTTAAGGTGTCGCATCATAACGTGAGTCGTTTAAATTGTCACTCTCAAATACTGAAGAGTTGGGTTCGTGATTTCATCCGTGAGAAATCAAATTGTGAAATAATTAAACACTGGAAGGGCGTTAGATCTGACGGGAAAGAAGTAGCTCTAGCTCTTGATTGATTAACAGCCTCACATTTAAAAATATCAGATTATCAAAAGGAACAAATTTTCAAATTTCTAATTTAAACCTCAGGGGTATTGCTGCCAAAGCTAGAACTGTGAAATCGAACCATTCATTCGAACATTTGGATAAACTGTCAGATATTCATCTAATTAACTGATTTTTCTGGTTTAATTTAATTAAGGACCCTTACAGCTGGGGATTTCAATGTTCACTGCGAATTCCAGCGTAATAAATTGTTTATTTGTTCAATAATTCAAAATGTTTTGCTTACCGATAAAAAATTTTTGAGACAGGAAATTCAATTTATGTTATAGAACTTAAATTTTCGCGGCGTACACATGTATACCTATCACTATTTTGTTTCGAATAACACCGTGTCCTGTTGTGACGAGTTACCCCCCTTCCCAAAAGTTTCGCCGGCTTTCCCATTTGCTGGCATCATCAGTGGTTAGAGAGTTCTTTAGCAATAATTGTTACTCACTCGAACCGAGTCAAATAACAACTAAGGTTTTGGCTGTTCTTCCAATTGAGCTATTTCTTGAAAAACGGATCAAAATTTCCTCTTCTAGAAATAACATTAGATTAAATTTAATTAGTGAAGACAAAGACGTTCTTTTAAATATAAGAAATGGTCATATTTATGATCAAAATAACAAAATTATTAATTTTGAACAATATAGAAAATCAGTGGATATGTTAATTTTCAAGAAATGGCAGATCAAGTGGGAGAATAGTGTCAAAGGCAGGCTAACATTTGATTTCTTTCCATCAATAGAAAAAAAAATTATAATGAAAATTAAGTTTGAAATCAATCGATTACTTTATTTGTGAAATTCTTTCAGGACATGTAAATTTTAATAAATATTTCTTTAAAAGAAAATTATTAGACTATGAAAATTGTACTGAGTGTGATTTAGGCTACGTACATTCCGTACACCATGTTTTATTTGAATGTAATCAATGGAACGAAATTAGAAGCACCTACAAAATAAACGTATCTTACAAAACTTTATTAAACAAAAATAAACATGAAAGAAGCAACTTCTTTGAATGTGCCTACCAATATAATGTCACTTAAAAGTAAAAACTGAAAATAATAAATTCCCATTTCAAGAATCAATATCTAAGAGATATATATCGTATCTAATCGTAAGTAACTTAAATTAAAATAAACTAATATAAGTTTTTATCTGTAACTTAACCACCAGTAATGGGTGAATGACAATAATCATATTGACCCATTACTAAAGGTTAATTGTATATTGTACAAATTATTAAATATTTTGAAATTAAAATAAAAAAAGGCTAAAAAACCACACAGGCTCTGAAAATGTGGACGTAGATGAAAAGGAGAGCTAGGACTAATCGGTGTGGGAAGGAGATTTCGGTATCAGAATTGGGTATTCGAATGGACAAAAGACGGTATGGGTATGAAAAATATTTGATTCAGGAAGAAACGGTTGAGACAAAAAGGACAAGGAAATATTTACGACATGAACACAACGCAAGAAGTAAGAATTGAGTCAAATTTTCAGCGTCCGTTTTTTAGCCTTAGTTTAGTTATTTCATTTTTCATCTGTTTTTCATTTTTTTTATGTGTTTCATTTCATATCTTTCTATTCTATTTTTTCACTAACTCAAGTTCTTTGTTTTTAAATTTCTTATTTGAACTGATTGAATGCAACTCGCATAAACTTTTAAGTTACTTGAAAATGTTTTCAGTAGTTATGAATGAATTGAATTTATACAATAGTACTTAGAGGTCATATAACTCGTTTAGATAATGTATTACGTTATTACACAAAACATGATGGTTCTTAGTTATTCTTGAATAACGTCAAGATACCAAGACAATATTATTACACATTTTACACTTTTTCAATGTACAGTATAATGCTTTAATTGGTTTCGACACTTTTCATTTAATACATCGTTCGACAATGTCCTGTAAATATAAATTAAACTAATTAAAACTTAATGAGCATACAAATTATTAAAGATCAGAATGGAAGATAAATATTCGTCCTTTAAAACTAGAATATTGACCAGCATTCGTAGCAAGATTTCTTTTCGGTTCTTAAAATCTATCTATGAGGTGAAAGTTCTTACACTCAACTAAAATATCTCTACACTTTCATATAATTAGTATAAACTTAGTATTTTTTTAATTTTTTGCAACTGATAAAACAATCATTACTTTATTAAAAACAATAGATTTCAACTGACCGATGATGTTATTCCAGGGAAACCACCCATGAGATCTCTATTTAGCCCGCGCCTGAGCTACGGTGATTAGGAATGCCCTTAAAGAAAAGACTTTCGAGAAAAAGCGTACATCGTTTGAATTTAATTATTGCCATTAACTGGGTAAAAACCCATATAATATTTTACAGTGTGTCGTCCGTTATTTATTTATGCGTTTTATTTGTTTTTCCATATATTAAGGCGTCTACAAAAGAAGCAGAATATTTTTTTGTGCAGTAAAATCGAATTTGATAGTTTAGAAGTAGAAGAGACAGAGTGCAAAGCAAAGTATGCACTATCGAACAAACTAATTTATCCAGGGGACGTCTACCTTTTAGGAGAGGATTAATATGGACAGGTTTTAATGGTCCCAGAGGGGGGCTGATCTCATATGGAGATATGAAGGATGACCGATTTGTTTTCCTATTAGAACCAAGTCTTTTGGGCTGACAAATATAAGATAAATTGTCACATTATGTTCAATTGATTCTAAAGATAAATCTCAAGTTACTCGAGTTAATAAAATTTATGTGATCGATACCAGTAATACAAATTATTTTTAGCATGTTTTTCAATGTGCACCAGACTGTTTCTCAAGTCTCAAGTCAACTCAAACGCTTTTTACATATTCACAAGTGAAATTTGAAATTTCATTTTTTTAATGTTATTATTTTTCATCACGCCTTTACATTCAATGTCTCTTTTGAACTTTCTTTTAATTTCCCTTGTTTGGTATTCCGTTACTTACCTTCGCATCTTTCAAAAATTAAATGTAGGAAGTTGAAATTTCTAGTGGCTTCATTACAGGATGTTACGTTAGACCTTGCCGCGAAAATGGGAGAACTTTCTTTAGGAAACATTATGGCTCAAATTAGTAGCTCCAAAAAAAACGTGACATTTCGAAAATTCTGTGAAGTGATCAGCGATCGTGGTAGAAAATGCTAAAAGAAGAAACTAAATAAATTATTCATTTAATTAATTCAAAGAGAGGGAGAAAAGAAGAGAAAAAATAAGATAAATAAAAATATTTGTATAAGAAAATATAATCAAAATTGATTTGGATTTGTCCGACTTATAGGAAACAATTATTAGTAATCCGAGTTCGAATAGATTTAAAAAAAGTTAGGAAGAGAATTAGAATGAATTTCACACTGAGTGTGTTACTTATATATAATTTATAATAGAATATACATTACACAGCAATAGTTATTGAACTGTTTATAACATCAAATTAGATTTGTAAGGGTAATAAAATTTGTAAAAGACCTCATTATATTTCTCACAATAATGAACTAGTATTCCGCTAACTATTTTGAATTGTTTGCAGGTGGTGGACCTTGCTGCCAAAAAACATCGGGCTCATGTAGAACTGTTTGCGAACAGGTAAGAAACAATTTTATTCATATTGAGCTGATGAATGCCTCTTTAACCGTGTTCGTTTTATGTGTGAGAGTTTATGTTAGAATAAGTTTTGGTAACAAATTACCGGAGTGCTCAATCATCATTATTTAATTGGGACTTATTTGAGGTTCTCTAGAATTTAAATAAATTTTATATTGGGTGTGTATCTGTGATAGTAATAAGTAATAGTGATAGATTTCATCAGAACGAAATCGCTGTGAATTGCATAAACTGCCTTCCATTAAAAATAAAATACATTTTTAAATTCATTTGCACTATTTGTATACAAATAAGTACATTATAAAATGTCATTTCGAGAAAAACTGTAGGCAAAGTAGGAAATAATACAATTTTAAAATAGATGATTAATTGTGCTTACGTACAAACAAGAAGATGTAAAATGTGTATGTAAATGTAAATACCGCTCGTGGGGTGGTACCAGAATTCTTCATTTGAACCAGCTGAGTCCAGTTGAGTACCTCTCATTGTCACTACGAAAAATATTTTATTTTCCTGTGCGAGTTTACGCTCCTGTTTTTGTATTCATGTGGGCACAAGCGTACCTTCACACAATACCTTTATTTTCATTCTTCCTTGCCAGAGGAAATATAAAAATTACTTTTACACTCTACGAGCAAGCATCCTCTACGAGTTTGTCATCTCCGCATATGACTGAAATAAATATGAGGTAGTGTAGAAAAAACAATAAAGAAACTGAACTTAGGGTAAAGACCGTGATAAGAAAAATTCACATTGATCCCTCCTTAAGGAGTCTACAGCCTCCCGTTGTGTTTGTCTCTTTTTACGGCCAAACTGCATCGGATGAAGTGAAGTTTATGGGCCATTGAGAGACGGCAAATTACGATAAACACATTACGAGATATTCGATGTCTCGGGCAGCAGGGTTCAACGTCTGGAAATGTAGACTTCTCCGTAGGATAAAAAGTGAACAGTAACGCGAAAGGTTCAACTTGCTTCGGTGAAACAGGAAGAATGAGTTTCCAGCACATAAAATAAAGAAAGGAGTAAGTTGAACGAAAAAGTAAGAGTAATAGTAATGGGCAAGCAAGCATTCTTTAGGCAATAAAAATTGTGACGTCTCCGTTCTCTTGCACTATCAATCAAACTATGATTGAAATTTATTGTCCTCGCTGACGACTAATTAAGCTTTCAATGCGTGCGTGGCTTCTAAGAAACAAAACTGAATATAAAAAATTTTTTCTTCCCTTCAGTTGTTGGGCTTTTCACAACAGGTCTAGGAATGCGAAATTTAAATTCCAAACTTTTTTTACTATTTGACAAACTCTTAGTGAATGTTTAATGGTAAGAAAATTTTTGGCAGAAACCAACCTTTTAGGCATCAGCACAATAAGTAACATACAGTGTACGTAATGTTACGAGGGGCAGGATTAACTGTTAGAGTTTTATAGTAGTCGTATTAAATGTTAAATTGAACTGCAGGACCAGGAGAAATCTGTCTAAGTATTTTGATTCGTAATTTTGATGTAAATGATCTTCCTATTGACTTATTTTTTACTAATATTTTATTGATTTGTACTTTTAAGTTTCCTTCTTCCTCACTTACATAAATTTTTGAAGTCGTTTCTGTACACTTGTTTTATATTACATTTTCTTGATTATTCATCTCCTGTTATATTTTTACACACCTTTTTACGATCGAAATCTACGGTACCATTCATTCGGTTCTCGAACTATTTTAAACATATTTACATTCCACCAATGCCAAAATTTTTAATTTCTCTGGTGAAATATATTTTTTACAGTTTGATATTTCCTATTCTGCCTGTATAGGTCTCCGACGACAGACGAGAGTGGAAAAAAATGAAGCAGAGTCTATCCAGTAGTCCAATGCAGCTTTTATTAAAAACAAAAGAGACTCTTCAATATTTTTGTTACTAAATTTCAAGATTATATGTTTATTCAAATGAAGTTCAACTACTCTTGCTAATTCGTCCTCTTCCACTACTGTTTGAATAGGGTAACATAAATATATCGACTCGTAGATTCACATCACGTGCGTGGTATTTGGGTGTACCTGGTTCTCAGACACTTTGGAAACAGGCTCCTGCACAAATTTGCATTTCAATTGGCATCTTCAGTTTGACAATATTAAATACATTCAGCACGTTATGTTAAGTTTTGTGATTTTGTTCAATTTTTAATACCGTCCAACTTAAATTCAAAATTCAATTACCTGGAAATTCTTGTTACCCACATTTGGCATTCTAAACATATCAACAATTGGTTAAAACTGTTTGCCATAAAGAAAACC
Source organism: Polyplax serrata (assembly GCA_037055365.1). Lineage (NCBI taxonomy): Eukaryota > Metazoa > Arthropoda > Insecta > Psocodea > Polyplacidae > Polyplax > Polyplax serrata. The sequence goes on along the minus strand of JAWJWE010000036.1, from coordinate 904,459 downwards.
GGAATAATCATTTGGTACATTGTATCATATGTAATACATTCTTTCGGTTCATTTTTTTTTTTTTTTAAATCAATTAATTCATTCTAAATAATTTTAATTCGTTAATGCATACTTAATGTATATTACAAAAATATTATATTTCCTTTTCATCTGACGACTTTTTGACCATCTAAATACTAGTTACTCTCTTTTTTTAAATCACATAATGCGCTTCGAAAAAGTGAACCAAAATTTATAGCAATTTCAATTTTAAATAATTAATTAAGAAGATAAGTGATTAATACCCAAAATTAATTAAGTTACCCAAAAGTTGCTAGAAGTTCATGTCCAAAAGGCAAATAGAATTGTAAAACAAATATAAACCTGGGCCACGGTGTTTTAAAAAACACGTGTTCCATTCTTGGGAGTCAAATTCTTATTTTGGGTGAAAGATAATATCTCATAGAGGTTGATGTTCCATCCACCAACGTTCCAATGCTGGTCGATTGAATGTCCATTTTGTAATTTTATCTGATCTGACCGTGATCAGATCGATGGATTGAGTCCTTCGTACATCCCGCAGTTTCACCAAGTGCAACCAGATTTTGTTTTCTTGTAACAAATTTAAATGTTATCATTACCTTGTACTCCTTGGGGCCTTAATTGTATTCAATTTTTCTTTTTCTATTTTTTCTCATCTACCTTCTTAAAATATTTATTTACTTTTATTTTATAACCGGAATTATTAATTGCCCTATAAGATGGTACCCGTGGAGAATGACTGATTAATGACAAGTATCGGATGGAAAAAAATTAAGTAGGGAATGTATTACGACGCGTCTCGATTTTATTCAAATATTTCAAACATAAAAAAACTAATATTTGAATTAATGAAAAATATGCCAGAATGGCCATTTTTATGTAAGTAAATTCTATGTAAATATATTTATTTAAAATAAATCGAAACTCATGTTAAGAACTGTTTAAGAATTCAAACAAAACAAGTTTATAAAAATTTTACATATGATTTAAATAAACAAAATTTATGGAAATAAAAATTTATAGAAGGTAGAATTGAGATTTTATGTTTTCTACGAGGTTTGTAGTGCATGCCTTTTAAACATTTATTTTCGTAGTCGTAATTAATAGGATGGTCTGATGTAATTTGGCTACTCGCTAAGGTACCTTAGTTTTTGTCACTATCTTGTAGGATTTTTGGCAGTTTTTACTGTTGTGGAAATTCATTGTCTGTGACAATACGCGATTTAATCTTTTTAGGCAAAGATTTTTCGTTAGAAATTTTATAAAAAAGACTAACCCTAGGCAGGTAGCAACAATAGAAAGATTATTTTTTTAAACCCCCCGGACCGTCTGTTTACTCACCTGTCAGTTTCTCTTTGACATTTTTATTTTTTTGAGTTTGAATTATCTAGTAATGTTTCCTAGGGTCACAGAATTCATTGGCTTCACAAATAAATTTTGGTTTCTGGTTTGCTTGTCCCTACATTAAAAGTGTCCTAAATGATAAAAAGACTTTGAAGTTTCAATTTTTGACATGAATGTATAATCCAACTTGTCACAAATTCTTCCTGTGTAGAATGAAGAAAGGTAATGATTTTCCAGTCAAGTGGGATCAATCGATATGATTAATAATAACATTTACCTTTATTGAAAACTTGTTATAAACTAATTACTCGAAGTTTGTCACGAAGTTACTGCATGTGATGAGAACTTCTTTTTTCAATGTACATAAATCTGGAAATAGACCTTTTTGGTACATATGCGATACTCCTAGTACATAAATTTCTCTTTTTCACTTTTCCAATCTATTCAACTTCCGTTAATTAACCGTTTCCAATTGAGTAGCAAATATCCCTTTTGAAAGAGGCCAAGAAATTTGTTGTGTCGGCCGTGAATTTTGTATTTGCTTTTGATGTTTTTTTTGTGAAGTTTATTACAATAATAGACATCAAAAGGATGTTTCTAGTTGTGGTCTTCGGCACCCGCCAAACTAATCAACATTTCTCTCTGATTTTTAATTTTTAAATCATCTGACACTTATTATCCCGTAACTTCATTTGATATCATCTCAAGTCGGTGTCATTATAATTCCCCATGCATTGTCGCTTTCCCCCTGTGCTCCAGACCTATATGTCCTACCGCTACGATAATTTTTAATTGCTGCAGGAATGACAATTAATTATTAGTTATCCGACGTTATTTATTCCAGTACAAAATTTATCGCACCATCCGAAGAGTTCTATGTGTGCCTGAAAAAGACAAGAAGCAGGATTGAACTCCAACTGCCAGAAGTAATTACAAGTAATTTATGGTTCGTTGTAATAATAAATTTGTGAAAGGAGGGTTGTAAGTGAAGGTCCATCCGGTAGAAAATTTTGTTAAAAGAGTCGAAAACAGAGAACTTCGGTGCAGAAGGGTCCCTAACTCAGCTTTCGTGAGAATGAAAGCAATTTGTAAACCTTAAATTATGAAATCTATTGAGGAATCTATGAAATGCAATTGGAACCTTTGTAGGACTGAGGACGGCCTTCTAAGGAAGACCGACCGAAAGACCGAACTTTTGCGAGCAATTAGTCACGTTATGTGTCTCCTCCTAGACTCGTAGACAAAATAAAATAAAAAAAGAATTAATCCCGGCTTTGTGTCCGCAAACACGAACTTTCTGTCCTCTCGCATTTCTTTCTCACTTTTATAGGTAACATTAAAAAGGATTTTATGATTCTACTTTCTATGCGACTATTTGTCAAGGGGAAAGCGGAAAATGGAAGAAGTTGTAAAATGAAAAATTATTATAAAAGGAGTTTCAAAATACAAAAAGCGAAAAATAAGCAAATTATCTGAGCTTCTGTTTTAACGGATGGATGACATTTTTGCAATTTGTGCTGTTTCTAGAACCAAATGGTAGATCTAAAAGTATGAATGCCAACTTTTACTGGAAGTAACTGCTCTTTTATGTACATTAAGTACAACCTGAAGAAGGATACGCATCATTAGCCTATATTTACCAAATGTAGCGGGGCACTCGATCTATCTTGAACATACGTCAATAAACCGGACCTTCCAGTGCAAGGAAATGTGAAATGAGGCCACTGTGGAAGGATGATGGAAAAATATTTTTCTTAAGACAGAAACGGAATAAAAGGTATGATGAGGTACCTATTCCTCTGTTGGTCAATCTCAAAAACTTAAAAAATTGCCCCCCTGTTGGACGTAGTAGGTGAAAAGACCGACATGTTAACGGTCATCAGCATCGTCATCACAGTCTTAAGTGTTTGGTCAAAGGCCAAAGATGTTCGATCGCCTGGCATGAAGATCAAAGAGCCAGCCTTGTCCCGAAGGAAACATATCTGACTCTTCGTAATTGTTTTAATTGAAATGAAGAGAATCTGTCTCTTTTTATTTGTTGAATTGCTTTCCACTTGATTAGTGCAATCATACGGATGATTTCTTGCTAAATTGAAACAGAAATTACAGCCCTTAGTACTAGTTGCATTGCTTTTAAAAGAGAGTTTTTTCTGAAAACTGTTGGTGTTTGGAGTGACAATAATGTTGACATATTCATAATGAAGAAACATGTTAATTGGTAGAAAAGAACTTCTTGGAAAGAACGCTAAGAAATTAAATTTATATGTCTGGTAATTCAGGTTCAGGAAGTACAGCAGAAAAAAAAGTACAGTAACAATTATATGAGTATTCTTTAGCTGTTTTGATTATTTTGGAGGTTACGCCCTCGCACCCAAACGACCAACTGCGGATATTTTACGACTTTATTGTATATTATTATAATAATACATTATAAATTAATGTCAGAGACTTTTGAAATATTATTCTCTACATTTCTAATGTAAATTATTTAAAATTTTTACTCCTTCCCTTCACTTAATGTTCAGCGGGCGCCACTATTCTTTGTGTTACTCCAGTTTCTCTCTCTCTCTAGAGAACTTGCTACAAAAATTGAATCGGGCCCCAGTCTAATTTAGATCCTTATTGTCTCCCCAGACGAACCTATTTCCGTCGCATTTGTGATTTATGGTAGTGTTTATATTACCCGGACGGTTATGGTTCTCTTTTCCAAAGCACTCGCCTTGTCCTTCATTCATTTGATCAGGAACGGTTATTTAGGACTTTTAGAGTAATAGACACGCAAATCTGCAAGAGTACCGAATGAATTCGGAGTTTACAAAATCCTAGAAGTCCGAACTATTAAATTGGGCATTACCTCAAATTTACTTAATGACATTAATAGGAATTTTATATAATGCCCATCTGCAATCACTTTTGTGTGATATTCCCTAATTATCTAGGGGGGGGGGTAGTAAATTTGAAAAGTAATAACGTGCGAGAATAAAACCAAAATGCTATCAATTGAAAACATTTCTACAAGTACGTCAAAATCTCAATCCCACAGTAAAAGTCTTGTGAGAAACCACAAAATACACAATGGTTACCCCCAACAACTTCTTCATCTTCACAACTCAGGGATTTTACGATCTAAACAAAGCCCATTTAAATAGCTAGGCTTGGATGAATCCTCAGAACAGGGATACGTTTCTTTTTAAATATTAACGGAGGCTCAGTGCGACACGTCCCAATCAAGCTCAGAAGCATAATTTTGTTGAAGGTCTAGCAGAAACTCTTCGAACACGTCTCTATCATTGGAATTAATCAGAGAATGAAATTAGAATTTCAAAATTTAAAATGCATTCTATAGGTAAATGAAAAGACAGGCGACTCGAGTACTCAGTCAGAACTGGCGAGATTAATCAGATTAAAAAGACGAAATCTTAACATCACTAAGTAAACAAGTTGAAGCTGAAACGTGTGCTAGTGGGCCTTTTGCTTCTGAAACATAGGTTTTTTTCTCAATAAATCAATCCAAGAGTTTGTTTTGTTCGCGTTATCGTCGACTATCGACCACCTACCGAGTCGTTCAATAGTCTCTTTGATTTTTTAAAATAAAAATTAAGTTTTTAACTCCCAGAGGCAAATTATGGAATTGTTTTCCCTATTATTTTTTGCAGTTTTAGGATATTTTCAGCTCTCCTGATTTAGGCCTCCGAGCGTGATTTTGGGAGTAGTGTAAGAATGTATAATAAAAGACATGTAATCTTAGTCGAATATCGTTGGGCCCGTTAAAAGAAAGTTAATAGTATCGGATTACAAAAAAAGGGAATTCAACCTTAGAAATTATTGAAGTATCACCTGTGACACCAGTGACCAGTGACAACTGAATTCACATATTAAAATACCAAAATTTTATTAAGACTGCGGTATCTCATCACATCACATCATGGTAGCTTGTACGGAATTCTTAAAATAGTGTGGCTGTTGATGGCTCGCCAAAGAGCCTCCGACTGACTCGAGGTGTTAGAGTTTTCACAAATCAAATTTCAATGATGTACACACTGTAGAATTATATGGCAGAATAAAAACCATTAATTGGACGTTTCCCTAAGTCTAATTGAATACAAGGAAAACTGGGAGAAACAAAAAGAGTAGTCATAAAATGCCATAAACCAGTGTCATTTTCGTAATATAAAACGACCTGGCGAAATTGTGTATTTATGACCAGAATGTCATATTTGAATCATCGTGATACTTGAAAAGAAGTGACAGTAATTTGGGTGATTGATAGAATTTGTAACAGAGAGGAATAATAAAGTATTCCTTCTCCTGGCATGGGGCATTTCTTAAGACGTCAAGTAGTAGAAAATTGTTTTGGGTTGAAACACGTTTTGGGCATACCACACATAAGTTGCCCTAATCAAGACAACCCCCAAAAGTGGTTAACTCTGATAAATTACCTGTAGTTTTAGTTTAGTTTTACACGCTCAGATAAGCTTTCTTGTCATAGATTAATTTTAACCGTAACATAAAAACTTCTTGTTTTGACTTCTAATGATCACATTTATCGGTTACATCTATTTTCAGTCATATATTCAGGTAATTTTAGTCGGATGTAATGCCATAGGATTTACGTAGAATCGGTTAAACATAGAAAATATGCTTTAGAATATTGGTGTGCATTTTTATGAATAAAATTGAATATTTTATTGTGAGTAATTTGTCAACAATTTTAAATCAATTGATAATACAATAAATGACACATTAAAGCCGAACAACGAGAGTGAGGAAAAATAAGTTGAGCATCAGTGGTATTCTTGAGGTAAATGCTCGGTCATTCAAGCAAAACTAAATATAAAACTTATTAAACATTTATTATACAAGTTTTATGTGCGTTTACATGTGCATAAATTGCATAAATTGATTTAAATATAATTGTAATATGCACGATAATTCCGAAAATATACATGGTTTACATACAATATGCAAAAGATCTCTAAAATATTGTTATTTGTGACTTAAAGTACTTAATTTTCAATAAAGTTGTCAGACTCTATCCGACCGTCATGAAACGTGATATTTTGTAGTTCCGCATCGGGACACATGAAAATTTCGGAATCGTTTAGTGCGAAATCCGTAGACAAGGAATGGTCGGCAGTATCAACAGTGATTTACTTGATATTTTCCAGGACGTAGAACTAGAAAAATACCAACATGAATCGTTTCAGGTTCGCCCCTTTTACGGTTCAGGTACTGAAATGCGAAACCAAAAATCGTACCGCCCTTTTTTATTACTTCGTGTATTGGAGGAGTGTGGTCCTCCCTTCGCAGGGTTGTGAAGTGGAAGAAATTTGTACACGCCGGTTCTTTGATTTGAAATTTAAGGAGGGAATGTTGATTTATCGCGAATTTTACTTTCATTGAACCATTTGCCTTTTTGAGGTGACGGATGTTCGTGTGCAGCCCCAAAGTTTTGAATGAGTAACGAAAAAAGGTAATTTAAAACCTAGGAAACGGCGGGATTGATAAGTATAATTCGTTATGTAAAATTTTATACAGTTCTTTCAATGTATTACATGCCTGTAAAATAAAAATAATTGTAGTAGTCCTGGACACCTAAAACCACATCCACCGATTTCATAGGCAAAAAGTTTTGCCTAATATTAATAGTAGTAGTATATCACTAATCACTAAGGCTGCATTAGATTTATTTTTATTTACTTTTAACAAATGTTAGTTCTAGAAACAGTCATTCCCTATATAGTTATATTGAATTCACGATTTCAGGTAAAGCAGGTATAAGGCAATAAATAAACTGTTAATTGCCCGTCGTGAGTGTACAATAACAAGCTTTCAATTGTCTTCAAGGATTGTTACATTCAACGCTTTAATTCAAATTTATTGAAGTTCTTGAATACCTACCTCTTGTGTTCACCCATCTTTGAATTACGTCCATTTTCGTTAATCTGAAACGCATCACCCCATAAAAACTATTTTAATAAGTTAAATGTTTTTCCGTGTACTAATTTCTTGGTAAATGTTAATCTGAGATACCTTAAAGGAAAGTTATTTACTTCTTAAGTATCTCTTAAAAGTTGTGACTGAATTTCAGGAGTTCAAGGAGGAGACCATTTTGTTATGTGCTAACCAATTTGTAGAAAAATAGAGAAATGGAATTTAAGAGTGGCAATCTAAGTTTACTTTCTTTCTAATATTACCCGTAAAATAATGTCGTCTAGTTCTCAATGTACCTCACATTTGTATGACTTGGGTCTCTTTGCCTACTCTATAAAGCTCTTGGTATGTGATCGGTTGCGAAACAGTTTTGATGGAGTGTTACTTTTAATAATAATAGGTTGCCATTTTTAACTAGATTTACTAATAATGTCGTCGCCCTGCGTTTGTTGACTTTCTAATTCACCATGAAATCTATCTTAATTTGTTGCGAAATGTAGTGTTGAAATTAACAACGGAAGGTGCTAGTAGTTCTAGTTCATTGGTACGTTGAATGATTCGTTTTAGTAACGTATTTCAGGTGTACAAATACCACCTTTCGTATTGTGGCCGAGATTTTCTTTATAAATTTAACTCATATTTTCTTAATTGTGGATTTTAGTACGAGCAAGCAATTTACTTGACAATCACATTTTTTTTGTTGTAATTACATTAGCTAATTCTTCAACGCTTACTTGGCGTCGTGAAAAACACCCATTTCGCACAGTTCATAAATACTTGAGTGACACTTTTACTATGTGGCGATTGGCTGAACCCAACATTATTGGAAATTGCAAGTAGGAATGAACCGAGAAAATATATATTATGTATTGTAGAATTGAATGGACTCAAGCACACATGAGGTTTCTCAGGTGGTGCCATTCTTAATGAGAATTCATCTCTGCTTCCGCCCTTCCCACTTATGTTCAAGAAATTACTGCAGTAATAAAATGGCAGTTTGGTTTGACCCGTACGAAGTTGTTCTCGCACAACTAATATTACCTTTTACATGTATTAATTTTATTCAACTTCCTCAACTCAATATCTATACAGTTAAAATACTTTGCTGAAACAAATACGTTATTTTTAATATTCCAGATGTACCTTGTTCAAATATTTCCAACCTGCAATAAAAAATTAGCAGTTTCATTAATTGTGTTTTATTAATATCTTTCTTTTACTGAACAATCTTAAGTATAAGAATTTTGGCTGTTTTTTTATATACAAAAAGTAATTGATACTTGTCTAATTTTTCTGTTTAATTTCATTGTGTAATATTATTTGTATGGATATTGATAGTTATTAATAGTAAGGTGTGCACCTAATGTATTGAAACAAAGGTTAATTTATTGACCCATTTATGTAATAGTTATTTCACTACTCTAACTACGACGAGGATGCAAGAGAAATTAATCGCAGTATAATAATTTAATAAATAAATAAAAATCAATACGATCAATAGTAAATTAAGTAATGTACCCCGCTCCCAAGTAATGTGTAGAAAATATAATAAAATATAAAATAGGAACCCACAGTAGTTCACATACTATAAATATACATGTGAGATATTTTTAGTTTCGAGTTTCCGTTCAATTTCCCCGTTTAAATTGGATTAATACGGTCAATTTATCTATTTGAATTCTGTGGGCTCCTGCATTCCAAGTTTGACTATTTGTCTTTTTGTCTAAAACATGCTTTTCGCTAGGACGCTCGCAAAGTACATATATCACGTTTAATTTTCAGCTTATCCGTTCCAACATTTAAGGCTTCATTTACCTTTAGTCGACGTCTTGTACTACCTTGTTTCAGTTAATCGTCATTAATAGTAGACGGAAATAGTTTGTCTCCAAAGAAATTGAGCGTCTTTGTCTAATAATATTTCAAATAATTGTAATAAGTTTTTTTTCCCGACCTGGGAAGCAGGAGACAGATATGACTTGATTTTGCCCCTGCTTCCTCCGGGGTGTAATGACTGTCAGTCATAGAAATGGTGAGCGTTATATGGTCATTGGATGCTCCCACTGTTTCACAAATTTTTAATATTTTGTAAGAAAAAAAACACGAAAAAAATCGGAAGAAATTGTCGACTTGCTGACAAGTAGCGTGTATAGTTAATTGCGTACAAGTATACAGAAGTTATTAAAATGTATGACACCTAACACAAACACGTTTATTTTTCGCAGGAGAGAATTTTTCATTTTGGCCCTGTTTCTTCTCCCTCAATTTGTCACACAATAAATTCTAACAAAATATGGTGCCCGACAGTTTAAAGTTATTTACAGGCTGCCAAAATTTTTGTTAATTGGACTAAATTGATTGCGTCTGGCTACTGCTTCACGTGCTTTCTCTTATTTGCTTATGTATCTTATTTTTGTTTCCGTTTATTATGTTTTGTTATTTTTTCAAAAATAATTATTCAAAATATCCCCATGCCTTTTTGGGATAGAGTCATACGTGCCACAGAATGATCATTTATACTTAGGTCACGAGTACAAAGAACTACTTCATTTTTACCTTCACGGAAGTGTACGACACTATAAAATTGTACAAGCCACTCTGATTTTTATAAATTAGATATACAATACGATGGAAGTGTGAAAGAAATGAATTTCAACTATACCACATATGGAGTCTGCGGGGGACTCGGAGAAAAGAGAACAACTTGGAAAGTATATCGTCCATGAAATTAAAGATTTGTTCGAAGTTATTGTTAAGTTCGAAAAGTAATAGAATTTAAATCGCCATGGAAAACAGTTTTGCATGGCTTGCAAATGTCGGCCCATAACGAAAGATTCGCTTGGGTAGTTGAAAGTCGTAGGAATTGTCACTTTGGCTAGGGTGGCGGGCAAACTTCTGCAGCGAAGTTCCTGCGTCTTTATTTAGTTACAGAGTATCTTACTCATCTTGTTAAATAGGATGCACCGGCTTTTGAGAAATAAGAAGAATTTCGGTGAGACATCACGGGAATGTGATTTATGCCCACCAAATATTTAAAGGAAGAAGTGAAAATTTTTGGCGTTGTGAATAGACGCGGCCTATAATTTATGCTGTGACACCTCAGTTGATTGCCAGTCAGTCCTATTATAATTATTTTTGTGACTAATTTGTTTAAAACAACAGTTGTATTTTGTAAATTTGTGGTATTAATGTCTAAACTTATTAGTTCGGGAAATTTTACCTCGCCTCTAATCACAATAGATATAAAATTATTAACATTTAGTCGAGCAGTTTTCTAAAAATTATAAAGTTTACAATGATAATCGCAAACTAAGTACGGCAAACAAAATAATTTCAGGTATTTTATTTTTAGTTAGCCTTAATAATTTTTGGTAGACTGTTAAAGGGTTTTAGGAAAAATTAGTTTGCAGGTGGTTATGGCAGACAAAAGGAGACTAGTGGAAGTAAATAAATGTAAGAATTGAAACAGTTAAAAGGACAACAATTTCCGAACGGTATCCTGGAGAGGAAGAAGGCCAGCCTTCTAAGAACTTGTGGCAAAAGTGAAATGATAGATGAATGTAGGGGGTGTACCATCAATGGAGAGAGAAATTAGAAAAAATTACGAAATAAATATATCTTATAAAAATTTATTAAACAAAAATAAACATGAAAGAAGCAACTTCTTTGAGTATGTAACCAACATAATGTCACTTAAAAGTAAAAACTTAAAAAAATAAATTCCAATTTCAAGAATCGACAAGAGAATACATATCTAAATTAAAATAAACTAATATAAGTTTTTATCTGTAACTTAACCGACAGTAATGGGTCAGTGACAATAATCAAATGACCCATTACTAGAGGTTATTTTATATTGTATAAATTATTAAATATTTTTGAAATACCAAGGGTACTTTGAAAATTGAAACGTGAACTACGCAGAAGATTCTCAGTCATACTAAACTTGTCTCCAACCATAATTAAAAATATGACATTTGCGGCAACTATGCAAAGTTCAGTTTTATACTTGACTTATTCTCTAGAGCGGAAATCGAAAAGAATTCTTCTGGCGTTGGATTTGAATATCAATTTCGGAATTGGAATGACACCAGGTAGCCAGGTAGATGCACTGAATAATAAGTGAAGTAGGCGAGGATGAGTTCTAAGTGACGTTAAGTGAAGTCCTTCGTTGGATTCCTCTTGCATTGGAACATCTGGTTCCTTGATGCTTTCGTACTTGGACAATTTTTCAATTTGGATAATAATGAGCCTTCGATGTATATCTTATAATTCGTAAGCGCGTCCTCCATTTTGAACTCTAATAACTTACAATGAGTTCAAACTGTCAAGTAAATCTTTAGTCCTTTTCCTGTCGCATGTTTTGCCTTGTTTTATCTGGCTAATTTCATTACAAGTATCAAGTTATTGTTGATGCCAATATTGTTTTTTTACCATTCGGTCTGTGTCGATGATCCCAAGGCTGCAAGGTGTTTGACCAGTCACGGTTCCAAGAAATAGTTACTGCGGAACAAAGCAGATCGCCTTTTCTATTCCAACAGTCGCTTTAACACGAACCAAATATCGATTTGTCGGATATTGGTTTTTTAAATAATTTCTTCTCCGGTTGTACAATTTCTCACGGTTTTGTTGCTTCGGTTCGATTCGTCAATTTGTAGAATGTGTGACTGATGTAATTATAAGTTCAAAGGTTATTGAATACTTCCATATTCAGGTGATATTATTCGAAATTTTGGATTTTGGAGCCCTTTCTCGGTAGTGCAATTAATGGCACTACTTAATGGACAAATGCGGATGCTGGTAGTCTAAATCTTTTGAATCTATGAGATGTAGAAAAATAGACATTCTTCAGAGCTTACAAGTCTATATAATGCAAATCTAATTTATTCTATTAATTATATTTAATCTGTCATTAATCGTAAAATGAGATATATAAAACGAAACGGTCCATATCAATATTTTTCAATAATATTTCATAAACCTAACTATTTTTCGGTGTAAATCTTTGGAAGTGCAAATCGAAGTCCGATAGGCATCGGACTGAATTTCAATAAAACTGTTTTGTTTCGCTCTTTGTTTTGACGGGCACGTTGAGAACGAAAGGCTTTCTTTTGAAATTCTGTGTGAGTAGAGTTGCGTGCAACGAATATCACTCCATAACTCACTTAGGCATACATATATGAATAAATAACCGGTGCGGTACTTTGAAATCGACGCATTAAACTTGTATTCCAATTTTCGTGTGATATTCAATTATACGCATTACAAGTTATTTTCTGATTGAAATCGATGGTACTTAGGAGTGCCCAATCTAAGATTTGTATTTTGATATCAGTAATGTTTGCTTTGTTTGTTGAGATTCGTATCTACACTTTTTGTAGTACAGGAATAATTTACGTAAGCTTCTCTTTTTGCTTCAAAGCAATCTAAAATAGAAATTTATTGGTCGATTTGATGAACGACTGAGGAATAGCTGCGGGACCACTGAATAGATAGCTTTGCATCTTTTTCAACTTCTTCTTCTCGTACAGTATTTGTGTTACTCTGTTGTAATTTAATTTTTTTTTATCAATACATTCGTTCCGATTCTTGTTCCCAGCCTGTAGAAATTACTGGACTCCTGCATTTGTAGACGTAGTTCCGTAACCTAGAGAAAAAGACGACAGCAATGACGGCCGTTGGTACATCTCATACAAAGAGAAGTCGCATTATTTGGTCAGAGTATTGCTAAGGACCCGAATCGGAAACATGTGACCCCGATGGGTTTCTCTTTTACTGTTTTAAAAATTTAATGCAAGACCCTCTTTGAATTTCACGCATACAAAAGACAGATGACAAAGAGACACCCACTTGTTCCTCGTAATAAGTATTTCCTGTGTTGAATCGTTCTCTGTCTATTTATATTCATCCATAAATAGCGTTACTTTTTAACGTAGCGACAGTGCAACACAACTGAGACAAATAACTTGCATAACATGTCACCTGAATGTCACCTGAAAAGGCTTGCAAAGGTGTGAGGGCCTCTAAATTACCTGTAAGGTCTCCAATATATAATACGATTAATTTACATTCACTTAATATTAGCTGGAGCTTTCAATCATCCATCAGACAGAGATAATTTTTTTATTTACTACCTTTATCTACTTTTTATTTAGAAAATGAAATGTAAATAATTTTTCACTAGGATAGTTACTTGCTGACGATCTCTTTCACGAGGTTCCATACTTTCTTAAACAATTATGATACATCCCTACCAGCTGTGTTAATCCCGCGTGTCACTTGGTAGTCCAACAGCCAAAATTGTATTATTTTGCATGCCTTTGCCTATTACCACAATCTGTTTCCCCCAATCTGTTGTCTAGTATATGTTCGACCATCTAAGTGTCATTAATCATATCGGGTTTTATGTCTCTCTCTCTCTCTCAGAACCACCACTGCAAAATAAAAAAAGCCATCAAACGAGAACCAGAGTCGAGTATCCAAGACAGGTGTAGAAGTTGGAGTTTGTCACTCTCGTCAGATCTAAATTTTCATGTCCAAAGCATGTTTTTAAGTATCGTTTTATTAAGAATAAAAGTACGGTTTCGAGAGACAGGAGCTTAATGCCGGTACGTAAAACAACAGTAACAGATGCAGTCTGTCAGAAAATAAAATAAATATTCGTAGGTGATACCTAGGGATTCTGAATGCTTCGAATTTTGCCATTTTGTCCCGGTTCACGAATTTAACTATTTTCTTTTTATTGCTCCCGTCGTTCCGACGACATCTGCTTCTTTTCCTTCATGTACAAATGCGACCGTACAGTTGACAGTCCGTCAATGGGATACTGTGCGGATGATAGTCAATATTTCATCGTTGCATTGTTGTAACTTTCTTACTTTTTATTATTTTGTCTAGTTTATTAGTTTGGCATGAGCAATTTTGTGAATTTTGCAGTTTCACTTCTCTGCGGTTTTTACTGCTTACATGTATACAGTACGTATCGCAGTTACCTGATTACCGGCGGAAAATTCCTTTTCATGTTTCCAAGTAGAATTTTAAAATGTTGAATAAAAAAAGAGAACCTTAAATTGTAAACTATATTTAGACTTTAGTTCACGGTATATATAATTCTTTATCCCAAACTGGTCTTTTCAATTTTTTTGCATCATATTGTTCGGTGATAGAAACCAGGAAACCAATTGTGAGGGAAGATTTGCCCAAGGTTCTTACATTATATCATGATTAATTATTATTATATGAAGTAAGTAATGTTATAACCCTGATACAAAATAGGTAACGTACCCAAACAATTTTATTGTTTTCTATGTATTCATCAGTTCTTGTTATGTACATTTTTGGTAAATTGTAAGGAAATTCGTGGTCGTTTTTTGTATGTGCTCTATCTGTTTATATCAATTTCATCCTTTTTTAAAAAAAATAAAAAGATAATATTTCCTTTTTCTCTTTTCAGATTTCACTGGCGGCCATAGCGGCGGATCCGGTTCTTAGGGAAGAAAGACTTGCCAGCCTGCACAATTTCTGCTCTCAACAGTTGGTGAGTAAAGTTTAGTAGATCACAGTAAATCTTCAGGCTTTTGAGATTTTAAGATCTCACTTGGAGAGTGAAATTATTTCCTTTTTCAATTCTCAGCTGAACTTTACATTTTAGTAAAGCAGTAAAATTGCAGTACTCCACATACTGTGAAGAATACAACTATGTAGTTGTATGTACTATGTAGTTATATGTACAACTATGTTAGTGATGATAAAAATAAACTCAAAAAAATTAAGCCTAAGAAAATGTTGGAGGTCACATCTGGTAGCGGAAGGTTTGATGACTGCGAAATTTTTAACTTTGAGGTCACTTGAATATCCGGTAATGGAGAGATTGAAGAATACCTTAAGTAGAGTATCTCCTGAAAAAGTATTATCAACTTGCTAACCAAAAATACGTAGTAAGATGTGTGTTCAACTTTAAATCAAAAAATGGCATATATCCTGTGTTCCAAGTAATACTCGAATTATGTTCTGGCGTCATTTTTTCGTTTTGTACTCAACGCTTATAGTACGTTAAAACATTTATTAGTAAAACATAATTTAATTTAATTTTAGTTTGTCCAGAGCAATCATTTTACTACTGTAACAACAGATATTACTACTAAGTGACAACAGTATTATTACTTAGTAAATGACACCGAAATGTTTTAATATGAACTTCCATGCCTGCCACATTATCACTGTAACTTTACATTAAAAGCAATGCCGCTAGTGTCGTGCAAGAAGGAATGCTCGCCATTTAATTTCTTCTCTTCGTGACCCTTTTATTGGTGTTCTATTTATTTTAAGATTGAACGAATGAAAACATACATAATTAGCCGTCTGGTCCGTGTCAGTGTCACTTCAAATGGGGGGAGAAAGAATAAGAGACATCCGACCAGGAAAAGATCGATTTCAGCCACACCAAGGGTGAAATAGGTTTTCAATCAATCGTCAAATCGAAATTAATTTCAAGTATTGTTTTTTATTAGAATTGAATTGTCAAATGTATAATTGATGTTCGAGTAGGTAATTTGATGTAACAAAACACCCGGTTTTGTTATTCTCATGGATTCACAAAGTAACATTAACATTTACTTGCTTTTATTGATTAATGCTGTACAAGCAAGGATGAAGAAGCTTATGGCCTGCCGAATCATATTCGCGTTCTGTTGTACGATATAATAATAATTGCGAAAAAGTTCTTTTGTTATTTGTTCCTTATGTTAAAAAAATTTAACATTTGGTTCATTCAATTTTTACAAACCGCATCTTTATTGCGGTTTATTGAATTTTAAGTTCTTACCACCTCCTACTGGTGTACACAATGGAAGACAATCTTTTGTTGTGAATAGTTTTGATAAAGATTACATTCAATAACCGCCCTCACCTGTGTTACACCGGATTTTACTTCACAAACTTCAAATTTCATGTATCCTTGGATCCTAACACATTTTGTTTAACATCAATAAAATTACTATTATTTGTATTCAGCCTTTCCTCAGGCTTCGGTTTCCGATTACCCAGTGTCCGCCTTTTCCCTATATAAATCGTTCTTTTTTGATATTTTCATCGAGTATTTACCGTAATCCTCTTTTTTCTCATTTCAGATGCAGTTTTGGGGGTGCATGAACGAGACTTTAGCCGGTACGTTCGATCACGCGGTTTCCCTATTGATTGATCAGAAATTCGGTCAACCGATAATTTTATTTTTTCCGTAACAGAAATTCGCAATGGAGAAGAATGGTCAGGAAGACAGTGTTGTCTTCTTCCACAGTCCGGAAAGTGCCAAAAAGCCTGTATCAGGGCCAGTTCTAGAGTGGACCTCGTTCAGAGTTGCAGACAAAGCGATGAAATAAATTTCTTCACGTGTTTGGACAAGCAAGAGGTTTGAAGAAGAAGCAACAGATTAAAACTGCCTTTTTTCACATGGATTAAATGATCATATTTTACAGTTCGGAGACAAATGTTGCGCCAATGCCAGGTCCATTGACTGTCATAGGTCCTGTAAATTAGTCTTCAAAACATCACTCACTCCAAATCGTGAAATTCGAGATGGCGTCATGGAATCATGCAGTGCCTCAAGTCCAAAAGTAGTTCACTGTATTAAAAACTTTACAAAAGTAACGCCTGCAACAAATACACATAAATGTAAGTGCGGTGTAAAATTGAAAATAATCGAAACAATGAAATAAGCACTCACTAATTGCATTTTCTCAGATTTACATTGTTGCGACAAAACGAGTGAGTCAAAATGTAGGAACTCTTGTAGGAAAATACTGAGGACTAAGACTACAGGACAGGAAATAGTTGATAGCTTGCAGGAGGGAGGCTGCGGACCGCCGTTACCGCACGTGAGTTATGATGTCTTCTGACATCCATGCAGTACCTGAATGGTAGCTTTATCTTCCATTTTACACTTCCAGAATAAGTTTTGGCAATGTTTCCTTCACACTGGCACACCATCAGAGACGTCTGTCTCCAACGCCGAAGTTTCCAGAATCGACCGCATGGGCATGGACTCGGCAAAGCTATATTGCTGTAATAAGGCGGCGAGCAACACCTGCAGACGCCTTTGCATTAAAACCTTTTCAGACGAGTGGACAAAGTCATGGAAAGACTTTGACCTGCAGTGTCTGTCGCAGCCAGCAGAAAGTCGACTTTTGCACTGCATAGACGAGGTTGAAGAACCTTGCGAACTAGGCTGTGACGGCCTGAGTTACTGCTCCAACTTCAACAATCGCCCCACTGAACTTTTTCGAAGCTGCAGTCCTCAGGCTGATGAGGCGGCTAGGTACGATATGGCGCTCTGGCAGCAGCAGGGCTACCTCACACTTCCTGGAGGTGTTCAAATTCTAGTCAAGAACATATCGAATTGTTCACCAAATATGTGGAAAGCTGTCGCATGTGCATTGCAGGTCAAGCCGTGCCACAGACAAAGTCACATTAATAGGATTTGTAGGTACGTGTAATATTTTGCTGTTGTTAAGGATGAGGTGTTAATGCCAATCTTAAGTAACTTTTATTGCCTCCAAATAGGGAAGATTGTTACGAAATGCTAAGTCAGTGCATGGATTGGTCCATGATGCCATTGGGACAAACCGCAGCATCCATTTGCTCACGACTCTCGTCCAACACTCCTTCGACTCCATGTGTTTCGCTAAAGCCTTACTTGGAACCAAGTGACAGTCCTTACGCTGAACCCGGGGAAGAAGTAACTGCACCGTGTAAAGGCAATCCTTGTGAGCCTCATGAAATATGTCTGGTTAATAGGAATTGTCTGCATGGAAAACATTGCCAGCCGTATATGTGTGCACCAGGTATTCATGTAACTTTATTTTGCACTCCAGCCCTGTCCAGGGTTTATCTTTACACCTTGATCTTTTATCCTCAACAAGTGTACATCCATGTAAGATTCTTTTATGCATGACAATGTTAGTAATAGTATAGACTTATAAAAATTCGGATGTTTGGTTGAGATAGATGAACTAGTTTCGCCACACACCGAGTTTTAGATTTAACTCAGGTGTGAGGTACTTACCATTTTATGCTTGCGAATTCTTGTTTCTTAGGTTGTAAAATGGGCGAAGTGTCACAATATATCGTGCCCTATGGATCTTACGTTCGAATTCCGATTCCAACGGAAAACAAAGGTTGCCAAAAAATATGTCGCTGTTCTCGCGATGGAACAATTGAACATTGTCAACCCATGCCTTGTGTTCCGGCAGACAACTGCTGGTTAGGAAACAAGAGGATAGGTACCGTAAACGATTTTGGCTACTAGTTACATGCATTACACCGACACTATGGCTACGACACTCGCAATATTTTACAGATCACGGTTCCTGGTTCTTCCTCGATTGCAATATGTGCAGTTGTCTTTCTGGTGAAATCATCTGCAGCAAAAAGCAATGTATGAGCAATGGGCCCGCGACGAGAGATGTTTCCTTTACTAGTCTACCGTGCAACTGTCCGCCTCATCACGTACCTGTTTGTGGCAGAAACGGCAATACTTATCCAAGCTCTTGCTTGGCCAAGTAAGTTACTTCTGTCTATGGTTTGTGGTACATTTAAGGAGGAACACAAAACACATTGTCCTAATTGTTGCAGGTGTGCCGGTTTGCGCGACGCAGACTTCCAGTTTGGTTCATGTTCTCTGAAAGATCCATGCGAGTCGGACCCTTGTGGGGAGGGTTTCAAATGTGTACCTGCCAGAAAGGTTTGCCTTTCACTTTTGGAGAAGCCTTGTAAACAACACATATGTGGTGAGTGAATTTACCAAGACGCTTTGATTCAGAAGAAGCTCTGTTTACAATCTTAATATTTATTTTCAGTCGATTTGACCATGACGTGTTCAGAGCTTCCTAGCAGCCCCGTTTGCGACACGGAACAGATAGAGCATTACAATCTATGCTCCTTGGTTAAATCTGGGAAATCTCTGGCTTACCAGGGTCCCTGCCTGTCAAATTGCAGGAACGACGGCCCCGTCTGTGGCATTGACGGTGAGACCTACCAGTCCCAATGCTCTGCCCTGGCCAATCTCATTTCGGTGGACTACAGAGGACCCTGCCTTGCCGTGGGTCTCATTTCCGAGGGAGCAAAATCACAGTGCGGACCTGCCGTGGCGTGTCCCTCACTCCCTTCGACTGGATGTTACGCTGTCACACCACCAGGTTCCTGTTGTCCGATGTGTGCAGGAGCTTTGCGACTTCTCTACAGCCGAAAGCAAGTAGACAGAGCTCTATACGCTTTGAGAGGAACCCCAACGAATGCTTTGACAGTCACAGCCATTCTGAAGTCTCTAGAGCGGCAGGTGCAAGTGGCCGAGTGCTCCCTGAGAGGTTTTCTTACAGTCGAGTTGGACATTTTCGTCGCTATTGTGTCGCAGGACGAGAACAAAGTGTCAGATTTGCAGCGTGAAGTCTGCGTCAGGGAGGCAGAGAAATTGGCAAGTTTGGTGAAAAGGTCGAGTCCGAGGATTTCAAGCGATTTAGCCCTCAGTTCATTGACGGCAGCCACGGTGGTTCACGTCCTGGCTAGTGGAACCTTACGAATTCCGGCGACATTTTCCTTTACCATGTTGATACCCTGCATACTCGTGTCGTGGACGAGGTAGTCCAAAATAAATCAGACGATCCGTGGGCCTCGCACGAAAAAATTAAAAATTAAAATGAATTTGTGAATCCGCCACAAACCAAACCAAATTTCCGAAGATAAACTTCATGTAAATGCCAAAGATGTAAATAAATTTTATATTTTAATAGGGAGACTTTAAATTTATACTGCGGCCCTTCAAAATGTGACGTCAAACTCACAAAACACAATGAAGAACATTAGACTTCCTCTGTTGTTAGATAACAGCACATGGTCTTCCATTAATGTCCTTCTCCTAAAGTATCCAACAGACCTCAGAATACCTGTTACCGAAGGTATATTTCCTGGAATCCAAAAATTGTTTTTGATGCAGTTCAATATTTTTCGGTGAAAACTTGCAAAATGCGAAGGAGGGAAAAGTTTTACCTTGGTTGTGTTGGACCTGATGAAAATAAAACCTAAGGTAGAGGATTCAGAAGTAACTCCTATAACCAAAGAAGACATTAAATACCGTTCTCCGAAGTGAAAAATTAATTTCTGCAGCTGCTGCACAATGTTACTCATCTTTTGGGAAACTTGGGAAAACCAAACTCGTCAGAGCACCGGTGTCAGGGACGGCATTAAACAAACCCATTTAAATTGAAAATTTAAATTACTGATTTTATTACCATATTTGTATGACATTCACACGTTTGTATGGACCGCATTAAAAATTGTTTTCCCACTCGTCCAAATCACCATGCACCTGACATTTTTACTTGTCATCGTCGTCATCGTCATCTTCATCCTCCTCATCGCCTTTGTCTTCATCCATAGGCTCAGGTTTTGACTCAGGTTCAGGCTCTGCCTCAACTTCCTTTTCATCTCCCTTTGCCTTATCCTTTGTCTTTTCTTTGTCCTTATCTTTCTTATCCTTATCTTTCTCTCTATCTCTGTCTCTATCTTTTTCTCTATCCTTATCTCTTTCCCTATCTTCTTTACGCCTTTCTTTATCCTCTCGTTTCCTTTCATCCCGGTGAGACCTCGACGACGCGCTCTTGGATCTCGAACTTGATCTGTGGGACCTGGAACGAGATCTGCGCTTAGATCTGGATCTGGACCGTTTCGATCGAGATCTTGAACGTCTTCTGGAACGTGACCGAGACCGCCGCCGATCCCGCGATCTTGATCTGTAAAATAAATTCAATTAAACAGTGCCACTCAGGTAATTTAAATTTCAAATATTGAGAATGTGGATGACAAACCTTCGTGAGTGTTTTGAATGGGATCTAGACCTAGAATGCCTCCTTGACCTTGATCGTCTGGACCTGGATCGAGATCTTCTATGTCGCGATTTTGATCTTCGCCTTGAATGCCTAGACCTTGATCTCGATCTGCTTCGTCTTGATCTACCATAACGGCCCCTGGATCTTGAACGACTTCTTTTCTTGTCCTTCTTCAGCAGAGCCATCATTGGGTCAAATGCTGCTGAAATGAAGCTCTGGGCCTCATTCACTCTGCTCATTGCTTCTTGAATTTCCCTTTGAGCCGCCTCATCACTCTTGGGCTGAGGCTTGACTATAGCTTGAATTGAATGGAAAACCTATTAAGAAGAAAGGTAATTTTATTCTCAGTTTATGAGTTTTATCTTGTTTTGTCAGATAAATACAATAACATCATCATAAAAAAAACAAATTTTTTAATATTACCTTAATTGTATTGCCTGCTAATTGCATTCCATTCATTTTCAAAGCAGCCACAATATCTGTCTGGTCTGTGAATTCCACCAATGCGTAATTTGCTGCGTCTCCTGGCCTGAAGCAAAACCTGACATATTTAACTTCGCCAGCTTTTGAAAATAATTCAATGACATCTTGACTACCCAGAGATCTGTCCAAGTTAGCGATGACGACCGTTCGTCTGATCTCATCCAGAGTGTTGCTGTCCGTGTTTGAGGGTAAAGGTGGGTACGGGGGCAAATTGTTCTCGATCAGGCGTGGGTCGTGGGTCATCAAAACCTGATTCGGTGGAAAACCTTCCAATTGATTCGTGACGCCCATTGCCAGTTTCGGGCCGGGTCTAGTCAGTTCAAATGCTTTTTGTTCGTCCGGTATGTCATTCGATGAGAAGGGAACAACTATGAGGGCTCGGTCTATGAACACTGTGTTGGTCAAATGTTGTGCAACTCCCACACTCGCACTGTCCATGAATTTCACGTAACAAACGAGGGACCGGCCCGGCACCGCAACTTCACGTATCGTCGGATACAACTGTATTTGTTCGATTTTACCAATGTACCCGAAGAGCGAATGCATTTGGTCTTTGGTTGTTTGGGGGGCTATATTCGTGATTTGAATCACGCGTATCCCACCCATTTTTATTTGAAACTATACCCTAAATCAAATAAAAAACCGCACATCGAGTCAAGTTAAATAACCTAAAACGCTTGGTAAACGTTCGTCCATGTCGCGACCTTTGGCAAAGGAAAAATTTCATCAGTCAGAGGTTGGCAGTTCCTTTAACGCGCTCATAACTCAAACGATGTTTCAGAGATTTTGTCACCAATATTTTGAAATGCAGATGTTTGGCTTCAGACAGATTACTTTGCTTTCGATAACAACGGTTTTGGTGCCTTTGAAATTATTAATACCCTGAATGAAAATGGGTTTGGTATTGAAGCGACGGTCTGGGTAAATGTCTGTCTGACTTCGCATCTTCTCTTTGTACGGACAGTGTTGCCGAAATTCTAGTTTTTTTCCCCAGCACATACGTCTCAATCGTAGCAAGTAATTTTAATAAAGTAAGGTTTTTGTGAATCTTTGGAGAAATACCTGCTGTGCAATGTTTTCATGGTCAAAGAAAAAAGAAAGCAGAAGACGAGATCGGGGCGGAGGCCAAAATTCGGAAGAAAACGAATTTGGAATAAAACTCGATAAGGGACCCTCTGACAAACAGTTAGAAGCTGAATTGAGGGCTTTGGCAGGTGTGTAAATGCAATTTTAGTTGACAATTTAATTGAAAAATATTGAATGAACGATTCTTTTCGTTACTGTTGAAATAACCAATTTGTTCAGGGTTTTTGGAACGTTTTCAATTCGAAAATTATTTCGAAATTGCTTGACAGGAAATCAAAATGACTGTATTACTGGAAGTGTTCTTTCTCTGGTGAACAGATTAAGATTCAAATACCATTAAAATGAGTATAATTTGTGACTAATTTTTGTAGGAGTTGATGAGCTCCCAGGTGATGACTTTAATATTAATGAAGGTGAAGAGGATGAAGAGGCTGAACTTTTAAGACTGCTGGGTGGAAAGGGGAAAAGGCCAGTCAAGAAAACAACAAATGCAGATGACAACTCACCTACAGATGTTATGGCAGACATTACTGCAGAAGTAGACCTGGGAGATGAAGATGTAGAGGTGGATGAAGATGATCCAGAATTACTTGGTGAATTATTGGAATTAACACAAGAAGGTGAAGGTGGTGAAGAAATTGATGATGATGATGAGAATGAAGAGTCTGGATCTGATGCTGAAGAGAAACCAGCAGGGGAAGGAAGTGATGTTCTCTCTATCATAAAGGAAAGATTAAAAATGTATAAAACAGCTGAGGCAAAGGCAAAGGAGAACAATGAAAGTTCAAGAGCTAGACGATTCAGCAGAGGAGTAAAAACACTAGAAGATTTGTTGAAGAAAGCCAAAGCAGGTAAACCAGTTTCACCCAATGATATTCCTCCAGTTATAGCAATGAATTTGAAACCAGCACCTCCTGTACAAATTGAGGCACAGCCTGAAGGTGACAATGATGTGGCTGGTGATGTGGGTGAGTCAAATGAAACACAACAAAGTTCAGATGACCCACAAGATATTATGGCAACATTGATGGAAAGATTGAAGATGTATAATGCAGCTGAAGCAAAAGCAAAAGAAAGTGGTGAAACAACCAGAGCCAGGAGGTTTAACAGGGGTATAAAAACAATACAAGAACTAATAAAACAAGCCAAGGCAGGAAAATCTGTGGCACCAGGGGACATTCCACCAGCTGTCGCCCTGAATTTGAAACCTGCACCTCCCCCTCCGCCACCAGAAAGCACAGACAGTGACTATGTTGAAGATGAAGTTGCTACAATTAATCTTGACAGTGGTGGAGAGGAAGGAACAACATCAGTAAAGGAACCTGAGGAAGAGGAAAGAAACATCATGGATGTTTTGTCAGAAAGACTGAAAATGTATCAAACAGCAGAAGAAAAGGCAAATGAAGCAGGGGAAACAACAAGAGCAAGAAGGTTCAACAGAGGAATTAAAACATTAAAGGAATTAATTCGAAAGGCTACTGCTGGAAAGCCCATTCCACCTGATGATATTCCTCCTCCCATAGCCCTTAACTTAAAGCCAGCACCTGTGACATTGACAGAGGAAGATCAACCCCCTGTTGCTGAGGTTGAAACTGATACTTTGGTTCGGTCATCTGATATACCCTCACCTGTAAAATTTACTCCAGCGGATGATGAGGATATAGATTTAGATGATGAAATGCTTGATGAGGAAACACCAACAACAGTGATGGAGGGCCTTGAACAAAGAGTCAGAATTTACAAGAAACTCTGGGAGAAAGCACAAAGTGATGGAAATGAGACTTTGTCAGAGCAAAACAGGAGGATAGTACAGGTTTATCTGAGTGCAATTAAAACATTTAAAAATGGCGGCTACGTGGACGTACTTAAACTACCCAATCCTAAAGGTTGCCCGCCCATTCCAATTCCGTTTCACATTCCTTAGAACTTTTATTTATCAATAAAATTGCTCGCTTTGCAGTCAACTAACCAAAGAATTTTATCAAGCTTTAAAAACAAGGCAAATTGAGTTGCCTTTCATAACCTTTTTTTAATAAAATAAGTCGCCTTTCTGCCTTAAAACCGATACAAAGTGCTGCAATAATTTACTTAATATTTATGTGTAAAGTTTATATTGTTGTTTATATTAGAAAGTTATTTATTTGTTTTATTAATAAAAATAAAATAATATTTTTAAATTGTACGCGCAAAAGAAAACCAGTAATCGTTTCCCAATATTGTGATATTATAATATAATATTATGTAATTAATTTTTCACCATCCCCAGTTTGATGGCCGAGTGGTGGATTCAGTAAGGATTTTCTATCTTTCTCTTTTGACATCAGCGTAAACTTCAACCGATGTGATACCTTTAACCTTAAGGACAGCCGTGAGATGAAGTAACTGCTTCGGTAACGGTGTGCACGAGTAATATTACAGAGGAATTATGAAAAATTAAGGACAATTATTATTTAAAAATGGTGATATTTCATTAGAAATTATATGTCAACGACGGTGTTCGTTTTGTATGCGTCGGAGTCTTTAAAATGAAAAGCAAAAGCTGAGTGAAATGTTTGCGTCAGAAGTAAATTTAATCCTTGAGTTGGCAGAGTCACGGGAACATCTCCCCCAAAAAAAATTGACCCAAAGAGGAGGAGACTTCAAAAAAACCGTCCGACGGCGACGGACGACGTCTCAAAAAAATCCACCGACAAATTCAACTAAGATTTTGGCGATTTGTAACCGTAAATGATAAAACACAGGAGGTCGCAGGGAGCCGACGAAGTGCCCGCTGCTTGAGATGTACGGCTGGACACGTAAGAAGATTGAAACGTTCCTTCTTATCCTACAGTGAGCAGTGGTATTTTAACGTTATATTTTGGGTTCCTTTACTTAACTTATGATGAAATGGCGGCGACAAAACTTAGGAAACCATCTTGTTATTTACTTCTCTAACCACCGAATTATCTTTAAAACCCAAATTTATTCTGTTGTTTATAATAAAAAAATGCTAAAAAATAAGTCAAGCTATTGGTCATGCAGGTTTAATCTCGGCTAGTGAATTTATCGATTGCATGTCGGAGACCTGTTACGACGTGGCTCCAGATGTCGCAGTACTACTAGTCCTAAAATCTCGTTAAATGTTATCAATTTTACAAAACCTACCATCGATTACGTTTGATTCGGTGATGGGAGAAGGAGCCGAGACCGGCACCAAGTCCATTCCAATTGGACCTGACGGGAAAAAATTGAAGCCTTGTTGTGCCTGTCCCGAGACGAAAAGAGAACGAGATGCATGGTGAGTGCATTCGTCGTGGGACATGATGATTTTTTACAAGGTAAAATAACCGAAACGAAACGATCCTTTTCAGTATCGTGGAAAAAGGGCAAGAGAACTGCGGAGATTTAATTGAAGCCCACAAGGCATGCATGCGGCGAATGGGATTCAACATCTAGAATTACCGGATTTTTTTTATTTCGATTTTGTATTTGGATTTCGCAACCAACGCAATTTGTCCGAATGACACTGACTAAAAAATCCAGATATAGAACTTAATGTCATCGGATAGACACCTGACTATGGATGTTTATAGTATTATTAATCAAAAGAATGTATGATAAAATAAATTAGATTTATTTATTACTTATGACTTGTAAGTTTTATTCATTCCTCATATTTAAATTTATTCATTTAAATTGAGCAAAAACTGAATTTTAACAAAGCACTGGCTTCAGCAAAATAAAAAGTTTTGGGACAGGAGCAATGGTCCATACCTGAGATTTCAGTTGGCGTACTTTAGTTTTGAAACTCAGATATGTCTGAATCAAATACATAATGATAAGTAAACTTGTGAGGTGTGAAAGAACATAGCCTCTCATAAAATAACATTTTCACGGGACAAATAATCTAATAATAATAAAAATCATTTTATTAAAAAAAAACCTAACAATAACACTTTAAATTTGACAACATAAAGATTAATATTTTAATGCTATGACACATTCTTTTGTGATTGTGTCAGCAGACAACTGCACTAACATCTGATAAACATAAAAATAAATTAATAAATGAAGATCTATATAATGAAACCCTTGTTTTAAATTTAAACTGGCAGTATTTAAGTATTTGCACTTTTTAATTGCATATTTACAGAGCCTTCAGTCATCTTCTCATGCAATAGTAATAATTTGAAATCAATCAAAATACCTTTTTTAGTACATAAAGTATCTTTTAGTAACTTAGTATAGAAACCTGTGTTGCTATGTAAAATATATTTAGGCGTATAACCATGCAAACAAGCTGCAGAGAATCATTTATTTCCTGGCACCACTTGCAGCCTACAATTTATTCTATTCAAACTTTAAAAATAGCAAAGTTTTTATTTAATGTGTTTTCAGAAACACTTCATTTGTACAAAAATCTGCTAATAATTAACTGTGCACAACCTGCCTTTAGAAACCTAATTTAACTGTTTTATGTGCACTTAGGTAGTTAGGAAGCGGTACGACTTGTAGCCATCACAACCAAATTTGAAAATAATCACAAGAGGTGAAACACCGAAAAAGTCAGCTCCGGACATTTCGCTTTCCGTCAACCAATAGTAATGAAAAAAGCTATGTAAATAATCCTTCATAAATTTATATATATAGATATAGATATATACACACAAATATATAAAAATTTACTATAAATTGCTTAGTTTCTTCTGTTTTCCTTTTTTATAGTGAGAACTATTAAGTTATCTAGGCACTTTTCTTCCGGCTATAGCCAACTTTAGTGCTCCTCTCTTCTCTTCATCTTTTCATTCGATTCGAGCGAGCAAAAATTTTTGGAAATCACAAATTATTTCGCGAAAATAAGTGTTTTAACATGAAAATATAAATATGTGTATCTATATACATGTACATAAATGGGTCACAAATTATTATGCGTATAAATTTCATTTAAAAAACACTACTTAATTATAAATTTGAATAATTGCTTCCAAGGCTCAAATGACTTTCTGTCCTTTCTATTGGGGCAAGCGTTGACTTCAGAAAAAACAATAAGAGGCGTTCTTCGATTAACCAATTCGCACTGACCGGAATACTTTGCTTTGCTGTAAAATAAAATTGACGTAAATTAGATCAAATGCAAATAGCAAAGCAGAGGGACTTTAAAATAAAAAAGGCAGACAAGCGAGCACCAGCACCAGAGGCTTCTGTCGCTTCTTTACATGTGGGATACCTCCACTGCATCCTACCTGGTATTCACTTTCCGATTCCATAATCCCTATGACAGCCACCAGCTGGTACTGGCGAGCCTTCATGGTCGACATTGTTTTTCTGATTAGTTTCATTCCCGAATACCCGGTGGCAGTGTTTTTAAACTGATACATCTGCTCAGGACTGTGACTCGGATCGAACACCAACAAAGTCAGGTGTCCGTCTTTGAATTCTTCGATTCCTACAATTGTCCGACTGTGGCCGTGGTGTTGCAAGTACAGCGGAGGCTTAAAGTCCTCATACTTCCGAAAATAGTCTAATACCCAATTGAATAGCTGCGGGTGGGATCCGTCCGGACCAGTGGGCCGGTCAAAATCGACCAGTAGACATCTTGATTGCATGAAACAAAAAGGCAGAATGAGCAAGGAAATTCGCAAAGAAGGAAAATGGCAGAGTCGTTCTGGTAATACCTGATTCTTATTGAACACAAAGCGGTGACTATCTCTGTGGCTCCTATCCATTTTCTGGTGTTGTGCACTTTGCCCCCCAGTTGCTCGCACCCTTGCTCATCGAAACCTTGACGCCAAGCCCATTCGATGTGCTGTTGAAGCCTAGAGATGGACGGTGCCGCAGTTTTCGACATGAAAATGTTGGAACCGCTGCCATGGCTACCACCCATCAGGCCACTTTTGCACAATTTTTCGTTATACACAGGATGATAGAGGAGTGATGACATCATCATCTGAAGGTTTCTACAAACGTAAAAGACCGATAGTAGAGAGGTCATTACCGTTTACAGGGAGGAATTTTGGAGTAAATTAAACCCAGGTACGACCTGCTGACCTGTAACCGCAACCCCATCCTTCGTCTCCATAGGTGGAAGCGTAGTGGTCAACCGTTGTGCAAGTAAAGGCTCTGACCACATTGGATGAGACCTGACTGATGGCACGGATTCTTTGTATCAAGTCCCTGGTGCACGAGCTGCCGTCGTCGATTCCGCTGTTTTCGGCAAACCTCAGTCCGATTTGCCTCTCGTAGAAGTCGGACACGGACATTTCTCCAGCGTAGACGGCCTTTTGCATATTCGTAAGACTTTGCTCTTTAAAGTTTCCCTGATTGTCCATACCGTATTGCGCTTGTAATTGTTCAAATTCTTTCTGTTCCCTCTCTCTCATGGACTCCTTTTCACGTTTGTCTATCTCTTTAGCAAGAAGTCTATCTGAGGACAAGTCAGGGGTGACAGGAGTTCGAATGTTGAAATGTTCATCAATGTGAGCAACCATTTCCTGACTACTATCGAAGCTCGAGCGGTAGCAAACAGGACATCGATCGTTCCAGTTGTCTAGGTTGCCTGGAGTGGACTGCAAAGAGAGTGAACTCCATTTGTTCATGATATTAAAAATTCAAAATACTTTAGAAGCTTTGGTACTTACCTTAATAGGACTTAAGATGTCCCTGTGCTCTTCATTAACGTGCACCTCCAGATCTCTACTGTTTTGAAAGGACCAAACACACAATGGGCAGCTGAAGTTCTCATGATATCCTGAGGTGGACGAGAGGGCAGTTGGACTGGTCAAATCAAAGTGAACCCTGTTTATATGTTCCTCCAGTTCCGCGGGTGTATTTGTGTAGAAGCCGCACATCATGCATTTCTGCCGATCTTCTAGATCGATGGGGGGCGGCATTTCCTTCTTTCGCAAGCTTAAGTTGAGCTGCATTCTCAGCGGGGATTCTTCTGAGCCAGAACCGCTGCTTGTCGGCACTCCGTTGGTATTATAATTATTATTATTAATATTATTGACATTACTATTAATATTACTACATAAATTTATGTTTTTAAGGTTGCAACCCGCGGACTTGGAGTCTGGGCAGGACTTTTTCTCCGGAACGTCAGCATCAATAAAATCGATATCTTCGGTATCCGGAGACAGGCAGTCGAGGTGAACGGTATTGATGTGAATTAAGAGTTCATCATGTGAGACCTGACGGAACTCGCAGAATGGGCAGGACGCAGCACCCTCGAGGTGCTCGCTCGTCATGTGAGACCTGAGTGAGTCTTCGTTCAATCCGCCAAGTCCGCATACCTCGCAGACGTAGTTGGGTTCGGGCATCTTGGCCGCCATCGGACCTTGCGGCTACCTTCTCCTTAGTGATGTCACCGCATTCACGGATCTGCGAGCAAACACACAATTCCTTGGTCAGGGCGAGTAATCACAGTGGAGGTTAAACAAGCTGCAGAAGGATTGACTTGACATGTTTTTGGCCTTCAATGTGTTCAAGAGGATCTGTCTAAGTTTGATAAATCTGAATTTGTTTGTGCACTGAATTAGTCGGGACATGAATTTGTGACGGAGCAGTTTGTACACTTCAACTTGGTCGTCGTGGGACCCCAAGCTGTCGTACATTGAGTTCAACGTGTCCTGGAATGTCTGCTTGCAGTCTAAGAGCAAACTGAGCTGAGACAAAGATGGAAAGGAAGCCTTTAAAAGGGAAGACAGGATGGTATAGGGTACTCGGAAAGCCACGGATTCTTCATCATATGAGTTATAAAAGATATTTGTGGCTTCACCCGGTTCTTCTACTTGTTCGGCATTCCAAGCATCCGAAGGTTCTTCTTCTGTTGTCGAACTTGATGGCATGGCGCAAGGGCATCTCACTATTCTTTCTTTAGGGTAACATTTTCTGGACGAGTCAGATGCAGGTGTGCAAGGCTTTTTGGAGTTGCATTTGTCCCAATCGGGAGTGAAGTCATCCTCAAACCTTGCGCCTTCTCCCTGCATAAAGAGGAATTCCTCATCCGCGTATTCATTGGTACTTATTTTTTTGCCCATTACCAGAGCGAGTGCTTTTGTGAAACCATAAATTGGATTTTCATCTTTGCAGAAAGCCAAGAGTAACGCTGAATAGTTGACTTGATGATCGTCAACCTGAAACATGCGGAATAGCAAATCCTTTGCCTTTATCATTCTCTCGGTCGTATTCTCATCCACAGCAGGACACTCAAACCAGAATTCCACTTCTTTGTACTCTTCCCGTGAAATGAGTTCCGTCATCTCGGGGTCACGTTTCTTGAATTGCTTTCTCATTGAGAGTACTTGCTCTTCTGTTGGAATATACAAGTCCATGGCGTAGATTAAGAAATCCCTCCAGGGAACGATTTCCAAGTCTTGGTACACTTCGTTGAGAATGGTACTGAGATCTTCAGGATCGAGGAGACGCCATGCCTCTGGGAAACAATTGCAAGTTTTAACCTCCGGGTTGAACACTCGCAAATCTTCCAAAATGAATAGTAACGACCTTTTAATAATTTCGCCGTCAGGGGCGACACGGTTGAGTTTTTCGTACAGCAAAGACAGCTGTTCGATGGTGAAACGTATTTTTTGTTCTTTATCCATCATGGCTATTTCCAGTTCCTCCTCTTTGGTAATCAGCAGGACATCCTCTTCAATGAAGAACTCGTCTTCCTTAAGAATTAGCTGGTATTTTACCGGAGTTTCCTCCTCTATGCAACAACGGAAGACCTTGCAGCATTCAAAAATGCTTTCAACTTCCCTCATGTACATATCGTTGATGTCTTCCGTGAGTATGGAAATAGTGTTAAGCATTGTGGCCAAGAACTCGTTCATGTCGAATATTCCCCTGGCCAGAATAAGCCTGGACCTAAACAAGAACCTGGATAATTCGTCGCTCAGGCCTGCCTCCCATTCGAGAGTGGCAGATCCTCCGGGCATGGTCTTCGTGCCCGACGCACCTTTTGCATTTTTTGCTACCGTTTTGTCACCCCCTTTTTTTGCATCAGATATGTAACCTTCCAGAATGCTGGTGATTTCGGTAGTTGCTGTGTGAACACTCTCCTTGAAGAAATTGTGAAAAGGAGTCACACCGTCGTTGGGCATACTTAGATTTACTAAGATTTCTGTTATAATTTCGGAGGCTCCCGTCAAGAAGCTTGTGTCTGAACTTTTTCTTCTTTTTTCTATCCAACTCCTGGTTTTGTTCACCCGTTCAAAGTTGGCTCTACTGCCCTGCTCTGCAATTACACGGTTCATGCTCCTTTTAAAATCACAATTTTTTGGTGTGTTGATTTGACCCGAGGAAGTTTTATTGGGTGACGACGAAAGAATGGAATATTTTCTGTCTTTTATCTGAAGTTTGGCAATTGTTACTTTTGCCACACCTCTTTCCTCTGGTCCTCTTTGCTGCAGAGACGAATAGTAGTCCATTAAAACTTGGCAAGTGGCTGTACAACGGTCTGCTTCGAGTTGCACAATATTTAAGAACTGATTCACAAGATTAGCCATTTCGTCGGCAACCCAACCGTCCTGTGTAATCTTTGACACGTCCTTAAGGGAGTTGGCTTTTCTATCGTCGGCTATGCCCAAGAGAGCTTCCTCCAGTTCGGAAACGCGGACGTGAAGTTCGCATTTTATCTCGACGTCAGGTCTCAGATCCAAGTCTATGTCGTTGAACATCTGTTGGAAGTCACAAAGAACTTTCTGCTTGTCATCCGGTTGTCTCATTACATTTCGAACAGAACTCCTGATGAATGCGCAGTAAGACAGAACATTCGTTCGATGTGTTCTGAGACAAAAGAAGACATCTTTAAGATCTTCTATGAAAACAGCTTCCATATTTTCCCATAAACTTGCAAGGGCCTTGAGTAGTAGTTCCGACTGGATGCCAGTAGCCCATTGCCAATCCCGTTCTCCTGGTTTCGGCGGAGGTACCTGTCCTTCTGTTGATTTTTTGCCTACATTCCTGGAACCTTCTGTGGTTTTCTTTTCGACGACGCTCAAGTCAGGTGTCTCCACATCTTCAGAAACCGCATTCTTCGGTTTGGGCAAGGGTTTCGGCTTGACACTTTCTTCGTCGGCTTTAGTACCTGCTTTTGTTACTTTTTTCTTTGTTGGGTCATATTTATCATTCAAATCATTTATGATTGGTCCAAAAATTTCAAGAGACGTTTTAGGCGTTATGTCAAGGAAGTCTTCGATTCCCGTTGGATTTTCACTCAGAATTATTTTACCTATATTCTTTATTGTTTGGAAATTAAGTGCCGAATATTCATGAACGCACAAGACCTTTTGGTCAGTGTAAAACTCTTCGACTGACAAAGGTGTGTTTGATTCACCGGAATGAAGGTTGCCCACGTCGTTTAATTTTTTCATCTTAATGAACTTGTCAAAATAGGTTGACGGTTCTTTGGGTAGAATTGCTTCGAAATTTGGTTTCACCACCAACTTTGACACTCGATACTCGGCCATATCGTCACGGTTAAACGGATCTGTGCAAGGATCCCTGTAACTGAAACCTTCAACATCTTCCAGAGTGCTTGTTTCGTTATCGATTGGTAATAAACGATATCCTGTTAAACTGTATTCCAAGTCGCTGGCCTGGACGTAGAGCCGCGGATAATTCAACAGTACCCAGCCATCGTAATCGTCTTGTTTGTGACCGACATATGCAATAATGGCGGCAACTATCACGACATCCGGTACGGGGTCTCCAGCACCAAGAAATTCGAATGCCAATTTACCAATGGTGGCATTTGGTGTCAGCAGCGGGTCATCATCTGGAATCATCCTGGGAGTCTGAGTTTCCTTGTCTAACAGATCGGGCTCCATTCCATCAGGCACCATTGGTTCTTCAGTTTTAAGCAAACTTATTTTCTTCTTGACTTCTTTCTCCTTTTCTTTATTAGGCTTTTCCTGCAAAGCCTTTTCGGACAACTTTTTAAAAGTGATGTCTATGTCGCGTACCACAGATAATTCGTCCTTATAAGCCGACAGAACGAAATTGATGGCGTCGTTCACTTCCACCACCAGAATCCTGCAGGCTTCCATTAAGTCAGCTAACATTTTACCGGCTTCGCTTTCTAGATCTTGAATCAAAACTTTTGGCTTCATGGGCTTAATGGTAACACGAAGAGATTGGTTCGGTACCGGGTATTTCACCTCCAATAACTTGTGTACCACGTAGCCAAGAACCAGTTGTTGCACCTCCCTCTCTGTAGCATCCGGAAACAAAAGCTCAACCATCCAGGGCCCGAGCAAATTCATGTAATCCATGAAATCCGTGTCGTTCAGCACACTTTGCCTCTGTTTTTCGTGGTCCTTCAACTGATTACATACGGAACTGTCAACCAGCATTCCTTCCTCACATTCTGTTTCTTCCCCAAACGAGCTTTCACATGGTGCGATGTCTACCACGTATAGTTCCTCATAGTTGACTAGAACGTCAAAAATTGGCAAGTTCTTGAAGAATAATTCTTTCATATCCTTCATCATAGCTTTAGGTACTTGGCAACTTGTCACTTCTCTTATTTCGGATACTCTGATTGCAACATCCATTATACTCTCAATTATGTTGACACTTTCCGATGCTAAAAATTGTCTTCTTGCTCTAACTCTTTCGCTGTACACTTTCTTATGTAATTCGGCAAGCCTTTCTTTTTCTTGTTCGTCTTCTCTCCTGAGTGAATTTTTAATTTCCTCGTTAGTCACCACTACATTGTCGTACTCCTTACAACTGTGTTCGACCTTCAGATTTTCTATCATTTTTCGGTTCTCTGCAAAAACCTTTTTTTGTTGCCTCACCTGACACATTCTACTCGCCATTTGCTTCTCATACTGGCTCTGTTTCAAAAGGGACTCGCACACCTTTCCCTCAAACAACGTACTTTGCTTTTCGGTTATTCCTTTCCATTGTTCATCCAACACCATATGTTGCATGTTTTCCTGAAAGTTTCTAGCATAAACTTCGGTTTTCTTCCTTTGCTTGATGGCGGTTAGAATGTTTTTCGCTTCCAATACATTGGGAATGCAAAAGCAAGCCTGCTCCTCGAATACTTTTTTCAGTTCTACTAACTCTGAATACTTTAGATTAGGACTTTTCTTTAAGTGTTTGGTTTCAAAGGTGGCTATTGTCTCTTTGACATCTTCCTCTTCCAGTACACATTTGTCAAGAGGTTGAAAGGACGAATGCCTGGAAATTACAGGCCCCAATTTGGATTCTTTTCGATTGGTTCTTTTGGCAAATTTCAATTTGACTTTTTTTATTTTATCGACAACATCTTTACATTTCTTTCTGTGCCATTGTATCATGTCCTGCTTTTCAATGAACGGTGAATGGGTTTGTGAGGGACCATCGCCAGAGTCGTTTCTCAGTGAGAACTCCGGTACCCATTCGACTTTAAAGTCACGCTTGCAACTGGACTCTGAGAACTTTCTTTCTTTCTGAGCCGATATATAATATAATCTGTCCTTTGTTTCTAAATTTAAATACACAGAGTAAAATATCGAAATGGCTGAAGACCCCTCACCCATGGCCATATTTTTTAGGGCTGCATCATCCTGAGACACTCCGATATGCTCCAGCCAGGGTCTCAAGACTTTCAAATTTTCATAGCAACAGTAATAGTTTTTGGTTTCTTTAACCTTCTGTAAAACATGGACTGGTATAACTCCATAACCGTACAGTAACCGAGCCAGTAAAACACCATCTTTTGTGTTTCGACCAAATTTTTCAGGCGCCAAGTCGAGCACGACGCCCAGCCGGGTTCCCAACCAGTCCTGGATGATTTCGGGCATTTTAATTAAGATTTGTAATTTTGGCAGGTTTAAATTTTACATAGAAATATTTTAAGTTGCCACAACAACAGTGCTTTCATCTGAAATCTTTGAGAAAAATTTAGTATTAGGAAAAACATTTGGGTAAAAAATGAAACATTGGAGTAATGTGAAGTAAAGCTTATTAATTTTGTCTAGGCTGGAGCAACACAAATTGCCATGTGAAAACTTATTAAATTGCTTAGTAATATCATGGTATAGGAAATCAGTAATGCATTACAGTGTTTTTAAGATTTTCAATAAAAACCAAAATTACATTAATGTTAATTTCTCATTTATTATTCAATGAATTATATCTGTTTTTACTCTTTATATCCAGATACAATTTTTGGATTTTTGCACCATTTGTTTTGTCATTGTTTTTAATTTACATTTATTAACTTCTTGAGTTTTCCTATGTTAAAATGTTTAAAAATTGTACATTTATTCTAAGTTCTTTTGCCTTTATCTGTAATCAACAGTGCAATATATTGTCCTAAGAGAGATTGTGCATCATACACATGATAAAAAAAATTATTAAAGAACTTTTTCCACATACATTTCTCAAGTGGCAATGAGAAATGACAAAACTTTATGGTTCTTATGTTACCACAGGTATATCGAAATAATAATGATTTATGGTGGTAACTTAAACTATAATCAACTAACTTAAGAAATTACTGGATAAATCAAATCTTATTTTGATTTCATTCAGGGAGAATCACCAACAGTAAACAGGCAAATGGATTATTTGAAATAGGGTTCTACACAAAACTAATTAGAATTGTAATGGACTGTGAACATTTGTTTTGTACCCTAACTTTTATATATTGTTAGTTAGTGACAAACACATCTTGTCCTCTTGATGTGTCCCTAAAATCAATTCACATTCAATTTCTCATAACATTGCAAATTGTCATTATGAGGCAGATTATTGATCAAATGATGTCATAATTTTTTCAAAATTATGAGAAAACCCTACAAGTGGCTCACCGATAAGAAATTATTGCTTACAATGACTGACCAACTGAAACTTGTAAAAGCATGTGTAGGAAATGTCAGTTCAATGTAAAAAAATAACTACTGATAAGACAATGTAAACGATGTAAAGTGACACATACATACGTAGAATGTTTAAATTGTTCAACAGTATACATTTGGAGTCAAGATTTATTGATTAACCACCCCAATGCCCCATGACATTTTTTACGTGTGTGAGTTTTAAGAGTTTTGTGTTATTACACGAAAATAAAGATTCATGTCTGAGCAATCTTACGTTATAGCAAATCAAATGGTTGAAACCTCCACGTTGAACTTTGAGCATGACAAGTTGGAGCGAAAACTGATTTCATACCTTATATATTTAGAATTTTCATAATTCATCTCAGCAACCAAAAAAAACGATAATATTTTACCACCGCTTGCCGTTATCGTAAACAAAAATGAAATTAAGGATCAACGGATTCTGCGCAACGACAAATCCCGTGGAATTAGATGATCGATTTGACAACGTCGCCGATTACCCGCGGACAACCCATCTAACGTAACGGTTTTTTCTTCCAAATGTAAGGAGGCAATTCGTGAGTGATCCCCTGTTAACTACTGATTAACAATTTTTGAGGAACGTGAAGGACCCCACATCTTGAAGGTTGCTAACCGTCATCAGTTTCAAATGTAAGTGACTATTTACTTGAACATTTCATTAAACACCTCGTCACTACAGTAAACCCACCACCTGCTTAAATTAATGAATTTTCACATGATATCTAAGGATTAGCCGCCTCACATGCCTGCAAAATTTAAACCGTTCTTTTTTTAAAATCTTAGTCAATTGTATTCATTCATTAAAGTCTTAGTCTAGGTTGAGTCACAATTAAATATTCAAATTTATGTACTCAATAATTTCTGTGTCACTCCCATAACCTTTTCCCCATATTTATAAGTATTAAATATTCCTTACGGTTTATCAATCCTTGTTGTGGTATTAAAAGCAAACATTAGTTGAGTTTGCATTAATAATAACTCCTTCCATTGCTTAGTAAGAATAAGGTTCATAATCTCTGAAGTCATTTGAAGGAGGCAAGTTCAGGTTAAAAACCCATGGAAAAAACAATAATTAAAAAATTTATTTACCTAGGTTAATTAACAATAAATTCAACAGATTCCACTGCTTAGTTTACAAAGGTAGATGCTTAGATAGACATATTGAAAAATCTAATAATAAAACGGAAGCGGAAACCAACTTGTTACTTCATCAAACGGATGTTGTCATCTGCTCAATCACCTGAACGCTTTTCGGTGATCTGTAGTAGTAGTCGTACCTAGCCAGTCCTTCGGGCACGCTCTTGCATGTCCTTAGTGCTCTCCTTCCAGGGAACCCACCCGGTCTCAGGTACTCGTATTGCATTAGATATTGTGGAAGTCTCTCGTCTGAGATATACCCCAAGAGTGGTGGTTCTGGAATGTCCAGCGTCGTGGCAAATGAAACACTTTTTGGCAGCTGACTTCGCATATGCAGATGCCTCGGTGAGATGGGAGGACATATGCATATGCTTGCCCTCGGATTGTTGTTGGTGAGCGTTGCTAAAGGCAATTGGGGTATCTCATCTTCTTTAGGGGGTACCCCAACAAAATAAAGAAGTACGGCTCCTATTATGGCCGAGAAGAAAGACAGGTAGTATCCGGCTTTCGGATGGCTCTGATTTATGTAACCTACGAGAAAATATTATTGAATGATTCGGTGAAAAAAATAAATGTAATTACGTTTTTAATAAAGTCACATTTAAAACTCCATTATCAATATCAATATGTGTGACCATATGAAGTAATGTATGTAAATCTGTAAAGTTCTGACCTTTCACAAGGAAGTCACTTTTAGCGAAACGTTTAGTATTTCTCAATATTTTAAATCCGTATTTAGAAATTAACACTCCTTTCCACTACACAAAACTCTAAACTAAACTAATATATAACCCAACCTGTTATAGGAACTCCCAAAAGTACTGGAATAGCTTCGGCTCCCTGAACAAAACCCCACGCTCTCGTGAAATGCCTCGCTCTCACTCTTTCCATGGTAAACATTTTCAAAGAGTACGAGAATCCTCCGAGGCAAATTCCATAAATCCACACGAACAAAGCGTAGCCGTGGTAGCCCTGAACAGTTCCTAATGCCAAGAGAGAAATACTAATTCCAATCATAGCAGCTTGACAGAGGTACTGTCTAGAAACTAAGCAGTTTTCACTCGGTCTCAGTACGATGAGACCAAATCCTATGCAACCCAGGGCAGTTGCAAATCCCAAAAAGGTTTCCAACAAAACCAGTGTGTTGTGCTCCAAACCTTCCTTGTAACCTTGCAGTGCCTTCGGAATAAAATCAATTGTTAGCTCATCAAGTAAAACCTGGTTCAGCAATGGTGTAATGTTTGATACTCACCAAGTAGAACACTGGTGTGTATATGCCGAAAGCGGCGGTACCCGAAGAGAGCAGCAGTACTTGTACGGCACGAATTTTCAACGAAGAGAAGTCTAACAAAGGTGGTTTTTCCGTTTTTCGATGCCCCTTTTTCTCTTTTATCTTCTTTTTTTGATTTTTCAAATGAATTATGGCACGTCTCTGAGGGTGGTACAGGGACGCTGAACGGTACAAAATTCCCAGAAAGAATGTTAATGACAGGATTCCGGTTACCGCTTGCAGTCCAAGGCGCCACCCGAGTTTCCTGTTGGAATGACATATTACCGAAAACATTATTGACAGGACTTGTTAATACTTTACTAGGAATGTCAAGCTTTTGAACCGCTAGGAAAGAAAGAGTCAAATAATGAGAGTTTTAACATAGTTTTAGAGGAGAGAAGTGACCACAAGGTGTAATTATAAATTGCTATAAACACGTAGTGTTACTGATTCCCGTTTTCAACAGAATACCATTATTATTTAACTAAAATATATGTCGGATCCGGGCGATCACAAAGTGTAGAAAGGGTGGTCTTAGATGAGACAGTTCGCTGACGTGCTCTATGGCGAAACAGCAGAAGGCGGTGGCAAAGTAGAGGCATTGTTACAAAGAGCAGAATAGAATAGAATGTTCGATGAGAAGGATGTGTTGTTCAGGACACAAAATGTAATAAAAGAGTATTCTGTGTGAATCCGATATTAGAATACAATTAAATTGAAGCCAACTGTCTATTGTATCTTACTATGCCGACCTAACGATGGAATTTCCAACTAATGCAGCTAGAGTTTCCGACATATACATTGTTGTCTTATTGCCTCTTAGGTCAAAAATATTCTGTACATCATGTTTTATTTTAATGAAATGAAATTAGCGATCGTTACAAAATAAAGAAATAGTTTAAAGATTTATTAATCAATAATAAAAATCAAAGAAGCAACTTCTTTGCATGTGAAACATAATGGCACTTAAAATTAAAAATTGAAATGAATAAATCTTTTAATTAAATATCCATTCCAAGAATCTAAAAAATTTGTCTGTAATTTTATGTGCAGCAAATTTATATAATTTTTTCAAGATACCTTAATCAGTAGTAATGGGTCGATGATAATAACCAATTTGACTTATTATGAGAAGTATTTCTGTATTTATATTACTCTTTCATTTTGAATAACATATATATTATTATAAAAAAACGTAATGTGCCTCAAAACCCAAAAATTGAGTGCCATTCATACGTTAAATTATTTACATATATTACGTCAAATTTTAGTAAATTAATAATAGAAAGTTTAAGGATGTGTATTTAAGGCAAAGTTTAGGTCATTGAAGAGAATAGTATTTTGGAGACTGAGATTTAAGCTTGAAATGTTAACACTTTCTATGGAATTTTGAAAAGAATATTTTTTTACGGAACAGCAATAAGAAATCTTTATGTGCGGAGTTTGAGGAAAAACAACAGCATTTGCGTCCCCTAGAAGTTTAGAACTCCATTCAATCTTCTTGCCCATTTTTCCAGAGTTTGGCCGATGATGGTTGCAATTGGTTTATTGTTTTTCTTTTTATTTATTTCGGGTTTTCACATATTTATGGCAATATCATTTCTTTCTTATTTATTTTCTTACTTATTTTTCGTTCTTCATTGGTAAGTTTCTGTCCAAAAAGGAGCAGGTGGTACGCCTGACGGGACAAATGCTGACAGAGCTGCAATTTCCTGTAGCTCTTAAATTGGAAAAGTAATTGTTTTTATTTTTATCCTTGTTTGACTAAGTCTTGCGAATACCACGGCCATTTTTAAGATTTAAAAATACTTATAAAATACATCTTATATATTAAATATGAATAATTTAACACAGAATAGAAGGCCGCGTACTACCGAGTTTCTGTGTATGTGTTCAGTATAAAACTCTTGCCTTTGTATTGCTTTACAATATATCAGAATCGTATTATTAAAAATAATTTCAGTTCAAAAAATTAACCTATTAATTTTATACGAATGTGTTTGAGAATGGGAAACTATTCTTCACCACAGTTAAGTATTTGTAAATTAATTCCGATAACGATTTTATAAAAATGCTTTCCATTTGATGATCTAACAATTTAATTTACAAACTACGGGGACGTAATTTAATACTTGGTTACTCTAAACGCTAATTTATGCAAGACTCAATGGCTTATTCTTAATCCCACATTTAGGAAGGGTTTAAGACACTTACTATTGAAGTTATAAATATTGTGTGGTGTAAAATCTAAAACGTCGAAAGTGTCGCGTCTTTAACAGTGATAATAACTCATTTAAAATGTGAAAGAAATTGAACTTGAATACTGCCATTACCGTTTATTGCTTCATTTCCATAAATAACCTTTTTCACATTTGAAACGAAAACGGCTTTATGGCCACGAAGGAAACTTCTTTTTCAGATTCTCATTCATTCCGAAAATTTCTATGCAAAAGAAAAGTGAACCCAGTTAATATTTAGGATATTTTGGACTCGTCTAAAATCGAAGAGTTTATGTAAGTAATTATTTATGTAATGTTATTATCGGTATACATATATAGTTTATATTACAACTGTCCGTGATTCACAACCTAGAAACTCTATTTATTTACTGTCGATTTTAAGGGCCATTCAAATCGAGTTCGGTCATTCAAAATAAAGTTTCCGCCTTTTACATTGAACCCTTCCTTTCGAGTTTCTGTAGGCTACTTTGAAGAGAGAATAATTCACCACAGAGGACTACAACAGTGCAATACCAATGTTCCAAACTACATAGGTACCAAAGGTTATTGTTTCCCTGGCTTTTAAGTATTTTATATTTCTCGTAAAAAAGTTGAACCGTGATTTTTAGTTTACGAAGGAGAGGATGAACGATAGACACTCAATTTTCAACGTTTCGGAAAGGTGAGACATTTTGAATTTCAAATTGAAAATTCACTGTCAGATCCGTCAGCATCTGTTTGTTTTCTCTTTCAAGTAAACAAATTTACTACTTTCGTAGATACTTTTCAATCTTTTTAAAGGTGTCCGCCCCATTTATTCAAATTCCTTTCTTCCTTTCGAAAGTCGATCAAGAGGATGTATTCTCTGTGATGTTTTCCTTGCGTTCCTTATGTTCAAAAGCTTTGCCCACTGCTCACTACATATAAATTCTTCCTTCATTATATTTTTTATATATGCGTAATAATTCATTCCCATACGGCAAGTTTAGGCAGTTTGTACTGGCAAATATTCCGTGACATATATTAAGAAAGATTAATTAATTTAAAATATTGTTTTATAAAACTAAATTAGTTAATTACGGCTACAAAAATCAGGGTATAGTTTTTCTTTCTTTTCACTCACAAGACGCCTTATAATTAATTAAATTACGGACTTCCTTTCCTTCTTGTTAGTCTTAAGTTTAAAATATTAGTGTCTATATTACATTTATTTTTATTAACCTCTATTAACTTCTAATCTTATTCGCAAGTATTAATTAACATTATAATATAAATTATATATCCTTCTTGGAATCATTTTCTCTTAGTGATTATGTGACTTCGATCAAATTTAAAGCATCGTAATAAATACATTAGATACCGAAGTTTCACTTATCGATATAAATTAGACAACATATTCTTTTTTTATTTTTTCACAATCATTTCTTTTTTTGATTTTTCAATATATTAATAAATATCCATAGTTTCAAATTACTGTACGTGTACCCATTACATAATTTTGCTGATTAGTCACACGGTTTATTTCCATGCTACAAAAATAGAGAAATAGGTAACTCAAGGTCTAGGGAAAATATGGCTGCAGAAATTTAACTAGTCCATTGAATGGCCTCCAGGGAGTTTTATTGATATAGTTTCCAACAAATCATTGAACCACTTGAAGTAAGCAGTTCCCTTAGTTTTCTCCGAGCCGCATGTTAGTTCCCAAAAAATATACTTGAATGGCCCCGGGTTTATTTGAACTTCAACGTATCCATTTAAGACTCCTGGGATGTCGCTTTTATTTGCTTAGAGTTCGGATTTTGTTTAATTACAACCAAACCTCTT
Source organism: Polyplax serrata (assembly GCA_037055365.1). Lineage (NCBI taxonomy): Eukaryota > Metazoa > Arthropoda > Insecta > Psocodea > Polyplacidae > Polyplax > Polyplax serrata. The sequence goes on along the minus strand of JAWJWE010000036.1, from coordinate 861,432 downwards.
TCGAAAAATTTGGAATGAACTATTGCTTGGCCCTTATTTTCAAAAAATACATTAGGAGAATAATTCTGAACAAACTAGCGATCAAAAACGGCAGATTGACGAAATGTGTATCTTCTCACGTTGGAAGGTAGAACTAATGGAGATCTCTGTGTGTCATATCAGTAGATATCAAGAAGAAAATCTCTAGAAAATGAAAAGTGAAGGTTCATTTGAAATTACTACAGCTTGAGAAAGGTTTCCTTTGGAAAAGGAAAGGGCCCAATTTCTCAAAGGTGGAGAATGAGAGATGAAAGTGTGTAATTTGATTCTTCGTTCCTTTCTTCCGCCTGTGCATGTTGTAGGGATACGATAAATTTTGATTTGAATTCGAAGTGAGTTAAACAAGATTAAACTTGACATGATCGACTGTTCTGAGATTATTCATTTATCATGTGAATTGATTTTATCAGGTGGTTCTCTACTTCTAGACGTAATAATTTATGTTACAGCTGGGTACACGTAGCAACATATTGGAAGCTTATCATAAACTAAAAAAATACAAAATTAGTATTTGAGTTATTACCTGAACTGTGACACTCTAACGTACCAGGTCAAAGCTATGTATTTGATGCCAGAATCATAATTACTGTAATCGTTAGATATTGTACAGCATTTAAGAAACTAATTTGAATTCTTCACCAAAGTATAAGAGAGGATGTTCGGAGTCTTACAGTTTAGTAGCGGCTGTTTTAACTTTAACTTTTTGTTGTTTTTTTATTTCAATTTGGTTGCTTTACTACGTGAAATAATTATTTTGTAAATAATTGTAGATGCAAGCATACAGTAAGAGAGTGGTGAGCTATTTATCGTGTTTCGAAGAAGGAAAATTTTTGTACATTAAACAGTTGTATTGTTAGTTGAGAATAATGTAAATTATTTAAATTTTCAACAAAATGAAGTCCTTTATTTTATTTCCATTTTGTCGTGTCCAAGAAGTCTATTTAAGTGGAAATTCCCTTTTTCAGAATGGCTGTTTCATAACCTTTCCACTGGTTTCCAAAATGAACATTTTAAATAAATCTGCATCCTACCCTTGAATTTTCATAAATTGTAAAATCTGAGTTGCCACTGGCCATGTTTTTTTTAAAATTCAGTATCCATTTTAAAAGTAAAAGTAGCAAATGTGTTGGCTTTATTGTTATTTTTCTTTGTTGAATTGACTGCAAATAAAGAAATGGGCGCACAAATAATAATTTCACGTTTGAAACTTATTTATGTGGTAACTACCTAAATCTTGGTATGAATTTTCAACAATTTGTCAGGTCAGGTTTACTTCAACCCCCTCCCCCCCAGGTTATTTTAATTCGTTCGGAAATTTTGTTTGTGTTTATCATTAAACTCGTAAAAGTTTCAAGTTTATTCAGCTGAATTCAAAATCTCTACGCTTAAATCCGTGAAAAAAAAACTATGTAAATAACTTGTGAAAATATGAAATTAACTCTTGCTATCACAAAACTGAAAGAGGTGCTCTAATGTTTTTGCAGAAGCCGTGTTGCGTGTTTGTTTAGCCCTTGTAACTACTCAGTTAATTATTTTACGTATAATTTTCTTCTTTTGCTGCCGAACAAAAAGTTAGAACATTAAAAAATTTTGAGAGGAAATAAAGATATTTTGTGTACGATTTGTACGGCGGTGTACCACAAACAGAGCTTACGACTTAAATTCCTAGTTATTTAGTTCAAACTATGATATTGTTTGAATTGGAAAGTCAGATGTGCGGTTATATACATATTTAAGCCACCATCACTGTTATAAAAAATAATGTCTGTTGGTGAATTCAAATTTTGTGAAACCGTGCAGTTGCACAGTTTTGTTTTTTTTTTAATACCAGTATGACAATAACAATAATAACATTGAACAAAAGTTTATTTCTTTGATATTGACATAATTTGTCCTCGAGAAATAATTTTTTGGAATCTTATATTGATGCATAATCGATTATTTACTTTACATCTTATGTAAATGGTTTTATATTTCTATTCTTTGACAATTTTCAATGAATATAAAACTTCGTCCTTTGGTGAGGGTTAGATACTATCTAATTTGTTCTTATTTTTCCTATTGCGGAGGTGCTTCCGAAGTTGCTAAGCTCGGTTCAACATTATAAGTAGGAATACCAAAATCATCCTTTGAATCAGGCACAATGGCGGAAAAAATCACAAATACAGAAATTGAATTGTAGAAAACCTCGCACAGGAATGATGACGCCTTGAATTTGGGTTTAATTAATTAGTGAAATCATTTTATTTTCGCTCTTTGCAAAAACCATAAATGGTTTTTCAATTTCAGTGAACCGTAGTGAGGCGACCCGATGTGTCCCATATACTTGTTTGTTGTTTTGGTAAAATTTTGAGTTCGGAAAAAGAGGAGATCTGTCATCCGACTTCCCTGAAAATTTATTCTTTTTAAAAATTTCCCTTGTGAATTATAAATTTCCATAAAGCTTTCTAAATTGTTAACGATGCCACATCGATGAACATAAACCACATACACATTATTTTTTTATTAATGCACGCACAAAACGAGAGGAACAATAATATCTAGCGGTGGGTTAATTTTGCATTTATTTTTATTATTTTGCATTATTGTTTCTACGATTTCAATTTTTCTAGCTGTTTGTTTCAACTTCGTAATCAATGTCATGCTGCTATTTATTCTGTTTTGCGTTGATCAACCTTTCCTTTCAATCAGTTTCTGTTTCTATGTGTAGAATTTCATCTTTCACGATCGTTGCGACGTAACTGCGAGTAACTGCGAGTAACGGCAGTATGGAGTTTGTCATCAGGGTTAAAGTCAAACTTACCACTAGGTGTTCCACTCGTAAATGTATGGACGGGCAACTTAACCGGACATTACCATCAAGTTAGTCTCTTATTCTAAGCACGGAGGATAAAAGTAGATTAGAAATAATTCGATATCCCTGCGGCTTAAGCACCGTTCAGAACAAAACTGTTCGGTCTACTCGGAACCGTTCGACTGAGTTTTCATCAATATTATTTGCATAACTTTGAATGCGAATCTTCCGCTAGCATTTCGATTTCCGCTAGGAACCTTTCCCAACAGCTCCCGACATCGTCCCTGCGGACCTAGTCTTCCCTTCTTTCCTCCCTTTAGCCCGTCAATGTGTAGTATAATGAAATTTTAATTAAACTGCTAAACAAAGGCAATCGTGCAATACCAACCCCACGGCTTCCTTGTAGAAAACAGATATTAAAGTGATGCCGATGCCAGCACCGGCTTGAGACACCATCTCGACAAATTCACGTCTCCGTTTGAAGTAGTGACCCAACATGAGACTGGATGTTTCTCTCACCAGACTGACTCCTATTCCCATGACGATGCCGTAGCTGAAAGGAAAATAAGTTGTGTTTAACATTTCCGTGTGAATACGGATTTGAGTTATTTTAGTTCTCATACTCGCTCAAAGTACTACTTTTGTTTCTGTCTCAAAATCTCAAATGTTCTCCCTGAAATTATCCATTTCAACGAATTCGGAAACGCCACAGGGGCCAACAGCCCACTTGTCGCGGTGACGTGGAAGCAGAATAAGGCGAGCGGAAGAGTTTCCACAAGTAATTTACGCGATTTCTCAACTCCAGCTAGGAATTCGTTTCTCACTCTAATGAGTTTGGCTAATGGAAACAGAGAGAGAGAGGTAGAGTGAAATGAAGGAATGAGGTTGATGACATAGAACGTGACGTACGGGAAACTTCAAGCTAAAACCTTCCCTGGGGAACAAATAACTTCAGTTATACTTAAGGAATGGGAGTGAATGTATTCGCCTCTTAGGAAGTGCCCAACTCAAAGGATGCCATGCAGAGTGTGGGCATCCCACAGACTTAATGCTGTCAATAATCATTTAACGTCTCATTTTACATAATAATTTAATATTATCTTAATTTTCAAAAGCATCTTCAATTATACAGATAAATGTATTAACTAGTAAGCTCTATTTTAGTCACAATTCAATTCAATTTAAAGGTAAAAATAAATCGTAATTATTTCGGTTTAAGGTAAAAGCCCTTGTTAAGTTTTCTAATTTTAGAAAAGATACCTAAATATTTTAAATTTTAACTTAACATACCTCAACATTATCTGGTGAAGTTGATGAGCGAACGAAGTGAAAAGGCATCCCAAAGCCATGATTAAGCCTCCGAGAACGGCTGTCAATCTCGTTGACTTTCTTTTACATATTGCGACGACTAGAGGAGTTGAAAAAAGTGATACGGCGAGACTAAGAGGTCCGATCCATGCTGTAACAAAAATAAACGATAAACATTAGACGTATCGGACTTGTAGGAAACAACTCGCGGTAATCCAAGTTCGACTTGTCCAAATGTAATAGAAGATTAAAAAGGATAAACTTTGAGAAACACGAAAACAATTACTAACACATACGTATTTCATTACAACGATTCAAATTTGTAAATCATGAAAAGAATAAATTTAAAAATAACGATTTGAAAAGCCGAGCAAATTAGTCAATAACTTCAACATCAATTATTCAGTATCGACAGCAACAGCAGCAGCAGTTGCAGCACTTTAATTTTTCTATTTAATTAAAATACAAATTTGGAACTTTTTTTTATTGAAAGAGCCCGCCTCTCGTGAAATTAACGAGTTCTGGGCTTGAGTTATGGGACACGTGTCACTCTTTCTCTCTCTCTCTCTCTCTCTCTGTATACGTTCACCATCCCTTTGGGAGAGATGACGGAAAGTCGAGAGGCCTCAGGGTTCCAAGAGAATAAATGTAATTGGAAAAGTTACATATACATAAATATAAAGGCTATGCGCGCCTGGGATTCGCAACGGGATGCATTAAAATGAAAAAATAGAGATTTTCGGAGGTGGGGAGGGGATTTTTCGTTTGTTACATTGAGGAAAGCAAGCTGAACAAAAAAATTGTTTAATGAATGGAATTTTCATAACTAATTCCGGCTACTTTGCTGAAACCTGCATGAAATCATTGTTAATCTTCTTTAGTAACAGAACGGATAATAATAATTCTGAAAGTTAAGTTTTAAATTCTTGATTGTACCTCGTTCAAAAGGTTCTTAAAGAAAACCGAGGGGAAAATAAAATTCTATTTCATTGTAAGGCCAACCACAGGAAGATTAATACAAAAGAAGCTTCTTCTTCTATTTGGAACCGGAGATTGGGTTGGATAGACGACGGTTACAGTCTTTGTTACGACATTCTTAAATCCGATTCTTTTGGAATAATAAAATAATGATTGTATGTCATGTACCGGAAGTCGAAGACATGGGTAAGATTATGTTAGAATAAAAATGATATTCCGGCTGTTACGATATTTGAAAAACTCTTACAATGCTGTAGCAAAGTTGAATTTACTTTTTTCGATTTGACCTGCGAAATATTCGGTCGGTAGCCCAGTCATTTTATATTTTTTGAAACATTCCTGTATTATTCATTTATTCATTAAGAAGTTGTTACAGTGGGATTCTCATGACATCACGTCTTATATAGATTTAAGTGAATCATTGCAATTCATTTATACGATAAAAATGTATTTCAGACCGAGAAACCGAACATGTTAAATTTGAATTTTGCGGTAAAATAAATAAAAAGTGGGGTGTGTAGGTTGAGGTTCGATGTAGTGAAGTAGGTGATCATCCCATTTCTGTAAATCACCAAAATTCAATGTAATTTCTTATTCAAACTGAATTTTTACATTTTTCCGCGAACCCATGCTCTCCTAATTTAATATTTTGGTTATATTCATCCTTCGTCATCATTGTTCGATTCTTGACCATTTAACATAGTATGAACCATCCTATCATTAAGTAACACGACTTACTTCTCTGAATTATTTATTTTGTAGTCCTTCGTCCTTTTCATTTCATTTCATTAAGCACAGATTACAGATTACATATTATGTACTAAGATCAGTCATTCATCTAGGCTTATCCCAATGCTATTGACATTGTAGTTCATTTAAGGATAAAATTGTTACATGAGTTTTTTTCTTGCCAACTCCTTTGATCTGCTTCTAAGAAAGGCACTTCGCTTAAAACGAATGTTACAGAGGTGACTCGTTGAGTCGAACGAAAGCAGTTAACTCTGGCGAGAAACTTTGGCGGAGAAAGAATAATCTGGCAGACATTTGAATGGAAAACACCTCGGCTAATAGTTATTTATTCACTCCAGTAACGGCGATTCAGGTAATAGCAGAAGGTTCGCGACCTGATTGACATAAATAAAAATTTAATGATGTAAGAAGCGATGCAGTCGGAGAGGGTCACGGGCGAAACCAAACAAATTGACTCCGGTGGCGAAGGTACCTGAACGTGTGCTTAATACCTGGACCTGGTACGTGACAAGTTAATTTTTATTTAACTATTTTTCACTGATGCGGAGTTTGTTGGCGGATTCGCGATGATGGAGGTATGGAAGGTACACTAAATCACTTTTGAATCTCCCACAATGAGTAGCTCTTTATTCTCCTCCAAACGTTACATGACTCACGCCGACTTACAACTCACTAACCAACTTTACCTTTCATACCAACTACGAGTAAAAGTTTTCACTGACTTGTGAGTCAGGTGCCTTGGAATCATTGAAAGTGCATAATACCACAAAAGTCTAAAGGTGAACCTTTTGGCGTGGGTTTACGTCTAGCCATAATAATAATAGTAATAATAATAATAATAATTCTTTTCACCTAAAGAAAAATAAAAAGTCTCTTTTCTAATCTCTAGTGTTGCTGTTTTGGTTTTAGAAAATACAGAAATGAATGAGACAGATTATTTTCCTACAAGTAGGTAGCAATGGTCTCTACAAGTTCATTAAAGCACACACCATGTCAAGTCCTTGAAGAATACCCAAGAGAAAATGGCAAAATTTATTAAGTACTCGCTCTTATCGGGAAATTTTTAACCGCATAATTTATGCTGTCAGTTACAGCAGCACAAATTATTATGCGTTTCCATGATTGATGAAGGTTTAAGAAGAATTTCTGTCACACTTTCTTACTTTCATCGTTAATTAATTCGTTAATCTTAAGACTTTCATGGGCCCACAATGGCGTGCCACTTATTTCCACTCTCAAGTTGGCATGGCTTTTCTTTTTCCCATTAACATTTTTGCATTCTGCTTGTTTTGTTTTGCTTAGTAGAATATCTGGGAAACTCCATAAATTAAAAAATCTGCTGGGGTTTTCGTTTTTCTTAAACTCAAGTATGAGATGAATATTTATTTTTTGGCTCGCATTCGAAGTTAAGTCGAATATTATGAGTGAAGGTCTCTTTATGTAATTTAAAAGTGTAGGTATTTAAATTATTCTGCACAAGTCAGCAAGTACAAGTTCCTACTGTTTAAGACTCGCGTCGGAATCATTTTATTTTATGGAATGTAACTTTAACATACAATTCGACAGTAATTTCAAATTCTTTCTATAGGGAATGAATAATTTTCTATGTTTCTTCGCCTTGATTTAAAATCTTTTCTTTTCGTTCCTTTCTTCCATTTTATTGATTCACACGGTTCATGTTTTGTACGCTTGGGTACATGTTCATTATCTAAAACACGGAAAACTAAATTTTTGTCACAGAATCATGGGCCTGACGAGACCTTGCAGCATGTGATTACCGTCATCCTCAATTTGCCATAAGCAAATAACCTTGATATTTTTGCTATTGAAGAAGGAATTTGGTTTTACATTGCTCCCAAGCTAATTCTTCTGACGGATCGCAGAATGGTAATCTTCTGGAAGAGAGTTTCTTTGTACAAATTGATTTGAAAATAATGCTCTTGAGTTTAAGTGACTGATACTCGCATATGAGTGTATGTTTGTAACCAAATATTCGTTGTGGGGTAAACAAGAGATATTTTGCAGGGAATTTGCTTTCCTATCAGTTTCTGCCAAATCTAAGGTTTTTACTGTTTATTATGTAATTATTACGAAAGCATAACCTGCAATTTTATGGCTCAATCTACTTTGCTTCGTTGGAAGGATGATTGAATTTACCGTTTCGTAGAATTGAGGAGAATGTTCAAGCTTGACTTTCACAAGGAAAACAAGGAGCAAGAAAATTTAGATTACACTGTGGTTGATCTCGGATTTAGATTATCTAGGGTTTATCTCTGAATCTCACATGAAAATCAGGGTAGGATTCCTAGAAAATGTGTGACCATTAATTAGAACCAGAATAGAATTTGGTGAAAGTTTTAATAATTCTATTTTACCATTTGAAAAACTTAACTTTCTTAACATACAAATATCAATACATATACCACAAAGGAACATAATTCACAGCATCATTATTTTAAAGAAATTATAAAATAAAGTTAGTTATCGATATATATATTTTAAAAATAGATTATTTAAAAAGTGAAGGTAAAAGTAGTTTCTAGGCAAAATGGCAAAACAAAAATATGACTCTCACAATGCTACCTTTGTCCGTGTGATTTCTAGATTGAAGTCACATGATATAAGTGGATGTTTTGCCTCGGCTACTAAAACTGGATCATGAACAAGGCGGATACCTCGTTTTGATTTAAGTTATTTATGAAGCATGAAAAAACTGGAGTAAAACATTATAATATTTAGAATCCCTTCATAATATCGTGCACGGCATTGCAACATAAAATAGAGGTATCTCGTTACAGACGCCACATATTAAGAACAGGAGCTTGAAAAGACCATTATATTTTTTATGCTTAGAAAACTGAGATAGTTTTATTTATTTGTAACTTTATTTGCTGGCAATATTTATGAGAATAATCTAGGATGCTTGTTGGGTAATTAATGGTTTTATATATTTAATATACTCATACAAAGTTTCCGGGTGCACATTTGACTCTTGTTTTTATGAAAAAAAGTTTTTTAGCAGCCAAGTTAAGGAAAACAAAATGTAATATAAACAAGTAAGGTGTTGCCATTGTTTAGAAGAGTTAAAATCTTACATGAATAAAATGGAAAAGTGTATATTCGCGGTCAATGAATTCATATCTTCAACAACACGTTGGTTTCAGCCTTACGCCTTAGAAATATAATTTTAATTACAATTGTACTGAATTTTTATGACACATTTTGAAGGTTTTGGGAAGGTTGACCGAAGTAAAAGTGCGCATTCCATCAGTACTTCTGTTACATTTAATAAAGTACTTTGTATTGCTGAAGGAACCTGATAGTTTCCTAAAAGACATTGTCATCAAGAACAAAAGTTAAGCAGTTTGTGAGTTAAACGTCTCTAGACAAACGTTCCTTTCAGTTCTTTAAAATGTTGAATTTGTTAAATCGACAAGGTTTCCTATATATAAATTGTACAAATTTTAATTGACAGAATGGTTCGTACAGCAATTTTGGTTAGGTTATAGTACGAGTGACGATTAAAAAATTCACCATAAAAACTGAAAATTTAAGGTATTAGGTAAATAAAAGCAAGTAGAAAGCAAGTAAAGGAGTTTAACTCTCACAATGTATACACTGTGAAAGCTTAGTGATACCTAACATACACTTGGAGGATGATGTTAACATGTGAAAATAACTTCCTTCATAGATATTTTGAATAACTAAATTGTGCGTATTTTATACAAGAAGTCAGATAAGTTAGGGTAAAATTTATGAGGATGCTAAACGTGGAAGAAATTCTGATCCTCTTGATTAAGGAAAAATGAAACTATTTTTGGTGCTTTTCCCTTTTTCACTCATACTTGATTTTGTTCGGTTAACCGCTTCCATCTGTATACGAATTTTATTCAAATTGCTTTCTTTATTTGCTACATATATGTAGCACATATTGTTTGCCTTCCGTTTCGTGCTTATTTATTGGGACAACAATTTCCGTTCGCTCTTTTTTATTCTTCGGCCTCTTCCTATTGTCTTCCGTTTGTCTGCCCGTTTCACTACTTCATCTTTTACTTCGAGAGACGAAGGATCTCATTAAATCAAACCACTAATATCGACGCGTGAATTCGTATAATTATATCGAGGGTCAGTTCAATCTGTGTAATTTGCATCGCGAGTCGTGCTATAAAATTCGTAAAGAGGAAAAAGTACGTGAATGAATTCGATTCGATGGCCAATAACGATGATCAATTCCGATTTACGATCCGTTTTTATGATCCAAGATGCACGTGTTATTTCACCTTTCTCTGCTATCTGTCTTCTTGCAGGTACACAAGTGTTCTTCTCGTAGAGAAGTCCGTAAAATAGCATGTGGACAGGTTCTCCTTTTTCGCCATCTAAAAATTGTAACCGACCGTTATACTTGCAAAGCAGCAACTTCATTCGTGTCATGTCAGACGGAATAGATATACGAGTATTGGTAGGAGTTCTAAGGCTCTGTGCTGGATCCCTAAACTCTGGCAAAACTAAAACGGTAACAAAAAACTCCATTCAAACATAATAAAGATATAATGAGGTGGTGACATTCCTCGACCGCATTCGTGTCTGTTTAATTGAAAGAAATTTAGTTTTTGGCTTGTCGTACTCACAGCTTGTGGTCCTGGCTTAGGAGTAGTTCCTTGTTAATTTTGAACAGCACATAAATCATGTGATTAAATTGCAATTAAAAAACAGTCGGTGGGTTTGCGTAAAGAAATAAACAAAACGTAGTACGCAATTGCCATGAATCTGTACAAATTAATAGAATTAGAGAGCATTAAAACTTATTCATTGTTTAAACAAGAGAAGTACTTTAAATTGTAGTAGTTTGTTCTTAGGAGTTCAACTGCGTTATCTACCTCACTACTGCAAACTATCATCGCAGGATAACTATTTCTTGAGCACGTGTAACTTCACCATTCTGATGACAGGGTTTTAAACAAAATGGCGTAACAAACAACTTACTTCTAATTAAATTTTCCAGCAACAAAAAATACATAGCAGGGAAATTGTTCCGAGGAAACGGAAACCACAAACGGATATTAAAGCGAACAATTCAGTGGATGATAACACTTAGAGAAGCGACGATACGATTCCTTAATATTGGAAAAAGAAAATGAGAAGAGAACGAGATGAATTCGGGCAATGAAATAAATTAGGTTATAAAAGGCAAGACAAGCATGCAAGACTGCATTAACAAAGCTACGAAGATGAAAGCAATCAAATGATGTTGGAGGATCTAAGTAAATAAATGAGGCTTTGGATAGACAAGTGAAACCTTCAGAACCTTGAGAGAATTGAAGTTGCAATGTGAAAACACAGGAATATGAAAGTACAGCTGAAATCGTAAAAGTGGAATTATTCACAACTGAAAATCTACTCTCACTACTGATTTAAAGTATTTTGGATATTGAAGTGTTGAATATTGCAAGATTTTAGCACAAAAATGTAAATATTTTAGTATTGTAAGGAAGGTAGTATTTTGTTGAAAGTTTCACAGGAATTTGGCAATTCCAAACTTTTGCTTCGATAATTTCACGGAGAACCGATGGTTTTTGTAGTTCCGATAAATTTATTATTCCTTTTCTATTGTTCTTTAACAGATTGTCGATGTGTGGTTGTGCTCAGGTAGTGACCGCATTGTAAAAATCGTCAATAGAAATAGTAGGCAAAGTTTTATAACCGAACGGCAAGAGAATTTGAAATAGACAGACTGCAGTTTGTCTGTAGACGTTATTCAACTTCCATTTATTCGTCAGAGGTTATAGTTGAGATGGAAACAATTGCTTTATAAAAAGAGCGGTTACTTTCTATTCTGTGCATCAATTGTTCAAATCACGCACGAGACAGATAGAATGTAAAAAATTATTTTGTGACAATTGCTACCTAAATGAATGCACTCACCAGTATCCATAAGAGCATGATTTCCTATGTGGTGCAACGTGTGAAGATACAAAAGTCCAAACGACAGTTGTAACCCCGTTGTAAACAAGTGAACAATGAAACCGGCTCCACAAATGATCCACCCCCAACCACCTTCGGGGTAGTAGTGTTGCCTAATTGCTGTGGTGTCAACATCACGACGCCTTAGAGCCGGCACATTCCTGTGAAGGCTGTGAAAGTCTCTATCGAGTATCACTGGACAACTGTCGTCGTCCTCCGCTTGTAGTCTTTGAAGCCTTGGATTTCGGCAAACATCTGAAATGACACAGGAATCTATTTCAATTCAAAAACATAAGTGCCAGAAATTTCATTTAACGTGTCAGACACCAGAAAGCTTCTTGATCTATATTTATTAATTCGATGACCCGTGATCGAACAAGTTTATTTATCCATCTTTTAACGTTTGTGTAATAGTTTTCTATTAAATGGAACTTGACAAAGTCTTTTCGTGCTATTTAAACAAACACTTATTGCGTTGTCTTGGTAAGTTTAAAATGCACTTAAGAAAAGAAATAGAAAAATGTTGACTTAACGGCAATCCTAAGACTAAAAAGCTTTATTTTTAGCCAGGTAGTGTGGGTACAAGTAAAAATGAATATTTCAATGTTATTTATTTGCTGCCTCTTCTGCTTGTGAACATTTGGTGACGGTCCATTTTATTAATTTTACATTCAGTGCAATGCACTGGTGCATTGCTTTTATTAGTATGATGTTACTGTGGTTAGGAATATCGGAGTTTGTGCTTGATTTTTCAGTATTAATATATGATTCTCCGATGTCACAGGTTCTTAGAAGGCTATACAGTTCTTTAATCGGTTAATTTCAAAAACGTTTTCTTTTAGATTTATTTTTTCGTGCGTTAATTGATTGTAACTTATCTTAAGAACTTGTACGCCTTTCTGTAGTTAACTAAACACATCTCATGCTCTATTTGTTTAACAGGATTTAAATTATCAGTTTTGTACTTGTGACTTGTAGTAATTACAAACACCGTATCGCGGAACACTGGAAGTTATTCGGGTATTTGACTCTGGTACTTCAGTGCCTTCACTCGACTTGGTTACCTTATGATTGTAACATTAATTGTATTGTTCACGCTAGATTTTATCGCAGTTAAAACTGTCAGTAGAATCCTACAGATGGTGGTGTTCCCTTTCACGCCTCCTTTTTCCGCTCGGGTCTTTTATTACCTTATTAATACGGGTAGAGAACGACCCGAGAACTCCTCTGGAAAGCATTAACAACGGAAAAGAAGATATTTGGAGTCTCATGAAAAATACCCCTGGGTGCTTTCTTGATAAAAAATAAGAAAAAAATGGCGAGGAAAAAAGCCTCTGGCCCATTGAATGGAAAAGATTAATGCTGGTATGCTTAGCGTGATTATGATGTAGTCATAAGTCAAATTTAGAAAACTTACGTTCCCCCTATAAATCACTAGTTTTGTTAAATTATTTTTTAGTTACGTGTTACTCTTTGTTACCTAGTTATTTTTTCTTAGCATTTCGGTCAACCATCCTGTGCTTTTTTTTCTAAATTTCTACTTCAACCGGTTTTCGGTTGCTTTCGTGCTGGATTTTTTTTCTGCATTCACTAGCTGCACCACCTTCTTTTACGCCTGAGGATATTTGTTCTCATGTCTTGTTCTGACTTGTATTTACAGGTTTGAGTTCCTGATCTTTTCTTTTATGGGTATCAGTGATTTTGTTTGTGATGTTTCTTCTTATCAATTACAAGTTTCTAGCTCGTAGAATCGTAATGACGTACATATTCATCTATCCTTTGTGCATTCCATATCGGTATTCATCTGTTGGACTCCGACAACTCAGATTAAGCACCTGTTCATTTCTTGACTATTTTGTTTCTCGGTGTATATTTCCTTCATCACCGCAATTATCGGAAATAGAATTTAATATTAATACTACAAATAACACATTAAGTAAAGAATTACGCAGCAAAATCTTGCAATTTACTCAACCATACATTTCTACATATTGCACGATAAAAATTTTCTGAGATTGACACGTTAGAATTCGACGTATTCATTAAATTTACGACGAGAGGAATGACAATTATTTACTAAACCAACTCCGACCATGACCACAACTTACATGGCAAAAAACAATGACAAAGCAAGTGGAAGTGAAATTCGAGGGAAAATTCGTTTCGGTAACTTTTTTTAGAGGACGAGGGTCCCTGAAAATTCAATTTTCTCAACGGTTTTGTGAATTTGTTTTTCTGTTAAAACAATGGAAACTGGTTAAACGGAAAACCGTACTTGTCGTTCTCCAAGCGACCTGAAGAATGAATTCTGAGGATGAACAAAACAAACCGAAACGACTAGCTTTGTTCTTACGGGAACGTTTCTCCTTTTTGCTAGGGTTTAGTCTGAGAGCCGAAAATTACATTTGTCATATTTTAGTAGTTAAACTACCTTTCAGTTTTTACTCTATCGGTTTTCTTGTAATTCTGACATAAATATGATACGACTGAAATGGTCTACACGATTGTAGTTGACAATTTTACAGGCTGTACTTCGAACGTAGTACTCCTTTGATAGCTTTTAAACATGTCAAAATTTTTGTAATAAATTCAAGAAGAAATGTGCATTTTATGCATTTTACTTTTTGGTTGTCGGTTGCACATTCTCAATTTTGGTAGTAATAAAAGAAAAAAATAAAGTTACAGTATGTAGTAATATTGTTTTGTTAGAATGTGAGCAATGATCAATTTCCTGCAAAGCAGATCTTCTCCCAATAGATTAACAATCGTTCGTGGTGTATTTTTGTATTTTCTACTAAATAGACCAGCTGTGATTTCGGGGTTTCAAGTGCAGCATGCAAATTTAAAATAAAAAAGGTCAAAATTGGTAATTAAAATTCGACTTTTCTGCACGATAAAAATAATTGATTTCTTTTTGATTGTATAGCTTGTTACATTAAATGACTATAAAACTGTTTTCAATGCTCCAGGCTGCTCAAGTAACTGTAAAAATGGTGTACTTCAATTGCACGGGAAGAGTTACAACTGATCTGATATTTGTGGGAAGGAAACTTGTCTAAAAAAGAAAAAGGAAGAAGTCAAAAACGGTTTTTATTTTCTTTCTGAACTTTGCTTTGCTCCAAGTAAAGTAAGTAGTTTAAAATGAACGTTTTATTTACTTTATTTTATGTAAATGTTGTTGCTTATAAAGCCTTCCCAGTAGTTCTTACCGCGTGTATTACATTCATCAATAAAATCGATCAATGCATGAAATATAGGTAATGGACACATTTTATGTACCGTTTGGGAAACACATTGAACTCATATTTTTGTTTTTCATTCACGTACCCTTTCGGAATTTTATTAAATCTTTTTCAAACGGTAGGAATCGGAATGTCTGCATGCGGTTGCGAATTAAGGGAACGAAATGTTTGTAACTTAACAGAATACTTCTTTGCCTTTTACCCAGCATGAAAAATCACTTATTGTAAAGCATATTACGTTATCCATTTTAATAAGAGATATATCTCTTCCGTATCGAGTAATCAGGTTGTACAAACTCGGTTCCTCTGTTGTTTCGTATATTGTAGCCATTCCAATCATCAATTAACAATCGATTATAAATGTCTAGAGACGCTTCTTTCATTTTGTCGGGCAGCCTCGTTTACTTACAAGAGGAAACATAATAAGAGGCATATTCTGGCTTTTTGCTAGGAACCCGCGACCCTTAACAACAGCAGGGATGACCTAACTGATAGCATGATAGTCAAATAGTGTCATACTGAACCACAGTCCCATTTTCCCAAAGCTGCGAACGCTTCGAACGAACGTTTATTTTCGGCGAATGAACTGAACAAATGTAACAGGATAGTTCGCTTCACAAAACTAAATCCTCCTTTAGTAAAGACGTTAGGCCTATTGAGTTTCGGTAAATTGAGAAAGAACTTACAAGGCAGGATTAGAAAGGAAGACCTTTTTAAGCACTTGATTGGGTTAGCTCAAAAAAATTTAGTTTTTAGTGGGGACGAAGCAAAGAGGCCAAGTTCCAATTGGTCATAATAAAGAGTGACTTATTTTCTAATTGCGAGAGGAGCTGTTAGTTAAGGTGTTTTACCTGTTACTCTACTTCTAAGGTAAATTTAATATAATGAAGATTCAGAACGCAAGAAAGAAAAAAAGTTTTATGCTTTTAACGAAGCAACAAACAAAAGGAAAATACGTCAAAGGAAAGTAGAACTTTTTACTTTGGATGTGCGCTCGTTTGAGCGAATTTTTGGGCTGGCTTGTTTCTTCTTTCGCCTGAAAGAGTGAAAAGAGTTCGGAATGAGATGTTCAACCTGGCTCGGACAGAAAATTTGTCAGTGAAGAAGGCTAATGAAAAGAAATGAGTAAGACATTAAAATTAAGATGGAGAGGTGAAGGAAAAACATGAAAAGAAGTAGACGAGGGCGAAATGTCATATCCACGGGATACTTATTCAATTCTCATCCGATACCTGGTACCTGAATTAACAAATTAGACGTATTATAATGAAGGTGCAATAGTGAAAAACTGGTTGGTTTTACATTTCTCGTTTGTGACTCATACGGCTCCGTCTAGAACAATGCACTTTATTAATGAGATCTTTGTGTTACGTGGCCTCCTCTTGTTTTTACTTTCATTTGACTTTTTCTTGTAGAGGTTCTAGTTTGTTTGTCGGCCTGTTACCTATTTGCTTAGATGAAACTGAACGCAGGAGAACTTTGTATTCTTTCTAATTTCCCTTCGTATTTGTGCGCTCTCCATAGATCACTCCTTCTGCACTTCATAGTTTCTGTCTTACAATAATTTATCTTACACGAATTCGTAACCGTATATATCTTCATTTTATATTCCTAGGGTTAGCATAAATATTCATCTAGTTTTTTTATTAATGCTCAGAGTATTATTGTTAGTTTATTACTTCCTCCAGTAAATCATTTTATGAATAGTTTGTTCATTGTAGTTTCTTCCACTTTTCAATGTCTACGTTAAATGAGAACCTCTTGGAGAAATTAATTTGAAAACTACTTATTGTAGAGGTAACATTTCCTAATATTAGTTTTTTCTTTAATATTTGTTTTAATATGTTCAACTTTAAGAGTGATACTGCTTTACTAGGGAGAGAGTAAACAAACTACTCGTGAGCTCTTCATTTTCTTTTAACTTGAACATAAATAATTCAAAACCCTTAATGCTTAAGAAGCATTCCTCAGGAATGTCAAAGTGGATTTTGAGATGGAGCGATGAAAAACACACCACGCAAAAGAGTCCAGAATCAACTGCAAACTTACTACAACACATATGAAGACTTTAAAAGAAATTTTCCGTTCCTTCCAAGTCAATAAATCAAATTCCAAACACGATAATTATAATCCTTACCCACGATTTAATTAATTGAAATTGTTATCGATGTAAATAATTTAATAAGCTATTGAGCAAACCATATAAATTATGAACCGGAATTTCTTGCGTGGGCAGATATTTAATAATTTCCGCGTTGCTCTGTAATTTCTAAATAGACATAATTTTTTGTTGTATGAAAATGACCGCTATTAAACTGAGTCCTCCTTCGGTACAACATTAATTATCGCCTTACTTATCTTATTGCTGAGAGTAGAGTAACTCAGTAATTCAGAGTAACTTTCGAGGACTCTCATTTGATTTGCACTACAATACAAAATTTTTCTTTTTGACTTTGTTGATAGCAAAATTCTTCAACGGCAAATCATTTCATGTGATCTCAAAAACATTTTGAGTGATTCTTGAACTTTCTTCAGAATGCTTACACATTTTATGTATCAGTAAAGTACGCAGATCACGAAAACTCGGGGGAATTAAGATCTGCAAGGAATTAGGAGGGTAGACCTCACGTCGAGAGAATTGGTCAGGAATCTCATGAAACGGGTTAATGTAAGACACGAATTAAACATGTTTCTGTAAATCCAACTAAGAGGTAGAAATTTGGAAAGGAAAAGAAACAAGTTAGCAGTTAGCAAAATTATAAAGTAAAACATAAATGAACTTACATAAATATATCAGAAACAATATTAATAAATTTTATGTGGGAAGTCAACACGGTCGGGCACCAATAGCGACTCAAAAATACTGACACACCCAGTTCATTTACATCAATGTACATAAGTTAATAATAGTTGTAGATCCGTTCAGAGTTCCCTCCAAATTTATTAACACTCGAAACCGAACTAAATTCCTAGTAGAAATTTCTTTTCGATTATCGGGCGTGGAACTATCGAAAATAGTTGGGAATCAGTGTTCTCGTGACGTCATAAATTTCAAAATTTAGCGTGCTCTCCTGTTGGAACCGCCTTTTGACAGAAACGTCTTCTTAAGGTGCCAATGCCATCCTCGTCTTTCGACTTCGAATTGATTTCGTGGTGATGCAGTTCGACTTTGCACTTTTCTCCGTGTTATTTATTCATTCATAGGTATCAATATTTATACATCGGATAATCGCAGCAGGTGTTCTTCTTTAGCCTTCTGTGTATTATTTCTTTAATACGTTTTATGAATTGCATGTGTTGTCAAGTTAATAAATATTATGTGCAGAGTCATGGTTGATTGGTGGCAGTAGTAGGTAGCACTCCTGGAAACCGGATACCACGTATTGTACGAGGAATTGCTCGTACCCAATTTATTCAAAAGTAATAATAATACTTTTATTAATAACATTACCGTAATGTGATTTAGAACTTCCTGGCAACCTCCGACATGTTTTCTATTTTACTTAAATTGGACACACAATAACTTTGAAATGTGTTTGTCATAAAAGTTGTTTATATAGAAAAGCTCACCAACTAACTTGACAAACTTTGAGATGTTAACATTGCTGTAGCTTGCAGTTCTTGAGCTTGCCATATTTGAATTACAGCCTAAGTTAATTATATTTTAAATTACTTTAATTGCGAGGTAAAAATAGCTAGCGGATGCCTAGGGGTCATCGCATTGTTTCAGACAGTTTCCTGCAGGTCATAAAATTTCAGGTTTATACCTGAACTACGCATTTAAATTAAATTTCATTATTATTATTAGCGGGTATTGTTTGAGTGACGTTTTGACGCTGTAAATTCGACGGGAAATCGCCTCTGCAAAATGTGATTTTGGGTGGCCAGACAACGTGAGGAGTAAGGAAAAAAACAGGTACAACGTAGCCGGGCCGACGGGAGGAGCCCAAAAAACCACTTGGAAACAGGTACCTTATCAAGAATGACAGGTACCTCCAGGAGATGATGACGTCAGGACTTCAATGTAGGAAACTCCTGCGGAACCTGTCAAATTTTGCGAATCTCACAGTGGGAGCAGAATCCGGCTTTGCCTCTCTAATTACACCGTTTAAGTCTTGTACCATTAGAAAATTCTTTATGAAATGTTGTATGATTGTTTGTTTGTTTGTCAGACAAACAAGTCGACCTAAGAAACACTCCGTTTTGGATTTTGGTCGTTTCCGGTCTGCCGCCTCTGAAGTTTCACATCCGAAGGATTTGGTTTCGTCCGAAAATTCGCCAATTTTGACACATTTCAAATTTGAACTTCGTATTTTCAATGAAATTTTCCGCTTTTCTGTGCTTCTGTCTGATTTTGCAATGTGAAACTTGGAACGGGCCGTACCGCCTCTGAAACCTGGGAGGAACAATCAATTTCACTGCTGGTAAATATGCCAGGTGAATTTGTTCATAATTGTTCTACCATCAATGGAATAGTTTGCCAATAATTTTAACTATTTCCTAATATTCTCTGTCCTTACGGTTTACAGAACCTCAAAATTGTTCTTTTGTGTCTTTCTACTTCCTTCTCGCATTACTTTTTTTCTATTACCGCAGTTTCCTTTCAACTTTTACAAGTTCACAACTTTTCGCTAACTCAAATAATAATTTTTTTTTGAACTTTTGCAAAATTCTCAAACCCCAAACTTATTCGAGAGGCTCTGAGTATTTTTTGTGTTCATTAATTTATATTTTATTTAATGATTAATGACGTTCTACTATCCAAGCAAGGTCTAAGCACACTCGGATGGTTTTGCTTTTTCTAAAAACAGTCAAATTTGTAATTAATAAAGAAAGTGAATTGCTACTTCTACAATTAAGCAAAATTTTTAATGCTCAGAGGATCATCTTTGAGAGTTAGGGTTTAACCAAAATCGATCCAAGGAATAAGAAATTGAGTCGAAATGAGTCCTGCAGATAATCGTGTTATCCTTCTCGTGGAAAGTTACTAAACATTGTCTCGCCCTGAAGATGTAATTAATTCAAATGCAATGTACAATGAATAAATTTAAATACAGTAGTATATTGGGACGTGTTGATCATTACAATATTAGATAACTATTAAAGGAAATCCTAAGTAATTACCAAATATTCATTTCTATATGTTTGCTCCATGTTACTAAGATTTGTGCGTGTCTAAGAATTGCAAATGTCTGACGTTAGTATAATCGTACGAATATGCATATATACATGAGTGTCAATTCAAAAAATCAACGTGTTTGGAAACATTTACAAAACTGTGTGAGGTTTTCTTGTTTTTAGGCATTATTTTTGTATTCTTGTTGTTCGCAATGATTCCAAACGAAAATTAAATATTTTCCGCGAGAAAATTCATTGTGTGAGATATGACAAGCATTTCCCGTGAAGGTCACGCCCAGGCCGGCATTTCATCCGCAGGCGTTTAATTGCCCCGGATTTTTCATTTCCTTTTCAATTTTTCCTTTTCCCACCATCTATTATTTTTCAGGTGTTTTGAGAGTTGTCGAAGTAAACGTAAATAACCGGAACAATTATTGACTTTAGTCTGTCAACATTTTGTGTCACCCGATTGAAATTGACAAAAAAAATTGTGTTTTTAGTTTTCTTGCTGGTTCAGTGCAGTTTTTCTCAATCATTTTATTACCTGAATAATTTCCGTTTTCTCATGTTAACTTTTGTCACAGACATATTAGCGACTAACACGTTTAGAATGTCGACCACATTATCATTTATATTTTTCAATTGTCACAAAACCAGACTGAAATGTTCCTCAGATACAGTTAAATATTACCTAAAGAATAATTAAACATTTAGAAACTTTGACTAAGAAAGGAGTTTCATCGATGATAATTGTTTTGGCGTTGTTCGATAAATTTAATTTAATAATAAAATTATCTGTTTTTCTATTAATATGTAGTAATGTAGGCTTTAGGCAAATGTAATGTTATTCACCTTCGGCGGAGAGTTTCACCTGTCAACCTGGAACAATTTCCCACATTTATATAAGAAGGACGAACGGAATAGTTCTCACTGGCAAAGCACGTCAGGTACTTAAAAATCAATGCCCTCGCCAGGGTAAAAGGTTTAGGACTACATCGATGGCATAAGGACACAAAACCTTTTTCTTTCTTCTCAAAGAAAATAGAAAAAATTATTGGGTTTGGAAATCCTACATCACTACGGTAACATAATCCATTAAATATAAATAAAAAGTTATTACCTGAGCGTTACCCGAGAAATTTGTTTTTGTGAACCCACAGGGTTTTTTTTTATAGAATTAGTCAGATCTCTTCAGTTCTCGTAAATCGGAATGCAATATGAATTCGATATTTTATTAAGGCTAAAAAAAATAAAAAAATTCTGTTCCAGGTTAATAAATAGCAGATAGATGGAAAAAGGATATAATAAAAAAGGTAAGTAAAAGGAGGTTTTCAGACATCAAATTGCTTGGTTTCTCTGACTAAATAACCCTTTTCTTACATGTTTTGGTCTCTAATATTGTCAGTTGCACTTTAAATTCACTTAGATGGAGTTAAAAGGAACCTGAGTTTGAAAACATTAAATTTTCACTTGATTGTTTTACTGTCGTTCAAGATTGCTGTGTTCACTTTCAACTTTGTTACGGTTAAAATATATCAACTCTTTCACAACCCACTTGGTTTAATGTAACATGGCACGAACGCATTAGCTTAGTAAACAACTGCTTTTATATTTGCATGAATTTGCTTGGACGCCAATCGGATCTTCAACAACGAAATTAACAAAGTGACAAAAATTAATGACAGCAAACCGAATTTGCAAAAAGTAAACGCAGAAAGTGTTCAGCCGAAGAAGAAATCCAAAACTTTGAACTTGTGCTTAAAAAGTAGGTATGTTGGTTCCATAAAAAAACTTATTCACGTCAACCTCACAGCCAGGATGTTTTGATATTGTGAGTATGAGGTTTGTAACGAAAAAGAAAGGGCGAAAGCGCTCCTTTAGCATTTCTCTTGGTGAGTTCTTTTTTCAAATTTCTCATTTTCGCCGCCTACTCCAACCAAAACCAAATTTTTCTGTCCTATCCATTAACATGAAATGATCACATAGCATTTTGCGTGACACTCAGATATTATGCTTCAACTCTCGAAAACCTTACGCAAAAGTATATAGATGAATGCTTTGCTGTATTCTTAAATGATTCGTCGTGTCGAATGAGAACGTTATATTGACGATTCATTATAATGAAAGTTGAAAAAGTAGGCGTTGACATTTGTAGTTGGTGCTGATACTACTGGTGCTCCGTGCAAATGGGATATTAGGAATGAAAGACAACTAACTCGTCTGTGTGATGAAAAATAATTGAAGTTTCTGTGATTTTTTTTGTAAAATGTTTAGAACACACAAATACCTAAGATAAGTAATTTATTTCAGTAATTCCCAGAGGGTCCAATGGGATCAAGTGTTCGAACAGCTTCATTCAAAGCAGGTTCTTGGTAGAAACAAAAATTGCGAAGAAATGATATCTGTTAGTCGGACCAATGTTCCCAGAAATGTTTCAGAACCCGTTGAGTGCTGTAAAGAATATTTATGAAAATGGAGAGGCCATGGCAAAGAAGCAAAACAGAATTTAAGCGGGAGGAAACACTACGGAAACGGATAGGAGTTAAGAAAAGTGAAGACGGAATAATTTAATGTTAAGCGGAAACTGGAACCGGAAATAATTTCTTCTTTGGAGCTTTTTCCAAGATGTCAAAACACCACAGTTCAACACCAAAGGTATGAGACCAAAATTTGACAAAATCGATTTCTCAAAGGCCCGAGTCCGACATATTGAAAATGAACATCTCTTAAATTCTTAATCGGACGCAAAAATTGCTTTGTGTTGAGGTTTCCGTTCGTTCTGTCGAACAAAAGGGGAAACCAAGAAGAATTTTCTTCTTATTCTGCTGGTGGTGGTGCATTTCCTATGGAAAACTCTTGACCCAACGAAGTTAATCAAATTCCTACATGGCAAACTAACCGAGAAAGCTCTCTTCAAAGGAAAATTGTTTTCTCCAACTCGTCTGGTATCTTTTAATTTTACACCAGACGCGGGTTTTGAAAAACTAAAAGTAATTGAGAGTGACAGATGGAGAGCTCAGGTAAAATCAAATGTAAAACAGAAATGGGTTTGAGAGAGTTAATAGAACAAAGTACTAGTGACAGTTGTAGAAAGAAGGAACGATGTTAACAAACAAAAGTGGAAGGAAACAAATAAAAAGCGGAAACAAAAGAAGACAACTGACCGAGAAAAAGGGAACAATAAAAAGGAATGTAATTCACTAATAAAACCATATAAGAGTATTTCAACAAACAAACAAGCAAACCTTTTAGAGGAAAACTTGGGCGGAAAATGCAAATCGCGGTTTAACTGTACTTTAATTATATAAAACTTTCCTTTGACTAATCAAGTGCTTTTCCAATAAATACTAATAACCCTAATGCAATACAACAATTCTACAAAATTTGTTAACTCGAATTAACTTCTTTTCAGAGTAATTTCAACTTCCTTTTTGGTTCGCCTTGGTCTCCGCGTTTTTCTCTGATTGAAATCTTTTTTTTTTATCATTTTTCTGAATTCTGAAATCCATATCTAATATATCAAATACATATTTATGTATTTGTTTAATCCAACGACCTCTTGAAATACAATCTCGTGAATTCAATCTTTTGTTGTCTGTCTCACCCAATTGACCCAATCTATTTTGTGGACCGTATTTTTGTTATTTCACTGCTCATGTCTTGTAACAATTTTAGATATAATCAAGGAGGCAAGGAGGAAAGGTTGATAAGTAGGTTATTTGTCGGTGTCAGAAGAGGGAAAGAAATTGTAAAAGTCAGAAATTGAGAGTAGCACTTGGACACTTGGAGGTTGAAGATGTTGGTCTTTGAGTTTTAAAAAAACTATTAGATCGATGGTTGAAGAAACTAATACAAGCGGAAATTGAAAGAAGTAAATAGTAGAAGAATAAATTAGGGCTAAGAAAAGAAACATTGGCATGCAGACATGTTCAAAGATAACGTGCAAAGCAGTGAAGAATAATGTATAGAAGGAAAGCTATAGGATCGAGTGTGAAACAATGTTAGGCGACAAGTGGAGACAACAAATGTAAACACGATACGTAAACATATATAACGTGCAACAGATGCCTAATTCAAGTAACACATGCCCAAACAAGTTAGAAACAAACAATTCGAGTAAAACAGTAAGGAAATAGTAAATCGAAACTTATCTGAAACAACAGAAAAGCAAGAAAACTTAATTGTTAGACAGCTGACACTGTTCAGTTGTAGTTTTTTTTAATTTCTTTTGTTGAACAAATTTCTCAGATTTTTAAAAAATAAAAGGGGAGGGGGTCGCCTACACGTGCGGGGTCATATCTTGTAAAATATAAATCATGGTAACGTGTCAAGGTAACAAATTCAATAAATGTTTTCATATGTCCACCACCCTGTGCCTGACAGATAGAAAGTTGAAAACTACAGGTTTTCTATTATTTTTGTATTTTAATTTATTTTTTAAGGAAGTTAGTGGGATCTGGTTTATCTAATATTTGTTTTGTACAAATTAAATGTTTCAACAGCCATTTCAGTATTTCTGATAAAGTCAGCCTCGTGACAGACTTCAGAGAGGCTGTACCAACAGTAGAAAACTTCCAGGTCACTGAGAATAATAACGGCATAAAGTGACAGACCTTTAATAGGAGAGTAAAGACAATAAATAGGACACATAATGTTAATAATGGATACAATGCACCTGTGACCCTATAATTATTTCTCTGTCGTGCCTCTCGTCAAACAGCAAAGAAGCCAAGGAGCCAGTTTTTGTTTATTTTCATTCTCGAAAAGCTCTAAGCACGAAGACATGAATTATAAATTTTGTAAAAAGGAGGCGCCTGAAAAATGCGATTTATAAGACTTTTGTTTTCAGTTTTTTCTTCTTGCACCTTTGGAACCTGATGAGGCCCCAAGGGAAAATAGATTTTACAACTTCACATGAGAAAAAACTCAAATACTAATATTCTTAATCCATTCATAAATTTATTTATTTCATTCACGTCCCTCAGGAATACGTATGTGGGCCCTTTACGTACCTGTTAATCTGACGAGAAAACATAAACATAAATATAAATTCATAGTTGCGAAGCAACATTCTACCTCGAGGGCGATGTTTGATTTACCACCATTTTCCCATGGGTGTTCAATCAAATATTGGTTCTTTAACTCGCAACTAATAATTACACGGCAGAAGAAAATGTTGCGTTCCTACCGAGCATTACGTCGCTCACAAGAGTAAAACTAAGCAAGACATTCTGATATTAAATGAGTAAAGAAATAGTAATGCGATTGTAGCGTACATGTTCTGTCAGAAACTGAAAAAAAAACCAATTATTTTTGTTTAAACATTACATTTACCGTTCCCATCCCCAAAGAAATTTAAATCTGTTTTAGTGTGAAATCTGCGGGCAGCTGGAAGGAAATACAAACGATTAATGAAACATAAAATTTTGTTTCTGGAGGCAACAGCAACATTGGACAGAAAATAAAGTTAAAATTAATAGAAACGGTTAACAAACTCATAAATTTTAATTCTGTATTCTTTCAAACGACAACAGCTGTACGGCTACTTGCACGGGTACTTCAACTTTTAATTTAACCAAAACTGTCAAATGTTCGCTTCAATTTCATGTCATTTTGCACTGCTCTCATTGATGTTTGACGGAGTAATTTTTCCGTAAAAATGCTAATGATTGAGTGCCTCTGAAACCTGAACTTTCCTGCAAACGGACATAGCATGAGATGAATTTTTGTTTTATTTGCTTGCCTTGACGTTGCATAAGGCAACTGCGTGGAACAGAAAGAAAAAAGTGTTCAGAAAACACTTAGTTGAGAACTTTGTCACCTAGGACTATTTTTTTATAAGTTTAGGAGATGATACAGTAACCGCTAACAAAAATATGACTCTAGTTACTTTACACCAGAAGTTTTTGATAGAAAATTGTTTTCAAGTTCTCCAGGAAAAAAACTTTTCGCAGTGCGTTGTATTAATAGAGCATGTGGGTGATTTATAGTTTACTATTATTGAAAATAGTTTTTTTTGAAACCTGGAAACACGTCCGACAACACGTTAAAGAATTCATAAAATTGAAATTGGTAGACTCGATCAATAAGTTGAAACGTTTCGATCCTCGATGTAAAACACTCCCTGGGTTCTACTGAATGGAAGCAAAAGATGTGAGAAAATTGAAAAGCAGACTCCAATTTTGCTCTTCGACATATTTGTGCTGGAATTTCCCTCCAGGCAACGCCCGGAATGATGGATTGTCCCGGATAAATTGGACACTGAGAAACTGAATGTTTGTTATTCCAAATAGTCAAAACTTGCCTTGCCGGAATTTATGACGGATGTCAAACGTCAAAAATTTCATCCCTTACCAATTCCATTCCCTACGACTCTCATTCCTTACTTTTTTACAACAGCTTCTTTTTTACAAAACAAATTTTGGGAATTTTAATAAAAGAAATGGATGTAAATGTGTACAACCAAATTTGGCATCCTGTGACTACTTTTTACCTTCTAGACAAATTAAGAAATTTAGGTTTTGTTTTCTTTTGTTCTGGTAATTTACTTACTGTACTTGAAGGTCCTACTTTGAATCTAGTTTCCCAACATACAAATACTTGTAGAGTATGATAATTTCTGTTAACAAACTCAGTTTTCATTCACCTGCTGTCGGCAAGGCAATAGACTTAATTCAGCAGTCACGCCGATCAAATTCTCTCGTTTGGTTGACAAAATTCTAAAACGCAAAAATAAGAACTAGAAAATTGGAAATGACAAGATTCAAAGAAAAATTGGCTTCTTCTTGATTTCTTACAATGCCAGAAAATCATAAAAAAACTAAAATTCAACTATTTGTAGTTATGAAAATTTGGTTTTCACCACCAAAAGTCTTTGACGTTTGACGTTCGAAAAAAAGGACAATACAAGGCACATGGTACAACCTCTTAAGCCTTTAGGTTTTCAAATTCCCAAAAGCAACAGAAACTTCGTCCATTTCCTGTTGTGTCTCTCTCTCTCTCTCCCTTTTTTTTACCAAACAACATCTCTTCGGTTGTTTTGCTGTCCGTAAAAGGGATTACTTTGGCAATACGATTCACCATAAACATTTGACCCGAATATTTTTCTTTCATCCCTCTTCAACCCCTAAAATTTTATGTCTACATTTTCCTATAAAAAGGACCTTCCATGAAAGAATTTTATTTTTTAGTTAACCCACTGTGAAGTTTCTCGTCTTTGTGCTTTGAACCTTCTGTTGCTACAAAAACCTACTTCTTTTTAGCTACCCAATTGTAAACTAATTGTGTTCCTCCACTTTTGATTCTTCTGGTAGAAAGCGTGCCTGTCCTGAGCGTCCAAGCGTTCCTGAGTGGAAATTTTGGTCTCATCTGCACCTTCTTTCTTCCTAGTCGGTTTTATAAAATTATAAGGTCCTTTCTATCACTTCATTTCCCCACTTTCTTATCCGGCTTCCTCTTGCTTTCTTCTTTCCCAACACTTTTTATATTTGTTTTTTAAAAATGCCAGGCTTTTTCCATTTGGATTTAGACATTTCCAGCGTTTTTCTTCCGCAGAGCCTCTCTCTCTATTTATATATTTCCCTTAATTCCGTATTTTTTTTCGTCCAACCTCATACTTCGCCCTGTTTCTTCTGGTGCGCATGTTTTTTCTGGAATTTGTGAACTGGAAAGGTTTTTAGACTCCTAGAAGGTTTTCGAAAAGAAAGGATTTAGAAACTCTTTTCAAAAATGTTTACGCAATTCCCGTTATAAGAAACTATTTTGTATTATCTCCTCCTAGTATATATGCTATTTAAATAATATATAAAGTAGTTCAGAGGCTAACCTATAAAAGTAAGGACACATTCTTTACCAACTGAGTTTCTTCTCAAAAAGTACAATTTTATTTATAAATACACAGCCTCTTGTGCCTGGAGCAGTTAAACGCAGTGAAGTTTGCTGTTGAAGTTCACACAACTATTTTTCAATAGAAACAGGACAAAAACACAGAAATCTAACTTCGTTTCCCTGAATTTAATAATTTGTTACCTAAGATCGAGTTATGTAATACAACTCCTTCAAAGACAAACGTGTGACACCACAATATTTTATCCCCGAGTAATTAATAATAAATAAACGGTAACTGCGATTTACATATCAAAATTTGTTTAATATATGATTTACTGCCGTGTTTCATACTAATTTATTATCTGGTTCATCCAGGAGCAGATAATAATAAGTCATTACTTTGCAAATGATTCAACATGGGAGCACCAAAAAATTATTCCCAAAACGTAAGCCGGTGCAATAAATCATTTACATACATGCCAAGGCTCTAATTAAGAGAAGTAATTACGGGAATAATTTTGAAAAAAATAAACATTATCTTTCCTTTATATTTTATTACCGTAATAAATATTATATTTTCCACGCGGCGGTCGACAGACTAACAGGTTTATTAACCCACGCCTGCAAGGTAAAAAGTGACATAATTTTTTGACGGAGGTAATTGCAGTGTACAGATTTAATTAACTCTAAAATCGTTAGGAACTATTTTACAGAATTACAATATAGATTCATAGTTAACGGGACGTATGAAACTTGTAACCTACAGAGAGAAACTAAATTTAATGTTCACTTGTTATTGACTGGAATGGTAAAGAATTCATTATAAAAATTTTCATGTCACTTAAAGATACTACTCATAAGATACTGTAAAAATAGAAATTTTAAAATGGAAAAACTTTAAAAAGTTAATTATTTAAGTACTAATCGAAAGAGTGTTTTGGTTTTCATTATGGGTATTATGAGTACAGCTTTTATTATCAACAAAGAAACTCAATAACGAATAATTACAAATAACACTAACCCCTCTCAAATATACTAACGTACTTTATGCTCAAATATTTTGTAGTGGAAGGACCAGGTACTGTAAAAGTACTCCGTATGTATTGTACTATTGATAACTTTCCTTGGAGATAATGCAATTTATAAAGCCAAAAATATTTTATTAATTAAAATTTGAATAAATTATATTTAATTATTCCTCAAGTAAACTTTGATTTTTGTACGGAGGCTGTGGACAAACACGCGTACACATACAACTACACAATTTTCTAGTCATACATGACTGTTACTAAAAGGCACAATATCCGTCTATCTAAGCTATTGCTTCTATAGGGAGGTAAATGCTACTTTGAGGAATAAAATTTGAAAATGTAAAAACAAAGAGAAATTGTCGACAATGATTGATGAGAAAGCTTACTGCATTCGTGAGCGAAATATTTATGAGTGTGAGATGTACCATTGAATTTAAAACGCGTAACAAACTGCAGTGAAGTTAGACTTAAAGGATGAAACAAAGACAGGTGAACAAAAAAAGGATGAATCAGACGAGACTGGCTGAAATAACAACCTACGATGGCGATTACTAACCACACAATATACCTGGTAACAACAGGTACTCGAACGACACTTAAAATATTTAAAATGAGTACGAGGTAAAGCATCGGTCGGCAAGGTACCTTAAATTTCTCATACAGAATTTGAATTTCAAAAAACCTTCGGTCAGGGAGGACTAACACCACCATGAAATGGGACGTCACCTAAATAGTTTTGGAGAAAACTAAAATATGTAAATGATGAATTTGAAGAAGAAGAAGAAGAAGAGGATAACGAAAAATTAAAAGAAAACCAGACGTACCGCAGGCGGTGGCCTCCGCTTTTCTGTTCGTCCAACTTCATCAAAAATTTGAGTATCTCAAAGCGTTCAATTCAAATCGTACGGTTTAGTCGCCTGGTTCACCTCCTGGGGGGAGTGATTTTTCATATTTCTGGGTAAAAAGCAGTCAGTCAACCGCCCACCGCAGGACAAAAAATTTGTTTTCGAGTAAAATAGAGGAAACTCCTCTCCCCAAGAACATTAATTGTTTTAATTAATAAGATTTAAAGTGTAATGAACAGTGAAAGAAATAGCCGGAAGGTGACGGACACTTTTTTTATTAAAAAAAAAACTGATGGATGAGGCAACCGAGTGAAATCTTATAAATTAACGTGGCAGTAGAAAATCTGAACAAAAT
The DNA here is from genome assembly GCA_037055365.1 of Polyplax serrata. Lineage (NCBI taxonomy): Eukaryota > Metazoa > Arthropoda > Insecta > Psocodea > Polyplacidae > Polyplax > Polyplax serrata. The sequence goes on along the minus strand of JAWJWE010000036.1, from coordinate 831,184 downwards.
TCAGTCGAACGGCAGTCATTCGCGGACGATGAAAATGGGAAAGGTCCCTGAAAAACAGCCTCCCCGTTCCTCCTTCCCAGGGGTACCGTCGCTGCCTCCTCATTCTCCATTTTGTCCTTTTATCCAGCAGGTTTCAAATTTGTGCCCAACACAAGACTTCTGTTTCAATTTAAACCGAAACGAATGGTTTTACGGATTCGTTCTAAATTCTCGTTTTGCCGGATTTAGAATTTTGCGAAAATCCGGTAGAAAGTAAACCGGGTAAACTTAAACCGGAAACGGAAGTGTTCAGACATCTGGTCGTTTGAATTCCTGTCGGTTGCTACGGCTTTCCTCTTTCTGTCTCGTCCTACAGAACCTCGTTTTTGTTCTGTTGCGGTTGCGATGCTGCGGTCAAACTTCGTCACGTTCCTTTCTTTCCTTCTTAATTCTTCTGCACGTTGTTTGGCGTTTTGTTTCTTTGGGGTTTCCTCTGTGGTGTCTGCTGCGGTTAGCAATGACATTCTTTTACTTTGTTATTTTTTATGAGTAATCTACGACATGTATTATTAGACTTATTACTTTATTGCTTTATATATTTATCTTCACTAATTTTTGTATTTACGATATTTTTATCCGACACCAAGATGAGCTCTTCATCTGTACGTATAATAATTTATAAGCGGGCCCATTGTTGAGGAAAACTCAAAACCATTACTGTAATATTATTAATTGTGTTCCCGAACAAGACAGTATTACGTATACTGAAGTTGTGAAAAATGAGTGTATAAAATACCGAACTAACGTAAAAGCTCTAAACATAACATGAGTTACCTTTATTTAATAACTTTTAAGGATCGGTCAAGCCAGAACACACCCTAATATTATAATCCCTATATATAAGACGCTGAAAACATTGATTTTAGAATGAAACATCGCATGTAGAATTTTCATCTCCTCTGAAGTATTTCTCTTGCACTTCAACTGGTACCCATATGAACCTCCTTCAGATTTCTTGTTCGAGCAGAAGTAGAAAACATCGAGCAAAAAGAAAAAGCCATGAGAATATGAAAAGAAAAATGATTGAAATTTGAATATTTAATTTTTCACATGGAAGAACGCGGTCGTGTGCTCTCAAAAATTTCCTATGATGTCTTTCACCTGCCATTGCCTGCTTCCTTTTTCTATTTCAACAGATGAAACACTCAGGTTGGTTTCATCTATTATCAATTTTAATCTATTCCACTCAGCTCAAAAAAACAACACGGGAACGTTGCCATAAAGATTTATATATTGAAATTACAAAACAGTCTGAATAGGAATTGTTATTGACAGAAAAACCATTTCATGTGCAATTTCATTACACAGTTATTTAACATTATTAAGAATGTATTACCTTGCATTTTAATTTTTTTTAGGTAAATAAAAGTTTATAAATAATTTAATATATAACAAAATTAACTACAATTAGGTCAACTAATACATAATTCGCGTGGATGCTTTATGATTCCCAAACGAAAGTAAAATGGAAGCCTCCTAATGTAAGGCATGAGCTTTTTCTACCCGAAAAGAAAACAAATAATTTGAATTTTGGGTGACGAAGAGGCCTTTTTTTATTTTTTTCGAAATCATTTTATTTCTCATTAGTAAAAAATTCAAATTTTGACTAATTAAAACCATCTGTTTTTCCACTTGCCACACATTAAAATTTTTGGTATGACTTTAAAAAATGAGTTTTGTGTTTTAAGAGTTGAAAATATTTTATTTCAAGGGTGCATTAAGATAACCTTATTTATTTATAACTTTAAATGGTTTGATAAATGTGATAAAAAGATAAATTTTTCAAATTATTTTACATGATATGGCTAGGAGTGTAAGATACATACTTGTAACAAAAAAAATCTTTTAATAATGCATTTTTGGTTAGAATATTTCAACAGTTTACATAGAATATTTCTATGTAGAAAATATCAGTTTTTGATTTTTTTTCTTGAGCGGAAGTGATGTACATAAGGTATTAATACATTTAATGAGCTTACATACATACATTTGATGAGATAATAAAGAAGGTGTAAGGTGTAACATGAAATTATCGTTTAATTGAATTAATTTCTCTGATTCTCTGATTTGGTCTTTGCTGAGTGATATTTTCATCCCTTAATAAAACTATTTTCAAACTATTTCTCATTAAAATAAACATTTCCGGATTAATCACCCCATTGTAATAAAGTAATGGCAAATGACCTAGAAATCCCAAGAAATGATCGCTAAAAGATCACTTGAAAATTTGAAGACACGAGGGGAGACGCGTTCACATCAGATGGGGTCCCTCGGATTGTCAAATTTCCGTCTGCGAATTCCACGGCCAGACTGAACGTTTTTTCTTTCTCCAGTTCACAAGTTTCCGGTGAGTTTCCAGCCGTGTGCTGCTGCCATGTCTGCAAAGCCTCAAAACCAAATCGTTCTCTAATGATTCGCTACACATTTTAAATCATTAACTTGGATAATATAATTAAAGGCAAAAGTTGGGTTGAAGAAAATAACGGCTGCTTCAACAGCAAATTTTAGAATTCACCAAAAGAAGTCTGGAAAGGATCTGGTAAGGAAGACAAATTTTTTTCACTGAAGCCCAGAAGGAGTCCTCTTGATGTGAGGCAAAATTAAAAAACTATTTAAAATTCCTCATTAGCTTTCCTTATTACTTTAATTTATAATCAATTACTGTAACCGTTTTTTAAACTTTTAGACTTGCACCCGATGTAAATTTTAGCTGCAGAAAAATTTTATTAATTTTATATCAATTTATTTAAACCCAGGTGTTAAGGCAAGGGTATATTTTTATGCATTCTGACAGAATAGTGATAGATCAGAATCAATGATGTTGATTTGTCAACTTCTGTAGTGACAATTGATGTATTGCAATTATGTACATCTACCACTCCTTATTGATGTTAGTTTTAATACTATTTGATTGAAGTTGACTACAATATCAATTAACGATATTTCTCATTCAAGCGTAAACTTTTACCACACAACTCGTTTACTTTTGCTTGCGTCTGTTCTACAGTTTTGCGCACATATTTTACATATTTTTTATGTTCACATCTAGTTTTTATTTTGCACACATCCTACACAAATTCTCACATTATTCCAATCAAAGTAAAGGGTACCGGGTTTTTATTACGCCAATCAAAAATTAATTGGAGTCTTTAAATCTGAGAAACGAGAAACACCCTGAAAATTAAACAAAGCACATTTTTATAATGATCATTCAAATATCTCACCGTTTGGAATTAAAAAATACTTGCAATTTATCAAATTATTCTGATGCCTCGTCTAAAAATCTTAGGTGAATGGGCCAGGCGAGTGTTCACAACTGAAAACCTCTCGGGTCAACATTTTTTCATTCTTGTTTTGGGAAAAGTCAAACAGTTTTTTTTATTATTTTGAACTATTAGTTGTAAGTATACGGTCACTAAACTACTCATGGAAGACAACATAAACCATGAACACATTAATGAACTCAAGAGTTTCTCATATTGTAGAACAAACTCTTTCAATTTTAATTGTTTCTAATTCCAAATTATGAAAACAATGACATTTTATGAAAACCTCTGGAATTTAGAAAATAAAAGAATTCCATCGAAAATGTCTCTCCTACGAAACTAAAATAAAAAATAAATTAATAAAAATAAAACAATTCTGAACGTGTTCATGTGATGAATCTACCATTTCACAGAAACACCTCCCAGTTAACTGTTTTAAATATTTTTTTTTAAAAGGAGACGGGCAGTCGGTGCAGGGAGAGAGTGCTACACTGTTACATTACATCATTAAAATTGTATCAAACTAATTCCCAAAATGGGAGTAGTATAATTGTGTTGTCATCACAGGTATCACGCCTACCTCGTTTTCAGATACCGCCAGGTGAATCACTCAGTTTCGGAGCATTCCAAGATTTGCGTGTGCTCACGTTGGAAACGAATTAACGCTGAATTCTGTACGTGTCACGTGTATGATGTATGTTGTTTTCTGTTTCCCAATCACTAAAAACGTTTATTAAAACTCGCCAACAGACTCCATAGATTCTTACCGTTGACAGAAACAAATTAAAATTGATCAAACACGTACTTTGTCGGATGGAAACTAAAACGTTTTCATTTTTCAGGAGTACCCCCCTTAAACCCCCCCCCCCCCCAATACGCCACATTGGCCGGAGGATTTTGACCGGCTCATTTGTCCGTCTGGATATTGGCACGGGTGCCAGGTAACCAGATGCTAAGTACCTGGTCACGAACAAGGCGGGTTCGATTGTGAATTGATAAATTGGAATTTTATTTTGTATGGGCTCGGGCACCTAGTGAAAGAAGGCGAGACGGTCACTCAATAAAAAAGTTAAATTAATATTTTTTCAAAGATTGTATTTGTACAAGCACACGATTAATTCACAATACAATAATTAATATCGTAGTTAGTATAAGAACCACTAGGAGTAGACAAGTTATTTGACTTTATTGCACAACTAACTTACATTTTTTTACGTGCCCAATACTTTTTTGATTGTCTGCTGTTGCTAAAGTTTGAATTCTTAGGGGGTTGTACTTTTGTTCTCAGAAAATTAAGAAGATAAATTTGAGTACTTGTGTCAGGAGTGACTAGTGATTGTTGCTCCCTACGGTAGAGACCTTAATACACTTAAAAAGTTTGATAAAAAAACTGGCTATTGCTTGGGGCTTATTTTTAGGTTAAAGCCGTTAACTTTTTCCTTATTTTAATACTTAATTCCCTCGTCGTTATTTCTAAAAGCACAACTTCAACTTTACGTGTTTCTTGACAAAAACTGAAATTAATTTTTATTATAATGCACAAAGCTATACTTATAATATTATCCACACGACATGGTAGTAGATTTTTCTACATACTTCACAGTACATAGGAAGTGTTTCAAAGTTCAAATAGCTCCGTTAAAACTATTGCAAGGGTCGGTACTCTTGTGGCAAGGCATGAATAATTTTTACCAACTACTACTACTGCTCCCGCTCGTCACATCTCTTTCTAATATTTAGGTACTCTGAATTTATTCAGTCACATACGATGAATAAAAAAGTAAAAGCAGTCTGATTTAAATCAATTGAAAGACCGTAAGTAACTGATCATTCAAATGATGGCTGTCGAACATCTCAATCAGCAACAAATCCTATAAACAGAAACGAAATGTCCGACGTAAAACAAACATAAACAGAAGACAACGCTTGGTAAAATTGAACAGTAAAAACATGTCAACGACGAAAAGAATTATTCCAGCGTACAGCCTTTTGACAAGGCAGTCTAGACAAGAGTAGATAACACAAGAGAGTGACAAAAATAAAGGAAAAGTTTCCACCGAAACGGTAGAAATGTGAAGTCGACAACTTAAAGCAATTCACATAATTATTTTCTTGAGATTTTACTCGTTTGCAATGAACTTGAATCGATTAGAAATCAAACTGCGACAACTGGAGAACCCTAAAACAACCTGGAGGAACATCAAAGCCTTTCAACCTCCCAATCCATCCCAAAAATTTATTCAGTCTCAACTTGGTTTTTGACTTTCTCCACGTCACTCTGAATTTATTCTATTTTTGTTTAATTGTGGCAGACAGGAAAGTTTCTGATCTGTAAAATCTAATTTAAACTATTTTATAGATGGTTGGTTTCCAATTAAAAAAAATCCTCAAGAAGAATTAAGGTTTGACCGTTCACTGGAAAACGGAAATGCACCGGGCCGGCCATTTTCCCTCAACAGGAAATTACTTTTATCATTGCAATTGACGATTTATCGTAAGTTTCAATGCTTTCCCTGAATTCGCTTGATTCGCCTAAAACATCACATCACTCCTATTTTCTACTTGTTCTACCTCAAAAATGAACTTCCATTTCCCCTTCCAGGGTGTAACTGCAATGGATTGGATAAATTTATCCATTCGTTTTACACTCTTTTTCTTTTTTCGCTGTTCATTTAAGTCAGCTGTTTCTGTCTGAATGTTCTGTCTGAACGTCAGATAAATTTAATTTAATGAAACACTTAGACAAGGTGAAAGGTCACGCCGCCACATTTGTTGAAAGCTACACGTCTCTCCTTCTGGAACACTTAAAAAGACAGGAGCACTTATTTTAATGGAAGATAAGTAAAAAGGTGGAAATCATAGACTTTGAAAGTACAAAAAGATATGAAAGTGAACGAATGGAAATTAAATAATGAAAATGAGTAATTAACTGCAGCAAGCGGCTAAGTGGCAAAAAGGAAAGATCCCAGTGAAATCTGAGAAAAAATTGTAGCCGCCATGTTCCTTTTCAATGTGAGAGCTGTTTGTCTATTTTCTATTACAATTTGGCATTCCACTCTTACAGTTCGAATGTTCGAAGGTGTCCCCGATGGCATCTTGTAGACGTGTGACACCGCTGTCGACATTTTTGTATCCAACGTGGCAGTAGAAAGTCTCATTCAAACGTAAAGCAATAGTCAAAGGAAAGTCTTTATGTCATTGTAGGCAATTTATACTTCTCCATAATTCATCCAAAGGATGTCTATCCTTATGGCTATCGGTTGGGAGGATGCCATTAGATCAAACCCGAATTACAACTTTTTTCCATTTCTCTGAGATTTCATAACTGCTTCTGATTCCACGTTGGATCCTCTGTCGGCCCTCTCATTGTTTTCTACTTTCATTTCGTCCGGTGAACATTCAGCGAATGTTTCTCCGTCCTACCTGTTTTACAATCTTTTCACTTAAAATTTTATCTTCCTATCATTTTCAGGACCAATTTTCGTTTACTGTTTTCTCTGTCTTCCTTTCAGTCTCTTCTTTTACCCTTCTCCTTGCAATAACATCGGCAATTTTATACTAGAAGTCCTACCATTTTTATATTATAACTTTTAATTTCTTCTGTTAAGTTCCGTGATAGACGTAGCAAAGATCACAAGACCCTATTCCCATTTTTTGCTTAGGTTTTTGAGTATTTTTATCACCTGAATGACTGTGCTACGATTTTGTATAACTTTTCAATCAGCAAATATTACGGTTTTTGTTTAATTCACACTGTCTAAAGCACTCAATTATTCATCCTTCAAAGGTGTACACAAGGGTAAAGAAATCACCTCACATTTCATTTTATCACAAACGAGTGTGAACGGGTGAGTGTGAGATTGGAAACTTCGAAGCGAAATTTAATTTCGGAATGAATACGTTACATATAATTTAATAAATGAACAAAATAATAAATGCAAAACCTATTTAAGTTTAATCCAAAAATACATTAAACTTCGAGTTAAATCAACTTCCTGATCTGTGATGTTACATTTTAAGGGTAAAAATTGCTGAGACCGTTGATTTTAGAAAATGCCCCTTAGAACGCCAATATCATCGATTGAAAATTGGAAATCGGGTGAGGCAAAGTGGACTGATAAAAGAAAAGGATTTTGAAAAAATTGGAGAAAGGTACCCGGAACCCAGACTTTTTCCTTTGATAAGAGAAAATGGTAGAGTGAAAGTTCCCCCTTTCCTCTGATAATAGTTTTCTTCTTTTAGTCATACTATATGTACTTCACCACTTTTCAAACCCCACAAGTTTCCTCCGGTGTATAAAAACTTAATCTCCGAAAAACCATTTGTGTCATTGATTTAACTTTTTTCTTGTAATAACAATAAATTAAATAAATTAACTTTGAAATTATTGTTTTAGTTTCCTTTGGCAAGTCGTCAAAGTTTTTCCATTTTTCGTTTTCCTTTCGCTCTTTCCTTTTTTCTTTCGTTCTCTCTTGTTTATTCCTCTCTTTTGACCTGTTCCATCCTTTTCCTTCCATTTCTAATTTTTCATTATATTTCTTTGCTTCAATTTTCTAAATTGGTTTTTCCAAAAGTCTGAGGTTTTTGTCAAGTTTTTTCCCGCTCTTTTTTGATTTAATTTTGTGTCCCCGTCATCATTTCACTGACATTATTAAAGTGTTTCACTGTCTTCCTTTTCCTTTCTTGCATATATTTTTTCAATATTGCTTATATCGTTCGCTCTCTCACTCTCTCCCGTTTCCATCCCTCGTGCCTGTGTTTCCGCCTGTTTTTATTATTATTATTTATTATTTTATTAATAAAATTATTGCTCTTTTATGCCCTCACTTACTTTCAACCTTCTCCTGTACCTACAGATATTTTTTTCAAATTTCAACACTACGATCTTAGGCTTCCACCTTATTGTTTCCTTTATTCTTTACATTTGTTTTTTATTATTTGTGTTATTCTTTAATTCCATTATTATTTATTATTAATAAGTTTTATTTCTGTCTACTATTACTTGTAATTTTCCTTTCTACCACGTCTTGCTCCTCAAAATCTTTTATAATTTTATTTCTTCAAGTTTTTCTTTTGATTCGACTGTCTTTCCGTTTCCCATTCCTTCACTCTTGAGCTTTATTTCATACTTTCTCATCTACTCCTATTCTCTTTCATGCTCAGTAATTGTTCAAATCCCGTCACTCGAGTACCTCATTGTGTTCCCGTTGAAGTTTCTTGTCACGTTCTAAGCATGCTTTTCTCTGACCATTTTACCTCCGTGTTCAATTCTGTTTGCCACGAAAATTGGATTCTTTAGTTTTTACTTCACTGTTTTGCCACTTTATTGGATTTCCTTTACTTAAGCAATTTCAACTTGAAATCTCCGTTTCCTTTTAACCAAACCGACTTTAGTATTCCATTGCTTTGAAGACAAAGGTTATTCTTTGTCAACCTCTCCTTTTTACATGCCGTAAACCAACCTGCAAGTTCATGGATTTACGTTTTATTTCCTTCACGTAACTTCACAGTTTTATTACTATTTTGATTTCTTTATTGTCTCATGTTTTTATTTTTACACTCATGGAACATCCTTTCCACTTGTGTTTGTTTGATCTTCATTATTCTTCTCATTGCTCTTTCGTCCTCATTGTTACGCATCGCATTGCCCTGAAATGTAAGCCCTACTTAATTTACTGCCCTTTAATTTTCTTTGTTTCCATTACCTTTGATGAATAACTCGAGAACAGTATTAAATTCTATTGAGTTTCTTTGTCGACCCTTCCCTTGTCTTATGTTCCTTCACTACCTTTAATTTTATGCTTTAATAGTATTGTAATACATTAATGTGTACTCTGATTAGGGTCAACATTTAGTTACAAGAACGCTAAGACGGCAAAGAAGGTATGGTCTCTGTAATTTTCACTAATTTTACCGAAATAGAAACTTAGGTCTCTTTCTAGCCCACCTAGTTTGGTCAACTCAATTGTAGTTGCACCTTGTCTCATTAATACAAATACGTCAACCAAAACAGTAAATTCATCTATAATGTATCATTTTCATCATTAAACCGTGTCAAACTACGAACATAAATTCGCCCACGGTTCCATAATTTTTATTTAACAAGTTCTGACAGGGCATAGTAAATTTGCACCCACTTGTCACCCAATTGTCAATTAACATTGTCAATTAACAAAGAGTAGTCTAAGAATGCCAGTTTTTTAAAAGCCTCCCACTCTACTTCAAGCCGGCATGTACCCGTTTGGAAACGAAGAACTCGTTCGGATTGGAAATTTTATTCTTCAACAGCAAAAGACCTTTCTCACCGCAAAACGATAAAGTTACTTCTGCACGAAAAGACTTCTTACAATATGAATGAATACATTTTTCAAATATTATTGTTGCATAACACAGAATGGGAGTATCCGGTTGAACATCCGCGCCGGTTCATTAAATAATTTATTGAAATTCGTATTAAACCCGTCCCTGTTTGCTTCACATAATTTTTTCTTCGCGTTGGGCAGGTTATTTATGTGACTTTGGAGTAGTAGAGGAGTACAAAATTTGGATTTGGTCGCATTCAACACCTCGGAAGAAATTTGGCCGAGAGATGAAACGAAGCAAAACTGAAAAAACCAAGTTCTATACTTTTAAGTAGAGGTGATTCTTATTCAGAGGATGTTCGACGAACGGGTTTAACAGTCTCACCGGTCGGACACGTTCCACGACATACTCATTAACTTTCCAATTTTGTTAATTTCAACTTCTGTCAGACCAAAAAAAGAAAAAAAAATGTCGAACCCGTGTGTGAATAAATGCCGTTTTAATTGAATTCCATGGTCTCTCTAACTGTTACTTCTTTATTTTAATTCGAGAAATCGAACTTGGTGTAACGTCAAAGATAATTTCCATTTCTTGTCTACCTTGTTTGACTATATGTTGACACCATTAAATTTCCGCCCAAACAGTTGGAAGTTGTAACATTTAAAATTTTTAACCGTACTCTAACTGAAAGAAATTTTTTTTCACTTCAAAATCATGAAATCCCTGCCGAAACGTAACGATGACACGCCTCTTTCCTGCACCGTACAGTTCTTCTTCCTAACCAACATGGGAATTGATTTTCCTATTCGGGGGAAAAAACCTTCCTAAGAAACTGTCTTAACGCAACTGACAAAATTCACTGTCGTTTTTATTAAATTGATTTATATAAAATAATGAATGTGAACTGCAACTTTGAAAAAACAAGACTCGTGATGAAAATATTTGGGATCATTGAGAAATCACCGCGTTCATGTCAACATTTAAAAATGAGAAAAAAGTAGGTGGACGTGGAGGTGGACAACTCACCAAGTCAAAACCAGCTACATAACGACCAAAGCCTTTTGAAATGCACATGGCAGTATGAGAGTCGTGTAAATGAAAGTGCCACCAGAAAATTATGATGTAGAAACGAAGAAGAGGAAAGGAAGTAAAGCAAAAGCAAAATCTACTTTTCAATAGAAAGCTCCGGAGCAGACTGAAGAAGCAGAAGAAAATTGTCTCAATTCGCCTGAGGAACATCTCAAGATATCTTATTTAATTTAATTTCCTGAAGAAGTCATTAAAAACTTTCGCATTTAATTATGGGACTGGAACATTTCAATTGCCAGGGGAATCCCATAGTTAATGACCGGACAAAATTTCATGGCCTCCAGGATTCTGTCGTAGCAATCAAATTCTTCCTCCGGCTGCACAGGTGACAAAACCTATGGTCACACGAATTGTAATTAAGTCTGTATGACCTGACACAGAGTGTGGAAATCGGGAAACAAATTGTAAATTTTAATTATATTTCACCAGGGCGGAAACATTTGACCCCGGGGAAAGACCCCTGGCACTGACCTAGGCAAACTAGACATTTGCAGAGGAAAAGTTTTAGAGAAAGTCAAAGGTTCAAACTACAACAAGTCAAATTTCGTTTCCCCAACAGGAAAAATTTTAAATAATTTATGTAGGCATAATAATATTAGTGATATTAACATCCGTGTACTCCATGGCATTTGCGACAACACCTTGGGTTGGCGCAATGTCCACTTGAATTTCCCATCTTCCATTTTCCTTGTTTTTCTTTTATAATTAAATTTATTTTCTTTAGTTTGTCTCATTTCCACTTGGTCTCACCATTATTATTCAACGATTCTTCTTTTGTTCCTTAATTTTGTACTCTCAAACTTATCATTCTTTACAAGATTCGTTTCATTCATCTCGCAGAAAACTTTTCTTCCAGAAGAAAGGTGATCGAGCGAGCAGGAGAGGAAAGCAATTCCCCGCAAGAGGCGAAAAATATTGTTTTTTTTTACCTCATGAAAAATTCAAATTTAACAGGTGAGGGTGGTGCAACAGGAAAAGGAAAACTTTAAACCTTTAAACGGGGGACGAAAGAGAGGGATGGTACAGAGAAGACGGCGGAGAAAACAGAAAAGCAGAAAGCCGTTGAAAGGTTTTCCCGTGAAAAAATATGGGAGAGGGTCGCAAAATCAAACTTTTCCCTTGCAAATTTTCATTCTTCTGCCACAAACTTTTCTCTCGTGGAAAAGTTTTCGCCTCGTCGCAGAAAATTAATCAAATTACACTTTTATTCATTAGACCTCTCACTGTCAAGGTTGAGAACCTTTCCTGGTAGAAATAATAAAATCGGTGAGTTATAGTTGAACATTGTTTTTCTCCAAAAAAAAAACTAACATTTTTATAGTTTTGAATGTGTTTAACTTGATCTAACAAAATGTTTCGTTTTCATTAACTTTATCCACTTTCTTGGCTTGTCAAAAAGCTAGAAAACTAAGAATCCGTAGATGACAGGTAAACTCGAGTGCTTTTCTATTTTTATTCGATTCTATCGTTATTTTCCGATTGCCTCTGGCTGCGTCTTCATTTCCTTAGAGAGATTTTTTTTTGTTCCACGACGTTTTGTTCTCCATTTCTCTTCTTCTTCTTATCTACCACTTCTTCAATGTCCTCCGCCTTTTAATCCCACCATTGTGTTTTTTCCTTTCCATTTTATTCTTTGCTCTTTGAGCGTTTCTTCCACCCGCCTTGGCATCGTGTCAATAGCACGTTTTCCTGTCACGTTTGTCAAACACTCCTATTGAACGGGTGATTATGCATGGAAAACATTTAGATTATCGCTTCTGTTACGACAATCCGGATGTTACGAGGTTTCGGATAATTCAATATTTGATGTAACCTTTTTATGTTTTGGTATTTTACCCCACCCAGCTGTACTTCTGGTCGCCATTTTTACTTTATATTGAACACTCTTTTGTATGTTTTTCTCTCGTGGGCGTTGAATTCGACGAATAGAATTACCTCAAATAAGCAATTATGGACATAAAAGGGAGTTTTTTTATTCTGGTCGGCCGATTTCCGGAATTTTGTATTATTCGGTTTCTTTTCTCTATTTCTCTCGCTCTTTATTTCTTTCCTTTTATTTCTGCACTTACGGGTTTTTGGATGGTTTTCATCGCCACACATTCGAATGGCACTCACTTCTATTGAAATATGAATTTCTTGCACCCCAAGAACCAAGCTATTTTAATTCATCTGTCTTTGAGTGTTTGAATGGAAGGCTCGAACTATGAAGAACAAAATAACAATAGGTGCTTGATACACTTCATCACACCGAAATGAGTTCTTTTATACTAAAGCATAACTAGAAATTATTAAAGTCTAGGAAGTAATTTCACTTTATAGCCACGTGGTTTCTTATTGGTTTGCTGCGTTGGTTAGCTTAGTCCACAGCTGAGAGAATTAACGCTATTGAAAATGTTTAAAAATTCTTTACTGCACCCACACTGAAAAAAGTTTGAAATGCATTTGTTTAATTGTTCTTAATACAAAAGTTAAATTACCATTCAACACTTCTTAGAGCTAGTAACATAAAATAATCTTTTATTTCATTAGTTACAGGTCTTTTTGGAATGTTCGTTCGATGAATCAGGTGAGACCGCCCGAAAAACATAAATATAATTTTAAAAGTTGAAATAGACAAAACTTAAAATTTTTCAATCCGACAAAAACCGTGTACCTATTAAAACCCAGTATTTAATGTTACATCTCCTTTCTAAGCTGCCGTTTCTATTTAATTTGTAATTATCATCAGTTTTTACAAACACTACGCACATACTACACTATACACGTGTTTGTCAGCGTAAGGTTTGAAGCGATGCTCTGAGAGGAAACAAAATAATTCTTGTGAGGTCAAGGATTAGCGCAAGAAAACCACGTGAAGTGGAAGATGCGATCGAAGATCAATGTGCGATCAGACTTTACGATCGCTCAATCCCTGGCGCTGTCTTATCGGTTCAACACAAAAGAAAAAAAAACGGAGAGGTTGGTCACACATAAGTTACACAAAGTATCTGTCTACGTGAGGGGTCAGTAGAATCTCAGAGGACCAAACTGGTGCGTGCTTAGGTCGTTTTAACATGACTTAATGATTTCCATCATCCATGTTGTAATCACAGTATAGAGTTTCTACATATTTCATCCCACTTATTAATTCTTGGCTTTTCACCAGAGATCCTCAACTTCAAAGGCCATTATCCTGCTACTCTTTTCCTTCCTTCTTTACCACTCCTTTCTTCTTCTAAAGAGGTCATCCAGTGGACTGCCAAAATTTCACTTTCGACATTTAGTTTCGTCTGTGCCAATTATCTCGTCTTCGATGTTTTCCAAACAGAAAAAAATGAACCGGATGATGGTTATCCACACCCTTCAACACCCGCTTTTTTTCTTTTTCATCAAAACTAAATAAATAGGATTTTAGTTTTTGATGGCCTCATCAATCACAGAGTTGTTACTCATCAGAGTTTTTTGATTCTTCTGGCTTGTGTGATCTAGCTGATCTGGTCGAAACTTGAAAATCTCAAGCTTACATTTGTGTCTTGAACATAGAAATTTCTGCACAATACGCGTGCTTGATTTCTATGTGTTCTGCCTCCTTCGATCTCCCGTTTCCGATCTGATCCGGATTCATGTAACAAATCACACAAATGATAAAATTACAAAAAGGTTGAAGAGAATTCTATATAGTTTTAACAACGAGGTATACTTCCTAATTTCTAACTTATTACCATTACCATCTTTCATTATTTTCAATGGAAATCTCAACTGGGTTGGAACCCTCAAGTGAAATTACAGGAAAGGTCACAGGAATGGGAAGTTAAACGATTTCAAATAGAAAATTAGTCGAACAGACAGGTAGAAAAGGAGAAAGGAGTGGGGGCAGAAAACTGAACGACTTTTCAATTTGATTTGTGAATTTATGGGATGTCCAATGGGTGGAGAAGGACAAGTGACAGAAACAGGACGTGGACCAGTTGACAAAATCAACATTCAAACGCCAAGGGGAGTCACCAAAAAAGTCAGACTCATAAAATGTGTAGTAAGACGACGAGAAGGAGGAGTTGGGTAGATTAAACAAAAGTCCACATGCCTCATGCCTCTTGTACACCTGTAAAACCGCCTGTGGACCCTGTACTCTACACAATAGTTTCACCTGTAGTGGATTTTAAAACTGGGAAACCTAGTAGGAATATAAGCGAACGTAAGCCAAGAAAGTGACATAATGAATTATTCATACGCTTCATACATAGACACTGATGTACAACTCTCAATAATGAAATTTTTGTCAACTACTTCAACTACAAAAAAGATAGCAATAACTATCGGGTACTTTAAGCTAAAAACTAATTTTTTCACCTAATTTAAAGTGATTTTGTAAGGTACCTTCGTGTTGGGAAATCTAACCTTTCAAATTCTCAATTTTCTTTCTTTCTTTCTACCTCTGCTGAAAACTTCAAGTTAATAAACAGAATGGACTTCATATTTGGTTTTATTAAAATTGAGTCTTCAAGAATGACAGGAAAAGAGAATTCCAAACATCTTTGCCATTCAATTCGAAATATCTTTTTCCCGACAGCATCCAATTTAGGATCGTTCCTGTCACTCCTGTCGCTGCCGTCCCCTTTCACTTTGCAGACCAAAGAAATGTGACAATAACACATTTGCACGTACATTTTCAATGTGATCACACGGACGAATTGGATTAGTCTGATGTGTGAATTAGAAGAGGAAAGCAAACGACATGGAAAGTCAATGAGGTGAGTCAGGAATCGGCCGCTGCAGAAGAAAGCAGCTGTCGGTCAGCATATTTTCCACGTCCTTCATTGCTGTCGAGTGAAAGCATTTCCGAATGAAAAATCAAGAAAATTATACATCAATAACGAGTCATGTAAGCGAAATGGAAATTCAGTTTTCCTTGTGGCTACTTAAAGAGAGCCAAATGCCAAGGAAGTGAACTTAGTTTTAAGTTCGCTTGATGTGTCTTTTTCTGTGCTGCCCAAACTACTCCAACTTCTGGTTTGTGTGCTCCTAGGTAACAGCCAGTTTGCGTGTTCGTTTTGGGCGGTTCAAAATGTTTCTGCAACCGGTTGATCAATCTCATTGGAATCTTTATAAATGATCGGAATGTTCGAGCTCGAAGGAATGATCCGAGATCTGTATGTGAATTACTTAAAAAATGTTTTACCGTATATCGCTAAAGTTTAAAGTAATTACTATAGTTATCCATCAGATGAAAATTGAAGAGTTTCAAATGAAATATCTGTGTGACTGGTTGAGAGTGGTCGCGACAAACCATAAATTTAGTGCCTAGACCAACGTAAATGTCATAAATTTTAAACCCCGTAGAGTCGCAAATTTCAAATTTAAATTACAATTTTTTTTACTTTCATCCACTTGACAAATTTAATGTTCTTGCACAAATCCGCCATAGAAATTTCATCCGAAACTTGGGATTTCCTTCAAGAAATAAATCAATTTTATTGAAATTTGAGCTCAAGTAAAAAGTTTTAGGTTTTCTGTTTCTCCGGGCCCAATTTGGACGCAGCTGGACGGAAACTGTGCCATCCAAGAACACATCGAAGCAATAACATCGAATGTTACAAGTCTTGAGGGGGTTGGAATGACACACGTCGGGGTGGGAGTTGAAAATTATGTTTATGTTTCTCCTTTTTACCCTTCGATTCTGCATTTTCCTGTCGTGAAAGCGACGAATTTTACGACTTTGCATGTTGGCGACGAACAGGAGGACTGTCCCAACAGTATACCGCTTGAAACATCTCTGTTCCTCTCCTTTTTCTGCTGCTGAACTGGTTTTCCTTTCGCGTTCCAAAAAACTAGAACGATTTTATGGTGCGAAACGAATAATTCGAGTCAGTTCTTCTTCAGACATCTTATTTTTTTTCTCTTTTAGTTTGTCAGAGCACGGCTCTAGTTTCATTGCCATTGTACTTTCACTAGTTGACACTATTCTTTTTAATTTTTGGACGAGTGCCGGGACAGACGATAACAGCAGGAGACTTGCTGGTTGCTGGGAACTCAAGCAGAGAACTCAACAGAAACTCAGGGTGAACTGTGTGAACGAGTATTTTTCTAAACATATTTTGTTTGTGTCTAGAACTTCACTAAGCCACTCGGTTTCAACCTTGCAGCCCCGTTAACGAGTCTTCATACGATGTCTCTAGCCAGGAGAAACTCGAAAACATTTTTTTACATAAATTAAATATGCACAACGATTCCGTCTGAATTGAAGAAGTTAATTTTTTATTCATTCGCAAATATTTACTCATCATACCGTCGCGCATGGACATTTCTCTCTTGAGAGTACAACTTACAGGATGTTTTTTTTTTAAATTACGGATGGGTACGTCAGGTCCTTTCGCAGAAGAACATGGCGAAATTTTAAGACGCGATCGTAAATTTTTAACTTTGAAATTGCCCCTAAAACACAAGACTTAAAGTCTTAATAGTCCAACTTGCTTTTCTATCAGTTCGTGTCAGTTTGAAGCCAAAGAAATGCCAGTCTTGTTCACGTTGAAGTTGATGTTTTCAATTAAAATGGCATTTACGTTTTTATATTGTTTAAATTTGAATCGTTTGAGAGGATTCCATTTAAAAAGAATGTACATCATTTGGAAGTGAAATGAAAACACATATATTGGAACATCACGTTACAAGGAGTAGGAATTTGCAATAATCAAACAGCGAGGAATAATAGAATTACAGATTTCTGATACGAAATTGACTGTTACGCAGAGCAGTGTTCCGGAAACGGAAACAGTTATTCGAAATTGTATAAATGTTGAAAACAAAAAAAAACTAATAACAAAATAAAAAATCGTGTTGCAACTTCTAAGAGGAACAAATAAAACTCAACGGCCAATGCAAACAACTTAACTAAAAGCGAACTCAAAAACATAAAGCACATAAACATACACAAAATAAAAAATTCGTTGGTGTAGGCACATGATCAGAAATCCTGTGTCAGTAGTTTTTTTCCTATATTCTAAGGAAAACAACAAATTAAGAATTGTCGATAGAATAGAGAAGAAAGTCAGGAGGATTGTAATTGTTGAGAATTTGACAAACGAACATTTGGTTCTTTAAAAATAACATGTAAATGGAATCTCCATTAATGAAAACAAAGGGCGGATAGTTAGAAGATGAACAGATTTAGAGTAGAAGTCGTGTCTTTTGTAATTTAAAAAAGTTTTATGTAACCTCGAAAAGGTTCTTTATTGCAACATTAGAGCTACTCTATTTGACACTTTTAAAAAAAGAGTTGACGTTGTGAAGTGAAGTGATTGTATCATCACATGGAAATGCGAAGACAAACAAAACGTAACGACTCTGTACATCAGTAAGTAATTTCCATATTTAAAAACATTAAAATTGTCAGAAGTACCTTCCTTTCTGTTTTTTAGAAAGTGAAGAAACCTGTCAGACGATTGACAGGTCGTGAAGAAGAACAAAAGCCTTTCCTCGAGGGATCAAAATTGGAAATTTTAAAATTCTTTTTTAGGGTTTCTGTACCATTTTAGCCGACTGTAACTTTTTAACTCCCTCAGGTACCCGCAAAAAAATTAGCATTTCTAGTTGGGCACTTGCCATCAGTCACTGTAAAGACCTTTCGATATTATCACTACCCGCGGGTTAACTCTGATTTTCCGTATTAAATGAAATTTCCATCAAATTCCGTCTTGGTTTCTTTTCCTGAGGAGAAATTTCCTGCAAAGAAACAAGCGGACGGCTTTCAACAGAACGGAAATCCATCAGAAAGGATTGGAATGAAACTGTCCGGGCATTTTTGAATAATTTAGTGTCGGAAGATGTTGCATGTTGACAAACCTTCCGTCGTTTGAACAAACAAAAAAAATAAGCAAATTCCCGAAGGTTTTACGTTTTCTGCTTTATGTCAATTCCACTAATTTAAACAATAGGAGATTTAACTTCACTTTCATCATCTTCCCACTTCTCAAATTTAACTTAAAAATTTTTCATTCGGCAGGAGACAAGACAGACAGACGTCGAAAGGAAATTGCCACTCTAAAAAATTCAATTCAGATATATCAAAAGGAAAGAAAAGGTTGAAAGGAAAGTGCCTTCCTCGGTCCAACAGAGGAAACACAAAGTTTCGAAGCCTGAAAGTATTTTTTAAGATATGTTACCAATTGGAAATCGGTTTTAGACAATTTACACAACCTAGGCGATTGATTTATTTCTATTACCCTAAATTTTATTATCCACTGCTATTGTTGGCCGATTTTTGAACAAAAAATTCTAACGAAGTCAAAATATATTAAGTCGCTCCTACTTTCTTTTCTATTTTGGTTTCAGTTGAATTCTCCTGTGTGAGACCACTCGAACGGCTCTGCCACTCAGGTATTCCTCTCATTCACCCCTGAATTTCTTCTAGAAAACTCCCTTGAGAGCTGTAGAAACGTCAAAAATGATCGGAACAATGAAGTGCGGCGTGAGTTGGCAAACCTCAATGAAAAATTCAATTGATATCGATAGTCAGAGGTTCTGCTACAAGTTCTACCTTTTGGGACCAGTCAGAAAGACAAATTTCACTTTTGTGGCTTCCACCTGAAGAAACAAATTCTGAAGTAATCACCTGGTACCCTAAAGCCGTTTTTGTAAATCTTTGTGTCCGGTATACAAACAAATAAATTCAAATTTCTTCAACATTTTACTAGGTCTAGGAAACTGTAAAATTTGTCTAATTTGTAATGTTTCTTTTACAAAATTTTTGTATACAAATTAGTAAGGAGTACCATTTTGACTTATGAAGCTGACTAGGCTGAAAGCATCTTTTCGAATACCCGTAGAGTGTGGGGCTATCCACTGAAATTAAAATAGTTTTTTTTTTCTTACTACTATAACAAATAGTAGTTTTTAACTAGTTTTCCGCATAATTATATTGTTTTGTTTAGGTGATGCTTTTAAAAAATTATGTGAGACTGACTTAGAGAATGCAAAACGTACAAAATAGTACTGCTTATTTCATTAACATCAGCATCTTTTGCTTCTTTTCATTTTTCTTTCGCTTCTTTCTCGTCTTGTCTGCAGTTTACATCATTTTCTCTATTGTTTACTAACTCATTTAACACTTTCATTTCAGTTTAGTTTCTCTATAATTACTCTTCATTCACTCATTACTGAGCTTAGAATTTCTTTCAATACCAACTCAAAAAGAAATTCAGCAAGAGTTTTGAATGGAGTTGTCTCCAGCTCAACCCCAAAAGAAAAACTCAGGCAGCAGTTTCTGCTTCTCACAGGCAAAATGCGTTTAAATCCTACTTAAAGTTTGCCTTTTCATCTTCTTTTGAATTTCTGTAGACAAATCTAAGAAACTATTTACTGTTTGTTTCTATTTAGAATTTTGAAGACTTACGTAGAATCTTCCTTTTTCTGATTTCTTTCGTTTTTCCTTAAGTGAAACTAATTTTACAATAACGATATTGATTTTTTTTCAACTTTTTGTAGAAGAGAAAAAGTCGGCGCAAAGGCAAGAAATTTAAATAATTTTGTTAAAAACTTAGTGGAGAGCGAAACTTTTGTTGTTTGTGTTCGTTCTGAATTCGTCTTTTTCTTAGATCGGTTTCAGACAAAATCCACCATTAACTACAAGCGGCCGCGATATTTCAACCGAGTTATGAAAATCTTTTGGTTCAACTTGTGCGTCTCAACGCCAGTAGGAGTACTCAGGTAGAGATGTACGTAAGGAGGCGTACAATTACTTACAACAATTGTACAGGAGTAGAATTACATAGAAGAACAAGAATGTAATTCACATTTTAACTAACTTCTCATAGAGGCATTAGGCAAAGAAATACTAATTCAATTTTTGAGAAGAATGTGTTTGTTGACTGACAGGTACTTCTATCTCAGCTCAGAAAATTCAAACTTCCTGAAATTTCGTGAACCTAATCATTTGTGATTAAACCTTAAAAGGTTCGATTTTGCACCTTACGACAATTCAAATTCCTCGACATTCAAAAACATAAAACACAAAGGTCTAATTGTTCTTGTTTCCTAGTGTCTGCCCCCAGGGAGGACCTAATTTGAATTTTTTTCCAACTAATTAGAATTCGAGCCGACAAAGTTGGTTCGGCCCTCACGGCGTAACGTAAACGGAATTAATAGTATCGATATATCGTTCGAGATTTGTCCATTCGATAGTGTTCGGTAGCCATCAATCAAATTCTTGGGTTCGAGGGAATCGAACGTAATTAAACACTTTTTTTAATAAAAAATATTAGGGTTGAATATCGGTGAAATTCAGCAAAATCGAATAAAACTGATGAATTTGAACCTTCCCGTTTTGCTGACAGACATTTTTGCTTTTTTTCTACGATTTCGTTCTTCTTTTCTGTCTCTAAAGTTTCTGGAAAATTTTGAATTTTTTGTGCAATCGGTCATTTTGGCTAGATGTTTGGTAAACCAAATTAGAAAACTTTTCACCTTTAAGGACGTGTATCATCCCATCTTCCCATCCCAAAGACTAAGTTTTTTTTCTTTTGTATTTGACTCAAGTCTGGTACGTCTCTGTTTCTATGATTCCTGGCTTCTTAGAATTTTTCTATTTCTATTTTTAATACAATTTCTTGCTATCTTTCTTCTAAAGAATTATTTTTGTATTTTGTTAAAGTTTTTATTCCTCGTCCTTTTATGTGCGTTGATTTGACGTGTTTTTCTAGTAGCGGTTCGTTCAATAAATTTACTAAGTTCAAACGTTAAAGAATTTATTTTTAATTATCTGTAAAGAAAGTCAAAATTCGTTTCCACTTTGAGTTTCAACCCTCAAATAGCACGGCAAAAACATTCAACATTGATATTTTTAACTTTTTAATGAGTCGGTGGCCAACAACAAAGTCCTCGTCAATTTCTTCTTTGAGCTGTTGGGATTCAAATGCATTAGAACAATTTCTTTAATGTCACTGTAATTTCTCACTTTTGCTCTAAAAAAATTCAAAACATGGTGTCACTTATTTCACTTTATATTCTTCTTCTGAGTCCTCGTAATTTGATTTATTTTCAACGATTTTGAACCAATTTCCCTGCCTTTTAAATCTACTAAGTCATGTATTCGTTTTTTACTTAATTTTTAAATTTTAATACTTAATTAGTCCCTCTTAATTGTCCCACGCAGGCGTAGATTTTTTTATTTTTATTTACAGAAAGTTCAACATTCAATTTTCAATAATTTAAAGGTGAAAATTCCATGTGAACTGATGAATACTGAATATTGTAACTAATTGTCCGGAAGCTTTTTTCGTCATTTGTGCTTTGCCTAAGTTTGAACTATTCCAATGTAAGAGAAATTTAAGACTGGACAGATGTGTGGTGTCTAAGAATTTCATTTGACCCGAACATATCAATAAGTATCTTTCGATTATCAGAATAAGAGTAATGATCAACTAAAATTGTCGTGAACAGATGCTGCAGATGTAGTCTATATTTAAATTTTCCATCGTTTTTAACTTCATCTCTCATTTCAATGGATTAATATAAACCGGACTAATTAAAAAAACCTAATTCCATTTAATATAAGTGATTATATACGTTTTAAGAGCATTTAAGCATGGACCTTATCATTCTGAACAAGCTAACGAAGAGACCACTTTCATTTCTACTTGTGTTTATTTCCCGCCTCTGACATTTATTATTCAGACAGGAATGTTTTCTTAATGTACTCTCGGCGACAAACAAATAAAACACTCCAACATCGATACATACACGGACGAAAACCATAAGTTATTTTAACTTAATTATTATTATAACATTTGAACAAAATCAAAAAGACAGAAGTACATAAAATTAAACAAAATACAATGGAGTTACATTATACAGTTTTGCATGAGCAGACAATTAATAAAAAGGATGCACTTCGCAGAATGTGAGATTGCTCAAATGTATTCAATAGTTCTAGAGTTGTCTTAAGGCACATTTAGCGTGTAATTGGCAAAACGTGTAGGTGTCGTAATGGAGTTGGATGGAAATAATAACAATACACAACATAAAAACAAATGCAATACAATTCAGAAACAAAGAAAGCAAGAAGATATAAAGATGTTAACAGGTTAACGCTGAGGTGAATGTCATTAAGTTTGTCAGACTCTTACAACGTACAATGTTTACACACAGCTATGTTTTAGGAGTACTGAGATTTCGCAAAAACCAACAGAACCACAGAAAGAATTTCTTGAAAGGGATCTTTCCTATATGAAGAAAAAGTTCACTTTTTTGTTTTAGCCATTAAACATTAAAAACTATTACATAAATATGGGTGTACTCATAGCTTTATATCTGTTTCAAACAGAAAAGTTACGAAACCATATGTAAATATAAACTATTTTATTCATAATCTCCTACATAAATTTCTTCAGATGTGGGCAGTTCTACTTTTTTTTCGAGACGAAATTAACTTTTTTCAGGTGTCGCACAACAATAATAAAAGGTCTATGATAATTGAAATTTGTATTCTTGGAAGTTTACATTCAGTTGTTATAAAAATTTTAACAGAGTTTTTTTAAATTATCACATTCTCAACGGTTCCCGAAGCGATACATCCTAGTATCGCTGTAAGGGCGTATTTTGCTCTTCTGAAAAACAAAAAAATACATCAAACATCACCCTAACATCAAAGCGTCACAGTGGAATTACAAAAACATTCAATGAGGCCTTTAGACAAGGAACAAAAGGCTAACAATGCAGCACAACGACACCGAATGGAAATTTAACTCACGTTATGGTTCATAAATTGTCTGATCTTCTGTTGTCGACCATCTCTGGAAGTTTATTTAATGCCCCAAGTTGACAGTGAAAAGGACTGGGGGTGTACAGGGACCAGGCTACAGTGTCTGGATCCGTAGGCCCATGCCACTCGAGTTAGGTCCTTTTAAATCGTGACACAACTTTGCCACCCAGACAGAAATTTTTAATTCACAATCTTTCGAATTTTAAATTAATCAGAATTTACGAAGAAATCCGAGGTTCCTACAAAATGGATAGGAGACGCAAACCTAAGCTCTCCCTGGATTACAAAACGAACATGCCAAAGGACCATGTGTGTGAAGTCCAATTCTTGAAAATATTTCGGTACACGAAACTCAGAAGATTACAGTCACCAAATAAACAACACGCTTTCCTGCAGTTGAACAGAAAATGTCCATTGTTCAATATTATATATGAAAGTTAGTTCCTGCGAGTACGCGGAATGTGACATCCACCTAATATAATTCAAAAACAAATTGGTTAAGGGCTTAATTTTATTTTACATAATAATCTTCCTCGCATCCACGCAGCGTGTTAAACAGTTACGTTTAGAAAAAGAAAGAATAAAAGGACAACTAAAAAATCCAAATAATGGAAACGGGGCAGTGTTAAATTAAAGAAAAAGCGGCAGTGGCATAGTAAGTGAGGGTTAAAGAAGAATTAAGAGAAAAAGAGGTTAAAATGAACATCAGAGGAACTAATATAAAGAAAAAATTAAAGAAAAATAGATGAGAATGTATTGTATGAAAAACTGAAGTTGTGTTTGATAAAGACAAAGGAATTAGCTGGGGCAACTTGCAGTGTGTCGCACGACATAAAACCAGGTGCCTGACCTAAAGCAAGACAAAGAAGCGAGCGTACCTAAACCTGAACATTTGACTGAAGCACCGAGGCCTCCTAGAACTTGTACAGACTCGATAAGTCTATGTCGTACCGATAAGAATTTATAGATTTGAGAACGATTACCTCGGAGGGATGCGCAGGCAGGTACCTGGTATTTTGTTACTCTTTCTTAAATCTAAGGTATTCCCTGCGGTGCAGCAACTCCAAGGTACCTGCATCAAGACAAATTGAATGAGTATTTTGCTATTTCCTAGCAAATACCCGTCGGAGTTGACGAAAAGTTGTGTTTCGGAGCACAGCAAAACTCACACATTTGATTCTAAATTTGTTTTATTGAATTAAAACTTAAAGTTTAAGTATGTCGCTGATTTAACGAGTTGAAACTTGTCTTTTTTACTTTCCCTCTCTCTCTATCTTTCTTCCCAATATTCTCCTCTTTAATCTTTATGTCTAGTTCCCAGTGTACGAGTCAACTAAGATGAAGTTTTATGTCATAAAATATCTAATTAGAAAACGTAAACATTTCTAAGCATGTCACCTAAGTTCGGTTCCATTTTATATTGTTCACTTCTTCAAGAGCAGAATGACTCTGGTACTTTGCTTCATAGCCCGTTACATTGATTCTACCTCTCTCTACTCTCTCACATCGTTGTTCTTTGTATTGTACATGTACAGTTTCACCCTTTGTCTGTTAAGCTTACTTTCGTAGATAAAATCATAGACGAAATTCCTACTCGACCAACTTGAATCTATGAAGGTTGCTTTCAGTCTCGGTGAAGTTATCATGACGAAGAGACTTAAATTAAAATGTCCAGGTACGTGACAGCAATAAATATTTTTTAGGCATACGAGTAATTTTGTTATTCGTATTTGGTTGACCGACACGAATTCATCGGAAGAACAGGTGTCGCCAGTAAGTTACCACCTTTGTACTAGTTTGAATGGTTCTCCTAGAGCCATCTCATCAAGTTCTTTCACAGATTTTAATCTTCCAACTTAATTTAAAGTCTTTGAGTCGGGACGGTTCTTGTAAATTTCAAGAATTTATGTCCATTCTTCTTATTTTCATCTCATTTAAATAACAATGCTGTGGGATCTGAACACCTCGAAATATTTTTGGATTCATTCAAGCCACAAACGGGAAGGCAAAACTTGTGTTTCCGGTTTCTTCACCTTCGCCCGAAGGAAGGAATTTCCGCTCGGAATATTACGAAGAGGAAGGTACCAATGGGTATGTGTGGCACCCGCCAGGCTCTATTTGCACATTCTTCTTTTCTTATAACGTAATATTAAGGAGATGAAGATAAAAGAGATTTGATGGATAGCAAAAACTTAAAATAGTATCTCGTGTAAAAAAACTAGGAAAGTTGGTTTCCTCTGTCAAAGCACTGCTCCTTTGTGAATGGTTTAACGAACTTTTTTGTCGCTGTTAGCTCACGGTGATGAGTGGGCAATTAAATAAACTTAATACAATTAATAAAAAATCTATGAATCATTGTAACATAAGGAAATTGGGAGCAGACACCATGATGGTGCGCTGTTAAGTAGGCTCAGATTTCCTAGAGTCAGGTGTGTAAAAGAGTCTCGTTTTTGTCTTTCTGTGACTGTTTAACTTGGTTATTCATTATAATTTTTCATATATTCTTCGTGATCTTAATAAATATAAGTAATAGTATTCACTATTAAAATTCAATCCATTAAATTTCTATTTATTAAGACCGAAGGCGATTACTGCATTTCTAAAATGTAATCTTATTATGTTAAGAAAAATATATGCAGGCAAAAACACATTTAGTTGGCAAAACAATACAAATACAACAAAGGAAAATATCAGAGAAGACAAGGAGGGTCGAATGTTGAAGGGAAGTAACAAGTAATTTGAATTTTTAGTAGCTGAGAAAAAATTAACAAAGAAAGAGCAAATTCGTAGAATAAAAGATACAAAGAAGATAATTTTATTGCTTAATTACTTTTTCTAGGTGTTTCTATTAATTCGCATGAGAGAGTGCCTAAATACCAACTGGCTGTGAGTCTCGTGTCACAACTGCAAACAATAAACTAAATTTACCGTACAATCATAAAATATGTTAATGTAATATGTGTGTACAAATATATGTAAACATGTAAGCAGAGATTGAGTCATAAAAAGTAACTTCACAGTATAATTGAAAAATGAAAATATGATTGAAATTTCTTGGTTTGATAAAATTTTGTAATGAGAAAAAATAAATATGTATGTTTATTTATTATTGCCAATAGTTATTATTCATACTGATAAACATGAATCAATGATGTCTATTGTTCCTTCATTTATTTTGTTGTTTGAACCGATAATTTTTTATTTACCAAGTATAGCCCTAGGGAAATTACTAGAACTTGTTAGAATTTACGGGAATACACTAAAAGTACGATAAGGTGTAATATCAAATTACGTTATAAAGTTATTAATAAATTATCTATAATGTTTCGTGACAAAAACCAATTAAGCGATTATCAATCCGTTGGTTTGATTCAAGTTAACTGAGACGTATTTCGGTATTAATTATTTAATTTTCTTGTTGAACGGGCAACTTCCACCGACCTGTTCAGGTTGGAAATTTCGGCTGTAATTGCGTCGCTGAGTAAATCGGATTATCAAGCGATTAGCCCCGTGTAACACTTTAGAGGAGGATTAGCCGAGAGGGCGAACGTCTTATCGGCCAGACCGGTGAGAATTTTAATGGAAAGGAAATTATATTAGGAAAACTTAAGAAAATCAATTTGCATATCACGAAGTTAGCAAGTTCCTGTAAAAAGACTTTAGCGTCACGGTGCACCGTGTACCTGACTCTTTCAGGACGGGAACATGCAAGTGACATTTGCAATCAAACAGGTTTACTGCTTCTTTAGAACAGTCAAAGGCCCCTTGAGTTCTACCGTTCAATTCATCTCGGGGAACCGTGTAATTGTCACCTTGGTACTTATTTTGTTCAGTGTATATCATTGTAATATTTCTGCTGGCATGTCCGGAGCAATTAGGTACGATTCTACACTTCCACACAGACAAACGAAAAATAAGAAAAGAACAGCACGAAATGCAATTTCTAAGTAGAAGTTGCACCTCACCTAAACTATTATTTTTCATTTAAATTTAAGCTTACATGTCTTTAAAGAGGTTCCCATTTATTATAGTTTTTACATAAATTGGTTCCGCTTACTTCACTGTTCCGTCAGCCTGTCTCTATTGAATGCAGAATTGAAACTGAATTTGACTGCAGACCGTTCTAATTACCATACCAGTCAGTTATTCCATTCAACTGCTCATTCTGTTGTATTTCTGGTTTTTGTTTTATTTCCTCACAACATGGTATTTTTGGGGTTCGAATCAAATCCGCGTAATCAAATGCATATACGTTTCTCATGTATTCTACTTATTTATTATTTAGATCTCACTATAGGTCTCGGCATTTTAAGTAATAATTTAGTCCACGTAAACACTTTTGAATTTATGTACTTTCATTAAAGTTTTTCTCCTCACCAGTACTGTGATTGTACAGCAACAGGCCTTAATCATATAGGTAATATATAAATATAACGTTAAGTAACAGATGTGGAACTTAATGTGTTATTTACATTTACTCAATATAATAACTCTAACTTATATATACAAATCGTAGAAGTAGTAATAAACTTTAAGAACCTTAGCATGTAACTTTCAAGTATTTAAAGAATTTAGAAGAATTTAAAACTTAGCAATAGCTTATTGTTTCCCTTATAAACTTTCGACTTACAGTTTACTTTATCAATTTCCTTTAAGAAACATCTTAAAAATCTTCTCTCATTTATTTTTTTCATTTCAGTATATGGTTTCTCTTAACGAACCATTCTTTTCTGATAGACAAACTACTCCGTATCTCAGTGTTTTTTTACAATTTCCTAGTTAATCACGTTCAACAACCTCCAGAGGCATTACTTTTGAATGACCATGTACGCCAATGTTGTGTTCTCTTGTTGTTGGGGTAACGTTTTCTTTTTCCTTATTAAAACAAGTCGAAAAAAGATACATTTTGAGATGTCACTTTTCCTCCACCTATTTTGTCATCAACTCGACAACGTAATTTCAATTCACGTTGAACTAGTTTGGGTCTAAAAGTTCATTTTAAGACGCAGAAAACACAACTGATAGTAAGAAGTATGGTCTGAAGAGTGTTGTAGCCTTATTGAAAGAAAAATATTTAATAGCCAGAGGTATGATTCAATTCTTTTATAGCATAGAAATACAACACTAAAATCACATGGGTTCCATTAAAACCTTTTTATTTCATTTTGCGTAAAAGCTCATTCACCCGATCATAGCCGTCCTTTCTTATTCCGTCATTAATCATTCCTTGTATGACTTTTTCCATCGGTTTTTCTTTTTAAGTAAAAGAAAACTGCTGTTGGTTCTACTGGCACCAGTCCATCAGAATCAAAGAATATCCATCCGATGGTTCATCTATTTCCACTCTCCCACTACGCCAGCGCGGGATACGCAACTTGATTGAAGTAAACATCTATTGAACAGGATTTTTAAGTAAGAAATATCAAGCAATTACTTGATCTTCCCAGAAAGGTGGAGAAAAACTCACATTAGGGGAAGGTCTTTGGAATTTTAGTCATAAAGAAATTTCCCTTGCCTTTTAAAAGAATTTTTCGTATTTTGAGAGTGCCTAAAGAAGAAAGGAAAGAACAAAAATGACAGGAGCTCACATGCGATATGGTAATACTCAAATTACAAGAAGTGGCGTAAAAAGATCTTTGTAATTAGTGAACATCACAGATAAAACTGGAAAAACAAAAAAAAACTTAGAATGATGTAAATATCATTTGTACTAAAAGAATTTAATGATGGATAAATACACAATAAGGAACTGAATATTTAATAAAATGTTTCCTAAAAACATTCCTAGACGCAGTTCAAAGCTCTCTGTTTGATGTAAAACTTGGAGAAATTTAATTTCAACCCAAAACTTGTTTTTCCTTTATGTAACCATTTCCGTTTGTTTCTTTCTTTCTTTCGTTTCCTTTTCCGGTTTCCTCCGTCGCCATCTTTTCTTCAACTTCTCAATTCCGTTCACCGAACAGTACTGACATTCTTTTTCTGCAGATATATTAAATATACTTTCAATTTCTTCTTTAAAACTCTCAAGCTTCCAATGTTCTTATTACCGATAGCGTCATCCTCAATCCTTTCAACCTGTCGTTGTCGTAATTTGACAGAATTAGCCTCCCTGGCAACTTACAACTCATTTAATTTCGACAATTTCACTTGGTGCTCAGGGCAATCGTTTCTTTCCTTTTGCGTGCTTCCTTTTTTGCCTTCAAGGCAAACTCAAATTTCAATTTTAGGACTTTTCACGGAGGTCTCTGTGGTGTGATTTTTTTTAAATCGCCTAACCTGGCGTCAGTTGACGAGGATCAAGTCTGGCAGAGAACCAAGTTGTTCTTATAAAAAGACTCATTTTAGTTTCGCATTAGACACAAGTTTGTAGCTGAGGTCGTTAGACTGATGCGTTAGGAAACAGAGGGACAGAGGAAGAGAGAGTGAAATTTAGAATTAGACATTGTCAAGAACAAAATATGTTTGGATTCAACTACACATTACATGTCACAGTTGTCCCTACTAAATTTCTTTCTCAATAATCAATAAATTTAGGATAATATTTCCCAGGAAATATGCCAAAAGTCTACGATATTCTGCGATTGGTTAAACAAGAGGGAATAGAAGTTGTCACAAATTATGTAAAGATCTATGTAAAATGATGTTTGAAAATTGTAACAAATTGACCAAAATGATAGTAGAAAAAAATAATATTGAAATAGGATTAGCTTGCGAAATGAATGCCCTGGATTTTCTACAAGACCCATATACTAACAGTTAATTCGATTAAACCAAGAATATTCCGGGCAAATGCAATGAAGAACAATTATTGTTGTCGCGTCATTACAGCAATGCAAAGACCGTTTGTGATCAGAAAATGAGACAGATCTGGGGTTCAGTACCCAATCGAGCACCGAAGGGGAATGTACAGTGAAGACATTGATCTGACAGAGGGGGCCAGGAACAGGCGTATGGAGGCAAATTTGAGAATTTTAGCTGTAAACTTAATCTGAGAGGTGAAAGGTAAACAATCGACTTTCCTAAAAATGGCATTTCTCGATAGATCCCAAACGCAAAATTCCGTTCAACCGCATTTTCTTCCTCTCTAGTGTTTTTGGCCATTGAGTCGGAAGCTCCGGAAGTCCGGAAACGCCTGCGGAGGACCGCAAAAGTTGTGAAAAAACCGAAAAAGTTAGACGAAGAAAATTGTGAAAACATTCTATTCGGCCTTTTCCGCTTTTGTTTCTCTGTTTCTTCTTGTAGCCCCTCTGAAATCCCCCATTTCATCCCTTTTTGCTACCACCCAACGACGCCTGAAGCCGCCGTTTACTGGCGCCAAATTGTACGATGGCAAAATGAATTTTTAGATGAATTCAACACATGAGTGTTTTAATGGAGAAATCCATAAAAGTCCCCCGAATTTTGTACGGTGAATGCATTAAATACATTAAATTATATAAGGTTTTCATTGCACATTGGAACTTGACTTTAATGGTAGTATTGTTTTGTACAAGGACAATATTGATTCAGGATATATTTACATAAGAAGCATCAACATTCGTTCTAAAATTAAATAAATGTTTGAAATAGAAAGAAAAGTTTTAATAATGGTAACTAAAAGCTACAAAACGTGTCCCACCTGCTTTTTCCGGAGTTTCCATTGATTTATTTTTATAAAAGAACCCTGTTTTTCCGTTCTCGAGCAGTACTAAATGATCATAAAATTCAGATTTTTTTAAAAGAAAACACATAACTGACACACACACAATATATATATATATACTAATATACGTCATATATACTAATATATGACGGAAGGAAATTTTTATTAAAATTGATGAATGTTTAATTGTCGACTGGCAAAAAAGATGAAGAGCCCGAATTACATACAAACCTGATTTGGGTCAAAAAGTTAAAAAATAGATTAGTTTTCAGCCCAAAAGACCACCTGATGCATTTCAAAATTTTAAGTAGTCAGGTCTGTTCCTTGTGCCAAGACCATGAAGTTGATGATGTTGACCACATCCTCACTTTTTTTGTGCTTGATTCAAATCAGACATTAGAAATACTCCACAGACAATGATATTTATAAAAAATATGCTTAGAAATTTGTAAAATCTTTCAAATTTGCTGCATGCAGGGTACTTCACTATTGAAGAAGCGAAAAAAAGGGAAACCCGAAAATCGTTGTTTAATTTGAACTATTTACGACGTCGCTGGATTTCTAAACAATTATTATTTTCAAACCTATGGAGTACCTTTTAGAGATGACATTGGTACTCCACGCAGGTACCTATCCCAGGTACTCGAAAAGTGTGCCTTGAGCGAAAACACTGGATTCATTATTTGTACCCCGACCTCTGACTTCACCAGTTGTACCTTACATCTCCTAAGGAATTAATTTCGCTTAATTTGACAAAGTTGGCTCCTAACCGATGTCTACTATTAACGGTTCTTAAAATATTCAACCTGCTAACCCTGATGTTTATACTTGCTAAAAGTGAAAACTGAAATTTTTGGTTGAAACCAGGAATCATTTCGTCATTCGCTTTGAAAAAGTCAAATGGAAGCCTCTTGTTGCCATGGGTTTCCCTTCGTTTCAACCTAGTCAATTCCTAGATAATCCTATGTTTGAACTTCGACTCTTCTGTCAACAATTCCACTTGTTAATATTCTTCTATTCCATTTCTGTCTGATCTTCCCTGTTTTTTTTTTTGCTAATGATCCTTGAGCTTTTCTCTTCCTATTTGATTTCCTTCCTTTACGGTTACTCTTCCTTTCCTACCACCAAACAGACCAAACTCCAGTGTGTGACTTGTGGCGCAATTCTACCTACTGCCCTTCCAAAATGTGAACCAAGCCACCAGTGATCTATCAGGAGCTACCTTTCGGTAATTATAAGAAAAACAAAAAAGCTCAGTTCTTTGCTAGAGGATTATTGTATTCATTGGAACTTTCGTGGAAAATTGTTTTTTTTTGCGATTTATTCCTGCTATTGAATGTTCACGAATTTCAAATATTTACATTCCCACGGCAATCTTTAGACGATTTGTTCCTGTTTCGTTGAAAACGTTTAGGGATTTTCTTTTTGTTCTAAAATCCGCCAGGACAACCCGAATTCTGTTAGTCTCTACTGCACTTTGGCTGCCTCTGTAGAATAGTCAGTAGGTGTAACAAGTTGCACCTAGAAGGATTCTACTTATATGTCACACTACTTAAATATGAAATTTCTCTGAAATGTTGGAAAATGAGTGAACCCAAAATAGTTGGCAGTTGTAATGTAACAATACAGTTGTACCTGTAACATGCCAAATATATGAGAAACTAAACAAAATACTTACCTTTTCTCGGCTGAGTACTTCCTGTGTAACTATTGACGGTTGTCGAACTTTGAATGCTGTTGTTCCTCTTGAAGGTTGCGTACCTGTCCCTGCATTGAGGACAACTTTCGGAATCACCGTACGACAATCCGCTATTTGTAGTTTGCATTCTGCTGGGCATATTAGTCCTGAAACTGCCAAATTCTGACCACCGTGAACTAACGGGTGGTGGTGGCGGGGGTGGCGACGGTGACACTCCCGGGGACATTGACCTAGATGGAGGCGA
Source organism: Polyplax serrata (assembly GCA_037055365.1). Lineage (NCBI taxonomy): Eukaryota > Metazoa > Arthropoda > Insecta > Psocodea > Polyplacidae > Polyplax > Polyplax serrata. The sequence goes on along the minus strand of JAWJWE010000036.1, from coordinate 798,169 downwards.
GTGGGCCTCTACTTCTATGACAATGCCGTCCTCACCACTGAAATCGCTTCCTCCTCGAACTTCCGTTCTGTCACCGACATTTCCGGACACCAACATGAGAGCGGACACGCACAACGGCACCAACACTGACAATGAAATCACTCCGGCTTGACTAATTCGAGCACATTTGAACATTCAATTGAAACTACCACAATTCACTTCACAATACGGAGCGAACCTTTTTCAGAGGACGCACTCGATCACTTCATGTCGCTGACAAAAATGCACACAGTTGAACTCACAAGAACCTGAAAGGTAAAGAAAAGACTTAAGCAAGTGTGACAAGACGATACTGAACTGGTGTTAACCAGCCGGCAGCCACCGGTAATTTAGCTGTTTTTTATTTTTTGGAAGGAGAAACAAAGTTTTCGGGGCAGAGTTTGAGTTGTGAAACCTCTCAGTTAATTTTTCCTACAAATTAATTACGGTTAATTACAAAAATCAATTTGAATATCTGCTCTAGGGAAAGAGTTACACCTATGTGGTATGGATCATAAGAATTTATGTAAATTTATATAATTTAATTGGTGTTTTGAGCTCAGTATTTTTTTAAAATTGTTAGGACGTGTGTATGGTTGAAGTTTCAAATAATCAAATTACGTACTTCCACACAAATCAGAAGTACACAAAAAATCATGTGCGCTAGGAAAATGTGAAGTATGACTTTGTGAAACGACATTGCGAATGAGTGTTGCGGAAAGAGAATGATTGCCTTTCGTTGTTCTCCGAATAAAACAAATGTCGTGAGAATAAACAGTGTTTCTTTTCTAAAAAAGAAGAGGTCAATTTCGTGGTGAAACATCACGTACACACCAACATGGCATATCCACATAAATCCATGGCACATGGCAGTATATCAATGGGCCTTAGCTTGGATGTTTCGATCTGCTTTAAGCTAAATTTATGTCTGCAGTACTTAGGTGGAAGTCTCGGGGTACTTCCCTAAGTTAATTTAAGAACCGAACCAGGTAAATGAAAAAAGGTAGTAGCAGTCAGTCAGTTTTTATTGTCGGCTAATTATAGGATCTCTGTGAATTTCGCCCAAGAAACGCATTTTCACAACTTCAACTTATTAATTTTCTACTATCAGGTGATTAATTGAGAACCTGAAAATTTAAAAAAAGACCCAAATAGGCAAAAAAGGTGAGGGCACCTTCTTACAAAGCAGTTATTAACAAAGCAATATTACCGGAGTACCCAAATGAGTACCTCCGGTGGTTTCCATCACATTGGAGGAATGTTGCAAAAGTGGTCGACGTCAACACATAATTTTACTAAAAGGAAGCGTCTTTCGCTTCATTTTCACTTTTTACTTGTTCAGATGCAACAATTTTTAAAATATTTTGCTTTTGCTCAACACAATAATAGGTAATCGTATTCCTGAGAGATCGTAGTTTTGTGCACATAGTTTGAGTTGCATTTTGACCTCCCTGGAAAAGGATTTTACACCCCAAAATTAGCGTGTTGATTAATTATATTAGTTAGAAGGTCAATTTGTTTCACAGTCCAAGGTTAAATTCTATCTAAAATATACTACGTATAAATTGTATTTGTATCTACCAAAAATTCTGAACATTGGAAACACTGGTAAATTCTCCTTTATGGTACTGTTATAGTTAGGTGATGGTTGAAAAAGATGATGATTAAGAGAGACCGAGAGGGGGAATGACACGGAATGAATTTAGAATTTTTACCAGTCAAAACATCTGATTGACTGAACTTTTAAACGACTCTATCGTTTGGTTAATAAATACGTTGGATAAGATCGAACCGAGTCATTAATTACAGGTACCGGTTCTTCGGTACCATTGTTGATGAATTGCAGATGAAGAAGTTCATTGGGAGGGAGAGGGGGCTCAATTAAAATTCTGATTATAGAAAAACCCAAAATTTTCGAATAATTTATTGATTACCACAGGCCAAAAAATTTATTTTTTGTTGTTCCGCTATTGGGCAATTAAGGGTCTCTTAGATACTTCTCTACTAGTAACTTCTCTGTTCTGTGAATCTGTAGTAGACAATGTTTTACTGCTACCGCGAGAGGAGGCTTTAACATACCGGTTCTCTAGGGGTGTTCAATTAAATTATTCGGAATAAGCCGATTGCTTGAAGGAGAAGGTGACAACAGCGACATTTTGACGCAAAAAAGCAAAAGCTGAGCGACTGTCCTACCGTTTTGCGTTATGAATAATGTAAAAGGGTTCAGGCCGTATTGTTCGTCGCAAAATAAAGTATGAAACGACAACATGCGTCTTTGAAAGAAATCGTTGGGTATTTGTGTCAAATGTCTGCTCGTTTATATACATATACGTATAGTATGTATAGTATTTTTACTTCCTCTTCCGCATTACTTAAGTCAGACTTTGACTACAATGAGTTTTTCGCACAAAAAAATGTCTTCCGCTATTTATACTCTTCTAAAATGAAACATTATGAAGTTTGTTATTTAAACTATTAATTTAATGGTAGGTAATCTACTGCCTAAGCTAATTAAATCTGCCGCTGAGCCTTTTTCTCTCGTTCCAGAGCAGCACATTGTTCTAGAAAAGGAAGCCTTCTGAATCAAAGTCTCAGAAAAAAATCTAAGAAAAGAAGCGTTTTATAGGACAAGAGTTATAATTTACAGGACAATAAAGGTCCATTAAGTTCGATGCTGCAGGAATCCGACAGGAATGAGCAAACATTTTTCTACCTTTTCTATTCATTCTTCTATTCTTTAAGGTCGTGCAATAATAATATATCAGTAAAACGTGTAATCTGATAGAATAATAAAATGTATATAATAAAACAGTAATTTTTCTTCTGCGCTTAAGTCGACCCTTTTTTCAAACTTTTTTGCAAAACTGTTTTAGTGTATGGTGAAAATATGGTTTTCATTTTTATTAAGCATATTTTAAGGATAGCATTAACGTCGAGTCTAATTACAGGACATGCTTAGAAACTTAATTTCACAAATCTGTATTTCTCAAATGGAGTCTGATAATAATAACAGTAAGAAACTTAAAGTTCAATGTCATACAATGAAATATTTTAGGGTGTCCGTTTCACTACAAATTATTACAAAGTATCCCTTTAATGTTTCTGTACATTTATTTAGAATTATTACATTTTCTTTATCACTTTTATCCTTCACTAATTCTTTTCTCAACTCTCGGTTGTGTATTTTCACACGTCATTTTTTTCTATTTTTCAACTTCCCTCGGACGATTCTACTCGGATTTAGATGAATGAAGCTTTCCAATATAATTTTCACAATAATTTTCTTTTGTTTTTTTCAAGTTTCTGCCTTTAATTACTATTAAGGGATCCAGTGATGTCCCATCAGGAATCAAAACCTTTCCCCCGAGACAAATAATTGCGTTAACCTTATTACCGTTGAAACTTTCAGACGGCCATATTTTCAAATTTCTTCAGAAAAAAAGAGTACTTTTAACACACAATTAATTCCCAATAATAAATGTTTCCACCGTGCAATTGTAAGTGTAGAAAAAATCCATGGAAGTAATTTCGTCTAAGAATTAAAAAAATAGAAAATATTCTAGAGTCTTCTCCAAAGTACTCAAACGAGAACTAACCCGGGTGCTACTGCTTTTGTTCTGAATACAATTAAAGTTTGTTATCACACGGAAATAGGCCACGTAACATCTACACGTTCGGGACATCCACAGGTGTGAAATTTTAAAAATAGGTTAAGCTACTTCCTTCGGCTCTCATGCTTTAATGTCATTCCAAGGTGTTGTTGGGACTTCCCTTAACTTTTAATTAAATTATTATATATAACTCTACGATGACATTCGTATACAATTCTAACTGTGACAATTATAATAAATTTTTTCGAATCTAAATTTTTTATTTAGCAATTTTACTACACAACGAACTTGTCCTGCTTTCATTTCTGCTAATTCCATCGTTATATCAACACTTTTTACTATCTCAATTATTCAGTCGTAAGAGAAGAGCTCTCAAAATTATAAATTAAAAAGGCGCGACACAATAGTAGTATTATTATAATAACAAGCTTTAAAAAATGAGTAGACATCACTGAGGAACTGATGCTTTTGACGATTATTTAAGAAGAAAATAAAAATAATAATGTCACGTCGAGTGTCAGACACCCAGACGCTGGGGGATGAAGGGATGTGCTTAAAAGGCTTAGGAAACGACAAAAGCAGCAAAAACACCAGAATGTTAAATTGTATATTGTTTTTAAACAAAGGAGAGATTAATACAACAGGTGCTAAAAGGTGAAAATCAAAGTGTTGAGTGAATTAAAAAGTAATGTAAGAAGAATGCGAACCTAAAGACTTTGATAATTTCAGACAACGAAGACCTGAAAGATTGAAGAAGAAGAAGGAGAAGTAAGATATAAATGAAAAGGCAATGGACCCTCTTCCATTTAAAGTTCCGGTTCTAACTTTCATAGAAAAGCATGGATGTTAACTTAGAATCCTGCGAATTGCAATTTCCTGCTTTTCATAACTTTAAAAAAAGCTTAATGCAAACTCGCTTCCATCAAGCGGGTTATGAAATTTCATTATAAGGAATACAGGCCGTAATATATTTTTATATATTTTTTGAATATTTGCTTAAACTATTTGAGTGCTCCAAGTGATGTAGGGGAAAACAGAAAATCGAAAAAATGTATCCCCTCATGCTTCAGCATCGTTCATTTAAAGAAAGAATAACAATCATTGGAAAAGAAATAGAGAAAAGGCAGCATTTCAAATTTGTTCTTTTGTGCACGTGGAAACTTTCAACGAAATACAATTTAGTCAATCAATTGTAATAAAAAAAAAACGAATAAATAATCTGATAGCATAGAACTTAATCGAACAGCTCTAATGAATTCTGTTCTTCAACAGCAAAACAGACACAATTGGTCAAAGGAAAATAAAAAATGAGTCCAGACGACATCACAGACGTACGCCGCGTTACGAAAACAAGAAAAAAACATGACAAGTAAAAAGAATGACATTTAATGGAAATCGAAAATAAAATTTTTGTGAAAAAATTGTGAAAAAAAGAAATTGGGAATTCATACAAAGAACCAAAACATTAATAAAACAGTGAGAGTACATTGCTAGGAATAAATTTCTGTTTTTTGTACTCTAAATAGGAAATACCAACACCTGAATTCAAGTCGCTACATACTAAACAGAAAATGTTAGCGTGGCCGCACTTCACACCCAATACTTCAGAAAACTAGACAACCAGATGCTAAACGGAATGATTGAAAAAGTGAAGAAACAGGAGAGATGGCCCGTACAAAAAGGACTTGACGGAAAGTCAAGCAGAAAAGGCGAAAACTGACATGTCGGTGTGCCTGAGCTTCAGCTGCTAAAAATTTCACTTATTCAGCAAATGTTTTTTAGTAGTGTAAAACTATCCTGAACGAAACTAAAGGCACTTCATATTTTTATACGGCCATATAAATCGAGTATAACCTTAAGAATGTGAACGAAACACATTAAATTTGTATTCAATAGTTGTTGTTTTGTCTGCTATCGGCATCCTACTTTATTACTTACCTTTACATAACTACTTTCATTTATTACATCTCCTCCACCAGGAAATGATTGTGGAACCCCTTGCAATTTTTATTAAATCATAAGTTTCAGTATTGAAGTTCAAGAGCTACACTAACAGGTTCGAAGCTGTTGTGATTACATGAAATTTATTTTATTTACATGTATCTAATTGTCTAATAATAAACAGTATGAAAACAGTAGGAAGATGAATTTATCTATATGACCAAACGCTGACCAACGAGGAAACTCAAGAAAACCCTCTCCTCGACTTATAAAGTTAACAAATTAACCATAATTTAGCCACTCTCTGTAATGAATTTCACCCAAAACTGTGAATGGGAAACGGCATTAGATTGAAGTACAAAAAAATTTTCCGATGAAGGCAGATGAGAAAATTTGTTTTGCTGTCGTTGCATTGGTAAAAATGTTTCAAAAAACCATGAATTATTTATATATCCAGTAAGCATACTTGGTTGAAAATTTCGGTTGTTCTGCTGTTGATTTGCCAAATTTCTATAAATTAATTTTTATTAAAAAAAGAAAAATAAAAAACCGGAAATGAAAATGTCAAATAAAAATTGTCGTTCCGAGTGGAGAAATGCTAGTTTTGTTTTCTATTATTTTTCCCTCGGGGACGCATAAATTTTACCTTTCAACCGGAAATGATTTGTCTGCCTTTTTCTAGGTCTACATTCTCTATCTTTTCTGTATTCTCTCTCTCTGTCTCTCCTTTTCTCTGTCTCTATTTCTCATTCTTACTTGGGCTACATTCTGACTTATGTGATTTATACGGAAAGTTCGGATGAGAAAACGCATTCCTTGATAATATTAACGATGAATTCTCACAAGTTATTTAACAGAAACGGAATAAAGGTTTTATGGTACAATTTCCTGTGAGAAAGGTGAAACAGGGAAGGAGTTACAAATCGTATAAATATTTTTAACGATAAATTTATGTACATACAGATATACACAAGAGTCACTGAACGATACATTCTCTCTCTCTCTCTCTCTATATATATATATATATATATATATATATATATATGTATATATATACACATATATATAGAGAGAGAAAATGATGTAATACACAAAATGATTTACAGATCTGAACAATTGAGATTTTGAATATTTTATTTGTTTCCGTCCTTGTACTTCCTGTGAATGAAAATCAGATTTTTTGGGCCTTTCCTGAACTGCTATTGTATTTCTATGACAATCGACTACCTTCGTATTTAACTAAAAGTTTCTCTGGCTGTATATCCCTCTCCATTTGCACTTCATTACTTAATTTAATATTTCGTTCTTCTGACTTGGCTGTTTCTGATTTTACCCGGCACTTTTAATAAGTCAACAGAAATTAAGCCAAAAACGTTGAAGTAGTTGTAAACCTTTTTATTTACTTTGCAAAACCCTTTTGCTGTGAATAGTAACATGAGAAATTTAAGTAAAAAGTTAATGTGAAACTATTTCTCTGTACAAAGGGATGAATGTGATGAGAGAAAGCACTGCCAAAAAAGAGATAAATGCTGTTGAGAAAAGAGAAACTAATGAAAGGCTCTGAATTTTGAGAGACGTTCATCTATGACTTTTCATTAAAGGACGCTATTAATAAGTATTTTACCACTAGTATTGTTCAAACTCTACTACGACTTGCATTATTACAAATGAATATCACAAGAGGTTCATATGATGATGGTTACATAAATAGCTATGAGATTGAGTTTTAAGCGAAGCTTTCCTGTCGTCCGTTAGTTTAGAAGATTAAGTGGTTCAGTTGTTAGAACGTTCTACTTATTACTCAGCAAAGAGGTTCAGTCATTTCAAACCAAAGGTTTTCAAACAAATTGATTCTGGAAGGTTAAGAAAATTTGTTTAACTCTCTTTGATGTTTTACGCTTCCCTTCGAGATTAGTCTCTCACTTAAAACTTATTTCACATACACATCTGGAGGTGATAGTTCCTTAATTACCCTTACATGTAAGAAGCGTTTCGTCAGGTGTTTCATGTCTCTAATCGTTCGGAAGGACAACGCATGCCCTATCTTTTTAAACATATACTTAAGTCAGTCGTGGGTCTGTGAAAACTTCAAATAAATAAGATTTTAATAAAAAATCGTAAAGAAGGAAAAAATTGAGATTGTTAAATGCTGAATGTTTCATCAATTAATTAAATCCTTGTGAACGCAATGAAATTAGTTGATCTACGCCTCAATGTGGTATCAGTCGGGCTGCATTCAGGTTGCCACGGTCAAGACGTTTTAGAGGAGAGCAAAAGCAACACATTTGAAATAATTAACATATCTTTTTCCTACGTGTAGCATCTTCTTCTTGTTGTAAAATCAATATGTCTGAGTAGTGCCAGGCTCATTACTCATCATGTCAACAAAACCTGCTTCGAAAAGTCGAGTATTAATGACCTCTAATTGCGGTTGTTAAAACTTGACTTCTCTCTTCCGCCTCATTATTTTTTCACCCAAAAAAACAAATTCAAAGGAAAGGATCAAGGAAGGTTCAGCTCCCCGTTGGCGCTCACCGGCACGTTTGAAATTTGCTGTTTTCACGCCCGAAAGAATGGAAAAAATTACAAGAATTTCTCAGGGACGTCGTCCTTTTCCTTTCCCAAAACCTTTTCTCATTCCCCAACGAGGGCTACGGTTTTTCCGTTTCCTTTTTGCCTCACCTTCTGCTGCTGAACGACTCTTAAATGTGCTATTACATTTGAGTGGTAAAAGAGACAACAACCTCAAGAAGAATTTCACCTGTGAGATTTGTTTCTCAAATTAAAATTGTCATCAACTTCCGTCTGGGTCCACCGGGATTTCACGTAGAATACTTTACTCAGTTTAACAAGTCGACAATTTCAGTTCTACGGTTTTTATTTGAAAATGGCACACACTCACGTACAAGGGAATACATATGATTGGGGAAGCAATAAATATCTCACTAAGTAAATTGTTACTTAGATGTCGGTGTTAGACATCAAACCAATTTGAGTCAATTTGTTTAAAAAAAGAGCCACTTAATACATTACAAGTCAGTTTTTGATTATTATTTTTGCACTAAAAATTGATTTCACTATTAATTTATAAGTCAACTAATATCAGCTTTTATAGTTTGGAACTGTAAGATCTTGTAGGCAAATCGAATTAACGCTAAAGAGTCATGTGTTTCCATATCAAATTAAAGAAAACCTTGTAAGTTACCTTTGCTACTCCTACCGTGTTACGTGCTGTAACGCTACAAGAGGCACACATAAAACAGTTTTAGACTCACAATTTCTTTTAACACAATTTCTTGAATAAAAAAAAATTATGGCAAAAATAGTGATAATAAGCGTTTCTGTGGAAAGTGATATTCTATTATTAATCTCTATGTATCATAAAAAATTAAGACAAAAATTTATTTCAAGTTTTCTATTAAGGGTACTATTTAGATAAAATAGTATTTTGTTCGATTATAACGTATAGAAATGAACTAAAGAAAAGGGGGAAAACAAAAGGAACTTAACCGTTTGTGCAAGAAGTGACATACATACATTTGGTAAAAGTTTTCCTCACAAAAAAACTAACTTTTAATGAGTTTGAGATAATAGAGATAAATAGTTTGAAACGTGAAACGAGTTCAAATTGTGCTTCAGGAATGTCTCCATCCATTCAGGTTCGGTTTTGGGAGTGAGTCGTCTTTGCACTTTCTACTTTGTACTTTTGGTTTGCAAATAACTACTCTGAATTACTCTTTTGTTAGTACTTTAGCGGAATGTAACGTAGATTGAATAGAGTTAACGAATCCTAGAGGTATGTTGTTTGTGAAATGCAGACATTCAATTTCTATAACACACTTTATTTATAAATGATCACAACTAATGGTTAGAAGTTTCCTGTTGACCGAAATAAGTTCGATGTCATTGACAGACAAGCTGGGATTTCTGTTTTCGGGCACTTTTACGGCACTTAGACAGCACTGGTGAACGACAACAAAGTTCACCTCTCACCAATTTAACATCACATTTCACTCATCACACCATCGACCCACCAGTTCTAATTTCACAAATAAAAGATTTGTCGCTAACTGCAGCACCTTCGCCCCTGCTACATTTCATTTCTTTAATTTCTTTTTTAATGCTCTTTATTGTCGACAACGGTCATATGATTGTTGAAAAAATAATAAGCAATTATTTATGATAAAGGTGGATGAAATGAGTGAGTTGTTTTTATATAAGCCCACTTTACATTTGAACCTGCAATTTATACTTTATTGAGAAACAAAGATTTACCAGATATGTATAAGAAGGATGAACGCAACAGTTTTTTTTTACTGAATTGGAAGTGAAATAGCTGTAAAACAGTGAAACTGACAATCCGCCCAGAGGGAGAATGAGAGCGAACCTTTTTGGCAAAAGGAGTAAGACTACACCGACGGACGCCAGATACAATAAACCGTTTTCTTTGACATCAGAAGAAAGTACAAAAGATTACTGAGTAGCGAGAATAAATTTTCCTGATTTTATGATTGCGATTTTATGATTCCTGATTTTCTTTCTGTACCTATTTTTATTTGTTTTGCGATCCAGGCCGGTTACCGAACGAATAAACTACAAATCCTTTAAAAAGTAAATTTATTTAGCGGTTAAAGGTAGACCATTTAAAGAAGATTCATTTCCGTGTAGCGCATAATGAAAAAGTAGAATTTTATTTTAGGTGTGTTGAAACAAGGAAAAAATTCTATGAAAGCATCTGGTCCAATCACTTAGAAACTGACGTCTCGTAACAAATGATAGAAGAAGTCAAAATGAAGATTCTGTGATGGTCTCTTTGACACGAGACATCAGAATGAGAAGCTGACATAGCACAAAACATGATACCGTCACATCGCATTTACCACTTTCTTTCATGAGAAGCAAGATGAAAGATCAGAAAGATCTGATCAGAAAACAAAATCGAGGCAGCGGAAATGAGCCAAAGCGAATCGATTCGCTTGTAACAAACTACTTTCTTACGTAACTATTTGAATAGTTATGAAAGGAAAGCAGACTCCAAGAATTGGATGTGCGTTCGGATTGAATAGGTCACACCTACTTTGTTCCTTCACGTGTTTTTACCTGAACCTGGTGTAGTTCGGTAGCCTCCACTTTCGAAGAAGAATTTCAAGAATATTTTAATGACAGCGTAAGTTTGCACGTTAAGTAAATAATTTGAGGGACAGAAGTTCTTAATTGCCCTCAGGTGAACTTTAACCGAAAAGACGTGTTTTTTATCGCTTAATTGTTAACCTCCTGGAGTACTCATTATTTTTCTTAGAACAATTGTTGCACAGTGGCAGAAGATAAGAAACGAAACTAATGAAATACAAATTCAAACGTGGAATTTTTCGCTTTCATTTCTTATGTTTTGAAAGTTTCGACAGAAAATGCCGTTTCGCTACCGTTTGGGGAACATCCCCAGGTTGACCCACTGGAAACTTAGATCATTGACTCCAACAAGGGCAATTAGGCACTTCTAAGAAGATAATTGGTCAACTGGTTTGGGAGGTTGGAGTGGCCTGGGTACCTTCCGGTCTTTCAATCTTTTCCAAACGTCCTGTTTTCGCTCTGTGTGTCCATCGACTAACAGGCTCTCTAATTTATTGGTCTTTCCTTTACTAACCATCCATCGAATGTTTTACTGCCGATAGTTTTGTCGTATGAAATAAGGACAACAACAGATTTGGAAGTTTACTGTAACTCTCTTCTACTTGTTTCAACCATCGAAGACATTTTGTTTTTATTCAAAATATGAGAGAAGTAAAATATCATGTGGAAGGTTTGTCGGCCGACTGAAATAAAAATAATTCAAATTTTTTGCTGGGAACGTCACGAAAAGTTCAGCACAACCAAACCTCTGGACACAGGAGAATTCACTTGACTGATTCATTTGTGTAACGTCTTCTTAACTTCACCAAATTTTGTCAGTTGTGTCGGTGCATGTGAAGGCTTTGAAAACATCACTCTGGTCAAAGGTCAGTCCCAAATTCTAATTATCACTAATAAAAATCGGCTACTAAAACTTTGGCCTGTTAATAACCTTATGTTTCCTTATTGGTTGTTTTGAAAGTCGTTGAAAAAAGTTTTAATATTTTATTTTGGAAGAACAATTTCGAGAACATCGTCGGAAAATCCCACCGGATATTATTAATTGAAAAGGTTTGAATGAAAACCCCAGGGGAAAAATCGTCATTTTACGAGCGTTCGATTTGTTGACGCAGTTCAACCTCATCTAGTCCAAAAATGGAAAACTTCAATGAAGGCTGAGATTTAAGTCTAAAAAAGGAAACGAATGCCCCAGGAGTGGCCCATGGATGACCTATGGATGACCCAAGAGAAGAAAAGACATAGATGGACAGACGTGTTTCTCTGCAGTTTGCTTTATTCTGTTACAATATATCAGTTTACATATTTACTTTCCACTGAAGTGGAATCCTTCCGTGTCAACCGAGCGTTTTCCCTAATTCTTTTCCTCCTGTTGGATTGTTCCCTCCGAAATTTTCTGGTTATTTGATGTACAGCCCTAACGACCAACTCAAAAGTACTGAGGTTTTGCTGCAAGTTCTTTATTTTGTGCCTAATGAGAGCAATAATCTAAATATTTCACACCTTTGTTGGGTGCTTTTTCTTTGTTTGCCATCGATAGTGGCAGTTTATTTTATTTCATTTGACTCGCTTCGAGTTGTGTTTTGCTGTGTCCTTTCCTTCTGTTACAAAAACAATTTATTTTGTTCTTATTAACAAATATGTTTGCAATTCTGTAATTGCTGTAACTAGTGTTCGAAATTATGCGTATTATTAAACCCTGGATCAGAAGGCGAATTCATCCTTTGCCTTATTTACGGCAACAATATTACCAACATATATTAACATGAGATTTCATATTGAGGAGCATCATGCGTAGGTAACATGAGTGCCTATAGAATGAAACATTGTGAGACGAAATAGTGTTGCTCCGCGTTAGAATTCTATTCCACAACCATAAACACAGCAATACTTTTCGTAACTATATATGAAATGGGTTGCCCTTTATTCGGCTCATCGAACACGAGATTTTCTCTTCTCCACATCAAAGCATTTTACCTACTTTTTCTGTTGACCTCTGTGTTGTGCTTGTCAAAAACATTCACTAATATTTTTCTGTTCAGACTTCACTCATCGCGTCTAAGCAAAAATTGTGTTTCAATGACAACGGAAGAAGACATTTTTCCAGTTTTCATTTGCATCTTCTACTTGTTTATTTGTATTTTTCAGTATCTAACTTCTTCAACTTCTTACATTGCGAAACAATGTTTTCTTTCATTTCTTTTGTGTGTTTTTTCACATTATTTTCCAATCCTTTGTTTCCTTTGGGTTCCATCATTGTTAAAACGTTCTATTGTCACAGCTTAACGAATGTTACTCGTTGGTCTGTTCGCCCCTCACCATCTTCTGCTGGACTTTTTCGAATGAAAGTTTCGACAATTTTGGTTAGATATATTTTATGTTGAATCGTTGCCTTATTTCATTACTTTTTACGTTCTTCCACCCAATCTCTTTCTTTTGCCTTCTACCTTTCATGTAATTTATTAATCAAATGACTTTCAACTAATTAATGAGAAACTGTACGAATGTGATCCTTTGATATTGAATATTATAAAATACTTCCTTATATTTTACTTAACTATATTTTATTAAAATATTTTTATTCAAGCGGAAAACTTAGTTCAGTAATTCCAAAACAAACAAATTCAATATAATTATTCACAAAAAGAAATTGTGACGTCCTTTATAATTTCAAGTAATACATAATGTAATCATAAAATAAATAGAGTATTTAACTGTAACTTACAGTGTATTTTAACATTTACGGATTGTCCTGAAACTTTAATTAATTGAATTCAATTCATTAACAGAAAATTTTAGCAAATTAACAGAAAAGTTGTATTAAATTTGTGTTTGGGCATGGGTTTTTAATTTTAGAATGCTGTGCTGGTTTTCATTTTTCTTTCTTAAAAATCTTGCAAGTACATATTTTTCAAGGTCGACGATATACACTACTTTTGCGTTTCTTACCGATTTTTATTTTCCATCACTTTATTACTGGTCTCCTTCATTGACTCTGGTATTCTTCCGGCATTTTGCACTTTTCATACTTTGGGTCATTCTAATTTTGAAAATTTAAATTCTCTCTCCGTATTCTTTTCACTGTTTTTCGGTTCTACGGGTATTCCACCGATGAATTTCTACTACTTCGAAGTATGTTTCATGTCAGTTTTGCTTCTCTTATTTGCCATCCTCACTCCACTTCTCGTTTTGGTAATTAACCAGCACTCCAACATGAAAGATTGAGTTAGAGGTATTTAATCTCAAAATTTGTGTAAAATAAATTTTGTGTAGACAAGTTAACACAGCATGCGAGCTAAAATTACGACCACAAAGAAATAAAATCATTGGTGGTTGATGTGACGTTGATTATTTATTTTACATTGACTTGTGATGTTGATAATTACAATTTCCAATCTGTGGTGTCTTGTGTTTTGCATCGAACCGCAGAGCTATCGAATTTTGTTACATCGTCCCGTGTACAATATCTTCAAGTTTCCTCCAGAGGTTACAGGTCGTTAAATTCACTAATAAATTGAAATCAACCGCTTATTAAAATCAGGTTTTTGGGCAGGTTACAGTAGAAGCCTTGAATTCATTTTAACCTGGTAAAAATCATTTTTCTAACTTCTTTTCTTGATTACAATTCGTGATTTCTTCAAAGACGGCCCGAAGTTGTTTTATGGAATCCATTTTCGGCAGGACGGGTATCTGTCTTTCATTGGTAGGCTCTCCTACTATCCGAATTGATACAAATTCATGTGAAGGTAATTTTTTAATGGTATCAATGATAAAAATAATTAAAGAATGTTCACGATTACACGGGATACGAATTCCGCTTAAAACGATCTAGATAGTTCATGATGAAGACTAATTAATAAACGTTCTTAAATGAAATGAAAATAAAGTACGTAATAGTTGAGTTATGTAAAAACCGTATAGGAATGTAAATAAATGTAAATAGAAGAATCAGAACCTTTAATTGAAGAGATAAAGATGAGAAAAGAAATAGCTCAAGGTAGACAAATTTAAAATAGACTCTTAATGTTGACGTTCTTAAATTAAATGTGTATATGTATATAAGGTTAATAGAGGTGAAATAAAATTACGACTAGAATTGTATAGAATGAGTCGGTTGTCGGTATATGAATGATTAATTTATGTTGCTTGATACATCATATTTTCAAATATCTACATAATATATTTGTTTATTTTATTATTGTGTCAATATTACAAACATTGCAAACATCCTGTCCTGACAACGGGCTGAAACTCATTTTTTACTAATCATTTTTTAAATATTGCATAATTAACCGTTCTTGACGAGGGTATCCCCAAAAAAAGTCAATGCAATGAAAAATGAAAACGATGATTGCAATGACAAACAATACAAAAATAAAATGGAAATACACTGGCACGAAGAAACCATCAGAAAAGTATTAATTAATGAAAGGTCGTTAAACGAAAGAACAGAAAATGATGACACTGATGCAAAATTGGTAGCGTCCCACTATTTTAAGGAATCTACAACTCAAACACGAGAATACTAATGGCGAGTAAAATACAACTACCCCTAAATTTCATCAGTTAAATTACACTGACATTAACAAAATAACATGTGTTGTGTTAAACGATCGGTTTGGCGGACTGAAAGCCCAAGACCACAGAGAAGCTGTAACAATAAAAAATGAAAATACGACATCGAGTTCATTGTGGCGCTCAATAATCAAATACCCTAACATAGAACAAAAGAAAATAAAACGCACACAAAGATTTTACCAAAAGGGTAAATTTAATTAAAGTGAAAAAACATTTATTGAAAAAGTTTAAGAAAAAGGACATCAACGCGTCTTCAACATACTAACGTAACACGTATTATCTCAAAAGTTGTATAGATAAGTACAGGCACCTTTGCCGTCCATGACACCATGGTGACAGACACGGTTTTTAACACACTAAGATGTGTGAAGATGGTTCACATCATCACAATATAAAGTACCACCGACAGGTAGACAAGGGTAGGAAATAATCATATCTCTTTATGTACCTCCTGGTGTTGTCTGACAAGAGCAAAAATGAAGATTTGTAAGATACATTTTCATGGAAAACAATATATAATGAAACTTAGCTACAATTTTGAGGGAATCCTACAAGAACATAACCTTAGACTTTTCCGCGGGACTTTCAGAGCAGCATGAAGAACGCAACGATCAGAGACAGACACACAACATCTTCCACCTTAACCATCATGTATTGTCACGGCAGGACACACGAGGTGAACATTCAAAATCCATACAAACAGATCAGAGAAAGGAAAGACACCTTGTTTTTTCACAGCAAACAAGAAAGAAATAAATCAGATACACCACTTTAAATTTGTATTATTATATTTACCGGAAATATCAACACCACCAAACTCAAAAAAAAATATTTTTAATTGTTCAGTCACCTGAAGTTCTGGACAACTCCACCTAACAGACGAAATCAAACTTATGAAATGATACACCTAAATATTATGTATTCTTCATTAATATAGAGCCATATACACAAAAACTACTAAATTTCAATTTTCGATCTTTGATGAACGAACTCCATAAAATTTCACTTCCTCAGTGTTCATCACTAGCAATAGTGTTAGTATTTCAATATGTAATCACAAAAACCATCCAGAAATCCATCATTTGTTATTACACATAGGGTATATGTATTATGATATTTTCCTATTTTTTTATTATTTGTTTATTTTGCTTTATTATACGTTTTATGTGTTTCGGTATTTCTTTTAGTTCAAGTTTGTCAATTTTCTTTCGTTTGAAATGACTTCACCCAGACTTACTCTATTAAATGATCTTCGACCCAGACATTTCTTACATCTGTTGTATTCTTATTAATATATATTCCGGGAGATCACAGAGTTTAGAAAAGGTGGTCTTAGAGAAGACAGTTCGCTGACATGCTCTATGGCGAAACAGTAGAGCGCGGGCATTGTTGGGAGAGCAGAATAAAATAGGAAGTGAAACAGAAAAGACGCATTGTTGAAAAATATTATCTGTACAAACTTGTGCATCCAGTGATACGATTTTTACGATCTTAACTCAACCATGGAACTCCCGGCGAAACCTATTGGAGAACTTCCGTCATCAGAAGTGGGATTCAATTCAAGTCCACTTAATGAAAATAATCCAGGTCCATCCTCGCCTACAGACCTCCGAAGTGGTGTGGGACTACTTGAATTCGTTGAATTGCAAAATCGTAATCTTCTGGAGCTTGTCCAGGCTGTACGAGTGCGTCCAGAAAGTCAAGATATGAGTTTGCCGGGGTTTAACCCTGACCATGTGGACTCAGATGCATGTGCTTGGGTTAGGACGGCTGAAATATGCACTAAAGGACAGCAACTAAGAGGGGTCTCCCTAGAGTCCCTTCTTGTGAAGGTATTGAAGGGAAGTACTGCAGCATGGTTCTTGCAGATTGCACACCCGAACATCACGTGGCAAGAATTTAAAAGCGTTTTCATGGCCAGGTATGGTGACTGAAACCCTGGCGTCTTTCTTGCTGAACCTGAATGAAGGCCGTCCTAAGATGTATGAATCTTTGGCATCATATGGAGCCACACTTTACACATCTTTGATGGCTCGCTGGGAAGGAAAAACTGTAGAAGAAATTGCGGTCGCAACTATTTTAGTACCTATTGGAGGGTTTGACGCAGGAACAAGAAGACTTGCCATCACCTCGGATGTCACTGACAGGCAGGGTGTCCTCCGAGAACTACAAGCATTGACGCGTAGAAGACCTTTGCGCTAGGAAGACGAAGTACCCGACAAAAGCTTCAGGGGAAAGTACCCAGTTACTAGCAGGCATGGGGACAGCGGAAGCGAAGGCCATCAGAGAGGCAGACTCACCATAAATCGAAAATGGGTTTCACCTCTGGTAAATGCCAAGGCACCAGTCTATCAGCTTAAGAGGTGCTACTAATGCCAGGAGATGGGTATTTTTTTATTGATACAAATACGCAGGTCATATGTGTTATTGACTCCCGTTTTCAACAGAATACCATTATTATTTAACTAAAATATATGTTGGATCCGGGCGATCACACATTGTATAAAGGGTGGTATAAGAAGAGAAAGTTCGCTGACGTGCTCTGCGGCGGAACAGCAGAAGGCGGTGGCAAAGGAGAGGCATTGTTATGAAGAGCAGAATAGCAGAATGTTCGATTGGAAGGATGTGTTGTTCAGGACGTTAATTCTAATAAAAGAGTATCCTGGATGAACCCGATATTAGAATAAAATTAAATTGAAGCCAACTGTCTCTTGTATCTCACTATTACGAACTAATCATGGAGTTTCCGACATATACACAAAAAGATCTGTTTCTTCACTTCAATTATATATTTTTTTCAAGTACCATTCATAAAATCTAAAATGAATCAGTATAATAATTTTCATTCCGTTCACTAATAAAATAAGTTGCCTATGAGACAATTAAAGAAATGTGCGAGAAATATAGAAGTGGGTTTTTATACATAAGATTAATGATTTAAGTATGCATTCAGCAACACGGTAAGTGACTTCCTCGTCTATTCATGTAAACTACTTTTTCATCATGATGATGAATCACGACGTATAATTTTGAAACAAAAAATTGTTCCGGAAGTTAAAATCGTACAACGGCTGGTAAAGTTGAATTTTATGCATCAGGTTCTTGTTCTATTTTTTCAATAGTAAAATTATTCGTATAAAATTCCGAAAATAATTCTTTTAGTTAGGAGGAAGAGAGAACCTGTCTGACGCTTTTAGTGTCACCCACAGTGACTTATTTTCATGAACACGGGCATCTTAACCTTTTTCCGCAAGCAAAACTCTATGTCTCTCAAAAGCCTTATTTTCACTTATAAAGAGTAATGCACGATTTATGTATGCTTCTACTATTAACTTTCTGAGCTTCGCAATTGTTCTGCTTTACTTCAAAAATTCCCCATAGAGACTTTCTCTATTTTATGTAAAACTTGGGTACAACTTGCGTTAAATATTTGCTCATTAAAGCATTAATTTGGAACATTAATAATATATAAGGACGCAGAGCGCAAAAAATGAAATTATTGCTTTTTTGAATTTCTACTGAAAAATGAAAATGTGGCTTCAATAATTAATTCTCAATGTGAAACACATTGTAAAATATAATTAGCAAATGAAAATTTAATAATGCTGAGGTAATAAGAACATGTAGTTTAAGATGTACAGAATATTAACAAGTAATAAATAACTTAATAAAACTGTATGCAAGTTAAAGAGACCATCAATAACTAATACAACAATATTATTCATTAAAAAACAGCTATTTGGCCGACATTTCGTGATTAATATTTAGTACTCAATACAGTTTTTCTTCTCATGCCAGAAATTATCAGGTACTTTCTGATCATAATAAATCCAAACCGACAATGTGATAGAGTTTTCAATGCATTACCGGAGTGCTACCAAATTACATTTGGTTTAAGACATTTATGTTAACCATTGTGAACTTCTGAAATGATATTATCAATCAAAAATGACGAGACTTAATATATAGTTGGGTGTATATAATGTGTAAAGTTAAAATGACGAAAGCCTACACGGAAAGGATTTTAAGTATGGTCGTAGGGTTTGCATTAACTTTAACTATTAAAAACAGAATAAGTAAAAATGAGTAGTGTTGACTTCAAGTTAATTAAACGTATCACCTAAGAATAAAAATAAATTTGACTGTAAATGCGCATTAAAAAATGATTTATGAATAATAAATGATATTTAAAAATTTTTAATCATAAATTCATGAAATGATGGATAATAAAATAAATATTAAATTACACAGGAAATAGCAGGAAACATATACTGTGAAGTTCTACCTTATTCCCTCAGATTGGTTAATATGCGTAATTTACATAACTCCAATAAATTAATGGAAAAGATTGTTAATATAAATTATTGACATTGTCTTCATTGAGAATTTTCATTGGAGAATTAACGTAAAGAAATTGATTTTTATACATACGTCGGTGATTACCTTAAGGCCATTCATTCAGGAATTCCGACACTTATCACAGATTTAGTTAATAAAATATCAGCAGTAACAAGTCAATGGCTTTTAATTGATTGGGAAGGGAGCAAGAGAAGTTGGTCTGCTACAAAATATCAATAGGCAAACTTAGAAGTACCAATGCAATTAATTATTTTAATTTATATTATTCATTACTAAATATAAAGTGAAATTAAAGTTAGCATCTAACGATCGGACGTCTATATGAATTCTCAATTGAAATTTAAACTGAAGTTTGTCTAATTTGACTTTGCTGACAATACCTTAGTGTACTGAAGAACCGTCATCTCCATTGCCCTGTCAAATGTCTTCCAGTAACGGATATCCAGCCACGACCAACAAAACGGACCGGACGTTCATACGTTCAGAGGCAAAACAGTCGCCCCGTCAAAACTTGGCAACCCGGACGGCGTTCGCACCCGCTCGATCGCAAAGTCTCACGCACGAAATTTATGCTTCTTCGTCGTCTCCGACTCGGCGAATTCGGGCGCACGCGGCGCGCTGTTCAACGGAGAAGGCGAAGGCGTCTGACCCCGGCGACCGCTCGCCATCGTCTCCGGGTTTCCGCGCAAGAAATCACCGGCAGACGGCCGACTCATCGCAGTCAAATTTTCTGCGCTTCACATTCTCCGAGCTACCCCACTGAAGGGATGGTCTCGGCAGTCACGCAGGACGTTAAATCTGCAGAATCAATTATTTATTGTATTCTATTTGATCATCTATTTGTTTAGTTATAGCTCATTTCCTCTGGTGGAAGAATGTTAATGGTGTTGGTTGTTGCTGACTATATTTTCGGTTGTGCATGTACTACACTTCCTCGAATAAATTCTTACTTGAAATATCAATTGAAATTTACCTATCTTCGCGTCATTCATAACTACTTTTTGTGCTAATTTAATGTATTGTACAAAGTTACTTTTAAACAATCCACATTTACAATTAAAGTTAGTATAATTGTTAATTGTTTTTTGCTATATTTAGTATTTTTTATTTACTCATATTTGCATTTCACACATTAAACTATAAAATCTAAGGAATTTACCGTATATTATTGAAGTGGTCGTAATTTAATATTTGCAAACTTGAAAATTGTGGTAAAAATTCATAAAATCATTCTGGTTTAATTGTAATAAATCATAATTTTGTCCGTCATTCAAACCTTTCTGGTTTTAGTTAGGGTTTTTTGCTTAGCCTCAATGTCTGCTTTATGTGTAGTTGCAAATAGTGTGTAGTAAATATAAAATGCGAAATAATATCCTTATCATGTCTTTTGTAAAATATGGTATCTTATAATTGTAGTAAATTGATGTTAAATTATAGGATTCCAGTTGAGGCAGATTAAAAAAAACACTGCTTACATACTTCTGGTAAACACAAATGTGAGATTAAATCATCAGTTTAAATAAAACCGTAGAATAATGGAATTCAAAAATTGGAGTTGGATCGTGCTCCTTGAGAACTCTTACACTTCTATAATTTTGTACACCAATGTCGCATAAAAAACCGAATTTCTAATAGCCTAATTTGAAATCAAGCAAGGTATGTTCACATTTTCCTTGTTCTATGCCTCAAAAACGATATTCCACTCTGCTCAAGTAAATGTGGTGAAGTTATACTCAAAGTACACATCAAGCATAATGGTCTAGTACAACTCCTCTCCTCCCTTGCGACACCCGTTAAGTCTAGCGCCTAAGTTGAACCAAAGTGTCTTTGTCCCTATCCAGAGAATCCTAGACAAGCACCTGTTAGTTTACTATGGGTAAGTAGTACTCGCCCACCTTTGAGGCACACCTCCAAACCATTGGCATATTCAAGTGAAAAATTGGTCTCCTCCCAAAATAATAAAGTATTTTACAGTTACATCCTCAACCGGAACTAACCGCCCGGTCTAATTCTAATAATCCAAATAGTTTTGCTATTTTTCATTGTTTTTGTTCTTGAGGTTGGTTCATTTTTTGGTCGATTCGACTTCGCCTCCTCTGGTTTCTTAACCGCAATTACTCAAAGTCATTTCGAATCGAAAACGAAACAAAATTGTTTCCCAAGACTTGTAATCATTGTCATTTAAAAGAAATGTACAAATTTAATGCAGGAAAATTGCGAAGTCATTTTTGTTCTTCGAATGCTACGATTGGTCGAAGATGAATAATTGCACAGATTGCTCAGAGCACAGATATTTTGGCCACTTGATGAACTCATTTGTACTCGTAATTAAGTTGTATATTTGTAAAATACGATGTTGGCTAAAATTTAGGAGCAATTCGAGTTTTCTTTTTTTTAGACATAAACTTGCCTCTTACGTTTTCTACCCATCAAACTGTTTACAACTACTTGATCGACCGCTTTAGCCATTCATTCTTTGTTTTTCAGTACAATTCTACCCACTTTTCTTGTTTCTTGCATGACTTTGTTTCATTATTAACTATTCATCAGAGAATTTTACTGTACGATTTTTCTTCTTTAACATTTTTCTTTTAACCGGCAGACAAAAAAAAACCTAAAATTGAACTGAGCTCTGAATCAAAGTGCATTGAGTACTCCAGTTGTTAAATTCTGTCAGGGCATGTAAATTTCAATAACGATTTCTTTAAAAGGAAAATAATACATTACGAAAATTTTGCAGAATTTGATTTAAGTCAAAAATATTCTGTACATCTTGTTTTATTCGAATGTAATCGACGGAATTAAATTAGAAACAATTACGTAACAAACAAGTCATTTAAAAGTCAATTAAATAAATATGAAAGAAGCAACTTTTTCGAATGTGTAACTAAGATAACGACACGTAAAAAACAAAATTGAAACGAATAAATTCCATTGGAAGAATCAACATTTTAAAATTATATCATTAATTATTTGTATAACGCAAATTTATACAATTTTCCTTGTCACGGTATCTTAACTAAAGGGCCAACGGTAATAACCAAATTGAACTGGTACTACACCTTTTTATGCAATGTATGTTACGCCTTTTTCGAATAAATAATTGAAAAAATAAGTAATAAAAAATATGTATTAATGATTCGCTGTAATTGGTTGGAGAGATTTTAATTTTTATGACTTGTTAACGGTATGTGTTACACTTGTAACAATAAGCATTTATTTATGAGAGATTTTGAAACTTACTTTTGCGCATAGGATCAAGCCGTTAAAACTTTAAGAAAAAGTCTAACACGTTTTTTATGTTTCTTCAGGTGAATTTCTATTTTTCATCCAGTAAAACAGCCAGAATCACTTTTTTGCATATACCCGAAAGACAGAGAAACCTATATCAGTCATTTTCATCCTGAATATTATCTTTGTAAATGACTACTTATGGATAAGACCAATGCTTAAAAAAGAACTCTAGGTAAATGGTAGCTCAAGAAATTGAACTCAATAATTTTGGAATCAAATTCCGCCATCAATTAAGTAGAAAGAAAATACAAATAAAATAAATGTAGCAGTAATCCGTCGCATTCCTTAAAAAAGAACATCCCATTGACTGGTATAAACCAATTTTCTTTACTAACTAGAGGTTTGAAAATGGAACAAGTAAAAGCCACGAGCTTTTTGGACTTAAAAGATACAGCAAATCAATCGAAGACAATAGTTTACAGTGAAAACTAAAAAGGGGTGAATAACGATGTCCTTCAATTGAAAACACCCGGAAACCTTTTCCATTTTAAGAAGAAACCCTTTTTAGTAATTGGGTCCGAGAACAGAGGTGGCTGTGACCACTGGAGAACTAAAACTTTCAACTCGTATTTTATCTAAGACTTCAAATAGCTGCATTTATGGCTACTCACAGAGAACATGAAAGAACTGTCAAAATATGTGCCTTCTCATTTAAACGTAGACTTTTTAGGTTTGAGAATGCTTCAGAAACTTCCTTACCCAGTTGTTTCTCAATGTAAATAAAAAGTATTTTCATTGGAATTCTACAACTTTTTGGCACGGTTGACTTACTACACCTAAGACTTAAGATACAATTCAAGCAATTTTGATCAGAAAGAGTCGGGTTTGACTAATTCGTTCTTATTATTCGTATGCATGCATTCCATTACATATTTAAAATTTAATGTCGTTGCGCTCGCTCAATTTTTATAAATACTTGTTTGTTTCATTTGTAAGCGTGTCATTATTACAGTTCTGATTGTCTATATGCATTACCTAATAGCAGACACAGAAGGTCTAGTAGAATCAAATCAACTGATACTTGGCCCCAGGATTGGGTAAATTGGAAATATCAATTGCCAACAAAAAAGCTTATTTTTACTTTACTATTTCAGGTAGAACTTACAAGGTATTAAAGTGACACAAATTTTTCGGAAGAATTTTAATGGTATGAAACTGTTCCAAGAAAAGACAAATGTCTGCTAGTGAACGTAATCACAACCCCACTGCACACGTGGTACATTGTGGTACTTACTAAAATGTGGAACTAATGGTTTCTCGGAAGTAAAAATGAAAGAAAAGAATATTGTATGTGACACAAAGAAAGTCGAAACCTCACATAAAAGAATTCAAATTAAGAAGAATCTCTCCAAAGTTCAATGAATACTTTGACTCAGTACATTATAAATATTACAGTACATTATATATAATAATTATGTATATATATATTTCAGTAAAAAAACTGCTTAATAGAACACAATTCAAATACAAAGGAAATTGAAAATGATTATTTTTTACTTACCTGTGAAAAAAGTTTATCAAGTGTGAGTAAATGTCCGGCAAATAAATGATGTGAACTTTCACAAGATTTCTAGAAATGTTACTGAAAATAAAGCAATCATGCAATCAATCAATGATTCACTGGAATCATGCTTAATCAGAAACATGTGCCATTACACGAATAAATATGAATTCAAGAAAAAAATGGCGGTAGTTCGTTTCAGAAATATATTTTATACGTTTGCAGTAAAAGAGTCAAGACATGAGAAAGTAAAAAAATCTGAATTATAAATTATGCAGGTACACAAATCTAATTTACAGTTTTATATTTATACAAACTGATTACAAGTATACTGTCAATGTTATATTTTTTATGGCTTATCAATGTTTCTTTACTTTTTTACTCAACTTATTTTGGGCAGGATTCTTAATATCACATCCACAGTCTTGCATGGAATTATTACTACCATTTAGTACAACACTACAATTTGGTACAATTGTAAGAAAGCATTGTTGTGTTTTTAAAATTAGCAAAAACAAAATAAAAAAAACAATAAAATTTAAATATTAAAGTAACAATGAACAAAAATTAAATTGTCAAATTAAAATGAGTTACAAGTTACAGACAACACTAAAAAGTGTTGTCCTGACAAGTCTTTAGTGAATATTGTGCAGTCCATGTCAAAATTTAATTATAGAATGGAGATGTATCCTTACGAATGAAAAGAATGCACATTACGTGTGATCATGTGTAATGTGAACAGATTTCATTCTAAAAGTCTTAATGGGTCCAATTCAAAGTGAAACTGCCAAACTGTTAATGTAAGTGAAAATAATGGAATATAAATAATGTGCACAATTAGCACACATATTAACTGGATTAAGTTGCAATGAAGTCTAATCAATTGAAAATAAAAATTAAACCTACAAAAATATCTTGATGAGCATTAAATATAGAAATGAACCTATTGTTGCACTTGCACTTGCAGCTGGAAACCAAGATTAGCTTGGTTTCTAGCTTCATTAATGTTTGAACCACATGAAGTAAACCTATAATCAGTATTGAATGTGATCACCTTAATTGACCAAATTATATGTAGCTTGAAAGTTAAATTTTTTTTAAATTATTTATCGAATTCTCTTCCTTCCTTTATTAATAAAAAATTCCATTTCAGAAATTAACTATTTCCGTAGTCTGTCAACTTCTTTGGTATCATAATCCTAAGCAATGAGAAAGTTGAACTTTCATCTGTTTTTCTCGCATTGTGCATCACTAGTTATGTGCGCTACAAAAGGTGAAAGATAATTACCTTCATTTTTTGAAATTGCCATGAATTCAGACCTTTTAGCATTTAAATTAATATTTCAGTTTTGGTGCACTCCATTTCCCAAATGAGTTAGGTTATAAAATTTTCGCTAAAGCACGATTTATCTTTTGAAATCACATTTTAAATTGAAATATTGTAATATTTTTTTAAGCAGTCTTATTCCTGCTAGTTCGTTAGAAATTTGAAAAAAACGGTCACTCTGTCGTCAAGGGTTACCAACATAGAATGTTATTCTTCTGTCTTTAATTTTGGCGGTTCAATTTTGAATAAGGAAAGGTAAAGTTGGCTAATTATTTTAATAAATTTTAATTTCACCATTGGAAATTCTTTTCTTCTTGTCATTTAATAGAATTTGATGTGCTGCAGTATACATAACAACCATAAGTCGCTGATATTGCTTTAGTCCATATTGAGAAGTTACTTTTAAGTGAGTTAGTGAGACTACTAATATACATTTTACAGCCTACAAAGGGAAGAAAGTTATGTGAAAAACTTGGGACTTTCATGATAACACGTAGTTGTTACTCTTTGTTGGCAGCATGAAATGAATATTTAGGGAGTCTGACATTATCACAACTTCAACACGAGAAAATCACAAATTATCTAAAACTTCACATCTGAGAATCCGTTCATTAATCACCAGACAGAAGGGACAAGTAATATTGTTTAAGTTTTGATAAATCAGGGCACTTCTCCCACCTTCATTTTTTTCTGGTTCTGGACATGTTTAACACGAGAGAACGCCAAAGGCACACCCATTCTAGAGCAGACCGGAGTTGCTATTTTCTTGTTGTCACAACGGTTTTATTGATGGAACAATGGTGTTGGAACGATATTTTGGATGGGTCAAACTCACTTTGGTCAATTTGTCAGACACCAGAAAAAGCTCAGAAGTTCTGATAATAGTACGATAACGTCGCGTGTGTTGTTGTTGTTGTAGCTGTTGGTGGTCAGTTTTCTCTCCATCCCACAGACAAAATGGAAATTTTCATCTGTGGAGGTTGTATCTGGTTCCATTTATATATCCCTCCCCAAATGTCATTTTGTTTGGGTTTCATATTTCTTACCAAGTCATTTATTACATTTAAATCTAAGTTCTCATAAAGAGTAATGTTTTAATACAAACATTGGTGCTTGACCTAACTTTGTCTATTACTTTTCTTGGTCATTGGACTAGTTTGTCTCCATCCTTTATAAAAGATTAACCTCACACGTTTAAATTCTTATTGGGAAATGTCCCCAACGATGTTTATCACAGTATATAATAAGTATATAGTCTTCTACAAAAATGTTTCACTTAATTAACATTAATTTTCAGATATACGAAAAACGTTTTGATCATTTTCAAATGAGCTTTAAATTTACAAATGAATAATTCTCCAATTCAAACATAATACATATTGAAAAGAAGTTGACCAATGAAAGTCTAATACTATGCTTTTTACACCGACTGCCCTGGTATTTAGATAGCTGTTATATCCTGTAGATTGCTGTTGTGTCATTGCATATTTAAATACAAGTCATTTTACATTATAGTTCTACTGGATGGGAATTAGCAAAGAAGAACTTTCATAAGGACCTAGATGTTAATGGTTATTAGCAAAGGAAAACAAATTTTCAAAATAAAACTTTGTGATTTGCTTTTGAACCCTTTGTAATGCCTGGAAGAATAAACAAAAATATTAAAATTAAGTTGGAATGTCAAATAATTCTGAACTGTAAAAAAAATGTAAAAATCAATTTTTCCTATCCTATCCCATCTTATAAGAGACTAAAACCCAAAAGTCTGGTCCCAAGTAACAGAGCCACAAAATGTCGTTGTATTGAAATCCAGAAACCTAAAAGTGAAATTTGCTTAAAATATACTGACATATAATTTTTTGTGTCCAATAAAAATTGAATGTTATAATTTAAAATTTTATTTTTGTTTACATTTGTGTCTTGCAAATTGAAAGGGCCATCATAAAAATTTAATTCATTTTAATTTCTTTTCTCATTTTAACTAAACCATATTTAATAGCTTCAGATTAATTTATATTTTGGTCATAATAACTTAACAAATCTAATTCGCAACAATGAAACAAATTAAGTGTAGTACACCATTAGCAAGAACCATTATATGTGTTACCATATTTTCTTGCTACTTCATTATTACTACCAGACTCTCTTATTACTTTTAATTTTTATTTTTACAAAACTGTCTTAAAACCCTATTTGACCAGACTGCTACCAATGAGGCGAAGAGAAGAAAAATTGTTTTATTAATTCTCACCTACAAAATTGTAATTGTGACTTTTCTTTCATGTGGATCATGATAATTTCTTGATATTAAAATAAACATGCCTTGAAGGTAACTTAGGTAACTTAACTTAAAAACCATTTTTTCTGTATTAACTATCCATTGCTACTAACATTTGGCTTAGCTCTGTCTGTTGGCTTCTTACTTTTATTGCACCAACTTTTACTACAGAAAAAATTTATGTTAAGTATATTTTCTTATTTACGGTCTTATTTTGTAATAACCCTTCAGATTAATTAAGTTTAATGAACAAAATCCAAATATAACAAATTGTTCTGCTATACATCATAACTGACCATTCATTCCTTGTATATGTCCATTTCCATAAATTCCCAACAATGTTTCTCTATCTAACATAACTGGGTCTCTAGTACCTCAATGCAGGTTGACTTGTCATCCTACTATCTGTGATTGGGCATAATCTATAACAAACGGGAAAACTACCCAGGCATTTTAGAAGAAATTGCACAAATTCAAAACTTTTAAAGTTCTTATTAAAAGCTAAATTTCTACAATACCCCATTTTTAGTGCTTGCGAGTTTCATAAAGGAGTTAGGTAATAAAAAGTTCATCTTTACGCTATTCCTAATTGTTAAAGAATGATCTCGTTTATATAAATAAAATACTAAATTGAAATGTAATAACATTTGTTAAAAGTCTGTACTCCTATTGTTACAAATTTGAAAATAAAACGACCATTTGTGTCGTCAGAGGTTGCCAACTTCAACTTTTGAGCGGAAATTTTGAAATTAACGGGAATAATCGAATATTCGTATTCTCAAAAGAAATATCTCAGGAAAAAGCATCATTTTAATAGAATATTCATAATACTGAATTTCGTTCAGAGTATCCAAGTTGCAAACAATTAATAACGGTTGCGTGGGTATGTAGGCAGCAATGCAGGCAAAACATTTTATCAACGATCTCACATTTGGTATTTCATCATTTTGAAGTTTTTGATCATTGTGTAATGTCACGTAGCCTCACATGTAAGTTGTTTATAAAAATGGAAGAAATTTCAATATGTTTACTTACCCTTTCACGAATTCATTTTACAATTTTCACATTCTTACTATTGTTGGAATAAAAAAACATTGCACAGGTGTGGGCCAGATTAACATATGATCAACAACTTTGACTGTTTTGAAATACAGGAATGTCTTCTCTACAGGAAGGTAGACACCTCCATCCTTTTAATAACCCATACCCTAATTAGAGCATTAGAATGCGACCAACAGGGATTTTTGAATACAGAAGACTCTTTATGGAGAAAAGAAAATTTTTCCCTGAAAATTTGTCCAGTTGAAAAAAAAAATTATGAATGATTCCTTGTGGTTTGCAGTTGTTTTCTTTGCTTTTTAATTTACTGTCCCGGAGATTTAACCTAATATCTTGATATCTTTCATCTTTTAGTTAAAATTCACTCATGGTATAATTTGTTACATACTACCAAAACCATGTATAAATTTAAAATAAATTAATTTTATTGTTTGCAAACATAAACAATAACAATTACAATAAACGGCATATAATTCATCACTCTATTTTGTAACAGAAATAGTTTTAGATTACATTTATGAATTACAAAGGCCGGGAAGGCGGGAATATGGTACTTTGGAGATCATTCTGGAGACAGGAATAGACGATGAGTATAAAAAAATAATTGATGTTTTTTACTTTTTCAGACAGGAGGTTAGAGAGAGTGAGCAACATATCTAATACCTTGACTGGGTATTAAGTGTTCGACGGTTGTCACACCTATTTAAATTGTAAGATGAAAAATAATAGTATTTATTGTAATGTCTTCACTGAAGTGACAATTACCGTCCAGTTATGATACAGATATGATTCTTTTGGGCTTACTAATCTATTTATGTTGACACATGGTTTGAATTTAAAAAATTTTTTATTATTTTTTATTTGGAGTATCGCAGATATATTTTCCAATTGTTCTCCAAATAACCATGAAGCATTTGTGGTTCCTGTTGAAGATCTGGTAACCAGTGGAACCTCTTCTAATAACTATTTCAGTGAAGGAAGAAACACTCGAAGAAGTGAGTATCATAAGCTGGTATCGACAGCAACATAAATATGTTTTTCTATACATAATTTGATTATTTTGAGAAGCGTATTTTAATTTCTCTCTCTTTCTCTTTCTCTATCTCACTCTCACTAACTAACATTAAAAAAAGGCAATGACATTCAAATAAAAGAAAGAACGCACACTATCTTTGGACTTCTTATAGTGTTAAAATCACAACCGGATATTTTTATCCCATAAATTATGGCCAATGGGACTGATTATAGGAATAGTAGATTGTTCTTCAGGATATTTATATAGTAGAACAGGTACACTAGTGAGGATTTTCCAGGGTATTTTTTGGTCTTCCCATGGGACTCGGAAGCATCATCGTTGCTTGAGCGTTGACACCGTGGAAGTAACTTCCTGTCTTCGGCTTGAGATGTCTGTTGTTCGTTTCCATATGAACTATTTTCATGAACTCAATTTGACCGGCGAGTTTTTGTATTTCCTCCTGGAAGTCAAATGAATTAGTTTCTTATCTCAGTGTCATGGAAAACATTGGACAACAAAAATTTGTTAAACTCAGTTGGTAAAAAAACAGAGAATTAAACCGAAGGAAGTCAGTTGCCTACAAAAGGTGTTACTTAGACGTATTCACGTAATGAGCAACATTTTATGAAAGCCTGGGACCAACTTCTTGTGGTTTTAGTCAACTGGTTGTATTTAATTATTTGTAGGTTGGGGATAAAAGAATGTGTTTGATGGCCCTATTACCACTGATCTGGGACCTTGTACATTTTTCTATGTTAGTGAAACTGAACAATTCTAAAATATTTAAGTTGAATATGTTACAAGTAGTAATCGTTATGGTGTCTTGACGTTACACATTATATATGCGAACCAATGTCATTCTCTTATCCGAGCAGTTTTATCCTGTATGTTTATCATAAAATTCATTGGCATAATTCGAAATACATCAGACTTATGTAACGGTGCCTGATGTTTTAGTTAAAGACAATAGACCACTCAGTTAAACTTGTGAAAATCTTACATAAGTCGACTGCGGTCCCTCGAGTCGTAACTAATCGTTACAAGAAATTTTAACAAGAAATTTTAGGGAGCGTAATAATAACTTGTTGTAAGTAATTATAATTACTGTATGTATTCTGCAAACCTTTAATTCTTCGTTCTCCTGGTATAAATCCGCCGTTTCCTCAGGTGCCAGACCTATTCCGTTCAAAGAAAACGAAGCTGTCACTCCCCTGGCTCTGGCCCTGTTGTCCCACTGATCGCCTAGTCCTCTCCATACTCTAGCCACCTAAAGCATTAAAAACGGTCGTGAGTTTTCCGTGAGACATCTAACTGAGCTGCATTCTATGAAAATGTGACACTGTAATGAGTGCTTACCTTAGGCCCGAACACCAACGCAACTGTAACAGATGTACTCAGTTGCGTTCTTATAAAACCCAAGAGATATTTAATGTCAGGCCCGGCTTGTGGGAAGATTAATATGCTGAAATTAAATAGTTTTTGTGAAACTTGTCATTCACAATAGGCATAATTTGCGATTAATAAAGCACTCACTGAAAGGCAACCATAGCTATATTTACAACAGCAATGTTGTAAATAGCGTAGCTGATGAGATGAGCCTCATTATAAAAAGACTCAGCGTTTCGTACGTTGTAGCAAACTTTAATGCCCCATGCAAGGAACAAAACCTCACCTAATAAAAAAATTACACGATTAGTTCGAATCGAAGATACAGGAAAAGTGTTTTTTCCAGTTACCTTTGCTTTACCTATGGCTATACTATGATCCCACCAATTAAAGGTACACTGCTTAAACCTCAATCCACTGCTGTCTTTTATTTCTTCGGCATCAGGTGGATCGCTGAGTGTCCAAGCGCCCAAATATATGAGCATTACGAGTAGTATAGGAAACATCCACTGAAGAAGTTGCTTGTCCGTCAGCTTGACTTTATGGGCCGATTTCACGCGGTACGTCAGCGACACTCTGCAAACAGACGCCAGCCTGAGAAAACCTCATAAAACATAAAGCGCTGTATGTTTATAATTAATCAAACTCATAATACGTCCGCCCAGTTAAGGAAACTACTCGAACTGAATAAAAAAATCCGGCGGCAAACCGGGCGACACGTTTTATTTGTCGCACATTTAAGAGGTTATTAATATGGAATGTCGGAAAGCTGTTTACTTGAAACTTTTCCGTTCCGCCATTATCGTTTCAGTGCATCATTATCCTTAATTTTATTACCCTTCGGTCGGAGGGTAATAAAATTTCTTCACAAAATAAGGGCTGGGAATTTATTCGGTACTCAACGGAACGCCCGCGTTAGTTCGATAAAACGCGTAGGAATACCTAATTATAGCGTTCTACGTACTGACACATACAGATACACACATTGTCATTCTTTCAAAGCGAAAGGCTTTACTTTTTACCTCCATGTTTTCATGAGTAGAGCCGTGTAAGTGATACAGAAACCTAAATGGCGACTCCATTTAGTCGCAAGACATGAGTACCTGTCCAAAACCGGAAAAATGGCGGCCATCTGGAAAATGTAGGATAATTTTAAACTTAATGCTGAAAATTATACAATTAGTAAAAAATTATTTATAATAGAAATTTTTATGTCTGCGGCCCCGAAGCTGAAGAAAAATATAATTGTATTTACAAAATACAGTTCTCAGAGGTTAAACAAACTGAGAAGGCCTTGGCATCGTGCGTAAAGTAATCGTCTCGGGAAACATCTATATCTCAGAGTCATCTTTAATAGTTTTCTGCTGAAGGGAAATTAGAATTTTCTACATTTCAGTTCAGTGAGAAAATTCAGCATAATTTTTGTACACTGAAAAGTTTATAATTAAACGTGTGTTCCTGTGCGTGTTTGAACTTGGCTTAACCAGAAGAATTTTGAAATTGAACAAGTGAACAAGACTTCCGAACGAAACCACAGGATGGAGGAAGCAGAACAACTAGTGTAGAAAAAGAGCAAAAAAGGAGGTAGAGGAAGGAGCGATAGAGTATAAATTCTTGAACATAACAAAATTTAGTAATTTATTTTGTGAGGTCTCACCCTTTTTGTTTTTGTAGTTTTCGTCCATTATTTAACTTTGACTTTTACCAAATTGTGTATACATCATTCCTCTAACGTCTGTTACATACACAATAATTTGCATTGTAGTGAAATGTAACTCACCTCTAAATACATAATGGCACACCCCGACAAAGTAATTGCTAGGAAAATTGGACTGGCCACTTTAAAAACTTTGAGCCTCCTGTGCCTGAATACGTAGCATACGAGTGCGAGAGTGAAAACAACACAGAGCAAAGAAACTGTCAGCAGAGTTATCCTAAAAGATTATAAAAAAATCATATGCCAAGGAAATTTCCAAAAGAACAGTTTAAAAATTCGAGAGAAGGAAGTTCATTTTCTATTGACATATCAGATGACAAAGTCATGAACTTCTTCTGAGAGAGTTTGCGATGATGGGTACTCGACTACCCATCTAAGTGTTACTTATTTCTCTTTTGTAGTTTCTATTTATCATAAATTGCACTAACGCTCACTCAAATTCACTGATTTTTTATATCATCTTGTCAATTTGTTTTCTGTTAGTACCATGTTTATTTTACCGGAAGTCTGTCTCACCAAGTTTTCTCTTTTTATTAATTTTATGTTATTGCTACTCATTTATTTAATTACATCTCAGATGTTGGGCATATTTGTTTGTAACTTGACTAATAATTTTAAGTTCTGTTTTTATTCTTCTGTTCTAATTTTTTTACAACCTTCTTCATTTCACTTCGTTCTATCCGACCTGTAGTCTTCCTTGACGCAAACTTCACTCTCACTACACTAATTTCAATTCACACTCTCTCTTGTCATTTCTTGAGTTTCTTACCTGAAAGGCCAGTTGTAAAACGCCAGACAGGGTGAAGGATCTTGACAGCTGTGACAACCTGGAGCACATTTATGACAAATAAACGCTTCGTCATAGATGTGACTGAGACTTTCCTTTTTTTCTTGCCATGCAGCTGTAAGGTTAAAAGAAAATGTAATATTTCTCTGAAAAAATCTATTTAAATTCCGTCAAAACAGGACAAACCTTCCACCAGGGTTCCGTTGAAAGGTTCCTTTTTTCTTGCGTAGAAACCTGGTCTGCAGACACATTGATACCCGCCTCTTATCCAACCCGATCTAAGTCTGCTTTTGCACTGATAAAAAATAGAGCTGAATGAAAAATTAATAGCATATTGACAGGAACACATAACAGCAATTCAAGTACTATATTTTGACATTAGGCAGAATGTTACGTGCCACATTACACATATATACATTTTTGAAAGCTTAACTGTAATCTCACTGCTTTTATGAAAAATGCAGAGAGGATTTGTATACAGTTATGTTATTGAACATAATCAATAAACCTTCAAACGAACCGCGTAAGCTACTACTAAAGGAAACGAGTACCTGAAGACCTACGTGGGTGAGCTTCACTTTTCCGACAAAATAATACATATGATATGCCTTTATATTTGGCGTTGAAAAACTCTCACGCAATACTAAAAATTATATAGAACAAATTTAATATATATTATTCAAAACGAGTAATGGAAATCTGAGGTTGGGCAGTAAAACACAAAAGGCTAAAACGAGTATAAAGGAGAGAATTTGCAAAAAGTATTCACGGGTAATTGAATGTAATATGGTTATGAATGCTTCTAAGAAAGTGGAAGTCAAGTGACGAAAAGAAAAGGCTTAAAAGGGTCACTTCAAGTAATAAAACGTATATTTCAGAGAAGTAAATTTCGTGATTTTTCTCTTTAAGCAAAGGGATCTAAAAAAATTCTCAAAAAATGAGACTGCTAAAATCAGATGACACTCCTTTGGGATTCTGTGGCTGGGAAGTTGAACGAATGTGAAGGCTTTCACGGTCGATCTCAAATATAAAGCCTACGTGAGAATTTGATTACAAAGTTATAATAACCCAACATTTAAGTTCTTGATCAATTTTAGTCATTAATCTGCCTCCTTACCTCTGACGTGCTGTTGTGGCATTTGTGTGTTCCACGAAATATCTCTATTTCTAATTCCGAATTGACTGTGTATTTTGGCTGTTGGTCGCACTGATTGATTTGCAAGCCGGAAACGTCGACATCGACGCTTAGGAAACCTTTTGCTCTGAAATTTGATCAAGTAATTTTTGAACCAGACTACAACTTGAAAAACTGAGAAAACCTGCAGTACTGGAACAGCGGTATCCGAAATAAAACGAAATGCTCATTTGTGTATTAAAAATGGTAATTTTAAATATGTTGCAATTAAGTTACGTTGTCACTGAAATTGAAAATTTACTTCATTTTTCTCAATTCATTTGCTTCGAACCGTGACAATTCAATTAACCCAACAACCCCGTTGAAAATGTACAACTTCGACCTGCAATTTTAGTTGATTTAAATTATAGATTTTGTAGGCACAGGAAATGGAACGATAGGAGTAAGCTTCAAGTTCGTCAAAGAAGTTTGATGATTTAGGAGACGGAGCATCCTCCAAGAGTAATTCGTCGGATACTATTTCAAGTAGGAAAGTCCGTTCACAAAAATTGGTGGAGACCAAAGTAATCGAGCACAGAAATGATGTAGACCCGGTCGCACAATTTTTGGGTTTTTACTAGGACATAGAAAGTAACAAAGAGTTATTGTTACAACTCTTCGGATGGAAAAAAGGTAAGAAAAAGAATGAAACGAAACTCAAAAGAGTTGAGGATAATTAGCCACAAAAAGGATGCTCGAATGAGAGTAAGCAATGGACCGTTAGAAGGATAGAAGAAAAAATAAAGGGTCAATGAGCTGCGCGTGTTTGATGAGGCTTTGAACGAAGTAAAAAAAGGAACAAAGAAAGAAGAGAAAGAAAAGACATAAAACGAGTGAAAGAAGGAGAAGGAAAACCTCTCAAGACTTAATTAAACATATTCGGGTGAGAGCAGTAAAAGCTAAAGCTCCGAAGTAACGTTTTATTCTAAAATCAATAATTAAGACATTTGGGCTGACATTCAAATAAATTTCATCCCTTTCCAGGGGTTGGATTTGCCTCAAATTTCAGCACACATAAACCACGCCAATCAGCCGTTGCCATCGATAGAAAGGCGTGTTAGTAATGGCTTCTACTGGAACTGCTTAAAATAGAAAATCCAGCGGTCAGAAACTTAAGTCTAAGCAGATATGACCACAGGAAATGTACCGTCTTCAATAGAAGTGGAATCGATAGGGACGTAAGAATGTTAACACCTAGACGAGAGAGCCAAATCGGCGATTGCATCGATGTGAAGAAGTAGTTCTTCCTCTGCAACATCTATTTGGTCTTCTACCTGGTCTCCCAGCTGAGCTTTGATTTTCCAAACTAGTCTTTCCCAACTTAATTTCTTGGTTTGCAATTTCCTTTGTAATTTGTTGCTACTTAAAGTATCCTCTCAAGTTAAATGCAAGAAGATGTCTTGTACAATTGACGCCTTACCTCAGAAATTTTAGATCCAATTTAATTCCAATCATTTAATTTTCTGTTTAAGCTTGACGGAATAATATCAATCAACCATTAATCAACCATTGACAATTTAAATTTTTTTGAGTACTCCATTTTCTTTGCATTTCTGTTTATAAACGATAGAATATTTTTAAAAATTCTTTCAACTGGTTTAATTATCTTGGTTTGGGAGTAAGAATTAAGTAGATATGAATGGCACACTACATATTTTGTACTGCTTACGTACGCGTGTCTTCCTGTCGGCGGAACTGGCACACTGTACGAAATCAGCCACCTTCTCGCTGTGCAAGAATAGTAAGGAAATGTCCACCATCCTTTGTAGGAAATGTTGGCCGGGCTCGCTAAGAATTTAGGCGGTCTCATTGAACTTGTGTTTGAATCTTCGTACCACGGGTAGTCCTGATCAGGTCTGGCACCCTGCTTTGGGTCTTCTTCGAGTGCTCTAACAGGACCATTAACTTCAAGAAGTGTGACCGAGTTGGTTCCCTTGGGAGTCGACGGTCGTCGCCACGTCACTGCAGTGATGACATGCCCAGAGGAAACGTTCAGAGATAGAATTCTCGAGGCGAACACTTTCCTGTCTGAGAGTATGAGGCTCTTACTGATGGCATCTAAAAGTCCTGAAAGGGATTAATCCATGGTTAGTTGGAATCATCACCAAGAGTGTCACTTGGAAGTCACTTGCTCACCGCTATGATGACCGACACCCAAATCCTGCAAAAGCAAAGCCGCCATGTCTGCTTTTTGACGAGTTCCTTCAAATCTGGTCGTTTGTATTTCTACATATAGGGTCTTGTAGTTGTCGGTGACGCAAAGAGAGCCCATGTTACCAGTAGCCACGTCCTGAATTACCGATAGAGCTGTCTCTAAGTCCTGTAGATAAAATACACAAAAATATTCGACTCGAATCACATATTTCTTTTAAAAAATTCCAATTTAAAATAAAAATGTGTTAAAAAATAACACGTAATGTAACAGTCGTGTAATTGTATTTATTTAGATGCGAAGGTGAGAATTTCAAACGGAGGGTGGCAACAGCCTGAAATGGAAATTCAAATTGTATTTTGCTCTCATTCAGAATTTTCTGAAAACTTACGTCTTTCATAAGAGACGCTCTTGCATGTTTTCCATAATAAAAATGAATACGTTTTTTTATGACCGTGTGGCATTGTGAGAAATACGAAGTGTAAAATATGCGTTTCGGTTAACGCAACCGAGGTGTACGAGGAATTGAGCTTAAAAGAATTGAGCTTAAAAGCTTCTTGCATACTAATACTTTTTTCTCATCCGTTTGCTCGACTTAAATCAGGTGCTTTGCCGTAGTATTTTCATGTCAGGTCGTTACCCTGTGGTAGTTTAATAAAGCTTCGTTTTCAGTTGGACAGAAATCCACAACTACTAATGGAAAGATTTTTTTTACTTTGAGACTTTCACGAAAACGTCATTGTGAATTGTAATAACGCGTTAACATTATTACATCATTTCATTTCAGTTATTGAAATACAAATTTGTTAATGAATATTCAACGACATTACTCTGTCGTAATTGATATGAACCAAAACTAGATTATTGTACGTTAGTATTACTGTATATTATAATTATATATATGTATATGTGTATATGCGATAACTTTCTTCACGTTCGTTCACTTCATGTTCACTCTGATGTTATATATTAACTTGCAAAGAATATTAAATTATTAGGGTAGTAATTTAACTTGATTAATGTTGTTAAGTCACTACTGCTACCAGGA
This sequence comes from Polyplax serrata, assembly GCA_037055365.1. Taxonomy (NCBI): domain Eukaryota; kingdom Metazoa; phylum Arthropoda; class Insecta; order Psocodea; family Polyplacidae; genus Polyplax; species Polyplax serrata. Next base: position 759,797 of record JAWJWE010000036.1, on the reverse strand, counting down.
GAAAAGTTACCAATACAATACCTACTACAATTAAGATTTTATAGATGTTTGGATGTATTGAATCTTTCAATTAGAAACTGTCACGAATGACATAAACTATAAATTTCTAAAAAAAAAGTGTTTCGTGATGCCGAAAACTATAAAATATTTTAATTTTATATAAAATTGAGAGTTTATCATTTACCATACGATACCCGATGTCCTTTTTACCGTTCAACGGGTACCTCCAAGTCTTACATTATAAAATAAGGAAAAATTCAATTTTCCACAGGTTTCTGGTTTCTGCACGTTTAAAATTTTTTGGTCGGAAGAAGAAGAAAAACCAATGGCGGGACGAGGGAAGGAAATGAAATAACTAAAATTTCGGTTTTTCTGCTTAAACACGGGCGGCGAATCCCCTCCCCATTTTACATCATATCTGGCAATTGAGTTCTTCCTTTTCGGATTCCAAAATGGCGCAAAAACATCCATCATTCAAAGGAGACGATTCAAAGGTAGAAAAAAAAAGAAATGATTCTTAGTGTACTTTGTGACGTCTGCTGTAAACGCATTAGCACCAATAATGTTGAAAAATTCGAATTCTTCTGCTTCGTTTTGCTTTTTTCTTTGGGGTTGAACGGGGGTTGGGCGGTTGCCATCCCTCCCAGGGGAATCTGCCGAAGGCTCGAAAAGGGCACTTTCCTCGAATTTTCTAATTAAAAATTGAATTTTCAAAACGACAATTTAATTTCTTTGTCCCGAGGAGCAATTAAATTTTTCCTTTCAACTCAGCAACTTTGCCTAGTAGATGTAGACTGAACTTTGCGTTTGTTGAACTACGCAATGTTAGTCGAGAACTAAACTAGTATTCATATAGTTTTACATTGCCAAATAATTCTCCTTGTTGTTTGGTTAGTTTGTCTTATTTTTTTTTATAATTATTACTCTTCTAATTTTTAATATTTAAATTTTAATTTAATATAGTTTAAAAAGGGGGCATATAAAATCAGTCTGTTTCATTGTTTAAATGATCTAAAAATATCTGAAACCACAAATGGGACTACAAAATTAAAGTTAAGCATTAAACTACAACTATTTCTTTGAATGATACCTCACTAGAATTATCACCCTTTTGCCGTATTTAGTTTTAGTTACTTTCAATTTTTGAAACAAATTTATTATTATCGCATTATACCAGCTGAATTTCACACTTTTTGAGAGCCACAAAAATCTATTTAGGTTGAACGGCTTTCGAACTGCTTTTGAAAGTTTTCGTGACTAATAATTTGTCCGATAAATTTACATACCGGCATTTCCCTCTCTTCTAATCGTAGCTTAATTGTATCCCACGTAATAAGTTTAACAATTTTGCTGTCTGATTATGGAATGACGGAGCATATTGTCATGCCCTTAACTATTTATCAGAATAAAGGACACCCCAAACCGCCGTTGAATCTTCTGTTTGCTCTTTTCTTACTGCCTTATTCATCTTCATCACTCATCTCATTTTCCACAAGTACTAATATGGTGAGCTGTCCTAAGAGGATCCTACAAAATTTACTCTAATTATGTTTCATCCTCAAGTTTGTTTTCATAGTGAAATTTGAATTTTCTCTCTTGCTTCCTCCTTTTTCTGCGCCCTCACATATTTTTTATTTGTTTCCTTTTTGTTCCTGCCTCTAAAAATTTTACATGCCATTTTATATCCAGTCAAAAGTAATAAATTTAGTCATTGTGTTCAACCTGCTCTTCTAAATTTTATTAAATTATGGCAGTTATTTGCTTGTTGGTTCTTTTAAATATCAATACTAGTAACACGTACAGTTTTGACTAATAACTTCCTAAGGAATTGACAGTAGGCAACCCATCAAATTTCATGTGATTCGATTCTTTTAGTCATTGTTAGTGCAGCAAAATAAGATGTTTTTTTTTTCAACTGGAGGGTCATCATACTTGTTTTAACATTATATAAATTATAAATCTATAAATTCAGTATTGACGATATAACCCATCAAATATAAAACTCTCTCCCGGGATTTGGGTACTCGGCCATTTTAATTAGAATGTTTCGCCGATTGAACTTTGAAACTTGTAAAATGTTCAATATCAGTAAGTTTGGTAATAAATTTAAAACAAGCTTCACTGCTTACAATCGAGGCACCACCGAAGAATAATCTTAAACATAACGGGATAAAAAAGAGAACGGTGGAAGTTAGTGGTGGCCAAAACCAATCAAATGCTACATTATAAATTATGTGTTTCTTAATTAAGAATCATGAATTCTAACAGGGTTAAAGGTTGAGCAAGTTTACAATTTGGTAAAACGTATATTAATGTTTGTAGTGTGTTGGAACGTAAAACGCGCGTGAGTAAACGAAGCAACGGACCAAAGTAAGGTTGAAGGAAACTTAATTAAAATCGAAATTCAATTGCGCCGATTGAAGAAGTAATCAATGACCAAAGGATCAATACCCACCTTTCTTGAAATTTTCTCCCTGGTCGCGTAGGACAGTAGACAAGGGCAGAGGACACTCAGAACAACCAAAGTGAGTGACCTCAGGAGCCATAGTTTGCCCATCACTCGTCTTCATTGGTCCTGAAAAGGAAACGAAATAAAGTGAATTTGTCAAGTGAGAAACCCAACTCTTTCCGGTTCTTACCAAAGTTTTTAACCCAAAAATTTCAAAGAGCTGAACTAGTTGGTAGTGAAATTTTTTACTTACAAAACTGCCTATTTATAGTAATTTTTATAGTCAAAAAGTTAATTCTGTTTTAGTCATATCAAACTTATTCCCACATCCTAGGCAACCTAGACATAATCCGAATGGACGTGATGGGAAAAATAGTTAAACCAGATGTTGGATAATTAAACAAGCAGTTTTTAGGGCAGGAAATTCAGCTACTCTATCTAGAAAATCGAAATGTATGAAATTAAGTTTTTAAAAACCAACTTAATACAAAAATAATTATGCATAATCTCTATCTCTGGTGCTGTGATACAATGTGTTCATATTAATGGAGATAATATTTTTGTTTACAATTATATTTTTTTATAGCTACTGATACTGCACCGTTAATGTGGAAACAGCCTATCACGTCAAGCGGTACAAATGCATTAATTTTCTAAAAAATAGTGTATTTCTCTGTAACCGTATATTATTTATCTTACATTGAATCCTACAGACAGTAGAAACATGTTTGTATTGTGATATGCGTACATTAAAAAAGAATGACTATAAGTTAATATTTACAATGACTTTATATCTAACCCTGACAGTTGCAATTAATAAATATTTCATAATGTCTCACAATTACACACCAACACACAGTCATAATTCATAATTCATAGTCAAGCGCACGAAAACAAGGAAATTTATTTTCTATTTAAATTATAATTTTTTGCCTCGAAACTTTCTTTAGAATTAACGTTTCTGGGGTGTATCCTGTGTTTTTCTATAATTTTCCAGCAATTTTGATATCCTCCACATAGACGTTTTCTTCAACCTCCATCATCCATTCTGGAAGGTTGTTTCATTAAAAGTAATCCTCTAACGAATGGAAGAAAGTAAAAATAAAATACAAGTTATCTCATTAATTTCTCCATAGCAACATTATATGAGTGAATGTACAAGAATGAACATTTAATTAACAACTGCCAACTGTAGAGGAATTTGTTGGGGAAAAGGAAAAGAACAGGAACGTTCATAGCAAACGAGTAGTACCCATCTGACGGTCATTATTTATACGTGACGTTTTGCAGTTCATGGCGAATATTCAACTAAGAAAATCCGTTCGATGCGACTTACTAAAAATTCAAATGAAAAAAGTTTTTTTACTTGACTCATTGAATTCAATTGAAAAAAAAACCTTGCGACCCCATAAATACACACATGAATTTTAAAATTCTCTTTTTGTTTCCAGGCGATTCTACAACTGTGGTTGTGTATTTTCAGTTTTATTTATTTATTTATTAAACAAGGAAGTCATCCTATTTGATTTTACTTTCATCTTATTCCGTACCTTTGGAAATGCTGAATTTCCAGGCCTTTCTAAAGGGGAAAATTGTTTTACCACACTTACACTTTTTACCTTTTCACACCTTTGAATTTTCCCAATTATTTGTACTCTTTGTTATACTTATTAAGCTTTTCCCCCTCTCTTCACTGAAGTTGATTTTCCAAAACAAAAACAACCAGTGAAGCAGGAATTTTATGCTGCACTTTGATAGTTGTATCCTAAAACTCTATGAATTTACGAGAATAACGGAAAGAGAATGGCTGGCATTGACAAAAATAGCCCTGGAAAACCTGAAGGGAAATTCGAAAAGTTCCGCTCTCTTGTCTCTCTCTCTCTCTCTCTCTCTCTCTCATTTTCTCGTTGTTGTGATTGCACGAGAGAGTGAGAAAAATTTATTAGTGTTTATTTAAAGAACTTTTATTACGAAGAATCAATAACATTATGTATACCTGTCAGCCTGTAATTTATTTCTAGCATAACATTCGGTAATGTCACGGTGAAGTAATAACTTTCGAAGCAACAAATAACAGTTACCGTTCGTCACTTTAATGACAATGACAAATTCAATTTGTGTCATACCATGTAAGTCTTAGTAACTCGGTAGACGCTATGAGACACCCATAAAATAATGTAATGCGAAATTAAGGAGGAAACATTTGTGTCAAAAATCTGCAGTGTAATAAAGGAATGTTTGTATTGACTCTTGCCCTTAATAAGGCAAATATGTTATTAATTTTATGATAAACTTGACATTAATTGAATTTAGCATGAAATAACTTTTATTCGCACCATATTATTTATATAATATTCTGTACTGCGGCATGCAAGCGCTGTAAATCTCATATTCTTATGCACATATTTACGTCAGAAACTCTCCAGGCCGCATTAGTTGAAAACTCCATCGTTAGGTCGGAATAGTAAGATACAAGAGGCAGTTAGCTTCAACAATTGTATTCTAATATCGGGTTCACACAGAATACTCTTTTATTAGAATTAGTGTCCTGAGCAACACATCCTTCCAATCGCACATTCTATTCTATTCTGCTCTTCGTAACATTATCATACTTCATACTTTGCTGTTCCGCCATAGAGCACACCAGTGAACTGTCTCATCTAAGACCACCCTTTCTATACTGTGTGATCGCCCCGATCCGACATGTATCTATAAAGTTAACAAACACATTTTGTTACTCACAGTTTTTAAATGAGTTTCTAGAACTAAAATTATTTTATATTTTTAATATTATTAAAGTCTGTGACATATATTATATTGCGTATTGTTTTGTATCAATAGAGGCGTTGGATGTGCTTGGAGGAAAAGTTTCAACTACCGTTGCATTGATACGATATTAAATGTTTATGAGCAAATCTTGCACTTTACAATTCGACCTGTTCATTTCATTTTCATTTCCTCGTATGAAAGTTCTTTATCTACTTCGTTACAATGCTTCTTTCTTCCTTTCTTACAATCCTGAGGGTGAAAAGTTCCAATAGAACCTGATTTGAATGATTCTAACGTTTTTCCAAGAGAAAGCGAACTTTTTAGTAAAATAACTTTGTGTTTTCTTTCTAATAAAACGAATGTCACCATCCGAATCCAATATCTCCACGTTTTTCTCATCTACTGGAGTCTTGTTCGGGGTTTTCTGGATTGTTTGCGTGCTGCGGTTTAGGCAGGAGGCAGTAGCGGAATGAAAGAAAAAAAATATGCATTTGTTATTTAACTACAATGTTCAACAGAAAATTATTGTAAGCGGTCAAGCAAAATATGAATCCTTCCCAGAACAAAACTGACTGCTGAGGAAACGATGAATCAGGCTCAATAAATCTAATAAATCAACCACCGAATTATTACGCATAATTAAAATTTTACAACGCAAATTACAAATGAAAATAATGTGAGTCATTTTAAATTTCTTTTAATGACTGACAATTACTCTGATTTTATTATCCTAAATGGACTCCAAGAGGCCTGTAATTGATTCTAAGCTATAGCGTTCTCATAGTTAGACCAAAATCAAATTCAATAAAAGCATTTGTAATCGGAAACTTAACTGTCCTTTTTCCCTATTATTTTAGTTTTAAAACTATTGAATTTGTATTCTTGTATTAATAAAGTAATGGACTGACTTCCGCGGGGAGATATTAACAAATCCGACTACATAGCATAAGCAAAATGTCATGTTAGCAATTGAAGAATAATTACCTCCCACACATACTACACATACTCATCACAGTTAAAAAATTGTAGTAAATTTTTCTGATTTGAAAGGGACTAGCGAGCAATCAAATTAAGTGTTAGACGACCTGTGGCTCTCAAAAATTATTGAATTTGTTTCGCTTAGTAAAGTGACCAGTCAATTTAGGAGGTTCCTCTATTAGTTCACAAACAGGAACTTAAGTGCCATTAACCTTGGTAAACTAAACTTTTGAAACACTTGAACGTTTTGTTCTTGTTCCTCTTTCAACATCTGTCAGAAAAAGCTTCGTCCTATATTGTTGGAGAACTTTAAACATCCAAAGTTTTAAAGCAGTCCCGTGTTATTTCTTTTCATATTATCTTACTAATGAAAATTATACATTAAATATTCACTTATAAATAGCCGAATATGGTACTTGTTTTATTAAATATCTAAAAAACGAGAGTATAATCACGTGTGCTTTACTTAATATGGAGTTGTTTCTTTTGAAGAGACTTGAAAATCCTAATGTTGTGCAGGAGTCTCACATAAAAACCTTTCCGCGTTTGGTTGAACATTTCAGGCTTCGGAAAGCATCACAATATGAAAGTGATTACATTTTCTTCCTTCTTCTCTACTTAGTTACTCCAAATTTTCAGTTTTGTATTTCTCAAATATTTTCTTATCTCTGTCCTCGGCTTTTATCACTGCTTTTTCTTCTCAGTCTGCCAGGTTTCTTTTATCGCTCTTTTCTTATCTTTCTTTCTCCTTCACGTCCGATGTCATCAGTATGACATAACCCCAAAAAGTATCGTATCTGCCACTGCTGCCTCTTTTCAAAAAGGTGTTTCTCTCAAAACGATAAAAATGTTAATAAAATAATTGAGTAAATCTATTCCAACAACTTCACATCACCAAAATTGTGACTGTTTGATTTGTTTCCAATGTTTTTGTCTTCAGTTTGGCCCGAGAACCTTTCAGAAAATCTCCTTGCCTTGTCTGGTGTTCCGTTTTTTGTTTAGAACACAGTTTTGCTTAAAAAATTGAAAATTCTGTCCGTGAACTCCATAGAATGAACTCACCAATTGGAAGAAACTACTAATTACCATTACAGAAATATTACTAAATATTAATAGTCTTTAAATGTGTAATTTTATGTCAGGCCTTGCGGCTAATTTATTATTTGAACCCTTGAAAAATTATAGTAAAAAATTAAAGGCGTTTGATACTAATTTACTTGCATTAATATTCCTCTTCTAAAAAGACTTTGTGACAATTTTTTGTTGAACTTACTATAAACTATGTGAAATATGGTTACAAAGTTATTGTATATTAATATTTAAAATGTGTGTATTAAAATATACATAAGGGATGATAACATTCTTATTTGTTATCTGACAAACATTGAAAATTGAGACTTACTTTTTTACCAACTATGTACCCTGTAAAAAGGACAATTCTAATCGAGAGTTTCTCCAGTTTTTTGTGCAAAGGTCAGAGAAAAATCTCTAGAAAATGACCACAGGTAAAAAGTTCACTAACTGATTGATCTGCTTCCAATTTGTCTCCGAAACGTTTAATTAAACCTGCTCAAGAAGATTTTTTTAGAGTTTGAATTGGTAAATCGCTCGAGGGTTTAGTGCCAGTGATGAAAAACATTCGCCAGAAGAGTTGCCACAAGGGCAGGTGACCGCGAAAAGGCAAGTAGGCCAACTTTTCCCATTTCTGAGAGAACGACTTTCAACTTAATCAGACAGAAAGGTTTCACGAGTCAATCAACAAGTCTCATCAACGACATTTGACGGAAATGTTGGGAGAGAGAGAGAAGCGAATTGACCGAAATGCAAGTGATGAAAAAAAATTCAACATTTCTGGAAAAACGTGACCGATCCAAAGAATAATCTCGCAAGCAAACAAAATTCCTTAAACTTTCTCAAGAAAAAGAATAAAAAGTGAAAGTTTCTATTTACTTTGGTCCTCGAAACTATTTTATTATAACTATTCCGTTATTTGGTGCAAAGAAAACTTTTATTTGGAAAGTTCAAGAGGCAGAAGGTAACTATTTTTTATATCGTTCTGTATAAGTTGGACAAAAAATCTTTAGGTTGAGCTTTTCCCTGAGCCTTTCAACATTTCAATTAACTTTATTGTTCAACGCGAGAAGCAAATAAATGTCTACGTGTGATTTAGACCTTTGCGGCCTTTCCTGTTGCATCAATTATTCACTAATTTCCGGCGGATTACTTCAGAATACCCTTTTCCACTTCTGTCTGACACTTCAGACGGTTTCAACTTCTTGGAATATTTTGAACAATGAGAGACATGAAACAATGAAGGGGACATAGGACAATTAGTAAATATACGAATGTACCCCCAAGCAAATTCACAGCGCTTTAAATTGTGTAGGACAAAGCATCCATTAAATGCTAACTTATATTATTGTTTTACTAACGCAATCTCTTTTTTATTAAACGCAACTCGATTTTAATATGAGAGGTAAAAAATATATATATTTTCTACTACATACAATGCACAAATGTCATATTTCATTTTGGCGACATTTAGTATTATATTTTATTTCTCTTCCGTGACAACCCATACAAGTCGACCTCTGCAATAGCGTTGTAATAATTTACTTTGTTCCTTTTCCTGATTTAAATGAGTCTTGTCACATAGGCGTAACTTCTGTCCCTGAACCACACAAAAAAAACAAGAAAAACCTGTTGAACCGAAGCGTTTTCTCAAAATTTTGAGTTTCTTTTATTAAATACAGTTCCCTCGTTTCATATATATTTTGTAGTTAATATTTATATATTCCGGGGCGACAGAACTGCTAACATCTCCTTAATAAATTTATAAAGGAAGTTTTCAGTTCCTCCAGGGTGACATTTGCTCCTTTCCCGAGACCGAGTTGGTTTCAAGTTGACCAAAACACGAAGGACATGAAATTGACCTGCACGTGTGACGTCCGATCTTTTAAAGTTCAGGTTTCTGTGAAAATTGACAATCATTGACAAACATAAAATTGCAATTATAAATACTTAAGAGTGAAATGCGATCAAAGGGCCCCCGCGTCAAAGACCTAAAATAGGTTTTTGGGAGCTGTGGAGGTGAAAATCTTAATGGTAGGCTAAGTTGTAAATTTTTCAAAAATAGAATTTGACAAAGTTAGCCAAGTGTAGTCAGGTGAAACACGTGAGAAGGCTTTCAAGTGGCAACAAAAGACGAATGTTCTTGTTACTTCTGCTTCACTTCGTCATGTTCACGTGTTTAATGGCAACTGTTGCATTTCAATTTTAGATTTCTTACAAATTTTAGTTAACTTTATTATTACAATTAAACAACTGGGAATTAAGTAATTTATTAAAATATGTCTGTTCAACTTGTCTCATTGTCGGTTTCCTCGACAAAAATTTTATTTTGTGATCCTTCAGTAAACTCCTGTTAATTTCCTTAAGTTTCCAGTTTCTGTCCAGCAATTCTCCGTGGGGCAACTGCAAAATTATTATTAAGTTTTGCTCTGATATTGTGAATTCGGTAATTAAAACTTATTAGTTTTCGTTAAGTAATTAGGTGTAATTAAGCTGCCATCATCAAGTTAATACAAATGCGAAACATGCGAGTAATTAACTGAAAGAATAATTTTGTGGTGGAGCACATGTGGTAACATCCTCTTGGAAGCTTAAAATGATCACCGGCGTCGCGAAACTGAACTTCCACAACATTTTTTAACGTGTTCCTTCATCGAAGGTTTCTGAGAATAACAGCAATCGCTTAAGTAAAAATCAAATGATTTTTACATGTAAATATCTAATTCGTTACAAAAGTAAGTATGTTCAACATAAGCGAATGAATGAATGATTGAATGGATAAAAATGGTTGCCCACATCCAGTCACTGAGACGAAACAAAATTTGGCCGCCGAGGTGTTTATTTATTTAAATTTTTGCTGCCTTAAAGTCCCACAGGAGTTACAAAACTAATTACACTCATTAAGTGTAATTTTGTTGGAATAAAAGGCAGTAGTCTACACGAGATTTTTCCTTTGAAGGTACAACAGTTGTTCTGCTTGAGTTCCTCTGAGGTTTTCCATTTCTACCAACAGAAATTTTGTTTCGCCATTTGGTAAAACTTAAATTTGCTGTGGTTTTTGTCCAAGCCACAATTTTTAGAACATTGACGAAAGTAAATATTTGTACATTTTACGGGATCTAATCACTTAAAATACTTTAGTACTCGTATTTTATAAAATGTTTACTTCTATTAGTTGTATTCCGTTCAAAAGTTGTTTGTGCAGGATGCAACAATTTACAATCCTAGAAAATATACAGTCGTGCCAACGGTGATCATCAAAAACACTAAGGACTAATTTATTAACTCTCCCTATATTGTTTTCTAAATGAAAGATTTATTATATATGAAAACCACTTAGGAAAAGTTTTTAAATCCTTTTAAGGTTTTCGTACAGTTCTTGAGATTTTTCAATTTCAGTGTGACACACGAGGTTCTATCTGTTCTATGTGCCAGAAGAGAATTTTTATAATAAAGGAAAGGGTCTGTCAGGCCTTTTGGTACCGATTTCGTTGTACCTCCCTCACAAGTGCCATTTCCGTTCAATTACCCCAATTCCTTCAGTGACAAACTCAATTACAAACAAAAAAAGGGCACAAACCCTCTAGCCGTAAGAAATGTTTCGACTATTCAATTATAACAATTACTCAAAAGGCGTTGGTCAATTGTATGGCCAGGTACGCCGCTTTAGCATTTCTCAGGTTCGTTGTGCGTCCAATATTTATAGTGATACGTTCGGTCAATAACGTCAATAAATACCGCGTTATGGTGTTCTATTCATTCAATAAATTAATCCTTTTATTAATCCTAAATTAAGACATTAATTCACCCAGGTGACAAATCACAAAATTTCGAGACAAAATTGTAAACAAACGTATCATTTGCATCTCGAAAGTTACGTACACTGTCAACTATCGACCAATGCATGGTGCAATGTTTTACTACAACCTAAAACAACTGTCTTGATAGACAGGTGCAGCTGTTTACTATGACAACTAATAATTGTAGTTTTGCAGTACCCGAATACGTTTTACAGTTTTTACAGTACCCGAATAGACACATTAAATAATTAATTTGATTATAACTTGGTGTGGTGTAATGTAGAAGAACAAAGTAAATTGATTTCAAAAATTACTATTACAAGGTTGCAGGGTGTAGTTTTTACATTCTGACTTTGACAGTTAACAACAAAAAATGTTTGTTTTTTTTGTGAACTGACGTCCTGACAATAGACAAACAGCTTCGATGTCCACCTTGTTGTTTGTTTTCCATCACCAGGGACATTTCCTACCTTTTGATTGATTGTCAGGCTTTTGTCTACAATGAATTTTAATTTCTTAATCTAATTCTCTTTTTCACTTTTGTTTAGTGTATGACTTGCGACACTCGACACGATTTTTGCTTTTTGTCAAGATTGTTTAACTTTTTAAAGGAGAACCATGTAGTTGACGTTGGAAAAAAACATCATTGGATTACTACATGCACAAGACTGGTAAGTTTTGTTCCGTTACCTAATTTTTGTGATTCTGTTGTGTAAAAAAGCTTACATCGTAAAAATTCCAGGACCAACAGATTTTTGAAAAGTGGCTCTGAAAAACTTAATGCTTTTAATAAGTTAGAATCAGAAGTTAATAATCACCTTAAAAAGACATCTCACTTCGCTTACGTCGCTACAAGTTGCCCCTCATTAATTTAATTATATACGTTTGTTCACAAAAATGTTAGTGTAAGTCGCATTTAACAATTACAGCACTTAATATTATAAAAATTAAAGCTTTTAATTCCTTGTCTTTATATTCCTTCGATCACCACGACGTTCGTATTTTTGTGTTTGTCGAGACAACTTCCTCTTAAAGTTAACATTAAAGTATCGTCTACGAAAAAGCAATTTCCGTTTTCAACAAAGCTGAATGAATATCTTCTGCTCCTTCTCTGTCCTTTACCCCCCCCCCCCAGCCCGCCGTGAAATCACCGAAACGGATGCGACACACAAAGTCGCAAGCGAAAGGTTGGATTTTCTTGTATTCTATTCACGAATCGGAAATCATTTTCTCACCTATTTGGTTGCCAGAAACCTCTCTGACACCTGGGCTTAAGTGTCTCCCGTACCGCCCATGTTGAATTCGGCAAGTCTAAGTTGAACTATACGTGTCGGTTTGTCCCATAGGAATGTCCCTGAAACAGACAAAAGGCTAGAATTAATGTCTGCGATTTGTGTGTGCATCAAACATCAATTTGAAAAGTTAACAATTAAATAAGTAATCTCTTGGAACAAAACGCTTTTTGGCGGAAGAGATGAAATTTGGGCAACTCTTAAAATGTCTGATAACAAATAACACTGATAAGAACAGAAACACTGAAACTTCAACATCAATCAAAGCATTCGTTTCAGTTTCAGTTGTGATGTCGTCAAAATGCTTTTGTGGACGCGGCTTTTTACGACTGTCTGTACAAAAATTTATATTTGCCCTAGCCCCCATTCCCCCGTACTGAAATATACAGCTCTAAAACCTTTTATATTATTTTTGAGAATTTTATTGAAAGTTTCAATTTACTTTTGGGATGAGTCGTTCATGTCAACATCAAAATTCAAAGAAATTACTGCCCGACGAAGAGACTAAGAAACTTTTATTTAAATTGAATAATAATACTGGGTGCTTTAATCAAATTTTGTTAAAGTAATACTCAAGTCTACATAATTTCTTGTGTTTCTGCTATGTTGTTCTGCTCGGAGAAGTACACTTTCTTCCTTGTCTGTCACCTCTTTTGACAAAACTAAAAAATATTTACACTTGACATTGGAAAATATCTTCTTTTCAATTGGAAGAGAAATCAGTAAGGTAACTGGAAACTTTTATGTCTTCGTTTCATTCATTAAAGAGTTTCCTCTCTTGGAACTGTGTGTGACCACGCACATCATTTGATTGTACCCACACCATTGTTTTTCATGTGCATGCAGGTACACATTGCATTTTTATTATCCTGATCAAATACACTCAAGGACTTTTTACATTTTTTTATTCTTGTGAAGAATATTGTTTTGTTGCACTCAAGCACTGACAGAAGTTTAAAAAAGAATCTTTAATTTCTAAAGTCTAAAAGAGTCCATTCCTTTCCTGCCTCTCATTCGCACTCTTCTCCAAAAACCACAAAGTAATCGCCAGAAAATAATTTTTTCCTATTCATATCACACAGAATCTATAATTTAAGCCATTATTATAATTTATGTGAAGTTACCAATTTTATCTGATAAGTTCGCACATCTTTCATGGCTTTTCGTTTTGTTTAAATTAAAATTCTGCCAGAAGTGAGCCTCCTATTATTTACTTTATATATGATATGTGATGTTTTTTCCTGAGTTTCGTTAACCACCATAAATTTGTTCCTCTCGTTTCAAACTTGGAAAGTTTAGTGTTTCGTAAAACTACTTCTTCACTATTCAAATAATTTAAAACGAAGGTTCGGTTAAATTATTTTTAAGGTTTAGCACAAAAATGAGGAAAAAATTCAACCACAAAATAGTGCAAAATTCAAACGTTAACTTCTAATTAAACTGCCACGGAGCGAAAGATAAAAAAAGGAGAATCTTTCCGGTGAGTCCTCTAATCTTAGAAAAATTATTACTTTCTTCTATGCAACCGGAAAGGAATTTTAGCGTTGAAAAGTTTCTGAAACCTTTTTTGTAGAACAAAAATTTAATTTCTAGACGTGTCCTTTTTCACCTCCTGTTCAATAACCGCCGTCGGTTTTCCATTGACTTGTTTTTTCTGCTCATTTTATAAGATGAGAAAACACATTATGCAAAAAGAAAAAGAATCTGCAAGTGCTTTGCTGTTCACTGGATGGTTAGAAATAATGAGAATTCAGAAAGGTTTCACAGAGATATACGCGGTGTGCAAGAAATGGTGAAATTTACTATGTCGCAGTTGAAAGTGAATTCAACTTGCCAGTACAAGTTTATGCCGTACATTGAGAGATGCAGAACAATAGATTTTATTTATATTGGTAATAGATTAGGATGAATTATTGAAACTTGTGTTGGATCCACTTCTAAATTGCACTTTAATTTGGATGAGAATGGGTTTGTATCGTATGTGTTCCGTATTTCAGTTATTTCTAGAAGTAATCAAAATAAGTATAATAATATGTAATTGATTGTAATAATCTGTTGTTGTTCATTAACATAAAGCGTCCTTTATAATTAAATCTTTGTTTTTGTGTTAAGCGTAGGCGAAAATTTCACCTGTAAGGTTGTACAAGATGTGTAAAAGATTATTGTACGAACTGTTTCTATTCTTCAGTGCAATAAAAAATTATAATAATACACTTATATTGTATAGCATAATACAATTATAATAATTAAACGTCGATGTGAACGGTTAATTCGACTGGAAAATTTCACTGCGTGCAAAATTGCAGTGATACGAGTACCAACTTCCATGATATGGCTGTTCAGTTACAAGGCCGCAACTCACCTTTCTAGAAATAATGTCAGTAAGAAAATTACACTTAGGTAGGGAACGAGGACGCAATAAACCAAGTCACCCGAAAACAAAAAGCGTAAATGTGGAAAATACAACAAAGTAAAACGAAAAATAATAATGAGAGTGAAGGCAACAGGCAGCGAATATCTAAATAGCGAGAGGATTCAAAAGTTAGGTCAAAGACCTGAGTGAAAATTAAAAAAATAGGCGGAAAAAGCGGAAGCAAATGGGAGAGAGAAGAGGAAGCCGCTTTGTTAGAACGTGTACTTTGTCAGAGGAGACAGACAAAGGAGAATGACGGATAAATCGTGAGGTTAGGAGAAGAAAAAGAGTAGAAAGATGAGCCAAGCCAAGCAACGAGAAAAGGAATTTGTGACGTCATTTCAGGTTGTGCCTCATCCTGTGGAAAATCTCAAAGGAAACCCACAGCACCAGATGATGGTCTGCTCCGCCTCAAAATATTTTAATTTCCTTTGAATTCACCGGAAATAAGTCACACCAAAACGGTCCAGTTTCCCTTCCAAATGATTAAAATCATGACTTATATTCTTTAGGTTTTGGACGAACGAGAACAGAACTAATGAAATTTATGAAAAACTGCTTTAATTTAGCACAATATTTGTATTAAATGAGAGGGAGAAATGTTGTCATTCGACAACGCACACTTTTTTTAATTTTCCAGCCATTACCCGCGGTTTCTGTATTTATATTTCACTGTAACATGTAAAACATTTACAGCATCGTGCTGTAACTATTAATTATCCCTCTGTAAACTCAAATTTTTTCTGAATTTTTAAAACTTTGTTGAGAGTGATTTTTTGTGCATGGTGCTCACATAAAAATAATAGTAATTTATCACCAACTAATAAAGATTCTTTGATTTTGTCAAAAAACTTATGTCAAATTTTACGAATCATTTTTTGTTGTTTTCCTAGACCTTAAAAACGAACATGTTGACACGTAGTTTAGCGAAGTGGACTTTTCAAATCTGTGTTATTATTTGTGAAAACCAAGACCGAGAAAAACTCAAAATATGTGATCGATGTAAAATTGTGTAGAATAAAACATAACAGTTTCAATAAAATTTAATTCTTTAAATTCATGAGGAAATAGAAAACCTGATGGGATTGCAACCATGGATTCACTTCACTTGGCTAGATACTTCCATCGATTCCTCCATCATGTATATTCCCCAAGCTTTTCATGTCCCTCGTGAGCAACGGTTTTTTCCTGAGGACACAACCAATCCTCTTCCTACGAAATAAATTAAACGTTTCTCGCAAAATTTGCGTTTAATGTGCGCTATGTGACACGTTAAATTTGCACCGTGGCAAAAAACCCAAAACGTGTTCGTAAAAAGGTTGAAACCGTTTTGGAAACCGAAAATTCGGTGGTAAAAAACGTAATGGACTCATAAAAATTGGCTGTTTCCTGGGAGGACTCGAAGGGCAAAATTCAACAAGAAATGGTTATGAAAAAGCAAAGTAAGTAGGAAAAGGGCTAAGGAAACAGACGACCGAATGGGGAATAGTAAGAAATACTATTTCGTCTACAAATGTAACTTTCAAAAACTTTGTAGTTGAGATCCATTATCGTTTTGTATTTTCTCTAATTGACAGAACTAAAAAACTATTTTCTACTTGTGAGAATCAGAGATTTATTCGCTTAATAAAACCAAAGCAAATTTTAATTTTTGCACCACACTTGGTACTAATGATGCGAAATTATTACAATTAAAATAGTGTAAAATATTGTAATTAATTTGTCGTGCGGATGAAAATATAAAAAAAATGAATTTCAATTAAATCGCTTCATTTCTCCTGAAGTGCCTTCTTCTCCGATGTTTTCTTTGGATTCCATGAAATTTTATTGAAATATTTACGCATATTATTTTAATTTATTAGATAAAAAATAATAAGTTTTTTAATTTATTTTTTCAAAATATTTAAATTTATGTAATATTTTCCATACATTATTTAAAGTCAATTAAGTTTTAAATTTTTTACAAAGAAATTATTGAACCAGTTGGGATTTTAGGTTGAATTTTTATTTAATCAAAGTGAAAGTGCGGTGTTCTTTATTTATTGTTTTTAAATAGGAATTGTGTGCTTCTCATTTAATCTTTTACTCAACACATAAAGAACAATTTCTGGTTTGTGGTTTATTGAATTCGTTTCGACCTAACCAGATTGTATCTCTTCAGATCCCTAGAAACAATTTTTAACCACGATTTTGAACTTGGCCAACCTAATCGTATCACAATTAGACATTTCTTCAGATAAACTGAAATGTACGTATGTGTTAACTGATGTAATATAAAATGTAAAGCTTCCGTGTGAGAATTTAAGTACACACATATGCTTGTACAGTAAAATATCTGAATCTAATAGTCATAGACAGGCGTTCACCATGTTATCTGGCGTTCATAATGGTTCTATTTTCTATTTAATAAAAATAGAACTCGTATTGAGGTTACCAACGAACTAAGAAAAAAGTAAAACACAATATTTAAATGGTAAATGAAATTACAAAACCGCAGAAAACTTTAATAGGAACAAAATGCCTTTTGTGGTTCTTTTACGTTATAAAGTTGTAAAAATGACAAAATTCTAAAGAAGTGCAGTTGTGAATGGCAAATTAAAAAACGGATTGGGGTGTCCCATATAAATAGCTGAAAAAATGTACAATGGAGAAAAGGCTATTATCGGAGACGTACACGTAGGAAGGAGCCCAGAAATAAAACGGAAGCATGCTATTAACTGAATAAATAATAAATTCGATACATGGTGGAATAAGGGTGATCGAAACCAACAGAAGAAAGCATCCTGTGGGAGAAGTCTGAAGAGAGAAGGAAGGCTGTGGCGAAAACTCATGCGAAAACGCACGCGAACGCGAAATGTAATAAACCGTTAAAGTAAACACCGTTAAATGGGGGATTTGGAAAACTAACGTAAACTTCCGAAGCGTTGGTGGAAGCGGATTTTCACGGGAGATGAAAGCCCTTGGACATTACCTCTTTGTATTGATAGAACTAGGAATAATAGTAATAGTAAACAATAAAAGCAATAAAAACCGATTGTGGTCTTTTCGATGTTACCTGAAATTTGCTAGCATTCAGCGGTTGCCGTAAAACACAATCATCGCGGACTGTCTTTTTCCTTCGTGTTTGGTGGTTCAGAAATAGAAACTTACTTATCTATTTTCCCATAGAGTATTTTTGAATATTCTTGCCTTTGGCAAAACAGAAAATAATTATTTCATTTACTTTCCAAATGCGTAATTTATTAACGCACTCGTTTCCTTTGATTCATAACCATACGTTTTCACTTTTTAATATTCCAACCGAACATATTCCTGTATTAATTGAAATACATAAAAAAGATTAAAAATGTGGCTTATATTCTTGGAAGCAACTGACCAGAATTTAAAGTTAGACACTTAGAAAAGAACCAGAAAGAAGCCTTTACTTTCAGTCCGATGGAACCATCAGGATGTGTGCAAACCTTCCGTAAAAAAAGCAAAAAAAAATTTCCTCAAACAAATGTCGTGCTTCTGATGTTTTCTCTCACCCACACTAAGTTTTATTTAATATTTTAAACATTAGAATAAATAAAACAATTAATGAATCGATGCAACCAATGCCCATATTTGCATCAAAGCCATAGACATATAATTTAGAGCTTTAACAAGCTTTTGGTCCTCCTCTCACCACAAAACAGAGCTTTCTCTTTGCTTATATAAACACAAATTTTAACATTTGGTAAAATTAATTTATATTGATACTCAAACTCTACATATGAAAAGATTAACTTTCCAAGCTTCGAATCGATTGGTTCCAAAAATAAATTCCTTTTGTCAAAGAAGCTTTACTTCGTAGAGTTTTCTATTCCTAGAGAAACCTCAATGTGGTGGGACGCATGAAGGTAACTGTGTCGAGTTATTTGTAGTATTTTACAAAATGATTATTACTGTATTAACTTATATTGAGGGTTGTTTAAACGAAACTTGCATGTGAATGGAATTATGCTAATGACTTTGGTGTTACTCAAAATAATTTGGCACATACAACGGCCAGCACTGGTACTCCTCCAGTGTCCTGACTCTCTGGGGACTTTTGGGTTAAGAAAGCCCTCAAAATCGAGAGAAGAAACTTTTTATAACATCCTCATAACTTTCGGCGTTAACATAACTACAAGATCTGTGCTCATGTAATATTATTAATTTTACTTTGATGCTTCTGAGTTACGACAAACATTTATTTCTCATTTTTCACAAGAGCAGGTTTTCATTCCCCGGCTTCCGCCTTGGCATTACCACCCTTTTCTACCAAATTATTTCCCTTCCACGCCAACCGAGAAGTACCCTGATGTTCCTCTCAATTTCTATTTTTTTTTCATTTTCTCTCTTGAGCTTTTCCCTGTTGAGTTTCCTAAGCATTTCTACTAGCACACTTAGAATAGTATTGGAGTGGACTCAGTGAAAATGAATGTTTAGGTGGCCTTCATTTTCTAAATTCTCTTTTGGGTTAATTTTATTTTACTTCCATTTCAAGTAAAGTAACGATATGATGCAGGAAATGACTCGTTACCAATTTGTATTTTTATTGACGCCACGCGGGGTCAAAACGAGAAGCAGGCGATTATGTAAATTAAACGTAGATGCTAATAATTTAATTAATTGTGACTAGTGTGAAACAAGTAGCAATTCACTGGGAGATCATTCAATTTCAATTTAACACAGTGAGTTATTACACATAAAAAATTGAGTAATTCTTTGCTGTTGTAGAAAGACTTTCGCAGTTATGTAAAAACTTCGTCCGACAGCTTGCACCTTGACGTTGTTCATGTGGTCAAGGAGACAATTTTACTCGAAATGTCTTTCCACACTAAAAAATTTCTAATTTTACCAATTGTAAGAATGCTCGTATGAAAAAAAATTGCACTACTCTGGTTTATTCTGAAAATTGAATAAAAAAATGTGTTTGACAAGTTTGACCAAAAGTAGAGCTTAAATTGTGCCAGCGGCAATTTGTTTCAACTTGGGGTTGAGAAAGGAAAAAGATTCAAATCAAAAATAAAGTTCAAAAAGATAAAAGAAATAGAGAAACTGAAAGAAAATAGATAATAGGTCGATTTTCTACAAGCTGGACCGGTGCCCCGCGTAATATTGAAAGAGTTACAATTCTTTCAAAAGATTCCTTGTAGGAGGATGGCGTCATAAAAGGAACAGTTCAAATGCTTTTAGTCTTTAAGGAATTTGAAAACTGGAGAGTGGAATTGTAATTAAGAAAAAGTTACAGGATCATATGTAGTTGTGTTGTACGACTTCCGAATAAGCTGTTCAATAATACAAAATACTATCCCACGAATGTATAATTGTACTGACAACATAATAATAAGACACATTAATATTGCTAATTCCGAAAAAGAAGAAAGGGAAGATATATAAAGAGAGAGAGAGAGAGAGAGAGTTTGTCGAATGTAAAATACTTAGAAAATATTTGAAGAAAAAGTTCATTCAAGTTATTCATTCTAATTTATCAGTGTTGTTATCAATTATCAGTGTAAAAAATATGATCTGATCTTTCCGGAGCAAAGAGGAAGATATGGAAGATGAAGGATTGAAAAAGAAAGAGAGAAAGAAAGACAAGGATTTGGAATTGTAGATATTGCATGAGACGGATTAATTAATCTCAAGTGAATTCGATCAGTTGAAATCGATCTATTCAGCTCAATAAGTGAAGCAAATTGGGGTAAGTGAAAAATGAATAACTTCCAAAAAGTTCTTTCTCCCCTAAGAGATCTTTAATTTCTTAAATTACAACGTTTTTCGCTAATCACTCGGCACTGCTGAAGTTAATCGTCTGTTTCCTCCTAGTGTATTGAACTCTTCAGAATTGTTTCAATCTGTGCCTGAGGGAAAAGTCTAATAAATCTCAGAGAACCAGAAAAATCATCTGTGACCGTTTATTGAAACTAAAATAGTTGCTCAACTGCCAACAAACAAAGTCTATTAAGATACATCTATACTGAAGAGAGCAAAAGATTTCAGTCTACTATTAGGAAACACTAAAAGGATTATTCCTGATTTTAAACCAAATTTTATTATTTGTAGCAATGTATTCGAGAAAGGTGAAAAATAGAAAAAGTACAGTGCAATGGAAATGTAGAAATAAAATAGATCGAGTAGTAATGACGAACATAAAACAACAATTTAGTGAAGCAGAAGCTCAGTAACAATTTTCAATCATATTTTACTGCTGTACCACTCCACTTCAAATTCGCTAAGCTTCATTCAACAGATCAGAAAAAAATCTCAGTAATAATAGAGAAGCATGAGATTTATTTGACCGGACAACTAGAAAAAATATAAAGGATATCCTCTAGGCGAAAATGGCGGGAAACACTTGATTTGAATAAATAAAAAGAATAATTCGACTGAAGGATGAAAAGTTCAGGGTTTTATCGGAATAAATGATTTCCTATATCTAAAGAAGAAAAAATAAGAAAGACATGATTGTTAACAAGCGTTAATGAAGAGAGGAAACCTCCTGAAGACAACATGAGGTGAAAGAAAACTACTAGTTGACCAGCTGACTAACTACAATGATAAGATATCTATTATGTACAATTTTCAACTTTTTTTCATAAAAATCAAACGCATTACAATAATGTAAAAACTGTAATGGCGACGAATGTAAGACAACATGACGTTGTATGGAAATTTGAAGAATTTTAGGAACAGATAAGGTTCAATGGAGGAAGAAAAAGCAAAGGTCCAGTACTCGGTCCAGAGGAAACTGATGAACAAAGCAACTGACGACAGGAAATGACGTAATTTGCGGTCGAGTGGTAAACGGGAAATTGAAATTCTACTTCCGGTTCCCATCTCAACCAACATCCTTCCACATGGTCATTTTTGTTTTTATCTCGGCTTCTTTTTCTCTTTCATTTCTCTTCTTTTCCATCTTCCTGTTTTCGACTCCCACAGGAATCAAATCAGCTTTTTCCTTCTCTTATTTTCTCCGTGTAAATTGGAACTCTCCACTTGAACTGAACTCTTCTGCATTTCATTGTACTTCCTTTCTTTTTTTCTTTCTTTCTTTTAGTGCTTCCTTTTAGAAACAAATTACTCATTTTCCTCCTTCAGAAACTGCTGTTTTGTCCTTTTCTATGGGTTGTTTACATCTCTTTAACAATTTAAAAAGCGAGTTATTTGATAGGTTTAACAAGAGGTTTCTTTTTCATTTTTATTCGTATTATTCCCCTTGCTTTTCTTTTTTCGCTGATCTGCCCTTAAATTCACATTTTCAATCTTCATTGATGCTTTCTCCTTCCTCTTTCTTTTTTTTCAGGCTTCACACTTCACAGTAGAACATATTTACATCTTTCACTTTTGTACTTTCAACCTCAACTTTTGGCTTTTGGTAACTATGTGAATTATATAACTTTTCAACTTCAAAACCTTCTCCGAATGCCTTGAGGTAATCTTGCCCATCTTGGGTCTACAAGTAAACAGGAAATGTGTTGTAGTAAAGTAAGAACAGGTAATTCATTCAAGTATAAGTTGTGGAACATCAAAAATATTTAAAAGAAAACAATTAATGAAAACCAAAAAAATACAAATGTTTGGTCATTGGTGAACTAATTTGGTGAACAGAAAAAAGATGTAATACTTAAAAAATGTTTGTGAAAACAACTTGAATAAAACTGAACAAAATATTCAAGAAACATTTATATTTCTTTTATGGGGATGACTCCCCAGTGATTCTTGACAGTCATTTTGGTAACAGGCAATTTCTGTTATTTCAATTTCATTTAAGGAATCTCTCATTTAATATGTCTGTTACCTTTAATCCTTCTTTGTTCTTTCTTGAAAATATTTCATCAACTGCTGCTAGTAGAATCGAGTACAGTTGTTTGTGACATGTTTCATTGCTGGAACGATTACAATACAAACATTCGTACGACGAACCTGTGATTTTTACTTTTAATTTTATTTATATGTTTATAAACGATTCTTCTTCAAATTTAAAATTTTCAATTTTCCGTAGTAATATTTTTTCATTCACAAAAATACCAAATTACCGTTGAAACACGTAACATTCCAGAAATTCTAAGCTCGGTCGTTGATAAAAAGAAACAGCTCTAAAATTCAACCTATCGGGAACTGTTAGACCCTGATATTGAAGTAAAATATTGTGATTTTCTTAGCCATTTAAATCGTTTAAACAAAAAATTTATCATTCGAAGGGAAAGCATTTCAGGTTGCCCAGGATGACAAAATGTGTTATTATTTACATTACCCCGTTATATTTTTACACATCTGACAAATAATTTTGTCGTTTCATATTAAGAGTTTGTAGAGCAGCTGAAAAGTATATTTTTCTAAAGTATAAGTTTGATTTTTTAAAACTTCTGACCTTAAATACACGGAACAAAATATACTGAAGAAATAAAATAAGAATGTAAACAACAAAAATAAACATGAAAAAATATAAATACTCAGAGAGAAATAAAATCCAATTCAATATTTTTCTGAACGAGTTTTGTATTTTTCAGAAAAAACTTTCGGTACTGAAGATCGCATTAAAGTCACATTTCCGTTTCCGGTGACCGAATAAGCCTATGTAGGAATTACGATGATAAAAAAGGGATCTTGAGAAGATTCTGGACGGGGGATGCGGTTTCCTGTTGGATATTTTTCGTTCAATAAGGTTTCTGCCAGAAAAATACATTTTTCTTCCCTGCGTTTCCACAGAATAAAACAAATTTCTCTTAGAAACACAGTAAGACTCAGTAAACTGCCGAAGAAACAGTCCTAGAACAGTCCAAATGTAAAATTTTCAAATCAAAACTAATTAAATTTTTATTCTCGTTCTCAGTCGCGTAGTTTTTTTTCTATTAATTTAACCGTCATCTAGTCAGATCATTCTGTCTTTCTAGCTTGTAGTTAAAATGGGTTTAACCCCTAGGTCTATACAAACGATTTTTCCACTTGTCTTGAGGACGCACACTTCACCAGTTCCCACACTCTCAGATCTCGTTAACCCCGGAGAACAACTCATTTTGTTCCAGAACACGTTTGTTTTCCTCATCATTCTCAAGTTCCCCATTGTATTAAATGACCAGTTATTGGATACGTGAAATCCGAACGGTCTTATAATGAATTCTTTATTGAATTGAAACTCTCTGGCCTTGACTCGATGGTGACAATTCCTCATGAAATGATTAATAATATTAGAACCGCACCTCTGGCTCCCTGAGGGTTCATCCAATGTCAACTACCTCCGCGACAGAAATTAAATTTCTTTTCTTTAATAAAAGACTTCGTTGAGACGTGCTTTTCACTAAAATGTTTATTTTTGTTGGGAGTAATTAAACTTTCTGACGTGTGGCAACAACAGGCTAATGTTTTCTTTTTGTAAGCAACTTCTTAAACACCCATTTTCGTTTACTTCCGAAAAAACACTTTAAATCCAAGGAATTTGTTGCGAAATGTCCTGCGGCCCAGGTTTTCTAACTTGTGAAAAAATGTTTGCAATTTGTTAAAATGAGACGGGAGCTAAGAAGTGAGCGTTAGGCAACAGGTGACTGAGTTATTTAGTTGTTTAAAAATTACATTTAGCAGTATTTTCATTTGCTTAGGAAATGTAAAAGTTCACTAGAGAAAGTTTTGGAGTGAAATAAAAATAAACCATAATAATACAATAATTTTAAAATAAAATGAATTTTTTAAGTGAAATGAAACAATATTTTAGAGAAAAGCTTTGAAACGTGAAAATTTGCAGTGAACTATTAATAAACTATTGTTCGCCTGTTAAGAGAAATGAGAGTCAATTTATGAGCAGAGGGGAACTATTTTGATAGTGTTCATAATCATTCTAAACTGTTTTTTTAATCCTTTAATGCAATACTCCTCTACTCAAGGTAGCGTACTCTACAATCAGAGGATACCAAACCATCTCAACAAAGTCCGCAACTGCTTTGCCACTCATTCATACGCTCCACACCAAATAGAAAAAACAGACACAAAATTTAACAAATTACAAACTTCGTAAACTTATGGAAGAAAAAAGACAAGAATCTTAACAAATGGACCCTTAGGCCACATGGAGAACTGACATACAATGGGACGCAAATGCTTACAGGACACGGACACTTTAACGACTTCCTTTGTAAAATAAACAAGTATGACCAAGTCATCTGTGACCACAGCCCCTTCAAGAACACGTCAATTCAATTCTTACGCGGTACGACAGCAGGAAAGCAAGAAATTGATGATCACGTTATGGCTACTGAGTATAGTCAAAAAGAAAGATCGGCATGGGATGCTTTTGACAGGTACTGTACAGCGTTACTAAAATACAAAAAACAAAAAATCTACATATAACATAAGATACAAACAATTTTTTCTACAAAAAAGACAAGTAAGAGACGAACTTCCAAGTACATTAAAAACCAATGTTTTTGACGGTCATTGAACGTGCACAATCAAGGGAACATGAAAAATTTTTTTAAAGTAATGTTGTAATAATTAAGAATTAAGAATCATTAAAAAATTAACAAAAGCAAAGATCTATCTTATTGATTTATGTTGGGGTTAAGCGTCAATCATCCACACTCATATATTGTGAGTAAACTGGCTGTTGGAAGTAATAAACAGTATGAATAGTTCAAGTACATCGGACTACCAATAAGACACAACTTAAAAAAGTTTCAAGTGTAAAGTTGCCTATAAAAAGATATATTTCAGCGGTATATATCGAGGTATACGTTCGTAATCGTGAAGGTTTTTTTTATATGTAACTTTTAGTGCAGAATTTATAATCAGTTCGTATTGCTGCCTTTGGGATTAAAATTCCCCGTGCACATTTCAATTTTAATTGACAATTCATTAAAAATATATTCAAAGAGCCAAATTTCGTAAGATGCGATTCATCTTGTCGCCTTTTGAAATAAATTAAGATAAGTGTGAGACCTAAATAAATGCCTAGATTAATTAACAACGCAGTGAAAGAGATACTGAAGCTCTAACTCTAAGATACTGAAGCAGATTAACTGCTGGTAATAAAACAACTTGTAGTTAAGAGTTGTGGTTTCGAGAAAAATAAATTAGAGGGAACTACGAAAGAAAAACAATAGTAAGGACTTAAATATTATCCATGAATGAGAGACCATTGGATTAACCTCAGTTTTAAATTAATGAGTTTTGAATTTCGTTTTGCAACTTAATTATCAGTTTTAATTAATCAATTATTTAATTGAGCAGAACAGAATAGAACGTCACTGTACTACTAGTAGTGGCAATTTCAATTATTAAAACAGCTTTAGTTTTTTAAATTTCCTGTATCGTTGAATACGTGGATGACCCTTATCGAAAAAAAGAAAATATAAAGGCACTTTCGCTCGATAAAAGTGCGACAAGTGAAAAAAGAAAAAACTAAACTTATTGATTGACAAACTGACAGAAACAGACTAGTAAAGTGAAAGTGTAATTTGTGAAGGAACGTGAAAAATGCGAAAAAGTTCGACAATTTAGTCTTCCTTTTAGTGAAGATCGTCTCTGATCATTACATGAATGTGATCTTAAGAATGTGATCTTGAAATTGTGAAGTGCAACAACCTCAATCAACCCTTAAATGGTTTCTAAGCATCACTACCTGGCTTTCATCATCGAGTGAAAGAGAGTAGTTAAGCAAACATCTCACACCACTCGAAGACGCACTCAAATTAGAGCAAAATTGCTTACAGCAAAAATCAATTAATGTCGGCTGTAGTGAGACGCCCAATTTACAAATAAAAAAATCAAAGATCCAACTGAAGAAGAAGGCGCCAGTTAACTT
This sequence comes from Polyplax serrata, assembly GCA_037055365.1. Classification (NCBI taxonomy): domain Eukaryota; kingdom Metazoa; phylum Arthropoda; class Insecta; order Psocodea; family Polyplacidae; genus Polyplax; species Polyplax serrata. The sequence goes on along the minus strand of JAWJWE010000036.1, from coordinate 733,222 downwards.
AGGTGAACTCGAGCGCGACGAAGAAGTCAACGACCAAACCAGACAGGAATTTTTAAAATGGCAGGAGAAGACAGAAACCTGAGTTACATTTAGCGTAGAAGAGACACAGAGAACAGAAATAGAAAAAAAATTGTATTGGAAAGGAAGACCCCTGTGGCATTCATTAAATTAAATTTTTGATGGGGCAGGCCAAAGGCATTTTGCCGGCCAAATTCTGAGGCCAAATACCATAAGCAGAATAAGAAGAAAATTTTTTTATTTTTCTGTTTTGTTTTTTGGCGGCAAATTTCCGTTTCCGCTAACCGAGGTTTTTCAGAATGTTAGGCGCCTGTTATTTCTGATGGTTGGCAGAAGTGGAAGCTTTGAAAAAAGGGAAGGTGCCCGACGAAAAAAAAAACAGAAATTGTGCTTCACTCAATTCATCATCTGAATGGCGCCTGATAAGTGGAGAAAGCCTTTCACTTTTCACTCAGATATTTTGATTTTCTCCAAAAGATTCAATTCATAATATCTGTGTTACAAAGTATGTTTGCATTTTCTAGACCCACACTATGCAGGGATGATATCTCTACAGCGATTATAGAAATTTACTTTTCGAGTTTTATTAATTTAAGAAATACTTATTTTAAATAGCAAATAGTGTTCAAAATCTAAACAAATGTATGCGGTGTGTGGTAGCAAAGGTCGGACTAGAAGTTCTACATTTTCAAAGTTAAAGCTCTTCTTCGTATTGTCTCTGCACCTTACACTTTGCTGTGTAATATTTGCAACTTGTTTTATTCTGTTCGTAATTATATTAATATGCCTCGGTTCGGTTGTTTGTTTTCGTTGACTTCAACAGATTTTATATTTAAAAAATTTTCTTTTCTTAAAATGAAATCATTTTCAAATGCAAACTATTTATTTTATCTTAACTTTTCGGCGCCACCAGAATTACTCTCACATCCTTCGTCGAAAAATCATTTTGAGCCATGTTGTCTTGCCTTCCAAATAAAGTAAAATTAAAAGGTAAAGTTTTTCTATAAATCACAGAAAAGAAAAAGAATCGACAATGTCGAACGACCTGGCAATGCGAGAAGCTCAAAAAATCGTTTCTATGTCTTTTCCCGGGCAATGGAGGGTTAGCCACAGTTAAAAAGAACTTTTTTAACTGCTGTTTAATTATATAACTGAATTTATGGAACTTCAGCTCTGGAATTTAGAACTGCTCTTGCTGGTATCTTCTTCCGCCACTCTCCAACCAACTTTTTCTTTATTTCTTATTCTTTATTTCCCAAGTTACTTTCTTTCTTCTTTATGTCTTCTTGTCATCTTTTAAAGGTGAAGAATTGAAAGTTTCACTTTCATGCATCTTCAACACTAAAAGTTAAACAATATTAAGTTATTATTTGCGTAAACAATTATGTATTATAATTATATTTGACATGTTTATGATAATTGTGAAGCCAATTTAACCTAAAATTTTGTTACAATATCGTGATGTAGTGATGCTAATTTCGTAGCGCTTCTTGCGATTTTAAGTAGTGTCCATTCTCTATTAGAATAATTGGACGATCAAAGTGGCACATGACGTTAAAGTATCGATTGCAGTGTAGTCGACTATAGCTGATGAAAAAGTTTAAATGAAATAATAACAATGGAAAACAAACAATGAAATTTGTTAAACCAACACTGCAGGGAAGCCGTGATGAAGGCAACATCGGCTAGAACAACAGCGCAATTACGCCAAATCCTTGGAAGTTTTAGGATTCTTGAGAGTGAACTTTAAAAATATTCACTTACTCCTATGCTCACTCATATTTGGTTCCTTTAAGTAGAGACGTCAAAATTTTATTTTTCCCATTGCTTTTACATTCCAACACACTTAGTTTGATGTTAATGATATTCCATGAAACATGACATACATGCGAAGAGTATTTTCCTTGAGGTTTACCTAGGCAAAAGGTAATTTCCAATAGTCAAAGACAATTACACATGTGGAAGGGTCTGGTTAATCATTCAACTCTGACTTTGGAAAATACCAGTTATTCATCAAACGAATGTACAAAATCCTTTTGAAAACATAGAAGAAGAGATTTTTCTTGAAAAATTAAAGAACAGATTTAAATGAAAGAAAATAAGTTCGCTGACAATGAGCAAGAGCCAAATGCCGATGTACAATATTTTCATTTATGTTTTTTCATATTTTGCAATTATTAAAAATGTCTGGAGTATTTCCATGTGCCCTTCGCGGCTGAGCCTTCCAGTTGTTTATGGTTTCTCTTAATAATCATATTACTATACCTATAATTCATTTTCAATTGCAATTCATTCGATTGCAAATAACCGGATTTAGTTGGCGCTTAATTTTTAACTCATTGTTCTGCACATTTTCCTATATTTTGCTCTTGCTCTATATAATCTGAGTCTTCTGCATTTATTAAATGAATTAGTACAGGTGTCACTTTTTTCTACCTTAATATCAGCTTACTATTGAATACGACTATTAATAGTTTTAACTCCCATCCATCCGTACTATTTAGTTCGACGTTTGACATTTTCATTTATTTTCCTCTAAAGTGTGCCTCTTTAATTGTACGTCTCTCAGTTTCTGAATTGCATGCATCAAATAAATGTGGAATTATTCTGTGTTCCTTAATTAATAAAATAAAAATGACTGCCGCCCAATATCTCAAGGGTCGTAACTCATTTTTTCTTATCATTGTACGAATATTTTTTGCACCCATAAAGTTATTATACTTCTACATACCACAAGAACTTTGTTAAGAACTAATTTTCACGTGAATTTATTTAATTTTTTCGGAGAATAACGTTTCGATTTTATGGAAAACATTGCCAAATTAAGCAAAATAACAGCTAAATAAAGAAGATTAATTAGAAAATTAACTCAAAACAAAATTAAAATAGTTGTAAGAGTGGAAATAGTAACAAGATGATAGTGATTTAAAGTTTTGAGTTGAGATGAGTAAGTAGAAGGTAATGGAAAACAACAAGGGCCCAGGGGAGGAACAAGTCGAGACAAAACTTTCCCAGATGATAAAATTTAAACTCTGATTATCAAACTGGTGAGAATCGATTATTTGATACAACTCGACAAATGCGTTTTAGTTTCGGCTTTTGAAGGCTTCGTATTTAACTTTCCAGTTAGTTTGTGATGGTTAACTGAAAATGAAACGGAAGATGTGTGAGATTTGTCACAGAATCTGATGGAATTAATAAGGACGAGTGTTCTCCTCGAGCAGGAAACGAAGCAATTATATATTCAAGAGAATAAACTGAATGCAACAACACAACATTAGCAGAAGTAAATAGTATTCTCTGTCGAGGAGGAAACCAGACTTCGTGGTAAATAATTTAGCGCTTTAAACCTTAAAGAACTAGTTCATCTGTTCATTGATAGTTCGATCAGGTGATGTGTATTTTAATTTTCAGAGATTCCCCTTTTTTATTTTTATTTTTATTTTTAGTTTTCCTTTGAAACTTTTCCTTTTAGTTTTCCTCTCATTGTCTGCTCAACCCACTGCTAACTTGAGCTCCTATTGATCCGAACCTGGTGAACCTACGCTCCCATTATTAACAAGTACTTTGTCCTATTCAAACGGATATTGTTAAATGGAAAGTATCAAAAACACATTTACCTAGATATCTAAAAATAAACTTAAGTATAAAAATAGAACAGCCTTACACAAAACGTTACATTTTCTTGTATTCTGATAAACTTAATTTTATTCAGTAAAAATGAGAAATTTGATAGTTTTCTTTTATATATAATCATAACAAGAACTCTATCATAGGAACGTAGTTCCAACACATTCTATTTCTCAAATTTGCGAAAGCAACTTATTGAAATAGTACAAGGAAAACTAGAAAATGCCGTTCGTTTTGGTTTCCTATTTGATTATATAAATTCTAAGGCGCTGATTGACAACTTGTTGTACATCCAAGTACTGCGTTGTACATTCGTGTACTGCGGGGCAAGAATTTAGGGTTCAGGTTTTTAGGGGCTACAAAGAAGGATCGATTGAGAGCTTTCATTTTTTAAGGCGCCGATTCACAACTTGTTGTACATTCATGTACTGCGGGGCAGGTAAAACAAAAGAAAGATATTAATAATACAATATAATATAAGTATCTGATTCGGTTATTTAAGTTTATCTGACTAAATAATTGCAAGGGTAAGACGAACAAGCTTAGGAGTAATAAAAGTCACCCTACATTTAAAATAAAAACCGTTCTGATTTAAATGAAGTTCAACGATTTAACTTCAACCATTGGGGAATATCCCAGTGGTAGAAGATACAAAAGTTTTGCCTTTCTTTTCTTACTTCTCTGGTTGGGTATGGGTTGGGTTGCACGACGCATGTTTTGTAATATAATTAAATTGCTTAATAATAATCTGATAGCAAAATTAGTTATTCCTATTTGTTTGTTAAGCTAAATCAATGCAAGTAAAACACTATATCTGTTGAGAAAAATATTACGCGGTATTTTTGCTTTTGGAAGCAATTTATAAATATCCGATGATATTAAATTAAAAAATAAAAAGTTAAAAACAAAATTAAAGGTTGTACAAATTCTTTTGAGAGTAAAAAATAAACATGAAAAGTAAAGAGAAATATTTTATAGAAATTTGGTGTTTAACAATGAGGAAATCAGTGAAATAGATGTTCATCAGGACGAAGACGGTTCGTTTAGAAAGACTAAGCGATATTAACCACATAAAATTACGGTAGAAAAAACGGCGGTACTCATTAACGTGAGTTCAAGAGATGTAAGTAGTATCCCATTTTTTTCAATGATGTAATATTTGCGTATATGTTGTGTTTTCAAGAGTACCTCAAATTGTAACAATTGAAAAAGGTCAACTAAACTTTTTTTGGTCAAACGGGCGGTCAAACCAAGGCCTGGAAGAAGAAAAATATTGAACGGTAGAACCATCTGCTCACTATTTTGTAACTTCAACAATTTTTTTGCAAAAAAAGAAGTTTCAACGAACCAAACATTTGTAATTATCAACCATTCTGTATAACTTTCGTTAAACTTTCCCAGAGACCTCCACCAGGCCCTCATGAAATTCCAATTGATTTATCCAATTTTCCAGAATATACAAAATATCCACTATATTAATGATGCAAATAACTCTAATTCGAAGTAAAAACATTTTTCTTGCTGCTACCTTGACGGCAAAGAAAAATGGTTTCAATCAATTTCCCAAAGTCTTTCGCCCTTACTGCAAAAAGCTAGTGAGGGAATTAGAAATAGACGATGACGATGACTAGATTTTACCACAGCTAATTTGTCAGTGATTTTTGTGGAAAGCGGAAAAAGGAAAATTTCTACGAATTCTGCTGTCGTTTTGAATGCTGCAGTCATGCGGACTGTTGGGAAAAGTCACAGGAGAGACCTATGAATATTGATCAGAGGTGTAACTCTCGTGTGAATGCGACACACACACACAAACACACAGACATACATGTAAATATGCAAAACAGGTAAAACTGCCAGACGCGAAAGAGAAACAATCGAGACACCGAAACGTCTCAAATGTAATTTATTTTCCATTCCTATTTTTTTGTTTTTAGTAATGAAATTGAGATGGGATTAAACGAAAGTCAAGGGAAGAAGCCATAAAATGGAAAATTTTGACTCTACGTGAGTACAGAGTTTTGGCTTTGCTACGTAAAAGAAGGCACCTGCAAAAGTCAACGACCCCATGAAAGGTCAGCAATAACAAATAGGTATAATAACAAATAGGTAGAAGACAATGGCGGTCGTCCTGTGGAAATGAAATTGAGAGGAAAATCTTGAGAAAAAAGTCAAAAGTGACAAAATAAAATAGAAAAACAGGAAGTAATCGCTGCCAGACTTCATTGCATGAAAACACGGAAGAAGTCAAATGAGGAAAAAATCAAAATGAAAAAATAGAAATAGAAATAGCAAAAGAAACTGGAAAATAAGAAGAATTTGGCCAGGCCTTGAAAGAAAAAACTAAAAAAATGAAAATACAACCAGAGGGACAGAACAATGAAAGCAAAGACTTAGAAATAACGGGAGAGAGTGAGAGACGTTGGCAGGGATAAAAACTTTGCTTAAGAAAAGCTTTAGCTTAAAAGCTAGATTTTTAAATTTAAAATAAAAGAGAAACAATGAAAAATTTTCCGACTCATAAAAAATTTGATTAACGAGAAAGAAAAAGAAAAACAACAGGAAGATGGTTGAAGAGGATAAGAGAAACTGCGAGGATGACAAAATGCCAGCTTGGAATGTTGTGGGACAGAAATGAGGCTGCTGTGGAAGATGAAAGATTTCTGAGGAACAAAACAAAACTTGTAAGAAAAGGAACAAAAACAAAATAAAATAAAAGAAATAATGATTATTTAGACGTACCAAAGGAAGCAATATGATTCCAAAAATGTGGAGAATTCGAGAAAAAGAAAGACAACAGAGAAGAAAAGAAGAAAATTTGGGAAGAAAAGATATGAAAAAGAGAAAGACAAACACTGAAAAACAGAGGAAACGATCCGAGATCAATAGAGCAAAATGCACCGAGAAAACTAAAATAAATGGTGAAAACTACTGAGTTAGGTAGAAATAAAAGTTACAACTCTTAGTTAGCCTTGAAGGTTTCAGTTTTGCTTCACAAAATAAGAAAAAGTTTCTTTGCAAACCTAAAAAACAATCACAACAGGAAACTTTGACAAGAATATGACATAATTTTTGTTGACGTTTATCAACTAACATACTGGTGATGAAATGATTGAACAATTACTTTACAAAATTGTACTACAAATAACTCAAATACAAATCTTTAATAGATCGGCCATTGTCCTATTAAAAAAAGAATACAGAATGTAAAGAATAATGAGTGTACCAGTACATGAATACCGCTATTTAATGGATACTTAAATTACGAATTAACCAAAATGCAGAACAGGTCAATGCAGGTATAAAGAGATTGACCTGATTACATTCAATAGAAATATCATGTGATCAACATAAAATGAGAATTCATAAAAAACCAATTGTTTGATTTTTTGATCGACTTTAACTCGACATTGTCCATTTTAACTTGTATCAGTAAAACTATTTCAGAAAAAAAGTCACCCACAGTTTTCATGGACCCGGATTCGTAATTCATAGACCTGCAAAAGGACAGAGCAAAAGCAAAGTCAATTTTATGTGGAATTCCAAGTAAAACAGACAGGACAGGACCAAATTGTGAAGCGAGACAAAAATAAGAGAAAATTCCCAGAAGGAAGAGAACAAATTAAACAAAAAAAATTTGAAAACAACAAAATTAAAAAGGTGCCAAACGTGCCAGGAGAATCACATTCTCATCGGTAAAGGTGAGAAATCAATCGATGAGGTCACAATGAAGCGGGAACCTTTCAATAGACAACCGGTGATGTAAATTTGGTGATGGAGTGATGTTCGGCAACCTCTGGCGTCACCCGAGAAATCAACACAGAGCCCATTAAAATCAAATAAAAATCATACGAATTTCTGATGTCGTTCGATCAAATTGAAACGGCGGATTATCTCAGGGGTCACCAAGTCAAGTTAAAGGTGAAGTGTGGGAGTGTGGGATCTGTTGAAGATGTTGACGGTCATTTAGGAGAGAAATCATAGTTGAGGATCAAGGATAATTGAGGTAGACAACTACTTCTAGGGTTAACAGCCATTTCACCTAAGCAAATGGTATGATCCAACGTTCTCGCTCTCCTCAAGGTGTACTGTCATTAGATTTTAGAACTTGGAAGCGGATTAACTCGAGCTCTCTCATGTCTAATTCTTAGAGCTTTTAGATTTGGCTTGCTCTGAGCGTTTCACTAAATATATTAAATTAAAAGCGTCTTTGTGTACGCGAGCGTAACACTAAGTTAGAAAATTAAAACGCTCCTTTTTTGGGCTTTGTTTTCCTGTCGTTCCCCAACAAGAATAATACATTTTACTACAGAGATTCGTTCTCTTGGCTCTTCCGCTACCATCAAACCCACACGAGACATACATTTTTCTCTGTTCCGAAAGCGAAAAGCAAACGATCAAGAGTCGAAATAAATCAGTAGCAATTAGTAGCAATTATTGAAACGTTTTCCAATGTTATTCTTTCTATTTTCATGATTCAAATCTAAACAGGAATGTAAAACATTTGACTAGTTTCATGCAAGTGAAGTACTTTTGTAATATCTTACTCTGCTTTTCCCTGGTTTTCTTTCTATCAAAGAAAGGCTAATGATGTTATTGCATGTACAGGGCTTTTATTTCATCATCTACCACCTTCTTCTAGCACGGTATGATACACATAACATCAGGTGTAAAAAAAGAAATTTCCGTGGGAACTGCAAGAGACATGCAACCAACTACGAAGAGCACCCGGATCAATTGGCCCCTGTGGCTAGTTTGGCCTTTCCTTATCTTGACAGCGACAGATACGACAGAAAGGTACATCGGCCGTTAGTGTAAGAAGACAGGTAATGGGATCCTGAGTGAAGAAGTTGAATTAGTGTTTTTGAAGCAGTATTTTTTTGAAGCTGAAGAAAACATAAAATGTGGAAAACAAGTAGCAAAGTAACCTTACATATTCAAGTATAAAAATAATGAAAAGAACGTCTTCGCAAAATAAACAATCTGACCGAATAAATTTTACAGAGAGTACATTGTCAGAAAAAGATTTACCGTTGATCTTCTTATAATTGAGATTGATTGATCCATCACACAAGAGAAATTTTTGAAATGAAAGTACTAAAAGATGGTCCCGAAATTCTATTGAAAGTTTTACTCATTCGATACGTTCAAATTAGAAACAGAAATAGAAACAATTAATAGAAACAAACATGACGTTTTAAATTCTATTAAAGTTCGGAAAAACTTCATACTGGAAAAATTTTAATTATTGATCGTAAGATCTAGGGGCAGATCACATTTTTTATCTATTCCAGACATCAATTTCAAATTTTCTAACACTGACTGTTTCACCTACCAAAGTATTCAATCAAAAATTTCTAAATCAACAGTGAAATTAAGTGGAACTGGAAAGGAAACTTATTCGGTTGTTAAAAGAAGGTTCACACCAAACAGATTTTCTTACAAGAAAAATTCTACTTTTACGTGACTTTAAAGCAGAAAAAGTTGACTTGGCGTCAGGGCTTTATCCAACTAGTAATCCTTAAATTGAATGAACTCAGACTGGTGATGATTGAAATGTCGTTAGAGAAAATTAAGAGGCACATGGCACTCAGGGGATAGCCCGTGGAAGACAAGAAAATTCTTCAGATCGTCAGCTTATCGATTGAATTAGCACTTTTTTCATCAAATTGAACATCTCGCCGGATGTTCGTTCCATGGGAAGATGTAAAGGAAAAATATGACAAGGAATGTTTTTGGAAAATAAAAATGTTGCGTTTAGATAAAAGTAGCGAGTAGGCCTAGCAGAAAGGTTTCAACCAGTTTTTCTTAATTCAACCTGACAATTCCAGCTGAATTTTTTTTTTTTTATTCAATTTAGAACTGAAATTGTTCAATTGTTTACTATGCAATGACATTTTTCGTTCGTTGCTCTTGAACTAGAAAAAATTCTGACTTTTTCTTCCTTTCTATTTGTAATTAACTTAAACCACGTTATTTCTTCCAAGAATCTATTTTAGAGTCAAGACAATTCTCTGCACGCACTTCTCAATCAAAATTGTTTTTACTAAATTTTTTTTATTTTATTAGTTCTAATCCGGAACAGGAAAGTTTTCTCACTTGGACCACCACTACAAATTTATTTCTTTAATAATTTAAATATATCTTGCTATTCAATAAGTAATATTTCTATTTGTACGAGAATTTATAATCCATTCCCATTAAGTCATCTATGGTTAACCCTCCCGAAAATTTTTGTAAACAAATCCTTTAGAGATAGTTAAATTACAATCTCTTTAAAAGGCATAATGTTTGAAAGAAGACATGACAATGTAAAAGACCCACAATCTCTGTCTTTTCTTGTAGAAATTTAAATCTAAGAAATTTAAAATAGTTTACACTATCTGTTAAAGTTCTCGGGAATTGTTCGGGATTTCTTTTAATTGACAGAAAATTAAGTTGAACCTAAAATTACATTGTGGGGATTCAAGAGCGAACTTTATCCTCGTTTCAACAGCACGTCAGCAACATTGAATGCAGCAAGATATATTTATTTATAAACTTCTAACACTAACCCTATGCTTAGGGTTAAACTTCACAGACTTCTTCATGTATATGCATTCCCACAGACGACATCAACCCTATGACATACGACAGAAAATTTTGACAAATCCTTTGGAAATAAATATGAAAAGTCAGTTTAGTTGCGTAAAATATCTGCGGACTTTGTTTCTTTGTCATCTCACACATACAAACGCACACGTTCCCCGGGCAAATACCTTCGTTAATTCAAAGAAACGAACAATCGAAAAAACATACAAGTTGTCGTTATTTGGCTTGCTTTCCTCAGCAGAACTCCATCAGTGGATTTTTTTCTTGAAATTGGAATAGAATGAAAGCACAAGCTAAAATTGAGTTCCACAAGCGAAGTTTGTTTTCCTTCAGTTGTTGTACAGTTCAACTTTACTATCTTTTTTGGATTATCTAACTTCTAAAAAAGGCATCTTAACTTCTCTATTTGGAACATTCCGTCCTTTTTATGTCTTTTGTTTGAACCACTTGACTGATCTGCAGATCTCATCCGAATCAAATTATATACCAGGAATGCAAATAAAATTAAAAATTTGAATTCAAAGTGTAAGTCGAGGACTGCACTTTAACGAATCAAAGTTTCTATTGATGATGAGATGAGGTCTTACAATAGACAATACAATTGAACGTTTATCGAACACCAAAGCATTCATTTTGGCCTTCAAATGTCATCTTTTACATCGATTTTGTCGCAAAAAAAACAATCGATCATTTAACAATTTAGAAGAATATGATGGGATTATATTTTGTTTACTCTATATCGATTTTGCTTTTATGCACTCAATTTTGCTTAGAATGTCGAAATGTTTGTATTCTCCTTCTCTTTCCGTTTCCTCCTGAGCGCCCATCCTCACGGTGCATTTATTGTAGAGTCATAAATTATTTTTTGGATGCAACTCAAGTTGATGTCTAGAATTTGCACTTTTCCTCTAGAGTAGTACGCGGGTTTGTTGCTTTCTCACTTATACCTTACTTCAGCTGTTTCAAGTTAAAAATAATGACACCACTTGTTTGACTTCCTTACATTAGCCTACACAGAGGTTTTGAGATAATACAATTTTGTATAGTAGAGTCTACTAATAGACTCCTACTAAATTTGTCTTGTATCTAACAAGAAGTTAAATGAATGATAGTTAAAATAGTAAACACTGTTTATAAAAGTATACGTGTAACGTACTAACAATAAACTTTGTTGTACTAAGTTTGTAATTTTTATGGCCTACAAAATATGTTTTAATACTCAGGTAATATATAATACGTCCATGTTGGATCGTTACATTTTAATTCAACTTTTGATGTCGAATGCGTGGCGGGGTTCATGTCATCCGCTGATATTGGGGTAGTATGCCACATAAGGGAATTATTACGGCTCCATATTTGTGCAAACGTTTGACTAAAAAAGAAGAATGATTAGAGTGAGTTAGTGACACGTAACAAAAGCTGTCAAAAGTGTTGTATATTCTGAACGTCACTTTTAGTCGGTTAGTGCCATTTCAAGTAATAACACAGGCCATCATTGAAATTGAAAATCTTTATGCATCAGAAAATATGTCACAGTAGCAAGGAAACACACGTTCAAAGCCGAAATTCTAGGAAACCTGCCTGCACGGTTACTAATCTGTTTGAAAATTCAAACAATAACCAGATGAATAAACAAAAAAACTCATCAAAAATGAAACAAATGAGAAACAAAAAAACTTAAACGAAGAATAATAATAAATGTAAAAGATATTAGAAAAAAGACGGAAAGCAGTTGCTGTTGGCGTTGCTGCAGATGAGTTTAGTGTTAAGCAGAAAGACATTTCATTCAGAAAGAGGAGCTCGAAAGGGAGGGGAGGACTACAAAGAAAGTGACAGCTTAAATGATAAAGAAAATTAAAAAAAAAGAAAGCAGAACTTTGTGAAGAAACATAACAGTACTTCGTCAAAACGTCAAAACATGTAGGTGGATTGACAAAATAGAAGAGGAAACAAATAGAAAAGCATATTAAATAACTAGGTAGATGAGTCGGACAAGGAGTTGAATTCATCATCAATATACTACAATCTTTGTAATTTACATGTTGTTGGTCTGTACAACACTGGAGTGTTTCAAATCCAAGTCATCGTGTTTTTTTTTGTATCCGGGCATGGAAGCACTCGACAGATATGATTTCATCTTACTCGTGCTTCCTCCGGGGATTTAATGAGATCAGATAATAGCAAATATTAGGTACTACATCGGATACGGTCATCCGATGTACTAGTGAAGAGAGAGGTCAGACTTAAAAGATTATGGACAGAGTTAGACGGAAGAAAGTAGAAGCCCAGCCTTTTAACCAGGCATTATAACAAGTGTTTTGAAATGATCGATGTCCACATCCTCATGACCGTACATTGACAATAACACTAAAAAGCACAGTTTTTCAGGTGAAACTCAATGATGTGCTGCTGAACATTTCACCCCAAACAAATCAATGTATCTCTCATATTATTTTGTGTGCAAGGGTTCAAGTTCCACTTCACCAAATTGATACCCAATAAATAATTTGTGAACGTTAAAGTTACTGTCAACTAAAACAACAACCAACAGGAACAAAGGCGACGTTCCGAGCATCCGAGTCTCATCCAACATTTCCCTCAACGATATTTTCTTTCCAATTTCTCTATCAGTCCGACAGTTAACTTTCCCAAAACATAAATTTTACTAGTGAAATGAAATTTTCCGGGCGAACCGGAGAGACGATGCCAGGCAAGCATGTCAGCAGATGAAAGATGCTGGGAAAGAAGCAATCAGAAAAAAGAAAAACAACCCAAGCTTCGATCCGATCGGTGAATTTTCAGAGAGGTCAAATTGGAAAATTTGTACGTGGCTGAGGCTCGACTACCCTTGAACCCTCAAAGTTGTGCCTCCCCGTGGCCTAATGAGGCCTTCATTGGCCCCTGATGTCCCTTGAAATTAAATTGAATTCGATGGGACGGGCCGGCAGGTTTCCGGCAACCGAAATTACCCTAAAACTGATTTATCAAATTTTCTAAAGTGATTTCTCCTTCCGGTTAGGCCTCGTTTCCGGGTGAGCCTCGTTTTTGGTTAATCCTTGAGGAAATTTATGGACACGGAAGGTGCGACTTTCACGGGGATTAAGAAATGGCGGGATGGAGACAAAAAATAAAATTGTACAATTTGTGTCTCTTTTTCCTGATTTTCTCTACATTAAGATCGACCTTGGTTCTTAGATTTTAAATTTTAGATAAAACGAAAGTGAGAAGTCTCTGCTCTTCTTTGATTTCTTTACGCAGACGGCATACAGTGTAAAGTATGGTAAATTAATAGAAAAAATTATAAGAAAACATAGTAAAAAGATAAAAAAAAACACGCACAAATGCAGCTGTTACGAAAGTTCTTGAAATGCATAAACAGACCTAAAGAAGAACAAAAAAGTAAAGAAAAGGAATTGAAGAGCACAATTAAGGCATTTCTGGGTGTAAGAATAAAGAAAGAAGATGATGACACTTGTAGAAAATAATGCAAACATTCAACTAATAAAAGATCACACAAATTTATTAAGTATCACCGCAACAAATTAAAGGATGTAAACAGGGTTTACGAAGTATCTTTTGTTATTAGCCCAAAGTAAAGTCATACTTGCAAAATGAGTCCACCGTCTATGCCCCGTCGTAATAAAACGTGTACCATTTATTATAAACCACACTAAATATGAATAATTTCTAATATCATAACATAACATCCAACTTAAACGAGTGTACAAACAGTCAATCTCAATCCCAATGTTATCATAATAAATATAAACAATATCCAAATCGCTCAAAAAGTCTTATTTAAACAAATCAATGATAAAAAGTAGTAGATGTTGCAATAGGTTTGTAAACAGTAGACCAAAAAAGGTCTACTGGTCGACTTAGGGAGTTAAAATAAAATTGTAGAATGTCTTTTCGAGAAGTACACCTTTAAAAAAAATAAAAATTTTTAATCAGTTGAAAATGCTCTCGATTTGAACCAAAAATACTGTTACGTTAAAGAAATAATTATTCTGATTCCGACACATGCGCAACACCCAGGTGAAATTTGTACTCGGTTCATACTAACAATTATTATAAAACCATATTTTTACAAAAAAACCTTTCGGGAAAGCCATTAAGCAAATTTAATACAAGCAAAGTCAAAATCAAAAGGATACAAACGAAAGGTACAATACGGGAATGTTTGATGGGACAAAATGCTCAAGGAGTAGACCTCAGGCCGAAAATGGCAAAAAGGAAACAATATAATCTCCGCAACAGAGCTACATTGTCATTGTTATCCGGTAGATGTGCAGAAGATCTCGTTGAAGAAGCAAACGACTCCTTGAAAAGAAAAATCAACTCAAATAGATGAATAAGAAAGTGAAGGATGCAAAATAAAATGGAACTCAATCCAGGACTTTCTCTCCTCACAGGACAGGCAAATTCAATTCAAAAAAAAGAGCGCAAAAATCCATAAAATTGTCCTGTCTCTGATAAAATAAAATCCTCTCACGATGAACATAAAATAGAATTCAACAAGACTTTCAATCAAAAATCACTGGGATTGCCGACAACAAATCAGGTGATCTAATTGTACAAATATATAATATTATATTCCAATATAATTTCATATATTTACTCTGTTGTACTGTACTGTACTATTACATACTAAAATTTATCTATTTAAATTATACTGTCCACATGAGTTTATAAATTTTTTCGTCAGCGGAGCAAAATACACTTTTCTATTTCTGTGCCAAGTGAGTGAGGCCTCATGTTACATCTGCTTAGACGAAATGAAAAATTAAATTTTATATTTGACAGGTGTGCTGCTAAGGTGCGAGACGTGTTGTGACAATTAAATTTTCTCTTTTAGGCAGAAGGAAAGTGTTAGCACATTACAGGTACGTGTGTTTGGTACCTTCTGACGACCAACGGTGTTCAATGCACCTCAAAAACAAGGTTTTATGTTTTATAATATAATTGATTATTAGGCATCATAAAAATAATAATTTTTCTGATTTATTTTCGTTGGATTAGAGCTGTCTGCGACATTTCTTTTTACTTCGTCAGATTATTTTACGTACTTTGCAACTGCCAACTGCGTCCTTTTGAATTTTTAACATTCTATATTCTTTACATTTCCAACTGAGACCTTTTCGTGACAATGTCGGTTACTCTCTGTGTGTGGCGTTTTCCTCTAAGAAACGGTTGCCCCGTTTAAGCTGTGAACTCACCTTGTTTGTGTATTAAGTTAATAACTTGATATTTAAGACAAACACTTATTTTTCATTTCAATTTCTACAGTTAGACAATTAAAATAAACCTACTTGAAATTCTTATTAGTCAATTGTTTTCTTTTCCCTACCTCAGACCTTTTCATATAGTAAGTTACCACTTGTAATGTATGAGGTGTGAAAAGGTTTTCTCGACTGTTTTTACTCTCATAAATCCTAAAGCGACACAGCAACCAGGTGAAACATGTGTCAGTGTGTGTGAAGTTAATAATTTTTCTTATGGTTGGGCAAACCTTTTCTGTTCTCTCTTAGGCACATTCGGCCGGTCAGCAATCTCAGTAAAAATTTACAATTTACCGATCGCTAGAACTTTTAATAAAATAATAAAACTTGATTTTACATTTAAACTGTAATTATTTAATTTCAATTAATAATTAATAGAATCCTCCAAAGTATTAAAAAAGTTATGATAATATTAAATTACAAGCAATGCTAGTCGTTCTAAATAATAAATAACAAAATTAATGATTAAAAATATTTAATAGGATATCGATCTGCACATCGCCCAAAAAAGACGTACTTTATTGGGAAAAGTTTATTCTTATTTTATAAGCGAACGTTCAAAAACTTCGTAAAATCGTTGAAAGTATTTAATAACATTTTCATACATAAATTGGTTGTTGTTTTTCATTTTACTTGAAAGTAACGAATAAGAAGGCATCATGTGATTTCCTGACGATCACCAACTCCTCTACTCTCACAAAGTAAACAGGTTTGCTTGGGATTTGATGAATTCGTTCGACAAGTATTGAAACAATGTGATTTTGCTATTGAATGGTTTCGTTCCTTTTTCAATTCGAAAAGATTAATTTCCACGACATGTTATCAAGGTAAAAATAAGGTTTCGTGTGTGCGGCGTACACGTCAAGAGGGACAGACAGACCTTATTCGACCGTTTCCCATGGAATGTGACTCCATTCAGACAGTGTTGGCTGATCGGAAATATTTAATATTACTTTAAAATGTAAGGAACTTGAAACCATGAAAATATAAACCTCTCTTAAGCATCGCTTGCGGATTAATGTTGATGGGGTTGACTTGTGAAAATAATTGGTACTGTGAAAAAGTAAATGGTTCCCTTATTTCAAACATTAACATGGTTCATGTAGCATAGTATTTCGACGGGTTTGCTACATTGAAAGTGACATTCGACAGAGACAAAAAATAAAATACGATATTGAAGTAAGTAGAAACAGACGGGTAGACAAGCAGTTGACATTATTGTAAAAATTACGCTGAACGAAATTGAAATTATCCGTAAAATTAAAATGAAGTAGACAGGAAATCCAGCAGGGCAATAAAATTCAGAAACGCAAAACTAAAACTTAAAACGATGAATTGAGACCTTTATCAGCTAAAACAGTTTTTGTTTGACTTACAAAAGAATTCTCAATTTTGTTTACAAGTGCATGGAATTCTATTTTAAAACGGAGCACGACGTAGATCGATGAACATACCTATAACCGTAGGTAGAAGGTAAATAATGTAAAATAAGAAGGTGGGAGATTTAGAAACCAAGTTAGAGATAATGTAAACGCTTAGAAAATACTTGAAAGGAGAAATTGCTTTAACAATGAAATTCGTGCGTTTTCGACGTATAAACAACATGTAAACAACCAAGTAAAAGCGAAGAGACGCAAATTTTTCCCGCCGAAACCCATCAATCCTTAATGTAAAGTATCAAAATTCTTCTGATTGATCTGACTCAGATTAATATCGATTTTCTTAGAGTGGTGCCTAAATTTTGAAAAAAACTAAACAGACAACGTAACAAATATATTTTGAACGAAACGTTACACACAGTTTTAACTGCCTGTAAATGTCTTGGATCAGAGTCACGTCAAGTACTTAAGCTTACTAAAATTATGAATTAAATTACTTTTAATTTCTTAGTTATTACTAATGTTTCTTATCCAAGAGATCAAGAACTTCGGGACAAATACAAGATGAACGTAATGATTAAAAATAATAGTAAAGCAACTTGAGAACGATTACGGATAGGTAAACTAGGTGGTTAAACGTTGGTACAGTCACTCAAAAATTTTGTTATGTACAATTTTCTAATTAACAATAAAAAACAGAATTCATGTGTTCAGCTGTTCTGTATTTAACACAAGAGATTAACTTGGAGTAACTAGCATCATATCAGCAGAAACGGGCAAAAAATGATAAACAAATTTATTTTGGCCGACTTCCTTCGCATTGTAACCTCACTATTGTCAGTACATGCCACACTGATATGTAAATATAACTAATTTAGTGTGGTTGACATGAAAAACTGAAGTTTGTATTACCAAAACCTCTATCATAAAAATATTCAGTTGCGACTATTGGATTAGAGAAGAATAAATTGTACTCGAGCTCCTTACCGATTCGCGTGTATTCAATGCTGACTGTTATCCAATTTCTTGATCTGTAAAGCACAAAAAACAAAACAAAACAATGGCGACGTTAGGTAGAATAATACAAGAGAAGACAAAGTGAATGAAAAGTCGCACAACACAAATTCCGAATGAAAATGTCGTACGCGTTCACCGGTCGAAACACAGAGAGCAACTGTGCAGACTTGGTAAGATGAAAAGCCACAGCGCATGGGAAGTTGACGGAAGGCTGGAGGGAGACGAGAAACAGAAAACACGCGAGCGCAAAAGCAACCAAAAAGAAGACCTGGAAGGGGCCATCATCAACGCAAAAGACGGTCACATTGGACCAAAGGAGGACAAAAACTGCCGAGAAAGAAATTATGTCGGTTCGACACAGGGCAAATTGGGCCCAGGGGGGAGATCCAAGTGAAGAAGGTCGTTAAAGTCTTTTTTTTCAAGAATATCAAAGTACTGCGGTTGTAGAAGACGAACGGTACGTAGAGGAATGCTTTTAATTACTAATTAGATGTGGGAGAAAATAAACAGCCACTTCTGTGGTCTGATGAATAAGATGACACCAACCATTGGGTCATTCTAGTTGAAGTCCCCTCTTCTGTTCAATTAATATGCTTTGTAGCATCAACTTTTGTGGAGTTGAACAAAACTTCCTAGAAGAATATAGGCGTTTTAGCTATATTCCAAGTATACTACGTAGACTGTTCTCCGTAAGACGAGATTTTTCCAGAAGAATTGAAATCAAACCAAATAAACCAACAGCCGTAAAGCAATACGTATGAAATAAAAACCTGTACATCTGATCTGGAACCGAAGGATTTTTTAACTTTTAAAAATACTTTATAAGTCAAAATATATCAAACAAAAAGTGTCCAAAATGTTTCCACAAGTTCTCGAGTTTTATACATGGAAATTCTTTTCGAAGTGCGCAGGACGCAGGGAATAAAAGAATAGAATAAATAAAGTGTATTCGTAACGAAGAATACAAAATTGCAAAAAGATACAAACACAAGGTTGGCAGGAAAAATGGACGAATAATTTGGAAATGGTAAAATATTTTACAGAGACGTGTCTTGTGGTTTCGGCGCGACTTTCAAATGTTATGGAAAAAACTATTTTTATTGAAATTTTTCATGTTGCACAACTCACATCGGATCGGTTGCGTAAGACGAGTTTTTATTTAGTGAACGATTCTCCTATTTTTTTCTATTTTACTATCTGGAGAAAAAGCCACTGCTCTTTTGTGTTCATCAGAATTGGATATTCAACAACTTAAATTCACATTGTACAACGGCCACCGGACAGTCCCCAGGTCTACATTTTCGTTAAATAATACGCGTAAGTCAATTCATTTACTAACAACACATACATACAACCAGGAACAGTTACTACTTACCTGGATCTCACATTGAAAGTGAACAATTCCTTTTCATTAGGTCTTAATTTCAATTTAACTCGTGACAAAAATATTTTACAAGAGAAAGAACACGTTTGATGTTGCGGTTTCAACAATTTTCAAAGAATTACCTTGTAAAGTTGAAAGATTTCAAAAATTTTCTAAATTTCAAAGTGAACCTTTTATGCTCTGAAAGGAATTAAGGTCTTCGTCGTTCAATTTTTTTACTCATCTACATCCAGGTGACGTATTCCACGTAGGTAACTCTATAAATAAATACACTCTGAAAATATACTGAAAATACCAAAATGATAAGAAAAAAACCACACAAAAGTAACAGGCTCTACATTTAGGTTCACTAGATTTAGGACAATGACCGCATTCTGTTGAAGTATTCCATCTATTGGATATTAGTGGTTTTTTCCTTATTCAGTACTGATAAATGTAAAAGAAACAAAACTCGTAGTCAGTAAAATTATAATTTTTAAGTTTTCTGTCCCCCGTATGTATTCAAATGGTTTTGTTTTGCATTCAAAGTTTACCGCTAAAATGTATTACTTCATTTTCACCAATAAGTTTCAATTGAAGGACTCGAGATACGAATATTGTTTAAAAATTATGTCATATCTTTTTACTTTTATCATTTTATTGTATGTTGGTCTGTAGACTTTGAAAAAGATCACTGGACGAGAAAATATCAAAGGTAGAATAATAGTGGTACACAATAAAATATGCGTAAATTCACCTTTGAAGAATTTATTAATTATGTGGAATTCCTGGAAGAGTATGACCGCAGGTAATTCGTATGTCTCTGAAGAAACAGGTTAATATTAAATGGTGGAAACGATCGATCCAAAATAAACGTTAAATTCAAATGAAAATAAATCAAAGGGAATAAGGTCAGCCAGAAAAGAAAGAACTGAACAAAACAGACATCCTCTCCGTCATTCCCATGTGTTTCTTCTCTGAATAACCTCCATGTTAGTCACAGGTTCTAAATAAATTAAATAGATTGTAATGTATTTACCAGAGCCGAAATGTCTCGTGCAATAAGCCCAACCCACAGTTCCTTTCTCCTTCTGTCTAATCCTGTATATTTTATCTTCTTTGTTTCGTTTGTTGTCATCCAACCTAGTAAATTTCCAAAACAAAATCCTCAGATGAATCCGAATGATTTAGTACAGGGCTTTAAGAAAATTAAGCAGGAGATATTTCACAGCGCCTAAAGACAACAACAATTAATTGCTAATAACACAAACAAGGAGAACAATAATAAAATATTATTTCTACTGCGATGCCCCCGTCGCCATCAACCGCATCAAAAGTTTTAAGTTTGTTTGACTAATCATACCATATTCAATAGTTTCACGTGTTATGCAGCATGTTACTTATAGTGAAAAAACAAATTGTAGTCTCTCTATAAATTTCCTAAAATAGTCCTACCAGAGTAACACCTTGATTATTAGTTTTAAGGTAAGGTACTCAATGCGTGGTTATATGTAGGTAATTGTTTTGTTTTGGCAAGACAGTTGAACATTTGACGTGTATTTGGTCTGTGGCTCCAAAATATCAAATAACTTGCTGGAAACGTGATTGGCATTATGGATTTAAAACCTCGAAGGCGAAAAAGGCAAAATGTATGAGAAAAATGCAGAAAACCAATTCATAGTTGAAAATTCCCCACAAGTCAAACTTAGAAATTACCTATCTTGAAAGTTGTAAATAGAAATAGCGGCATTTAATAGAAAAACCTACGACGGGATTTGTCAAACTTTTATTGAATGTCTCGTAGAAGGCTGAACATCAATAAGGATGATCTTTTATAGATTCTAGGCAGGCGTAAGGTTTGGAGGCTTTCGATCAGGTCAAACGGACAACCAGAGGTCGATCTGTCCAAACGTTGAATCTTAATTTTAATCTTCCTGAAAGAGTTACGATTAAATACTAGAAATCTATTTTTTGGTTTTTGAAGTTCTCTGGCTTCTTCTGGAAAACACACAACCAAATTAAATAATATTAAAAATTCACAAAAGTCCGACGCAGAAAGGTACAACTACATGTATTCTTTACACATATTAATCCACAATATTTTCAAACTATTCAGGCAACTGTAAATCTTCTGCTTCACATAAAATTGACGACGGATTCCTTTGCAGCCAAACTTATTGTCTCTTTTATTTCAGGAAATTTGAAGACTTGAACTAGCTGTAGACACCTTTGGGTTCTTACCTGTTACTCATGGCAACATTATTTATTTATTTTATGGGTGCTGCATGTATTGAATGTGACAATTGGCGACATTATGTATTTTCAACAGATCACAGATTCGTAATGAGAAAACCCTTTATAACATCAGGTTATTAATAAGATGAATTTGTTTTGACCATTATGAATGGTTAATGAGAAGTAATGGCAATCTACCAAACACGGTAGTTTTACAGAATCGAGGAGAACAAGTTTGTCATGTTTCTCTGATTTTCTTTGCACGTATAAATTTTATTGATTCTTTTCAAATACTTCTGAAAATTTCTCGACTAGAGTTGACTTGGAGAGCAAAAAATTTTTTAACTAAAAGTCGTTAAACAATTAAATGAAAATAACCGAAGTACGTCTTTAAGGTAAAATCTATTTTAGTCCATTTACTTTTCACCTATCTCATCCATTTCAATTAAAGGAATTCTCAAATTTATTGTTTCGTTCAAGGAAAATAGTTTCAATAGAATTCATCCGCACAGGATGACACCCAGAATCGGATGAAAAGCTTTGATTTGGGGGGAGCCAAACGGAGGCAAAATAAAACAGACGAGAAGAAAAAAAAATGGGCGACGATATAATTTTTAAACGAGGCATATTGGTATTAAAAGTCCTTTAACTTCTCATTTACGTTCCAGAAACGATTCTAACCAGGAAGAAAAGGTAAAAAGAGGAAAAACATCCGGGATTAAGTGTAGGAAAGGTAGAGAGACGGAGAGTGGGAGTAGAAAATGATGAGGTAAAAATTAAAAAAAACTGACACTTAATTAATTAATTAACTGCGGAATGAAAAGAACAGTGGAAAATATAAGATTGCAAATGATGAAGAAAGTAACAGGAGAAACGAAGAGAAGCAGGAGAAGTGTCGAAGAGGTAGGAAGGAGAGAATTGAAAACGCCAAAAGCAAATATTGACCGTAATTTTAGAAAAATTATCCGTGCGACAAGATATATAAATGGAGAGATAGATAATAAGAAAAGAATGAGACAAAGAAAAGGTTATTAAATAAAATTGCTGAATCCAAACAAACAAACCGACTGTTTAAAAAACAAAAACAACCCACAAACGCATCAACCTGACGGGAACTTCAACGCAGTCAGACGAACCCTCAAAGGAAATACTTTTAATATTTCCGGTTTGCCTGCACAGGAAATTGTACAGAATCAAATACCAAATATCAACATACGTTTCCATAAGTGTGTAATTAGACGGGATCAAAGCTTGACCGAAACTCACTTACAAAAATTTATAGAAAATAAATAAATATTTTGCAAGAGAACATAGATCAATAAATTAATTTTAAACAAAACACAAGCCGGAAACGGATGGGTCTCGGAATTATTTTTAACGAAAACAAACTGCTGGACCCCTCGCTCCTTCACAAAACTCTCACACTTTCTCTACAACATCCTACACGAACGTACGTATTTTATCTATATATTTGTGTCCATGTGTGTTGTTTTTTCTTTACATTATGTTTTTTTCATCGAGCATGCAAAATCCTAGAAAAAAGTACAAGAAAAATAGTTCTCTCTTACTTGTATAATCATCGAGTATAAAAATAGAGAAAAAAACGAAACGGTGCATTTCCGGTCACGTAATTATAATTACTGTTGTGTAACTTTTTGTTTCCGGCGTTCGCACAAGGCGTTTTACGGAGAGAAGAGATTTTTTGTGGTTCCCGGCCGAACGTCAGCAAAGCGTCTTTTCTTCCGGCTGTACCAACAGGTACCCCTGCCTTCACCCATCTTCGAACCTGTACTCAATCCGCTCCTCGTACCTGATTCAGGTCTCATACATAGCCCGAGTCCGCCATGTCTTCTTCGTTTTCATCCACGTGGTTCGTCATGGCCTTCTCAAGCCAGTGTTCCTTGTTCCGTCTGACGCCCTCAACCAGTGGCTCCAGCTTCTCTGAGAGCATTGCAAACGACTGAAAAACATAACATCTGTTTATTGAATAGTTGCAAAGACCATTTGGAATTTGTAATTGATTTATTCACATGTTGCATTATTGTTTTTATTGTAGCATTTTTATTCTTTAATTAATTCTGGGCTGGTCTATACATCTGACTTCAATTTTGTAGACAATTTTCGAAATTATAATATGTATTTGGTATTATCAACTAGAAGAATAACAATGAATGTAAAGTTGGACTACGAGCAAACTCACACTATAAATTTGATATTGAGGAATACCATTATTTTATTAAGAAAACAAAATTTTGCAGTATTGACAAATTACCTCGTAGATCGGTAAACAAATGGAGTCAATAAATCCAACCTGCATGAGCGGCAGTTGATCTTCTTTTTCCCTATTCATAATGTCCTGAAACAATAGAAGAATATAATTTTAATTGAAATGAAAACGAGAAGAACCAAATATAAATCAAACGAAGAGCCACTTACAATCGGTGTGATATTCAATTCCTGCCTTTCGATGTCACCCTGTTCAAAGAATTCGCAAGTAACCAACTCTGCCACCTGAAATCAAAACAGTGGCATCATAGCAACTCTGTCATTCAATCGTAAAGTTAAAAATTTCTGAAATCTTTCGTATACCCTCTTCTCGATCTCCCAAGGCTTCGTTATGGCCGCCAAATCGCAGACGGTCATTATCATGGCTCGTAGAAGTTCACGGTGGTCGTCTCTCGTCCAGTTGTAGGAAGATGACTTGACAAGAGAAAGAAAAGCTCCTCGTTTCCTGTAAAAGACAACCAAAAGATATATTTTTTCGCATTCCCCTAAACACTAAACAGTGCTCTATTTGTCAATGAAGTTTCCATAAAGACGAGTACCTGAAGTAAACGGCCAGATCCGTCGACAGAATGGCATCCTCCAGTATTTTGATTATCCTCGCGTACTCATCCGAAGAGACGTTCCCTAAGATTTGATTTCCTTGACTGTTCAAAATCATGATGCACTGATCGAAGTGATGGTGCTCCATGGTGGACGTGGAATAGAGTTGGGCAAGAGGCGACGAAGCTCTGAATAAAAAAAAGTTATATAAAAATACAAAAAGGAAAATTGCTGCAGCAACAGCTGAACCAATGAAAAACCAAAACAGGAAAGGGTAACAATATACTAAGTTATATTCGGTCAAAAACCGCTGCCTTACACATGTTACGTCACCCGCCTGTACCTGACAGCCCAATTAACACTCACTTTATCTGAAATGAGTTGTTGGTCCCCCGATGATCCAAATCGTGACACAGGCAAGCTATGATTAACGCTAGGCACTCAATTTCTCCGAATATTTTCCACCACTGTGTCACCTGGTTAATAAAATTAAACAATACCTATGAGTTCAATTGCGACATTAAGTGACTTGAAAAATTTAAAATTGCAACTTACCGTAAGTATGGCAAACATCATTTGTGCCACATTAAACGCATGCCTCCAGTTGTGGTAAGTCACATTCCTATAATTCTTTTTGACGCTAAGCAACCACCTACATAGAACTTCGTAATCGATATGAAACCTTTCTACAAAATCTAAATCTAGGAACATTCTTAAGCAAGCCTGAAAAAAAATGTTTCAATTACCACAGAGCAGAAGTCCTCCTTCAACGTTTACCGAGTACTCACCTTCAAGGTGTCGTCGTCGCACATGTCAACATCATCGAAACTGAAGTCGTGAAGTTTAAAAAAATGTGCCGACGGTACTCTCAGGCTCTGAAAGGCATGTGAAACAATCAGTTGATGAGGTTGTTGCATTGTGTTACTTTGTTGAAATGAAAAGCAAAAAAGAAACTCACTTTCAGTCTTTGAGCGTCCTCCAAAGAGGCAGAAGCATGGTAACTTAGGATCTCCAGCGTCACGTTTTGTTTAGCCATAGCTATCACAGCCTTTTCGTACCTTCCAAATAAGCAGAATTAATTAATCAATCTATTAATTAAAAATAATGTTCAATTGTAGAATTGAATTCAACCAAGAAAAAAGCAGAAAGTGGGCAAATTTAAACCTTTTTGCAACGTTGTGAAGTGTCAGAGTGAAGGAAAGGAGAACGTAAAACTTCACGGGGGGAAGTCACCCGAGGAATTAACTTGCAAAAGTGAATCTCGTTAAGGTAAAAAATAAGGCCAAGGGATGCGGAAAAAGGGTTACTGAGCAAAAAGCATCTTCATGCACATAGAAAATTGAGAAAATTTAATTTTACTCTAAACAGGCAGGCAAAGGAGGAATAGTTAAACTGAGAAAAAGGAAAAATGAGATTTGGTTAGTGTGAAAGAAAGACAAAATAAGCATGTGATGGAATAATTCAAAAGAAAATTGAATAAATTAGTTAAATAAAAGGAACTAGATTGAGTAAAGTGTAAAAAAGTAACACGCAACGAAACACGTAGAAGCTTAAAACCAGGAAGAAGTACAGAGAGAGAGGCAGAACGGAAGTTGCCTGTAACCGAGTACTGCTGTTGCCAGTTAATTGAAAATTAACACTGACAAAACTACTGACACAGAATTCAGAAGTAAATAAGTTTCAACTTACATATGTGTATTGTGAATGCCCATGCCGCAGAAAATTGCAAAAGCTTCCACAAAATTCTCGTCGTTTTTAGTGAAAACCAGATCATCGAATTTGTTGATGAGCTAAATTGGATGAAAAACAGAAAAAAGCGATCAAACGCCTTTATGTAAGAGAAAGTTAAAGGAGAAACCGGAAACGGAAACATGTCTTACCTGTATAACTCCAATTATTTGCCCTGAGGAGTTCTTTATGGCCATACACAGAATGCTTTTGTGACGGAAAAGGCTGCCCTCATCCACTGCAGGATCGAACCTTTCGTCCTCGTACGCATCGGCTATGTTGACGGTCTGCAACAACAAAATGTTAAAAATTGAATGCAAGAGAAAAGCGATACAAGAAAATCAAACCACCAATCCTCACATTCTCCTCTTAGAAAATAATTGGAAATTTAAATTAAGAAATTACAAAGTGACTACAAACACCGTTCACTACGTATTACGTTGATTTAAATAAAACAGACTAAATTGCCCCTATGTGAAGGTTCGGTTCTTTGACAACCATCTAGTGGAAACTAACCTGCTGCATATCAATTCTTCAACAGCACCTACATGTACGAAAATATACATCAAGCATCATTCCTTCTTACGACAGGTGTACTAGTTTACAAAACAGACTTAACAGAAAACACTACACTACAATCAGTAGAAAGAAGCAGGAATAATAGAAGTGCAAATAGAAGAACGGAAGAAGAAAATCATCCCCAATGTAATTTTGATATTTACCTCTCCGGTGGTAGCCACATAACCCGTAATGCCCACGTTTATAGGAAACCTGCTTTCGAAGGGACTGAAACAAAAAAAACAAATACGAATGTAACACTTTTTCAAAAAAAAAAGGTGCCTTTTATTTGTAATATAAAAGTTAACCTAATGAGAATAATCAAATAATTATCCGATTTATCAAGCCTAACCAATTTAACTACTTTTACCATTGACTCATTCAATGCCACACAGAGATACACAAGCTAGGTAAAGTACACTGTCACAATTATACCTGGTTCTCGCGTCGCTGTCTTCTCCCTCTAAGTCACTTGCTTCAAAATCAAAAACTCTGGAGAAACTGCCTTTGGACGCTTCGTGAACGAGTAAAACCTGAAATAAAGCGGAGAACACAAGTTGTATAAACAAAGTATCAAGATAAAAAAAACGCAAGACAAATGCACAACAGAAATACTTCAGAAGATTTTTTGGTCATTTTTTCATATTTTCCATAACCATTTGTACGGCACTACCAAATGCCATTTTAGGCGTAGTTGGACGCATGGGTACCCACCTGTACTCTTTGACACTGTATCAGTGACTGTGTGTGAGTGAGAATCCTAAAGACCATGTGCTCCATTGTGCTCTGCTCCTCGAAGATCATCCTGGCGAGGTCCAATAGCACTTGATTTCTCTTCACTTCCAGCTGACTTTTCTCGTAGAGCTGGGCGTTTTTCAGTCCGATGCCGCAGAACTGGAGATAACTAGAGAACACCTTCTCGTCCGTTGGAGTGAAGCAAGAATCGTTGGACTTGTTTATTACCTGAAACGCACACGCATACGGTAAGTAATACTGTTGCTTTCGTTTACCCGCAAACAGATAGTTTTTATCGAACTAACAAAACTATTTCATCTGTGACAAACGTCACAATTTCAGGGTATGTGACAGTCAGGGGTAGGAAGGGCTTATGTTTGTAGAGGAGCTTAACCGAGTCAAACATGTTCGACATCGATTCGGATGACTGACGACCGCACTTGGTGTCACCTTCACACGTGACAGACCTTCAAAGGCAACAGCTTAGTGCGATTCACCTGAACTGGAAATGCGTAATTTAATTCGTACGAATTGTTTGTCAAATGCACGATATGCAACGATCAAAGGGTACCTATAGATACGATAAATATTTAATTGGATTATTGGGTGTGAACGTGAAGCGAAGGAGCTCATGGGGGTCTCCCGGCAGGCATCAGACGTCTCGCTCCATTGATTTCCTAAAATGACTACTATTTATCACAAACGAGGAGAATCCATGCATACATCCAGTTTGGAAATGTCTGCCCTGTCTCTGCAATTCCTCACTCGGTCCTACTGGTCACTTAATACTACACATCCCATGATAAACGTCGAGTATATGTTTTTATGTAATTCATCGTACCAATGCATCATATGACACTGTTTTATTTTTTATCGATTCCCTAAGACAAGCAGCACCTTATTTTACCCAATTTGCCCTTAATAGTTTTAATAATCTTTCATTCTGTCATTTCTAAGCCACGTCAGTGTCAGGGTCCTTTAAAACCATTACCCGTAGCTATATAATGAAGAATTTACCAACGTACCAAAAAACATTTCTTTTATATTATTATATATAATTATTAATTACATTAATAAACGTTGCTAACTGGGGTAATCACAAAAATTCATGTTATAACAACTCTTTAAACCCAAAACTTGTAAATCTAAAAAAAAAAAAAAAACAAACCCATTTTCTGTGCTTTCTAAAGCAGTCTAAGAAGTACAACTCACAGAAGACTAAACTTTTATTTCTAAAAAATGTTCTTCAATTCAACAAACCACAATCAAACATTAAAAAAACTTTATTTCCATCCCTCCTTACGTGGAACTTTTAAACTCGCCTGATCCTTGTAACCTCACTGTTACAAGTGAGTGTTTTACGGCGATGAATAAAAACGTTACTGCTGTTGTAAGAGTACACAACTCGCAGTGAATCGAAATTAGCAATAAAAGCACAAACAAAAATAATAAAAATGAAATAAATATTCTACATTGAATTTCAGAGAATGGTACCTACCTGGGCAACTCCCAAGACGTCTCCGCTGGTGTCTTTTATGGGCATGCAAAGCAGGGTCCTCGTTTTGTATCCCGTTCGAGCGTCAATGTCGTGATTGAAACGATCATCCTACAGGTATAAAACGCAAAGTAATAAAACAAATGGAAATCAAATGGCAAAACAACACAGGACAGGTGAAAAAAGACAATCCTTTGGAAACTTCCTTTGGAAAAATCAAATTTTCCACCCGAATTTTTCTATTCAAAAGGAATTGTTTTAAATTGGCCGGAAACGCCCAGTATTCAACCCGATTTTGTGACACATCCGTTTCTTTTGACTGTGCGGGTGACGCAGTTTCCGAACCTGTTGCATGGGACGATGATCCTTTTCTCTTTGTCGTGTCCAAATAGTCAAACACAATTATGAAAAATAGATTTCGCAATGGAAACATGTCCCATATAGACACTACTTATGTCGGGAAATATATTGATAGTAATTTGTAATATTAAATTAGAAATTAGATTCTTTGCTGTGCTGCCTTTTGTAATGTATTTATTGCCCATTACATAACCCCATTGCACTACTATTACTAAGTTTCATTACTATTGTACAATATTTTATATACGAAACATTTTATTTAATTTTCAAAATTGCTAAACGAGTTTCAGAATTAAAGAATCCTAATTACTCTAAACAATTTAGAGTTGCCCTGTTGTGCATTAATATGAAACTACTGTAAACAACTTCTATAAAAATACTCATTGTGGTTACTTACTTTGTAGGCATCTGGTATGTTGACGGGTTCGCCGCTTTCCGCCACAAAACCGACTATTCCCGTTCCCCATGGAATTCTAATCTCTTCTTTCTTCTCCATTTCCTGCAGGGTAGACCTGGAGCACACGTCAAACAACTTGGACACCAGGTATCTGGAATTATTGTTCGTGATGCATTTGTTGCATTTCATGTTGGTCTCGCCGTTTTTGACGCAACACGTGTCATGGGAGACACGTTCGCCCTGGACTAGAAACAGGGAACCGCGGTCGGCGTGTAGCAGCATGCTCACATTTTGTAGAATCTTGTGACAGAGCGATCGGACATCCAGTTCATTGCATATGTCTTTTACCTGTTCAACAATAATAGTCGTAGTACCTGATACCTGTGGCATTTATCATATACCATTATATTAGTTATCATTTAATTGCAATTGCTACTAACTAATTCGAATATCAACTCCTTCTCGTCCAAATTCCTAAGTTCGTGGCGGGATCTCCTCTGCGGCCTGCCAGACAGGTGAGGTGAGAATCCTGTGGTGGGTTGGCCACCTATCATCGGGCATTCCATCGTCGTTCCCACCGACAGGAAGGTAGGCGTACCGTCGATTGTGTTGACAATTGGCTTGAGCAGTCCGCCTTTTTCGAATTCGTGAGCCGAGATCTTACGGACGGGTGTGGTCGCCCCGGAATTTCCTCTTGAAGAATTTCCCGTGACGTTCGGAACGGAGTGCTGAGAGTGGAGGAACGTGGGTGAAGCAGGGTCGGCAGAATTCAAGCTGGATGTTGGAGTCGCATGGGAGACCAGCCATGTGTCAATCACTTGTCGGGTTGCTTTTCTACAAAACAATAAAATAAAAAATTTAGGAAGATAATAAGGAGTTTTCACCCCTTCTGGCCAGTAAGTATCGCCATCATCTAAAACAAAGACCACAGCTCCTCTGAGAATTCCATTTAAAGTTATGAAAGGATGTACAATAATACAGATTTGCGAAAGTCAACGATATGTAACGACTAAGCCATTCTTATCTTATTTATGTATGTAATATTATGAATGTATAAGCTGCGGTAGGATTCCTGAGAAGGCAATTAGCCAAGCCCATTACTAATTGTATATATATCGTCATTTGTGCAGACAGTTACTAAGGTAACCAGCCAAAGAGTACCTATTAGACTCAATAAATAGTAATAAGTATAAGTGAAACACAGAGAAACGGACATTTCCGAGTGAATAGAAGCTTTCGTGACAACTGGAGTGCATAAAACGAATTCCGTCTGAATTTTATTAGAAGGAAAGCTGTAAACCACATGAAATTTGTAGCTGACGCAGCTTGCCAAATCTGGTCAAAGGTCAATGAACTCGTTTCAGTCTCCATTCTTGTGATTTTAACAGATTTATACTTGATTTAAATTTATGAGAAAATAACTATTCTGAATGGGAACTAATCACTAGGCGTATAATTCGTCAAGTTTCTAAAGGTAACTTCACCTAAGAATTACCTTCTATATTACCATATATTTATCCCATTTCTGTATTTTTGTGCCAATGTCATGTGACAAAAGGAAACTCAGGTGTTAAAGTACAGAAGGCATGAATGCTGAGTACAAACGATTAAAAAAGTTTATGAAACTTACAGACAGGTGGGGGATGACAGAAAAACAGGACGCACAGCAGTAAAGTAAGTGAACCTAGCGAAATATTTCGATCGAATCTTTCGGCAAGGGCAATAAATGGAGTTAAATGCGGTGAGACGGGACGCCGTGAAATAGATTTCCGTTTTGAGTAAATAAACCGGACTAAAATGAGAACAAATTGCTTTTTATTTTGAACTCCTTTGGATTTCTTTCTGTCAGACTGTCCGGTCAACCTTCGAAGGAACAAGTTGAGGACACGCCACTATGGACCTGTGGGGATTTAAGTTGACCGAGGAGTACCTACCGCAAGAAGTAGTCTTGGGCAAAGTCCGGGTGCTCGTCCAACCAGGCTTCCATGCGAGCATACTCGGGGTCATAGTAGTACTTTCCCCCTGCATCCCCGCTGGGAGGGGCCACTGTCGTCGGAGCTGTCTCCGCCGTCATTCTGGGCTCCTCCACGCTCCGTAAGTGCAGGCCTGAAATTAAAAAAATTTGTTTCCCATGAGTGAAACTAAAATAATAGAGCAAAATAAATATCTCTAACAATTTGAAAACTAACAAATTTCATATTATTTGCTAAATCCTGTTGGAGTACTTTAGTTCATTATCTCATCTAAAGATTCCTGTTGTCAGTACTTCTACAACCCTAGGAGTTCAACCTGTGCAAGAAGGGTACCCTGCGCAAATAATACAATTCTAAAAATTAGTTTTACGCAACATTTACTAATTTTATTTATTGCATTGGTACAGAACGGACGACATCTCACGTGCAAGTCAGCTTAGAAGCTTATAAGGAGCTTATACTCTTGAAGCAACAGCTATTTGTAGTTTTCAGAAAAATCTTTTTCTATTTTTTTGAAACATGTAAAGTTTCGTGTAATCTAAATTATTCTCGTTGCCCACATTTTTCGCGTATTTATCGTAACATCTGTATTAGTCGTGTGAGGTGTCATCGTTTTGACAAATTTTTGATTCTTGAAAGCAATCAATCTGAAGGGCCAAAAGCTTTACTATTACAATACCAATTAGGTGTATGCTTAGCAAGAGTTATTATTACCACTAGCATCCCCTCTTCATTGGCGTAATTTCAGAATTTGCTTTCAGAATTTATTGCGTTTCAAAATATGACCTGCCTTTTAAGCAAATCCTCCTTCCAAGGGTATCCACTAAGGTAGTCATTATTGTTTGTGTCATCCCTCACAATTTTTTTTACTTCCAATAGATTTATTTTCCACAATCAATAATCTCCTCTCGAATCGACATTTCAGATCACTCCTCTGCCATTCGTGTAGTTATGAGCACGGTAGTTAACAATGTACTACCTGCAATCACTCGTACAGGGATTTGGGTTGCGGATTACAGCACGAGCCCAGATACAAAAAGAAAAAGTACAAATTTCAACCAACAGGTGTTTTCAAAATGTTCCGGGGCTTGTTGTGCAGCAATTCAACAGCGCACAACAAGGCCCCCCATCCCCAAGTCACAAAACTTTGTAAAAACGTGAGAGAAACTTTTTACATCTCTTCACTATATAGTCTGAATCTGATTCCACAGTCTGAGACGTCCATTGTCTAGACATAAACTATCCATTTATTTTTTCCTGTTTATTGCGGCGTTCTGAATTTCCTCAATCAAATTAAGTGTCGTCCTCGTCATCAAGTGCCCTATTTCTCTCAATCTCGTTGTTTCCTTCCTTCCTTCACTTGCTTGTGTGATTTGCCCTATTGACTGTCCTTCGCCCGGAGACAGTCATTCAATAACTTTAGTATTAAAACAGAAAACAACTCTGATAGACATGACTTTTTAATTTCTCAGTCACCTTGTTTGTTTCATATCGTATGTTTTGACTGAATCTTATTATTCACTGAAAGATTTTCAACATGTCGTTACAATAATATTAAATTAATATTTTAATACTCAAATAAGGTTGCTACCTGGTTAACTTTTGTTAACCTTAAAAATGTAAAAAAATGAAAGATAACATTAAATAACAAACTGAAATAATACGAGTGTACAATATAAATTTCAAAATACGGTAAAAAAAACGGGGCAGTCGGAATAGAAGTAAATGAGGCGTGATGAAAGGTGGGTTTTTTGTGATGGAATTAATAGATATTTGAAGAAACAACATCGTGAGCGAGTATCTTATATAAAAATTGAAAACACAATTTTTTGTAATGCAATGCATGAAAAAAATACAACTGTAAAAATAACGAATACTATGAAAAACGAAAGGAACGCAAAATGCGGATAAGTCATAAATGAGAGACGGCAACAGAAAAGAATAAGAAACTTCCAATCATAAATAATAATCTAACTGAAACATAAAAAGTTTCGTTGATAATAAAGAGTGCTCTGAAAAGAATTAATAAAAAAATAAACCAGAAAAGAGGAGGCAAAGAGCAGAAGAAGTGACTTAGCAAAATAGAAAGGTACATTCGAAGAAAGTCACACGACTACTTTACTTTGACTTTGTAAACTACTAATGATTCCTTTGCTTATTGCTGATATATATAGGCTACTCATGTACTTGGTGAGCGCCTCTGGAAGTACAAACCATCGGTGCTTATCGAAAGCAAACAGTCTTAATTAATTCAACGTTAACAGGTGAAATAAGCGATCGAAAGGTTGCAGGGGCCTAGTGAAATTCAACAACAAACACTACACGAGATTTCTCTAGAATGTCAACCGAACCACATTGCAATGTGTGCACATGTCCGTTGGTCAGAATTTCCTCGGAATTTTCAAGACATCCGCCAAAGTAACTTTGACCACCTTGGGTAAACACAGCAATTCCATCAGAAAAACTCATCGATCCGTGTGATTCCGTGATATTTTTAGATTCTTCCTTGTCCAACAACCCCTTCCTCTCCTACGAAAGAAATAAGGTGGAAAGATCACTTCGCAACAGTAAATATTAAAGGTAGACTGGCAATTACAAATTACTAGAGAAAAACATGTAAATTCGGGTATTTCTCAAATATAGGAAAAAATATTTCCTTTTCGCGTTCTTGTATATTCTTTTCGTTTAGTAAAATATTATTGATGTTGAGGAAAACTTTATGTACGCCCGTTTAAAACCAAAGTTCGTAACCAACTGGTTGGAAGGTTGCTTTCCTGTTAGACGCCAAATTCAAGCCCACCGATGAAGGTCATGCAATAAAATTTTTTAAATATAATTATTGTTGAATACTTTGAAAGGTCTCCCTAAAATGCAAGAGACCATCGTAAATCTTTGGTTCCAGAAACACTACCATACCCAGTGGCACATCTGTTATTCAACTCAGATCTTGTATTAAATATTAATATTGTGTTTAACCATTTCAACAACCAGAAATCAATCCCGAGAGCTCAAGAGGAGTTTTATAAATTCTTAGAATTGATACATCAAACTCAGTTGCGTAGAAATTTCTGGAAATGTATGCACACAATAATTTTGTTATGAGAAGGTGGCCCTTGTTCCTATTCCAAATGAAAAAAATTACTGCTTATGAAGGTTTCAAACCTTCTGTTCCTTTGTTAATAGGTGGAGTAAAAATTTAAAATAGGACAAATATTTTATGTTTGTGATAAGTCACAATTAGTGGGTTTCACTTTCTTTTTTAGGAAACATTTTTCGCTTTCTCGTATCATTGCTTGCTCATTGAAAATGTTGGTAAGAACATTGAAGGATGATGGTTTCGGTTTTCGGTTTTTAGCTTAATTATATTACAATAAAACTCTTTCAATTAAAATTACATAAGTATTAAAAACTAATTATACACGTGACAGTGTAACTCAGTAGACTTCAACAGAATACGATAAAACTTATGTAAACTTTAAGTGAAATCATCAATATATATATTTTTAACAAAAAAAACGAGAATATGCATTTAACAAAATAACTTCTGATTTCCATGTCATGCTTTGTTTTGAATTTGTTGTTACAATGCAAAGTCATAAAATTTAATTTGGTAAACTACTCATTTTTAAGAATCCTCTGCTGCTACTCACAACAGAAGAAATATGGCAAGGAACAAGAGGATTCGTGTGACCCTGCCAAACCCTGTCGATTGACTATCAGGACAGAATGCCAAACAGCATGCATGTGCAATACCGAAATTCATTACTTATTCATTAGTAAAACTGTTTAAGTGAAGTGAAATGAACAAAAAATTATACCTGAAATTTAACGAGTGCACTTTAAGTCCTGTCACATTTTATTAACTTGTGGTCTTTTTGGAGAAACAACAAGCCGTTGCCTGGAACCTTCCATTAAATAGTAGTACCGCACAGTATAAGTGTGAAATTTGTTATAAATGCGTTTCAGTTATGTACGAATAGCAAACACGAGAAACATTATGACTTAAAGAGTGGATTCCAGAGTCGTTTCTATGACGACCGCTAGACGATATACCCAATTGACCTTCAGACAGATTCTATTTGCATAATGTCTCTATCTCGCCCAAACTCCTCGAGAAAGAAGCAAATTTATGTAGAAAAATAAAACAGCCGAGTACAGAGGCGTACAACGTGCAGCTATCATCCTGTGAGATACGTCATCCAAAAGGATCAGTGAGATCCTTGTGTATCAAAGTTAACAACAGAAAAAAATTAAGCAGAAAATACGCGACGACCCGAATACCCCAGTGTACAACGAATACGATAATACTGAATGGTAGCGAGTGGAAGAAAATGCAAAAACATTGAAAATCAAAATAGACCGAAATAGTGTGAAATTCTTCTTGAACTGTTCAAATTGAGTCGTTTAAATTCGTAAAAAAAGGAGTGTTTAACAAAACTGATGAAAGCTTAAAATCAAAGACAAGCAGCCAGAGAACAATTGCTGTGCTGGAGTTCTGACTCCCTTAATACCCTCACAACTCTTCGATTCTGAAGAAGACATGCACTGTGGTGTGTCTGTAATCAGACTCATATCCGTCACGATTAATAAAATAACTAAGCGAAAAGTAACAAGATCCCTTGAGAATCGATTAAAATGCATGAGAACCGAGAGATTTCATGCAGAGAATATTTTGACAAAAGTATCGTTCCCCATGACAAAATGTACAAAGCCAAAACGGTGGTAAAATGACAACCCAAAGCAAATGAAATGTAAAAAATGAAAACTGGTGAGGAATTCAGACTCAGACTAAGGAATTACACTTCTCATGATTAATGAATAGACATCGAAAGAAAAAGAAACAAGGTACTCATAGTCACAAAAATGGTATAATGAATGGAAAATAAACAATAAGAAAGAAGTAAACTCAAACAGACACATCAAAATGCAGGAAATTTGCGCCAAAGAAGACATAGAGAACATCAGCCGTACAGATAGTGCAGTTTCGCGTACAGATTAACTTTCCATCAAATATTCTCACTTCAATTCTCAGAAGGTTGCCTCTAAGTGAAATGTGTAATACCGTGCTGATTGGATGTCTTCTCAGAAAAAAAATACATAAGAACAGATCGCCTAATCTGTTGGACGAAAACTAATTAGTCTCGAGTAAGTGACTGAAGTGAATGAGTAACTGATTGATTTCTTGATTGATTGATCTGTTGAAACCGGTGAAAGTCAAGTACAATTCGCCAGACAGATGACATAACACCTGTCACGGGTGCATTTTCGCCTCGTTTCGTCTCTCGTAGATCTAAACTTACAAGTAGTTTGCTTCACAAGACACTATTGATGAGCTAAGGAGTACTCCACTCAAAAATGACTATCATACATATGTACTGGAGGAAGAAAAATTTGAGTGGGCGAAGTAGTACATCAAAGTGGAAGTTCACTTTCATACGTAACAGATGATAAAATCTTTTGGGAAAGAACTATTTTGCAACCTATGATGTTGAAGTCTGAAAAAGATCTAAAACTAAAAATGTTTTTCCGCAGTTCATTTCATTTATTCACATCTGAAAAGT
This sequence comes from Polyplax serrata, assembly GCA_037055365.1. Taxonomy (NCBI): domain Eukaryota; kingdom Metazoa; phylum Arthropoda; class Insecta; order Psocodea; family Polyplacidae; genus Polyplax; species Polyplax serrata. Next base: position 696,077 of record JAWJWE010000036.1, on the reverse strand, counting down.
TACACATAATTTGGTTTCATCAGTTTAACGTAGTTTGTACCTGTCAAAGAGGAACAATGTCAATGCTAAATTTAAAAGTCAATGTCGCTGGTGGACAATATATAAGTATGCAAAATGCAGTTTAAAATTCATTCAACTCAGCGCATTTTAAAGTGAAAATTAATCGCCTGTCTCACGAGTACCAACACATCAATACAATTCGTCACGGAAGTAGACACAAATACCTTCATCGGGTTGTTTCGCCTTGGGAATAAAAGGTACAAATCATGTTTTTTGGCATTGACAATGACCTACGTTCGCCTAAATAACGCCATTAACATTTCTTAATGGCTGCATTCAAAACTGAATCGGCCGCATTCATTTCCAAATTGAAGCGTTTAACTTTCCCAAAAGTAGAAATTCGTTGAGACATGCACTCATGAAGCAGCACAAGAAACCAGCAGTCAGCCGTCTTACTGACCAACCATCGTTTTTTGTACTGTGACTACGAGTTTTGACTGATAAAAAACTAGAAGAAACTAATAATAACTCTCCAATGAAGAAACGTCAAGGAGTGTGTGAAAGTGATTCTATTTATTTACATAACCGGTAGAAGAATAGAATTATTGATACGTACTAATAAATCAAAAAATTTGACCAAAATTAGTGAAAAAGACATAGCAGAAAGTGACAAAGGTATGAAATAACACATCACCATATATATGTGAGTTTTGTAACCCTTTTGATTTGTCTGGGTTTCTCTCAAAGCCTACTTCCGCTTATTCAACTTTCAAGCGTTACAGCACCCCCAGCTTTTACCAGTTACGTCACCAGTATTACATTAATATGTGTAATGTGATTCGCAATTTTTATCACTTCAAACAATTTTCCAGCATCACCACCACTCCAAGCGTTTCCAACATGACAACTGCACAACCATAAGGTTCAAAAAGTACTAGAAAGCACTCTTTTTGTGTATTTATCAAACGCTCACAACGGATTGCCTCCACATACCTGAAACGCAATTCCTACCGAAGAATCCTCAGTTGTATTTAAATTCAATTATGCAATTCAGGCGAACTTGCCCTCCGGTTAGAAAGTCAACAGATCAGTCAATCAATCAGGAAACAATAATAACAACAACCGAAACAACGGCCAACCATTTTTGTGTTGACGACAAATGAAAGCAGTTAAACCTTACCCTTATATATAACAGTTTTATAAAATAAACTACTTCAAGTATGGTTAACTTATATCTACAGAAAATTTAAATTGAGAGTACTCAATGGTATCTCCCGCCATGGAACTTCATTATGCTTGGTCACAATCGACCGGAAAGAAACTGCAATTTAATTAAAACTAAGTTTCAGAAAATAAAGTCGTAAACACCAAATGAGCCCCATTGAAGTAGACGGTCGACTTCTCACCAAAATATAAGAGTTCGAACAAGAGAAAGTGTAACTGGAGAAATCTATTTGCTAATTTGTATTTGGCACAATGACTTTATCATTTTGCACGTAAAAAAAAGAGGCCTTGTCCATCGCCTCGAGTGCTACCCAATACCCGACATATTTTCACGATAATACATAACCTTACATCAAATTACGAATTTATGTAAACTTATAGCTCTGATAGGTCGAGTAACCCTTTTTCTTTAATGCAAAAATACATATATCGGCCATGAAAAGATAGAGAAAAAGATTAAAAATTCAAAAGAAGGAAGAAGGTGAATCACTACGTACAGAAAAAGAAAAAATGGAATGGGAAACCCAAAAATAAATTTAATTTACAATTTTATGTCTTAAAACACTGAAACGATCAAATTGAATGACGCAAACATAACAATACAAAGTAATACATGAAGTCATAAAAATAGATAAAAACATAACACACTGGGGAGTGTGGCAGTGAGGTATAATTTCTGGATGAAAAATGGAACAGTACAGAAAGACAAGTACATTACATCCCTTCCAAATATTTGAAAGATCAAATTCAACCAACTGGAAGGAAGAGTTTAATAAAAGAAAGATGCACTTCATTCAAAATTTTGGGGCATTTCGTATAACTTAACTTTGCGCAATATGAAAAAAAAGTACTGAAATAAGTTGGATAGTATTTACGTAATAATATTTACTTATTTGTAACCCACAATATTTACAGAGAAAATAATATAGTGAAAAAAGTTGAAGATGAATTTAAGCAGTGAAATTAGCAATTAATTTTCCACTCTACTTCCATTCCTTATTGACTGACCGTGTCAATTTTTCGATGGTACACCTTTTTAAAATTTCTCTTTTAAAGTGAAATTAAATGGAAGAAGACGCAGGAGAAGGAGTCGCAGTATCTGACTCCATGGATTTAGATTAGACTACTGCCAGGAAGGTACATTTGCCCACAGAATGCAAAATATTTATTTTGTTCAAAACAGAATGGAAAGAAGTTACGAATCATATTTACTAAGTAAATTGTTACGCATAACAAATAATTAAGTACATAAAGACTATAGATGCGATCATTCTGAAGGAAAAACAAATGGGCATCTTATGACAACCTGACAAATGCAAAACGAGAAATTCAATTTCTCTCAAATAAATTCTACTTGCTACTTGAATTTGATGTTTTAAGTTTTACGGTATGAGTCTGTCTGCCACTATCTTTGCTGACACATTTCCCAAACACATTAACAAAATCAATAATATTGCACTCATTAAATTAGTTAGTTAAAGTGCGAATACCACCATTTAGTTGAACGCATCAGACGAAAAATTTATGTAATTGAAACAAAAAGTCATTCTTCTTTAGTGTTCCAGTATAAATCCTTATTTCTTTTCTGAATAATTCCAAAGTAACATTAACCAATGTCTCCAAAACAATGTCTAATATATGTTGAAACATTTCAGGAAACTTTTCAGACGTTCAAAATTTGAAATATGGCTAGGAACGAACTTGTGAATTAAAACTTTTAAAATTAAAAAAAAACATGCTTTTGTTTGCAGTGATTAAGAATGATGTGTAAATTCAAGAAAGAAGAATTGTTGAACGACCAGCTAAACTATCAAGCCATTTGTTGCCCCACAAGTGAATCTGATGGTGCTTCTCATTTGCTGGGAAGGTTTACATCTCGCTGTCAGTGGTTGAAAGATGAAAATTACTATTACATACATACAAATGCCTGGGGGCCAGTCGTCCGGGTATACGATTGCATGTTACCGTAAATTATAAAATTATTATAAAAAAAGGTTGACAGGTCCATGCCCTTCTCTGACCGAAAAGCCTGTCTGTGACCTTCATTTCATCACTTCCATTAATTACAACATGTACTGCCTGCAACAAACATTTCATTACAGAGAGACTATGAAACACATACAAAATGAAATATGGAGAATTTAAAATCATACGGTGTACTTGGATTTTTGTATCTAAATGTATCTACTCTTGAATTCCTTTAACCAGCACTAATTTCGTAAACGAAGGACATTTTGATTCTATGTATATGACAACAACAAAAAAAGAAGGCAGCGATTAGGATGTATAATAAGAGAAAAATAGAGGCGCTGAATCTTACATTGCACAAGAGAGAATAGGAAATTTACGGATGTCCTAGTTTACGAATTACCAACCTCGAGACCTAGTGGCATTGTCATTGGCTCTGTAAAGCCAGGATTTCGTCACTTCATTACGTTCACAAAACGATGAACAAGGCCCTCTTATGCCTTTTACAGCTTTTTATATTCATATTATACGATACAAAATACTGAAGGGACTTCAAAAAGTACATTCAAACGTATAAGATGTTAACAAGCGATATTAATACTTCATTATTTAGTATTGTAATGAATACTTATATAGTTTTACAATATTACACAGACGCAGCCTATGGCCATAACTTCGTTACACATTACTAGATGTTATAAGTGCTTGTTATGGAGACACTTTGCCAGCTTCCCTTCCAAACTATTAACATCTGGTAGGAAAATACAATGTCAACAACGATTGAAATGGTACTCCTACAAAGACTCAAGTTTAATTTACAGTTGGGTTTCTCGTAATATTGTTCATTAATTTTAACATTAACATGCAATACACATATAAAAGTAATTCAAATGTAAAACAATATAAGACACTTCAGGAACTAAATAAGAGTAAACAATTTTAACATATTTCTAATGATAATGTAAACCACAGTTATTTTTATAAAATTTAAATCACATGAATTGTAATGTAGAATTTTATTTCCCCACCATGACGTAATTCTATTAAAATGTAGAATGTGTAATGTAATACGTTACAAACAATGGAACTGATATGTCGCCCCACGTCACTACCGCAATAATTCGTTGTAATACGTTCAAAATGTAAATACCGCTTTGAGTGTGCTCCCTGGGGAAATGAAAGCCAAGGAGAAACAAATGAGCAGAATTGCAATAAGTTGTTAACGACAAATGGAGTAAAATGTAATTTCAGACAATAATAAAACCGTAATATATATATACAAAGAAAATTGTATCTGTAGAGTGCGTCGAATTTTACAGCTCCATTGCCTAAGACAAAGTAAACTTTAAAATTTCGAACAAGAAAAAGTGAACAGCCGTTCGGTAAGAGCACCCAAAGATTGGACTGCATACCTACGAGTTAAAAGCAATACAACCACCAACATAATACTTTTTTCCTCCTCTTTTACCACATGTTAAGTACATTCAAGAACTGCCAGAAGCATTACTTTTGAACGTATTTGGGATTTTCTTTTCAATTGTTTTTTTATTTACATTTTCTCTTGCAAGTATATATTTTAGAAAATTTATTTATTGTTTCACTAACTTTTTGTACTTTTTTCATTTCTTTATTTCTTTGCTTGCTACAGTCAAATCCTTCCCATGCAGTTTCATTCGGAGGTTATTTTGTTAATTATATTTTCCAGGTCTATTGTCCCTATTCTTGCTTTCACGATCTGTAGAATGTTGCTATCCCCTTTACAGGCGGAGTAGTCGACGTTAGAGAGGTCATGCCTGCCTATCTTGAATAGGAAATCATTTAAGTTCTCATGTCTCGTAAGCATTTGCGTCGGGTAAAAGTTCAGAATTCTATACGATCTTGTTGCTCATTTGTTTTTATTTTTACTTATTTCGGGTTTCCACATATTAATGGATGTTATAATTCCTTTTTTCTTGGTTTTTTTTTCTTCCCATTTTTTGTTGCTCATTGATAGTTTTATAGATTTTCCGTGATAGGAATGCCCACCGGCGTAACGTTCATTATACGTACACATATGTACATATGTACAAATTTATTTTTTACATTCATTTGAATGTTCGCCAACAAGTTCTGCCTACTCCCTTATCAAGACGGTAACACGTGCTAGAAATGCAATCAGTTTGGCAGCGAAGCGCGACAAAACTAATAGTGACGTACCACGTACGTCACAGTCATTAATAACTGAATAATCTAGGCAAAAATCCAACATTATCTGGTCATCTTCTTGACTGCCAAATTTCTCCTATCGAAGAATTTGCTAAATGCAATACAAAACGACTACCGCAATTAAACGAAATTAAAAATTTTCTACAAACCACAAAAACTATATTAAATAATAATAATATTACTTAATTTACATGATTAAAAGCAGCAAAAAACTCTGGTTGTTGGCTTGAAGTAAATACGTAAACTTCAACAACGCACTAAATTAGTATTCAAAACTTCAAAAAAAAGGTAGTTGTCGTGCCTTCGCTTCATAAATCTTCAGTTTATAATAATATAAACTGTAAATTGTGGAGGAAAAATTAAAAAGATATCGCAACAGGAATATCATTTTAAGAAATTGCACGTCTGGTACTACAACGGAAGATCTTTCGTTGTTTCAGTGAATTGCAGACGCATTTTTAGCGGCGGCACATTTACACCCAAATGACAATCAATGAGGATGAAAAATTTGTTATAGGTAAATTCGTTCATCCCGTGAATTCGATTACAATATTTTCTTGGTATTCTGGCACATATTTTAAGTAAAATAAATGCAAAATATATTCTCTTCACGGGGTAACAAGTTGGAACGCAACTCAAATGTAACAAGAAACGAGAAAAACCAAAGCTGTAACTGTAACCCCCGCAAATTTTGAATGTTAGGCACAACAAAGTTAAGACTGATTCACGATATTTAGTGCAAGTATTGATTTTCAAGTGCAGCTGAATACCTTATACCTGAGAAAGAGGACATGACACCACGTCAGTTGATGCATACAGTAAACTATCCAATAATCTCGCTTTGGAGAACTAAACAGTCAATACTGATCGAACAATGGAAATATAAAATGGAACTAACTGCCGTCTCAGTCTAGAGCAACAATATTGGGACACGGAGAAAGAAAGCAAGAGCATGAAATAAGGTAAGACATAACTAGGTAAGACAAAAGAAAACCTGTGTCACCTGCCAAGATGATCCACCTTTACTTGCATGTTAAAGCAAGGCTAGATTAACCGGAGTTTGAAATATTTAAACATGAGGAACAAAATTTTAATAATTAAATATTTTTCCAATGAATTTTACTGTATTCGTTCCATAGAAAAACAGATGCAACTGCCAGCATGTAAACGATTTCCTTTATTAAAGTTGTCTTAAGTTTCCAGTTAGAAAGGAATGAAACTTCTGAAGGAATGGTTTGAACAGAAAAAGTCCCAATTTGCTGGACAAACCTCAGAGTGAAAATCTCCACCTGGGTTACTGTTATGGTTGCATTTAAGGAATTTGGGAACTAATAGAAAATTTTAAACTCTTAACAGTAGTAAAAGGCAACACATAAAATCAAATTTCATATAAGTTTATTCTGTAAGTGTCTCCCTCAATAAAACGTATTTCCCACGGAAATGTAACGTAATAACTAATTACAGATCACGACATTATGAAAAACCATAAACTTCCAATTACAAAAAAGCTGCAACAGGATGAAGACAATGAAAGGAATGAATGAGTGAATGAATGACAACTTGCTATTTTCTCAAACCAACAGGTACATTTGGCAAAAAAAAATATCGGGCTTCTCTAGGTACCCGCCAAAAGCGTGAGACAAAATTCTGTTTTTTTCTAATTAGAATATCAATGTCAATTGGTGTTAAGAAGTCACAGATGGAAGACTGCATGGTCTTGGATTAAACTAAATCACAATATAAAAATGGTATATCTCACGATTTGAGGGTGACAAGACAATAACGCGGCCATAGAAGGAAAGGCCTTAGCACGTGAGAGGAGACGAATAACTGACATGGTTTAAATATATTTAACAATAGTAAACTCAAAAACGTATAAATTGGCCCTGAACTTAGATTTTGAGCAAAAAAAGTAATAAGAATTGAAAAGTATAGCAGAAGCAACAAGACAGAAGAAGCAAATGAATGAAATAATATCATATTTCCACACATTATTATACAATGGAATACAATTTTATATTGCAATATTATTTGTCATAAATTGTTGTCCTACACTTTTTACATTTTAGTAGTCCAGTACAAGTTCCCTATAAGTACATGAATACAAGGAAACTGCACTTATTTGATAATGTGAGAAATCTATTGAAAATTAACCGAACTAACCACATCAGACAGCAATTTTTGAATGAAGAAAAGAAAACGAAACGCATGAACGAGTACACAAAGAGTTTTATAGGACATACTGAAATTTGGGTTTTGACACAGGTACAGGCACACAGGAGACTTACGTATGAATTTGTTATGGCGACATCCGTTACGCGTCCTGCACATACTCTGCTTCTGGCCCATGGGTGGGCTACGCACCATACGGACGATGCTCTGCACCCATGGAGGGCTACGCATCATCCACTAGAAAGTTGATCCTAAGACTCACTCGCATCATCCGCAAATCCCTGCGTTCCCCAGAGTTTTTCACCTGAAGGTTCACTCGCGTACCTTAAGTATTTGTTCGTGTTCCTTTAAAAACATATATGCTTATATTAAATGAACCCGGCTGGTCCCGCCCGAGTGCTTCCGAAACTTCCGAGATGAAAAATAAACTTCCGAAATAAAAGCATTTCGACAATTAGAATAAAAACAATCATAATATAAGGTGGTACTCAAAATGATACATGAAAATGTACACAAAGATTAAACAGTTTACCACTATTCCACAGCCCCGACTGTCGATACTACTATTCTGTACTATTCTGTAATTACATCAAGGTGTGAAAGAGCACCACGTCAAAGGTAACTAAATCATGAATCTTCCAACTTAAATGGTGAAACAATGCATGTATTTTCGAATCTTATCGATGAATTCGCTGGTGCATTACCTTCACTTGCAATGCCGCAATCACAATTATCACTCGTTCAACACTGCCTTATCCGAATGTTCGCGGTTCAGGTCAATGAATATGATACCTGGCCAAGTAGGAAATATGACCAATGGACAAGTGACTATCGCATTTCGATAGTCTGGCTGGCTCGTTCGAAAATATTCGGAGGTTGCATCCTTGGGAAGGAATTTTGTCCTTTGGCTCGAACTTTTGGCTCACTTTTTTCAAAGTGCGACAAATACTGTTTTGAGTGACACTTAATAAACATCATGAATTTGAATTATGTATTCTGAAGTTGGTACAAAATGAACAGTTTCATTATACCTGTATGCTCATCGCCATTTGTCGCTACCTACAACTTTTGTTTCTTAAAACAAGACTGACTAAGACTCTGTCTACCTTGATTCTGGAAGTTCTGGTACTCCTATGTGTCATACATTTACTGTTACAAATCTTCAACCCCCTTCTCCTTTTAATTGTCTGACACCCTTGTGGTTGAAACGTAATTCAGTTGACGATGTACCTCTCATGTTAAAGGTTACTACTGGAAAATAGACATGTTGTGTCATGAAATACTAACACTTTCTAACAATCAGTATAATTCCAGTCAGTAACATGTAATATCTTCGTTCCCTTCACAAATCAACAATAATTTAGACGTTACAATGGCGGCAACGCAGCTACGAAACCACTTGTTGCAGGTCATTAAATGCCTTCGGAACCTTTTTCCTTCTATTGAACCTCTCTAGGGTCCTTTTCCATCATGGGAATATTTTTTATTTTACTAAGATCGAATTCTCATGGCTAAACAAAGAGCCAAGCGACAGGAACTACCCTCAATGGAACCTTGTCGAAACTTTTATTGCCATTAAAGTCGTGAAAGCTCAATTTCCATCGTTTTGTTCAACAGAGAGCGGATGTTTTCTTTTCGGGAGGTAAGAGGAATTCCTAGTTTACTCATTCAATATTTGCACTATTCTTGACCCTAAGGAAGAAACCACGCAATCCTAATTTCCCGGGAAACCAAAGTTATACACAAAGGAAGAGCAGAAGAAAGTTTGATCTTTTGTTGGATCAAAGAAAAGGATGAATCTGGCAGCCGAAGGGGGAGGATGCTTTCGATGCTCAAATTCCCTCCAAATATTTACGGAATACAATTAATTTCGGCTTCATCTGCAAAAAATACCTTTGCCCAAATGTCTCCGACAGAAGTCCTCTCTCTTTCTCAACAAGAAAAACCAAGTGAGAAACAATGTTCTGGCTTTTCTTAGGGCAAAACTTCACCTTTATCTGACTTCAAATTTAAACACAAATGTCTTTTTCTGGTATTCTCCTGCAGGATTTAATTGCAGACTATTACACCTCAGTTTACAAAATTCGAGAGATTCCTACAATGACCCCGACAAACAACTCTTTAGTTTTGTATGAATTTCAAGTTTACCGAAACCTCAGGTATTAAAGAAATACCTTACTTTAATAAGTAAGAACGAAATACTACTGAGTACTAGATAAAAGTACTAGATCACATGTGACCTCAAGTCCTACATCATTACATTATTTCTTATCGTCCAAATAGACCAAACAGGTTATGTTTAATTTTGGTAGAAGTCCTCTTCGATGTCAGGATATCTTCGGACCCTTCAAAGTACCAAAATTTAAATGTCCGGTGCTTCCCTTTCGAATGGCATGGAAAGAATGAAATGATCGAGTTATCAGTTTCGAACTCTTTCTATGATAGTGTTATCTCTTCCGTTTCCGGTTCCTTTCTTCCAACTATTTAAATTATTCCCCAAGTTTTTACCAAATATATTTTTACTCTTCGACTGCTAGACAATAAAAAAATTTTATCACACGCATGTTCTGCCACGCTGCTTCTTACTTACAGTTGTCGAATTATTGTTAAGTAATGAAAGTACGCTGCGGGTAATTGTTGGTACTCCGTTAGCGTAATACATTAAATCGTAACATCGCAATTACAAAAAAACTCTATAAAAATACTGTAAAAAATAATGCGGTTAGAAGCTCAAGGCCCTGTGAAGTTCAAATGTTACAATAAGAAAATCCGTTCACTTAACCTGAATTAACTTCTCAATGTATCTCTCTTGGTTGTGGTGTACTACTGCTTAAATTTTTCAAGTAATTGAACTTGATTATTTAATTTTTGCTTGTTTCATTCCTCTTTTTCATTCTGCAAATGAAACGGATTTGCCGTTTTCGCGACTGTGTCCGCAAAAACGGACGGTACAGTTTTCTAGAGTGAGATATGTTTCGGTACGAGCAATTTTATACTGTTTTAACCAACATCATTCAACAAATAATTTATGTAACTGAATAGGAAAAACGTTTTTTAAAAGAGTAAACACAATGAACCTAAATTTTCACGACCCACACATGTATACTTATCATTCTCGTTGATGACGAGGGTTACCCCCCTTCACAAAACAGGACACGATGTTATTCGACACAAAATAATGATAAGTTTAAGACGATCACTTCACAATCTGTGATCACTGCTGGGTTAAGCGCTTTGAAAGAGTCCATTGTGTAGAATCGTACAATGTAATTTTCTCATGACCGTTGAGGCAACTCTGCCGTTAACCATGGCAAACAAACGACAGAAAAATAAAATGAATTGACTAACCGCACCAACCGTGAAACAGCGAGCAAGTTTGAAATTGTGTCATTCAGAAGATGAACTCACAGCAAAAATCATCCCTTAAGAAACATAAAGTCAATTTCAGGTAATAAAATGTTGGGTAAGTACAATTACTGGACGAAAACAATCTGAAGTAACTATATATACAAGAAGGCAACTATTTCAATTTCGCTTATACTATTATACTCGCTTATAATCTCTCTCTCTCTCTCTCTCTCTCTCTCTCTCTCTCTCTCACTCTCTCCCTTTCTGTTTGTCTCGGCTTATCTCTTAGTTTTGCTTATGCCTCATTTGCCTCACGTCGGTTGACCGTCTATTTTAGTTTGAAAATAAATCATTTAATTACCATGATAAGTTTTGGTTGTGCTAATAAACTGCGGTATATCAGTTATGCTTGACTAAATCGTTTTGACCATTTGTTTGCGAGACAGACAATCGAAAGGTATGCACGAGGGCACAATTGAACGGGTATTGATGTCACGTACTGATAAATCTATCAGATTGTAATCGTATTGTAATGCAATGACTAATTTAAAAGTAAAATTATTCGCAAGTCTGACAAAGTCAAGGAGTACGGTGCAATGCTTATACAAATCTAACTGTAATGCAAGTAGTAAAGTAATGACACCAAAATAAATAGTGAGGTGTTGATAAAAAGGTATAATTTCAAGACTGGTCAATTAACAATAAATATTAAATTATTTTTTTGGGATAATTAAAACTGAACGAAGTATTGTAAAATTGTAAAGGACGAATGTTACGTAAAATCTATTAAAGAAACATTTAAAAAAGATAATATATTGAAAATAGCAAAGATATTTTAATTAGAAAAAAAATGATGGACGTCAGAAATCAAAACATTAGGTACTGCGGCTTTGGCTCTGTTGCGACATCGCCACCTGCTGCTCGGAAAATAAGCCAAAACACCAAGAACGGGGATTAGAAGGGCCGCAGGGTCAGACAAAACTTTATTTTCTTTTAGTGAAAGGAATTATTATTATTATCGTCAGTGGAAAAAATAATGAATTTCTAACTTACTAATATATTTGTAACTAATATTAATATACGTTTACTTGGTTTGCTAGGCAGACAGCTAACGCGAAAAAGAGTATCCTTATGTTTGTCTAGTACAATCTTTTCCTCTGGTGAGGGCAAACTGATTGTGGGGTACACGACGATGGTGTCATTTACCTAAGAGAATATCTTCATATCATCGCGTACGCACCCACAGATTATTTTACAGACTTTCAAGGGCTCATTAAATCCATAAGCCAAGTTCTCTGGTTCCGTTTTAAGGTATATTATCCATCTTTCTCTTATACTTTTATAATTTCAACTTAGATTGTATACTGTGCTTTAAACAAATGGTGAATAAAAATTAGAATTGAATCTTAGTGCTCCACGAGAACACTAATAGTTACTTTACTAAAACTAAAATCGTGTGACTTTTTCAATATCGAAATCTAGTAAAATTTACCAGTACTGCTGTAAAAATATGTACAATACATTATGAATCTTATAGAAGGTCGTCAGTACTTTATATACAAATATACAATCAGAACAAAAATGATAAATTATAAGTCACAATACATTTTTCTGAAGACGTAGTGAGTTTCTATGATTTCAAACAAATCTGGGATGAATACTAATTTGGGGGTAACATTAAAGACCGGCCAATGAAAAGTATTTTACGAAAAGAGGAGGGAATAAAAGAGAAAGTCACAGGATGTGGAGAATGGTAAAAGAGGAGGTAAAAGAAGGGAAATGATAAATATGAGTTTCACGAAAGTGCGATAACGGTAATATTGACTACAAATTACACTGCTAAAGAAATGGAAAATTGCTGAGCGTCGTATGCGACTACACTGAACTTTCTGATAAGAAAATTCTTAATTCAATTACGGTATCATGGCCGTTTCGGGTGACTTGCATCAAAATGACATCGCTGCAATTAGGTAGGTAAGAATGACCTCCTATATAACATGCTCCAACACGGAAATAGATGCGATAGGAGTACCTAAAGTTATCTAAAATTAGAATACTACACAATTGTCAGTTGTCAAACACCTTAAAATTGTAGGCTTTGTCACATTACGTTGTTCATTGAGACAAATGGCTTTGTCTGTCAACTGTTCACTCAGCAGTATAGTCTTGGTATGACAAGATACCCAGATGGGCAAAGATGACAATTCAGTCAGCTTATACGGACGATGAATGTCCCCTCTAAGAGATGGAGCGGCCACTGGCAGAGAAGGGCAATGGGCTTTGAGCCAACCACAGGCGTCACGTTGTTTTCGTCACTACGGTGTCGTAGTTGAGCCACGGGCACCTCTCACCAGAAAATCAACTCTTCTATGGGCCGTCACACGCAAATAATTCTAAACAATCAAATACATTAACAGAAAAATACAATAAAATTTTGTTTCTCAGCCAACCCACGCTCTAAGCGAAGTGTTGCGCAACTGTACTTGTGTGCTCGCCTTACGTCAAAATCCCTATCCTGTGGTTCCACACAAAAAGAAGTTATGCCATTCGATCTCGAAATAGATTAAAATGTACTACAGTAGTACAGAGCAGTGAAAAATTCCGTAATCTAAAGTAGCAGTTCGGTACTCAAATTTCATCAAACAATAAATGAAGATATTCGAAGTGTGGAACCCGTAAAAAGAACAAGCGGAATAGAGTTGTACGAGAGGATTCTTGGATGGCAATGAAATAATTAACCAAGGTTGTGTGTACATAAGAATAAAAAGAACAGAAAGAAATAAAAAAGCAAAACTAAAATTTGGCTCAAAAAAACTAATTTAAATTTCAAGGAAATTAAAGAATGTAGCAATTAATAGAGTAATGCAGTGGACAGGTGCCCTGCCGTTGAACAAACAGAAGGGCCAAAGATTTTGCATTTAGCCAAAAAAACAGCACTAGTCGAGAAGCTCCAACGTGAGGACATATATTTTATGAGTAAAATCACTTTCATTTTTCAACAAATTAAAAATATGAGTGGGATAATGTGGACAAAGAAGTTTTCCAATACATAAATAGTGCAATGCATTTGGGAAAACTTATGAGAGTTGTCCGCCAAACTGCTTATTTTGATTCTGGCCAAATTAATAAATTCCACCTAAAATAAAAGTTGGACCTAAATATATTTTAGGACGAATGTCTGGTGCTTTCAATGTAAACTTTCTCACATGAAGTTCAAATATGAAAAAATAGTAAATTGTCACAACAATATACGACAAATATTGCATTCATCTGTATGCATACTCACATACTACTATGGTCAAATGGACTACATGGAACCAGAGTTTATACTGGCTAGGACAATTAGGCAAGTTAATTGCCTAGAACAACTAGTTATGGCAGTTTGTCATGAGAATTTAATAGGACGCATAACCACGTGTGCCGGTGAGAGATCAGGTTACAATGAGAATTAGGTACAAAAACAACAAACTCAATGATCTGTCAGATAGGACAAAAGTACAGATTAGTTAGGTCAGTAACCTGGGACAGTTGTGTGAATCAGTTACCTGTCACGGTTAAACATAACATCTGGTTACGAATCGTTAGGCTATGCAAAAAAAAACACTTGGGTATGAGAGGTACTACGAGGTAACATAAAGACGCGGTTAATTGGGTGTACCCGATACTCATGAGGGATTACATATACTCCTCGGGTCTTCCACAGATCAACCACACAGATCTTAGCCGGGAGCCTGGAAGACAAGGGATGTGTTTAATACCCTCAATTTTTAACTGTCGCGTTTGTTATTAGTAAAATATAATATGAATTCTTAACATGTGATACAGAGCTACAATTTAGATTTATAAGACAGACGTTATAAGACATAAAAAATGCGATGTAGACGAAACAGTGCCTGATTTACGAGTTCACAGGGTACCTTTATATCAGATAATCGGTACCATCGAGCCTGGAACCTGTTAGTCATCTTACGGAAAACCATTCGAAGGATTGATGGGTCCTGGGGCCGGGGGTTGAATTATATCTTTCAAAAGAACCGGATAAATATGTTTAAAAATGTTAATTCTTCACATAAATCAGGCGTGAAGAACGGCGTGAACGAGCTACAAACTTCCGAACGGCTATTTATCTTGCCTCCAGTGTGGAATCCTCACATATCAAAACGATCTCTGTCAGATCACCATCACCATTACCATCACCATCACCACCACCGCCACCATCATCACAATCGTCGTCGTCGTCGGCGTCGTCGTCGGACAAAGCCACCAACCTGAAGACCTTCAGTTCTTTTTCCGAGAGTCTTCAGCTACAACTGATCATACCCTTTCATGCCACCTCCGAGTCACCTCCTTTTACCTTTCTAGAGCATTTGCTGCTGCGACATTACTTCTTATCCTTGTCTTATGAACTTGTCCTTGTCGCTGTTGCTGTTGTTTTGCCGTGTCGGTCGTCGTCCTTATCGCTGCCACCGCCTTCTTTTTTCGAATGACGGCGATTAATCACCGCCTTTGACGTTTTTTTTAATTGTGCCCTCGATCTTTTCTCTCTTTCGCCCTGTCACTCGGATAAATATTCATTAGGGCGTAGCTTTCATCCAAGGCCTAATTTCCGTTTTCGGTTTCGGTAAATATGAAGTAAAGTAATCTCATCGATCCCGTGTGATCGAATTCTTCCCTCTCCCTCCTATCCACCTTCCGTGAATTTGTCCAGATGTTTTCCGAAATAACCGATGACACATCGAGAAACATCAAAACTGAACTAACTGGCAATCATTTCTAGTTAATTCCTACATATATTATGAAAATTTAAAAAAACACCGGTTACTTGAACATGTACTCCTTTTTGTGTAAGCCTAATATAAATAAAAATGAATATATAAAAATAAATATTGATATTTTTGAAATAAGTAACAATTTTTTAATATGAGCATACACCAACAGGTTCATCCATCAGCCTTCTTACTATAACGATAAAAAGTAGCACTGCTTACCCAAGAGATTAATTCAAACAATTAGTTAATGACTTTTTGTAACAACGCCTTAACCATAATAACTAGTATTTATAATGTAACAGTGGAACTTTCAATCCTAGACGTAATCATTAAACATAATAGACAGACTATAAGTCTCTATTCTGGAATTCTCTAATCCTATTGGAGTATGGCGTTACTCTTCCCAATATGAGTACTTTCACTCTTTGAATTCCTTTATTATCTGGTTGGTCCTTCCAGGAGACTTCCCTGACGGTGGACACGAAGGACTTTTTCTTCTACCATTCATTCTACCAGAACAATCTCATCAATTTCAGAACTTGTCAGTTTGAGTCTTATTGACCTTCGATCAATCGATTGCGAACCGTGTGCACGATATATTACCGGTGTTGACAATTTCTGTGAAGACCCGCGGAACTTCGTCAGACCAAGGCCAAGGTTTCCTTTATGGAGTGACACCAAAGAGTGGCATCGACGCAAGATGATCGCAAGTCAATTAACAGTCAAGGCAAAAAATAAAACGAAAAAGGAATCGAAAGACTCGAGTCTGATTAGGAAGACTTGCGCCGAGGCGGCTATCGGACACCTGAACCTGAAACTCACTCGTCTGGGTAATTGGACGTATCTTTAGAATTCGATTTCACGTCAGCAGTGATAAGGCCCTCAGAATTCGGTCAATTCTTACGGCAGGTACGACCACATATGACTGATTTCTCCATTCTATTGTCAATATCAGTAGAGTGCTGAACAAAATTTCCAAGCGTTTCAATGCGATTGCGTCATAACAGAAAGGCAATGAATGTTGAAATGAAGCGAATAAATCAGTGACTGATTGAATTTGTTAGTCACCCCAGGTGATGCTGTACAAACAGGTACCTGTGCGTACGGGTGTATGAATAGACCCAGTTTGAATAGATGACACAATCGAAACCGTTACCGTATTGGAAATGTAGTAAAGTCAAAAAAGAAAGGAAGCCTAAGAAATAATAACTGACGAGCAAGAGACAGAGACTAGAGAGAAAATGGGAGAAACGTTCAACGAATAAAATAATTGATGGGGCACTTGGGGATGCATAGGAAGTTGAGTGATGTAATGCAGTGCAGTAAACCGTAGCACAAGATTGAGCTAAATGCAGAGCAGTTGTACGCATTCAACCAGGGCCCTCCTAATGCCCAATTCTCATTAACACCATATTTCGATGCGACAGTACTTTCCAAAAGAAATAATAAATTACAGAATTGCTAGAGAAATTCCAGTTTGCAAGAAATATAACTCTTGTCTTTAAATTATTTTGACGGTGTTTGGTCGATCAACAATATTGTCTTTCACTTTAAAGGTTTGAACCCTAAGACTCTGCTTCCACCTGTAAAATTCAATCCTTCACTGTCCCCATGATGACTTTCCAAGGTCGCAGTAGAAAACACCATGCTTTAGCCCCAGGGCTTTCATTTTGGTAATGTTTTACGTAGAAAACTCGTGGGTTCCACCAGACGGGTAGGTGGACCCGGCCGAAGGTCTCTGACTGATGTCAGCAGCATTTAAATGAGTCTGACGTCACACGGAAAACGCTTCCTTCGTTCACATGAAGGGTAATGAAAATATGGCAGGGCATTGCTACCACCCACTCAGTGGCCTTACTACTAGCGTATCGACCAATTGGTTCTTTCTGCACTTGACCTTCGTCTTTAAAATTGGGCCGATGCAACTAGCATGTTTCGTGTCCTTACTTGTAACTCTTTATAGAATACTTCTCTTGTTCCAGTTTTTCGTGTCCTATTCATCTTTTTTGTTCACTACCGACACAATTTTTTATTGAAACTAACTGACGTGAGTCTAATTCAATTTTTGTTTCGTTCAAAACGGAAAGAATAGATAATAAAATAGAAACAAATTGTTTATAACACCATATTTTACGAACGAACTATTCATGTACGCAGCTTCTAAACCGTAAGTTTTGAATTACTATTTAATCTTTCTTTTGTAAATGCAACCTAACGAATAACACATTTTCAATCATTTTATTTTCACTTATAATTGTGTGAAACGCTGCACCTAAGATTTCCATTTTTGGAACTCTTTCGGCCTGTCAATTCCGCATATTTATTACAAAAATAATCACAGGTAAATGTCTTGCTATAAGAACTTCCATTACATTGAATCCATCGTTCTTGAAATTTCGATGTCACGTCTGACAGAACTATCGATGGGTAACAAAAGATTGGTTCTACAAGAACCAATTGTAGAACTCTAAGAATCGAAATGGTGAAGAAGAAATGCTAACGATTTTTACACTTAAGCGGAACGTAATTACATCCTTAAAGCGCCAATCCATGACTGACATTCAAGTGGCCCAATTTTTCAGGTACCGGTCAGGTGCCATGGAAGTGTATTCGGTGTTTTTCTAGAATGAACGTTATGTAAGAACAGGAATTTCTTCACGTCAACCAATACTCGACTACTCACAAAACCGCAAATGCGGGTAAAGCAGGTTCTCATTCACCAAAACAACTCAAAAAGTCTAAACCTGCAAATCTCCGTGTGTGTGCGCGCGTACCTGACCGTACAGGCAGTGACGAGAACGAGACAACATCTAAGTGGCGCTTGAGGTTCTTGCGGCACTGACCGATCAAATATGTCTCGGTTCCGGCCCCCATGCGACTTTTTCAACTTATTTCGCACCAACCATGTGCCGGTTGGTTCAAAGCGAGCGCAAGGTCATCCACCTTCCCAACTCTTGAAAATACACGATGACCCATATTCCTATGAGTCAAAATGGATAGACCCAACGTTACCATTTTGCAGACAACCTGACCATCTCCAACGGGTTCTGCGGACGAACGTTCAAATTCGAATTAATCAAAACTGAACGAAGTACCACGTAGGATACCCGGCTGGCGCAGTGTGGTGCCCAGGTACAATGCCTGGTTGCTTGAGGGACGACTGGCTTGACCAAATAATGTCAAACCTTGAGGAAACAATTTTCTTCTTGTATCCTATGCCACCGTGTTTGCCTTCTTCGCACGTCAAGTTAAATCCAGAGCAGTCTGACTTTCTCCCATTCACATCAATTTTTGACGTTGTTGAGTCCATCCCTTCCAATTCACCTTTTCCGCTGTCTAGTTAATAAGAGTTAGAAATGTTGTGCATGTGAAAAAAATTAATCCGTTATTCGAATCCCATTCGTTTCTTCCTCTCTCATTACTTCTATTTCCCCTTGACGCTGTCTGCCTTTTCTTACATCTCCGATTCCCAATAATAAATTTTTAATGCACACAAAGCACGAAACCACCATTTTTTTTACTTTCAACCGATGCCTTTTCAGCCGCACTTTGAGCTTCTCATTATTATTCGATCTCTCGGCGAGAGGTTCCCAGAACTCTTATGCAAAGAGAAATATGTAACTGATTCGTCGAAATCCGCGTTTCACCGTGCGCACATAAACGCATCACTTGATTTTACTACACTTCCAGGAACAAAGTTGTTCGCCAGTGACAAAACATCTGTGGAATTCCAAAGTCGCAAAGGAAAAATGGTTAGATCGATTTCAAGGGACAGTTACTGGTGAAATCCCTAAGTAAAGACGCAAGAATCATGAAATGATAAGCAGTAAGCAAAGCGTTTTCACCAATCAAACCAAAACTAGGTTAGTTTACTTGGTGAAAACAATACAATGAAATTGAAATAACTTAAAACGCGATTTTAAGTCACGTTATATAAATAAAATGAACGTGAGTTAAGTTTCGTAGACCGAACACTGTAAGACATCGATTGCGGCTGCGGACTTCGAATAATTTATACGAACATATATATATGAATCTCTTAACTTTACCTAATAAAAATATGTGAAAAAAGTACCGCACAATTCTAATGGTTCAAATCACTATTATGACTTTTGCCATCTTTAAACATCAATATCCAAACATGTAGATTGAAACCGTTTCCCTGTGAAATAGTAGTATATTTCAATTCATTTGTGCTCGATAGATTTGTTGGTAAATTTAGAATTCTAGAGTTCTTTACACTAAAAATTGTGATTTTAAGTTTTCACCCATCTATTTATATTGTGTTCTCATCTCATTTATACAAACAATACCGCGTTACAAATTTTATGTAGTTGTAAAAAAATGTAGCTTGGTTCACAAGAAGATGGACACAGTTACTTGTTGCAAAAGTTGTTATTCTGCCTGCTAGTCTTACTTTATACAAGAAACTAGTTTCAACAAAAAAAACTTTCATGGCAAAAAAACTGAGACAATCGAACGCATAACGCATACTAGTTATGTTTTGTAGGTTAGTTCGAATTAATCGTACATCAAGTTCACTCCAATGCATGAGGACTGTCAGTTGTTGTTGCTGCAGCCCTCTCAAAATAAAAACGCTTGTAGCTTACACGTTACGCAGAATTCTCAGATCACTCTACTCTGTGTTGTTACTTTTGTCTGCTACCATCACTCCACAACACACCACAACCATCACTCAACATTATTATAACACCTCAATGAAGAGCATACCTAATACTTCGATGTCAATGTCACTGATTGATTTTCACAGATTCTGTCTAGGACAATGGTTTCAATTCGACTGCATGCTTCCTTTTCGACGCACCCAAGCAGAAAAACTAGTGCAAAAATTGAATGTTTCACATCGGAGTGACACACTAATAGTCACTCGGACCCCAACATCGTACTTGTCTTGCCTGAGCATCATCGGGGTGACTACGGCTGTAATGGAATCCACTGTACCCCTACGTGAGGGCGTCACATAATTGAACGCTTTTGTTTTGGCCCAACGTCACCCAAATTCTCACAAAACTCAACAACCACGTTCGAATTGTAACAACAATAATTCTAATCGTATTTAAGACAAGGAACAGGCACATGTGACCTGAAATAATGAACAGGTGTCCTCAATTGAAGAATCATTTTACTCCAATTCTAAATCTGTCATTTCTGACTTGTGATTTGTCACTCGGTCAGTCAGTCAATCAGTTAGTCACTCACTATTCCCTCGTTTTTATTTCAAATCAGTTTCATTCATTCATTCATTCATTTCTTGCTCGGAGTTGTTGGCCAAACAGATTTAGCTTTCCAGTCCTGAGTATATCTCATTCTACTTTTTTTTTTGGTTTTTCCCTAAATTAATACGAACATCTGGCTTCCAGCTGAGCCATTTAAAGACTGAAAGTCTGCAGAAAAATAACAGGAAATATCCAATGCATTGACATGGGTCCACTGCTTGCCTCGCGGTATTCCTTGCCCATGTCAGATTTATCAGAGGCTTGACAAGGTTTTTAGATTGCACTATGAATAATGAGCTAGGTCGTAATGACAGCTGAGGGTTATGTTATAATTACTTCAAAAGCGCACATAAGTACTTCATTACAATTCTACTGTATTAGTTTCATAATCCAACAAATCCCAGTGCCCAACTAAGTGCTTCTAACGGAGCTTAACAACCTGAAGCCCAAATATCGAACAACAATAACTCCTTGAAATACAACAGCTGAAAACCTAATGATATTTAAAGGTTCACTACAGGTGCAATAGTTGCTTGTTTCAAGTGTATCAGAACAAAAGAAATAACATCAACATGTTCCTCCCTCAAAGTCATAAGTTCAACTTCTTATTATCATTCCATAAAACTCACCGACGGACACGAGGGTAATGAATAAGATGTATACGAGTAAGTCAAGAGGAACAAAAAACGGATGTAATTCTGTTTGAAAACACGTAAGTTAATTCTAAAAATAGTTGAAGCGTCCATAAAAGCGGAGAAGTGAATCCTCGAAAACGACACACGAAGAAAAACAAGAAGCAACGGAAATCGATTTCGAAAGCTTAAAAATTATTTTTTCTTCTGTGTAAACCTCGGAAACACGCAATTTTGCAATGATACGTTCGATGCCGGGACCAAACCACACCGAAAATTACTGAACAATCCAAAATTTAAGGATTTGGCGGTATACCTGTTGATATTCCAATCGAGGTGGCACATATAAATGGTTGCTCTACAAACACAAAAAGCCACGAATCAAACGACAACCACCGCAACTTCGTCAAACTTTACAAAAATTAAACTAAAAAATATATGTTCTGTTTCTTGTTTTGAGAATAACACAAGAAACAAAACTGATTTCGGCAACAAAAATAAAACACAAACTTAGTGATTTCGCGGCAATACTCCGACGATAACTGACTCAAATGAACTAAAAAACCAAATGGTGGGACGGTGACTGACTGACTGACTGACTAACAACTGGCGGCGACCGAGCTGCGCATTCTCAGACCGCGTCGAGAGAAGACACCGTGCTACAACTAACTAACCGAAAAGCTGGTGGTGCATACGCAAGCGTAAACGCATACATACCCGCGTACATTGGGAGCCAAAAAGCACTTGCACTGTGGGACACTCCGGTCAAAAGCAACAGGTTCGGCTTCCTGGTACACCGGCACCTACCGCCAGTTGTACCTCCACTACATTTCCTTACATCTCTGTCCTCATGGACTCTTTCTAAGAGAGGGACGTTTCCCATTAACCACAAACTAGTGTTTTTTTTCCTTTTGTCTCAGTTGCCTAGTGATCGAGTGAGATGGTGCCGGCAAAAGCTTTCCATTTCGTACGTTCTAATTACTATGTGCTAGGACCCGTAATTGTCTCGCCTCTCTAACTTTCTGCAGCCAGTAAATAAAAAATATTTTCCAGGCTTTGTGGTTCCCAACCCGAAATGTTCTCAACCATTTACTCTCGGCTTTCGTATCACTATTCTCTGCGACTTTCCAACATTATTCGAAATCCCTAGTCTGTAAAGTTTCGAACAAGACAACTATATAAAATTGCTCCAGTCCTTCAAGTGATACAAAGTCAGTAATAGGTTTGTTAATTCTTGGTTTTGGGTCACTGAAAAACCGTTTCTTACTCACTTCCTAGAAGGCTTTAATTCTCGTTTCTCGTACCTTTCTAATTTGCGACGATTTTTTCTCTTCATTCTGTGAAAACTTAATTTTGCAACTGATAGAATATCGAAGCTTAGATATTTGTTTTAAAACTAAAAATTTCTGAATCATAGAGACATCATTTTTAATGTTAGTATTGTCTAAGCACCACAAAATAATGTACTTTTATGAGATGGAATTCACAAGTGTTATTTCCTTATTTTCATCAATTTATGTTTGTAATTCTCCTACACAAGCCGTACACTTTTCCGTTCAAGTTCTCGTCCTTACAAGTCCTTCGCAACACTTATTAGTTCTTCCAGATAACGCTCAGATAACTCTTATGAGTGAAACGTTTAACAGTAACAAGAGTAACAAAGCAATCGTCTAACCAGCAAAGAATGTAGAGGTGATCTGACCGCGATCACTTTAATCGATCCAGGAAAAAACATTTTTTGTGAGTTCAGATAGACCGGGCTGCTACTACTAGTTGTCATTATTTCTATTCCTACCCGGAGCAGTCAAGTAACTTTTTCAAAATTTTACTTCGATATCCTAAACTTAAATTACGTCACCTGCTACATGAATTTTCTTGAATAGTCCGTGGCCCACATTTTTTATCACTTCTTTTTTAAGTTTCTGCTTTCGACGAAAAAAGGAGTAATTTTATTGCAACTGTAACCCTTTCTGTATTGAATATATAATGGAGACTTCATTATTTTATAAAAGCACAACAGGGTGCTGCAACTGTGATATATCTAAACAGCATCACTAATTACTAGAACTGGTCGTTTTATGAACGTGTGAAGGGCGCCTGATGCCATTGGGAAATGATTTTGGCTAGTGAAAACGCTAACATAAGGCAAAACACTTTAATCTTAGAATAGAGACATATATTCATTCCGTATATAAACACACAGAATTGTCAGGATCCCACACAGAGAAAAAAATGAACCTGGAATTAGAAGATAGAAAAGAGGAAAAAGAATTATTAGTGAAATCTTTCTTAGGACAAAGTTTCAGATAATCCGACCATTAATTGATTAAGATGAAATGTGTTTGGGTTATTCTTATTCGAACTAAGAACCGAACAACTAAATTTTATAGCAAACACTTATAATAGAATATTCCTCAGAAAGAGATTAATGTCTGGTTCGTAGTTTTTATGACCATTAGGAAACTCTGAGAAAAATTCGCAGTTGAAATTAACTTTGTACGATTTGAGTGAAAGCTTACAACATACAAAACAAAGAGATATTTTTATACAATTGAAATCATTTATACTTTCATTTTACACCCAAAAATAAAACTAAGGGATAATAAATACCTCCGAGTCGAATAGATTCAAACTACTTAGTTCAAGAACTAATTCAAACAACACGAAATAAGAAATCCAAATATCCATATATAATTCAAAGGAACCGCCGGAAAGAGAAAGAAAATGACCTTAGGTTTGTGATGATGGTTAAGTTAATTTTTGATATGTATTGAATGTTTTTGAAATTCACTTTCTAATTTGTTGTTCTACAAATAGCTGCCGGTCGGCAGCTGAAAATTAAAGTAGCAATCCTGTACTACACGAAAACAATACAGGTATGGTCAGAAATGAATTGTATTCCCAAAGTCTTATACAATTGGTGTATTTAAGTGTCAACCCCGTTTATAAAACTCATAATTCACAGACCATGTCGAGCTACCTTTAAGGGTACTGCACAAGAAAAAACTTCGTTCACTACTTTCATTGTATTGCCTCTTGTTAGGGCACACAGTCAAACAATAATGGCTTGATCATATTGGTTTTTAAAATAACTACTGAATTTGTGAATAACCGTCCAAATAAATACAGTCTTGTTGATATGAGCTGACTGTGCGAATTGGCAAAACGGTAGGTTCGCGAAGGAAAAACCCAAGCGTCCAAAGATTGGAACTGATAGAAAGTCGACGATGCAAGGCCGTGAGGAGATACTCATATGAGCAAAAATATAATCGATTCCAAACCTTGAGAACAAGGGACCACCAATTCACAATGACAACATAAACCTGCTTAGTGGGAGATTAACAAGATCGCAACGGATGATGAAAGTGAAGGCAGTGGCGCCGGCAACTCCCGCCATGGGCTAAGGCTGCCATGGCACCGAGACGATGAAACAAAGTAATGCAAGTCGGATAATGTGGCCGGTCGAATATATATTATTATTGCAACGAGAAAAAAGTACGTGTTGCGCAACAATCAAGCAACTTGGCTCCATGAACGTTGGCCCAGGTTGTTACCAGAGCATCAAACGGCCTACACCTGACGCCACCATTGGCACCGACATCCTCATTTTAGTACACCGTATTTCGTTGTAATAAATTGAATTGCGAGTTATTAAAATTAGTTTGATAATGAGGCGTTTAATTAGGGTCATTTTTTTATAGAAAAGGCTGTGCGGGTCCTGCACGAAAGTTCTGGTGTTCCCTGGGAACACCCGGAGGAAGTTCAATAATTACGCGTAAGAATCAAGCAGCCATTTAAAATCCATTTTCAAAGGCGGGTCCACCACCAGCAGATGACCAGCTACATCGAAGATCACACAGACGTGTACAAACTTGGGTTGGCCGCAGAAGATACCATTGAACCAAGCCCTGATTCGAACGAAAGGGAAATAAACTCTCTCTTAAACATTGCTTTCGGACTCATTTCTATGTTTGATACTACTTAAATCACCGGACAAAAATATTTTTTCCACATATGGAATAGAATTTTCCTGTTATTGCCTGTAAACGAAAAATTTTGGCGAAAAATCTGGAGGCGATACCTAAGAGTCTTATTATTAAACGGAGAAAAAGCACAAAATATGTTGGCCTGCACAGTTATGTTTGTATTTATTTCTCACTTTTTAAGTCTTCAATTCAGCTACGTGATAATTGCCCTCTGTGTTCCTTACACAACAAGAACATCCCGTCTTTTGGCGTACACAGCACTATTTTATTAAATAATTCCGGATACAAAAATTATTCCTACACTCAGTCCTACCGTGCTACCTTCACACACCAACTCTTAGAAAGACTGACAGAGTAAACTCAAAGTAAGTCCTAAGAATAAATTTGAGAAATGGAATAACGGTACCGTTATCATTACTCTCGCTCATCTATTCTTCAAAGGGAAATTAATAGTACTGGTGTAACCTTTAAGTTTTGTTTCTAGGCAGAGAATTGCAATTCTCCAAATCAACAATCTAAACTGACAAATATACACAAAGAACTACAAATTCGTAGTGAAATATTATTTTTTAGCAACATTAAGTACTGCACAATTATAGGTTTCCTGAGATAATGTGGTATATAACCCCTAACAGAGAAAGAGACAGACGTATAATTTAACGAAAAATTAAAATTAAAAGATTTTCATAGAAGTACATTTAAGAAATTTTAATTAATTTTTTAAGTACTGTCCTGTAGTTCACACTGCCTCTGCTCATTTGTTTCTATCTCATGTCACTACTATAGGCAACAATAAAACAAATAAAGATTAAACCCTAGACCCAAATTTTCATTCGTTGCTTGTGGTTTTTCTTATTTCCCAAACCACCAGAGTTCACTATTTTTAAAAACTAAACTTCGATAATTCTGCCATTTCATCTCAAAGTCGAATATAAGTACAGAAATAGACTATTCCTTCCAAAGATTCAGTGACATTTATTATACAAAGAAAAAAAACTTCCCCGATGGAAAAAGCATCGCCAAGGTTACGAAAAGTAGGACATTAATGGCCGCATCCCCTTAACTGTAAACATCAATTACAGAATGAAAGCTCATTACTCATGTGCTTTTCTGTCCCTCCCGTATTACCTAAGACATAACGAAAATCCTTTCTTCTTAATTCTTTCTACAAATGGTATCAAGAACTACATTGAACCAGGTCAAAGGCAGAAATCAACTTTGCACTTGAGTCGATGAAACGCGCAAGAGGTTGTAACTGCACGGGGCTCACACACACAGGCTTTACAAATAATTTGGAACGTCACCTTATTTGCAACGTGTAGTTGAGTTTTCAATGCAGCTCGTAATTATTGTTATTATATTTGCTTATGATGCATCTTAGCAATTTCACTCTTTCTGCTCTCGATCGTTGAGGACCACATTAAGCATTTTCTACTTATACATGAAGGATTTCATATTGTGAGCATATTATATGAAAACCAAAAAATGTTTGAAATTGTCTGAATATGATAATACATCAGAATTTGTATCAATAAAATGTCATACATTCTTTACGAGCGACTTTAGAATAACTATTTTTTATTTATCTTGTCCAATAGAATCGTAGTTTGTATGCATATAAGGGAGTAATTCTTATTAAACAGAACTAATTCATTCAATTGATTTTTTTTTAATCACACTAAATCATCAAAAAAGTAATTAACGGTCATTTTTCTCAGAACAAGTCGCTTAGGTCATGCCATACAACACAAAGTTACGTAATTTTCGAAAAGCCGAAATCGATTGCGAACAGATACTGCAGATTTCCAAGTATCTCTTCGTCAATATGTACCAGCAAGAGGTCACTTCGATAACTCCTCGGGTGCGTTTATCCATATGTTCCTGCAAGCCCAATTTTATGTCCAATTCACCAAGATATGAAGCCCACTTAAAATTGGCTTCATATTTTCTTGGCAGCAGCTAAAGCCGCTCGGGCTAGATGGTACATGCCATTTCAATTTCGCCTGGATCGCTGCGTGAGGCGGAAAAAATTCCGGGCAACCTTGTACCGGGTTCTCTCTCTTCAGGTACCAAACCAGGTAGTGCCTGGTCGATCCCCGGGGCTAAACGGGCTGTTCTGGGGATCCCCGTGTCCCGTCACGTCAAACACGTCTTATGCCCACCTCGTTTGGCCCCTTAGGAAGCTTTTAAGGCCGTTCAGTGGTGTTAAATTGTGCACACATCAAACTAGATTCCCTGTAAGAACTTAGTTTCGGTCAATGAAACCCACGCCAAAGGGTCTAATAAGAAATTTACACATTCTTCAAATTAACGCCAATACGAACGAGGTGCTACCAATAGCCTCTTCAAGAAGAACTTGCACTTCTCCTGTTTAAATTTTAAAATTGGCATTCAACAGCTAATGGTATTCCTGTCCGCCCTTTGTTCATTCACTTTTGATTGTTTTCCCCTCTTAACATATACTGTTTCCTTGTAACTAAAAAATTGAGTTCTTTGGTTTCTGCATTATTCTCTATGTTCTTTGCGCCAAAAGTAAGATGTGTGTAATGTTGACTACAAGCCAAATTATATATATATATATAAGGCGCGCCTGAAAAGCTTAAATTATGATTAAAATAGTTTTAATAATAGTCTCATTCAAATTACTAAAAAAATTATGAAAATCTATCTCCCAATCAGAACTCGTTTCAAATTGACTACGTCTTTCAGAATGCAAGGATGAAATGCACCATTCTGCACCATCAACTAGAAATTGCAGGTGATCAGGCCTAAAGTTTAAAACAAGTTTTCTGAGAAAAAGTAAAATTCTAGTTGAACATTTTTGGACTTTGGACATACCTGAGCTTGACATTTAAGCTTATTCCTTTCTTTTGGCATATTCACTTCTTTAGGAAATGCTTCATTTATTAAAAATGAATTTCGACTATTGTTTTCCATGATTATTATTAACTACCTCAACTAGGTTGTTTTTAAATTTTAAGTTTAACAATAATTTGTTATTTTTCAGAAATATCTTATCGAATCTGATCTTCTCGTCTCTGTACGCTCACTTTTTTAGAAAACAGAAATTACAAACAAAATTCATATCATTATATTCTACGTGACTCCATTAAATGTTCTGAGAGACTTAATTTTTTATCATTTATATAAAAACTTTTTAAACCTTAATTTAAGGAACTTTGTCACCATAGACATAAAATCCTTCTCTCTCTCGATTTCAATAAGGCGGTGATATTTTGATACCGAAAACAAACCCGAAACTCCGGTAAAAATATAAATCATGCAGCAAAATGAAAACAAAATTACAAGGGAAGGAAGTAGCATTGTAAGCCAGGGCTCGAGAACCTGGTACATATTGAAAATACTTGAGCTTGCCCTTACAGTTTTGTGCGTTGTACTACTCGTGCTCAACCTCTTCTTGCTCCCTGTTGATGATGATTTTTCAGGTAAGATCAACCCCTGAAAAATATTTCTTTATAAGAGAAATAAAGAACATTTACAATGGAACGGGATCGTTCAGATCCCCATCAATTCAATAGCACTATTTCGTTATCCTCATACAAAACTGAGAAAGCTTGTGGAGAGTTTTCCAAAAACGGAGTATACCAGAAATATGGAAGTATTAGTGTCAGCGATTACCTGATTTTATTTCCATGCAGTTTCGCCTTAGTTATCATCGTCATACTGGAAATAATTGGTTACATATTTCGGGATCCTCTCAGTAAGGTTTCTGTAAGTTTCTATAAACTGCGGCCCTTTTATAATGCGACCCTACTACATAAACGCAAGCTTATATAATGTCCTCAATTTTTTCCCTCAGACCTTAATTTACATGATCATATCTCAAGGCTTAAGCATCTGTTTATTCACGAAGACCATTCATACCACGACAGAGAATACCTTCTTCACCGTGATCTGCTTGCCCATAGTCTCAGGGTTTCTCGTCATCGCTTTCTTAATCAACATCACTCTTGTCGCCTTTTGCAAGTAATTAGTAACTGTGCGGAAACTAACGTTAATTATGACAAATTAGTCAAAATTGCAAACACCTCCCAAGAAGAGGATTAATGACTTTGGATGACCGCCTTGCAGGTAATCCCGCCTACATGCCAAAGGTTCGTTGTTGACCTACTTGCAACTCCTTATTCTAACGGTTGGAAATAGAAATTTTGTACAATTTTGGCTACAAAATATATACAAATATTGAAAGAATTAAACAATACTTATAATAAAACACCTACAGAAATAGAATAAAAAATTAGCCGTTGATCTAATGTATAATGCAAAATATATATATATATATATACACGTGAATTAAATGTCCCACATCTAATTTCAGAACATTCCTTCAAATTTTTTTGAAATTTGAAATATAAATCAGAAAAGAACGAAACCTATAAGAAATGAAGTGGAAATTAATTGTTTACATGTACATTAAGATCTATTTAAAAAAATCACGTTAATTTTAACTCAACCGTACGCAAGTGTTCTTTTCATATTTACTTTGAATCTCACTACTTAGCAATGTCACTGATAAACTTTTGATATTTGCAACAGTATAATTTTTAACTACTCAAACTTTTGAGTTATTTAAATCTCGCATTTACTAGGAAACTTTTAGCACTTTTATTCATCAACTTAAAGAATTCATCCAACGTCCATAAGTCTCTTATTCCTCATAATACATAATTTTTTTATAAGTGTCTGACATAAATAAATGAAAATAATTATATTAATAATTATCACTTTTATTAGTGGAGGCTTTTTGATGATACTAATTAACTAATACTTTCAAAAACAAATTAAAGCGAGGGATTACTATACGCTGTGAAAAATAGCACGTACATTGACACAACGCCTTGGTATGAGATCATTAGAAATCGATTAAGTTAATTTGCCAAAGCTTTCATTCGAGCTTTTGGTGAGGTAGTTTTTAGGTACCTGGCTCCCAAGCTGGTGAAAACTATTGCCGTAGCGCCTTAGGAAGTAATTCTTTGCTACCAGGGCATTCAGTTATACATTCGGTCAATAACTAAGGTAAAGTTGAGTTCAAAGTGTTCGGGTCAATCTTGATATCACGATTGTCCCACATAATAAAATTAATATTTAACAGAGCACATTGTCGGTAATTATTCATCTACGCAAGCGAAAGTCTTCACCGAATGCGAATAGCCTCTTGCCTGCCTACAGCTTAAAATAATTATAATTTCGATATTCAATTGCAATCCTCTTTGGAATCTGTTCTTGGTCATATGCATACAACTTAAATAGCAGTAAGTCAATAAATCGCAGAGAATATTTCAGTACACTCGGTCTATCAGACCATGAAGACGTATATTTTATAAGTATAAATTTACGGATATAAACGACCATTAACGACATACTCGACTTCGCATCACTATTTACAGATGCTGAACTTATTTAGTATCGCACGGTTTCCTACTACTAAACAATCCCCCTTTATTCATCCCATAAAACTTGACTGACCTCGTGGCACAAACTGAACACCTTTGTTGCTGTTCTGTTAGGAGTTAACGACCAGCAGCAAAATGACTAAAAAACTTATACAATTGACATACCCTGTTTCCTGCGTGTGCTCCAGAGTACGGGAGGTGCGGGTAAAGAGTTACCTCCTGGTGAAGCCAGCTTGGATGTTGCCCAAAAACCTGAAAAAAAATTATAGGTACTAAAGAACATTGTAATAACTACAATAACTGTTAAATCTCAAACATACTA
This sequence comes from Polyplax serrata, assembly GCA_037055365.1. Taxonomy (NCBI): domain Eukaryota; kingdom Metazoa; phylum Arthropoda; class Insecta; order Psocodea; family Polyplacidae; genus Polyplax; species Polyplax serrata. The sequence continues at coordinate 664,800 of JAWJWE010000036.1, read as the reverse complement.
ATTATAACCTAACAACAAATATGTAATAATTAATTTACCACCGACCCATAAAAAGCAAACTCACATGTGCCCTTTAGAGTTAGAAGCAACGAAGAAACCACAATCTACGCGACACCTCTTCTTACGATTGTTTGACGATACAACTTACTATGGTTCGGCAACACATTTTGAAGTTTAAATTCTGAAACACTTCATTGCTTGATCGCAGATATATAAATTAATCAAAGGGAACGATGAATTTGTTAGAATGAAAATTCATCATTCGTCACCATCCTCGTATGACGACGCCACTGGCTCCATAGCCAAAGTAAACAGATCAAGGAAGTTCATTCATTTGCCTGTGTGGGCATGTATGTGTTATGCATGTGCATGTGTTGACTCGAAAGTGTGTATTCATCACATTTCAGCTTTGAGCATATCCCCAATAATACTTGAAGGCTTTTCATGTCGCCAACAAAAATAAAATCTCACCCAAAACAAGAATTGACTCACGTTTTGTTCTTACTTATGAAGAGAATACATTAAGGTTAAAGGAATTACATTTTAAGGCTCCCCCATGATAATAAATTAAGTTAATAGTTAATAACATTGGGATGAGAAATGAAAATGATTGCTTTCCGAAACCAAGCAGACAAAGAATTAGTTATTCTTTACTCTTATATTACTTATTACAAACCAACTCACATTGGCAATCATTCAGGGGCTCTGCTACCGTATATTTACTTTTTGACAGAAAAACTCAGAAAAAAAATCAATAATCACTCGTCCATTGTAAATAAAGAATTAAATAGGCGGTTTTATCCCTTTGGCGACATGTATGTCGGTTCGGTTTGCTTAAATTTTTTGAAATAGTGCAAGGCTTCCTTCAACTGTAAGGCTTCTTTATATTAGAAGCTAACACCATTATTACTATTATCAATCAAATCCGCTTTTACCGAATAATTCAGTTAGTGAATTTGTCTCAAACGTAAACTAATGTCTTACAAAACATTGAAATTGCCTAATCTCGCATTCCTTGGCGTTTTCAATTTCAGTTCATGCAGTCTAATGAATTTTGAATTTCATGATAATAAATTTTGAAACGAACTAAATCCTATATTCCAACCGCAAAGTGTAATAAGTTGCGCTGGAAGTACACCTGATATTATTAGTGACATAATTTAAATTATTCGTCAGGATCCCTGCTCAGGAAAACCACTTAGGAACAGTTTGCTTTGAGTTTTGAAAGCTAACTTAATGGAAGAAAACATCAATTTTTTAAAATGACAACAATTACAGGGAAAATATTCGGAGCAGTCACTTTACCTAAAAAATCGATTCCGCATTGCCCATTAGTGGCGTATTACATACATTGTAAAACCCTCGAGCAGAATATAAAATTACATACGTATTCTTTTATATGAATTAATATAAACACTGTAGAATACTAAGCGTAGAGTATTTCAAATTTATTCATGTAATATTAATTAAATCAACTCGCGTAAGACTGGTCTTATTCACCCGGAGTGCTGGTTTTTGGATATCTTTTAAGTCAATAACCGCTCGTTCTTGCCGAAAATACTTCAATTCCAAGCATAAATGAGTAATCCATGTCAAAAAGTACTTAAAATGGTTTGAGTCAATCTCCCTGGTGCAAGCCATAAATTCACAAAAAGAAAAGAATATCTATATAATTGGCAAATTTAATAAGGTGTCTAAATCACAAATATTGACAATACTTAATGTTAAAATGGCATTGAAGTTTATTCAAAAGTAATAGGTATACCAGTAAATGGTCTATGCTTATACACTTTCAAGCCCTCACAAATTAAGGTTTTGACAGAAATTAGTTTTATATGCTACAGGAAACGAAAATTTAGCCAGCAATGTAATCATTGAATTTCAATACATATCTTTACTATTTGTATTAATAATGTTATTACATATTTGGTTGCCTAAATATTCACGTTACATAAAATTCAGATGACGCCATCAAAAGTTGTAAAGATATCTAAAAATTGTTACGAAATTCATTATTAATGAAATGCATACATTCGAGTTTGTAACAATATATTATTAAATTGGCCCAGTTGTCGTAATTGTTATACATGAAGAAAAAATGCCTAAATATCTAATCTTCAAAACATAACAATTGCTAAAGACGTAAACCATAAAGAAGCACGAATTTTATCTTATAGTTTAATTTGTATTTTAGTAAACCGAGATAACTAGGTACTTGGAGGGCAGGCAAGCAGGCAAGTATAAGTGTAGGTAATAGACTACCCGAGGGAGCCCCTGGTTGGATATCTCTATTGTTGCTGAGTCTCTATTGCAGTCAAAAAAACTGTCAGCAGCACCGTCCACCATTCGTTCAATTTTGGTATATTCAATAAATAAATATTAGTCGAGCGCATTGCAAATCATTTTGTGATATAGGTATACAGCAGAACGCCTTAAGCCGTTCGTAAACACGAAAGCAAGATGACCCCAAATCCAGAAAAACGTATACTTCCCACAGCTACAAAGAAAATCATTTTATTGGTCACAAATAATGTTTTCCTAAATCTGTTACGATAAAACCGTGGCCTTTTATGGCGGACAAACATAAAAACAATACAGCCAATTGTTTGTCTTCCTCCTCCCTGGAGTGCTGGGCAAAACCACAAAAATTAAAACCTTCTCATTACGCAAATAACAGGTGAATATAAATATGGTATTGTCACCGAAAGTTAGGCTGTAAATGTGAGACAATGGAAAGCCAAAAGATCAACGGAACAGAGACCCGTCACATATTGTGCAATTTGCGTTGACTTAATTTCATATAAAATTCACTGGCGCCTTAAATGAAAATAACAGGCTTGTAAACACTGCAACTAATATTATATACAAAGTTATACTTATAAATTACACCCGAGTTGCTTCTACTACTTTAAATACCAATTTATTATACATTACAACGGGACGTCCACTACAACTTCAATCATCAAAGGACCCACCACATCAACGGTCCCCCTTACCGTTGAACAAAGAACCACCTCTTTTATTACTTTAGGTTTTCATTCCATAGGTTCAAACCAACTGTATGGATACTCTCAATTTGGTGCTCTGGTACTGTAACAAACGGTCCTGAATTCCAGTTGTAGTGGAGACAAAGTCGCCGCAAAAAGAAAGTTTCCTACCATTCTCAACTCAGTTGCTCCTTTTGATTTTAGTCTTTACACTATCGTCATTGTTTTCTGAAAAAACATTGGCTTTTTCGTTAGGTGCACTACTTTATTGGTAATAAGTCTATAGTTTTACTATATTAACCCCTGAAACTCTTCTCTGTTTCAATATAGTCACACCTTTCTACTCATTTGAACGACTTAAAGCTCAAAAGGGAAAATTAGTGTCTTCACCCTTAATGGGAGAATGCGAAACCTTCACATCAATCAAATTCCTGTAAGTGATTTAATCCAAACCGGATTAGATATAATTTTATGGCAATACCTTGAAATTTGAATTCAAATTTGTATTTTTCTTACTAACTACAATGCTACAACGTAAAAGCAATCAGAACAACAAATTACTATACAAATTGAAAGCAATTGTTTGATTATTTTGAAAAAGGAACACCACCGCCTTTTATAACCATACTTTATTTATGTCCATTATAGTTCCCTCAAACTTTTTTAATATTTACGGTAGTAGGCTTTTTAATTTATTTCCTTTAATAAATATTTGCCAATTTAAGGTTATTGTCCACTGCTGTAATTTAGTAACGTATAGTCGTCCTTTCAAGGGTAACTACTTGGGGATATTTTCACTGCGGAGTACAATCTCAATATTTCCTGAACTCTTTTATATTATTATTATTATTATTATACTTAACAAGAAAATAAATAGTAGAGTTCAAATATTAAACGTGCTGGGCAAACTAATACAAACAGGTTCAAGGTTACAATACTCACAGGTCCAAATACCAGTACCAGATGACGTTGTTTAAATAACCTAGAATGAACGTTTACGTGAAACATGAACACAACATTTCACGTGGAAATGGCTCCATACATCTCTTCGAAATCAATGGACAAAGCATGTTAAAAGAACAATAAAGGCTTCCTGAAGTATTCGACATTTAAGCTTCCATTTTTTCCAACAAAAATATAGATTGGCGCCATACTTTGTCCTTAGTGTCCATTAAACTCATTATGGCAACAAAAAATATGGGCGAAACGTTAACGAGTCAGAAAGAGTGTCAAAAAGCAGTCAAGGCAACTGTTCGTCACGCACAATTTCCACGTGTTTCCTTGTTGCAGTTGCAACAAGACTCGTCCCCAGTGAATGCAATGGTATCAACACTCATTCAGTTACAACCATCATCACCCTCTTTCTCTTCCATTTGAAATGTCTGTGCATGCCCAAGAGAATACCCTATGCACATGACTATGGTAGAATCATCACGAACAAACTTGATTCATTGCCCTAATTAAGCTTCTGATAGGTCACAGCTCTTGAAATTGATAACCTTTCGAGAAGATGACTAGAAAAAAGTTTTGAATTTACGCAGCACAAAATGACATTTTATAGCCCAGTATTCGCCTTATTATAAAGCGGAAAACACACGAAGTGTGACATTGTCAGGTATCGAGCTTTGAACCATAAAGAACGCGCCGAATATTTAGAAAACATTGAAATCATAAAAGTAGTTATCTGGTAATCCGTGACCCTGATCTAACCTTTAATAATATGAAGTCAAAATTACGTTTACACGTAGCTGTCTACCTGACAGCTTTACAACAGGTGCCGAAAACATCATTTAAAGTTGGTAAACTTACTTCATTATTGTCTTGTACTCTTTAAAGGACAAATTAAGCGCTGCATATCTCTTATTGAAATCGAAGTTTGTTACTTTTTTCGAACTACTTATTGAACTTGTTCTACAATAAAAATTTCTATTTCGCCCGCAAGTATATTTTAGTTAACTTTCTCTTGATAAGGTACCTTTTGTGCGCCACACCCTGCTTATTTTCTTGATATACAAAATTAAATGTTTCATTTTTATTAATTCAACTAAATCGTTCAAATTGCACATCGACGATACCAAGCTACAAACCCTTATATAATAGTAGCTGTACATTCTCTATGCATAAGTTCAAAACACATTTAAAGAATGGCAAAACTTAACTCTCAGTTTCAGCAAGCCGCACAGAACGAATTTTTTAGCGAGGGAATTATTCGAATTTGATCTTACTTAGCAAACTTATTACGCAAAAAACCAAGATTTACCTTTATTTAACCTCTGCAATATGCAATTAACCTTTAACTTACAAGACTACATTACACAGTTTTCTCTTATCCAACTTAGTCAACCTGGGTATGCGTCGGATCGAAATAAGCAGCCAATGTCAACTAATGACTAAAGTGATAGAAATATATCAAAGTATCTTTTTATTCAATACAATTGAATCTGTAATTGTCACAGAATGGACTTCCATCACGCAAAAGTTAAACAATCAAATAATGTTTTGAATTTTATTTAATCCACAGAAATTTTTGTACTCCAATAATTTAAACTACATCAATTAAAAATTCGTTTATATTTGACTCCATCCCTTTTAATTGTTAGTGTTGTCTCTTTACGCCTTTTCAGAAGTTTCCAAGGTAAGCTTCTAATAATAGCACTAAAGCTTCTGTACTCTTTTTCTAGGAGTTGAGTTTATACATGGTATGTGAACTGACAAGGTGATGATAATTCCCGTCAGCTGCAGTACGTATGTTTTATTTACTCAGGGCCCTTCAAAACAACAAGGCAGCTAATACTCCCCAACTTCCCTCGAAACATGGTCTAATTCTTTAAAATCTTAACGATTTCAACTTCAACCAAAATATTCTTGAACAATTTCATCTGGTTACTGACCTAACACTGCAACTGTTTGTATTTTCTGTGAATTCATTATAAATTTGGCTAAAGTTTTCTGACAAAACAAGATTATCTATATGTTGTTGAATGGCACAAAACGGTCATCCTGAAAAATAAACTTTTCAGGACACTTATCCCCAACTTATGAAACTCTGACTGATCTGGACCTGATGGTATATTTCCATGCACTATCTGGTTTGTATTTCTCCCTGCTTTTGTCATTTGCAACACCCTTGACAATCAGAGCAACGGGAGGAACAATATTAAGATTCTTTTATTTATTCGATAATTTATAAATTATTTTATCGAAATTGCTCTTGAATTTTACCATTAATTATCTCTTGCCAACATTCTACCTAATGGCAAATTTTTCAACAACTGGCACTCACATTTGTGAATACTTGAGCGATGTGCTTCATGGATGACACCAAATAAGCGAAAGGTTGTACTCCACGAACAATCACAAATTTTTTAGTACGCTTATTATCTAGTACTTGCAATGTAACTCTCCTAAGTGTAGAGTAACATCCAACAATCGCTTATACGATATTGTAAATATATACGATACTTATCTTGTAAAACTTAAAGCAGAAAATGTATATATCCCTATTTTGTTTTCCAACTTACTTACACAAGCATTTGAATATATATTGCATTTTGAGTCCTTACATTTAAATTAAAATTGTTGAAATATTTAGTCCTCGTAGCGGACAAGTATGTTGTAAAAGGTAAAACAAATATCATTTACTCAAAAGGGACAAATGTTTTTGTCCGATTGAAAAATAAGAACTTGAAGAATAAGAACTTTAGTACAAAGAAGTTACATGGCTCAATATGTAGTACTCGTTGTACTGCAGAAAACGAGTTGTATCAATTTCAAATTTCTTCACACATGTCAATACTGCATGTATGATTACAGCGGTGAACTTAAAGCTAGCACATTTATACTTCCTAGATATAATATTTCTTTGTTTAATTCGCGAGGCATGACAGAGAAAAACCCCTTTGCAATGACAAAATGTTTTATGACAAAATCTAATTGTACTAGTGTGATACCACAATGAGTTTCCCATGCCTGGTAACCTACAGTAGGGCATAAATAAAACCTAAATTGGCCTCTTGGAACTTTTTACTCCAATTGTAAAAGCACAAGAGACGCTGTGCAATTAATACCTTCCCAGATTCGTAGAATGTTAATGATTATAGAGAAACGTCAAAGTGAAACCTTCAATAACAAGCACACGAGAGCCAATTAGATAAATTAAACTGTGGGCCCAAAGTTGTTCTTAAATCAAATATATAACTTCTACATTTCTTTATATAGGTTCTTTACTGCCTTTTCTTTTACTTGCGCTCTTCTTCCCCAATTCAAAATTGGTCTGCAACTGCTGCCCTGTTTGAAACTGCCTATTGTCTTGTTGCTTTTAGGATTTCATATCCCGAAGAAGCTTAAAATAAAAATAGGTGCCAATAACGAGCTATTACGATAATACAGAGTAAATGTAATGAAAGGAGCAAAGAAAATAAGAATTTGCATGAGCTGGACATCCTCACCACCCAAGAAGACGGCGACCTTGCGAATGTTTCCAGCAATTCTCAATTCGTTTTTTGGTCAATGCACCCTTAATAGCTCTCGTCCACGAGAATTTATTGCAACAAAAAACTGACAATTAATTATTGGCGCCCAGAATCATCGACACGAAGGAAGATGAAAAAAAACGACCAAAGAGTGAAAGCGAATATTCGAATCTTGCCCGCAGGCAGATATTAACATATCGTTTATTTTTTGTTACAGAACGAGCAAAAAGCGAAATACATTACGCAGTTGGAGACAGCGTCCGTGTCCCCGTATTTTTTCTTTTTCACGAACTGGGTTCACAAAATATTAATTGATGATCGGAGCCAGTGACACCGAATATTTAATAATAAAACTGACTTTTCTTTCGGGCGCCAGACAAGGCTCACCTTGACTTCGTTTAAAAGGTAAAATGTCCATAAATATGATAATTTTCCCGTATGGACAACAATTGGCAAATTCGAATGGAAGACTCAATGAAGAAAAAAAACACACACACACACATAAGAATTAATCGTCATTTTATTACGAACCGGAGGAGAAACCCAGTTGTGACCTCCAACTCTAACATTCAAGGCGGCCAAAAAAAGCGACATCGGCCGATGCTGAAAGGGAAAAAGCAAAACGAGCCGGACAGCGGTGCCAACCTTGAAAAGTGAAATAACTGTCGCCTGTGGTATGCGAAAAATGTCGCCAGCTTGGGTTAATCTCTGATAACGGAAATTAACGAAAATTAAATGGAGGAAAATTCTGCTGCCCTTCCCCCAACATTCATGCCGAAATCACCTCCTTTTATCCTGGTCAGTTGTTACTTACATATTCGCTCGTGCCAATAAGGGGAACAGGTTCCTCTGGGAATCCGTCAGGAATGAGCTCAAATGAATGAAACAAATATTCTTTCTTTGAGCGGTTTCAAGGAAACCTCTCGTCAGTGCAGTAGCGTGTATCCGGCATGACGTTCGATGGTAGTAATTCGATCAATACGTAGATTATTTTTATTAATAGTTAATACTTTTAAATGTGGCGGAACATAGTTTCGATTGAATTATACGCGCACTGTTTTTCACAAAATCATCAATTCGAATTAGAACTTTGTCGAAAGAAATTTTAAATCTTTACTCTGAGTACCCGCTGTTTTATGTATATATATAACCACATAATTTCATCCTAAACGTTCCCATTGGTTTACAGTACACCTACACAACAATTATGATTGGCCGGTAAATTTGTGCTACAGAAGAAAAAGAATTGAAATATATTCTCGAAAGTCAAACGTCCAATTTTCCAACGTCGTGAGGTCCTACAAGACTACCTTTTTCATACCAAATTATTAGAAAAAAGGAAATGAAGCAAAGTGGATTACCTTCTAAAATGACAACCTTCCTCAGGAGTAATGCAAGGAGGGGGGTCATTTAGTTGCAAGAAATGAATTTATTGAAAAGAAAGAGATATGAAAGTAGTATTTTGTTGAATTCCAGATTGAGGTAAAAAAAATAAAATAATAAGTGTTTATTTAAAACAATTAGAATTTTTTTTATTAAAGTAGCAGGGCCTACAGGAGTAAGAATACATGAAAAAAGATATTGTGATGTAATAAAAAGAAATATCTTCTAACTAAAATTATAGGTCTTGGAACATATCTGATACTGAAATTGAAGTTATTCTAATTATATGGAAAAATTTCTTCGAAAAAAAACCCTTCAGTCAGTTATTGCAATGTAGAATAATAAAAGGGCCTGATCAAAATTTACTCCCTAACCAAAACACAATACAATATTTAGGAGACCCTAAGAATAAAATATTTCCAAAAAATCTGAAACTTATCATCCTGTTTCCTTCGGAGAAAAGAAAACTTGTAAACATTCTTTAAAAATGAAAATCACTTCTACTAAACAACCTATTAAATAGGAATCTGTTGACAATTGACAAATATCCCAAATTGCAACATAAGCAATAGGAAGTGTGACCTGCCCAATGAAAAATAATTCAGAAAGTGAGTTTTGATGGTTTTTTTGCCACAGAAAATTTCTATCATATGTTTCATTTCATTCATGATTTTGGCCATCATCTGAATCAATCACTGCTCCACTTATAACTCCGCAAGTTTTTTAAGTCACTCTTGAACTAAATAGAAGTACAAATTATATATAGCTTTCTGGATTTTCTAACTTTGCGATTATAAAGTCAGAAAACGAATGAAATGATGATTACGAGAGCGCAAAAGGATGGGGCCAGGGCAAACAAACACTCATGTACCCGAGAGGGAGAGATTTAATTAGAGAAACTAGTCCCTTTTTAAACAGAACAAAGTCTTAAAAGCACAATAATTCGTACTAATGAATATATGAAATGCAACTGTAGTCGTGTAATGTGGTGTCATGTTGTTTTGCTAAAAATAAAACGTCCAGCATTCGGTCTTCGAACTCTCCTCTCTCTCCGTCTATCTTCCCTAAACGATTTTCGGTCATTCATAGGGGTTTAACATTTCTGACAAACCTGATTCCTAAAACGCGCACGGATTCACACAAACACTGATCAAAACTCCTGAATCTCCCTCTCACTCACCGTCGTCGTTTGTTTCTTTTCCTTTTCGAGCGAACGAACGTTTAAGATTTGTCAAACGGTCTCGGCGCGGGTTTCATTCACCTTCGTTTGCACGGTCACATCCTAAGAAATTACCTCTTACCAACGGCGGCAGTACTTTTATACGCATAAGAGGACCAATCGTTTTTACTCGGTTCTTGGTTAACGTTTTGCGATACGTCCGGAGAAAAATAAAATCGTACAAGTCAATAAAATTGAACATAATTCGTGTCGAACACGGTTTCCGATCAACTCGTCTCAAACTCACGTTTGCCAAGTTATGGCTTCGACGGAGGTGCGCCCTGGTGGCTTTCGTCGGGAACTAACCTTGCAGTTTCTGGCCTTCAACTGATTTGTCGTCTGCTTGCTTGCGTGCGTATCTAAACGTGTTTACTTCGTGATCATAGTTCTTCTCTGAGTCAAATTGCCGCCTGCTTTTCTTTACGCACTTTTCCATGCACCCTGAAGCAGATGCTATATTTTATTTTCTTTCCTCTACCAGGATTTTTGTAGGGTCTCCAGTAGAGGTGACCAGACCTCCACAGAATGCCTCTCTCCTACATTTAAGTTCTGTACACCTCCCCCTCCCCCTCCCCCCCCGTTTCTCTCTCACCATTTCCGTAATATTGTAAAAGTTGAATTTAACGGCCAATTGTGTCCCATTTCTCGAATTTATATTGCCTGTTTCTTCGAGTTTATATGGGGTGACACCTACAAATACCTAGACAGAGTTAATAGATTGCACCGGTGTGATCGAGGCATCCAGTGAGTGAGATACTTAAAAAACCGGGTCGATGGTTGAAGGAAGGTTTCAAAATGCCATGTTCCTTATTTACGACTTTTGATGTACGCAAGATATATTGTCAGTAAGTGTAATACTAGATGAGTGACACAAGTTTTGGAATTATTGATTACAGAAGGCGATGCACCAATAAACTTAAGAAAATTAGGTTTGACCTTAGGGTTACACTTGTCATAGCCAATCTTTCACAGCCACAGAGCCACAGCCAATAGAGAAGTAAAATATTATCAATCAAAATCATTATGTGTTTGAGGACTTCTGTTGTTTTATTGAGTAATTATACATTTGGTAGTAAAATGGTACGGTAAATGTTAAACTACTAGACCACAGTGTTAAACCGAACTATTTTGGTTTGAATGGACTCAATCAAGGGAAGCACTTTATGTGGGGAAAAACAATCAAATCAAATAGATGAAGCCGTTGACTTTCAAATCGATTTTCTTTGGTAATTTCCATTTAGTGAATTTATATCTAGTATTGAGGTTTCTCCGCAATCCTTCCATTCTCCCAATTCTGCCGTAGTCGGCGTAAAGGCCATGTGGCACCATTACCCGATTGTGGTATCATTCTTTACTAAAAAGTTAAGGAATCCAACGCCTTAAAGTATTTAGTTTGCCATAATTTCAATTAATTGCTACAGTACATTATATGGAACTTGAAATGAAAACCGAAAATGAATAACATAACTTGGTTAGGTGTTGTCATACATAAAATTTTTTGTGGTCCACTTAATGGCGTAATAGATAATACTATATTCCTATTACTGCACGGTTATAAGACGAAAAATGTGACCTGAGCTTGTCCCACTAAGAAGTCATTGATACTTATTGATTACGATGTGAATAGATTCATATACGGAAATACTTTCAACTCAGGGCAAGAGTCGCTGTTCAGGAACTCGACCGTTGTCGACGAGTCCCTTTCAACCCAAGGCATTCGTTCCATTCAAAAAAAGATTCCAGAAAATCACCTAAACCGAAAGAGCCACAATTGTAAGAGAGTGCTACGGAATCGTTAACAAATTAAAGACTCACCAACAGATACAATAATAACTTCTCGCACGACAATATTTCATTAAAAATGAGACTCAACAATGACTGTCATTAGTAGCAATAATACCACTTTGGGTATCGAAAGTGACGGAAATTAGTGGTACCGCCGTTTAATGGCACTTTAAGACGGGAGAAAAGGGCTGATACTGGCTAATAACTACCTCAGGGTTCTTTTTTTCTAATATTTTTGAGGTTTACATCAAACGTTCGGGTCAATCGTTAGATCAAACAGTGAAGAACATCCAAAAAGTAGAGTCGAAACGTTTAGTTCGTCCAGACTCGTCCGTCACTTTCCGTTAAATTTCAAACATACGACTGTTTCAATTAGTCTCTGATGTTCAGCTGGGATCCGAATGTTTCTAGACAAAATGGCATCATCTGCCTTAAGAGAAATTAGATCATAATGGAGTGTCTTTCCACTAGTTTCAGCTAATACGGATTGTCGCGAAGTATCAACCCTTTTTTCTCTTGTTTAGCCCTGTTAGGCTACCACTGTAGCCAAACGTAAGAACTGAGTGTAAGACAAAAGAAAATGCATAGCGAAGAACCGAAGGACTTAACTCTTAATTGAAAAAACTTAATTAGGACAGCTCTAGAATCTTTAGAAAATCTCAGTTTAAATTAAATTTAATGGCTAAATTTCCTCAAGTATTTCAAATATCAGCAGCAATATGCGACGTGGAATCTGTTCTTTTCAACCGTATGACTGAGAAGATCTTGAACGAGGAAAGGCAGTACAGGTAATGCCAAGTATGTAAAAACTTGTACCAAAATAATTAAATGCTAATTTCTTTGACACATTCAAGAAAACATTCAGTCCCAGAAAATATAACTTCTCTACATCTTAACTACGTTAATTTTGTTAACTTGATCATTTCTCTTGTACTCTTGTGATCATTTCTGTTGTTAACTTGAACTTTTCAAATTTCTACAAAATCGATGAACTTACGAATATTATTTATTATTTACATTGTGTTTATTAAAAACAATAGATAAGGGATGCATAAAAGTAGGGCGTTTAATACTCCTCAAAATGGTGCGAACAGCTGTGTACAACTTGATAAAAAGGAGATGACCATCAAGTAAAGGTTTGACACAGATTTTGTTTGATTTAGTTAGAATGAGATGAAGAAAAAAAGTAAGATAAATAAAAAGAAGTAAAATGAACTAAAGTAATAATGTTTTAATTCTTTTATTGGTTTCAAGAGCTTTGGTGTATGTGTCACCGAACGTGGCAACACAGCCCTGACACCACTAATTAACACCTTTCTATCGTCATCGTCACGTTTAGCACATCCTCTTCTGATTTCTTGGTAGTTTACAAGAACTAAATTAACCAGTAGCTTCTTAAAAAAGAACAATTAACAGTTCCGGTTAGAGGACATAGGTAATATCCAGAGCTGTTGTGATCTACGGCTGAGAAGGTGTTAATTGTACTAGACTTTAAAATTAACCCGTTAGACTGGTACCCACACTCAGGTCCCAAAATCGATTACAAGGGGAAGGGATGACTTTTTTACTACTTCCACTTGCAGTGGTTTTCTTACTGGCTTACTCTTTGGTGGCTGTTCATAAATTCGGGGTGGGTACTTAAAAACTGCTTACTACTCACACCTGAGATGATTTTGTTCATCTTTATGTTGGTACCAGTCCAAACGCGTCGTTTCTTCATCAAAATCCCATTCATTGTCCTTCTATTACTCGACCGGTACCAGGTAACCTTTTAACTTCCGAACCTGTTAACTCTTATCTTTTTCACTTCCTACTGAATTCTTTGTAAACAAACCGCTACTGGGATTGACACCGTTCACTTTTGTAAGCATTATTTTTTTGCTGAGACCTTATACTTTCTGACGACAGGTATTATGTTCACTTATTGCATCATTTGGTTCATTAGCCGTACCATTTCCCGGTTAGGAGAATAGGAATTAGCAGGAAAGTTGACGGTACGATTATATCATTCTCTGTTACGCAGGAATAAAAGAACTTTGATAAATTCTCTACAACAGAATACTTTACAGTGCGTTTCAACTATCAATCAATACCGTTTTTATTTTAAACGAAATGACAGGTAGAATTAATGACAAATGAATGAGAGGTTTTGAATGCCCGAACAATAAACAATAGAATAGTATTATAACAATCAGCAACCAAAAGATCAATCAGAAAACTAATTAATAATTGTAACTCCAATAAATAAGTTCAATATTTGTTTTATATGATTTCGTATACTGCCTCATTGTTGTATTCTGCGATGCTTTTCATAATTTATTCCTTGTAATTATTAATCATAGTTTATTTTGAATTTTTGTATTTTAACGAAGGGTTACATCTGAGTAACAGCACTTTTTCCCTCTACCCTTTTGTATCTACAGCTAACTGAATTCATCCCTGACACATTACAATAAAAGTTATCTGCCAATTTATAACCGAACCTCGACTTTTCTTACTGTTATATATACATATTTATTGTCAAAGACACAATGGTTATTGTAGCCCTAGAGGGCATAAAGTCATTTGACACTTTCGCCAAAAGATCGTTTTCTTCTGCCTGAAATTTCACGGCCGGAAAATAAGAAAGGTTCCTCTTAAGGCTTACACCAACAGATTGTTGACTGCTTCCCTTCAAAATTCGATTTCCGTCTACCGTCTTCTCCGATTTTTAATATTTTCACCGTAAAAATACAAATGTAATGTGAATTTAGAAGGTGAAATCATGAGAATACAGAAAAGTTCTCCTGCTGTTTCTTAGGTTTTCCTTTGTCGAAGTCATCCTGTTCAAAGAAAGTATTTCTCTTTTGTCCCTTTTCGTCAATTTCTCAGTTATTAGGCGGGTTAAACATCACCTCAAATTCTTTCTTTACTTCCACTTCCACCATACACTCTAAATTTACTCTTTAAAAACTAACTTTACCACATACCCTTATTTTTTATAATTGAGTTACCTTTTTTGTAACTTAAAAATTTAGATTACTATAGCTCTTAAATGAAGTTTCGTAATAAAGCTGTAGTATTCAAGTTAGAAATAATAATAGTTAGATTTGAGTAAGAGTAATGCATTGTGCAATTACACCATCAATTGTAGTTGTATTATATCTACCATAATCGATTAGATGGTAAACTTTTAAAAAAATATGTGGACAATATTTCGTACACTACGATATGTACCGACATTTCTTTAATTAAATTATCTGTTCCAGGAGATATTGTCCTGCGATAGTTGGGTAGCAAGAGGATGATCCCTAAATTCCTACCACACAACCCTTACACGATTTTACCCCAACGATAAGTGGGATTATTTTATTCTCCAGTACAAAACACTGGCCTTTGTAGCATCCACTTCAAATCTCCACCTGATCCTTCGAAAATGGATGCGAAGGTTACCCAAATTGTACTTTTTAATTTTCTCTTATTTTGGTGTTTCCTCAGATTCCTCAGATTAATATAATCAATAGGCATGTTTTAGTATTAATAATAGAAATAATTTAAAATTCTTTTTGTTATTAACATAAATTACCGACAGTGGCACACAATAACTAGCAAGGTTTTTGCTTCTGTCAGAGCAGAAACAAATTTTAATATCTAATATTTTGATTAGGTAATCAAAGTAACTGTTTATTTTCTACTTTTAGATGTATATCAGTTTATTTATTCTCCAGGTGTGCAGGTACCAAAAAATTAATCTTTGTAAATTGGCTCGTGAGGTGCAGAAAAAGGAAATTAAATGTGGAAAATTGTGCACCATATCTGAAGTGCACGGTAATTGAAAATTTTCAGGGCAATTGGCGCCTGAAGAAGACCGTCGCGGTCATAAAACTCTAACAGAAGACTTTTAGATAGCTGAATTCATTGAATTTGGTTTCCGCACTTGGGTTGTGCGCTACTTGCCGTTTATTTTGTTTTATAGTCACGTCAAGTATAACAACATAAAATCCAGTTTTTCTTTCCTCATTTTATTACCTCTCCGATATTATGCTCACCGTTTATTTCTTGTCAAGAACTACATAAATTTGTTCGTACACATAGAATTATATATATATAAACTCATGATTATCTTCTCTGTCACCTTAATTTAAATTCAGAGTGCAACATCAGGGAATGTAAGAAATTCAATAAAAAGTGTTTTCTTTAGCAAAAAAATTATAATTCCCACTATACTTTTATACTCTACAGAATGAGTTATTATCACGACGATCATATTTATATGATGCGCATATTTCTATTTTATAACAGTTGACTTGCCAATGGCGTTGTCTGCTTTTTATCTCGCTGCCTCCTTAATTTTTTCCTCTTGCTTGTTTTTAATTACTTGCGAATAGAATGTGTTAAACCGGTTTTTGGGAGTAATTTTTTGCTGTTTAGTACTCTACCTGAGTGGGTGTTAGATTTAATCGGGGAATTTGAATTACTGGCTTTCCAGTACAATGAAAATAACTAAAACATTTCATATTATGTACAGTTGAATAGCAAAAATTTTAATGTTTTTGTCAGAGCAGTAACGAAGAATGGAGGAAAATATCTTCGACAAGCTCATATTACCGTTAATTAACAATATTGCGTTATTAAGGCGTGAGGTTATTAAACATATGTTCAAATTCAGTATAACGTTCTTGCTCCTGAGAGGAAGTTCAGGTAAAATCCTGAAACGGAAACCTCTTCATCGAACTGGTCTTTTCTACACTTTACAAGGATATTTGTTTGAGATCTCATGCGGTAAGAAACGTATAAGGAAAGAGAACAAACAGTCGAGTCAAACAAGGAGTGTTCCACGAAATAATAAATTGATTTACCAAAACAAATATTCAAGCACGTGATTTAATCCCGTGGAATTTTTTTAGCTTTGGGTGATGGTAGAAGTCCTCTAGGACTTTTACATGTCCTCTCAAGAAGAGTCCAGAACTTCACCAGATGCCTTGTAGTGAGTATTCTACTCTCACGTTCTTCACCTTATCTCTCCTGTTGAACTTAATCTATTTATTTTTTATTGTCGTGTAGCGGATCGTGTACTTTTCATTTAAATTTTATGTCTCTTCTTTAATAATTTAATCAATTTTCGTTTGATGACGAGTTGACCTCAAGTACACATGGTTAAAATATTATACAAAGCCTTGCCCGTGCGGTTTTTTCCATGATTTTTAAAATTACTACAAAGTTCTACTACTATAACCACTATTACATATTGCCACTATTGCAGGTTCTTAACTATCAAACTGGGGAAGGCAGTAATAAGCGAAGTCAAAAAATAAGGTTTTGTTTACTAGTTGGATCTTTAATTTTACTTAAATAACTGTTTTATTAATTTTTCAGAGAACCTGACAGAAATACACCAAGACTTTCTTGCTCTTCTTTCATGCTCACCAAGACTTACCAAGTTAATCGTTAATAATTTCATCCCCTTCTAGGCTGCAATCGAATTTATTGTACTTAAAATTGTTTCCTAAGTTAATTGACTTTGAAATTTCTGCTCTTTAAGGTTGAATTAAATAAATATAATATTTTTGGCTTGCACAACATTTGTGTTTGTGAGACTCATCCACACATGCTCTCAACTGTTTTGACTCATTTAATTCTCCCTCCTTCCGCCAGAGAGCCCGCCGTGTCGTACCAGAAAACAAAACTCAATTCCTTTGAGTCTCCTCCATTTATTACTTCTATAACTGACAACAAAACTTTAAAATAAAACATCAGTTTGTTGTGTTTCTATTATAATTTTCATTTACAAGCTTTTCCCTACTCCGGTCTGATGTACTTGATGTTGTTCTACCATGTTCTCTAAGCACAATCAAATCAGTTTAAACTATCTATATTTCTTCGTTTTAGCCTCTGATGTGTTTCCACCCTCTTGACTTCGTCCACTTATTCCTCTAATGTGATTAATGACAGTCCCCCGAACTAACGCCTCCTTTTTCCAGTGCTACGTTAAGCAATTTCCGTTAAAGGCACAACCTTCTAAAGGCACAGCCAAATTTTTTGTATTTTTTTCCTCCCTCAGTATAACAGAATTCTCTCTTGTTAAAAGTGAAATATAATACAAAGTAAATTTGTTCCATTTTTGGAAATACAATTTTATTTATGTACGAAGAATATGAAGAGAATGTACAGATGAAATGTGATAAAGTAGATAGAAAATGAAAACAGGCATCCGTAGAAATAATACCAAGAAATAAATATCGTATATCGTTAGTTCACAGAAAGGGTACTTTAAAAGAAAGCCACCCAACATCAAGAAAACCGGGTAGGTGAAACTTCATTGCAGAATTAAAGACCCTTTTCGGTGTTATGGTAGCACACGGTGAGCTGGATGTAGCAGAAGAAACCGAAGAAGTACAAGTATTTACGGCAAGCCTCAAATACCTCAAAATAATGTCTTAGCTTCTTAGAAGACCTTCGAGAAAACCTCACGTTGAAGAGACTATCTTTACATGAATAGATGACTTAACCGAAAGATTGTTCAGTAGATCTCATAAGTTTCTACTCGGTAAGGGTCTTATGCTTTGCGAAAAATTTTCAATCGGACAATGTACAGGACAAAATATTTAAAACACCCCCTGTAATGTAATCAGCAGAAAGACCATGCTATGTGTAAACATTATTACAATTGGAATTTTCCAGTTCTGCCGCCAAAAAATAAATAATTTGTCTTTTTCCTCAGTTGGTTAGTTCAAGTGGGTGCCCAAATCCTTTTTCAGATTGGTCAATGCCAAGAAGAAAAAAATTACTTGAAACGATTCTCATTCTTTCTGAAGTTTGGCAGAAAAAAAGATGCCATCGTTCACGAAACGAAGAAAGGAAACTCTTGACTGCCATCAAAGCCCTATATAGTTCCTATTTATGTTAGTTCCTGAATTGTTTAGAGTTGTTCTTTTCATTGATGGTCCATTTCCGCAGCATTTTGGCAACGGTGATTGAAGTGGCGCCGCACATTTGCACAATGTTTCTTTCTTTCAAATCCAGTCTGCATTGTCTGTGCTGTTGTTCTCTCCCATCAACTTATCTTAATGATGGAACCCTCAGAAAGTCATGATTTTTTGTATTGTGAGGAGACCACTGACAGATTTCAAGTCATGTTATTTGAGCTTCTCGTTTTTTCTGAAGTACGAGTTAGTACTCATCTATATATTCCTGTACTAATTCTTGTTATTCTTTTATAGAAACTTAAACCACAACTGGAATAGAATAGATTTACAAGAACATCGGAGAACTTTATCGAGGATGAACCAATAATAAAGCGGAAATGAAAGCTTTGCTTTGGGAAGCTAAATCCTCTTGGTGGTAATATTGTAATCTTCGTACCTTTCACCATGGCAATCTCATTACAGTTTTAATTTAATTATGGGAGTTCCCGGCGCGACTTGACCCCTTCAACCGCAGGGGTCGAAACAGGTGAGAAAGTTGTAAAAACAACAAGATTGAAGAAAGAAACCATGTTGTCGTAGGTCCGCGACCGTACTTAGTTATGTTAATAACAATGTATCTGTGTTTTATTACAAATCTGCTAGCAGTCATTTTTCCGTGACTGACATTGCTTTAAGAACAACAGGAACACAAGAAGTCATGCATGGTGCAGAAGTCATGTATTAAAAACAGTTTTAGACATTTTCTAATATAAACAAACATTGGATTGCTCCATTCAAAAGGATTAGTTTACCACGATAATAATATTCCGTTTTCGATCATCTTGTAGAATCTTTTTTTCAGATCAATTTATGTCATGATCGGATTTCGAATTAAGTATGATAACTCTATTCAGTTTTCTTCAAAAAGGAAATTTTTTTTAATTTAATAATTTATTTATTTGTAATAATTACAATACATTTATTATAGATTCGAACTGGCCGAAAGCCTTGCATCAGAAGTCAAAAGGGAAAATATAAAAATATCTGTCAGGTTGATTACAAAATCTTTTTTCTATGTTAAATTTAGAAAGTCATTCAATTAAAATAAGAAATACGGAAAGTAAGAAATAATACATCCGGATTTATTGTCGAGTGATTATGAAGTGGAATACCAATCTAACGGATATTGCCGACTTTCCAAAAGTTATTGAATATTTGTGGAAGAACGCAAAATCAGGCTGTTTGTTTGAAAGCAGTTTCTAAACAGGGAAGAAAATTATAAAATGAACAAATTACTTTCTTATCCAAAAGAAGAATTCTGTCTGTAAAAAACGGAATTGCTGGAGTTCATGTCGAGGAAGACCAACGGCTTGTGTAATCAGGCAAGTGAGCAATAAAAAAATGTTATACACAGTTAAAATTAGATAACAGTTTTTTTAATTTTCATACTTCCTTGTGTTAGAAGAATTTTTAAACAAATCTCGAAATGAAAACAAAAGCGGCTAATGAAAACTCACGTCTAGTGCTTTGGACTGTCAGGTCCCATTGCTTCAGGGAGCCATCAACTCAGAGGCTACCTTTAAGGCTGCAGAATTGTGTCTCAGAAACTATACCTTTTTATCGAAAGGCCTTAACAAACACCTGAATCGGTCGACCATGCTTCAAGACGTCTACCCCCAAAATAGTGAACTCGTACCAATTTTTTCAATTCCTAAATATAAACCCAAGCCTTAAAAATATCATATTAAAATGATCACCTAAACTGAACGCCCCAATATTGACAGAGGAACATCTTTTCATATGATACCAATGAGTCAGTTAGTCACCCTATGCGCATGTGTCACCTAAATTTGGAAAAATTCTAGAAAAATTGATGCAGGATCGCCTAAACTATTTCTTCTATTTCTCAAATCTATTATCTATGTGACAATATAACTTTATCCCTCAAAAGTTGCAATCAACCCCTTACTACCTGCTAAAAGGAAGAAAGCACTCTCTCACTCTTCTCATCTCTTTGGATGTCAGAGGGGCTTTTGGTAACGCCTGGTAGCGGCCTCTTCTCAGACTTCAGGAGTAAAAAATTCCTGGCAATCTATACCACGTGTTATTTTTTTCACCTACAGAATAGACCGACTACGTTACTGTACCTAATTTACCACGTAAAATACAGAAAAAGGGTTGCCTTCAAGAGCCCGTTTTAAGCCCCTACTTTTGGAACTTGACTGGCGATGACCTGGGCAGCACACCCATGCGAAGTGGTGCCTACGTCCAGGCCTATGATGATAGGCTGACGATGATACTTTGGTTGTGGACCAATCCAGTTTTTCAGTAGAGGTAAGGCACAAGGCTAAATTCTCATTTACAAAAAACTTATAACTGTAATGCAGTAATAAAAAACAAACAAAGCTACCCTGTTTTGTACATTTACTAATTACATTTATTACCGCATGATTTGTTCTTTTTATTTAGTCCAAGTCCAAGTCAGTTAAAGAGCTAGGCTTCCTACTTGCTTATGTCTTTTTTGTTTCTGGTATTGATATTATTATATTATAACCGACACCCTTCTTCACTGCTCCATCGGATGAATGTATCCAGCGTGATGCTCACCCTGTCTATCATCTGACAGTCAACAGATGTCACCCCGGAGGAATAAGTCGTATATCCACCTCGTGCTTATGAGGCCGGAAAGAAAAAAAGCTAATTCAGGGTAATGACAGCAAAAAGTTACTTTTACTGATGGTAACTCGGTCATCAAATTTGATCAATCTAAAAAGGTTTAAATATTAATAAGTCCAACGTATTTTGTTGGGGGTTATTAAATTAAATACCAGAACGTTTTCGACAATATTTGAAAATTTACTATTTACAAACGCAGAGAAAAAAGAAAACGACTTATATAGTAGGCTTTGTACTTATTAAAGTGAAAATAATTTTATGTTACCATAATAATTTTACTGTTTAAAAATATTAATTTAGGATTTCAGACAACATTGGATTAACGGTTAACAAAACTGGGTACAGCACCCAATTTGGTTCACAAACCAAATTAGATGGTGTTAATTTAAAAATGAGGTTTCATAAGATGGAGGAACAAGCCTAAAAAATAACCGTAACGAAACCTGAAGAAAAGCACAACAAGAAAGATGTACGATAGATTTAGCTAACACGTAGAGCAGATATAATTCAGTTCTTCTACTAGAATATACTGATTAATAAACGCTATCTATATCCTAATATTATATCCAAATCTATATATATCCTATATTAATCCAATATTAATAATCTATATTATCTATATTAGCTATATCCAAATATTAATAACTTTAAGAAAATATTTGGTACTCTACAAAATGTGCCTCATTCAATAAAAATAAATTCAAACTTACGACACGGCAAACAAGAAAGTATCCAACAACCACAGATCTTCATTTAACCCAAAAGCCCATGTCAGGTAATTTGCAGGAGACCATGCAGTACCACCGGACAAACTCGTACTGAATTTAAAAAGTGTCCTCCGCAACCCGTAGCCATTAACATTATTAAACTATATGCGGCGTGCACGCGAACTTCAGCAAGTATATCCAATTTTCGAAATGTTGACAAAGCCCCCCCCATTAAAAGTAGTTGAAACTTCAAGGTTTTCAGATATTAATCGCCAGTTCCATTGTACGAGCTTTTCTGGTTCCTTTCTTAAATGCTTAAGTCTGCTGTTGTTTGCTACAACAACTACCTGCTCGACTAGACCCTTACACAACAAATCGCACCGCTTTTTGTCAAAAGGTTCGTCAGATGTTTGTTGGTTTTGATTAGAGCAAGGAATGCCTTTAGAGGGTCAGTCAAATCGGAAACATTTTTTAATGAAGAGAATATTCCACCTGTGTCTTTTTCATTTGACGGAAACTAACCTTTGACCTGTTATATGTACACCATCAAGCTATAAAATTAATTTGATAACTTTTATGGTCGTTTTGAAATTCATAAAATTTATTTTATAGCTAATAACATGAAATAAAAAAGTGGAATCCTTCGTTACACCGCTAGATTTCTGTAAAAAAAAATATTCTACGTGCCGTCGCAGATTAAACATATTGTAAATTGTGTGAAACGTAATAATTTAGCATAAACATTAATTAACGTGCTTGTGTGTTCAAGTCAGTAGCTCAAAAAGAACAATTCTTACTCTCAATTTTCCTTATTGCAGAGTCACAAATATTATTATTTTAAGCATATATATATAAATAATCTTCCCTGGTTAACAAATACTTAACAACGAAGAAATTGATTAAGTTCAGGTGCCCTCATACAGGGAAATGACAGTACGATGAATTAACTACAAAATACAATGACAGTAGTCGCAAAAACAAGGATCAAATGAGATCTAATTAGGGAGACCAACTAAAAAAATGTTCCAAATAAAAAAGTAATGTCCAGAAGGAGTAGAGGCGGATATGGGAAAACACGGAGGCAGTGCAATCTGAACCGCGTCACAGAGAGAAAAGTTTAATCTGAAAGTTCTGTTTGAGTAGACCTTTCGGTTAATTAACTTATTTACCTTTGTTACCTTTCTTTCCTTTTTTCTTATGGCTGATGGCTCGAAAGGTTGACGCGTAATTAATTAGAATTAGATATTTTGATTTTCAGGACGTCGAGGACCTTTCAATTGGCCGTCAGCCTTCTGTCTTGCCTGTCGTGGCGATTTATGGAAAATCCGGTCTTACCTGAGAATGAAGAGGAACACCAATTAGTGACAGGTAATAGTCATAATAGTAAAACCGTATAATCTGCTTTGGAGTTAGAATTCAACAGGTACGCCTAGGTACGAATCAGGTACGGCAATTCAGGTATTGCGTAAGTTTCTCTGGTTTGCGGGTTTGCGTTATCGCATTTATTCTTCATTGTCCTTGATTTTTGTTTTTCTTTTTATCATTTCATTTCCACTTCTTTTTATGCTTCGCAGATCAGGAGGAGTTTGCTAAGTTCCCGAAGGAACCTCCAACACTTTTGCTTGAGCTCTCGATATTTCCTGTTAATCCTAGAGCTGTTAGATTAATTCTCAAATTATAGTTACTATCGAGCGGATTAAACAATTCATTTTATGAATCAATTTATTCCTTGTTTAATTTGGTTTAGTTCACACTTGAATGTAAACCGGTTTTACATGTAGAACATATAGAGGAATAATCGAACAAAGATGTAGAAGTTTTATCCGGAAATCGATTGCAACATTTTTTCAATACCGCATTAGCATCCTGGGTAACGAAATATTAAATACGTATTTTTTTTTTATTATTTGTCACTGTTGAAGTAATTCTAATGCAATAATTTAACAAAAGGAAGGCCAATCCCGTAGAAGGTTGAGGCTGGAGAAATAAACAAGGGATTATGATGAGACTAGAAAGAAAACACTATTTCGGGTGTTATGTGTAGATGTTAAAAATCAGTTCAGTATCAACATAGGAATAAATGAAATTCAGAACTATACACAATACAACTGTTGAGTAATAAAAACAGAATACATAATTTCAATTTATTTCAATGTGTGAAAGCGTTTTACTTTTTAAACTTTGAATGGCATATTAGTGAGGAGTTATTCAATGTACAATCAGTACAAATATGATATATTTCCTAATCCTGTACATCACTACTGTGCAACATGTCGCCATTTTTCGATGGTTGAGAAATAAAACAAGAGACCTGTGCGGTCCATCCCTGGAAAGTTCTTTCACTGGTTAATTGTCCAAAGATCATAACAACCTGTAGTTTAAGCAGGGTGAAAGCCAGTGGCCGAGTGCTGGAAGTTATAATTTCCAGGGCAGAGGAGAATGAAAAAAATGAATTTCAACAGGGCAGAAAAAGAAAACCAAAAGAACTGATTAAATGGGCATTTATATTTTACCCCTAACGAAAGTGAATGGAGACAACAGCAAAAACAAACAGGAGCGACTTTGCGTGAAGCGTAAATTAAATTTATAAAAATTTCACGTTGCGTAGCAAATATTTTGCTCTATGTAAAACCGTAAAAGCTAAGTAATTGTGAAGAAAGAAGTAAACGTTGAATAAAACACAGAAGAAAGAAAAACAACAGCAAATACAAAACATACAAATCTTTTTAACGATTTATACAGTTTTAAATGGAGGAACTCTGTTTTTGTCTGAAATTTTCTGAACAGGAAAACTATGTGTGGAATGAATAGAATCCGAATAATCGAAAAAGCCGAAATAGTGTTTGCTGAACACTTGGATGTTCACTTCCGATTTAGTTTTTTCTAAGTTTTTTCCAAAAGTTGGTTCAGAAATGTGATTCCACTGGCATGACACCACATATTGGTCAGACACGTAGAGAGTCAAACAAAGAAACTGCTGCAAATTGTGGTGATAACGACAGGTTGGACTTGCACCGCGGGTTCAAAAGACGAAGAGGACTGCTTTACATTAAATACGACAGAAGAATGAATATTCATGAACCATTCGAAACCGCAGCAACATAAGCGCCAAAAGAAAAATTTGGCAGTTTTGGAATGCAAGAAAAAGGCAGAAGAAACAGCAAAACGGAAAGTTACAATTTTTGCAAAATGTCAAAAATGAAACTTTACGTTGTCGACTTCTACTCTTCTATTTATGTAATAATTCGTAGAGTTAATTTGCGGGGCAATAAGCTGACGTCTCTGGCGACACCAACAGCAGCAACAACAGAAGCAGAGAAACTCATTTCAACCACGTCTGACTATGATTTATCGGCTCTCGGATCGACGACAAACGTTGAATTAATTAGATCCATTTTACCTTGAGCGGAAAAGAATCAGAATTAAAGTCGGGGAGGCAGGTGAAGAAGATGAAGAGGAACAGTGGCAGCAGAGTAAGACACGTCACACCTGACACGTTTCGTACGGCTGAGGACCACCTTTAATTAACCACCAATCTTCGGCCGATAATCGATTAACTTGTTAGTTCTAATTAAGCCGTCGTGTCTATTTTCTCTATTCGCCTAGTTTGTTAGAACTGTTCTAGGAATTGATATCTCAAGGGGAAACTCTGAGGGAAAATTGCAAAAAATTAACCAGCAAGTTTCGGTTCGAGGAAACACGTTGAATATACTGAACATTGTCAAAAGAAATTTCCCTTTCTGCTTCTCAACTTTCTTCTTTTGCTCCTGCCAGTTTTATCTTGCTCCTTTTCGGTTACATTTCATTTTCTCTGTGCCATTTTTTTGCCTTCTATTGCTTATCATTTTCATTATCCTTTAACTTGTTATCATTCTGTCTCATGTTTTACCATTCATATTGCTTAACATTCTTCCTTTATTCTTTGATGCTAATTTTTTTGTTGTAATGCCAGGTGTTCTACGTCTGCCCTTTTCTCTTCTATGCGCATTAAATGGGAGCCTTCTCTGGGAGGTTTCAGATATTTTCCTTTTTGCTTCTTTTCATTTGCTGCAGAATTCTACGTACAAATGTAGTTCAGGACCTCTTTGATTCATTGGAGTTAATAAAACATTGTGAAACATGTTAAATATTTAACTATTTTATCGCAGATATTTGGTTGTCAGAATTTAAAATCGACTGTTAGTTGTGGTTTCCCTGTTCTTCTTTGACTTTATTTCTACGCTTTGTATTTCATGTAACATCAGTGACCATTTCATCTGTAGTTCGATTGACCACCAGTGCTTGCGATCTTTTTCACTTCATACCTGCGAGTTTGTGGTCTTTTGTATGTTACACACATAGAACGGCAGGAATTGAAGAAAAGTTAAAATTATCGAGTTTGAACGTTTAACGCTGGAGAAGGAGATTGCATTTTAGACAATTTGTAAAAATCGATGATTCGATACTCTTTTAAGGAGAGGAGCACGTGCGAAACGATTTCTCTTCATCACCATCGGAAATAAAATAAATTATTTTCATCGAATTTCATCAGTTTTCCATCAGACTGGAAACCTTTTTCTGAATGCTGCCACGTTGAAACCGCCAAGTCGTCTGCCTTCACAACGATCTGCCAATCGAATTCAGATTTTTTTAAAAATCCGATCAGAAAATTAGAATTTTTCTTTCATCTTATTGACGTACAAGTGGAAAGACCTTCTGCACTAAGAAGAGAAATACATCTGACAGTAAATAAATAACAGTTTCAGGAACGAGACTATTACAAAATCAATCACATTGATACTCATCAGTAAGAGATAAATCTTTCTGAATATTCTGAATCATTCAAATCTGTCTTAGATATTTCTGATTCATCTTACAATTCGGATTATTTTTCTTGGTTGTCTTATACATCTTCCAAAATCTAATTTATTTCGCTTGTAACGATTAAAAAGGGCAAATTTGAATAAAACCCTTATGTATTCTCTCTCTCTCTCCCTGAGAAGAACTCGAAACCAACGATGGTCTCAAACAGATCGTGTTTGATCTCATGATTATTTGTCTCAAGGTTCATGTATCATTTAACTATAGGTATTGTATGGAAATCATTTTTTTCTTTAAAATTCTTAAAGTGTGTCTGTCAGGTGACATGTTTGCTTGACTAACATAACTACAGAATCACTCAAAGAACCAAACTTTCTGCAAAGGTCCGCCACCTTAAACGTCTTCCCTTTGTTATGTCGACAAGGCAGTTGACAAGCAAAAAATAAGAATTCCGTTCTCACGGCAATTGAATTTAACCCTCGCTGCCTCCGAGACTCAGTACACTGTGAAAAGATCTCTCGCTCAAAAAAATTGACTTTGGAAAATTAGATACTCGGTTTTCCGAGAGGAAAGAAGTCTAACAAGCTCGAGAAACCTTTTCTCAGATTTCAATTCTCTCCGGGGAATTGAATAGTCGAAAAGATCACTGTAACTTGTGTTGTATACGAAGGAAGAGAAAGACAATGGTTGTCGCCAGCTGCGGAATTTTTGTTTGGTTCGCGTGCATACCAAGAAGCAGAGGCAGATCGTTTATTGTCGACTTTTATTTTGCTCTGGCGATCTTTTAATTTTTGACGGCTACAAACTAGATCAGTTGATTGGTACGCGATCATCGAAAGGAAAGCACTTTGGTTTCGCGCACAATCTAGAAAACATATTTTGTTAAATAGTTGGTTAACAAAAATTACAAGTAAAAGAGTAAACTCTACTGTAGCGTAAAAGTTGTCTATTAAGTGTAATTTAAACGATTTAAGGGAGTGAACACTTCCAAACTGGTTGGACTTAAAACAATTATATTTTGTTAAGTTAGAAATGGTAATAATGTAAAAGTGGGTTGTAATAGAAAATACGGTTTCTTAGCGACTCAACTGAGAAAAATATATGAATTGCACGAGCTTTAATTCTATTAATAGGTCAATATAAAACTTGAAACAAATGTACGAGTTCGTGAAATCTGTCCAATCTTTTGGTATCACTCTAATCGACGAAAAATAATTTATAAATAGTAAACATAACGTCTAAAGTTTATATATGCCGCCCGTGTAGACATGATATTAAAAAATTATTTATTTTTAAATTACTCGAGATTGACGCCTCTGCTGTACACGGAACGAACGATCAGTTATTTAAATTACAATTTTTACTTTGAGTTGAGAGCATGTTCTATTGAGTTTTATTATTTTCATTGTTATGACTATCAACAGTTCTGATTGTTCTCTAGCTCCTTTGGAAAAAGAAAATTTCTGTATTTGCTGAGTTCCTCGACACTCCCCTGCTTATTTGGTTTTATTTCAAGCCTTTTCGTTTCCTTTTCTTTACTTTACTTTACTTCTCTCCTTTTTCATTTGTCTCGATGAATCTCTCACAAAAGCTTTCCAAGTCGAGCTCCTCTTTGCATCGAATTGTTCTTTCCTTTCCTCTCATTCCATTCTGCGACAGCTTTTCTAGCACAAGAAGACGCGTCTATGGCAAGGAACCTGGAAAACGTTGCTTTTAACAAAAACCGTCCTTCAAGCTATTTCGTCTTTCGACTAATTTCTATATTTTTTATTTTCTCCTAGTTCTTTGTTTTTGTTATTTTCAAATCTTAATTTTCCTTAATGAATATCTCATTGTTTTCCGTTCTACTTCTAATAAGCCAATACAGTGATCTAACATTTATATTACAAAAACTAAGTTACTGTATTTAACATATTAATTTGTGTGTTGTTCACTGCCTTAGAATAAGTTAAATGTCGTTGCATAAAAAGTATAATAAGTATTCATTAATTGACCATATGTATATTCTATTATGAATGTAACATCGTAATTGCGATTAATTTGGCTGAAGTCATTAAAAATTTCAGCTTTCCTTTTCAGCTTAGCTTGACGACTGGCAATTGTTGCTCAAATTTACAATGTGAATTTTTTAGTTACAAGGTTTGTATTTTTCCCGTTTTGGATTATCACCAGAAGAAAACTTTTGTATGTAATTGAGCTCTATATTTTTACTATTCATTATTATACGGCCTGACATCTGATATTAAATTTTTGGTTTTAAATTAAAATTGTTTTTGTTGTTTTTTGTCCTTTTTATTAGAATATTTACGTCACGATTCCGACTTCTGATATTATCATTGCTGTTTTTCCTGTCATCATTCTATTTATTAATGGGTTACAATGCCATGTCATGTTTTTATACTTTGTATCTTTCTTAGATATTTGAAATATCTATCTGTACATGTCTAAAGGAGCAATTACTCTTATGAAACGATATCGTTATATTGTTATTATCATCTATTGCATTTTTTTATTTAACGAATATTTTACACAAAATGCCTTACAAACATATAAACCCTATACGTAATTAATGAGTGTTGTTGATTTCTATTACGGGTATTGTTATTGATACTCATTTAATAATATAAACAATTCATTTAATAAATAATCATATGGATATTCATTTCATAAGTATTCGAGAATTTTTTTCTTTAGGCAGAACCTCGATTTCGTTTCCTGTTCGAAATGTTAAGTAGAAAATTAAATTCTAACTTTAATCTGGTAAAAATGGCAACTCAAGAAGTACAAATTGCATGAAATAGAAGGAGTAGACAATTGGAAAACTAGTTTGGTAAAGAATAAATCGACAACAGATTATTTAATACTTTGGGGCTGTTGTGGTTACGCAAATGAATCGCTGAGGAACACCATAAAACATTATTAAATGTCTTTATGACTGTCATTAGCATTGATCGGTTTTCGTTAATTCCAGTGGAGGAGTATGAAATTACAATTTAATAGACCCATGGTCATTGCGTCATTTACTTGTTGTAATTTGAAACACAAATAATCGAACTATTTCCATCATGTAAAAAAGTTTTCATTGATGAATTCCTATATATAAACGTCCCCAATTTGTCTCTTTCAACCAGAAGAGTTCATTTTTACCGTTTATTTATCTATTTCTAAATACATAGTTCCCATTCGTAACGTACAACAAAACGTGAAAATTATTGTCCAATTGAATGAATGAATTGTAAATTAATTTCAGTGATGAACACCTCAAGGTAGAAAATGGAGTGTCCGTAGGAAAATAAGAATAGTCAGACAGTCGGGTGTGTCTGAGTATGGCCCAATGGTATGCATCAAGCACAGGTAAAATTCTAACAAAAATGATGAAATGTGAAATCCCAAACAAAGGAAGAAATTATGTAATTGACAAGTGTCAAAATGCAGGGAATAATTCTTTTAAATGTTAGAAAAAATCTTTTCTATCAAACAATGTCATTTTTCCAAATTATTTTGTCATCAGAAATGTCCAGCAATATAATTTTTTTTATTCTAAATTCTCCGGGCTTCCCAGGATCAAACTATTATTTCTACTTCTACTAGATCATCGATTTCCATTAAGCTATAATTTTCGTCTCACTTTGTACAGATTGTACGTTCTTCGGCGTCTACTCGTTTATCAAACATTTTCTATTGTTCTATTATCCTTGTTCATTTACAATTCCGTCTTAATTACTTGTTTTTCTAAGTTTGATGTTCTTCTCGCAAAAAATTGGGTGTCTGAGCCCTTAAGGGAAGTACGTGACTGCCTTTCTCCAGTCGTCACTAGCTTTTCTCTTTCTATTTCCGATCATCGTGTCCTTCTAAAACCACACAGTTTGTGTTCTATTTTGATATTCTATAGGTGCCTTCGGTGCAATTTGATTTCCGTTCATTTCTACTTTTTCCTTCAACAGAGATTTTTTTCCAGCACATCTCCCCCAAAATGCAAAATGTCATTTTTACGTGTGTCCTACCTCACGTGTTCGAAGCATCGGCTGATCACTTGACAAGAAAGTGAAGGAACTGTCCTACTAGTTGCTTTGGACACCTGATAAATCTTTCATCACGTTAAAAAAATATTCAGAATGAAAAAACACTTTGAAACATACTAAACAAAGTTATGTGTTTATGTTTACTATGTAAATGGACAATTGTACGTTCAAAACAAAAAAATATTAATGTTACATATTGGTAGGCTGAAAATAATGATAAAACATTAAACTGTTCATAATTAAAGGAAGTATTTTAATAGTATGAAAATGGAAGTACCAGATGCTTTCAAAGAATTATTGGAGGGCACGAAAGAATGTTGATTAACCGTCTGCTGTTGATCGAAGCTGCAGCTATGTACTGCTTATTGAAAGAAATAGTGAGAAAAATAAAGCAGTACAATAGTTATGTGTAAGATGTAAAGAAGTAAAGATGAAATAGCAGTTGTGTTTTATAATCGCAATTACACACTTCAAAAAAAAAAAGGTTTTTGTTAATGGCAATTATATTGCCGGTCATTCAATGACCAATAAAACGAAAACGTGAAAACTGGAAGAAATGAGAAAATAAATAATGAAACAGCGGAGGAAATGAACTGTGTCTTTCCAGGTAGGGCACTTACGAAAGATCAAAGATCAGAGATCAAAGGAAATGGAAAATAAAGTGCGGATGGTTATCGTATAAAAGCAACTACAAAAAGGAATGATGTTAGAATTAGATGAGTGGGCAGTCGTACAGAGGCGAGCTAAGAATCAAGTAAAATGGAAATGGAGTACACAAAAACAAGAGAAGAGAAATGAGAGGTGTGCAAACCCGCTCGCTCAAATCAGATACCAAAAAACAGAAACAATTTTTTTTCAAAGTCTTCTTGCAACTTCTGTGCACAAATGTGCAAATCAATAAGCCTTCAACTAAAAATTTGTAAAATTTCACAGTTAGGCTTTGAGTTCTCTACATAAAATAGTCAAATAGTGAAATGCAAAAGACGAAAATAATTTATTCAAGAAACAGAAGTTGTGCATGCGCGTTCCTTTAAACATTTCTTTGCTTCAAATTTAAAGAAGTGAGTAATTCAGTCGATTGGAACAACAGTTGAATGGAAAATAGGGTTTTCTTTGTGTTACGCGTCCTCTTTAAGGATTCAAGTTTGGAGTAATAAAAACATTTTTACAATGGCCTCAAGAGAAATAAGAATTACAGAAATCATAAAGAATGGACAGTTATGTTGTGGTTATCCACTGTAGAGTGATCTATTTCTATGAGATAAATTATTCTGTGCTTTGCCGGTACAGCCGGGTACCAAGTGCCAAACGAGTTTTGATCACGCGGTTGTTTATTTTATTGCTTTCTGTCCATCTGGAAACAGATTGGCCAATTTGGGGTACCTACCTACGTGTTTAAGGTCATTTCATCAGTCCCACTCGCACAATCAAAGTTTTGAGTTGCTTCCTAGTGCTTAACCCAATGCATTAAATTTTATACTTCGTTTTAAGTATCTGATGATCTGATTGTATTTTGAAAATATTCCTTTGGCATTTTGTGCCGTACTTTATTTTATATTACATTGCATATTCTTTGTGCACGCTGTCCGATCACTTGACATTTTGTATAAATTTCCTCTGAGCAACATTTATAAGAAGTTAAATTGTAATTTTGGTCAATTCATATATCTTCATTTTAAAATAAGTTGTTGAGAGCGCAAAAGTATAGTTCACAAGAAAATTTAACAATCGAAGACTGGCGCAGGCACAACACTAAACCTGAGTTTGTGTGTGTGTGTGTTTGCGTGGGTTGTAAGGGGGGGTCATGTCAATGCGGACTTTGGCAACGTTAGGTGCACACATTTTCACGGAAAACCACTGCCTCAAGTACTCATTAAGAAAATTCAGTCTTGTCTTGTACCGGTTTTTTGTATACAATAAATCAGAACTGGCTGGGTTCTATCGTATATCTATAGCTAGATTGATTTGCAACCTTCCCTCGCATAAGTCATAGGTTAAATAGAACATTCTTTAAGGCTGATTAATGTGATCGAGGATGTTGTTTATGCGTGTTCCAGCTGATCCAAAAGTAACACACCAGAATTTTTAAGGTTTTCCAGTAAATTCCAGGACTCAGAACCTTGAGATTTGAATTTTATAATCCTGGCACGACTTCTCGAAAAATTGAAAGTTAACATTTGTAAATTGTATTGTGTATTCACTAAATTACTTAAAAATTAGTAAAAGTGTCTGTGTGATCTACATGTGTATACGTTAAATCAAGCGGTTACCATATAAAGATTTCGTACGACGCTATTTGCATTCTATCAGATAATTAGATTAAACCAATTTGATTGCATTATCAGTCGATAGATTATCTACCCCAATACTGCAAGTAAGAAATTTGACACATTTGTTTGTGGTGTAAGAGAAGTTTTTATATAAATTTGAAATTTATAAGTTTTCCTTTTTTACCACCTCAAAGACAGATTTTAGAAATGGTGAGACACATAGTCCGCCTTCAAGACAACACCAATAATGGATACATAAAGGAGACGTAAAATAGAGGAAGTCTAACGGACTATGCCAAGACAAACTTCCATTGGTGAGTGCCAGTTTTCTATGCACTTGAGAAAAAAACCAACAAAGTGAAGAAAACAAAAGCAAACAATAATCTGTCTCGGAACAATGTCAGAGAAATTGTCAGTTAAATAAAATTAAATGAGAATTTTTCTTTCCTGTTATTGCGATCAGAAATCGAAATACGCAACTTTTCAGGTAGGATTTAAAACAAGGGAAGTTTTGCTTTATCATAAATTTAATTCAGTTGTGGCAGTCTTTCTGTGTGTTTCATCCAGTCGGATGTACCGCTGAACCGCAGCAAACAAAATGTCGTGGGTTTACGTTTGAGCAAAAAATGAGCATCTTCCCTCTGATTATGATTTTAATTTGCTTTTACGAGTGGTAAACGTCGTAAAAGCTCGTCCTTTGTTCCGCGAGTTATTGTTGACTTTTCATCGTTTTTAGGGGTTTTCTCTGGGCCCTAATATAAAGCCTTCCGGTATCAGCTCAGGGCTCTTAGGAGAATTCTTTTTGTCGCCATAAACCTCGTGCCAGAGATGAGAATGTGAAAAATTTACATTTCATGGGCGACAAATCGGATGCGGAATTTAACTGCCTGCCGGATTTTTGTTTCTGTCGCAACGAGAGGAAGATGCTCTGCAGTCACTTGAAGACTTTCTAATTTCAATTTGTCCAACGAGAAACTTCGTCAGAGTTATGAAAAAGAAGTGACGTCCTCCTCATCTTCTTCAGCGACCAACAAACAGTAACTAACAGTTTTGACACAAGCGAAGAAATTCCAAACCGGTTGTTGCTTTTTGGTTCGGAAGTTCCGTAAATGGGGTTTTATTTGAAAGGATTTTCACCGGATATTAAAAACCGGAAATGATACGCGGGAGCCTACGGCAAAGGTGTTGCCTTTCTTTGTCCGGCCGTGAAGGTTCTGAACTCTGCTAATAACAATAAATTATTTGAATAAATTGAATTTATTTAACGCTCGTTAAACGCTCAAATTAGCGATGATGATGGTTTGTAATGGAAAATTACAATTATCTCCTGCAAGAAAAATCAATTTATCTGATCTGAAATGTGTAAATTTTAGGTTTGTATGTATAATTAAGTAATATTTGTGGCAACAAATTGACCAATGCCTCAACATTGATAACTTGAAATGTCATTAACAGTATTAAACTTTTTAAATTTAGAGAACGCCATTTTGCATTAAATTGTTTTCAACGGTTAATTGTTTGCGGATTAAATTATAAATTTACAAAAATAATATTTTTTTAATTGTCAAATCAGACACTCTGTGTTTTAAATTAGTGCCTGCAGTTTAACCTAATGTTTTAGTTTTTTATTAATTCTAAGTATATTTAGTTTATTCTTAACTTACACTCGTGTTTATACCACAGCTTTTGCCACTGTTCTCTTTACTACATTAGTATTATTAAGCAGTCTAAACTGTAGAATTAGGTGCGGTAAAATTTAACGTTTAATATTGCGTTTCAAGTATTTCAAGACTTCAGGACGGAACTTTCTGTATTGAGCTTCTCCAATGACTGTCGTTTTGTACTTCCAGAAGGTTTCGTGCAATTCCAGAATTCCTGTCTTTGTAAAGTTTTCTAACAATTTTGGTTATTACTGGTTAATTTACTCACAACAACCATCAGACCCAATCAGACAAAGTGAAACATTTTCAATGGTCGAAATAGTTTGAGATTCTTCAAAGGCATTTAATTTGAAGTATAAGTAGACGATAGGTAAAATTGAAAGTATAAAGTAGAAGTTGTTACAAACGAAGTAAATAAAAAAATGTATGAGTGGCTGAGAAAAATGAAAAGAGAGAGAGAGAGAGAGAAGCTTTCGATGAAAGCTCTAAAGACTCTCCGTTGTCATTGTTTGATAACAAGAGGTACCAGACCCAACTGGATACTACCAGATTTTTTCGTATGCATTTCAAGTACAGTTGATCACATTTAAATGATCCAAAAATAAAATTTATAAATATTTCTTATCCAGGCGCCTCACCGGATACAAAAACAATCAGAGATCAGAAGGGGAATAACTCGGACTACGTCTAAGACCAGTTTCTAAAACGAAAACCAAAAGTCTTAGGTGGCAAGGTCAACCGGTTTGAGTATTTTTATCTTTTGGTAGACCTCCGGGTGGTGCCATGTTCACTTCCGTTTCCGCTTTTACTCTTTTTCACATTGCCGTGGCTTTTTCTTCCCAATGGATTTTCAATTTCTTTTGCACTCTCCTCTCAATTCTCAGACTTTGTTTCTATTTGCTTTAGATTTGCCTGTGACTTTTCCATTTCCGTTTCCGTTTATTATTTTTTTCTTCAATCCCCTCCGGTGTAACCCTTTTTGTTTGCTTTATTGCTTTATAATGTTTTGTTCATCTTCATTTCTTAGTAAAATGAATTTCTCGTTGTGCCGTTTCAGTCAAGTTGTTTTTTCTCTGTACCTTTCCTAAATACTTGAAGAAGTTTGGATCAATTATTTTTTATTAGCTCATTTTTATTAACAATTTTTGTTCTCTCATTGTAATGTTTCAGTTACCTTTACTACAACTAAATCGATTTTTGAATTTTTTACTCAAATGAGCCGTTTCCTTTGATAAAAGTATAAAAGTCCTCTAGTTCTTCATGTTTGTGCCAAGATACAACTGAATTTAGTTATTAATACAACTTCAGGTTTACTATAGAGAAAATAATTTGTATCCTTTGATTAGCGCTGAGTGTCCACTTACAGCCCGCCAATTGCCACACTCGTAAGGTCGTGTCCTTTGCCCAGGGAGAAAGGCGATTTTGTACCTCAACGACGGAATTATTTTTCAATAAATTTATTTATTACTTCGTTAACTAGTAATTGTAATTGTAAAACTCTGTGTTGTTGAAAATTCATAGTAGAAATAATAATGAATGTAGACTTTTAAAATTCTCAAAAATTTACTCAATAAATTTTCTAAAAATTTGAAGGTCCCAAGAGAGTTGAATTTTTATACCTTTAAACCTGTCAGAAGATTCAAATTAAAAATTTGCTCTGAGAACGTCCATTATTTATTTCTGTATTAAATATTTAATTTCTATCTTGCATCTCTATTTATGTGAATTTCATCCACTTGTACAGATCGTCATACTGTGAATTAGAGAAATTTAAAAAGAAATTTATCAATTCATAAGTTTTTACATCTCGTACTGTGCAATGGTATTGTCCAACATTATGGAGAGAATTTACTTGACACTTGAATGAATTTGGGCGGAAATGTGACTTTTAATTAACCATATGAATGTACCGCCATCTTGTACTCAAATATTTATAATTCTTACTTGAAACTTATAGTCAATTTTGAAGCCGCATACATTGTAGTGTGTGAATTAATATAAAGGTACAACTAACACCACTCTAGGGTAGTATGTCACAAAAGAATAACATAACGCGTATTGTAAGTATCACAACATCTTACACGTCATAGCAAATTAACAAATTTATACTCTTCACATATTATGTTTATTTTGCGAATGCATTTTCATATTTTAGTGTGTAATTAATTTACTTAGTTGCTTCCTTTGTTTGACGATATCGTCTTCTTTGTAATTTTTTTCTGGATTGAATTTACTTTTGTGAAAATTTTGTCTAAGTATCTTGAAGTTGAATTTTACCCTTTTGTCCAACTCAGAGAATTTTTTTCTTCCCCTCAACCTAAAAAAGAAATTTTTGAGTGTGCAATTTGCGACTTTCGCACGTTTTCAAACTCATCTGATTATCTGAGGAAAGCCGTAGCCATTTGCCTAGTGATGTTGCATGTAAAGTAGGGTCTCATGGTGGGAAAAGGTTTTTTTATCGGTTGCGCTTATCCCGGTTGAAACCGATCGGAAAAGCCGGTTTAAAATCAGTTTAAAATGGTACCTTTTGTTGGTTGACTTGGAACGAGATAGAAATATTAAAATTTCAATATTATCTTGAGGCGGAGTGAACTTCATCGGATCGCGTTGCCTTTTGTTATTCTTTCTCTTCTTTCTTAAAAGGCGTAAGAAGAGAAACATTAAGAATCATATGAGTACTATGACAACGACCGTTTTCGCCTTGACTTTGGGTGTCTGTCATTGGAATGAATACTTAATGAGGACAACTAGGAATTCGCACGGGTACCGAATGAATGAAATGATGCGGGCGGTACTCTGAGACTGCCAGTCCACGTACTTCTTAGCGTTTCACAAAAAAAAGGTACCCGCCGGCATGGGTTTTGCACGTTTTTATGGCAGGGGACGAGTTAAGCCAGGTCAACGTCCTTGTACTTGAAATAGTGGTAAAAACTACTCACCTCTCCGATGTAATTAAAGTGGGAAAATCCTCCGCAGTGGCGGGTATCTCCGCCTGTTGGAAAACAAATTTCTTCGGCCGAATCGAAAATATGCGGCTGCCCGGCAAACACACCGGAGAACACAACAACAACAACAACCTCGACGACAACGACAAACGACACTAACGGCTTAAGTGTGAAAATACATCGTTACGTTTTCGATTAATCGAATCGATATCGCGACTTGTAGGTGAATTGTTTTTGAGCACGAGAGCTCGACTGACTTCGTCATTGGGACAATAAGTTGAATACAAGTTTTTCTATCTGCCGTGTAGTTCCTTGTGCGCAGGTGTCTACAAAGCGATGAAACGTGCTTTTGCCTCTTCTTTCCTCTCTCGTTCTAAGCGAAACTTCCTCAACTTTTCTACTTCTCCCACTACTAAATTCTAATCTCACATGGTTGTAGTTTTATCACGCACTACGTTGACTACTTCGTTTGCTTACTTGGGATATTTCCACATTAAAATACACATTAATAATTATTGTCCATTGATGATTCGTAGTTTCAAACTTCGTTACAAAACAACTTATGTTTTATTTTGTTTTGTTGCGGTTTCTAGCATTATCAATACAATTTGTTACAGATAATTTTCATTTTAATTTGTGAATGACCGTGAATTGTTTATCATGTCACGTAAACACACATACACATATACATATATATTATTGTAATTAATTTAGTCTTTTCCACAGTTCCACAGAAATTCAAAACATTTGAGATATTCTTATATTTTTCTTTGTTAAGAATTACTACAGACATTTAATAGCGCTTTTTATACAAATAAAATAAATTACACATCATACCCAATATACAATTGTAATATGCAATTGTGTTTACTGTATGGATCCGCACATTTTCAATGCATACTGTTTGGTACAGTAAGGTATGGTACTTTGGTACTTTGCATCATAAAAATTATGCTCTTTACAAGAATTACAACCGTTTATTTTCTTCTTGTTTTTCATCTCAATTTGATTCATTTTAGAAAAAAGTAGGAAAACAACCTTGTAGCCGGGGTCCAGTGGAAAGAAACCTTGTCATGGGAATATATGAACCGAAAACAAAGTGACTTGTTTTATTAATTTTCTGCGAGTCGTATGATTATAAAGTCCCCAACGGAATAGTAGCAAAATGTAATAAAACTGTAAGAAAGAGAACGTAGGAAATGTGAAATTCTCATCTCTGGAGCAACTGAATTTATGAAATTCCAGACTTTAATGAAGACACTGCACAAGAAATTGTTGTAGTAAGAAGGCAGCGTTTTTGTTCGTTTGACCACAGCAGAGAAAAAAGTTTTAGTTTCGCCAACGAGAACTTACTGGTGCTCTTTGGTTTCTTCCTCAGTTTTTTATTTTGAACTTTTCATGTCATGGTCGTGCAACACCTGAAATTTCCTTTTCTGTACAATGTGTAACATTATTAATTGCACGCCGTTTTCTTATTCATCACATAAGACCCGTCACAACATTGTCATTGGCTTACCTTTGCTCCACGTAATCATTAATATTAATAAACACATGTGTTTTAAACCAGACATTTAATGGCACTCAAATTACAACTGTTGATAGCAATAAATGTTTAATAAAAATTATTAAAGCCGGTTTAATTAGCGGGAATGTATTTTCAGATCAGACTTACTTAATGTTATGGTTACGTCTCAATTTTATATAGTTTTATTGTTATAGAAACTAAATAAGGTTAAGTATAAAGCTATGTTTCATTGTTGGTTTTTTGCATTAGTATAACAAGAAGCTACATACATAATTTTAAAAGTGTTCCAATTTATTGCTTATAATTTCAGAGTTTTGAGTTTTGCTCAGGCGGTGCGCGTATTTCATTAAAAAGTTTATTACGAATATTTTATTAATTCATTAACATACACTGGCCGTTATATAGAGGAAGACACTCAGTTAATGTTTATTAAATTCTGCAAGATTTAGACCCGAGGGAAGGGGCAACTCACCAACCTTCAACTGGAATGTACATAACTTATTGTTTTTAATTAAACTTCCCTAACAGACTTGACTGCCTCGTATAAAGAGAAAGCGAAACTTCTACAAATGACTACAATTACAATTACAACATCTACTCCTTTGAATAATAAATTCTGAATTTTTCCTTTGTACGTTACATTCCACTTTTCATCAACCTTCATTTATTAATAACATGATACATCTTGCGAAGCGACAAGTGACATTCATGAAGTGGTGGTGGACCAGCCTTCAGTACCTGAATGACATAATGTTGAGGAGTATAGTTCTTCAAAGAAAACTTTGTAGTAACCGATGCAGTGAAACTACAAAAGTTAGAACTTTAGGCAAAGGTAAAAATCTTTCTACTGGTTTATGGCTGTGAGGAGAACGGGGGATAAATCTGGTGAATGATGTAGGAAAGGAAGTACTTCACTATCGAATAGGAGAAATATAATCTGTCGAGTAGAAAATAAGTACTCCTGTTGTAATACAAATTGTATAGTTTTGTTGTGGACTCCCCGAGTGATAAAGTAACAGAGTGTTAAATGCCTCCATCGGCACTAAATAAGTCAGTAAAAGGAAATACAACAAAGGAAGACATTGTTTTAATTTTAATTTTTCTCTTTCCTTTCAATGCAACTGGACCAACTCAGGTCTCAAATAGGAAAATTTTCTGTTTCTTCCATCTTTGGAAAACTATTTTCTTGTATTTATTTGTGCCGTGTAAATGTTGATTTTCTATTTGTCTAACGTGGTCTTCCACTTTTCTGCTTTCTACTTCGTCTCCTATCAGAATTCCATTAAATTTAATTACTCTTCACTTTTGACGTTGCTGCACAAATTATTCTATTTCTATTTATGTATTCTTGTTCTTAGTGCAATTTATTATTCCAAATGTTTTTCATTTTGTCTTTACAATGGAAAAATTCCTGTATCCTGTTTTGGTTCATCCTTTCTCTTGATAAGTTGTTCTTTTTAAACTATTTGCTTAAATAGGATGTCATTGATAGATGAAATCGTTAAACGGTTAAAACAAAACCATGAATTATTTCTAGTTGGCCAACCAACGTGGTCTGTTTTGACAAAGTAATATCCTCAAGAGAAAAATGCTGGTGCAAGGCTTCCTCTCAATTCGTTGACTGAATTTATTGAACAACAATGAGAAGAAGTGTGCTGCGTTGATAACCCAGAAACCCAGTAACGTCCGAAAAAATCTGAAGGTGAACTTTGAACGATACAATTTAAAAGTTATTCTTAGAATATGGCTATTTGGTTTAGGATACGAACACAAATTTAATTAGACCCAAAACAACAGTAAAATTGGGTATGACATTATAGGGTAGTTACTATTATTACCAAATAAATAAAGAAAATAAGTTTTATTCTTAGTTTCATTATTAGCAATTATACTTCAGAGGTTATCTCTTAACATTTGCCCGCGGCTTATCTTCAATCTCTTTCATTTCTTGTATGTGTTCCTTCTTCGTATCTATGGACAATATTTTTCACGTTTTCCCTCATACGGGTCCTCGAATCGAGTCAAAAAAGGTGAAAAATACAATTTTTTCAAAACTGCACAAGCACTTCCTTCTCATATGAGTATATGACACGCAATTGATAAACAATAGTTATTTCATGAGAAATATTAATTTAAATGAAAATGAATTTAGATAAGTATTTTAATTGCAAAAGTTGTTTATAAACACACGTATTCCCTTTACAAAACGGTATACCTTTTTTATATAATTTATTTATTTATAATAATTGTTACAATACATTTATTACAGATTCTAACTGGCTGTAGGCCTTGTGTCACAACCACTATATATTTACATATTACTTAAAAAAGTATATACACATAAATAGGTACACGAATATACACAAATATATTTATTCAATTCGAGAGTCCTGTCAAAATTATTTTTTAAGAGGTGTACTTCCTCAGAGATGTTTCTATTAATATTACTATAAATATCTTTGTTTGTGTGGTATTTTTGTAACAATTAAAATTTTGAAATGGCTCAGGAACTGTTTGAATTTCCCTTGACCCGTTAGGTTTTGAGCTGTGTGTAGTGATCTTATTCTAAGTGTTTGTACATTAATCTGATTTGATATTTGGCGGGAAGAATATGTATTTAATTCGGTCTCTTTCTGATTCGGACCATCTTATTTGCCATTCTGCAATTAGACTTTTATTAATTTTTTTAACAATTTCTTTCCAACATGTGATGGTTGTGGATGTGTCAGTTATTAATTTTTCAAGATATGTGTTTTGTCGGTGTCGATTATTATTTAATATTGCTCGCGCGTTGAATAGCAAAGTTCTTTCTAATAAATATAAATCAATGGGTAAAACTCTTGCAATAAAGAGTAGGGAGATCGTCGGGTACGCTCAGTAACGTTTTGTTATTATAATTAAGAGCTTTCTTTGAATTGATAATAATTTATTTTTTGTGTTTTTTCCCAGTTTTGGGAAGAATACTGATGCTCCATATCCGCATATTGCCTGAATCAAACCCTTACATAAAATAATTCGATTGTTAAAGTCAGGTCCCCATTAGTATCCCCTCAGTGCAGTCCCCAAAATATTATAATATTTAATGCATTTATTTTCGATGTCTTCGATGTGTTGTTTAAATTTTAAATTATTGTCAATGACTATCCCGAGATATTTAAAACACTGCACGATGGGAATGCTCTCGTTGTATAGAATCGGTTGATCTTCTATGGATTTCGCAAACAGACAGATGGACGATTTCTTCGGCTCGAACTCCAGTCCCATTTTTTCCATTTTTTTCAATAATCAGCAAGGTGTTCCGCAGCTGATGCAGAAGTTGTTGGTTGTCCTCCTCGATCGGTAGGATGATGATGAGGTCGTCCGCGTCACAGGATTTCTATTTTATTTTTGAATTTAATTTTGTGCAATGTAGCGTAGTGTACGTTCCAAAGTGAGAGTCTTGGGGAACTCCTCGTCGCACTTGTTTTGTATTCACTTTCTGGCCGTTGCATGAATTCTTTGAAGACTTGACGATCACTGTACTAGTAACTATAAATGAAGTTGTTTAAAAATGTTGATATATTGCTATTGCTTCTCAGGATTTTCATTATGGTTGTTAATTTGCAATTATTGAAAGTTCCGCGAACGTCAGGAGAAATTGCAACCACCACTGTGTTAGTTTTTAAGTATGTTGCCACGCACTCAACAAAATAGATGAGTGTAATGTTTGTGCAATGATGCAATATTTTGTTAGTTTCGATCTCCGAAACCAGTCTTCTGTTGATGAGTCTTTCCAGAACTTTTCCAAATCCATTGAGAAGAGCAATGGGTCTGCAGCCTGATGACGTTGTCGGATCTTTACCTGGTTTATTTGTTAATTTTATCTTAG
This sequence comes from Polyplax serrata, assembly GCA_037055365.1. Taxonomy (NCBI): domain Eukaryota; kingdom Metazoa; phylum Arthropoda; class Insecta; order Psocodea; family Polyplacidae; genus Polyplax; species Polyplax serrata. The sequence continues at coordinate 621,596 of JAWJWE010000036.1, read as the reverse complement.
CAATTTTCCAAATTTTGGGGAAGTATTGTAATTCGTAGCATTGTTTTGTATAGGGAGCCTAATAGTTATGGGTGAGCTTTGTGAATGATTTTTATTATTTTATTCGTGATGCTGCCTTCTTCTGGGGCTTTTTGATTATTTAAGTCTTTAATAATACTGTCTATTTCTCCTTGATCAATGTTTGTCATATTGATTTTTCAACCGGGTTTTCTAGGTGTTTTATGATTATCCTTTGTTTTATTTGCATTTCGCCAAGTTCTTCCGTCCACCGTTCGTAGCTTCGAGGATATACTTTTTTGTCTTCTTTAGATTGAGTAACTATGTAGGAGATATCCGTTACATCTGGGTCTAGTCTTGTAGTCTTACAAAGAATGCAAAAAAGACAAAAATATTTTATTATTTTGATTTGTCAATGATTAACTAAGAGATATATATCCTACAGAAATAAATTAGAAAGTTCACATTAGTTTTGTACTAAATAAATAAATAAATAAATCGAATTAGCCTTGAAAACTTATGTCTTGTATTTAAGCATTTAATTCAGCTTTGTAGTTTTCAAACAGTTAGACAGTCCAATTTGTTCTCGATTCATACATTCATTCATTCTATATTACTGATACATGAGTTAAAATGAAATCAACACCTAACAGGCAATTAATTAAGCAAATAATTTCCGCTTAGAACAATTCAGTGGAACGAATTTGATTTCCTTGTGGGTTGGTCAGAAGTTGGTCAGAAGGGTCGTTGCGCACGCGTTTTCCTTCCCCTGGGACTTCAAAAGGTTCGTCCTCAAACTCTCAAAGAAACACAACGTCTTACAAAGCAGCGAACTTCAACTTGTAATGCTTCTCAAGTTCTCCCGTTTATTTTCCATTCTCTCTCCCTCTCTAGTTTTCTACTAGTTTTTAGAGTTCCATCCAACGCATGTGAAGTTAATTGGGTTAAATTTCGTATGGCTTAAGTAAACAGGGCATAAATCCGCAAGGCGAGTTAGCAAACAGGCCGAGAGACCCAACGCAGGGCTCAAATTTTTTTAGTTTTCTTGAGCTTTGGACTTCTTCTCTCTGCATAGCACAAAGTCTCGAAGAATTGCTTTTGGCCTTTCCGTTGTGTTCATTTCCCGGTGAGACTTTTTTGCTTTTACCTGCTTTGCTTTTACCTTAAAATTTCGCCTTGAATTGCCTGACATGCTTTTGACTGTTAATATTATATTTAATATTGTTAATATTACACTTCTGTAATATTAGCATTATACGTTAATATTACAGAAAGTGCGGAGAAGAAATGAATGTTCGAAACTTAATGAGTGATCATTTAAAAAAAATTAAAAAACCAAGCTTGGCAAAAAAACACTGTCCAGGGCCAACCCTAAGTAATATATTTACAGAATCCTAGAGAGCATTATAGTGATGGAGAAAGCAAAGAGTGGAGTCGAAGACCTCTAGCATTTAATGTTGTACGGTAGACGAAGTAGTATTAAGAGATGAAGAAGGAATAAGAAATGAGAAAACCTGGGTGAGTTGCGTCAGCAACAGGAGTCGAACTCAGCGTATTCCAGGAAGATACGTCGGACACAATGATTTGCGCAGTAAACAAACTAAGGTGATTTAATGGCAAATTCACGTAACAATGAGATAATACTCGATAGTGCCCTCATTTCAAAAGTGATAAGCTAAGCATTTGGGGAAAGAGTACGGGCCCACATGGGTCTGTTATGAGTCGAGCACATTGGGTCAAGTACGTTAATTTGACTTACTTGTAGCAGTCTCATTGCCAGGGTACAGATTAGAAAGAAAAAGGCTCAACCGACAGGCAGAAACCTCTGTCCAGAAGAACGTCACCCAAACTGCTTTCATCTAACAGCCTTAATGCTTTCACACCTTTGACGGATGATGATGGATCGCCTCTTTCTCATTGGTTTACCCTCTTCTTGTGTCAACGTCGTCTTACCGGATGTTATACATATATATATAATATATTGTTAGGGGTGCCATTGGATCACCGTAATCTTGGGCGATCACTTATCTCAATATAAAAATCTTTAACCTCTGGCATTTCTTTTGTTTTCATCAAACCCATGACACTTATATGCTTTGTACAGAGACTTCTCACTCGGCACTTCATAAATTTAGTACCCCAAAAAAAAGTTTGTATATTTTGTATTTCTACAACCATTGTAGCCGTTGGTTACCTAGAAGACCCTTATTCACTGTCTAGTATCTGTTATTTAACTAACAATATCTTACCAATTACTCTATCATATTAAAGCAAAAAAGTTACACATATTTCTAAAACAAGAGTTCTTAAAGTTAGCAGTCTTACCGCACCCAAATTAAAAGTTTTTGTTACCATCGTCTCTAATTAATGACCTGTAATTTATAACTGTACCAATGGAAAGTTTCACACATTCTCTTGGAGGGATCACAAAGGTAGAAAATCTCTAATGTCCTGCAAAAACATAGTAGAATCGAAGTTGAAACAATAAACTTGCTCGTGGGTAGAAGCCTAAGCTCTCTCGAGAAAGTGAATTGATAAGTTAATTGCTTCAAATAAGGAATTCGAATCCTTTGGTAACATTATTTCATTCATACAGTACGGACAAATTGGATGGTGGGCCAAAAAAAAAAAATAGAAAACGAAACAAAATTTCAATGAAGGCAGAAATCTGAGCCCAAAAGATCGGTGATCGTTCACACCCTATCGCATCCACACAGGAACTTCAATATCGCCTGGGAACAAATATTGTCAAAAAATTGGATCGTAAAGTAACATCGAGATTGAGAGGAAATGGAGAAAGAAATGGTTGATCTTCCATTAAAGAATGTAACAAACGAGAAATGGTACAGAAGAAAGCGTAGAGGAAGTCAAACTGAATTAAAAAGCAAAGGCTACGTTCAAAACTGGTATCAGCTGGATATTATACTATTAAAATAATCGTATGTCTTCAAATATATACAGAATTGAAAACCGAATGTGATCAACATCAGCTTGTTCAGATTAAAGAAACGTGAAATCGACGAAGTTGAGGTCCATCTTTTATGGGTCTGTGTCCTCAGTCGCAAATATATATATGATCAGCAACACAGTTTTAAGTTATACTAACCATTATATGCATTTATACTGCTGTCACCGATTGGACTACATCGGCAAAGACAAAACATTTGCCGTTGTTATTTCGTAATTTATGTTTGTTTACTTCTGTGGGAAAGTAAAATTTCCTTTTCGTAACGGTCATTCCAATTGCGACAAAGATGATGGCAATGACGTCAATGTCTCCATTTAACCCAATTAAGAATGATCAATAGAAAATTAAAGCATCAGACACGCCTGTACAATAATATATTATAAAATACTAATCACTGAATTTCTTCAATTCAAGAATGTTAGTATCTATGCATCACTTGATACGTACTACTCCTCCCTAGGCTCTCCTCGCTTTTACTTAATTAATATCCGATTTATATTATTACCATTGTTCCATAAATATTTACTTGTTATCAATAAATCATGTAATAACAAACAAAGCGTACGTTGTAGTTAACTAAAAACCGTTAATGTTTTAACTTTTATTATTATGTTACAGGTACTGCCAATGTTGTCTAGGACATCAAAAATTTTCATTATACGTGATCTAATATTCAATATTCTGTAAGGTAATGTAATAAATTGATTTATGAAAATTCTGTTACTCGATTTGTACTTATATATTTATACTTAGACCACCGCTTTTTATGTCTTATTATGAACACATTAAATATTTTGAATGTTATACATTATGGATTGTTTCAGTAATATCTTCTGCTTTGCTCCAGGATTACTTTTTATTCCTCATTCAGTTAATTTTGCAATGAGGTGAAATGTATGTTTTAAAATCGTAGTTAAGTCAATTTAAAATATAATACGTGTCAATAAAAGGTGAGTAGTTACAAGGAAATCAGCACCAAAGATACCTTAAAAAATTTCAAGACCACGTGAAAGTGGCATACATGATGGCATTCAATCACTCAGTCAGTCAATCAGTCAGCCGGTTAACTCGTTATTGTTCTCACTCATCATTTCAATGAATCAAATCAAATCCTTAAACGCCTTATTGATTTTTGGTGGAGGGCAATGTTAACTTACAAAGTCGAACTCTTACATATAAGTGGAGACCGAGTTATCGGGTGATAGTCAAACGTTTCGGTTCCGTTCAGGCAGTACACAAACGACAAACAACAACAACAACAACAAGTAAACGCGAAAAGTGAAGTTCGTTGGCGTGTTTCATTTCGTTCGGAGATACTCCAACATATTATTTAAATTTACACGGTGAGTACCAATTTTAATGAAAATTTCTGGTGCACCGCGTGTGATACTTATACCTGAGGACTTGGGTACTTTAGTACTTCCGTAGATTCTTCAAACCTGACAAGAAAAACGTTCAACCCTCAAGGATTTACTTCTTTGTGTTCTGCCTGTCACGGGCCCAGTATTCATTTCAGTTTTACATTTCGGATATTGTTAAAGTGCTTTATCGATGCCACAAGAAAATACTGAAGTAACATAGAAAGAGAGAGAGAGAGAGAGAGAAAGACAGAAAAGATAAAACGACGGAGGGAGGGGGTTAAAGTAAACAGGGGGTTTCAACCCCAAACTATTGCTGATTAATTTTTACGTGAAACTTTCAATCGATCTCATAGTTTTATGTGGAAAACGAAAGGAAGTCATCTAGTTTTCGTTTTGGTAACAAATTTCCAGAAAATTTTTTTTTTAATTAGTCGTTTCTTTAAAATAAATGTAAATAAGTAAAGTAATACGAGAAGAAGTGAGAGGATTTACAAATAAACCTTTTTGGGGTGTTCGAGTTGCAATATTATATACATATATATTTTTTCATTTCAAAATATTTAATAATTTATACAATACAAATGAACTTCTACTAATGGGTCAATTTGATGATTGTCATTGATCACGTTAAGTTACAAATAAAACCTATTTTAAGATACATAGATTTTTTTAGATATATCTTTTAAAATGTTGATTCTTGAAATAGGAAAGTATTGTTTTCAGTTTTTACTTTTAAGTGACATTATATTGGTTACATATTCAAGTATTAAATATATAAGATTAGATATACTAAGCCACATCATATATTAACCTAATATAATATGAGATGCACAAAAAGGAGCAATCCCAGGAAACATCTACTTAAATTGGGGTTGGTTCTGGTAAAAAATTGGAAAGCAAAAAATTAGTATTCTTTTGCGGATGTGGTGAACGTGCCTGGTTTAGTTACCAATTACATAAGGTCTAAATAAGTTAATATTTTGTAGGCATTTCTGTTCCCTTCTTTTCTGTTCAACGTAAAGAGCCTAATACATTTTTCATCTTAATACTTCCTTTTTTATATAAATTTATCCATTCCACATTCAGGCCAAAGGTTTCGAAAGGGTTTTCCGCATATATTCTAGTCTATCCTATTTCAATATAAAAAAGTAAAAGCCGATACAAGTTGTCGAATTTACTACGTGCAATTTGTGGCTTCTCTCTTCTTTCAAAACTTAGTCAAAAATTAGTGTTGTTGCTGCAATTCTAAAAGTAAAAAGGAAGAAAGCCTCATTCAAAGAAAGTTTTTTCCTTAATTAGAGCAAAATAACATGCATAAAATGCTACACAAAAAACGAATATATAGAAAACGGTTATTTACGGCCTAAAGAAGTTTTTCTTTGTTCATGTCAACGTGCCTTCACGTAACAGTTTTTATTTTTGAAAAAATAAGTCTATGCTAATTTATTCGAAGGCTTCATTTTTCACTATTGTGCCCATGCAGGGTGTATTCTGTCAATTGTTGTGTTAATTTTCTTCCTTTTGTTTACAAAGCAAAATGAATTTTGGTGTCCATGGCCTTGGAACTTGTGGCAGATCAAATCCGGGACGATTTTTTGACTGAGTTAGTTGTTTTCGCTCTTAGTCGTAACCAAACTACTAGGAGTGGTAAAATCCGACTCCTAAAAGGATGTGTACGGATATTTAATGTCTCACCAGTCACTGTCGTTTCTAGTTGATCATTCAAAGTCTATTCTAACCTTTTTAATTGACTTCTGTAGTAAAAGTTAAAATCTTTAATTTTAAAAAAACTCTTTTTCTTTAGGTCGCCCTTATATTGGTTTCTAATTGTCCATCATGTTACCAGACCTAAATTCACTCTCACTGATCATTTTCATTTTATTATTTTCTTTCTTTTGTTCTTTCTTAACTGATCCAATTCCTCCCTGACATAAATTGTTTGTTGCTTTTTGAGACGAACTTGATGATAAACGTAACATTTGTAGTTTCGGTTACACGTTCATATACCGTTTCCTGTATCTCTGTTATCTTACTCTATTTCAGAAGGAGAATTGTAATTTTCATATCGGGTTAATTTATTTAGTGTATGTATAAGTCAACATGTGATCTAATCAATAGATAAAATGTAAGGCACCACAGTAACACCTTCCAACGATATAATCCCATCGCCACTGTCAAATTCATTTTCACGTAAAGAAAAAATTATCGAATAGGTGAAAGCGTCGAACCCAACTTCGAAACTATTCAGTCAATACGACAGACTTTCTTTGAAAAAAATGAAGTATTGAAATAGAAAAACTATTATTCAATTCTGCCACGTGGGGACTGGGCAGACTGTTCAATGTGTAGGGAAAGAAAAATTTAATTTCGGCCGTGTCAGTCCAAGATGAAAAATATTCATAGCCAGAGGTGCCGGAAAGGGGAAGGCCTAGACTTTCCACAGACCAAAAACGTGGGCATCCACTCTGTTTGTAAACAACAACTTAAATTAATGAAAAAAGTAATAGCAAGAGTAGGTGGCAGAGAAAATAAAAACAAATATTCAATCAATGAATGCAGAGATCATGTGTTAGAACTCGTATGCCATCGTTTCTTCTGTCATCATCCTAAACGATTACATTCAATAAATTTACAACATTACGTGTATACAACATTAATAAAAGGAAAATAAACGTTTGTTACTGAAACGAAAAGTACGGGCGAAAACCCAAAAATTAAACTGACAAAGAGAGGTAGACAAAATTTTTTTAAACTACATAAATTTGTAATAATTGTTATAAATTGAGAATAAATTCCAACTGATCGTACAGTTGTTGTTGTCAGAATTGCAATAATTATTTGAGAATTTGAGAGCCTTGAGGGAATTTGATTCATTTTTTAAGAGATATCCTCAGCGAAGTTTCTAAAATTTATGAAGTTTCTGTGCATTTTTTTTATAAATGTCATTGTCCATGGAATATTTGTGTCTAAGAAGGGTGGATATGGTCAACGTCATCAACTTGGTCTTTGCACAAAGAACAGACTTTTCTATTAAAAATTTCGAAACGGATCAGGTACCATTTGATTGTAGATGAAATTAGATGTGTTATTACACCTTTATACTTTCAACACGCCGGTGTACTACTACTATAACAATTGCTCCTTAAGTTTAAAAGCTCTATAAGAATCCAGCACCTCCAAGAACAGGCACCATTTTGTCCAAATGATTTTGTCCAGATGGAGTCTACTCCATCCGAAGAAGAGTCTAAACCAACAACCGACGGGAGCAAAAATCAGGGCAAAACAAATGTTGGTCACTCCGTGCAAATACGAGAACACAAATGGGAAGGGACAAAACACAGAAACTAGGATTTTTCAGGGTCGGATTAAGAAGGGGAAGCCATTTCTAGTTTTGTTTTCGAGTGATAGCTATTGACACGAACTTTGGGATAACTTCTTATTATAGTTGAAAAACAATTCGTTTTAATTTATATCATTTACTTAGATTTCACATAATATTCTAAATCCATTCATTTGAGAAAGAAAAATACTCCCTTGTCAATATGAAATTACTTATATGTTGGTATGTGTAAAAATAAATGAAGTAACAGAATTACACGGGTACGGGAACAGAAATTTACAACAGCAAAATTGATTATTTTTGTTCGAAAAGGTAACTTTTCCTGGTTCTCATGGTTTTTGTACTTAAAAAGCAAATGTCCCATGCTTTATATATTTTTATTATTTGTTGTTTGATTGTTCGTCAAAGCTTATAAAGTTTACTGTTTACAAAACACCACCCCCACAAAACCCCAGAACAACAAAAAAAGGGCACACCACGAACACAAACGATCCCCACCCCCCAAAAAAAAAAAACCACCCACAAATCCAAAAAACACAAAGAGAGACCCGCCACAACAAAAATGAAAAAAAAGAGCAGTGAAGCCAAACACTTCACGAAGTTCATTTTAGCCAATGATGACGTGCTGGTTAGAATTTGGTATTTTAGCGACAGTTCTAACTTCCTCGTATTTTGCTTTTCATTTCTCGGTCACTCTGCTTCCACAAAGATTAGTTTCAAGCTTTTAGGATCCTTATTACTAAGTATAAATTAATTTCATATTAAATAAAATAATTTTGTTGTTATTTCTGTATCCCACAGAGATTGCCACAAAACCGATACTTCACTGAAATGGAAAAATGGTTGATTTTTCTGCAATTTTCCCTCTGCATCCATGCCGGCTATGGCGCCGCCGAATTAAATTTACAGAGTAAGTCTATTTATTTATTTCGATGGGAAGAACCTGGACAGAATCACAAACACATTCAAATTCATATTTACGTGCGGAAATTAATAATTAAACTTTTTCTAATTTCTCCTCTGAACTCCAGAACTCTGTTTCCCATATAAACTCCTACTTATTTTGATAAGTTCATTTCTACTATAATACTATGCATTTTTAAGATTTCAAATTTATTTTCTCTGAAGTTTGGCAACATTTAGTAGTTAACTGAAGCTTATTCCACAGAGTTAACTAAGCAGTGCAGAACTTAAGATTGCTTCTGTCCTTTTTGTCCAACTTAATTGCGTTAGCGAATTATTTTAATGGTATACTTTATAAGTAAAGGATGTAAAGCTTATTACTAATTATTTGACCATTTTAAGCGTCTCAGCATACCATCTTACATCATTCGTATAATGTACGCATCGTTGCACATGTTGCCGTGCCAACAGAAGATAGACTGAGTTTTGAAATTCAAATTTTTTGTTGATTTTCTAACCCGTGTACTTGAAAAAACAGAAGAACGACCAAACTTGAAAAGTTTTGAAGTTGCAAAAAAAGAATAAAACTCCACTGTTCCTTTGTAACATAATCGAAGGGCATGCTTGTGTTTCCTGTACAAATGGAAAACCGCTGACCTTCTTACAGTTGAAGAAACATAAAACTTGGTGAAAAACATCGTAGCCCACAAGCCGGTCCTTCTCTCTCTCTCTCTCAATTTCACAAGCGCAATGAACTACACTGGGTACCAGGACGTAGAACTGAAGTAGTTGTGCGACAGAAATTTGCTCTCTAAATTATTTTCAGTGAAAGCAAATGTTGTTGTTCTTATATCCTGCTTTTAAAATTTATAATAAAAAAATTTACGTTTTATCCCAATAGATTTTGAGTTTAGATGTTTGCTGTTGGAAGTGGTGAGCCGTACAGTAAACGCGTGCACTGAACCGAAAAACGTACTCTCTTGCGCTGTGTTTGTGATAGGCAAAATTACTAATAATAAATAAATAAAATTTTACTGAAATAATGAGGACATATTGATAGCTGGACAAGTTTGAATTCTGGTACTCGTGTGATAATTGTAGTCCTTTGATGATGCCCGAATTACAATTTGTCTGAGTCGCATTTGACAGGATTGCATAAGAAATGTCGCCGACCTTGTCGAACCATCAGTGTCACAACCTTGCAAAAATTTGTGAAGTTAAATGTTAGCTACGAGAGTCACGCAGGTAGGAACATCAAAACGCACTCATTGTATAAATCGGGAAGAGGGCTCTTATGTAATGACAACAAAGTCGAACTTCTCGCTCACATAATAATTCCGCTGCGAACTTTTAAATGTTCTGTCAGAGATGGTAAACGGTGTAATGAACGCATCACAACACAATACAAATAGTTAGGTAGCAATCAATAGTATTTATAGAAATGAAAGTATAAAATAATTGGTTGCACTAATCCTCTAAGTCACGCCATCATATTCTCTTTACCAATCAACATTTGTATATTTCTATTCTTTCCTAAACTTCCTTGTATTGAGCTTCCTTGTTTTCCAAATATCCTGACAAGCAAATTGCCTCTTCTCTGACTACATTGCGATTACATAAAAATTTAAATCAACAGCTATTCGCTGGTGGGTCATATTTCTTCAGTTTCTGCGGGAGCACGTCGACTAAACTCAGGGATTAAATAAGTTCAAAATGTTGAATATATCAGAATTTGTTTCCATTGCAGAGATTATAAAATCGAGAATTAGGAGAAGTGGAGGATTCCCAAAATTCCCAGTGATCAAAATCGACGAGAGATCGGATCCATTGACATGTGGAAGCAGAACGGTAGAACACAGGCCCATGGTACCCAATTACAAAATTGTTGGAGGGTCCATACCACCCTATGGGGCTTATCCTTGGCAGGTAAATTCTACATTAATTTGAGTGTTTCTCACTATAAAGCGTGTTGAAATGTCAGGTTCAGACACACTGCCTTTTAGGTTGGAATTCAGGCCTACAAAGAACATCTAGGCAGCTACGAGCATAATTGCGGAGGAGCCTTGATTGGTCCCCAGTTGGTATTAACCGCCGGACATTGCATTAAGGCCCACGAGAACAAGAAAATGCGAGTTGTTCTGGGAGACTATAATCTCGAGTCACACGACGACTTTCAGCACACTTACAAAATAGAAAAATTTGTAATTCACCCCGAATTTAGAAAAAGTAAGTACATGAACAGACACTGACATAACACTACGTATTTATCACAATGTACGTATTACGCCTGACATCATTTTCAGATGGCCCTTATAGCAACGACATAGCTTTGATCAAATTAAAAGGAACCCCACGTGTCAATTCACATGTTCAATATATTTGTTTACCGGACAAGAATGAAGTAAACAGAGCAGGAGAGTGGTGTGTTGTGTCAGGCTGGGGCGCCAACAAACGTGAGTAAAATATTCACCTGATAAAGAACCTCACTTAAAGGCTTGTTACATTAATTTTTAATATTAGACAATAATAATTATAAGATTAAAAATATAAGACAATAATTAGAGAGAAAATCTCCGTCTCTTTGATAACGTAACATTGCTGACTATTAAATAAAAAAAATTATTTCTGCGTAATGTAATAGTAAGTTCCTGGTAGACTTTTTAAAATTAAAGATGAAGGAATAATTAAGTTATACAATTATTGTTGACTTTGTCTAAGTGCACATTTGTGTTCACTTAAACCAACACAAGTAGGGGAATTGTACAGGTATCCTGAAATTATATACTTGGGTTGATTTTCACTAGTTTATACGTAGAGTAGTTGGAAAACTGAAATGCATAATTAATGTCATTAGAATGTTGAATTACACTAAAATCTGAGCTAAGAACTAGATCAACCTATTAAAGCATATAATAAATGCATGTAAATATGTTTCCAAGAAAATTACTCACTTAAAAATAAAACCAGGTACAGAAATAGAATCTCAATATCAAAGAATGAAGAAATTCCCTTTTCCCGGAACCGTGGAATTCCTGGGAGTTAGAATAAAATTAAAATAAAGGCTTCTCCATTTCAATGTCAGATTACAACATGATTCCGGACTTTAAAAAGGAGAAATGTTTGCCGGTTCTGTTAGTCTATAAAATTAGCAAATTAGGAAATTAGAATTAAACACCAAACAAAAGTTGCTGGTAAAGAAATGAGGTCTTTGCAGGAAGATGATGACCGAAAACTCGAATTCGATTCAATTATTTTTTATATGGGTATCATTCAATCCACTGTGTTGGTTTTTTTTATTTGCTTTATTAACCCCAATTGTGGCCAAATCCTATTCATTCGTCTTCTTCGTGGGGTACCAGCAAAAATCATACGTAAAATAATGGAAAAACACTGGAAAACTGAATAACTCACATGTTAAATAAATGCATTGTTACAAAGTACTACATAATGACTCAGATTTTTAAATATTTACATCGGAAATTTATGTACTCATTATCACTGGGTACACCGGTAACACAGGCAATTCAATTGCCGCCAACGTCTAAAAAAGAATTATATTTACTAATAAGCCATAAAAGCAGAATAAGACTCTTCTTAATGCGAATATAAGAGAAGAAAAAAGTACGTGTTCCTTAAATATTTTTTATTCAACGCTTTGCAGCAGACTACCCCGATGCCTTTTCTGTCGACCTAAGAGCAGCTGCCGTTCCTCTTATTAGTCTAGACAAATGCAGAAGTCCTGACATACTGGGAGGAAGACGTCAGTCAATATTGGACAGCATGATATGTGCTGGAAGACTCAATGGTGGGGTTGATGCCTGTGCCGGAGACTCTGGGGGTCCACTGGCATGCAAGAAGAATGGTAAGTAGTTCGTAATTTGTACATGTCAAACCCTAGTTGAACCTAAAAATCACTCTGGTTGGTATATCAAATGTAATTGGAATAATCCATCGTCCATGGTCAAAGGAGTCAGTTTTGGAAGCTCTGCGTAATATTTTACTTAAAATTAGACATATTATTTATAAAATTCGGAAATAAACCAATTGAAAACCTATCTGTTTAAATTTATAGGAAAATTTTATCTGACCGGCATAGTTTCCTGGGGTGATGGATGTGCGAAGAAAAACCGTCCGGGAGTGTACACGAGGGTAGCTCACTATCAAAAGTGGATCGAAGAAACATCTAAAAAACTTGGAACGTAAAGTAGAGAGGGACAAAGTATTTTTCCTAACAACATAAGTCAAAGGTTGAAAGCCTTTAACATCAGGTTGGGAGGAAAACTAAAGAGTACAACAATCACCGTCATTACCAAATATTTTGATGAAATTCTGATGACAAGTAAACATGGAATGTGGATAAACAATTAAAAAATTGTCCACAGAAATGTGAAAATTGTAAATATTTATTGTAAAATAGAATACTTACATCATTAAAATTCGGTTCCACCATCGAAGGATGTCAAAGAATTTTCGACGATTTGTACCATTTCGGTCAGTCTGACGGTGTCCTTTTCGCTCAGGTTTTTCATCTTCTTCAACACAAAGTGTTGCAGAAACAGGCGAAGACTCTCCCGGAAAAGTCTCAACTTTAAGGAGTCTGAAATTCGTTTGAAGACGGCCAACGCTGCACTTCTGTCGTCGCTGATGAGAATCGTCAGAAGGACTTGCCTCATAAATTTTATTGTGGGCTTATCCAAATCGGAAAATTGTATTACCTGTAATAGTAATGTTTCAAGCCAATGTATATTATATGTTTTATTTAAAAACAATTTGAATGGCCCCCATGCATGATTTATTATCTCCTATACATAATAGTAAATTTTAAAACTTAATGCACTCCTTATTACACTTCACAATTGATATATTTCCCATTATGAATTATACGTGTCATGAAAACGATATTTTTAAACGTAGAATGCGGAGAAAAAAGATAAAATTTCTGGGACCAGTGGTGGTGGGTGAGAAATACAAACGACTAAAATCATAGCTGAAAGTTAATATGAAAACAAAAACATATTGGAATTGACCAAAATTATCCTTTGAATTCAAATTTCCTGGACAAATTATGTGGTCCAATAGAAAAACTGCTCAGAATACGTTGTGCAGTTATTAACAGCTGTTGTAAAATATTGTCATACTAATTATAAGGATTCTCACCTTTAATATAGAGATAGGAAGTCCCTTTTCCAGGATAATATTTCCAGTGAATTTTGCTAAATTTTTGAGTTGTACAGGTAGGAGATTTTGCAATTCTTTGATTTTGTCCCAAAGAGCACATTGCAACATAATCTGCAGCAAGAAAAAATATACTTGTAAATTAATTTTAATATTAAAATATATAAAAAACAGCTCCAAACTTCCTAGGTACAGTCTACAATGCTTAAAGGAAACAATGTGTAAGACAGACGTACCTGATATTTCCTATCAAAGGCACAGAATTTATTTGCCAAGTACATGTAATAAGGATTTGAATCTTTTTCTTGTAAGGCACAGTGAAGAAGTACATTCATTATTTCCCTTTCTACCGAGCCCTTCAGTTTCAATTTAATGAGCTTTTCAAATGCTTCTAGAAAATCCTGAAAAAATATAGATTGAATAAATAAACTTAAAGTAAAAAACAATATTTAATGACCTCGGAATCTTTATGAAAAGCGCACTCAACCACCATTATGAATGTTTTAAAACTAGCCAAAACTACATAAACGCTTTTGCATTACTTAAGATAGCTGACTGAAATACTGAAGACTACTTGAAACAAAAAATATAACTTACTTCAGAAGACATAAGAATACAAAAAATATTTCGTCTAACATCTGTATTCATTCGCTGCTTCCTTGCCAGATCTAACAACTTGTGGTTGAATTTTGTTGAATTTGACATTACATCTTCCTTGGTTTTTTCTGAATTAGGGTAGGACGGGGCGGTACCTGACCAAGCGGAGCCTACAATCCACCACCTTCCATATTTTTCAGCTAGAACAAAAGACATGAAAGTTATGAATCCTAATTTTACATGAAGGGGTGGTAAGAGATTATAGAAGTAAAATTATAAAGAATTATACATAATACCAAACTTTTGTAGTTTGAAGTTCACTTAATTATTGTTAACAAAAAGTAGCAGTTTATTAAAGCACATAAAACGGTGTAACATTTAAACATCTTTTTATGATGAGCTCTTACAAAGTGAAACTTCTTTTTGTTTTTAATATTTTTCATTTTCTCTCTCAAAAAAGAAACTTATCATTATGATTCCCAATATTGGAAGATGAGCCAAGGTCACAAACAGTATTGCAGATAAATTATTAATAACATACATTAAATAAGAAGTATATAAAGTATTGTACATTTCATATATACAAACCATTTATCAATTCCTGTAAAGAAATGTTGAGTTCTGTGCTATAATTTCCCTTCCTAATGAAAACCTTCAAACTTTTCCTTAACTTTTCCACCAGTTCTGGATTGTATTTGGGTATTTTTGACATATTATTATTTTTTATGGC
Source organism: Polyplax serrata (assembly GCA_037055365.1). NCBI lineage: Eukaryota > Metazoa > Arthropoda > Insecta > Psocodea > Polyplacidae > Polyplax > Polyplax serrata. The sequence continues at coordinate 606,525 of JAWJWE010000036.1, read as the reverse complement.
CATTAACATTTCCAGCATGAATTTTACCCTAGAACTGCACACATAAAGAAATGTATGAAATACCAAACTCCCGAATTAAAGAAAATAATTGTAAATTGTGGGTGAAAAATAAAATTAAATCATGTTGTACCTGTTGTCTTGGTCTTTTATGTTGTTCACTAGTTCTTGTACCTTTAGAATCAAATTTTTTAGGGCAATGGGATTGTCCTTTCTCAAGTTGAAACCAACTGTCCTAAATGTTAACAAAAGTAATTCAATTTGTTTTTCTTCCAAGTTTGTTATTAACTCTGATATTATGTCATACATAAGCTTCGAATTAAACAACTGAAAAATTAAATATAAAAAATACATTCAGGCATTGCACTTATGTTAAGTCAAAACAAATAAATTTAGAGGGAACTAAGAATACAGGTCAATTTTCTAGATGAACATTTGCAATTCTTACCTGAAAGTTATACAAATGCATTATGAATGTCAATATATTATTAATATCTTTGTTTTCTATAGATAAATAGTCTTGTTCTAGTGCTTTTTTAAATTCTGTAACAGAATGCTGGAGAAAATAAGCTCCTATTTCACTACCAATGTTGGAGTGAAGTACAGCTACCAACATGGCATGTTCTATAATCATTCTTTCAGATGCAAGTATTTCTGTAAATAATGACTCACGAAACAGATTAAATATGGTTTCATTCATATCATTTCTGCTGTTCCCCATGTACAATTGTTCCACCTGAAACAATGAAGTAAATTCCATGGTTAACTGCAATTTTTACACATTTAACCTGTGAATTTTTAAACAAGTTACACTTGATAATTATCCAACCTGGTTAGATATGTAAGCCATGTTACTTTCAGCCAATCTATTGAGTAAACCTTTGAGTTGTCGTCTGAGTTTTAACAATGTCTCATTCTTTTTCTCATCCACATTCCCTCTTGTCTTCCTCAGATGAGGAGGTACATAAGTGTTTACAACATTTCCACTTTCATCTCTTGTCCTTCCATAAATGTCCTGCCATAATTTTTTAACTTCTTCTGAATCTTCATATTTATTCTTTGAATTCTCTGCATCATCCTCATCATCATCATCATCATCATCACCAAAAAATTCAGATTCTAAATTTTCCTCACCACTCTGCACATTTTCAAATTTAACTTTTTTAGTTTTATTTTTTGCCAACACTGTTATACTATTTTTCAGCTTCTTTTCAATTGGTTTTTCATCACCATCATCACCATCACTACTAAAATCATCCAGACTCTCATCATATACATCTTGCTCTCCATTAGTACTATTTTCATCCTCATCAAGAGAATTGTCACTGTTATCAGTGAAATCCAAGCCTTCTTCTGTTTCTGATTCACTCAACTTTCTTTTTTTGGATACCTTCTTTGTGGATTTGACTTTAATAGTGTCAAAGTCACTGTCCATATCTGAATCTGACTCCTGAAGAGCTTTTTCAAACTCATTTTCTGAAATCTTTTTATCACAAACATCCAGAAGATCTTATTACTGCATTAAGAAATTCATACTTATTTGACATTTTCTTCATATCATGAATTTCAAACTGACATTATCAGTGTAATTTTGGAGACTAACTAATTAAAATGACCTTGAATTTAAAGAGCAAATTCCTAAAGCTCTTCATGTATGTAATGCATTTCCAAATTGAAACAATTTTAATGTAATATGTACATATTAATAAAAGAAAAATAAATAGATATGTCATGATATAAATAGATATGCATAGATATGTCACATAGAAAATAAATTTAATTATATATTAATATAAAATATTTAACAATTTACTAAAATAATGGTATTAACTTTTATTAACTCTTAGAATAATTAATTAAGAAACATCTTCCTAGATAATGGATCTTATAATATTACAAACAATTTTTAGCAGGGCCAAATAGTTTGTTATTTTGCCTAAGTATTTCTAATATTTATATTTAAGTATATTTAAAGTATACAGGCAGCCCAACAAAATATATTTGAATACAATTTTAAAAGGATACAGTCTAATCCATCCAAGACAAAGGCTTTCGATTTTCCTTTTTTCATCTTCATTTGTTTTTCCAGCTTTTTTATTTCTATTTCCTCTCTTTCGTTATCAGCTTTCAGTCTCTCTATCCTTGCTTTTTCAATATCTCTGTTCAGTTTTTCTCTTTCCAGTCTCTCTCTTTGTCTGTCATGCTCAATTCTGTCCTGAGGAGTATTGAACTGTTTCCTTTTATATTGACTCTTATGATTTTTGGCAAATTTCTTTTTACATATCTTACTGTCCCTTTCAATATTAGATTCCCCTAACTGGTTTGCCTTCTTGGTGGAAGACAAATTTGTTTTCACATTGCTCTGTTTGTCAACCTTTGCACTGTTATTATTGCTACTCTTATTGTTATTTGCTTTTTTACCTTGTGTTTTATTCGCCTCTTCTTTCACTTTAGCTTTGTGTTTCAAAAAAAATTCATGCTTTTTAACCTTTTTAGTTTTTCTTAATTCTTTCCTGGCTTCTTTTCTCGACTTAAACTTCATGTTTCACCGCTGTTTTGAATACTGATATTGGAAATTCTGCATTGCATGTGAATCATTCAATATTACATGAAATAATAGAAGTAAAAAGAAGTAAATAGAAGCACATGGATGAAGCCATGTTGATTTCATCAACGTGGCAGCAACAAATATTTCCCTCCAATATTTGAATTTAAAATTTCGGCTTCAAATTTCAAATTACAATAATAATTTCATTGTGTTGTAATTTGAAACGCTTTTTCATTTCTTTTGTTGTCAATGAACTTACCTCGCTGATTAATCTTATGGATTGATCCACCCGGAAGAGATACATAATTTATTAAGAAGTCATTAACTTTTCACATTGTGCGCATATATGTTTGCAAAGCACCACAGTCATTCGGCTGCGGCCTAATCACTCTTGTAACACTTAACGTCTTGAAAACGGAAAAAGCTATAAATAAAGCTATATATTAAGAGACAATAAAGGTGGACACTTCTGTTCCATTCGAAATGTCGTCTTTGGATATCCCGCGGCGCATACGCTTGGCAATTTTAAAGTATTGAGCCTTCCGTTGAAATACTTGAAAGCAATTAAACAACAAAAAGAATGCATACCTGACTCTTCCAGGTAATAAACATTTATTATGTGGTGCCCGTCACATTTCTAATTCAGGTACAAATACCTGAAAGGAAAGGCTTGCAAAGGTTCAATAGTTGAAATACCGTACGTGACTTAGGGTTTTGGGAGTTATGCCTTCTAATGTTGGGGACTGCTTAAACACAAAGGATAATAACCAACCAAGTGGAAGAAAAACAGCAAGTAATCCTCAATTATAAATAAAGGCTTCTTGTATAATTACAGTAAAAGAATAAATACTGCCTTTAATTTCGTACTTCCTGTAATTGATAGATATGTTGAACTATAAGGATAATTTGTTTTGATTATTTCTTACAATTAATCACAATTAATAAATTGTCTCTGCAAATTTGCAGACGTCGAATATGCATAGCATAGAGTAATAATAATGCAGAAGTAGAATATATCAGCACTTCTCCACATTGTTTAGGTGCTACGTAACTAATTGAATGTCGAGAGTTATCAATGTATAAGTAATGTTAGAAGAACATGTGTCACTTTGTCACATTCAAGAAAGCCTGATAGAATATTCTAAAGTGGTTTATCTTCCGGTGTTTCTGTAAATATGCTACACTTCTCATATGTTCATTTCAGTATGGTTTTTCAATTGAGAAGTAAGTTGTAAACAATGTGCAGTCATAAATTTTTGAGGAACTAAACTTTTCAGTAGTCATAGTATCTTCCTGGAAAGAGACAAATTCATGCAATACAAGTTCATTTCTGATAATTTTTGAAATTTGCGCCTAAAAAGTTGCAAAAGAAGACGCTGCGTGGCGCGGATCAGAGAGCGCTCTTGTCGACTACGTTAACCGTTTCATTTGTCAGTTACTCTCGTGATACGATTGGGTAGTGTTTCTGTGGCCGTTAGCTCGTGTCATTTCGTACGCGGTAAAAATAAAAACGGTGAACATTTTTTTTTGGGAGCAAGCAGAGTGGTAAAGACTGCTCAGAAATCAGGTGGTGACAGACGAGAATAAAATTATTGCTCTTGGAAGCCTTCGTACACTAGATTACTGGTAAGTAAACATTTTATAACACAATGTTATGAATTTCAACGTTCGTGTCAGACATTTTGAAAAATGTGTACCACAAAGTGTCCGTCTCCTGCTGTTGAGATCAATCCTATGGTTTTTTGGAGCGTGCTTCTGACATTTGAACTAGAAATAAATTTCATTGTGTATCCGGAGGTGGACCACCTTGCGTTTTACTTCCTTTCATACTTCCGATTCGCGGGTTACGGTTGTGTTTCTCCGCTTCCAACATACAAATGTTTGATTATAAATGAAGGAATTATGAAAATTTTGACTCTTCTATTTACTATTGTTAGACAAGAAACAATGTGGGAGCTGTGGGAAGTCTTTTGAGGGTAGCCCTGCCTCTTTCACTCGCTTTCTGCGGAATTTGACACAAATACATGGGACCCGGCCGCATATTGTCGTTACTTCCTTTTCTGTCATTTGACACTCACTCGGTTTAATTTATAAGCTCATGGTCACATAATTTGAGTACATTTTTTGCTGATGCTGTCTAGCTCACACACACACACACAAACACACACACATATTTATGGTGTATGTTTAAACAGAAAAATTTCAATTACTATAGGTGCAATAGCGCTTACTTCAAGGTGTATAAGTATGCAATTGTATATTAAATAAACATTGACAACTTCATATTCGTTCAATTTAATTTACAATGTAGAAACGGGTAAGACTACTTTGACCGGTAATATCACAATATTCAACAAACAATCTTGAGGGTATAACAGCAGGTCTCTTCGTACTTAACTCTTTATTATGAGTATATTGTTTGTAAACTATAGTGTATTAAATATAAACATTTACACGTATCATAAATCGTACTCCAACGGCACCGTTTAACCTGCATCGAACTTTTTGAAAGTGAAAAATCCTACATCTAGAAAATGGAAAATATTTTTAAATTCGTAACAAAATGAAAGCTCAGGGAAACGGAAGTAGCAAGAGAATAAAGCTGTGCAGAATACCTTGAGTATTACAACAAATATAAAAGTTACACTTGTGTATCTTATGGGAATTATGAAGTATTAAGAATAACTTTAAGAAAGAAAGAGTACCAGAAAATGAGTTTAGTTGCTGTAAATGCGTCACAGATGAAAATATCACACATTACAAGTGCAGTACAAAAATTTTTTTATAATAATAACATAATAAACAGAGGGTATAAGTGCAACAAACCGTGGAAAAATCAAACAATATGTGTGTCATCAGCTTCAAAAGTTGGTGGTGTTGACCGCATTTTGAATTATTATTAAAGCTCATTAGTGGTTCATTTTTATCATTTTTAACTAGACTAACTTCAAATATTGTTTTAAAAAATTACGACGCGAGGTTTATAGTCAGATGAAACTTGAACATATTTATATATATATGTGTGTGTGTAGACTAGGAAAAGAAACTGTGAAGTTGGAGTGACCAACTGTTGCTTGTATATCAAGTGCCCACAACAGATGAAACATGATTTGTAATTAATTTATTAATTAAAGACCGAGAGGAAGATAACGGTGAAAGACAAATGGTTCCATTTCCGTATAAAGTGAATTTTAATCAACTCCCGTACAAAAGTAATTTAATTTTTGGCAACGTTTGAATGGATGCATCCGAGCGGTGTGGGAGAATTGTGGATAAACGATAACGATAAATAATCAAATTGGGACAAAGGTAACGTTATAGTAAATAGTTTAAAGTCAAATTAATTGAAGAATTTATTTCAATCAATAAGAACTCGCATGTGTTTCTCATTGTCGGAGGAATCCATCGTTCCCTCAACAGGAAGAAATTGTATTTACTCCGTCACTAGAAGAAAAAGTTTTGCTCTTCATTCCGGGCATTCTTCGTCATCTCCGTATGCCACGCCGAGTAATTTTTACACAGTCTGATGAGAGTTTAATTTTCGTTATACAATTTTTAGTTTAAACGTCGCCAACTATTTTTCATATTAATCAAAGTTTCAACTGCTGAAGATTCAAGATTAATTTATATTAGTTTCCAAACCCAAGTCACTATTGTACGGAAAAGTAGTGTTTTAAAATAAAGTGCAACCACTTTGATATTCCTTTTGGACATGTTATACTTATATTGAGTTATAAAAACATTTACATTTGTAAATAATAAATTTTCTTTAGTAGCATTAGTTTTTAAGGCTCTGAATGAACCTTATTAAGGAATAAATATTTTTACAAAACGTTTTGAATTGTTTACAACTTTTCAAGTTGAAATTAAATAAGATTAGTAAGTTCAGAATTTTCGAAAACTAAATTTAGTACAATTTAGAGTGGATGTTCACAGTCTTTTGTTGGGTTTGACCGAACTTCAGTTGCAACATGTTTAGTGCTGTTGTAGAAAATTTTGAATGTTAAATCTGTTTAATGTTTAAAAAAATTATAAATTGTAATCTCAGGATTTCTTTTTTGAGCGCGATGATTATGTGGGTTACTCTAAGGTCAAACGGACTTCGGTGTTTTCCCACTGGCCATTGATTAATCTTCTCAATTTTAGCCCCGAAAACCACAGTTAATATATCAAACGATTTAAGGTGAACATGCGTAACATGAATTAATTCATCGCGATGTAGTGAACCGGACCTTAATTTTTACTTTAACACTTTAATTACGCTTTTGGAATATTTTGTCTTTTTTTTCTTAGGATACTCTATTTTACACTCTTTGACTTAACATTCGTGATACTATAACTATAAAAACTGCAGGTACTTAATTATTTCTCATCCAACTAAAGCGTAGGGTTCCGAAGAATTTAAGTTGTCAGTTCGGAAATGGAAAGTTAGTGCCGTTTGACTAAATCATCCTCAAAGGAAGCCCGTCTCAGGAGAAGAATGGCCAACTTTTCGAATTGATTTAATTGCGCCGTGGATGGATTTATAAATGAAAAAGCATCGTATTGAATAAACAAATTATTTTAATAATGAAATAAATGCACTATAGAACACTCGTCCTGTATGATTAGGTTCATTTATTTTAAAATTACTTGTTAATAATACTAAACTTGATTTAAAATAGCCGTTCAGTTATAATTTCGTGTTTGTACCTTCTCAGATTCGCAGGTTCTCAGGCCTCAGGTGTATAACTAACCTTCATTTTTACTGTTTCATTTTACATTGAATAGGCTATTTCTTGACTTGAATAAGTGAGATTTTACTACAGCGGTGACTCACCATCGTTAAGGATATGTTTTATCTGTTTCCCATTTACAATGTCATGCCACCTTTGATTTTTTATTACTTTCACCTAAATCCGTGTATTGTTGTAATATACCATGTCCTCTTGCCAAGATGCATATTTGGATCGCAATTCGTTATTCATCCATTCACAATTTTTATGTGGTTATGCTAAAGGGCTAAATCACTAGTTCCGAGAGAGTGTGAAATTGTGGAGATAAGGATATTTGCGGTCCGAGCTGTATGAAAAAGAAAGGTAAAGGTACAAAATAGTGCATTAGAGGAAAAAGTAGACGTAAAAACAAATGTGTCGTAGAACCGTTGTGCAGTGGAAGAAACAATGCACCCTCAAACGTATAATCGACCGATAAGGAGCTTCAATTAGTTTCAGGCACTTATGTATTATTTATAATACTTATTCTTATACATGTTTGTAAAATAATGGGGGGGGTTTTCATTTAGAACCAACTACAAGTTAAAACGATGCGTAGTTGTCAATGCCTAGATTCGTTTCGTACTTTCCGTACTTACATTATTTTCTTTTAACCTTTCATTTTACTTTGAATCTTGCTGCAAAATCACAAGGTGAAACCGATCGTTGTTAGTGAATCTTACGATTGTGATGACGTTGCATTAATTTAATTATTTACTTATTAATCTGTCGAAGCATTATCCGGATTACTGTTTCTCAATAAGGAATAATTTGAATTACCTCTTGATTGTTTTTAATTGGTTCAAAGTTTTTCATTTGTTTAAGATCACCGCTACGTGTCGTTATTATTGCAGAAGTTGCTTGTTGTTGTTGTTGCATCGCTCTTTTGGTGTCAGTTTTATAATTACAAAGAGAGGTAATTAGCCAGTGCTATTGGAAATGACTATAGAATTGGTTTTCCAATCTGAGAACAAGGGATTTATATGGAAAAGGACCTGGGACTTCTTTTAATTCGTGCTTCGACGCCTTCTTGGGTTCCCTTTTTAATACCGAAGAACTGCCTTGTTGACCCGACGTGGATTTTATATTATAAATCGGCATTAATGACAATAGTTTAAAATTCATTTCATGTTTTCGAATGCTTCGACCGTGCTGAAACTGTGTTTTTACCCATTCATATTCTTATTTCAATAATTTATGAGGTGACAACTTTTATGTCCGTTACAAATGGAATGTATATTGGGCTCACTGGTAGGTTTAGGCTATTTTAATTTTTTTCTGCCAAACGCTTATGATTATAATAAGTTGATGAGTCATAAGATAGTTTAATTGAAAAATTCTAAAAGTAAATCACACTGTGCATAACTCCTAGGAAGTGCTACATTGTAAATGGTATAGGAATAGTACATTTCATTGATTGTTTGTGTGATTCACTCTAAAATATTTTAATTGTGTTTTTTACAGTTGAAATTATCGACAACTTGATATGAACCGCTACTGACGGGGCTGGCTCAATAAGTCTGACATTATGAATAGAGTGCTAGAGATTTCGTGTTTATTGATAATATGGACAAAGATCGATTGGGGAATGACCATAAACACATCCACCGTGTCCTACCGTGAGGAAGATTTTCTTAAAACTCCTGTCCTCAAGAATCTAACCACAGAAGGATTTATACAAGAACTTCGAGAAGAGAAGGAGAATTCCGGAGATGAAAATGTTCGTAACGTTTTCCCCTTAAAAGGTAAGATTTTTTATTACTCTTATGCTGTTGCAGTATACATTTTTAAAGTAAAATTGACGTGATTCTATTGGAAATATTTTTCTGCAAAATGTATCAATTTAAAACTACATGTAAGTTTTTTTTAAAAAAGGCCCTCATATTCACGGTATCTAAGTGTATAGAATTATTGTATGTATTTTAGAGCTAAAAGTTTTAATAATTCGTTTATTATTCAATGATCTTACTCCACCTACAATAATTCAACATGTTGATATAAGGTTTTGAAGCAGATAAAATGTACAAACGGAAAAAATTCATACATATTTACGTACTAATTTAGAAAATTAGAGAATTATCTCTTATTTTCAACATTTCCACTTGAATTTATTGCTTATCTTTTTCTTGTGCCTCTCCATGGGTCCTGTTCTTTCAGGGCTTAAGAGGATGTCCCTATGAGGAAGTGCACCCTCGAATATAGATATAGAGGTAGCACTTCGATATATAAAATAGAGAGTCTGAGGAGTCTGAGACGTTTACTAATTAAATGAGGTTTTTTGAGTACAGATATACTGGATAAATGCATACCAATCAAAAGCTTTACTTGCACCTGCCCTTAATAATACATATAATTCACAGAGGATTGCGTATCTATGTTTAGTTGGCCAAATAGAAACCCAATTAATTCTTTCATTAAAATAAATTACTTCCTCTGCAATCTGAAAGTTGACCCAGTACATGTGCACTGACCGGAGAACAAACACCCCGTAACTCATAGCTTTGGCAAGCTTCCACGTATTTTTTTTGCTGCTGTTTCCTGAAGAAAAAGTAAAATTGTGCCTGATTGATCACCCAGACACACCTTATTAAGAGAGGGAGTTCGGTATAGTTCTGTATAGAAAACTAAAATTCCTTTTACAGGTATATCCTCTTTGGTTGTAAAATATTGCATTTTCTGAATGAAAGAGGTATATCGACTAAGAACTCCATAAATATTGATTAACGTGACGCTTTTCTTTACGGTTGAGGCACGATCAACCCTCAACCCCTCGTCGTTCTTAACTTTATTAGTCGTTAAAAGGCGTAATTGCCCTTGACCGGTTTCCACAGTATTGAGTTCGATGTGATTTGTTATTGAATATTCTACGATTGGGACCACTTTGAATGTGAATACAAAAGTAAGTTATGTGTACTTCGTTAGGGTGATTAAGGAATTCGACAAGTGGCGAGTGGAGTGGAGCCGTATTAAGCCTATCTAATCATCGGTATCCGGCATTTTGAATAAGAAAAGGTATTTCATATTTAATACCTGCTGGTGTGATTTACGTGGTTTCCTGTTTAATCGATGAATAATTTGAGTACACCACTTGTCAAGTCTTCCCTCTCTTCCCCCCTCTCTCTCTTTATTAAAAGCGTACACTATTTTCCCTATTACTAGTAATTTGACTTTCACATCAATGCTTGAGGGTTCTGAAATTCTGGAGTAGTTTGATGTACATTTATGCTTAGTGTATTTGTAATGTGTGATATTTTTATTGTAGTCCCTTAATAAATATCGTACAATAATTTATATTCTCCCATAAAAACTAATACCACTTGTGCGACACGCATTTTATTCAAATGTGAAATTATTTGAAGGTGAATAAGTGAAAATTTTTATGTTTAAAATTTTCTGTAGAAATTTTCTTTTATCACTAAGAATCCTTCATATTTGCCCTAAAAATTGACTGTAGTTTTGCGATGCTTTTTATCCTTATCCAATATTTCAATTTTCTCGCCAATTATTAGTTTTTTGGTTCACTTTAGTTTGCCTAAATATGCTTCTGCATGTCACAAAAAAATACGAAAATTTATGATGTATTCCTAAGGAAAAAATATTAAGGAGTTGCTAGAAGGAAATAGAATTTAAAAACTACTGGCCCAAGAAATGAAGGCTGTCATTTTCATGAGTTCAAACATGAAATTTGAGAAGAAAATGTCTGTGCCTCAATAAGTTTTGTCTGATTCATAAAACTGTCCCGCTGAAATTTTGTGTGAAGTGGTTTTCGTTTTTGGAAGCCTTGTAATAATTCTTATTATAAATTATTTATTTTGATGTTTACTCTCATTATCCATTCAACATTAATCTGACCAAGTGAACATTAATTGTCATTTCTTCACGTCACTGTTTATATATTTTTCGTGATTAAAACTAAAATATTTTTTGTTAAATACAATTTGATTCGTTATTTTTTCAAGAAATGATTCTCTTGTACTTCGCGAAAGCAAAGTGAAGAAATTTCTATTTTTTTTTCGTACATTTCCGTCTAAGTCTATAGCTGCAATAACAAATTAGTTTTTGAGAGTTTTGCAAGGAAATTCCAGTAGCTCTAGAAGAATTTCAGGGGTGACATGGTAATTGCTTCAATTTTAGTATCCGTTCAGAGAGGACGTGAGAAACAAAGGCAAAAATAAAATGAGAATTTTTTTCCACTTGCAACAATCATTTTTTTCCAGTTCTTTTAACGATTTATCTCTTCAGAAACAGACAATTGTTTTTCTCTACTACATTTTTCTTCGTATTTCCCTTGCTCCCACTTTGTTATTACTATGTAGAGTGATGTTTTTCTTCTACAACAATCTTTAGTATGCCTCGTAGCAACAATGTTCACTTAACGAGAAAATTGTTCCCACAATTTGTAACTAACGAACGTTAGGATTTTGTTAAACACAAATTTAATCACGTTACAAATTCTACAAATAGTTATGTGCAAACGACTTAATTATTTTCACTTTGAAAAGGAATGAAGGATTCTGTACCACGTTCACGTGTGGAGAAAATAAAATCGTTACTTAGGTTCTGTTTGGTACCGTGGAAAATGGTAACAAGGAAATATGTGTTTCAATTATAGAACCGCTCTTAACAAATGAGATTGTCTCAAAAGTTTTATTCGGTTAGTTAGAATTGTTGTACTGAATTTTGAGTTGACCACAAGTGTAAGTCTGTGTAACCGTAAAACCCACTATTCTTGTTTGAAGAAAAGTACAATAGAAATATTAAGTATTGACTCAGTGCATTTGTTCGTATGTAAAAGCTTCATTTTCTTGAGTAATCTCTAAGAACAAAACAATTTTCTATAGGAATTTCTCGTGGAGTATCCAAGCCATACAGACTGACATGGCAATACGTAAAATGTATAAAATATTTTTTTATTTTTCTAGTGGTCACCGAGTGTGTTTTGCCTAATACAATTTTGCAGGACCCAAGGCATTCAGCCTTAGTGAAATTAAAAATTTTTTTGGAAACCGAAAGACCTGAATTAAATTTTTTTAAAAATTTAATAAACTTTTAAAGTAAGTTATGGGACATCACGAAAATAATTGCATTTTTCTCCATCTCGGTTAAAATGTGGACGGTTAGATTAGCAATGCGAGTACTCGTTCCACCTAAACGCATGGTTGTCCAACTTCTCTATTGTCATTTGGTGCGCATAATAATTTACCTTTCAAATTAAAAAATTAAAAAAATCAATGAATACGTAAATAAAAACAGAGAAAGTAGAATTCTTTGCAAGTAGTAGAAAAGCATATTATACTAAAAACACAAAATTGTAAGGAGGCGGTTCGTGGACTTTAAACACTTGTAATAATATTTTTGAATAATTTAATAATGAAATGGTACAGGTCGTATTTAAATTATTTAAAAATTAAATATTATGAATAGATATGAATATTTGATAACCACAAGCATGTGTATCATTTTTATTTTTTAGTATTTATGGAATTATATTAATTTTCCTTTTTACGAGTAGATTATAGCCTTAATACTAGAAAATGTCTTGGATGATGTTAAAATTTTATAAAGGTCGAACATGCTGGATTGGACTGTACCAATTGAATAAAATTTCAGTATATTGTAATATTAAGTATTACTTTAATTTAGTAGTGCATATTGGTGGTATCAGTGATAATTATAAATTGCATGGCCTGATAGCCTGAAATTTATGCGGTCCTGCAGCAATCGTTGCTTCTTTGTAATTACTAATGTGAGAGCTAAAACAATATTTCAAAAAACAATAAATCATTTCTAGGAATGAGACAAATGCACAAATACAAATCGAATAATTCCTAGAAGATCTCTGTAAGATTGTTGAACACACCATCTGATGAACACAGTTATAAATGTTATCTATCAGATTCATAAAAAAATACTCTGCAAAAAAGAATTTGTTTTTTCCAAACGAGAACGAGAGCCAAAGGTAGGAAATAAACCTGTCAAATAATTTTCCTTCAAGACCGTTACGGTAACATAAATTATCGGTTGTCTATTTGATAGACAAAACCCTAAAGAAACCGATATAAATTCAAAATTGCAACAGGTCCATTGAAAATTGAAAATGGAAACGGAAACGATGAAACTTCGGTTGATGTAAAGCAAAAACTAAACTTTTTCTTTGGGTAATTTCTTTTGTTTACTCGAGGGCTTTGATCATCGTCTGTAGCTCTCTGGAATGATGTTGAACAGACTCCTAAACTGTTTGACCCAAGGCCCCGTGTGGCTAAATACGGCAACATGTTTTCACCAATACCATTTTATCAGTTGACTATAAAACAGGATTTCCTACGCTAATTTTTTTTGCCAAGTCAGTCACTAAAAAACCCCAGGCATTTAGTCTCTTTCCCAGAAGTAAACAATATTGCAATGTTGATACCTGGTTACCCTTAATGAAGTGTTACGGTCTTGGAGTCACACGTAATTCTATTTGTGGTATCTACGATTTTCTGAAACCAATTGATTAACTTTTTCGTTAAACACAACCTATTCTGTTGTAGGCGATTGTCAATATTCTAAGAATCAGATACCTAAGTTTAGAAAGGCAAATTAAGTTCACGCCAATAGGCATCTCTTTTTTTTGGAGTCCAGGCGAAATCTACGATACATCTTCCTATTGGAACAAGTTGTGAATAGTGTGAAACTTGGACCCACTAAAAAAAAACCCTGTACCCGAGAGAATCTTCAGGTTTTTGAATGATTACAAGTCTTTCAATTACTTTATGGGTCTGAAAAACCGCAAATTTGTTGGTTGAACATCTCTGGTATACCTTTCCTTTACGATGTCTAAAACTATTTGAAATTTCATGCGAGACACAAATGTTATCGTTTGTAATAAAACTTAGGTAGCTTGTAATAATAGTAAGACTACATACACAAATATTTTTATGCTCTTGTCTTGTAGACTGTAATTAAAATTATAATTCAGTTGTCTTAACGATTTATTTCGTGTCTGATGTGGTTAACACGGTCAAAAACAACACCAGCTAACGACAGCCGGTTGTTTAGGAGCGCTACATGTCACTCGGCCTCGGTTAATTAAAGAAACAATAAAAAACTCAAGCGAGTCAGAACTGAGGTATCTACTTTATATCGGCCAAACGTCGTTTGTTTTAACGCCATTTTCCGTTCCTTTGAGACGATTTAACGGAATTTAATTTACGCAAGGCTAATTAATTAATTTTTTGCTGTTAGGAACGGAAACGTTTTAATTTGTATGTTGTATGACGAGAACGCTTTCTAAAAAGCAAGTTGATAAAATTTAAATTAGACTCCAATTCGGGACTGCATAGCGCAGCAGAGGCACACGCGAAATTTATGAGTTCAGGGCTAGACATGTTTGGGACAAATCGAGCGTATGATATGAAAACTATGACTTCCGTTTAATGAGAAAGAGTCAAATATTTATGCTCAAGTAGACAACGTGAGTTTTAATTGGACTAATTAGGGCTGAATTTCTACGAGTCTGTCGTGGCGTTTTCATGAATTAGTGGATTTTTCAATAAATGGCCGTACACGTTGAAATCCAAGGTGACGATTATGGATTTCGGTCACGAGGCTTTATGTTAATTAATTTTGATACCGTACATCTTCTACGTCAGTCTGGTGGTGGTTACCGTTGTCTGTGTAGAAGAATTTATTCTTCTCAACCGTAGAATTCTGAATGCTAATGTTAAGTCACCTCGTGTATCCTTTACCTGAGCCCGGTTATGTCTTGTAACAATCATACTTCCTTAGGGCTTTATTACTGACGATCAATAAATGCCAAAATTATAGCTCCACCTGTAAGTTCTACTTATTGTTCACTGATGAGCAGCCATTAATTAAATTTAAAGATGCTGCTCGTCTAGCTATTTGCTGCCCAAGTCAAATTGCCTGCGATAAATTTAACATTAAATTTTCCAGGCCAATCCCCTGAGAAGGTAGCGTCGCATCGTTGTCTTCGTCTAATATAACTTGCAGATTCTTTCCTCAGAAAGGCATCTTGCCTTATCAAAACTGCTACAATAGCTGACGAGAGAACGTCCCCGTCTTATTCGGTCACGTTCCTTTTCAGTAGGGCAAAAGTTCGTCCATATGATGTGCATGTGGTATTACAAATCCAACAGTGTAAAACCATTCCACAAATTGCACCCTTCTGCTATCCACAATAAGTTGAATGACTTCTCCTTCATTGACCGATTGCCAACTGTCTGTTGTTCTGTTGTTCATCTGCTGATTATATATCTAATCTTTATACCAAAACAGAAAACTCCTTTATCGTCATTTCACTCTGTCCATTAACATCGTAAATTTTAACACAAACTTATCGAATTGTACCCCTTCGGTCTGTACACCTGATATTATTAATTGGCCTCTGCCACAATAACGTTCCTCTGCAACATACAGGAGGCAGTGGTTTTAGCCGGGAAGAATCCAGCATAACTCAAACATTATTTGTTTAAATATCCGTAAGGATTTCCCCCTCCCACTGTATACAAATATATTTAAAAAAACTGTCAATCCTACTCTATAATTTGATATTTCTTTTATTAGCTGTTTTATAAATAAAACGCAAGTATGTGATTACCACTTAAAAAAGTGTACATGCGTTGTAAAAAGCACATTGGTTTTGTTATTCAGTCGTTAATAATTATTTTAGAGCCTAATACATTTTTTTATTCGCTACAAATTTAATTCTAAAACTACTTTTGTTTTTTATTCAAATCAGTCAGTTTTATTAAAGTTGGTATAACTTTATCACATTATATATTCCTTTTTTACTGTCACTTGCATTTAAACTAATTGTAAAATGTGAATTCGTATTGTGAAACTCAAGTCAGAAAGTGGGGTTTTCCTGTACTCGAGGACTTCGAAGCTTGCCGATGAAATTCTATAGGAAACAATACTTTCGGGTGTGTGCCATTTCTTAACACCAGGGTTATTGATTGACATAACAACTATATTGTTTCATCCCGTCTCAAAGATGTGGCCCATGCCTCAGGTATTTTCTCCGAGCGTCAAAAACGATAACCGACCAATATGGCAATCAGGATTTTGAAGTTCTTTTGATAAAACATGGGTGAACTAAATCGAGTCTTAAAACACATCTCAAGAAGGGTGACGACTTTGCTAACGTTACTTGTTGGTTTTTACGATGGTCTTCGATGAAGTGTTTATGAACACACGATAAAGAGGCAGTCATGGAACGAGATAAAAGAAAACATTTTGGGTCGGGAGACCGTGTTTGTTAAAGATTTTAATGAAAATTTCTTACGGTACTGACTTGGCATAAATCACTGAACTTTTGTGGTACGAAACGTACAAACGGCTTCGACGTCCAGATTCGGTCCTATGTGACATAAATTTGACAATTTAATGGTGAAAAAAGTACAATTTAGAGGTTGCACTCAATTTGATTCAACTGCCACTCCTGCTTTTGGCGTAGAGTCATTTACCCGTGTACCAAACGTATTCGTCGGCTTTTTAATGAAGACATAAAAATCTGATCGGTCTCGTTTTGTTTTGAGGCAATTTAAAGTTTTATTTACATTTTCTCCAAAGTTAATTTTGTAGAAAAAGAACAACTAGGCTGATTAAATGTCCGGCTATTACCCGGTTGTTAACGACCGATAAAAGACCAAGCGGTGACTTTTTATTGTATGGATTAGCAAAACAAAATTGAATTTTCATCGAATGGGCTGCTGATAAAGGTCGACAGATGAGAACGGTAACGACCTTAAAGGATTACTCCTGTCATCGAAAGTCAGTTTTTTCATTCAAAAAGGGAAAACGGAAGTGATTTTTATTAGACGATATTGATTGAAACTATGAATGAATACACATTGTTAAGTCCTGATTCTTGGCGTAGAATTAGAATACAATATCATCATATATTATTAAAGTATAATATTATGTACAAAAAATTTCTTTCAATTGACGGAGATGTCCAGTTAAGAATGACGGATGAGTATCTTTAAGCATAAAAACAACAATTCATAGAAAAGTATTTTGGTTGATTTTGTAAATATACAAAATATTCAGAGGATGCAAAAAATGCAAAAAAAATCTGTTATCCATTGTATTGTGAGATGTTAAAAGACTTAAGTTTAGACATAAAATTTGGATTTTAAATACTGCGATTCCTTGTGATTAATCTACAAGTAGACCTAATTTATTACTGAATACATAATTTAACTTTGTATTCTAGTTCGTCAGAACAAGGTTCAAGCTACCTGATCAAATATCTTCGTCCTCCGGTTTATTAAGTTTGAATTTGTTATTTAAGTTTTTCATCCCACGCCTCCCAGTATGACTGTCTCAGTACCCAGGTGCCAGATTATTAATGTCTTAATTTTCTGCTTCTGTTCAGCCTTTAATTGTTTATTCTGATGATTTCTAGATAGTTGATCCGGCCCACTCAGTGAATATTAATGTATTTTTTCTTTCGTTCACATAATGTATTTTATCTTTTCACTTCATCCATCAAGGATTCATCAAGATTACTTTTTTCATGACGCGCTACATCTCAGAAACGAAAGCTTCCAAATTTGGTAAGCTCCACCAGTGTTGCACCCTGGTCACTTCCGAATATACTAAAATAGAAAGAATGAATTATAACATTTACAACATTTCTTCGGGTCACTCCGATTCAATTTACACAAAATAGGATTCAAAGGAATAAAATACTATTGTTTTTTTAAATAATAGTACTTAGAAGGTCTTTATGTGCAGGTAATAAAAATGTGATGTAATATAGTGATGAATAACTGCAATGTAAATGTTCTCTACAAAGATATGTCTAAAGACATCTTTAACATTTGTCATCAATTAATACATGAAAACCAATTTTTCAATTCTCATCTTATTGGCACAGCATTATGGATTTGAATATTCAGATGAGAACAAGAAGTGGGAATAAACAAACCCAGAAGCACGCGCACGTAGAACTGAGAACATGGTTTTGAACAGAAGCAGAGTTTTTCAGCGGAACAAGGATGAAATTTTAAATATTGCAGATTGTGAAAATCTCTTTCAAAATGAAAATCCTTTGACAAAGCTGTATCTGTTTGAAATCTACAACTATGATGAAACTTGGAGACACAAAATTTTTTATAACTGCTGAAAGCGCGACTAAACAAAGTGGAAAACAAAAGCTGTTAGAATGAAAGCAGTCAAACAGGCTGGATAGGGCAGAAGACGGGCATTTAGCGCGGAGAAATTTTTTTTTTCATTTCGTACACCCCCGCAAAATTAATTGACGGCAAAATTAATATTTTAACTTTTATCTGTTTAGATTCCCTTTATGAGAATCATTATTTTTTTACCACTGAGAGAAGAAATAATAATAAAAAATTTAAAGATTATAAAAACGGAGGTCTGGACAGTTGGAGTTGAAGAACGTAACGTCCTGTTTGACAGAAATAACTTTTGGTGTTCAGATAAGTTAAAGTTAAAATTCACTTGTATGAAACTGAAAGTGGTAATGGTATTGAAGATTTCAGTATTTAAAATATGCTCCAACATGACCAAAAAATTAAAAATAAAAAGCAGTAGAAGTGAACAGTCATTGTAAAATGTAAAAGGAAAAGACTAAATGGAATAATTGATGAATAATAGACGTAGTGAAAGAAATCAAATGTACACCAAACCGAGAAAATGTTCATACGAGTTAGGCAGAAGACCAAAAGAAAAGGAGGTGAATGAAAAAATAGAAAGGAAGGAGGTTTTTATGGCACACGAAACCAAAGAAAAGGACTTTCTTATCAATGTGATTTTTGATGCATAAAGGATTCGGCTGCAGGAATTCTTTTTTGTCGTGAAATCATCTGGTGTCTCTGATTTAAAAGGGAAACACCTTCGGGTCTACATAACACCTGGTTGAAAACGACAGAGTTGTCGCAGGGTGGCATTAGGTTGTAATGGAGTTGAGTGTCTCTCTGAAAGCAGAGAAATTAGCCGTGAACCGCAGGTTGACGCAAGTTTGTTTGGGAAAGTAAAAAAAGCACAAATAAACGAATACAAATATTTTGACGAATTATTTGTAGAGTTGGGATTTGTGTCGGTGTCGGTTGAGTACCTGAACATCTGAACGTACGTCATTCAAATTTAAGCTTCATTATTATACTTGGCTTTTTTATTACTTTTACTGACTTTAGTTGTACAGTTGCTATGATGTTTCATTATAAATATTTGCTTGTACGTTTTTGGAAATATATTGCTCTGTAAATTTTATTTCTTTTAATGGGTGCATTCAAACTGTGGCACATACACTGCTTCTTTTTTATTTACAATCAAGTAAAATCTATATACTTTTCCCAGCTTCTCTTCTCACAAACATTCTCTAAGAATAACTTAGTCAATTCCTAAGCAGCGTTGATTTTGTATATACCGATAATATACGGTTTCCGTCTGCCTGCATTAAATATACCATTCATTAAGAATATTACTATGGAATATAATTTAAAATATTTCCCAAGTACTTAACTTTCTGTTTCTCAACAGTAAACCATCTTCCCCTGTATTCTTCAGCATTTTTTCAAACATTTTGTCACGAATGCTTCACTGATTACTTTCATTTCTTTGCCTTTCGTCTGACACTTTTATTCTTTCGTTTGTCTCACGCCTGGATTCGATAAACGAAGGAAAAGGAAAAAGAAACTTAATTTCCTGAATTCTTTTTTTCATCGTTTCTGTCATAGTTTTGGGATTCTCCCGCTCGAATTCACAGTATCAAAATATATTTTATTGTTTTTTACATTTTACGTTCCATCAAATACCGGGAAGTTGAAGCTCAAGCGAGTCAGGACTTTTTCGTGTATTGTTTCGTCCGCGTTTCTTATTAATAGGATTGTTCAGCAGTATTTAAATTATCACGCATTCAAGTTGCTTACATCTTGTGATTGACACAAACTTTACATCGATTTATGAAATTCCTTCATGTGTGTTGGGTATCCGTGCGTGCAAATGCAAAGACTTCTTAGGTAAAAGTGTGACCTCCATTTTGTCATGATTTATGATTCATCGACGATTAGATTGGTCCCAGAGGTGATTGATACTCCTCAAAAGAGAGTGGCAGATTTTTGTCAGAAAATTCACGCGGGAGGATAAATAAATAATTTCTTTTGTGGTGTTACCTGGGCGTGATTTTATTGCGGTAAATGACACGGTCTTTGATCCATTTTGATTAGATCTCGGTCGGAGATCGTCGATTTCTCATTGTTTGCTCTCAGATTGTAGATTGGAGCATTGGACGAATTAGAGGCGAACACTCGAACAAGGCCTCAATACAAAGCATTTTTGTCTCGTTAACACGTGTCGAAAATAAAGAATGGAAAAAGACGAGACAGTGGAAAAGCAACTGAAGTAAAGTATGCTTCAAAGAAAGGTTTACCATTTCGTGGTGAGAACAGCTTTAAGGCATCACATATTACCTGAATTAAACGGGTCCGTCTTCTACCCATGCCAACTATTTTGCTACAAAAAACACTGCCATTACATTTTAAAACCTGCTTGTTGCCACTGCTGTAATATATTAACTAGAATTTACCTTTGACCTTAAATCCTGTTCCCGCATTATCAACCGTTCATGGGTTCTAAAAGACAAATTATTTCCGGCGTAATCCGGTGGTGACAGGTTCCTGAGATGACATTAAGGTTTTGTATTTAATTTTACGCCTATAAATCAAATACTCGTGTGGACACGTCGAAATTGGAGAATCGCACGGTTCACGTTGTGTGTACGGGGTAGGAAATTAGAGTCGTAACCAACACTTGTCATTTATCTAGAAATAATTATTACGAGGTAAATTGCTTCTGGAGGGCAAAACAAGCACGGCTGGCACGAAGAATTCTAAATTTAATTTATAAATAACAATTCATTGAAACTGTGTTATTTATTTGAATATTATTCCAAGTATAATTTAAATGGAAAGATACATCGAACTTTTTAATAGTAAAAATAATGTCCTTTAAAATTTAAAAACAAAGCCTCCGTCAGAGTTTCAAATTGGTCCCTGAATATTTAACATTTGACTTGGAGTAAAAATGCTATTAAAATTCAAACAAATTTAAAAACAAAAAATATATTAATTAAGACGCAATATAAGCATAAATGGAAAATTAAGTATACATTGAGTTTATTAAACAGTAAGTAATTCATTCAAAAATCTAAAATGAGTCAAAAAATTCCTTTAAATTCAATGTAGAATACAGCTGATTGAGTGCTGACTGTAACACCGACGTTTGGAGAAGAGTTATATACCAAAATTTGGGCCCAAATTTTGAAAGTTATTTGAAATTTTGAAAATATTACAAGCCTATCATACATGTATATCGTGAAATTTCAATTATTCTGTTGTTTCTGTAACAAGTGCTGAATGGAGGAGAAATCAAAACGAAAGACTCAATACAAATTGTAATTTGATAAAAGACCTGAATCATTTAGGAAATGCCTCCTCATGCATCGATGATTTATTAATTTAACCTCCAACAGTTACTCTCCGGTACTTATTTGTTTCCAAACTGCACCCAAAGGAAGATGAATCCAATACTTTCCTACAGATCCTCCAGCGAAGATGTTTTTGCATATAAAATACCCTGGAATTTTGACACCCTTTGGGATATTACAAATCCCCTGAAGTTTGAATATTAAAATGCTGCAGTGCACAGTAGGAATAAAAAGGTGCATTGTTTTTTCCCTGTCGTTTGTTGCAACCGTCTGTTTTTGACAATCTCACCCGGTTATTTATTGGTTCGAGTGCCGAGATCTTTGTTGGAGGTTATTCTTCCTGCCATAGGAGATGTTACAAAAGATTTTCCTGCCGTCATCGACACGCAGTTTAACATATCATTGAGAAGGGAAAAAATGAAAGATATAAAGTGAGAGTTGCCAAGTTGCCAATAATTGAGTCTAATTGTTTTCAGATCTTTTTTTCTAGAAATAGCAACTTCTTTCAGTGAATTTACTTCCATCTCGTTTCTTACCATTTGAGGGTATTTTTCCGTTGGTATAATACTTTTTTCTATTATTTTATCCATTATCTTATTTTTTGTTGAATTTTTAATTGGCCACGAAAGAGATAATTGACATTATAAAATAGTTTTTGATGCTGTCGCCTCTATTTCGTTAGGCGAGTAAGAAGAGTAACTCTGCATGTGCCATTCGGATGTTTCATAAAATTCAGGCACGACATTGTAATCGGAAGTTGACCTATTGACTCACCTGCAGACTCTCCATATCAACTGAATTCATTGAAATTTGAAAGTTCGCACTTAGGTAGAGTAACTCTAAATCATATCTTAATTTTTGTAGATTACGATATTGAATATTTTATAATTAAACACTTTTTGACCTTCTTTTGAAATGACTATGCATTGCGACAAGAAGCGACCAGCGTTGCCTGTAATAGTGTTCTAAGGACTTAATTACAATGTAATAAAATTTTGTGTCACTCTTAAATGACAAAAAACGGAATAGAGAAAGGTGGTCACACGAGAGAAAATGAAAGAGCATTTTGAAGAGGCAGCAAGATCACGTAAAGTGTCACGGATTGAAACATGATAACTTAATTTGTCAGTATTAAATATTAGGCTAATTTAAAAACTGTACATTTTAAATTTCTGATTAATTGTGGTAACATATTAATAGTTAAGGACCAAAGAGGAAGAAGAATAAATAATTTATATGATGTGATTCATAGTAGCGGGTCTTGATTCTAAATAAAAAAAATAACTGTGGACTTTACTCGTATTCTTCGGTTGTAGTGCTCTCTGACAATGACCAGGTCAAAGTGCTTAATTGGAAAACCCAAGGGTGATTAGGTAGCACGTGGTGAAAAATGGAAGGAAATAAGGCGAACGAAGCTTTCTAGCAAATGGAAACAGATGGCAGAGGAAAGGGAAATGGAAAATCGAATGAGCGTAATCGAGACGTAATCTCGTGGTTTTTCTCTCTTTACATCTAAACTTAATTTTCTCCTGTGATTTATCCACGCCGTAGTTTTATTTCCAATAAAGGCACCGTAAAAAATACCTTCAGGTTAAGTCAAATGTAAAGCAGACCTTGTCGTCGCACACACACGCTCTTACAGCGTTCTCACTAGAAAATCGTTATAGGACAGGTTTGGGTTCCGTGATTTGACAAAACCTTAATTACTTTCATGTGGTCTGATCACTTTGACTTACGTAGAAAAGTGGAAATACATCTTATTGTACCGGTGCAATTTAAAAGAAAAATAATATAAATACTATTTAATAAAACTTGAAGGAATCTGTATAGCATCAGAATGTTACGCAGGGAAAAATCTTGAGTAACGTACCCGTTAGAATACATGATGTTAACTCTTTATTATTGATTGAATGGAATTTAAATATATAACATTTGATCCTTATTCACTTGATCTTACTCAGTTAATACGACTTTAGAGAAATTTTGTAAAGTCAAGTTTGTTTTGTTAGCGAGGGCGACCCTAATATTTTTCCAACAGACCCAAAACAAAAAAAATTGATATTTTTTCCTCCATCACGTCTACTCAATCGGAAGTGAACTCTTGCAGTCATGCACGGATTACTCAAAATGAGTGTGAAAATCCGTACAACCATTTCCGGTCTTCCAAGAATTTCCGTCACGGACGATTGCAGTGGTAGAAGAAAATAACACGGGATGTTGGTGTTCCGGTGGGAGGTTTGTCACGCACAAGCACATGCGAGTGAAACATTTGAAAGCTTCCTAAACTTTCGGCAGTTTCCGAATTTCTGAAAGACGAGAATGGCGGTGGAGGGCCCAAACAATTTCGAAATTGTTTCGTCTTTTGAGTGACGAACCTCCTTATCTTTGAATTTAAAATTTAAAATTTGTTTCCACGATTGACAGAATGGCTAGGCATTTTAGCTCTGAATTACAGTAGGAAGGATGTCGAAGGAACAAACTAAATGAGTTCCAACTAGAATGTTTTTAATTTTGTTATAGAAATTTAAAAGGAAGGACAAATTTATAGAACATGAATTACTACATCCTTCTAGAAAATAGTGATTTATTACATAGCGTTGAAATCAAAACGTGGCAAACGCATTATACGCAATAACTATTTTGGTGTGATCATTACCAAAATTAATTGATAATATTTTTATAGGAAAACTATTTTGCATTACGGCCGCGTGTTTTAATTGATTGATTTTATTTAAACTGCATAATTGTTTGTTGTTCTTTAGGTAGTTCCTTCTGTTACTATTACGCTTTTGTGACATTAGAGTGAGTGCTGAATTTTAAAAAAAAATTGATTTCGGTAACTGCGTCGTAAAATAGTTTAAAATCATGGCCTTCGTATTGGTTCTCTGGAAGATAATGTGCAACCAATGTTTTGACCTGCTTCGTTAGCCAAAACCATAATCGTCAGTTCCTTCGGTCTGGAGTCAGTGTAAAGTCATTTCACAGGTAAAGTCAATATTTAGAACAAAACTAAAATTTTGTGCAGTTTAAAACGCTGTCACTTTAATAATGTACGGTTCAAAAATAACCAACATTAACAGCATAATAATGGAAAACACCTTGTTGAGTATAAAAAAACGGGAAGTCGTTTATCAAAGCGTTCCGCTAAAGAGAATAACTTTGGAGATTGTTGTACTCCCGTAACAAGGTATTATTAATGTCACACTTGTTTATGCTCGACAACTGAAAACAATGAAAGGTTGCAAATGAAAAAGACAACCGAAAAAGTGCGGTCAAATGTGAAAAGAAATGCGGGCGAAAATGAAGAGAGTAACGAAAAATAGAAAAATTAAAAGCAAACCAGGAAAAAAGATTTTGAGATTACTTTCTGAAGGAAACTAAGTAGAACGAAACATAGAAAAAAGGACCGTCGAAAGTGCCCAATTAGAGAAAATCATAATTTAAACAGTCGGTCGATGGTTTTGATTCAGAAAAACATCAATTTTCTAAGTTTCTGTAAGCAGAACCGATTTTGTGATCTGTCACCTTTCAGATATGAATATTTTAAAGGTTTACTTGATGGTCTTATTCGTGTCTATTATTCATATTTTCTTATTTTATTTTATATTTTACTTGTTTAGATTGAAATATTATACAACAATAAATTGTCCTCAACTTTCGATCTGAAATGTTCAATCGTTAATTCTATATTGTCAAAACAATTATATTTTTAACTGTTTTGTTACACTTCTACATCAAATATACCGTTTAACCAACACTGCAAAGAAACGGGATTTCTTGTATTTCAAGTTTTTAAACCATTAATTATTATACTAATTTAAAAATTGTACATTTTTCAATTGCTGATTAATTGAATTCAATTTAGATCAAAGATTCACCCAGGGGGTCTAAAATTTGTTTTACACGTGTATTCTCTCACTTGACAATTGTTCAAATTTGTTGCCATCCTATCATTTGTTAACGTTTTGCCAAAGGCGCCTGATTCTTCTGTGTATCTGGCAATGCAGCTCGTTTTTCAACTGTCGGATCCACTGAAACGAACATCATAATTGGCCGGTTTAAAAAATGAAAACTGTATGGTCGGGTCTAGGTGTGCCGTACTTTAACTTACCCTAAAAATGGGTTAGGAAGTCTCATTTATTTCATCGGCAAATACCTCCAGCTAGAAAGTATCTGAATGTTGGTTTTTGTAGTCTTTTGGATGTAGAAATTTGAAACAAGCAGTAATGGCGGTGTATACTTGTTGTGCTTTAAGCAAAATGATGTAAATTTGTTGAACAAGATTGTTGTTATTATTGTATGTAAATATTGTGTACGTAGATATTAGACTCCGAAGTGTATCACAGTCTATCGAAATCCGCTACATATCTATTGTATTTACAGAGATGGAATCAATTACTTGTGTAGCTACAACCGCAACAATTCACTTGTTCGGCGTACTTTTTAGTTACCGTTTATTAAATTGTAAATTTTATTTTTTTTACAGGTAAGTGAACATGGTGCCCGATTTTCATTAGACATATCATTGTAGAATATGGTACTACGAAACTATAATTCCAATTATTCCATTTGGTAAGATCTTATTATAACCCTAATCCTATCTCGTAGCCTGCTACTTTTGTAAATTTCGATGAATAGACTGATCTACAAAAGGCTTTCTATAGGTATGATTCTATGATTGCTCTTGTCAAGTGACAGTTAACCTTGGTATTACCCGTTTTTCTGGATTGTGTTTCCTAATGACGTCTCTATGACTGATTTCGTCTAAACATGGAATTGCTAAAGACTCGTACTCTTCCTCCAGAACAAAAATTCATTAACGGGTAGAAATAATACCCTACTATGGTACTGCTGTTTCGTGAATATTCTTTCAATATCTAATGTCGCACTTTTATATTGTTAGAGAAATCGTGGGTATGTGTATCAATAGTTCGCACAACACATTTTACACCCTTTAGTCAATTTATTGATTAAATGAAATGATAAACAAAAGAAATTAAACAAGAATACTGTTTTGTTGTTATTTGACTCGGTTCGAGGGAGTAACAATTATCGCTTAGAAAACTCTTACCACTGATGATGCCAGCAGCTGGGAAAGCTGGCGAAACGTTTGCGAAGGGGGGGTAACCCCAGTCACCAAAACAGGTCTTATTCGACACAAAATAATGATAAGTATAAAAGAATACTGTATTCTTAATACTGCACGAAGATGATTTTGTAAATTCAAAAATATTTTCAGACAATTTATACCTTTATAGTAGGTAGGAAAAATAATTTAGACCATTGCTGCCAAATGTTACGATGAGAGGACATCAGAAAGGTACAATAATTTACTGAAGTGTACGGTGTTTGAGTGACCTAGGATTTGGGAAATGAGATTCCCACAGATATTTCTACTCCTTAGACGCTCCCTGGACGAAATAAAACGGACATAATGTAAATTATCCTTTGTTCCAAGACGATGTACTTTAGCAAAGCAATTACGCTAGACAATTAATAAATTAATCAAAGAAGGTTAAAAGGCCTGACGAATCGGTACTAAAAATTAGACCTGTACGGGTCCAGAGAGAAGCGATGGAAACGAAGGGAGGAGAAAAAGAGAATCAACGTGAATAACCAACAACAAATGAAAGAAATAAATTTCAGACACAAGAAAACAAGAACGACATTTCAAAATGTCAATAAAATGGCAGCTACCTGGAAGATACCCGGAATTGAGTCGTTAAGCTGGCATTCAGGTACGTGTACAATCGATTAAGACATTTACTTCTGGTCAACCGTTGTTTACCTCTAGTTACATAACAAAAAAGTAAATATAAAGCAGAAACAAAATTAGGTTTTCACTACAAGGCAAGTGTTTGAAACTAATTTTTTGCAGTAATTAGTAATTACATAAGAACTGAAATCATCCGTATTATCTATGTAAATTCGTATCCAATATTAGCGTCACTGATGATCTTTAATTGCTGTTCAATTATTCATAAAAATAATTTTAAAATTTAAAACTTTGGTCTATTTAAAAATTTTATGATTTGCTTTTACCTTTTGTTATACAGTTTATTGGTTTTTTATGTTCCTACTTCTCAATGTTACATTTCTCAATTAGGGTACTTGTAACTAAATACAACTTTTACAAATAATACAAAATACTCCGTCAAATTGATAGATTTTTATAAATATTGTAATAATGTAGAAAAATAATGAAAAACACCGAAAGTACACAGGAGGATTTGTCAATTCTAAAGACATTCTTTTGTAAAGTGAAAGGTTTTTGTGTCATTTCGGTGACAGTCACACCAGTGAGATATGAAAATTATGGATTCTTTTTAGATTCTTTTGGGAATGATAAGCAACAACGTCGTTCTGGTGAAACTTAAAAAATCTGAACATTAGTCCTAACTGATAAATGAAATTAGAACTGATGAGTAATCTTATATTGAATATTAAATCATTATAATCTTAATTAGTGCCCTACTTAATTAGTATATTTTCAACGTTTTTTTCAGTAACTTTATAAAGTTCTAATCTGTTTTGTTTCACTTCCTCTAACATCAGTTCGTTGGTAGTCCAAACTTAACTATATTACTTTTTACTACATTAACTATTTTATATTTTTATACATAAATTATCTTGAACGATTTTGAATAAGACCTACAAACCCTCTGTCTAAGTTTTGTAACTAATAACCCTAAACCAGTGCATATCTTACTATTCCTGCTTCCTATATTCTTTCAACTAAGACAGGTAGGAAGCCGCTGATTATATTTTGAAGATCTCAATATCCTTCCTTAAAGGGCCTAAAGTTTTCAAAAATTCTCTTAACGCCACTCCTAAAAATTATACCCGTTCAGAGTTTTCAATCGACAATTTTAAATAAATAACGAGTTTTCTTGCGGACATGCAAACGCATTAAAATAAATATGAATAGATTCATCTTTAAATGTTGTAATTTTTTGATAGCTTGAAGGTACTGGTAGAAGATAAAACACCCATCTGAACCATAAAGGCAATGCAGGACACGTCCATACATAAAACAGTAAGTGAGACAGAAAATGGTTAAAAAAAGTCATTTCATATTTGATGAACTTAGATAAGTCGTAAAACTCCCAGTTTGAGATAATCGGCCTCCCCAAAGTGATACCATCGTTGACCGGGTACATTCGACATTTTTGTCTATCCCGCTTCATTCTCCCCAAGTTACTTAATTTTATTTCTTTTTGGAAAACAAATTACAACTCAACAAGTGCTTAACGAGAGACGTTTAACTTTATTTACGACCGCTACGGTTGTTCTCATTTTCCTAACTTCTTTCTTCTTTGTTTACGAACGGCCCTTATCCTGTGGTGTTTACTTGAGTTTACGTTCAATCCCCTGGAATCAAACGTATGCAAACTCATAGAAAATTCTCTCCCATTAAAGGTAAGATGTGTAACATGTGACTGTCACAAAACACTCCAATTGGAAATATAAATTGCTGACTATTTTGGTCTCATGTAGAAGAAATTACTAATATAAAATTGGATTAGGGAGGAATTGGGTATTTGATTTGCAAAAGTTTAGTTTTCAACAAAGAACTAAAATGAATGTACTTCTGGAGGTCACCAGAGTCGTCAAGAAAGCACTACATTGGTGCCGTTATTAAAATCAGGAAAACTACCGTTCGTTAAACACTAGTAGTGCAAACATAAAGCAAATTAAAGGACCAATAAACCTTAATAACAACAATAAGCATACAATAGGGTGAAACAGTTTAACTAAGCATGTTGATGCACCTGACGTAAGTTGGTGTACCATCTGTCAAAGAAGCAGAGAAAAAGAAATAAAAAATGACTCTTGGTCATGAGCACCTGATATTTAACGTTTTGCGGCAGTCAGACGGTTACTAATGCACAGGAGCAAACTGACATAATCAGACTTGACATTCAAATAGGAAGTTTGCTCTCGGCGATGTGATGCTTGTGCCATCTAAGGCAACTTTTGTCTGCACTATTAGTTAAATTCGTAAAAAAACCACAAGCAAAAATAATTTTTCTCTCTTTTTTTGTATATCTAAATCCCAGGGAACTCTTTATCTAATTTCCCCATTAAATGTACCCCCTTCTAAGTGAACGTGTGCCCTTTTGAACGTAGGTATTTCTCTACAGGATATTTTCAATTTCATAAAGAATTTAAGTATTCTCCATTAATGAATTAGTCATTCAGTCAGGAACATAAAGTAATAAATTTATAAATCTAAGCGACATAGTGAATTACTGTGGTGATGCTGATCATGAAAGAGAACAAAATTAACAGAATACAAACAATTTTTGTATATTAATAAATCAGTGTTTAATGGTGTAGGACATTTAATTTTCAATACTACGCCATTTAAAACCTAATATGATTTTTTATCACTTCTGTTAGCCAAAATTACCCATTTTTTGTTTCCGTAAAAGTTGATTGCAATTTTTTCGTAATTGCAATTTTGTAGAATTTTATTTAATTTTCCATTTTAGTTGTTCGCTTCAAACAATTTACTGTTACCACAAATTCATAATTAAACAAAAGCTTTTCTCTTTCTAAAATAATAAAGTTATCTGATTGAATGTTAATTGAAACTCTCTTTATTGGTTTCACACTTGATTTTTTTTGCCTTCTTCAAACTTCAAAATATTTTAGATCCATTTAATTTTATTTTTTACAATGGTGTTGCTCGTTAATTATTTTAATTATATTTATCATTTAACATATATGTATATATTATTAACATAATATCAAAGGGTTTCATGCCTTGTGCTTCTTTTGTGCGCCTATCTTCTTGTACATCAAGTGTCCTACAAGCTTCCTGTTGCTGTCATTCTCACTCCTCTTCTCTGGTATTAATACACAAATATTCATATTATGTATTAGGGAACTCGGTTTTTTAGGTTAACGTTTCTGTTTGGATCCATCAGCTCCCAAAAGGTAACTTCTTAAGACGTCAATATATCAGTTAAATATTTGCAACCGATATGACATGATTTCTAATGCAGTTTCAAACAATACCACTATTCGTTTAATTTAAATTAAATTGATCTATTTAACAATCCGGTTTAGTTATAAACAAAGAATGCTTCCTCTTACTTAAGTAACATCAAATTAACTGAAAGAGCAGATTATGTATACATCTGATTTTCCTCATTGACCACCTCATTCTCTTCTTCTACATATGTAAAACAAACAAAATAAAAAATGTATGTCTTCATCAAAGGAATCCGGTTGAGGTTGAATACCTGACAATCCAGACTCCATGTATTAATATCTTTTATTTTATTATAAGTGAATCGTTTGGGACACAATTATTCCGTGGCTCCCAGCAGGGTCCTGCCCCATGATGCCAATGAAATATGGCCGAACCGTTACGGATTGTTGTATTCTTTTTTTCTTAAGTTTTCTTTCTTTATTATCATCCAACCTGAAGGTACATTAATTACACTTCTCTCTCTCTTATACACACAAATTCCCACATTATCTTTTATTAAATCATATTTTTGCTCTAATTTTCCTTCACATTAAAATAAGCAACTTTTCAAATATAGTAATAAAATTAAAATTATTCAATATTATACAAGAAAAAGAGTGGATGCTAGGACAACATTCTCAAATTCGTCCAAGAGAAGTTCAAAAATTACACCTAACTTTAGCAGTAGCCTGAAACCTTTGTTTAGAAATCAATCAAAGTAATTAAATCAGTGAATTTTAGTAGTCTCTTGGGGAATTTCCCTCCACCAAAGAAAACGTCTTTACAAATTAACGTGAATTTCACAAGCTCATTTTATTAATCAAAGTCCCGTAGAAACCCGCAAACTTTGCAAATAGCAAAGAAATTTTTGCTGTTAGGCTGCCGTCATTCTGTGTGGCTACTGTCATTCTGCTCGATTGCCTTCCAGTTAAACGAATGAAAATTATTATTTATTATGTATTTAAGTCGGGTTATTTACTCGATCATTGGAGATCTTAAGATCTAACTGATATTAAACAGAAACCAAACAAAAATATAAATCACTTCGTTACACCCTCTGGATCCTTTCTTTTTTTAAATTAAAAAAAATTTTTTTTCCAATGAGATTCTCTTAAGAAATGAAATTATTTCTTTGCTAAACTATAGAAAAAATATTTGCTAAGAGATGTTACTCTTTGAATTTGTACTTAAATAAATAAATAGGTAAATTAGATAACTTAGTAGACATAAGAATAGCAAGGAACAGATGGAAGAAAGTAGCAGGGACGTGTGGCCTAAAGGAAACTTTCTGAACTTGAAAGTACAGGTCGAAAATATAGCAAAAAACGAAAACCAGCCGAAGTATACCTGTAAAGTAGTAGACAACTTCATAACAAAAGTGACGACGAATTAACGTACGCTCAGTGCCGTTGACCTAGGAAATTTATTAAACTAGGGTCTTTTGGACGGTCAGTAGGCGGGGCCGTAGAATGCAAATAAACAATACATAAAATAATAAAGAACAAAATGACGGATTATATAAATTATGAGACACAGATATTTAAATGAATCTAATTAATCAGCCTTACCGAAATGAAAAGTACCTTGTCGTATGTACTGGTGGGATTGTTCACCACCTGACAGAACGTGATTGTAACATCAGATTTTCAAGTAATATTCTAGAGGTTTCAGATGTCTCCAGATCATCTTTGAAGGTCTTCTCTTTGTACCTCAATTTCTTCCGTGGTAGGGAGTTTCCATGAAATAAAATCTCAAGTGGGGGGTGGTCTTGATTATCCTATGGCAGTGTCACAAATCTTTGGTGTCTGCGTAAACACCAAATACAATAAACAGAAATTTGCATTACTACCTCCTCGTGAGAAAGTTTGCTTTAGAAAAAACATCTAATTCCCAACCAATAAAAACTAGAATTTTTTTCTTAATCGGTTAAAGAAATGTGCCAATGTGATTAGGAACATCAGACACAAGAAAGATGAATCAATTATTGCATCTTCTGGTCTGTGAGGTCGGGAAGGAGATCCTTTTTTTGTTGTAACATTTTTTTTAACTTGAAGGTAAGAAGAATATTCGGAAGGCAGTAGGACTCTTATTTCGTTGACAGAATTCACCAGTCGTCCTCATACCCCATTGTGTAACCTACTTTAGACGTAATTTGTAAATTAATAAGAATACCTAATAAGGTAAACCAGGAATCCAATATGGTTATCATTAAATTTAACATCGTGCTAAAATCAGCAGAAATGTTGGATTCAATCAGGTCACTGTTGACAATGCTGAATGAACCAAAAAACCCCCTGATTTTCTTTCATCCTATTGCTGAATTTCATCCCTTCAACACATCACCGGTCTTCTCAGCATTGCGAAAGATTTCGACATTTCAGTAGACTTTGTCAATGATTATGAATTACGTCTCTTATTGTTTCACTTGGCTAAAAGTTTTTGTTCTTCTTAGTCAACTAAGGCAAATGTGAGGACCTTGCAAAACTCTGTTGCAATTATAAATTTTCCTTTTGTCTGCCACTCATAGACTCATCAGTATTCTAAGAGGCACGATTTTTAATTTAAATAATTTAACTGACTCACATCAGGTCTTGCGCGACATTTTATTAAAAACCAGATGAGGTTGCATTCAACAATTTTTATTCTGACGGTTTGTACCCGTCCGTTTGCCACACGTAAAGAAACTTTTGAAATTTATTCAATGTCACTAGGTATCAATCGTCTCCCTAAATATTGTTTGATCTGAGACCCATAATTTTATTGTTATGAAATTATGTATCCTTTTTGAATACCAAGCGGTTGCAGTAACCTGAAACAAAAAAATGACTGCCAACGGTTTATTTTAAACAACTTTTAACAGACCTGTGAACCTTAACTATAAATGTGGCATCCTAAATTGAGAAAAAATTTATTCGCAAGACCTAATGTTGTAAGCTCATGATAGTTTTCTGCTGAAACTATTTATCGTTGAGGAGGTTTTAAGTAACATCTTTTGTGTGAACTACTAGAGAGGTGATGATCGCCTCTAAAGCCCCGGATTTTGGGTATCGACGACAGCAAAGTTACCACCGTTAACTCTTAATACCTGGGAATAGTTTTGAGTGGTTACTAAAAGCATTAATCCCTTCATGTAAAGGTGTCAAAAATGATGGCGGCAGTGAAGTTAGTGACTGAGTTTGAAGGTGTTGAATTTACATAACAATGGGCTCCACCGGTGTCGCCTACTCTTTCTGAGATGGTAGCGATCTGAAAGAGATCATTTTGAGCTTTTCAAATGGAAAATTTGAAAACATAAAAATGCTTTTAAAGTCGTTTATCAAGTGCGAGAAAATATTAATTGAAGATGAAAATTCTGGAAATGAAACTTACCAAGTCGTAAATAATGACATTCAAGGCAAACGCTGAATGTGATGAGATTTGGTGAAAGAGGGTGAGGGTTGCACGGCATCATGGCGAATGTCAAGTGGTAATACTAAAATGGTAACAAAGTAGTGGGAGAATGACCGTCAAGTTAAATTCCCTCTGTTTCTGGTTCAAAACTGCCACTTTTAAATGGATCCAGTCACTTTTTGTTACTTTAAATTGCTCTAGTTAAAATTGGAAAAAATTGACGGACGGAAAATTTGATTCTGTTGATTTAAATTTGTTTAAACCTTTTTTTAATGAAACTTTAAGAGCGGTAATTATTTGTCTTCGATTTCATTCTATTGCCTCTTTACATAATTCATATTTTTCCTACATTAATTATTTTGGTGAAACATTTCAGTTATCGCTTAAGTTCTTGTACATCTGCTTGTACAGATATATAATGGCATGTTATGTTTATAGTTTCTGTTTTGTTATTGATTGTTTGAAATTGTTCAAATGTATTTTATAATGTTGTTCGTGACAGATGAAGAAATGTGGGAGATACGATGGAGCCATTGATCTGACCTCAAATTTTATTAGATCAAAATCCAATTTTTAACTTTAAAAATCCCCCTCTACTCCCTTGACGTTTTTCTCTCGATTTTAGAAATATGGCGCATGCTAACTTCCACACTTATTTTTATTGTTTACATTGTTTCGTTTTTACGATGCTTCACGCGATCGACTCATCTCTTCCCCGTATTTTAAGTTAATTTGCGACTGCTAGCCACACGATACTATTTTTTAGTATGCAATTTATTACTCTGCTTCAGCACTCAATTTTCATGGGAAATTTATCACCACGCGTTTTGAAGTATTGAGGTTATCAATTTATAAGCAGCGAAGCATAAACCTCGACTTTTGAGCTTAAAATTTTATAATAAATTGCGTATAACGTATATAATTTGTTTTTACAATCGTATTGAGATATTAACCTTTTTACAGACAAATATATATGTCAAAAAGAAACTCACAAAAATTACCGATAAAAACTACTCAAGTAATCCTTTCATATACACATAAAGAATCTTATAATGGACCATCCGATGTTTATAAAGTATTAAACGAAAAAGCGTAACCAACGCAATACCATCATCTGAACCAGCTACACATCTCTTAACGTTAATTAAAGACACGTCTAATTTAATGTCAGGTTAACGAACGACAACAAAAATTTGTCACTTCAAAACCGAACAGACTTTAGGGAAGTGTACATTAAAACAACAGAATAACCGACAGAACTGCAGAAAAATTACTGATCGAAATCATCACATAACGGAGAAAAGACCAAAGAAAACAGCACAAATGACTTGTGAACATTTGTAGTACACTACATTACGTTTGTTTTATCAATGAAAATAAAACATTACAAATACAAAAGATTACTAAATAAATAGGAATGATCAGAAAGTTTAAATGTATTCTCAACAATTGCTTATTAGGTTTTATTTGTTGTTCTTAGGAATAAGAAAGAACCCTACAAACAATGTGTTCCAAGTGGCCTAACTCTTGAGGTTTAGCAAATCCCACCACTCAGCTAATTTCAAGGGTGAACGTTTACTAACGCAGGTGGTTTTAAATAGACACAAAACATGGCAATTTTACAAAATCGTTCTTCGCAAGACCCGCAAGACGAATTAAATAATTTAAATTTTTAAATTTCATGTAAACAAGTGAGACGAATTGAAACTATCCTTCAAGTAATTAAGCATAAAGGAAAAAGTTGATTGAAGTGGGAAAGGGTCTAAAACGTAATCGAAGAGCGGTACCTTCATTTTTGTGGGCCCAGACGTGGCCCAAATGATTTCTTATCACCGTCTGATTAGAGCGCTCGTAGTCAAAGTCAACCAGGGGAAAAAATTTTTTTTATTTTAAAAATAGTCCGCTCTAAACAGAATTTTGGTATTTTTAAAAATGCAATTAAAAAACCGTATTATACAAGAGGCACATGGTTGGCTGCGGTAATTAAGGGCTTATGAACCGCGGAGGCTTTGATGGTAATCGGCCAGGAAGTTCGGTTCTTCTTCTCCTGTCAGGAGAGGACAGGGTACTTGGTGCTCGGCTTCTTAAGTCGTTTTTTGAACTTTTTATTTCTTTCTCAAGTGAAAGCGACAGAGACGTACCAGAAGGTAGAGAGCTAATAGATATCTGCCAGGGAACTTGTTCCCTTGAAATTTATATTTTGTTATGACAAGATTTTTAATTTCTCAACGTTTCCCTTAAGCGTGTTAAACCACAGTAGTTTTACGCCTCTTCACGGCTTTTCTGAGTTCCTGAGCTTTTATTACTGGCGTAGAAATTATTTTCTCTGGTTGATTAGATTGTAGAGGTTAGATTTTGAGATTGTAAAACCAACGTAGAGTAAGTGTGAGTGAGTTGGTGAGTACCTCTCTAGAATTTAGAATAACAGCGTTTCCGAGCAGTCTTGCTTCACAAAATGGAAGGGAAACCTTAAAAACCCTTGAAAAGACTCAACAGTTGAAGTTGATACTGCAAATACCAAAAAAATTCAGAGCAAACATGAAAATTTCAAGCATGCTCGGTCATATTCTGCATCATCCAAAAATATTTGATACTTAGCTCGGTGAAATTAAAAACTTGAAATAAGATTTCGAACAAGTGATGAAAGTAAATTGGTAAAGTAATCGATCCTAAGATATCGGAGAAGTAAACGTAAAATAAAAATAAAAAAATAATTCATCTGCTCCGGGCTCACTACAATTTCCAATTTTTATTCTGATGAGATCTCGACAGAGTTAATCACTCAATCAAATTATCTGAAAGTGAAATCTGCCACTCTGCAATAAATTTATTACTAATAACTTCATAAATGGGCTTACAACTATTTTTTCATTGAAATTCCATTAAATTTTTTGTGGTTCAATCAAGTTCTCACCGCCACTTTCAAAGGTTGACCGAATTTTAACGCCCCTCAGGGCACAAAAAGGCTCACTTTACATTTTACTTGGCTGCCTAACACTACCTTGCTTTTTTGGTTTATTTGACCATCGGCAGATGAGGCCTAAAATTTTTAAATTACATTACAGCTCCTGTATTTATTAATTGTACAATTGTACAATATTAAAATTTATGGGTCGAGCTATACTTTAGCGTTGTTCAAGAATATTCGCTGTACAAAAAACAAACTTTTCTTAATAGTTTAAGTGCAGAACCGTTTACGTGGTATAACAGTCAGAGTAGTGTTTGACTTTAAGTGTCAAGAGAAATGAAGACGAA
The DNA here is from genome assembly GCA_037055365.1 of Polyplax serrata. Classification (NCBI taxonomy): domain Eukaryota; kingdom Metazoa; phylum Arthropoda; class Insecta; order Psocodea; family Polyplacidae; genus Polyplax; species Polyplax serrata. Next base: position 569,140 of record JAWJWE010000036.1, on the reverse strand, counting down.
TCCAATAGAGAAACAAGGTGAACGGTTTCTCGTTGAAAGCTTGTCTTTCCCCGGGCGTTTTTCACCCACCCAAAGAAGCAGGAGACTGAGAGAACAAACAAGCGAACAAACAAACAAACAAAGCTTTCTAGGCCGTTGCCTCGAAGTGTTTTCATCGGCTTGTTCAAATAATGAATCTATTCTTTATACAAATTCACCGCTTTGACAACAAATATTTATTACCTGTCATGCTCCGGACTTTTCTTCTTTTTTTTCTTCTGATACTTATTGGTATAATCATCATTATCATCATCACCATCGTCACTTGTTTGACCCACATGTGTTGGGTAGATGGGGTCTAATTTAGTGTGGGCCCAACTGAAACTTCAACGGTCCGATTCTTTTACCATTCATCCACAGACTACAACAGCTAACAGAACCTAAAAACCCAAACAAAGTCAATGAAGCGGTTAATTTGAAACCCCAGTGTTTTTGCCAGGTATGAAATGATACAAAGGTGACCCTACTGGGAGAATCACTAAAATCCCTGCTACCTGAATATTTTGATGCTGTCAAGTTGAAAGTGAAATGCCACTTTACTATACTTTGCTCTGCTTTTATAATCTCAATTTAATTAACCTAACCGAATAATTATTGTAAATGAGTTTTTACAAGACAAATTTACGTGCAATTGGTAGACCAATTAATGTTTGTCGGAAAATATCCGTTTGATATTAACAAAAATTCTAATGACTTAAAAAGATTAACTGCAAACCACCTTAAAATCCTTTTGAAAACGATAGTTTTCCTAACGTTTGTCTTACTGATAACAGTGATACAAACAGTATTGTTACGTGGAAATCTGCCTCTTAAATTTTTTTCTATGTGAAATTCATTACATTCGAACAGGTTGAACCCACACTTGACTTTATATTTTACTAGAATGTTTATTTAACTCCTCAACCACATCATTGAAAAACGTAAAACTTAAACAAGAGTTACAAAGTAGTTTAGGCGTTAAATAGCAAAGACATTTAAATATCGGTGTATTTAAGATTTCGGAGTATTTATTTACTAGTTGTGACTATTCCTAGAACATTTTTATATTTATTTTATGAATTTTACGATCGGGGTTTTCTTCATACATTCCGAGTCAAACGAACCGCAACAGGGTCTATTTTTAATTTGCAAATTTCTCACTTCATCAAAATTTGAAATGAAATGGGTACGTTTTTTGGGTGAATTGCCTTTGACAAGTCGAAAATTTTATTTTAATGTCTTTTCCTGGTGGCAAAAGTATACTTTTTTGTGTTCTCGTATACAGCTTAGTGTTTAAGCAGCACCAACAAGTAAACACTGCACGACATGCTTTGAATTTGTCTTTCCTCCTTCCGTAGTAGACGAATTTTGATGAATTTAAAGCTCACCAGGTCAGTACGGTCCGACTCTTCGTTAAGAGCCTTGTCAATTTCATTTGAACCGTACACAATTCTGTAAATTATCTAAAGACATATAATGTAACGTATGGTTCTGCATATTTGTCAGAAATTTATAGTAGCAACACAAAATTATTTGCCACAAGTGTTTGTTTACAAAACATACCTTGAAATAAGTATTGAATTTTAATCTTCAAAACAACTTTTGTTGTTTCGTGCTAGGGCCTAAGTTAATGAAATTAATTAATCCAAATTTCATTTTATCCGGATGCTGCGGTCATGGGTACTGCTGTGGCCGCTGATTCTGCAAATTTCGAAGCACCCATTTAGATCTGATGAAATTTAATCTAATTAAGTCAATCGCAGAAACGAATTCTTCCACCTAATGATTTTATTATCGCCATTTAAATGTACAATTTTATTATCATTTCCAGAAATTCACTTTCGGATTCTTGTCCCCTCCTCGGCCTGAATTAGCCTTATTGGGTCCACTGAGCACCAAGTGGTGCACCCGAGGACCGAGAAAGCCAGAGAAATTTAATTAAGCACGCCGGTTATAATTTTAAATTTACTGGGGTCCAGTTTTACCTAATGACCAGCAATTGGAGAGCCGATGATCGGCCAGGTTAACAAAACCGGTAGTAATAAAACTGTGAACATAATTAGTTGACCAGGTGTGTAAAGAATGTCCGATTGTGTCAGGGTGTCGACTGATCGACAGGAGGTGAAGGTCGCCGGAAGAACCGTACTTGTACAGCTCACCTGTGTATTCTATAGTACATATAAATGTTCTTACTGAAAACGTACAAAATTCGAAGATTTTGTTTGACATTGTGGACATGTGTACGGCATAAAACTTTGCATAAAACGCGTAAATGTTGAATAGAAAACTTAATTGCCATTTGATAACATTGTTTCATAATGCTGTTTCAAGAGAAAAAATCTTGAAAATATCAACAGGAATCATATTATCTTATGTATTGAGCCATAAAATAGACTACTTGAGGTACCATCTGCCAAAAACATTTAAATGATGCAGTTTTGTTCAGGAAATCTATTTAAGTTTACCTGAAACTGATTTTAACAATTGTTTAGCAGCAATCATTTCCTCTCTAACAGATTGAAACATTTTTACACTATAAAAACAACAGGTAAAACAATAAAATTAATTTTTTACTGAATCAATAAAAGGTTAACTATTTAAAAAAATATCCCCGCTGATCTAGCTGGCCTGGACTGACGCAAATAATTCTTTAACATGAAGGATGGGCACATGCATTTACTACCTACTTGTTTCGTGTTCATTGAGTCACATGCATTTCTTCATTTGTTTTTTTTTCTTTTTTAGGGAAACACAAATGGATGAGACGGGAATATCCCCTTCTTGCTGAAATGCTTTTTTTTAACATATCCGATATAAAGGACAACGAAGAGGTGAATCTCGCCCAACTCCATTTGCACCGCAGAAGGCTTGCTAAGACCCATGTCAGCTACCACAAACGCTTTCTACCGACGCCATACCGGGTTGCCTTGTACCAAGTGCAGCCTAACGCCAGGCACAAGATGCTCGAAGACGCGAGAACAATGAAACTCGGTTCTCTTCCGGTTTCTCATATGACCAAGGGAGGTTGGCACACCCTGGACGTCACTCCGGTTATGCGGGAACTCCTGATCAATGCACAGGGTCCTGTCGAACTTTTATTCGGGATTCAATTCGAGGCTCCTAAACGACCCGACAAGGCCTACTCACCGATTGTGCCGATAAAACACTTCTTGAAGAATCCGAACGTTTTCACGCCGGAACATCCGTATAAGGCCTCTTCCTACCTGGTTGTATTCTCAGAAACAGATCCGTTCTTTGATGAGTTTGAGGATGGAGAGGACTACGACATGACCGGTAATGTCATACCAACCCCACCACCAGAGAATCCTTCCCGAGAGAGGCACATGAAGCGTAAAATTTTGAAAGGGAAACAATCGGGGCCGGAGGTGAGTTTGAACGAATTGGACGTAGGAAAACAGGACAAAGACATATGGAAATTCAAAAGAATGGAGAACGAGGTTTACAAACCGACGAGGAAGAACGACGGTATCAGGCACAAGAACAAAGGGAATGAGGTGAAAAGGTCTAAGGCAGATGAGCTGGCACTGATGGAGAAAACAAAGTTGAAGTCGCTACCTTTCTTGCACGCGAACGAAGTAGAGGAGATCAGACAGACTTCCAGGAGGTTGACGCGGTCTTCGACGGGTCGTCAAAAGCCGGAGAAGAAGTCCAAGTACGCCAAGTCGGAGTTAATTAGTCCGGCAAAGGTGAGTCCACACATTTTCAGTTTAATAATTTTATTGTTTCCCATAAAATGATGTTTAAGATCGTTATAGCCAGAGGGAAAATCAATTTACCAGATATTTATCTAGTTTCACAGTCATCGCACAGAGCTAAATTGACCGGAGAGTTTGGTTTAGCGGAATCTGCCGAATGATTCGTAAATCATATGAATTTATATCGGTCTTTATGTTCATCTTTGTTTTATTCTTCTGCTCTTTCCTCCGCCATCCATGTCTACTCTGTCCCTTTACCTATTCCGTTTTGTACTATTTGTTCACTGGGAATTTTTTCCTACGGAACATTTTACTTTCTTTTACTTTCTTTTATTTCATATAAATGATAGGAAACCTGGTTCCGATAATTATGTTGAGTTTGGCCTTTCTTAAGTTTCCTTCTTATTGGGAAACGAGTAGATTTAAACTATATGTTGTGAAGGGCAGTGGATAACCATTAAAAAAAATATTTGAAGAGCGATGACCTGACCAGACGTTAAACTTCACGTTTGTGGTACATGTAATTTGAAGAAATGAAACTTTAAGAAAAATAGAATGAAGAATATAAAAACCAAAGCCAACACAGATTAGAAGGCCCTCCAACTGTTAAAATCTAATAATCGAAAAATATTTACTTTGCGATCGAATTCTACTTAGGTTTTGCCTATTTTTCTTATGTACCGCTCTACTGTGCTTTCAAAACATTTTTTCACATTTCGTTCTTGATCATAATTTTGAGTGATTAGCTTGCTTTAATGTATTTATTTAGACAAACTTCTTCCACTTATTTTATCGGCTTCTTCATAAGGTTCAAACAAATCCAAATTTTGTAGGGCCTTGACTTTTTTCCTTTGCTATAATTTTGCCGAAATTGAAATGCTTATGGTTTGCTAGGGTTTAAATTTTTTGGTTGCGAAATCGTCCGGAAACTTTCAAAATTCTACAATCGTTAAATACGAAATTAATAGAGGAGGCCTGACGTGACAACTTCTTGTAGAATTTTGAGAAATTTAGTGGTGTTAGAGATTCGATTGCAAGTCTATTTTTTAAAGGTAGGCTTGACATTTTTTGGAATTCTGGTTCCTTGTAAACTGCCACCAGCTTTATAGTTGCTCTGTGGAAGTCCATTCGTACTTATCAATTCATCGATGAAATACAATTGAATCTAGGTAATTGTGCAAAAATAAGGTTTTAGCAAACTGACCCCAGATGCCCGAGAAACTAAAACGACCTTTTAATTGTGGATAAGCGTTTGTCATTAATTTTGTAGTCATCAGGCCTGTTTTTTTTTACCTCTTTTACCTGTTTAGGAAGGAACTTTATCCGAAATTGATATGACTAGCTAAATTTATATGATCTGAAACTACACTAGGATGTGCTAATATACTGTCCTGTACCGTAATCATTTTTTATACCATCGACATTTGCAGACGAAAAATTAATTACTTACTTGTGTGAGCGGCTAATAATAGCATTACACTCCGCGTGGAACAACCCGTTGGCAAAACCCACCAAATAATGGAAAAAAACAAAAACATTTGTTTGGGTTCACCTGGAAAGAAATTTATTGTTTTTGCTTGAGTCCGTTTTCTTCTAAAAATCGGTTTACAGGGCACAAGTCATCGTTAAAAGAGAACCTCCCAAGTATTTCTCCTCGCTACCACCTCATTCACAAACCTCCACGCACCCTGGGAAATTTATGATTCAATTACGCTTTCAATAACTTGCCGAAATCTCATTTTCAAAAACCCTAAAACGGGCCAAACCCTCATTAAATCTTTATTACATTTCATTAGGGCCCTTCAGAAGCTGGGAGGGGCCTGTTTCATCTCAGAGGTTTTCCGGGCCCTGAAAACCTAAGGACGACGAGTTTTCTCATTCCTTGACGACTCCCACACTTCATCAGAATTCGTTTGCTGCGGCTTTTTTGGGGAAACCTCCCTTCCTTCCCCACACCCAAAACCTTTCCCATTTCTAATCGTTGCCTGCTTTTGCAATTAATACCGATAATTGCTAACGACGCCGGAAATAGGAATACGTCAAACAGATGTCGAGATGACAGATTTCCGGTAAAATCAGTACAACTAAAATTAATGTTTCAAGAAAGTTGCATTTGTCTAGCTGGTATCATACGACGTTACTTTTGAGTAATCTTTAATGTAACTATAAAATATTGGGTGTTTTGTGGTGATAGTTTACTGCTTGCCCATTTTAAGAATTGAAAGAATTTTGAGTCTAATTGATTCACTGAGAAGTTCGCCTGAAGGCGACTCTTCTACTCAAATCAAATATTGTGTTTGGTCCAGAGTGACAATCAAAGAAGCCCGCATTGATCAATGCCACCGCAATTCCATTGGTTGGATGCAACTTAAGATGAAGAACAAATATTCCATTTACACAAAAATATGTGGTAAATACAAAAATTTTATAAATTATAAGAATTTATACTCTTAGGGTTAGGGTTGTTTTCATTGAAAGGCCTAAAAGTAACAATAATCATGACAGTTGTCTACAGACTAAAGGCTGTGTTGAGTTCAGGGCGGCGTCTGTGTACCTTCCGTACACCATCTGTACTCTCAGGACTCTACAATTACAGCCTTGTACATTACTTCCCAAATGATCCAGTCGGTTCTCATCTCTGTAGCCGATTCTCTCTTCGATCACATTTGCAATACTTTCTACCACATAAGAATATTTATTAATAATAATATTGTTCAATAAAATCTAAAATTTTATCTAAGCAAGTCTTGAGTTACCTGTACACCTATTGTGCCCATCTCCATTGAATTATGCAGGCGTGTGGTACCCATGCAACTCCATTTTGTTTGAATTAGAGCGCCAGTAACATCTAATTTGTTTAAATATTTGGTGTAACACAACAATTCGGAATCATTTTGAAAATAATCTGAGAAGCACGTTTGTAACTTTAACTGCCCTAAAAACATGGTTTCTACTGAAATGAGAATTACGTATAATTTTTTATCAGAAGATACGAAGCTGTTTCTAATATATTTTCGCCAATTTATATGTTTCATCAATTCCGTACAACATCCTTCATGATTGAGTAAACTATTTTACCTATAAAATGTGCTAGGTGAAAATGGGTTTAGCTGATTAGAGAAAAGCTCAAAACAAACAAAACTTGCGATTAGCACGCGGTTGGAATTAAGTTCTTAAGGAACCAAAAATTTGGGAAATATTATTTTACCATTCTTTTCCGACTTTTCTATCGCAACAAAATAATTCTTTTGCTCATTTTGTGCAAAAAATAGAGATACCAAAAACGCCTTCAAATTTACTATGACATAAAGTTTTGATATGTTTCCCATTACATAAAGTTAATTGTGTGTTGCTACCGACAGGACAGAAAAATTGGTGTTAACAAGTTTCCATTTCAAGACAGAAGAAGAGGAAATATCCAAGATATTCAAGTAGCTAGGAAAATTATTGTTCATCCCAAAACTCTTGCTTGTTGGTCTGATGAACAACTCAGAGAAGGTGGTTACACCTTGATTTAACCCGAGAGTTTGGGAGTACCTGCCCTGACTTTGAAACCTTTTAATGGGATGAAAAGGGATAGGAAAGGCTTAAGACCCTCTGTTGTATCTTCAAACGCCATGAAATATGCTGTCTACGTGTTTTTGACTTCAACAGTTTACGTTAATTATTATCACGTTGTGGATAATTTTGTATTATTCTGCTGCCCTAATGTATAAAAACTCTTTGAGCATGAAAGTCAGAAATAAATAACTGACAATACGGTGCCTTACACAAAACTCTCTTTATAGGAAATAAGGTAACTAATAAATCGACGAAAAGATCAAATCAAAATGTTAGATGAAGGTGGATCTTAGTGGAAAACCACAAGAAAAACACGGACCAACGCGAAGGAGCGGAGCGCAGGTGAAAAAGAATGGGAAGGCTTACCGTTTACATACATTACAGGGGGTTGTAAATACGTAAAACTAGGGTGAATCTAATTACGTTGGAGTATGTCGCAGTGGCTAGAATGAGAAATACAGTGTAAACTGCGGAGTTAATGGAAAAACTCCAAAAATGCGAATGAATTTTTCCAAGAGAAACAACCAAAAAAGGTCACTGACAGCAAAATACAAATTTCTTTTATAGATAATCGTACAAGAAAGAGCAAGGGTTGAATAAGGCCTGCATGGAGCGCACATTTTGTGTTGTAAATTAAAACGTTTACAATGAAGTTGATCAGTGCTGATGAAAATGGACGTTTGCAAACAAATAATTTTGCTCGTCGCGAGGAAGTTGTAATTCGTTTTGTCTTTCAGACTTCAAGCTTAACTTTCGTGCCTTGTTTTCGACAATGTTGTGCACAATTTTACATTGTAAGAGTGTGAAACTATCAAATTCAAAGATTGTAGTCTCAAAATTCTCAGTAAATGCCAGGCTTACTGCAATAGAAGAAAACAGAAGCCAAGGTTTGAACTTACATTTCAAGAAACTTAGATTTTTTAATGTCACTTACTGACCTTACCATTCTTAAGAAAACAAATAAACAAGGAGACGATATTTTACAACCAAAAGAGAGGTTTGCTGGCAGAATCACGTATGTGGGAGACTGACGAAAGGATGGCCAAAAGTAGCACCAAAATACTGGGTGATTTGTAAGAAAATGCCCAGGGTTGCAGGAAGTTTTAAGTTTCATGTGGGGAAAATGGCGAACTCTGCGTTCCTTCGAACTTAACGATTTATTGGAAATTTGTTAAAATTTCCCTTTTTCACTCTCTAGGTTTGACTAGAAAGTACGAAAGGAGCACTCCCACAAAAAGCACAGAAAATGGGTAAATAACACAAAATCTGAAAGAAATTTTCTATGAACAACTTTACGTAGTAACGATAAAACATGAGATTTTATTTGTTGCTTTAATTGTTTGTTATTTGTTCTTCAGTTAATTCAGAAGTAGTACTTGTAAATGGTGATTATGGTAGTTACAATTTAAATACAATGTGAACATATCCGCCAAGAAGGGGTGAAACCACCTTCCTCATTTAACATAAATTATTTCTATATCTGATTTGTGAATTGCTTTAATTAGATTTGTTCGCAATAATATTCTACAATCCACTAAAAACTGCCACAAATTTCGTCAAATAATTTAACTTTTATTATGAGGAAGAGCATCATGTGGAACTTCAACTTTGGAGTTTCAGTTGTAAACTTCGGTAAAGCGCACTGGAAAAAAAAATTATGAAATCTCAACCTTTATGAGATCGCTAAATGCCAAAATGAAGTTCATTTCTATTTCTATTTTCACGACTGCATTTTTTACTCCTATTAAAATACATCTACCAAGTCCCGATTTGGTGACTTCTGTTCAAAGTCGTCAAATGCTCCTCTCCATAAAAGCTAGGAAAGCTCTACTCTTGAAATTCAGATGTAAACCTTAATAAAAAAAAAAAATACGGCTGAGTGTTTTTATTGAAATTTTTAACACAGTCAAAAGTTTTTCGAGTTTCTTCTAACTTCCGATTAAAAGTTTTCAAAGGTGCTTTCTTTTTTGTTTCAATTTCAATTTTGTTCTTGTCTGCATGGAATCGTATCTGACGGAATTTTACCAAGCGGGTGTTCTAATTTTATTAAAAGGATTTCCTTCTTGAGGTGGATTAAGAAACTTCATCTTGTTGGTAGAATCCAAATTTGTTTTTTCCCATTTCCATTATTCAGACTGATTGCCATGCTAACTTCTTTCTTTTCTCTCTAATAATTATATTCTCACCTGCTTTTAGTTTACTATTTGAAACTACTACCAATTAACTATAGGTGTTGCGATGCATTTGAAAGTAGTTGATACACAAAAACAATACTTCAAAGGCATACCTTTATTTTTATACGCCGTGCGTGAGGTAGGCGTGTCGGGGGGTATCAACGAGAAGGTACCTGGTCAGGTACGTACCTGGCCGGAAGGGAATGGGAGAGACATTTTCATTGATGACTGGCTCTCATTGTTGGGCAACAAACCGTAATGATTCATCATTTTAAAGTGCACGTTTAAGACAAAACAAAATGGCAGGCGATAGGAGTATCCGTGGTACTCATCAAATTTATTTTTGTCTTGCTCTCTATTTTAACCAAGATCCAACAATAGACTTTATTTAATGCATTATTCATGTTGAGATTGTCGCGAACGGTTTTAGGTGTCTGCCTACCTGCCGAATCCAACCTTTTTACCTTCCATTAAACGTTTTTTTTGTAGTGCAAAACAATTTAAAGGGCAGTCGGTCTCGTTGAATGGCTTCTCTTCTTTTGTTATTATTGTTCACCTGTTGTTTTGTTGTTGTTGCACCTCACCTACTTCAGTCTGAACTTTCAAATCTGAGTGAAGTGACACAAATTTATTACAAACTTTTCCAACTTGATTATTTTAGTACAAATATTTTAATATTCACTTTTTCTGAATCAAGAAATAATTAGTAAAAAAAAGAAAAGTACAAAATTACATTATTTAATGAAATATTTACATACTATTCAATTAATGATTGTGTTTTTCAGTAACTGACCATTTTTAAAATACCTAATAAATACTTTTATAATTTGTTGATTTCGAATCATTTTATTTGGTACGCCCACTAGAAGATTATGCATCCACAGGGATTAATGCATTTGTATCAACCTTGGGTCACGTTAGTTCATCTCGTCTTAGTGCACTTATTGTAATACCATTAAAGTAACGCACACAAAAATCATATAACCTACGCCTTCTTAGCCTCCTCCTTTTCGTTTTGTATTTGTGATATTTGATGTTTCGAAACTTATTACTATGATTCCTTGGAACATCATGAAAAGATTAAAACCATTTCCATAATGATTAAATCATTCCTTGCACAGTTATTTATAAATCGTCTTAAATGAAACAATTCAAAGACTGCTTTGTCAACAAGTCTTTGTCATTGATGATTTTTTCATGAATGAGGCAAAAAGCAGTTCTGCTTTCTTCGTATTTCAGCATTCCGTCTGTGCTCATTCTTTTCAATACATCTTTACTTACTTTGATAATATTTAAAGTGTGAATTTGTTATCACTTTGCTTTTAGTCATTTCGCTGTTGTCAAGGCCTTAACATTTCATTTGGACTGAACGTAACAAATTTCCATCTCTTCTGACCTCTCTCTAACATGACAATTCCGACTTCTCGTTAACTCAACAGCTGATGAGTCAAACCAGAATTTATATTTTCGGATGTTTTGTCACTGGCATATTTTGGTACGTGGTCCAACAAATTTTTTCGGGAAATTTTGACACGTCACGTTAATTTGGGTCAGGAAGGGGCATATTTGTCTAGGTCTAGCTAATTACTCTTCAAATCGAAGACGATTAGAACAACCGTAATGACAGGTTGGGTGAAAACCTCCAAATTAGAGTTACCGCACGGGTAGGTAGTGACGACCTATTAACTCCACTATCCATGAGCAGGTAGTCGAATTGTCAATTTGTGGAAATTCGACTCCTGTCGTCCAGGGTTCCTTTTCAATCGGCAGGTAAAGCCCTTTCGATCTAAATTTTTTTCTCTGCTCTTTAAATTCCATTCTTTTATCTAAATTTGGTGCCTCGTGGATGGAAGACTTTTAGGGAAGGCTTAATGGTCTGTTTCGCCTGTTGCTTTTCTCGGCTTATCTTAATGGAATGTTTGAATGGGTTGTTCTTGTTGTTGTTGTTGAATGTCTATGGGGGAGAACTAAAATCTTTTCAGTTACCAATAAGTTCCACTTGGGTTGATTGATTTTGCCCTGAGAGAATGATGAATCGTAAAGTACAGATGTCAGAGCGGGAATGAGAATAACACCTTGAAGTATATTTTAATGTCGTCATTAGATTATATCTATTTCAAATAAAAGGTTTGAGCAAAGAACAAAGAAAAGTCATAAAATTTGAAATAAACCTTGTTGGTGTAAGTTGAAAGTAGTCGTATCGTAAGATGTGAAGAAATGTTTCGTTTCAGCCAAGGGAACACAATGGTAGAGTAAAAATAGTATTCTACTCTGAACAACCCGAAAATGTTAAGTGAAAGAAGTTAGAGAGTGAAGTTAGAGTGAAGGAAACTTACTTGAATTTTCTACTTTTTAGACCACTACTTGTAATGGTGAATTTCAGACAAATTTTCAAATACCAATGATTATTCGACATTGGCAAAATGTCAAACATAAGAAAAGAAGTTGGAAGAACAGTACGAACCCCAGGGATTAAAAAATGGAATAATAAAACTTCGGAGGAATATTACAATTAATACAATGATACAAACGCTGATAAAGAAAAAATAATAGTACACAGGAAAACATAGACTAAAGTAAGGGTGTAAAAGAATGAATCCAAAGTAAACTGATTATGGTTACAGTGGAGGTGTTACGAAAAATGAGATGTAAGACGATGACATGGAAAAAAATAAGAAGGTGGTGGCGTAAGGAAAAGAAAATGTTACAATATTGTGAAAAGGAAGACTAATGCCGGCTCTTAATTTTGATGCAGCACATCATTTAACACAAAGTTATAATAAGGAACAAGTGCACCAGAGTAAAAAATGAAATTTTTGAGATCATTCGAAGGGAGGCAGGGGGTATACGGCTAGATAAATAGAGAAATAATGCAATGGGAAACAATTCTACATCTATTTATATGGAAATTAAATGGAGTATCAAATTGTACCGAAGCCACGGGTACCTTCGAGGGATACCTCGGACGCCGCGGAGTGAAGTAGACACCGTCGTACCCTCGGCTAAACAGGTTGACAAAGCTCATGAATAATTTTATCCCTTGGACCCATCACAGGGTTCACGGGGAGATGATTAAATTAAGCTGGAATTTTCGTGGCAGGAACCTCTTTGAGTTGTCATCTTAGTTGAGAGAATTCTGTTTGTCCGCCCCGTGGTGACACTAAAATTATTTTCGTTTCCCTGGGCTATGGGCGAATAGTCTACGTCTACTTCTTAGAAGTTATCACTGGGGGTAACAATATCAAACGCCTTTCTGTGTCCACACGTTTGTTCAGATCTTCATCCCAATCGTCTGCTCAACTCAGCTCGTAATATTTCACCATCTTACACCCCACTTTACAGTTTTGTGCCAGCAGTTGCGTTCAACATCACTAAACGTACCCTTACATTGTTCTAATTTTATTCTAACGGAAGTTAAGTGTAGTAAAATAATGTATTTTTCTGTGCCTTATCTTTTACATTGAAACATCTCAAATTCCTGTTGGGGCAGTTACATTATTTAATCCCTGGGTATACGTTCTCAGCTTTGTCTCTGAATAGTACACGAGGGAATTACAATCGGGATACCTACTTTTTAAAAAAATTTGTTTAAAATATATTTTTTGTAAAAATATTAAATCTAAATAACAATGCTTTATGAGTACCAACGTATGGGTGAATTCCCATGATAAATCACATATACAATTATTTACAGGCCCTAAGTATCAGTCAAATTTGGTTTCTGTACGAGCTAAAAATATTCATTTAAGGTAGATAATGATCGAAGCTGTTGAGGATAGAAACCACTCAAAATCACGGGAGAACATAATGGAAGTTCAATCGAAAATAGATAAAAGACCACGTTTCAGTAAGGAAAATACATTTTTACGCTTGGATGCGTAACTAGTTAAGAGTACTAACTACAACGGTAAAATTGCTGCCGTCTTAAGCAACAGAACTGCAGAACTCGTAGAGCAAAATAAGAGGAGTCGTATGTCTAAATTTGAATCAAATTTTTGTTTTTAATTTGCCAAATTTTTATTGGTCATCAATTAAACAGAACGCCACGATGAATAATTTTAAATTTATTACATCCAACTGTTGTAAAATAAAAATAATTTTTTATTTATTTCCGTTCAAAGGAAAAAGTCGTTGTTTATCTGCCTCGGCCTCTCGTTTATTTTGCCCTTTCCAACGTCGTAGTAACGTTATTTATTGACTTTTAATACCCCGTTTGAAATGGAAAATGCGATTTTAACTCTTTTAAATACCCGTAAATCGACCTTGAAACGGCAATTTTAATTACTTATTTATTTATTTATTGGCAGAGGTAGCTTCATTTCCGGTTTAGAAATTTATCTAGGTTGTTAGAAGATACGGACAATCGTGTAATCGTTTGTTTTGTTCAAGAAAAAGAAGGGACTGGTGAGAATTGGTTACTAAATCGTATCTCATGTCTACACATTTTTGTATTAATAAGAAATATTTTTATAGGAATCATTATTTTTATGAATTAATAAGTAGACAAAACAACGGATTTGAACTGACTTTTGTACTGCGCACTTAGCAGGTTCTTAATTTAGGTATACCGTTTGCTAGTCAAATTGTTCTACAAAAATTCATGGAGTTATTTATTTGATTACCTTTTAATAAACCGTCATTACTGGGAACTATTTTTCATCTCTAATTTCATGTCTAATTAATGAAGTCAAAACATTTTATCTCTCATGGTATACGTATTAGTAATTAATTATGCTGCTAATCATTCCTTCTGTTTTTATTCTCCTGTTACTAAAGCTATAGTTGTTTGAATGTTGTTAGAATGTTTAATGTATTTCACACTAACTTCCCTGTCAGTAAAATTTTGAATGCTTAACTGACAAAGGAATATTTGTACTAGGCTTGAACGACCATATATATTTTTTTAACGTCAACGTACCCTTTGCTTAAAGATGAGCAATAATGTCTGAATTCAAGGAAGCAAACAAGCAAACTTCTTCATAGAACCCCAGGATAGGAAAACCTTAGGTGGTCCAGGATGGGAAAAAATTTGCCGTGTTCATCCAGGTATCGGTCAGGTAGACGACGTCTCACGTTCCTTCATTGGACAACTCAACAAATAACCTCCTTTATCGAGTATCAATTATTGAATTATGTCGTTGCCGAGGAAACATTTGTTATTTGGTTGTTTTATTAATAGGCCAACATTGGTCTTCTCATCTTGTCTTAATCGGTCGTTAAATACGGGCTGGTACCGGTTGAAGACTCAAACTTAACGTCAAAACATAATGTAATGAACAAAATTGGCCGTATTGTGAAGTAATTGAGCACCTGTGTACCAACATTTAAATACTCATTTTATCTTGTTGGAGACGATTGAGCGTTCTCTTTTCTTGTTTAAGTAGTTTTCTCCTTGTTTCACATTCAGATTGTGTTCCTAAACTGCGTTTCATTTAAAAAATTACTGTAATATGCTTAACATTAATTTCATTTTTAACAGGAAGTTGACCGTTACAAATTTCTACTTTTGCCACTGCGAAAAGTTTCAAGTCGAGAGAAAAAGAAAAAGCTGTGCCAATTAAATTAAATTTAAATAAAGTGCGAAATTTTGAATTCATTTATCTTTACAATATCCGGGTAATTTGGCGGGAAAAAAAGGCCCACGACGGGAAATTGAATAATAATTTATGAATTTTAATGGAGAAGCAGATTTTCATTGGATTTCGCCATGTTTTATCTTAAAAAAATCAGAGAATGGGGAATATTTAATAGGAAAGTTTAGAATTTTCGAGTGGAAACCTTTCGTACAGAAAGAGAAACAAAAAAGAACTGAATTCGGATTGAATAGAATTAAGAAAATGTGTCCGCACGGCTGTTACATTAAATTGGTCGATGGTGCAAGTTAGTTATGAAAGTATAATTTCAATCGGTTTTTTAATTTGAGTGCGGTTTTTTTGGATAAAGTTTTTTAATGATAATTCTGTTATTTTATATTTTGCAATATATAATTAAATTATATATGTGCAATGAAATTTAATGTGTAGTATCTGTCAGTCACTTTAATCGTTTAAGTGTTGCGCATACGAATCGTATTCCGAACGTACACCGGCGTACGCAATTAACTTACATTTATACAAACTATAATTTTTCATTATTTCTTGTGTTTCTTTTCTGGTTCTATTGGCTTCTTCTCAAATTCATGTCAACTTATTTAGCACTTTTGAAACCATAAACCTAAAATTTGACTCCTACACCTCGGACTGTTGTGTCGGAGACTGACGGGTGCATTGTCTTGGTTCATCATTTATTTCAAATTCTAAATTTTCCCGTAGTGTTGAACAATTGAAATCTATTGATTGTCTCCTATGAGTGACATTTAATGTCATTAAAATCTCAGCTGGAAGTGCCAGCTTATCCTCACAGAAAATGACGGGGAGACAAATGGCCGTAGGTTAACGGACGGACAGGTGTTGCTATAAATCAAAATGTGAATTCACCAGGTGCCTTTCCTATTCATCTGCCAATTTTTAGTTTTTGGTTTCCAACATTTTTTTATTTTTAACGGTTTCATCCCTTGTGTCCTGGAAATTTGGGTTTTTGACCTTCCAGCTTTCTGCAGCAACGTTTGTGGGTGTTTGGTGGTTATTTTTTCTCGTAATGTCTCTTCTTCCTTTCTAAAAATTTCATGATTTTTGTTGTTTGCTGTCCACTTGGACTCGTTTCCCTTTCTTCGTTTAATTATAAATCGTAAGGGCTTGTCTAATGTAAAACCAACAACTCTTTTTTCTTCTCTCACCCATTTCACAATTTTTTCTGTCTTCAGGGATCGTCGTTCCCTTAAGCCTTTCATCACGCCAGGTAATCCATTTTTTAGGAATTTTCTAGTGTTAGAGTTTGAAACGAAATGTTTCACTACAAAGTTGATGGAATTGACGAACTTTCAGGTATTTCCCAGAACTTTTGATGAAGAACTTTTAAAAGGAAAGAGCCAAGGGCAGCAGACATTTCATGACTCTTTATTTCTACCGGAGGCTTGGGTCGTGGCTCCCCGCAGAAAATTGGTTAATCTTTTCATTTCTCAAAGAACTCTGGTTAGAATTCTATAAAAAGATATTTCATTTTAGTACCCACATTTTGGTTAGCCTTTTTCAGCCAAGAAAGAAGTTGGGAGTGTCGACAACCCGTTTAGCTTTGGAGTATCGATCATTGGAATGAGAAAATCATTTTTCTTTCCTTTCGTCTCCATTACATCGACGTGAATTCTCGAAACCGGAAATGGCTCTTTTTCCAGAAAAAAATATCCATTTTGGAGCGAATGACGAACCTTTTCTCTCGGTTCAGCCATTCGTGTCGTTTTCCCTGTTTTCCTTTCTTTACTCCTTCATTTTCTACTTCATCTTTTTCTTCTCAGAGTTTTCACAATTTTTAGGACTTTCCAGACCATAAGACACCTCCCGTCCTCCATCTGCAGTTTGAAAAGTAACTTGAACGGGAGACATCAATAATATGAGAAAATATATTGACGTCGTTTTAATATTAAATAAAATGTACGGGGAAAATGTTTTCTCATGGTATGAAGTTGACGCAGGCAATTCATCACTTGGTTTGCCGGAACCGGATGTGACGGTAACCGGAAGTTGCGGGTAGTTTTATCGGAAGTGTTGTCGGAGGGATAATTTTTTGCTCAAAAAATGGTTGTTTCGTGTATTTTAAAAATTGTAATTGTATTCCTTACTGGTTTTTTGTCATCCATTCGCCATTGTGATTATCTGACCCTTTTTGTCCTTCTCCTACCACGAAACGAAATTAATTTTCCCAAAACCAGAAAAAAAGTTAACTCAAAATGTGTGCGTTTGTACTTCTTCTTGCCATTGAGGTGAATGACCCTTGCAGTTGCTGCATTAAATTTTACCTACCGCATTTGAATCATAAAGGGATATTTGTTACTAAAGTACTACGATGCGGAATAAATAAGTCTCTTCTCTTCTTGGTAATAGATCTTTGTAAGTCATTATGCTAGATGAATACTACAATAAAGCGAGCATATTTTAATGCAATGTAATTTGATGTATGACCGATCGACTTTTAATTTGTGATTTTCAATTGCCTTAGGCAACTAAACTTTACTAAACTCTAGATTGCATCAGGAAGAAATGTATTTTTAGTGAGAGTAATTGTATTGAGAAACTTTGCGTGTCAATTCTTTTAATTAAAAAAACAATAAAAGCAAAATTGTTCCACTTTTCTATGCAAAGTTAAAGGAGGCGACAATAGTTTTAAATTCAATTTTTATGGAAGAGAAGTATGCCAACCGAAAGGCTGTTCAGGGGGGTTCAGGGTAGAACTGGCTCAAATGGCCCTAAAAATAAGAAAATGAGCAGTCTGACTGAGGTGAAGAAATCTGAAGAAAGCTAATTATAACAAGGAGCTAGTGAGCATTCATTAAATATTTTTTGTCATTTTTGTCATTGCTTTTTGTTCTATTTTTCATTTCTTTGTTTTTGTTTTTTAATGTCTACTTCGTTAGCTTCTTCGAATTTTATTACCGTTGTTAATTTTGGTTACTTTATTGTTGATGTCACCCCTACTTTCTCTTCCTACTTCATTTCTCTTGCTTAAGTTTTACTTAATTCAGATGTACCAAATAAGGCTAACTTAACATATTATATTTTTACAACTGTTATTAATCGTCCTACTCTTTTTATATTTCTCATCTAAATGTCCTTGTTCAACTCTAGTTCTATCTCTTGTACTTTTAAGTATACAAAACTATACATACAAATATAAAATTTAAAAAAATATGAAGCATTTCTAGTGTCCTGCAAGATTGTCACTAAAGCATCAAACATAACGGGGATCGGTTCCACTTCCGTCTGATATTACCAAAAAATAGAGTAACATTTTCAGTAAAATGAAGATGTATAATTGTATTCCATAGAGTTGAATGTGTTTTCCCTGGTACCGTTGAGTTGAAGTCCATAAAAGTCGAGTGGAATCTATTTTCCAAATTTTGATGGTCAGTTCACGAGAGGTCAGCCTTGTTAAACGAAAGTCCAACAGATAAATCATATGACTACTTGAGGAATTGCAATTAAAAGAATCGTCGTTATTAAGTGAGAGGAAATTAAGTGAACCTGGAAGTGAGTTCAACAGAACGGCAGTGTGGGGACATCTGACCATGACAGATGTGACCCGAGGCCTCCTTGACAGATTCACATTTTTAGACGATTACAAATGGCTGTTTTATACTACTGGAGGAATGTAACGTTACTCACACCCTCGGCTCAATATGTCACGTACATGGGAATATGAAGCTAAACCCCCCTAACTACAATTCCAGACTTTGTTTTTTGTCTAAGTATGCAGTTCTGAGTTAGTTTTGTTGTTCTATTGTTTGGTATTAGAAAAATGAAAATGCACCGACAAAATGTGATACTTAAAAATGAGTACTTATTTCACTTCCTCAAGTAGTTTGACACCGTTTTGCGAAAGTGTAACTTGTTTTAAGTTTGCATGTTAAGAAGTTACGACTGAATTTAGTTGAGTCGGGTGTAGCTGTGAAATAGTACAGAAGTTGAGGCATAAATTTTTGCTTTATACAATAATATTCTTTCTCTTGCAAAAAAATAGCTTAAAACTCTATAATTTAAAAGAATCATTAATATTAAATGAACTCAAAAACTACAAATTATAAATAATTCTAGTTGGAATAGAACATTGTGAACTTTATTTTAAACCCAGATATTCGAATCTGAGATGAATTGTTAGTACTGTTCACTGTTAAACTGTTGCATTTCTTATATAATGTTAATGTTATATGTTGTTTATCGCCTTTACAGTGTTTCCATTGTTTTTCTAATTCGGTATGAAATTAAAAAATAATCTGGGCAGAATCAAGTACACGTATCTGCTGCAGGAGTTTTACTTAAATGGGCACAAATTTGACTCATTTTGAAATAGTTTTCTCCTTTTCATTTGAATTCGAAGAGCATTCACGTTGGAACTGAGTACTGAACGAGCTAACTTTCCATAGAGTGAATTTTAAAACTATTCTGAGTATTTGGCGTCTAATTAGAAGCAAATAATCCTCAATATTTTTGCTGGGGTTTCCGTTTCCGGTGGACCCGTTTTATCGGTCGAACGAGAAAGTACAGTTGATTTTTCGAATGCAGGTGACGTCTGTGACAGGAAATTACGATGAACCGTTTTCCGGTTTTTGGGGGATTTTGCAAATTTCATTTTTCGCTTGTTTAAAAATTTCAGTTGTAGTCAGTAAAAAGCGATGAAATTTCTGACTACTCAAAGTTGCTACCATTCCAGGACTCCTGAAAGGAACGTCACTTAAAAGGCAATTTTACTAAATTGATTTTCTTAACCATGAGGTTCCGCTTCGGGTCCATCAATTCCAGTTCAGTTTTTTGTTTTATTTCTGGGAACTCTTGTTGGAATAAAATTTTCAATTATTTGCATTCCCGCATTAATCTAGTGTGTCTAATCGAAAATGTTTTTTTTTTAGCAGGGCAAGAAAGTCGTTGGCAAGCGCTGAAGAATTTGCTTGAGTGAAGCAAACGCCGGTCAAACACCAACAAATCTGACGATGATGACATGATGCACAACTGAAATCAACAACCGAGACAATGAAGGAGTGGCTCACCTGACCAACAGTTAATTCTTTGCTGTCCAGTTGCTACCTTCTGTCGGCTACCGATTTCACTCCAAAATTTTGTCACGCGGTCAAGTCGTTTGCAAGAAGACACTTCTAGTATTATGTTTTATGACAAAAGAAGAATGAAACTTTTTAGCCGTTTAATTAATTATGTACAAATTAATTATTTATTTATAGTTGATGTTTTTAAAAGAAGTCTTAGGGGATGGGATTAATTGGAAATGGCCGTGCTGAAACGTCTGTGTACATGTTACTAGAAAGCGGAATGAGAAGTTCAATTTCATGTTGTTTCCTTCTATATTTAACTTTGTGAGTTCTTTTTTTCAGTTTACATTTTTACTGTTCTTCCCGGGCCATTCACAAATTTTTTCTTTTTTATTTCTATCTCTTCGTAGATGACTCTTGTCTGGTTGCTTATTTTTGTTTTCCACTTCTATTGATTGATTTATTCTTTATATATCTGGCAATGTCTTTTTCATTTTCTTTTCTCCTTCTATTTCTGCCTAGCTGAAGTACCAATCATTTATTTACTTACTGACACCAGTTGACCTTTGCTTTCTGTCACAAACAGTTCTATTCAGCATAAAAGTCCAAAAATTTGCTACATCGCTACATATGAACTACTATTCTACTTGATCAGGGCCTGGTTACCTTGGTATTCCTCTGGTATCTTCTTTCTACCGCTACTCGATACTTGGAAGTGCCACATTGTCGTTATCGGATTTATTGATGTACATCGGGCCGATGTTGATCATTTTAATAAATCAGTTTTGGCTCCTTTATAGTCATCCAAATAGTCCGACTTGTTTGTCAAGGCACGGGCGGACCTATCCACTTCGGCCGCAAGTCTTTAAAGGTTTTTCCGATCAATGGAGAGATCTTCGGAGAGTACAAAGGCGGTTTGAGGCGGCGATCAAAAGCAACGAACTGTGTGTGTGGGCACTCAAATGATCGTCTTGTCGGACGTCCCACCGACTTGTTGCCACTTTCAGGCTCAACGAACACAAACACGACTGGGGCCCCTTTCTATTCCTCCCTTGATAGTTTCAAACTATGAAGATCGATAGTTATTTTCCGTAAAATGAAGATCGTAAGAGCTCCGATGGAAGTTGTAATTTTCTTTAAGTGGCCTTTTTTTATGGCCGAGATGGGGCAAGAGGAAAACCGAATTTTATGTTTCACCATGCTGGGAGATGTTGGAGCTATCACGTCACAGACTGACGTTCCGGATATAACGATCGCACGGCATCTTCAATTCGGCAAAGAAATCCCTCAACTTCCACAAATCTCGCTCTCTGGTACTTCAAGGCCAAAGTAACCCATCAAACACGTACACACATGTAGATATATGCGCACACGTACGCACCAAAGAGCGCCCAAATGTACTTCATGAGCGTTTATAAATGTTTTTCCCATCGGTCTATTCGCCACCCAAGTTTGCCGTTACATCTTTTTTATATTAATGTCACATACACGTTCTCTTCATCATGTGTGAATATATACATATATCATGTATGCTGTTGTACTTTTGAATACTTTATAAATATACATATAAATTTGTCAATAAATTATTATTAAAATTTGTGTTTTATTTCATACATTCCCCGAAACCTAATTGTGTCCGAAGGGTACATTTTCACCAACAGAAGAGTGTTCGATTTCGGATGGATACGGGCGGAATATTTAACCACAGCGCGTAGATCGCAACCCATCACAATGCTTTCTACAGAGATATTTAGAAGTTACATCCCAAGTGAAACTAGTGTGAATAAATGTGACCTATTTGAAATGAATTAAATTACGAATCGTACCACATGATAATTCAATGGGAGGAATACGAATTAAATACATTTGTTGGACGATAAACAGAAAAAGACAAAGTACCGTCCTAAGTAAAATGGAGCATTGTCACCTGGTATGAAAGTATTTGTGCCATTCTCTTTGAAGTTTTTTCATATTCCTCTTTGTATAAATGCTATTGTGACGTCACCTGATATGACACTGCAGTGGAGTGATGTTCGTCGTGATTTCAGAGTCGTACCCCTCTATTTCCAAAAAATGTAAATTCTGTCACTGTCGTCAGGCTGAACCAATAGGAAGTCCTCGTGGTCACAAGTCACCTGATGTCAGGCTCCACTAATACAAGGTCCCGCACGATGTCACGTGATTTGAGGTGTGCCTGCTGTGGTGTTCGGGATGAAACCAACAGGTGGGGAAAGAAATTGTTAAGTTCTCGGGTCGTGTCGAGATGTTAAATTGTTAGTTACTCGTTTTTAGAGAGCGTGTCGTGTTTTGTACGTGAATTTCCTCCTTCGACGATACCAATTTCAGGTAGGAATTACTTTTCATCTTTTTTATAGAGAGCATGAAACATAACTTTTGTCCTTATTATAAAATTAGGGTTTCGAACATTAGGAAATCTTAATGTCTTTTTTTATGTCTTAGTGTCCTTTTAATATTCTTGTTCAAGTATGTTTTTTGCGGGTCATCACTTCAAATATATATGTACCATTTCGATAAGTAATACAATTGTCTTAGTGTACCACGGAAGTAACAAATATGATATTTAATCAACATATCTGAATAGATTTTGTCACGTTTTATCAGACTATAGAAACAGGAACTCAGGATGTTATGATGTTCTCATGTCCAACATTCCGTAAAACGGGCTTTTAATTGATAGACCTTGATGATATATCAATATATAAAGGATTTTCTGCGCGTTTGATCTGTTGAGAAAGAAGAGCATTGCGTGATTTTGTGAGAAACGGTTGTCTCGTGTGATGAAACATGATGAAGTCTAATACGGGGGAGGTGTGCCGGACATGCAGCAAATAAGAGGAATCGCACCATCTCTGATCTTAGATCAGATCGCCGATCACCTCATATTGGCGGTTATTTTTTATACCGTCAACGACCTTCACGCATCTAAAAGCATGCAGGTTCTGATTTCCACATTTCAGGAACCGTCTTAGAAAGGTGTCGGGTGTCTGCCTAAGTTGAGTTCCCTCGATCACGCACTTCCTTCGCATCAGTTGGCATTTAGCATTTCTTAGAAGTGTTCATGTGGGTCCTTTGACCCGCTTCAGACGATTGTGTCACTGCAACCGTAGACTTATGGTCGTCGGTACCAATTCGAACATTTTCTTTTGCGCGGGACACATTACTATTACCCTTTTTTAATAATCCTGACAAAATAGTCAATTTGCTTAGCAGAGATTATTCGATTTGTCCTCCACATTAACTTACACTAAATGCAAACAGTTTTACTTTGATCAACCGACAAAGAAAATTTGCTTCATTGGAAGAACTTCACTAAGGCAATATTTTTTTTTTCAACTTCCACCTCCTACAGCTGCATTTTTTTGGTTTCTTCACGTGCTTTTGAGGCAGTCAACCTTCTAATAAGCCACCTTATTAATTCATTGTAAAAAATATATTGGCAATTACCCACTCCTGAGAAGCAACTTAATTAAAACCAACAAAAAATCTGAGGGTTGGGACAAGTTCAATCGAAAATGACAATGAGAAGGCTTCACGTAACACAACATTTCAACTTTGTCTTGAGTGACTTTGATTTCCAACCTTTTTGGAACCTCTTTCTGCTTGGAACTTCGCTTCATTCGATACTTTCCTTATTGATTTTGATTTATTCTATAAGTTTTTCGAGATAGAATTCGAGTCTTTATTTTCGATTTTATCATAGTCATCGAATACAACTTACATTATGTAACGTTTTCGAGAGATTGTCAGAGCAGAAGTCGACAAAGTTTGAAGCTTCAAAAGTTTTCTTCTTAATTCCTTTGTTCCGTTTTCTTTCGAATTATGTTCAGTTTGAACCAATTTCTTCTTGTTTTCTGGTCTCCATGATTTCTTCAAGTAGCAGGAGAAAAATTCCACTTTTTCCATTTCACGATTTATTTTTCAATAGGATAATAAGGTCGATTTAGGTATTTCTCTGAATGAGAAAGCATTTATCTGTTTCCTTCGAATAAAATTAGAACTCAGAGTTTTAGTGGGAATATTACTTAGACCAAGTAAAAGTTCTTCTTCTTCTTCATTGTGGTATGCCACTACCAATGACTGAACAAACATTGAGAACTGACTACTGTCTGGATTGGTCACTTATGATGCATCACTATCATTGAGTGTCTTATGATGCGTTTTTGTCCTTGATGAACGAAATTATCACTTGTTAGTTAGTGAGTCATGCTGTTGCCCCACGAGTTGTCAGTTGTTTTATCTTACCTTAAATGTGTACTCCTTTTGAGGATATTGCCACCTGCTTCTATAAAAATTTGACATCATTTTCAAACTAAAACGCTTTAAAAATCGTTCAATGTATTGTTTGTAATTTTTGTCTTCGTGTACCTATGATTGTCTAGCATAATTTTAAATTACTTTTACCTTTAGCGGACCAGGCGGCCTAAATTCCTCAAGTAGATGACTTGAACGTGAATAAGAAAATGAGTTTAGAAGTAGTTCATATTCCTAGAAGGGTGCTTTTTGCTTAAAGAGTACCTAGTTGGTTTCCTGAGAAAAGTTAGAGAAAATATCAATGCAATTTCAAGGAAAAGACCTTTTTTACGGAACCTTCTCATCACGGAGGAAAGATTTTAGGAAAATATTTTCCAACTTTAATTAGTAAAGGTCAAAGAATTCCGCACGTCACTGAAAGCAGAAAGATAGATAAGATAGTTGAGATAACGAGAAATATTTCCCTGTCTGAGAGGCTCACATTTTTCATAATTTTGCTGCGGTTAAAGCTCCTCAACCGGAAATTGCCTTAAGCATCCCTCATTTTTACCTCCCATTCTTTTCTCTTGAGCCAATTCAATTATTCATTAAAGTCATCCCTTCGACGAAACTTCTTAAGAAAAACTAATCGTCTGTGCTGAAGGGTTCAAAACCGCACGATGGCAGAAAAATGCAGCAAAGCAAATCAAACCGAAGTGAAAACAGGGAAAGAAAGAAACCGAATGAAAAGGCGCTTTATGTTGGCAAAAAGAAAAAAATAATATCGAAAAGATTGCAAACGACAGAAAAAAGCTCTCCTGTCGAAATCGACAATCCGACCAAGTCAATCTCACATAACTAAGGTATAAATTCGCCTGACGTGTAGCCAAATCGACCGAAAGCGACACAATAAGTCGACGCTGTGGGGAAAAAGCGAAAAGGGAGGTGAGGAAACACCAGCAGAACAAAAAGGAGAAAAATGGAGTGATTTTTTACGAGTGATGTGACGCGGAAGATCGCACGAAACACAATAAAGGGTAATGGATTAGTTTTGCCGAAGAGTGGAAAGACAAAATTGGGAGGCTGGCAGAAGACACCCCCAAAAAGGGTGTTACAACTGTCGGAAATCGTCCCTAAGACAGGTGGAAGTGGAACGAATGCCACTACGGGAAAGGGAAGTAATTCAACGAGAGAATATATACAAGTCGGATACTTAAGTGTATTGCTTTCATTTTTCGAGGCCTCCGATGAATAGCAGCAGCAACGGCAACAGCAATCTTCGGGGAATCTTATCGTGATGGCAGATTAACATGTCAGCAAATTTTTCCTCGAGGGTGAACAAGTATTTGTGAAATTTTACGGAACACTTTCGATTCATTGGGTAAACTGCCATATTTATGCAAATCGTATATTGTTTGTAGATTTTACGCATAGAAAGTAGAAAGAAAATATGGATGAATAAAGCATAGAGAAACACACAGCGAGAGAGAGAGAGATAGTAAGTTAAAAAGTTACAGCAATTATCAAAGTAGGAATGTTTATTGGTAGCAAAAGAAACAGTTTGTATCCTCAAAACTCTGAAAAGAATTTAATGAAAATAATATGTAAAGTAAAAATATGCCATGATACCATTATACCGCAATTGTTTTAATTACAAGATCCGGTTGGAACATGTACATATTCAGTTGTATATAATTATAAAAGTTTAAAATATGCTAGGAACTGAAGTAAAAAATGAAGTAAAAAATGAAGTAATATGGAATAATAGGTAATACAAGTTTCAATTATTAATAATTACATATGTTAAAAACTTCATGCCGTTATTAAACTAAAATCGGATAGTTTTCTTGTGAACATTCAGAAAAAAAGTAGTTTTTTTTTTATAGGGAAATTTCATCTGAGTGTGTTGCCCGTCTAAATATTTCAATTTATGAAGAAATTTTTGAATTCCAAGGGCATTTCCCTGAGTTCAGTGAAACCGCCAAAATTTAAATTCTGAACATTTCGGTCAGTTGGGCCCCTTCGGTGAATCTGACAGACCAAACCAAAACAATAAATAATTAATTTCTGAACTGATTTGAAATGGAAATTAAATTTAAACCTGGGCGTCCTTCTTGGAAGCATCCTTTTCAATAGAATTAGACTTCCTCGCCCTTTCCAAAAATCCTTCGAGGGCAATTCAAAATTCATTACAACAGGGAGGACACCATGGGACTCCGAACGAAATGTTTGCGTGAAAACAGTATGTTTGTAGAGCAGCACAAGAGAAACATAAATCACTTTGGGATGTTCAAAATGTTTTACACTCATATAAATTATTTAAGGAACCTTCTTTTTTTCTTCTTTGCGTGTCTTTTTACACCCGACAACAACAGATGTCCTTCAGGTTTAACTAAAATTTTCTTGTTCCTCTGTTTCTTCACTTCACGTTTGCTGTTGTTACTTTTAATTTACGTTTGTCTCTATTTTACATTTATACGAATTTTATTAGCGTCTTCACTAATTTTTTTTTCTTTCCTGCCACTCAAGTTGTCGTAGAATCCCTTCCAAGACAGTTTCATTCTGTTTTTATTTCTTGTTAATTCAGGTCTATGACTTGTCACCTTTATGTCTCAACAGACAGTTACACAACGAAAAAGTCACTTCTATTTGTGACTACGTTTAAGTACTTTATTTATTCAATTTCAAGGTTTTTAACATTAGTTTACATTTTAAAATGTTAAAATGGTTTCCACAGTGTAACCAAAACTTTCCTAAACCAAAAATGAAGTGACCCAGGTTGTTCGGGATGAGTTTAAAAAAATTTCAAGACAACTGACGTGAAGAGACAACAGGAAAAAACAGCGTGGCAGACTTTTGTGAGTTACTAAAAGAGAGTTTTAATAAACTAAGAGTAGAAGAAAAGTATTGTCAATGAATTATTCATACGTTAAAATGATTACATAAGAATACTAATAGTCGAATAATTGTAGTATAAATTTTAAAGGATCCGAAACCAATGCTTGTGGCGGTTTGTATAGAAGTGGGAATGACAAATATTTTTATACCATTCATTTAGAAAGAAAATTGCATAAATGCCACTACAAGCAGAAAAGAAAAGATGTACAACAAAATAAAAGTGAAGAAAATTGTACGAAGGTGGCAGAAGATGCAGAAGATGCACACGAAGTACAAGAGATAAAATTGAAAAAGTAGATTCTAGGAATTCAAATAAAAGAACAAACGGAAACGAAAAATATTAAAAATAATAACTTCTCTTATCCCTGGCAATTAATTATTTGATATTTTTGCGGTTTCATCTTGTGGTTTACCAAAGTCGTTCTTTGGTTACTATTTCTTAATGCGAAAGGCAACTCGGGTGGCCGCGTTCCCATTACTTCTGGATGCGGATGCATAAAAGTGTCTGACAGGAAAGAATAAAACATAGGATAGACGAAATGTTGAGAAAACACTCGAGCTGTGGAAGATACTAAGGAAAGAATTAATGTCAAGGCACAACAAAACAGATATAAGCCAAATAACGAAAAAAGAGATCATTACAGATGGGAATCTTCTCCAGACCAAGTCGACTTAATCGGATGAAACGTCAGAAAACGGATTTTAGGACAATTAGAAGCTTTCTGACGAAGGAAGAATCCGTCAGTTTGGACAAAAAATGCTTTCAAATGAAAGCTTTCACACAAAACTTATGCTCCACAGAAATACATAATTTATGACAACTTGAGGACTTTTAAAATATTTTTAACATTAAATTCCGCATTGGCGACACCCTGCTAAGTTTGAATATTAAAGAATGCAACTAACAAATAGTTAAATACAGACACGGATTAGGAGAAAGCGTTCGTCCAACATGTTAGACATAATACCAAAAATAATGAGACACAAATTGTAAGACATACGACAAATAGTTTCCAAGAAGTAACAAGACCGACGGATTACTTTGATATTCAGGGGTAAGGTAAAAGGAGAAATCCAACAGTTGAATAATTCTCAAAATCAGAAGTAGCCAAATGAGTTTTTTTAAAGCAAAATAAATAAAAAATAACAAGTAAACAAATAGTTGAATAGCAGAACAATGCACTAAACGATTAAATAAACGAACGCTTAAATATGGGCTTAAACCTAAATACAACAAATTAATAAGAGAAAAGGGTTGAAATATGATAAAGTAAACAAACCCCAGTGGAGAGAAGTAGAAATACCGTTGACGAACATAAACCAAAACAAAAGATTGACAGTTGAGACTTCCGGATATAAAATTTCTATAGAAAAGGCAAGTTTTGGACGGCGCCGATTTTTTAAATTACCGGAAACCTGGCATACCTGTTGAACAAGTCTCAAGAAGGGATGAAAAACTTCCAAAAGAGTTCACCGTCCGCCAAATCAAACGTTAGAATGACGAAGACCACCCACAAGGGCCACTTCGGTAACAACAGGACATTACCAAACCGTTAAAAGGGCCTTAAAATAAAATCACGTGACCTTTAACTATTATTGTGTCTTATTTAGATAACAGAGAAATCCCATAAGCCCGAATGAGAAGGCCTGAGAGTCTTTGTCTTGAAATTATTATTCGATCGAACCTGAATTATTAAAACAATGAGAGGTATCAGGGTTTCAGGTTTAAGTTCGATGCGAGGACTTCACTTGTTAGAAGTTTCTAATCGGTTTATGAAATTCCACTCCAAGGATGGAATAAGTTGAAGAGGAAATACCGGGAAGGAAGAACAAGACAAACGTTCAGGTTACGGCCATCTGTCCCTAAGTTATTAGCTAAGGAGAGACCTGTGGATCTAACAAGTCGAAAATGTGAAAAATCGATTCAAATAATATCATCAAAAGAGCGAAGAAAGAGAAAGGCAAAAAAAAAGATAATGCAAAAAGTAAAAGAAATAAAATTTAGTTTCAGTTAGACGAGAAATAAGAATAATTTCAAACCACCGGAAATAGTTAGTCATCAGTTGGTCAAATACGCTGATTTTAGTGAAAAGTTATTCATCCAACATTGAAGTTACTTTCAAATGCTTCAACAAGAAAGAAACTTGTGGAAACTTACATTTGCATCAACTCAACATCGACCGATTCTTTTTCCTTTTGTCAGGTTTTATTCCGACCGAAAAATACTTTTTCTAAGATTTCTCAAACTATTTACGGATATTTAAAAATAAAGAAGTGAAAATGTTAAATGTTATTTAATAATAATAATAATAATAATAATAATAATAATAATAATAATAATAATAATAATCTGACTTTAGAGAGCCAATGCTAAGAACAAGTAAGTGTAACAACTCGTAACCCTTAAGCCCTTGCCTTACTGAGACGACACTCTCAGGCAGTAGGCAGTCTAAGGAAAATGCTTACGTTGATATATTGTTCTTGTTGGGTGCTGCTGCTGCTGCATGGGTTATTGAAACACCTGAAGTACTAAAAGGTAAAAATTAAAAAGAATTAACAAGACATGGAAAAGAAGAGCGTTAGGTAAAAAACGACTAGAAAGCTTCCGGAATTTTGTACGAATAACACAGGTAACAGGAGAATTGAAGAAAAGGTCGTAAGGCTAACGTAAGAAAGATTTAAGAAGAAGATAAAGAGGAGATAATAAGGACATGCTACTGGAGAGAACATCTCAAACAAAATTCACGGAATGTCAATTCCCTTCTTCTACTTGCGTGACTGGCCATCTACGATCTGCCTACTTCATCACTCACGTAATATCGCGGTTGAAGTAGATCACTTTACCAGATCTCCAGATATCAGCCAGATCGTTCGTCCTTCTGGTTAGCCTGTCTCTTACGAACACCCCGAACATTTTCATTTACCACAGATCTGACACCGAAAAAGAAGGCTGCCAGAGGTCAATTAGTTCAGATTGTCAGATTCTTACAACTTTGTCTGCAAAATTGAAAGAGACAAACACACACACACACAGAGGAGAGAGAGAGAGAGAGAGAGAGAGAGAGAGTGGCAAGAGCCCGAGGCAAACTCGCTGAAAAGGGAACACAGAAGACAGGTAGTAGTAATAGATGATACAGACAAGATGGTGACGTGGAGGTCTATTGTTCTCTCTAAATGGCCAAATATCCAGGGTAGCACGAAATTCTCAATGAATCTAATAAATTTTTCTTCTTTTTCCTTCCATAGATTATTTTCTCCTGCCCCAGGCATCTTTCTCTGCTCGCTCTATTTCATCTACCCCGAAGCTCTACGAAATCTCCTTTGAAGGGAACGTATTTTCTAGTGTTAAAATGAAGTTGGGGTTTTTCACTTGCTGATCATGTCATATTCGTCGTTTTTTTCTCGAGATTTCTGTCTCCTTTTATCCCTCTTATCTGCACCATATTTATTAAACTTTTAATAATTATATTTCCTTGAGTATTTTACTTTATTCGCTGCTCGAATAGATGAAAATACACCTACGCCGAAAACCAGAGAACAAAATTTTAAGCAAATGTAAAGTAAAAGTAATTCAAAATGACTGATTGCAATCTGTAGGAAAATAATATATAATATTTAATATCGGAAAATTGTATAACGAAAAAGTTTAAAACAAACTATTCGTGAAGAGACTGGATGTTTAATTGAGAGTGATGCAGCTAAGCGGGCGATGTACGGAGTGCACTATTTAGCAAAGTACCGAAGCGTTTTGTAGTATAACAAAAACTTTGTCATACTCAGTGATAAGTTTTTATGAGTTCGACCTTACCTGGTACATAGAACTAGAAAAGTTCTATTAAAAAGGCAAGCAGAGGGCAGGTAAAAGAAGACGGGTTGTCGCAACACTTTCAAGATGGCAGCATGTGCAACAGACAATGTCAGTTCATGTGTTAAAACAGTTTATTTCAGTAGTTGGAACGACCACTAGATGGCAGAGTCTTTGCTTCTTACACTTGCCGAAAAGGAATGATTTGACAGGAACATTTTGTAATATTTTGTAGTATTCGGCAAAAGCTTCGTAAAATACCGAACCAAAATTCTGTCCTCCAAGAAATTTACCGGAAATCTCTACTTTTGGTGGTTACTATAATTATATGTATTTACCCATTCAAAATGACTTCCCAACAAGGCATTTTCATAGAGAAATTATGATGCGACAAAGAGATATCTCTACGCATTCAATCATCCCATTAATACTTTCGAAGTGTTCAACGTGTCGAACGTTCATAAAAAATCTTGAAAATATTTCACGATTAAGAAAACTTATTTATAAAAAGAAATGTATGAGAAGGTTTCTGAGACATTAACAGGCCAGGTGTATCAGGTGACGTGACTAAAAAGTATCCGTACAGTTAAATTAAAGAACTACTACTTTTGTACTAGACTTTTTGTAAATAAGTGAATTTATGTTTGGTGTCAGTTGTGGGAGAGCTCAACTGGGATTTCACCCATGTGGTAAGGCCTAAGTTGAACCAGTCAATATGGTAGTGAAGGAACAATAATGTTTAAGGAACAATCTGTACAAAATAGTTGACTTCAATATTTAAAACACCATTTCATTGTTTGAAAAACAAATAAAATTTAATAACAAATGTAAAGAAACAAACCAACAAACAAAAAAGTACAGAGTCACATTAAAAACAAAAAGAACCAACTCAATACCGAATTAAATTACACTTTCAATATTACCAGTACAAAATGATAATGCCGTAATGTTTGTGTACAGTTTGGTAAAAGACAACTTGAAATTGCTTTTCTCCATTTCTCCAGCAGAGCCCAGAAAATTCTCCCACGGAACGAATCGTATACCTAAAATTTTTGTCAACGTGCAATAGCAAAATAATAAAAACATGGGGTTCAATGAAAAGGGACACGGACTTAAATCCTAATCACAGCCGGACTCAGTTTGTATTATAAATACATAATATAATTATAGTACACATAATTCTGTCACACGAGATGTGACGGAGTTTTTTTTTGTATTTACCTGACCAAAGTTTGAATATTCAAAATTATAATTTAAGTTGGAGAAAAACAATTTTGTTGCATTCCGCGGTGCATCACATGATGCATCATACATGACAATTACATGACATTCACTCGCTATTACCGTACATTCTAGACATTCAATAATTTCCGTCTTCGATTATATTGAATTCTTTCAGATCTGATCGTTCTCACTTAAAACGAATGCTCTTTTACAATATATAATTACGTTTTCCGTGGCAGTTTTTGCTTTGAATTGATCCACTAGATTACGGATAAACCGAATTATTTCAAGTTCAGGTTTGTGATCTGTGATCTGTTGATCTTGTCACCTGGTTGAAGCGAAAAATATTTTTTGGATCCAATGAAAATTACAAATTTATGTTTTAAGAATTCTCCCTCTACTCTTTATACTTATATGTATTCTCTATATATTTGTAAAACCTTCTATCGGGATTCCTGAAGATCCCTTCTTATGTCATCCTTCCAAAATTGTAGAGTTGTTTTTCGTGGTCCTGAATATACTTTTCAGCGTTATTCTGAATATTATTTACATAAAATTCTTGTCTAAGAACCAGTTAAGATTAAGTCACCAAACATTTGAGTGGTATTTTTCTATTAAAACGAAATTTTTTTTAAATCAAATTATAGAGACAAAATTGACTTAAATAGAATCGTTGATGAATTGGAAAATTTTTCAGTTTGAGCCACAATTGTTGTGTTGCTGCAACCATTTTGATTCGTTCAACTCTAGTTCATAAAAGTATTGTAAAAATAATTATTTAATTCGTAGGATCAGGATTTTAAATCCTTCGGAAAGTAGCAGAAACTATTTCAACTTGAACTTAAAGTTGAAAATAACACAACGCTGAAACAAAAAATATAATATTAAAAATTATATATAATTTACAAAATAATAATCAGAAGTAACTAACTCATAAAGACTGATTAAGTTTAAAGGTTTTATAACATTAATTAAATAATGAGAATGTGATGTTGACAACGACTCAATCAGTTGCACAACTGAAAAATATTCCCATGGACAAAATTGAAGTTAAAGTAGCAATGGTATAATTTACAAAAATACTATCGCAGCATTTCAATATGTATATTTACAATATGTACGTCTCCAGTGTGATGAGTTGGAGAGGGAAATTAAACATTCCTATGTTTTATCCCAGGTAACTTGAATGTTCGCTTTGTTTAGTAACTTAATAATACATTCCAAATGGACTTAAATAGTACATTCTCTGAGCTTAAGTTTACTTAAAATTTAAATATAGTAAATGCTTAAAAAATACATAAATGACGTTAGCTAATGGGTTCTCACTTCACCAGAAAGTCATGCAGAAAACAATTATTAGTTTGTGTGTAACACTATTTCTCTACTTCAGCCTGGTGAGCCTTCACAAATGTAAACTTCACTACAAATAATGAGTAGATTGCCTTTTCATTCCTCCAAAATTCAAAAATTATTTTTATTTTTTTGTCATATTATAAATTTAAGACGCAAATGAGTTGGTCGTATAAAATAAAAAGATGTTAATATTTCTATCATAACTTTATTTCATGAAATTTCTGAGAACACTCTATACATGCAGCGAAAATAACATTCTGCTTTTGAGTAGAGCTCATGAATAATGAAATACAGCTACATGTTAAGTACATTCGTCTTCATTTTCAAATTTCTTCATTACAAATACAGTGGCAAAAAGCAATTTACTTGAATTTTATTAATTTCAAAACAATTATTGATGGTGTTTTTCATTTCAATAAGTTGTCGACAGAAGCCACCGTAAGGCATGGGCGACAATATTATCACTTTATGGGTGCATGACATTTACAAAAATTTACGACTGACACATTCCAGTACTATTAAATAATATAACTTTAAACTTCAAAGTAACTTGTGAGGGAGTTTCCTTGTCACTGCTTTTGCTCACTGATTGTCCATTTTTTTTCATCCGACCCATTTCACAACTCTTCTTTCATCAATCGTCAATCTACGGTTTAATGAGGAGGGAATGTACTTCGGACAAAATATGATTACTTGGACGTTTTTAATGTATACACATATGTACATAAGTGATATTGATATTTTACGCAACCAAGGCGATCATCTTCTTCGGCTTCTTATTCTTCTCATCAAAATGAAAATTTTTTTGTTTCGAAAACTGGCAGGATCTCTGGGCTAATCAATTCTAGTTTTTATAGTTATTTATTTCTGATGATTAATTTAATACACATGATACCAAAACGATAGAGAGTGTAAATGTAATAAAATAATTAAGTAGGACTCGTGAATACGCCACAAATAAAAAATTTTGTGCTGGAGTACAGCAAAGGCTAATAATATTTAAAATTGTTATATAATTCGTCGATAACTTGACCGATCGTTTATTAACTTATTACCCTGGAAACAAGAAGTGTATAGAAAGAAAGGTAGAGAAACGTGTCCTAATGTCTCGCGTTTGAGTCTCAAAGTACTAAAACCTCTGTTACCGTCAAAAGCGTGCAAAGCCTAAAGCCCGAATTTTTTCACGGGGAAGATTTCCATGGAGAACATTTTTGTCTGCTCCCACGGTGATCTACCACCAGTTATTTTTACGTTTTGAAAATAAAATCCGATTTCTGGACGAAATCTCAAATGAAAATTAGTTTGACGATAAACGTTCCTTTTTCCTGATAATCCAATTGAAAAAGCCGTGGAAGAAGCTCAATAACTAGTCTGGGGACACGTTCACTTGTCGTAATCTCGTCTCCTGATAACGGCGAAGTGCGTCATTTGGAAGGAATTGCTGGATTTGTAGCCTCGTTCGAGAGTTCCAGTCATGCTGTAGCCCATGTTGAAATCCGCTGTGCTTACATTCGACGTCAAGTAAAGCTGCAAGCAATAAAAATGCTGTGAAGATTTTATTGTCGTTTGGGTGCAGTTCTTTTGGAGAACCACTAGAAAATATCGATACTTCAGTTCTTCAAATACTGCAACTAGTGTAACTAGTTGAAAGTAGTTTGGGGCGCTCTCTCGGTACGAGTCAAACTCTAAACTTCTTTCACTCGTATAACTGTTCATGAAATTATTAAAATTATTTCGGTGACGCTTAAGCGGAGACAAGAAAAATGATATCCCGACAACAGCGTCGCTGGATTTCTGCTGACGCTCAATCTCCTGCAGTATACCCTAACGTAATGTTTTAGCCTTTTTGAGGTGAGGTGAGGTTTCAATAGGTTGAGCCTTTTCCTTGCAACTGCCACTCTTCTACCTGTCGTGAAAAGAACTGTTTTTTGTGTTATTTGTATTGTTAGTCTACGTTTAAGGAATGTTTTTTTTCAGAATAACTGAGGACTCTCAAGAAAATTGAGTTACAAATGATTTATTTTTTATTTTATTTAATGCTCCGCTCCTATGTTTTTTTTTGGTCAAATCTAATGGCAGAGAAGACGACTTAATAGTCGATACTTTCGACGCAATACTTTCGGTGTGACTTTTGGAGTCAACTCAGTTCTGGGGTGGATGGATGGGGAAGGAAAATTAAAAACGGAAATGAAAAACTGTAAATCTACAGGGTGAGAAAGGAAAGCAATAAAAAAACCGATTGCTAAATTGAAACGATTTGTTTTACCGTAACGTTGCGTTGTGACAGGACTTGACTAGTCAGATCTACAACATTCAAGCGTCCTGTCATTTACTCTTTTGATTTGGTATTTTTCTCACCAATAATTAATACTTAATAATTTAAGTTTTATTTTGGATGCATCAAGCTGTCTGTTTCGCTAACGGAGACTTACATTAGATTTTATACATTACTAACTTTTTATGGGGTTTTTCTATCTCCTCAAGTCAAGGCGCTTCCTTTTTAAGCTTTCTATGTGCGGAATACGTTTAATTGAACATTGAATTAATTAATGTCTCATTTTTAATGAAGTTTTGCACTTCCCACTCGCGGTCACTAACCACTTGAATGATACAACAGGATAAAATATTTAGAATTTAGCTAATGGTTAGTGGCTATTGCTGTAAATGTATAGTACTTTGTTGTATTTCACTGTTTTTAGTTGATATTCCATTGTTTTAGTTGCTCCGTACTTTTTATTTGTGACACAACCTCGGAAATTTAAAAATTTTAAATTTGAATTGCCTGTTATTTATTTGTCTGAGAGAAAAAGTTTTATTTGCAAATTTAACTTCTGTGTTCTCCTGTTGTTCTCAATTAATCATGACATCCTTCCGTCTAATGAACTTCATTTTCTATTCACATTTTCCTACCAATTCTTCATGTCTTTTTCTACTTTGAACAATAATAATTATTATTATTTTTAATTTGTATCATCCACTAGAATGTTTTCCTATTCCTTAAGCTTCTAATCCCCGCCCTCCTTCCTCTTCTCCCTTTTACTGTTTACCAATTAACTTATTTGTCTTACTGTCTTGAAGTTTTCTATTTAAACAATAGTTATAAGATTATATAGGTTAATTTTCTTCATTAAAAACACAGAAAAACCTCTCGGTTCGCCCATCTTCGTTAATCTCGGTGGGTAAAATTGACTTTTAAATGAAAATGAAAATTAATTTCTTACATTCATCTCAGGAAAGGCGAAAGAAAAAAGTTCAACCGAAAGCTTCTCGTTTTAAATTTTAAATTTTCCGATGCGAGGAAGTTTCCATTTCCGCTCCTTTTTGGGTCCTTTGTAATAGGAACGCAAATGCTCATCAATTATATAGTATTAATGGAAGTTAAACCAGAAAAGAAAGATTAATGGAGGTAGCGTAGGTATCGAAGTGAATTTATATAAAGTAATATTTCACTTTAATAGAATCTATCTTACAAAAGAAATCAAATTTATAAAGTTTAATTAATAATTGTATACGTATGTATTAATTCCCACTTGAAGTTTACAATGTTTTACGGTACGTACGATAAATTACAGCAAAATCTTCTTAAACTTCAGTCACCTTTAACTGTGTTCCTACTATGTAGTATATGAATCCTTTTGTAGTAGTGTTTAGATAATTTCAATAAATCAATAAAAATTGTAAGGATCTCAGTAGACATTCGATTTTCACAAAACCTAAATTTTTAGCGTTACCTTGCCGGTCACAACTACACTTTGTTGTTTGTAGTTTTTTTAGCAGGTTTTGCAAACTATTCTTTAAATCATGGAACCTAATTTGATTTTATTGTAATAATTGCCAACTGGTTTATTTTCTTCCGACAATCTCTCACTTAAATATTTTCCTTTTCCGAACCAGCAATCTACTCTGATGAAATAAAAAGGTTAAATATAAACTGAAAGAAATGTTCTACTTTAGTCGTAAAAGGCAGAAGAACACGAAATTACTTCTAATGCTTGTTGGGTCTGAAAAATCAATTCTGTTTGAAAAATTAGGAGGCGAGGAAGGCGTCGAAAAAGGCGAACGACTGCAGACTGGCAGACATGGCAAAACAAAGACGATTTCGCATTTTAACGTCGAGTGAGCGAGAGAAAAAGGCTAGAGTGAAATACAACGGGAAGTATAAAAAGAACCCAATGGAAGTTCTGATTAATTTCGAGATGGCAAGATGGATAGATAAACAGTAAAACAGAGGTAGAGGGAATAAAAAAAAGGGTAGAAGGAAAACGTTGAAGTACTTCGTAGCCGTGAAAAGCGATGAAATTTCTGGTGCCACGTCACATAAAATAAATGAGACCGTTTTTCTTATTTTTTTTTGTTTTGGAAAGTCATCATCAACGATATCATGAAATCCATCACTCACGATGATGAAAGTTGAACGACTTTGGCTGAATCAAAGTCAAAGCGACAGCACATCTTTTATTTACCATTAACATAAAAACAATGATAATTTTGACATCCAACAGCAAAATGTTAAATCTTTTCTTAAAATCGGGTTGATACAAATCGATACTGTAGGAAAAGAAAAGATGTTCATTGAATTTTCATTGCCTCTCCTACATCAACCAGGTACTTGAAGAAGTAAATATAATTCAGAACATACCCAAATTTAAATAAATAAGAACTTAAAATTCCATTTCTGTAACTGAAAAACTCAAACGATTCTTTCAACCCCTCAGCTTAAGAAAGAAACAAACCCAAACCTTTTCTGTTAAAATAAAAATATTTGAAGGCATTTAGACTATGACAAGGACTAGCTGGACTGTTCATAGCAAGTTCTTCATCCTATGAGTATCATTTTAATCTCTTTCATTAGATATATTTTTTTTAGTGACTTTCTTGGACTTGTTGGTGCTGATAATTTTCAAGTTAAGTAGTACTGCACTGCTGCAAAGCATTTCCGGAAGTATTAGACACATTTTTCAGGTGTGAAAACCTACACTAAGTAATTTAAAATTCATATATTAGGTTTTTGAAGCTTTCTGTCGATCCACCATATTCTTACTACATCGGAACTGAACAAGCAAATGCACACTCGAGTTTTTTGACGTAGAAAACTATTTTTTCTTGTTTGAAGAACAGAAGTTCTTTTACTTTGCCATTTCAAATAGCAAGAAGAAACTTTATAAAAGTTTACGGCGAGGATCTAAGAAACATTTTCGCTTCGATTTTCAGTTTCAAGTTATCATATTTTGTCAGTCCATCGAACATCAAGTTAGCAATATAATTTCACATGCCTTCTCCAGTAGAGCTCCAGTTTAGTTTTTTGTCCAAATTGGGAAATGTTAAAGTTTTTTCGTTCGGTTCCGCACGAAGAAACCCACAAATCAAACAAAGAACTTTACATACAACGAATTTATTTCAAGGTGTATGCTAACCGTATAATCTTGGGGTTTTTTTCTTCAGATCTGTTTGTCTGATCTCACTCTTTGTGTAATTTACGCTTTGAACTTGTCTATATACAGAATGTTTTTTGAGTTATCTAATATTTGAATTCTGCTATAATATTCAAGGATTTTCTTAAATCCTTTTGTGTGTTGTTACTGTATTTTCTGTTAGACAGACTTAAACGTGTTTATATGTCTCTTCTCGCATTCAACTCTTTTAAAAGAAGGTTTGTCATAATTTCAGTGAGACAGTGAAAGAAGAAACTATTTGCATGTATGATTTATCCAAAGGAAAGAAACCACTACTATTTAAAGAGTAGAGTAAATGTACTAATGGAGTTATTGTTATTGAATTAAATTTATAAAATTTTGTTTAAGTAATAAATGCTCTTGTCAAAAGTAACATCCTGGGTGTTCATCAGAATCAAAATTCTGGGTCAAAAGTTTCGGCTTGTCAAATTGGGTAAAGCATGAGACTCGTCTACTCTGAGAAGAATTCTATTTAACTAAGTCATAATTCTTGACATTAAAGCGACTATTGACTATGAGTCCTGCAGACAGTTTCCCGTACCTAAAATTCTACCTAAGACCTTGCCTGAATAACTGTTAGTGAGGCTGATAGAAACCTTAACGGTCATCACGTAACACAACCAAACATAACACTTCAAACTTGACTTTCAGACAAACTATCTCTTCTATTTCTTCCTTCTGTGTAACTTAGACCTGTACTATTAATCTTGATTTCACTACCGGAGTCATCTCTCACACTCAACTTCACCACCTTTGAACTTCTTTATTAACCTTTTCCCTAACCTTCCTGCTTCTTCCCTTTTTCTATTTTCCACTTTTCTTTGTTCGGACACAAAATTACAGGAGCCGAGAAAAATTTCTGACCTTCAATCAATTTTATTTCTAACTTGATCGAACAACAACTCAGTCGAATTATTCTCTTCGTCGGTTTGGTTCTCACCTGCCTTACCCAGAACGTTGCCGTCTAACCATGAAAAAAAACGTGTAAACCATAAAAAAAACATTCATCTACGACTTTCAACAACTCGGAACTTCGTTCTGACCAGCACTTGCGTTTTATTTTTTTGATCAGGTTTCATCCACCTCCAAGTTACCTCTTCTTCTATTTTCAGTTTACAATTAGTTTACAGTTTACAGTAACAACGCTTACAATTTATTATTGTTGTATTTAGTGTAATAGTGCGTAAACATTTTTAGTTTTTTGGATTATACGCCGCTTAACAGAAATTTAATTTTCAACTAGAGATTTTACTGAAAAAGTAATTAATTTAAGTCAATATTTAAATTCTAAAAGTATATAATGTTTCGTATAGCATTCTGATGAAATATTGGTAATAAAATTACCAAAAGGCCGTTAGCATTTACATAATTACCATAAAAAGAAATAAATTAAGCTCAGGGCTCTTGCATTGGTTGTTGCACCAGCAATTAGATATTTAAAAAATATTTATACCTCTCCAGCTGGTCAAATTATTAATGACTTGGTAGCAGTTGAAGGTAAATTCATATAATAATGATGAAGTACGTGAGACTCACACTGCTTGCCCATTAAGGCAAAACGAGTAGTTGGTTTAGAGAGACAATAAATGAATTACTTAATTTGTATTTAGTGCCACTCACAGCTAAGGTTATGTTAAGTAAATATATATTTTTCCACTAAGTACAAATAAATTTTAATTAATATATTTAATAGGAAGTGGAATGTTGACGTACCTTAAAATCTGGATCAATCGTCATTCTTTTGAAAGATCCAACTATGTAAAGAGTCCCTGTTCCCGAATCGATCATTTTAGCTTTGGTGCTGTACCTGAAAGGACACAACAAACAAAATACAAATCAAATTCAAAGTTAACCTACAAATCTGAAAGAAAATGAATAGAAAAAATTATAAAATATTAAAAAAAATACTGTAATTTTAAGAGTACGGCACACGAATTTCTCTCATTTTCTACCAAGTACTAAAGTTTTTATTGAAAGAAAAAATCCAACTCATTAGATCTCTTAGATCACAGTGATTTTAGAATCCAATTTAAAGAGAAGATTCAAAATGAACGGAAGTAAAGAAGAAGTGATTTCTGCAAGTCCAATGGGACAGACAAAAATCGTCCTCTTCTATCAAAACACAAATTAATGTCTCTAATCTCCTAAGTCTTCGTCAGCTGCTTCCCTTTGGGTTTCAAATAGAATTAATTTCTTCCCAATTTTTCTTGCTTTTTCCTTCAAAAAATTTGTTTTTCGTTTGGCGAGAGAGAAAGAAGGAAAGGAAGATTTTTAGCTACAATTTAATTAGAAATGTGACTGCAAAGAGGCAAAGGTGACTTCGTTCAATTAAATGTGTGGATTTCTGTTTTTTTTATGGTTTCATTTCAGTCTAATAAATAAACCCTGAGCAAGGCACAACAAACGCTTAAGGGTTTGCTTAATAATTTAATACTTACATAAAATATTTAATTAAATAGCATAACATTAAATACATAACATTCCCTTTTAGTGTTTTTGAAATTTATATATGTTGGTTACCAAAACCGTTCGTTTCATTTGTGTGTAACAGTCGTAACAATAAAATTTCATTTCTCATCTACATAATCTCAATTACTCTAAAGAGCAATCCATTAATTATCGGTTGTCCATTTCCATCTAATTCCCTGTATTTAATGTAGCCTGAAAGGTTCCTCCTGCAGTTTGATTTTCTGCCAGGTCCCCTGAATTCTTGGCAGCTGTTTAGGGAGAAAGAGGCCTGTTGAGGGCTGTGTCAAAGTTTAAAACAAAAAATAATAATTTTCGAAAGTCTGCCACTCCACTGAAAGGTTACCCTTTGTTGGTCCTGCTTTTCATAAAACAAAATTTATGTTTTTCAATTTAATTAAAAGAAAAATTCCGAGGTTTCCGGTTCCGATAGAAGAAAAAGTTTTTGTTTTACATTATCCTAGTAAATTCCGCTGTGTTTTATTGCTGTATTGCCTTAGAGAACAAAATGTTTTTGTCAACCATTACTCCCTGTATATTCTTAAAATCTTCATATGTCTACGGATGTAACTGATAAGTGACTAGTTTACGAGTGAATTTATTTACTCTGACCACTTCTAAATATTCTGCATTAATTATTTAGTTTTTTAATTTAATTTAATGTGTAGGAGTATTTTGAAGGCAGAAATCAAATCGAACATCAAGTTTTATTTAACTATACTGTTTCAGTGTAGTTCAGTGTAGTGCAGACAGCCCAACTAAAGTGTAACAGAATGTCCGTCACAAAATGACTACACTCGATTATTTTCGACTTTTGTTTTCTGTACTAAAGTCGAATAGTTCACATAATAGTTGATGGAATCCTTTCTAAAGTGATTTCGACGCGCGAAACTTCACATAAAAGACATGTTAATTTTCACCCTAAGTTGTGGGAATTTCACTTTACAACTAATACGCAATCGATTAAAAAATTTGCATAAAATTAATTCTTCAATTTTAAAATTTAAATGTACCTCTCGCCGTACACAAATAGACTTTTAAGCCCAAATAAGGTGAGGGTGAAAAAGGCCCCCTGGGGGAAGAAGCGTCTACCTGGGAATTCTGAAAGAACCGAAGGGATGAAAACATCCCACTCACGTAGACCACATTTAATGCTCCAAAAAATGAATCACAGGTTAAATTATTCCGACAACTAATTCCCACAAATCTAGTTTTATACATTTGAGATTAATTACGTCTTAGCGCCTTACATTTTCTACTTCTACTGCATCGTTCCGACTATTTTTCCTTTGTCAAAGTTTAAAGCACCTGAATATTGAAGGGGTCCATTTGGACTGAGGTGTTAGGTATCGTTTCGTTCCGGTAAGAACCTGAGACCTCAATTGAAGCTGTCTAGGTTTACTGCAGAAACAAAAACAAAACTGTTTAAAAAAACAGTTCTGAAAGGACGAAATTCTGGTGTCGAAGAAAATGGCGGTTTGTGGTTTTAAAAAATCGCTGAGATTTTTCAGTATTTCTAAATTTTTAATTACTTTCTTTCCATTCCAAGACAATTTATTATTCATGTTAAACCAGAGCAGACGAATAAATAAATTCTACTCTGAATGGCATTCAAAAAGGAATCCATTCAACAGAATAATAAACAATAAACATATAATTATATATCAAAATAAGATTTAATTTTAAAATAGACGATATTTCTGCCCTTCGACTTTGAGCTCATCACTGACTTTTTCTGTTATGTACCAATTCGGAACTTTATGTATTTGATCTTATTAATCTACTAGAATATTTACATGTTTTAATTGGCGCTAAACTTCACAACAAATGAAATTTTAAAATGTTATCGGATTCTTGAAATTTCACCTGAAAATTTTGTTCTGAC
The DNA here is from genome assembly GCA_037055365.1 of Polyplax serrata. Taxonomy (NCBI): domain Eukaryota; kingdom Metazoa; phylum Arthropoda; class Insecta; order Psocodea; family Polyplacidae; genus Polyplax; species Polyplax serrata. Next base: position 525,706 of record JAWJWE010000036.1, on the reverse strand, counting down.
GAGGCCCCCCGTGCAATCTCCAAGACATTCAACCTCCCAATTACCCACGTGGCCCAAAATAAATGGTTTTATCCGATAGAACAATAAGGGCCCTGAAGGGAGACGTTGAGGGCCTTCAACCCTTTTGACTTTATCTCGCCGTTTTCGATAATTTTGAGTTTGAATGTGCGGAAATTTTCGACATTTTGATCGTTTGCCAGTTGCCTCAACGTCCTTTGTATTAAAAAGTCCATTTCCTTTCCTTCGATATTCTCCTTCCGGTGTTTCCCGTATGGTTTGGTCTCAAGAGTCTACTTCCCTCTGAAGGAGATAGTTGAAGTGTGCCCGAGAACAACAACTCCCTGCAGTTTCTTTAATAAACAATTCAGTAGAAGTCAACGTGGGGAGCAAAAAAATAAATTTATACAAAAGTGCTTTCTCTGACTTTCTCTCCACCTCTCCGCCACTCGCTCTTTATCTACCTACACGTGAAAGATTATCTATCTGGCTTTACCATCAATTTCTTCTACTTCCGTAAACAAAATAAACGGAGCTTTGAAATAAACAAAAGACAATAAAACTTTAACGGAGTTTTACTTAAATTGTAGGGTTGTTTTTCAACTCTTCCGTCACCAACTATACAGTTTCTGTCAAACTTCCGAAATTTTTAAAAGAGACAAAACTAGTGGTACTTTAAGATTACCTTTAAGTGAATATTTTCATTAGTAAGGGTGGGTAGAGGTTCGGCAGGTATCCTTTGAAAACTTGTGGCTGCAAGAAGTACGACCCTACTGTGTACAGTACTGCATATTTTCGGCTACTGTCACATTTATGCATAGGCACGTACGGAGTGATGTTTCACTCGCTTTTACTTCACCAGATTTTTGTCCTTCTCCTCTCTGAAGTGTTATATATATTTTTTAATTTAAATTTCCTATTTTATTTTTATCCCGAAATTTTTTTTCGTAATCTATCATTTATCTCGTCACATATCTACCTTTGTGTTCGTGACTCTTCCACCCTTAATTTCTAATATATATTCCTTGTAGTATTGTCACGTCGTTCGCAATAAATCGAGCTCACTCCTTGAGGTTTTCACATTCTTCGTATTTCTTGAGGGTTGCGCTCTTGTATTTCCTCACTTAACCTTTTAATCTTTCCATTATTACCTTTGTGACGTTTTTCATTCGCGGTTTTTGTCTAATGATCCTTCTCCTGACTCTATCTATCTATTTTTTTCTTTTCACAGAATTTGAAAAAAAGTGTAGAATTGTAAGGATGAAGCCTTCTGAAATTTGTTATCCTCCCACAAAAGATTACTTTTCCGTTACAATTCCACCAATGTTGAGGACGTGTCTTGAGAACTGTACCTGATCCTTTCCGTACAAATTTTTTTTTCGTTAGACGTACAAAATAAGCTAGAATAACTTGGTAAGTGTCTCTCTACCGTTCTTAAATCCGTCAATGGATCCTCATGATCACCAACATTTTGACTGTTGAACTAGCTCCATTTTATTCACCAAAAATTCTAAATCTGATTTAGAATCTGATTTAACACATTTTTTAAATTTTCTGTATTTTGTATTTTCATTGAGGAAAAATTTTTATATGATTCTTTTTCTTTAATTTTTTGAGTCATATCTTCTGAACAAAATTAATTGAAGCTATGAGATTTTGTTTTTCTTTAGATTTTCGTTTCTTGAATCCAGTGGACTATTGGAATGAACGCAAAACTCTTGGTTGTTTTAGGTATTAATTAAAACTAAACATATTATTTTTTTTGGTAAAGCAGGCATCTTCGAAAAATGTGCCTTCTTTTTCTAGAATTTTCAAAAAGTTTGGGCAAGGAATTTCTCCTTCTAATATTTTTCCACTCCCAAAATCAGTAATTTTATATAAAGCATATAATATTTCTTCCATAAATTTTAAGTAAACTCGAAAATAGTTTTAAAAGTTAAATTCATCTAAAAAATCTAATGTTTAAAATAATTAACAAAACATAGGATTTGTTTCGGGGTGAAATGAATAAATGGCGTTTCAAAAAATTTGAAAATATTATTTTCCCTTTTATATTATATTATTTATTTACGAGATAACTAAACTTTTAAGAACTTTATTTCAAATTATTTTCAGCAGAATATTAGAAATTATGTACACTGTCAAAGTGTAGAATAAAGCTATAAAAAGTTTTAGCAAAAAAATACATGTGGTTGTGTACGCGTACGAGGTAAAAAGGTGAGAAACCTTGAGGCCATGGTCAAACAACCAAAGTAACTAGGAGGTACTGGCATGTGCCACGCAACTGAAGAAAGTTACATGTTGCTCGTAACTCGCATGATTTTTCAAATATTTAGAAATAAAAATTTACCATCTTCTCCCATATACTTTTTATAATATTTTACTTTACTATTGTAGGTATTCTATTCACGAGAAAACGTCACATTTTGCTCAGAACATTCTGCCTCCTTTCGGTTGCTCATTTCTCTTGGGATTTCTCTCACTTTACCTTTCCCTGACATTTCTAAATTTGGTATTTGTCTACGGTCACTCTTAAAAATTTAACTCAATGTTTATTTTTCTGAAAAATCCTACGAATTAAACATCTTCTACTCCTAGATTTGTAATCAACTCATATTTTCTTACACCTTAGTGACGATTATCAATTACCAAAATCTCCACATGTAAAAATACTGTTTATTATTCTCTTTCGTTTTAATTGTATAAATTGTAGTTCATAGACTTAGCTGTAGGATTACATCTATTCTTACGTCGGGGTTTTCTCGCCTGAGGAGATTTTCACTCATTGAGCTAGCAAAATTTTCTTCTTTTCTATTTCTCTCATTTCTGTATTGACTCAGTCGCGTTGTTCTTATTTTCTGTTTTCCCTACGGAGACAAACCTCTTTCCTCTCTCTCTCTCTCTCTACCTCTTACCTCTTTCACTAGTTTTTTGAATTATTGTTGAGTTTATTCTTGTAGTTCGACCACCTTTGATAGTTTGACGGTCTCTTTCTCTTCAAGTGCTCATTCGGGAATACATTTTCGTAAAGAATTTCCAAAACTTACTGCACCGAAGTTTTCTTTTGTTCGTCTGAGTTCTTGTCTTTTTGAATTGATTTGTGAAATTACTTGTCTCACTCTCAACATCTAATCAATAGTTCATATAGTTTTTTGATATTGCTCTTAAGAATGGGTCTATTCTGTTTATTCTGTTTTGCATTCTTTCCAGTGTCCTGCCACCACCCAGTGGGTCTTTACTTTATTTTCTAATTGTCTCTTTTTATTTCCAATTTTGTTTTGTTACTGTACGTCTCACATTTAGGTTTTTACCTTATATAAAATTTTTTTATTTATTTCTCACCAGTTTAGTCTTCTTACTGCTTGTTACCCACTGCTCGTTTTATGTGTTGGTTTAATTTCTTTTAGTTACCTAATTACCCCATTTTGAATTCCTGAATCTCAAAACCACGCAGAACACATTAAAAAGTTATTTTGCCTATTTGCACTTTTTCAATTTACTTTTTCCTACTTATGTCTTTTCTGTGTAATGCAAATTATTGTCTTTTTATTTAAACTAAATTAAAAATTTGTTTTGTTGTCCTGTTGCTTTGTCATCGACGAACAACAAATGCTTCTCTCTTAATTCAGTGCATAATTTTAGTGTTGCTTTTCTTATTTCTTTTCTCAGAAAAAAATGTTAGAAACTTTAAGATTGCATAAATAATTCTTCACGGTCATATTAGATGACGTCAATTAGATGACGACCAAGAGCTTTTCACTTCAAGAGGAAGTAGCGCCTGCGAGGAAGACTTGTAGTTTCTGCTCATTCTAAAATGATGGGCCTGCCTTTTACCTTCCAGGTGCATTGATTACACGTGGAAGGAGAATGAAGGGCAGCAAAGCCGTTTCTTCATAGAGAAATTCATTTATCTGGGAAATAAATTTTGAAAAGCGAGAAAACTTTTTACGGTTTATCCAAACCGACAGCTTTATCTTACTTAGTTACCATCTCGTTTCGAGTACTCACACTACCTTAAAGCCCTCGAGATCGTTTTATTACAGATTAATGGTTATTAATTGGTTTATTAAAAATCTGAGGGAGAGGTGAAATACGTTTCTTAAGTGCTTGAACCTGGTGCTCATTTGAGACATGATCTTAATGAAACATAAGGAAAGTGAACTTATCAAGGAGTACACATTTTAAGTTTGTTGTAATGTTTAGTATTTCACAGTTTTAGAGTATTTTACTCTAAATTTCGTTAAAGTGTTACACATCTAAAAATGTATGAAATATATTAGAAGAAGTTCTTTGTAAAGTTCACTGCTGTGGTTAGAAGTGTCGACGTTTTAGCTAGTTTTGGTTCACACGAAAACAAATCAATCTATAAAAAACTAATTCACGGATAAAAAAAACTAACAGGATTGCAGCCATTAACGCAAATTAAATCTCTCTTCTTTTAATTAAATATTTTGACGTGACATCCCAAACTCGGGGGAGTATGCAAAACAAGCCAGCAATTACATAAATGACAGTTAATCAATGAGAGAGAGAGCCAGAGAGAGAGAGGGAGAGGTGATTGATCACCTTTGGGAATTTTTATCGAGAATTGACGATTGTAGTTGGTTGACAATCCGGTCATCCACCGGTACTATCACCATCATCATCATCATCATCATCATCATGCTAATCATCATTCATCCAAATGCCTGTTTCATTAAAGCAAAAAATTCCCTTTTGCTGTTGTTTTCTAAAATTTCACAATATGGTAGAATTACCAAGAGACAATACGACGAAAGGTTCGAGTGAGGCATGTACTTTTTCCAAAACGATGCTGTTGCAAGACAAAGTGGAACTTTATTGTGAGGAATATCAATATGAAATATGATTTAGTCAGTAGTTTTAATAACCTGAGATTGATCAAGATTTCATGAGAATATTTGGATATTTGAATCATAATAATAAACGTCGGTTAAATTTCATTGTGTTTACAATGACGAAGAAAACGTTCAGTCAAAGAGGTCAGGTGATGAGGTAAAATTTAAAAAAAATTAATTTGAAAGTAATTTTAAATTCAGAGGTGTGCAAGTAACACGACTCCCACATACTTCGTTGTGAAACAATAATATTTTTCACATATATCAATTTTTTAGGGTCCCCTTAAGGATATTTAACTGTGTGATCATGGCGGACGCTAGACAGGGCCATTAAAGAGCCACTTTGAGACCCTAAAAATTCCCTTGTGGATGACTTGAGTGGAGGCGTTTTACCTTAAGGCTAATATAGCTTAAAACATTTGACATTATCTTCTGCTTCCATTAGCCCGTTATGATTGTACTTCATTTGGGAGACATTAAATTAATGACAGAAGCAATGGAAACCATTCTACCACATCAGAACTACCAACCCAAGAAACATTAAAGTGATTATGCTTTTAATTGATCAAAGTTATCATCAGATCATGCTGACCATGGTTACATGTAAATATTTCTGATTTAAATAATTCTGTGGATTTAATCCAAAGTTAGAGCATAATAAAAATACTAAAATTCCACATAATGAAAATGTGCAATGATGTCTCCTGTGGTTTTTAAATGTTTGAAAATTTCGGTTGGGCTAAAGAAACTGAATACCTGATTAGTAGTATAATTATTGAAACAGTAAAGTAACAGACCACAAAGAATATAAAAGATACTGAGAATTCTTTAGTTTTCAGAGGTCACTGAATTTCTTGCCTTCCTCTCTTTTGGGTTTTTGATAATAAAAAGTATACCAAATACTTTGACGCAAGCACGAAAACAGTCGTCAGGGATTAAATTCAATTCTGTGAAGAGGACCACTTAGGAAACCACGTAGACCACAAATATCAAGTGTTTTCTTAATTTCTTGCTTCATCTGCAGATTTCGAAATGGCTTCGATTCCCAGTTGAAAAATACATAAAATCTAATTTCACTTTGTGACGAAAACATGGCGTCTAACGAAATAATTTCAGGTCTTTTGCCATTGATAGAATTCGATTTAATTCATTTAAAAGGAATGAAAATCCGAACTTTCCATTGATTGAATTGAGATTTTCCTTTTGCCACCTCTAATTAATGGCTTTCTGCTGCTTCCAACCTTTCCCAGGCCTGTCGGATTCCCAGGAGGATTTGCCAAGGCGGAAAAGTAACAGAATGGAATGTCCAATGTTGACTCTGGTTACGTAGAAAAACGACAATAAATTGTTTGAATTCGATTCAAACCTGAACCTGGATTTCGTTTGAAATTTTAAGGTATTCCATTCAGCCAAAACAGTTTTACTACGAAATGAAATTTTCTTTTATGTGTCAAAAAATTTACCGAAACCAAGTGAACCTGAAAAATCTCACAGGGGTGCACAAATTTGGGAGATCAGAACGAGAAATACCTGATTCAACTTGTTTGGGTACGAATCGTGATGTTTCGAATAGGTACGCCTATGCCTGAACTTAAGTAATTATTATTTTTAACTCAAATGCGGTAGAACTTTGTCTGTTTTAAAATTTAAAAGTCGAGGTTCTCACAGTGACAAAGGCTCGAAATCAACAAAACATTTTTTACATCAGTTAGAAGGGAAATTATCACATAAATAAAATATGTGTGATCTTTCAGAACTCATGAATATATCGATGACAATATTACTACATGAGATTGTAGGAAACTGAGATGAGGAACTTTTAAAGAAATGTACGAAAAGGTGTTAGAGTACTGCACAGCCGTAGACACAAGTACGCTACTTTCACCGTCAGAAGTAAAGTTTTACTTTTGAAGATTTTTTATTCAAAACTGCAATTGCTGATAAACTGAGGTTGATGAAAGGTTAGCAAAGGTTTTATTAAAGCATATTTCATCATGTAGGTCAAGAGAGAATTATGTCTCTGATGTATAATTCGCTTTGTTGGCAGAATATTTAGTAATTGTTTTGGTAAAACAGAAAGGCAAAATTAATGAGAAACCGAGGGTTGAATCTCTGATTAGGCAAATTAAGCATATTCATTTTTTCCTTTGTCACAAGCAGAAAATGCCCGAACTTTGGGAGAAATAATAAAACGAGAAGGAAAAATAAAACTATTCGTAAAGCAAATGTCTTTGCTCTTTCAAAAAGTCTATTCAATGGTTCACCTTGTCCAGGGTGTGCACGCGCTTACACGATATCCATTACATCAAAATGAACTGATCGTTTTACATAACTTACGTAACTTACGTTATTTTTTTTATTAATCTGCGAATTTTATTATCTGTTTTTTATTTCACTTCTGGCGACTCTTTTCCACTGTTGTTGCACATCTTAGTTTCATTTTGTTGTGTTGCAGGTTTTTGTCCGTACCTCTGCCTTTAGTTCCTCTCTGTCGAAAGTTGTATTTTTACCCATTTGAAACTGTAAACGTATCATAAATTTTTTTATAAAGCGTTTCAAATATTCTTTCGTATTCAGATAGATGTTTTTCCAAAAACTGATTTCAAACATTAAGAAATTAAATTATTTTCAACGGTAAAAATTGCTTTGGTTCCTAAAACTAGTCAAACCTGAAGAGAATCAACAATTATACTTTCTTATTGTTTTTGAGCCTTTTCTTTGATTTTTATAAATGTTCTAAGTTACAATCAAAAAAATTCAAGCAATAAAAGTTTCTATGAATATTTATGAATTGTCTGAAATCGGTTCTGTCCGTAACATCCGGAGCCAAATCGGAGAGAAAAATATTTATTTCCAAAATTTCATTCAATCACAGAACTCCTCACAAGATTAATGACATCAACATTATTTTCAGGCATTTTACATCACCAGGGGAAAAACTGATTTTTCTTTCCCAAGTTACAAATGCACCCTGACTTTCATCCCCGAAGGATATCAAAAAATCGTTTTTACTTTTCCATTTTCTCCTCCAACATTGATTAGAAATCAAATCCGGTGTGATGAGAAGAGTGGAAGCCGCCGACAGGACGACCAATAAATGCAGCAAAGGGAAAACGATTGACTTGAAAATGTATGAAGGATATAGAAAGGGCCCTGAAAGATAGACGGGGAGCAAGAGAATGATGATGGCATGTAAAAATATGCAAACTAGTAGAAATGGAATTCAAAACTCTAATAAAAGAAGACAGTGTGGTCTTAGGGATGGTAGGCCTGAGGGTTGCCATAGGGTGGTTGACTTACCCTTAGTACGGAAGTGAGGAGTCGGAGGGCCTTGATGACGGTGCCTTTTCCAACTGGAAAACTTTAAATTGATGTAAATTATAAGTGAAATCGTTTGAACGAGAAATAAATTACGTTTTTGTGGAATACTCGCGCTCCTTTTCAAAAAGGAAAGAAATTTCATAACTTTCATAACAATTACGCTTTGACGGCGAAAAGAGACTGTTCCTAGAAAGAAACCTCCCTCGTTGTCTATTTTTTTAATGCGGACCTTATTGGTTTTGAAGCTTCTTTCGCAGTGTCTCACGAAGAAAGAAAAGTTCCTGAGCAAACCTGAGCAATTTAATTGGAAATTTACCCGGCTTCCTTCTCTCTCGACCAAAAATAATAAAATAATTCACAAGAGAGAAACATTACTTCCTTACAAGTACATATATTTATATTTATAAATGTTTGTACGTGCATTAAATCATTATTCTTCATGATAAATTTCTTATACTGTAATATATGACATCTCGTGGGATTGGGAGGCGAAGAAAAACATCCCACTTAGAATTTATAGTTAAGACTTGAAATCTGACGACCAAAAATCTAAATTATAATTCATATTAAAACTTATAGCGTAGATGTGAAAATAATGAAACTTCATAAAAAAGTAAAAACAAGTTTTGGTACTTAGAGGCATACAGAAAAGGAATTAACTAACAGTAAATATAATTAAAACTGTAATGCGTGGAATGCATTTTTGTGTAACGTTTAAATTCTTAACGGAAAACTTACAAACTAAAAACTATATTTAAAAATAATTTCCCGGTTTTATTTTCTACAGTTATGGTTCTTGAAAGAGTCTCGTTTCCTGGAATTATGACGCCTTTTAATATTTTTTACCGACCATTTTATTACACTTGAAATGGTGGATAGAAGCTTTCAGTAGTTTAAAGTAAGTCCGGCCAGAAATAATATTAAAATAAGATTTATTACTTCAATTACGAGGGTATGAAGTGAAGGTAAAGTCAAAGAAAGACCACACGAGAATTTAAACCATTGATTTAATTGATTTTAAGATGTGACCTGAGGGGTTGGAGCCATTTGAATCGCTTTCCGTAAGTCATAAAAACCGTAAGCCACTCCTTCTAAGGCTTACAAACGAAGAAGACAAAACGTTAGACAAGGGAGGAACGTCCAATGTATAAAAAGTGGCACCGTCAGACAACGGCAGGATGGTCAAATAAACGAGTTAATACTAGAAATTGGTCGTTGTAATTGCCGCCCATCGTCACGTCTTGTAGAAAAGGTGCAGAAGAGGAAGAGGAATTGTAAAACTGAAGTAAAGCAAACAATGAGAACATACATAAAGAAGGGTAGGGAGTGGGTTAACCGTTAAATAAAAATCTGTTTTCCACCCTTCCACCCAAAAAGGGAAGTAAATCAAGTCCGGATTAATTTCCCACACCCCGACTTTACGAACATGGTCAGAATTTTCTACAGTGAAATTAAACCTTAGAAAGAAAAACAACCAAGTGTTAGAGGACTCCCCGAAGAACAGACCAATAAAGAAATGTTAAATGTTCTAATAATAGACAAATTACAACGTACGACGCTTCTTTGGAAACTGGGGCTATTGCCACTAGGAAATTTAGGTGAGACAATTTACTTCTTACTGATTTCTGTAGCTCTGTTTTACATGAATATTTTTGTTACACGGTTGTATTTCTATTATTTATTTTGTATAGAATTTTAAACAGGTTCGTTATATTTTTCTGAATTTGACCTAAAAGAATTAGTTAAGTTCTTAAGTTCACGAGTTTTTCTACGAAGGGAACAATTTTTTTTCAGAGCATTAATTTTAGCGGGATCCTCTCTTAGGTTTTTCCTATTACCTGCTGGGTAGACACAATGTACACTTTTTTTATATGATATTTTTGTCGGTGGCATTACAAAGCACAAAATACTTGCTTTTTAAAACTTTTTAAGTTGAAATAGACTGTGTAAGTCGGGAACGAATTTAATTTTTTACAAAAGTTTTGGAATTTTAATGAAAGTTTAGTCTAGGATTATACCCCTACGATAGTCCGTTACAATTAAAAATTTAAATTAATAATGTTGTATTTTATTTAAATAATTTTTGTAATTTTCGGACAATTTAATTTTTATCTCGTTTAACATGAAAAAGTTTGCCTTTCCATTGAAGTCAAAGGTTGGACTTCTGCTCCATAAAACGTTAATTAAAATGTAAATTTATGTTTAGTAGTTTATTTATTAATCTCTAAAGAATTTTTTGTTCTTTGTTTTTTCTTAAACATGAAAAACTATCTGTAACAACAGCAATTTAACTTGTCACTTGTCGGGAACAATGTAAAGCCAACATTGAAACTCCTCTAAGGTGGCTTGTCGCCCTTGTGATAATTAGCTTGTGATAATTTATTAAATACTATTAATTTGGGTTTAGGAATGGTAAAATACAAAAAATAGTATGCTGCTCGAAGGGTATTTTAAAGTAGATAAAAATTCATGTATATAAATTTAGGAATTGAAGTCTCTCTTTCTCTGTGTCTGCCACAACACGACATTTATTCCTTTCTAATATTAGTGTGACATGGAAATTATTTCAGGTATTTTACATGTCACAGCGTTTACTGTTTACCCGGGTGTTCCTCTTATAAAATAACAATTAGTAGTAAATCAATTGAGTAATCGGGTTCAGAACAGTAACGTTTAGGAGAGTAGCTTCAATTGAACAAAACTGCAAAACAAAAATTCACATGTTGAACCAACAGAAACCTGATAACCTAATCAAATTTATTGTATTTGCAAAAATCAATGTAATTGATTAATTTTATTACTATTGTGGATGTTTACTATATCCATATACGTATGGATCCGTACATAATTAATTATACATAATACAGAGGTTACTGTATTATTTGGCCATAACATCACAGAAGTTTAGACTTTTAGATCTAAAAGCCTATCGTATCATCTAGTATGTCTGAACGTATGTATTTAACAAATGTCAGAACATGTTACTATATTTTGGAAGTATTTTCATTATATCCATAAAATTATTTGACACTTTGAAAAGCTCAATAAGAATTCATACGAATTTTGTATTTCTCCAAGAGGTTTTTAAATCGAATGTTTCCACACCAATAACGCCCCTGAAAACCAATAAAACAAATAAGCGATTATCACTTCTTTTATTGTTGGGGGCATTAGGGGAAGACACCCGAAAATTTCAAACCGAGCTTTACGAACTTGTTATCTTCCTCTAACCAAACTTAAATAAACTGCGTCTTTTATTTTCTTTAAAGCTTTTCTCCTTCTTGAGAAGGCAACAGAGGCCTTCTACCTGCCTCCTACCAATGAAAAAAAAAAAAGATTTCCAAACTCGAGAAGCTTTTAACGGTTTTCCTAACAATAATGTTGGGAAAATTGCATTTTCAAAATCTCCGTCAAAATAAGATGTAGAGAAGAGACCATGAAACTTTAAATTCTTTAAGTTGGGTTCAGGCATGCGGGCCGTTCAATTCGTTTTGCATTTAAATTCTGTACCTTTTTACTTCACTGCTTCTACTTCTTTTTCTGATTCCTCCATTTCTGCGAATTCGATTTATCCCATTGAGAGACGTGGGTTTTTGGATATTTTCAAGGAAAGCCGCCCTCGGTTTTGGCAATTTAGTTAGGAGGCAGAAGGATGTACCAGAAAAAAAGTAAGGGCGGGCATTTGAATTTGGCTTTTTCCATGGGTCCCGTGGGCCAACAGCAAAAACGTTTCCCCTCATATCATTGTCTCCTATATTAAATATTAAATTCCTCCGAATTGAACGGAGCTTTCATCAAAAGATATTCTAAATTCCTCGAATGAATTTGCAAAACTTTTCACGTTTGTTCACCGAAAGCTCTCACTTTCTTCCTCAAATTCCAACACCTGAAATAATTTCTTTCCATTTGTGTGATGTTTCATTGCGTAGCCGCAGCAATCCTCTCAAATACACGTCACGAACGTAAGAACTGTTTTAGAGTTTCTCTACAACAGATATTTGATGCCCAAAAGTAAAGATAGAGATGATTATGCCTCCTTAATGTTGGTATTTGGCTAACAAAGACAGTGAAAATGGCGTGCTTTTGATTGTAGCATTTTCCTATTTCAGCCGACTGTACATTCTCGTTTTTCATCGTACGAACCGGAAGTTGATCGTACGGTTTGCCGGCTTTGTTTGGATTTTCACACAACTTCCGGGCTATTTCCGCTTCCTCTCGTACTCGCCTTTTTTAAATTTCGTGTCGGAAGCGTTTGTCGTCCTCTTCCGTCGAGACAGACAGTTTGATTTATCCGTGGCATCAGGGCCGAATCATTCAAATGAAACTAATTTGTGTCGATGCTACTGAAACGAGTCAAAAAGAAATTTTCCACTTTTCTGATTTCTATTTTACGTTAGATTTCTCTCCTTCCTTCCAGGCAGCCCCCGGCCAAACCGCCCAGCACATCCAAGGAGATTTCTTCTGCGTGCGCTGTCGTGTCACTTGCACTTTATCGCATGGTTTTCTTCTGGCACCACTTTCTTCCACCAACATCCGTCGCTTGCGCCTTCTTCTTTTTTCTTTTCTTTTTGCCTGCCCATTTTACGTCTTGAACAAAAGTGATTTATGTCGGAAATATGCCCTTCTGCCAGAATAATAAGGTGGTTGTATCGGACTTTACTTGACCCCTCGAAATTATTCTTTTTATTTACTTTTCCATCGTAAATTCCTTTGTCAGATGTTTATGCTTTATCTATTGTGTATTTCCCAGTCGTGCTCATTCGGTTTTACCGGTTTTGTTTCTGTCCGCTTCAGTTCATCATTCTCATTCTTTTTAATTTACTTTCATCTTACTTTGGTTGATGGAACCACACCTACCAAGCAAAATCCTTGCTACTTGGTGTTGCTTGATACTTGAAAAATAACGATTTGAAAGATGATTGACGAATCTCAAATCTTGGTGTAATGGAATATTTTATTATTTCGAATTTATCCTGAGGACTGTCTTTAGGACTGCTAGGTCGTGCAGTTTTATTTAATTCTTGTTTGATTTGAGTTTTTTTTATTCTTTCTATATGTGGGTGGTGTTTTATAAATATAAAAACCTAGCAATCAGAATTTCAGTTAACATTACTTACCTTCTGGTGCCGGCGACTTCTACGACTTTACACCGGCTTTTACTCCACCAAAAAGGAGTCAAAGTCCAGTAGGAGGAAGACGCGTTTCTTGCCCAACCTTCTTCCGGAAAAAGCAAAACCTTAAAAAAAAGAAAAAGAAACAATTAATTAACTCAAAGATATTCATTTGCTTAAATTGCCCTCGGTGGCAGCAAACGAAACGAATAATTTTATCTATCAAAATAAAAATAATAATATAATTTGTAGTACAGAAATGATGGGCTGTTGGCTGTCAATTTGACGTAAACCAAATACAATGAAAAATGAAACATTCAAATGATTTTCCTGTCGACAAAACGTGACATTTGACCGCTGTCCAAAGACTCAAAATTTAACATCCTTGGCATTTTCAATTTACATTTACTGACAATGAAAAATCATGTGGTTGTAGTTAGTTGCTGCTGGACTGAAAACTTTCTCAAAAGCCAACAGAATTCTCGTCCCAACAGAAAAAATTTCACTTCAGCTGAAGGAAATTGAAGTTTTTTTTTTATTTTATCATTTGTGTCATTCTGTTATATGTAAATAATTATGGAGTTACACCTACATAAACAGACAACTTGAATTTTGCCAAGGTCTCCGATGAATTTGGCGTTCTACTGGGAAAACGAGTGCGTTTTTTACTGCTCTTTAATAAAAAATAACATGAATTATTGTCAATTTTCTTTCACTTTCCACTTCGTTGAGTTTTTATTTTCTTTTGAATATTTTTATTACGTTTTTATGTTGTACAAAGGAAGAAAAAGAAACGACGTGGTAGCAACTTGGGAAGTGAAATTTAACTTTCTACCGTCACCTTCGCTAAGTGTTTTCTATATTAAATTATTAATTTTGCTTTTGCCTCTTTCCCACCTTTTCGTAGTAATAAAAAATGTAAATTACAATTCAATTTTGTAATTTTCAAGGAACGACTACTCTAGACAATGAAGTCTGCCCATTAAATATTTTTGTGTCTTTCGTCAGTCAAATAAATAAACGTAATATTGAACATTACACAATTTATATTTTAGTTGAAAAGGCTAAAAATTACAGGAGCGTTATTTGTAGAAAGTTTTTAGGTAGTATTTAGGTAGCATGTAATATACACAGGATAAATAATATAATAATATCAATACACAAAATTTTATTCAATGAATAAGAAGTTTTTTTATCTGACTACAAGAAATTCATCGGATTAACAAAAAAAAATTAACTTGATACATGTTCATTACATTTTCTTTCATGTCGATTCTTTCTTGAGTAAATAGTTTTTCATTCCTTCTCTCATATGTAGATGTTATCGCGGACTGTTTTTTCATATTCATTTTACCATGTATATATATATAATGTCTCACTGTGTTAATATTCATATTCCTTAAACCTATTCTTTTCTATTCGTTCTGCTTTATTAGAATTTATTCTATCAATGTTTTAGTCATTTTTCAGGTTAATTTCTTTGGGTATCTAATTTTTTTACTTCACATCCGATTGAATCGACCCTCACCCATTTCTTTGTACTTCTTGTAATTTTCGTCTTCTCAGTCCGCAAACAAATATTATTTAGTTTTTATTTTCTTCAATTGTTTTGATGGTTAAAATATCCTTCGGCGCCATTCAAATACATATTACGTTAATTAAATATTTTTTAAATTAATTATTCTTTGGTGAAATTTTTCTCGTGAAATTTATGAAAAGACAACAAAAAACTGGTGAGATGAATGTGTCTCTTTAACAGTTTTTAATCATCAGCAATATATAATTAAAACAAGAAAACGAAACATAAAACACAATAGGGAAACAATTGATTAGATTATGTGGTCTACCATTATAGAAAAAAATCAAAGAAGTACACAGACTGACATCCAAGGGATGTATTGTTTGTTATTTTATTTTTTTAAAACCAAGCTAATTTGTATACCACTGTTCTCTAAGACAACGATTAAATCCGAAGCAGTAAAATATATTAATGAAAATGGAAACTCTGAATTCCAACAATTCATTTGAAGTTGAATTTGTAAGGTAAATTACAAGTGTACATGACATTTACAGTCACCTTGAACTTGTTTGCATGCTGTTATAAAAATTAATAATGAGATACATATTGAAGGACTAAGTGGAATTATGAAGATTATTTTTACTCTTGGATTATTTAAAACTTATAACGTTGATTCAATAACAGGCCGCGAACTAGTTGGTAGGCAACATGTGTCCTGAAAAATGTTTAACATTCGAAAATATGTAAAGCAATTTCGGCAAGAAAATATGACTTCTTAAAAAAAGCACAGCAATTAAATGTCTGATGAATGAAAATCAAAGTTAGAATGAACGACTGCATGACAAAATCAAAGTAATAAAATTTTGTAGTGGAAGAGTCCACGAGAGGCTTAAATAGTTCTCGCAAGACTTCACCTAAAAGTAGGAAAATAAATTACAAGAGGAATTAAAGTATCAATGAAGTAATAAATGAAGGAAAGGAAGTTTTTCAAATTGAGGGATGCAAAAGGATTTTGTGGGGCGACAGAAAGAAGACAGTCAGGTACGTGACTTGTGGAAAAAGGAAAATTAGAAAGTCTTTCTCTTGTGAATATTTGAACGAGTTGGCCGTGAAGACCAGAGCGATCAGATCAGATCAGATCAGATCAGACTAATGCGAAAAGTCAAGTTCCTCAATCAATCCTTTGCTTTTTGTTGTTGCTTTTGTTTTCAACGATGTTTAACTATGGATTTCTTCAGATATTTTACTTTATTCTTCTGTTCTCTAGTTTTAAAATTTACTAGTTTTGTTTGTTGTTGAACAAGTTGAACGCAACACAAAATATATAATTGCTTCCTTAATAAAATGATACATATGTGAAGTGTAGTGAAGATATCCTGACTAATACTACTACCAAAGGAAACAGTTTTCACCATGTAATGTGATAGCGGCGAACAACAACCCTGAAGCGAGTGACGACAATCAAACAAGTTAGAAAAGCATTGGGGGATGGTGGAAAAGAAAATGAAATCAATATGAAGGACTGAAAAAAAAGGTTCAAACTTTAAAGGCTGAAATTCAACAGCCCCCCAGGCACGTACGATAAGAAACTTCTTTTCCTCAGCTTTTATTCTTCACATCTGATTTAGCCCACACCTTCGTCAATATGCCCGACAATATACAAATTTTACATTGCGAGAGAAAAATCTCAAACGTCCAATTTTTTTATTATCCAAATTTTATTCAAAACTCAAGTCGCTGAATTCACAGAGTTGACTTTTTTCTTCACTCGATTGAAATAACCGGCCTTTCCCGCATGCGATTTGAATTTAAATTTTGCTGTTGGAAATCAAATTTGTAACAAAAAATAAATTGCAAATGGAAGCGAGTTGAAATAAATCAAAGATGATTGTTACAAATTGTAAGACAATTAAAGTTATGAAAACCAGATGCGGTGATGAAAGTGGTCTGTTTAATTTCTTTTCTCCGGAAGAAAGGAAGGGAATGAAATGTTAATGTTCAACAGACACATAGAAAAAGTACCCCTGATTTACAACACCAAACATTTATTTTTTAGGATTTAAATTTATTTGACTTTCATGTTTACTCCGGAACA
Organism: Polyplax serrata; assembly: GCA_037055365.1. Classification (NCBI taxonomy): domain Eukaryota; kingdom Metazoa; phylum Arthropoda; class Insecta; order Psocodea; family Polyplacidae; genus Polyplax; species Polyplax serrata. The sequence goes on along the minus strand of JAWJWE010000036.1, from coordinate 508,807 downwards.
AGAACCATTCTTTTTCGTGAAAGAATTGTTTCTTGCTGGTGAGAGTCTTCAGGTAGAGGAAGAAGTTTAGGTTTAAAATTTCTTCCAAAGATATCAGCCGAACAAAAATTAGACCTGTTAACAAGTTATCTAGAAGAAGAAATCATTCTCCTTCTCTCGAGGGAATACATTTAGAATAATTTTTGTAGTACGCAATTTGGTAAACTTTCCTGTCTCATGGGATTAGATTTTCTCACCAAGGATGTATAAATTTTATAAAATTTTTATAAAACTAACTGACAAAATTCTTTTGAAATTTTTTAGACTTTGGAAAGAAGTTTTAGGTAACAAAAATATTAAATGATTTAACTGGCAATCTCTGTACCTGCCTTTTAATCTTTTAAATTGGAATTGATTGTTTTGTATGTTTGTATTTGTACACAGGAGAGAACCCTGCAGTGTAGAAATATTTAGAATTATATCAATTTCATATGTATTTTAATAAATTGAACCAGAGCGCCTAGTTAGAGCTTCAGTGAGATGTTTGAATTGAACATTTTAAACCTCAAGTATGGTAGAAGATGAGAACTAAACGGGGGCAGTTGAAAATGTCAGACCTCGATGAAAGGACCCGTGCGACTTCTGAGAACATGGTTCAGTAATGAAAATTGTCATCAACAGGGTAAAACGATAATCTTCGTATATAATTTAAAGTTTAAATTCTTCTTTCCGTTTAAATGGCTCGTTTAAGCGCTCAAATTTACTGCTGCCACGACGCTGGCGACGGCTCCTCATTTAAACCCACTTCATTTCAAATTTAATAAAAGTTCATTAGATGTCGTCTGTCGTTTTACGGCACGAAATGTCTCTCATTTCATGGGCGTCATAACCTTTCCTTTATAACGATGTCCTGGGTGCCGTAGCCGGTTGCTCCTTTTTCCGCAGCAAGACGACCAGTCCTCTATGGAAATAAAAATGTCGCAGGACGTAAACAAATTGAACCAAATAAATATTTTTGAGAGACATACACGTTTTTTATAAGTTACTTTTGCATATGTTATTGAGTCAAAAAGACGAGAGAATATGGCAGATGATAATCCTGAGGTGACGGAGAAGGAAGAGGCTGGAGAACACGAGCAAGACCAAGACGCAGCAGAGGGATATGAAAGTACCGAAGGAGAAGGCAGACATCTTGAAGTTTTTCCAGAATCCGAGAAGTCATTGGAGATTGACTTCTGCAAAGAGGAAGAGGTCAGCGAGGAAGAATTCGGTGAGGACGAGTGGTTGTGTCAGGAAATATACGGCGAGGGTGAGGGCTACCCTGAAGTACCGTATCCAGAGGTGTTTGGCGAGGAGGAAGAATCTGGAATTTCTTTAGAAGAAAAACGATCCCTCGACAGCGAGTATTTGAAAAGAGTTTTAGGTACGCCTCTGACTTATGCCTTATTAGATATAGCAACGAGGCGTCCCACCGATCCTATCCAGTACCTGGGTCACTACCTGCTCAGATGGAGATGGTGCGGTGAAAACAAAGAGAAATATGAAAATTGCATGAAAGAACTGAATGAGGAACGTAACGCTTACTTAGAGAAAATGAAAGAGAAGCAGAGGCAGGCAATGCTGCTGCAGGAGCAACTGAAAGAAGAATTGAGAAGAGCAGAAAAGGTTGAGTCGAGCCTTGAAATTACCGGCGAAATTGGTGAACTCGAACAAATAATAGATTAGACAAAATATGTTAAAATAATGAAATATATTCTCTTGTAAATGTGAACCTGCGTTTCCGATCCAACATGAAACCAAACTTTCCACCTGCCTTCAAACAGACGGATCCTCTACATTTCAAGGTATGCAACTGAAAGGAATGCTACGTGAAACCAATACACGTCCTACATAATTGTTTTTTAGAACCTCCGTTCGGAGTAAACACGGCAATTGTACTCGTTTCAATATCGTTCGATCCATCCGTTGTAGATTGATTTATCTGATTATCTGAATTTTATTTCATCCCCCTTGTACACTGCGTAAGTAATTCACCTTTCAATTTTTCTTCCATTTAGTTTGATGTAGTGATACTCCCACATGTGTCCCTGTAATAATTCATGAGTGGAGGTATGCGTACGTGTCAACCAGCATCGCAACCCTTCCAAATCTGGGTATTTCTAGCCTAAGGTAAGATTCGAGGGTTGAAAGTTTCATCATTTAAATAAATCACCACCTTTTGTGTAGGGACATGACTTGGGGGGGTTGAGAGACTGTGTTGTATGGAAGAAAAATTTCAGCAATTCATCTTCATAATTCTTGACCTTCTTACTCTCTTTTTTCCTTTGTTACTTCATTCGTTCTTTTTTTCCAAAGAAGTGACTGATGAACTTTTGACTTGTTCAATACTGAAACGTAGCCAAGAAAACAATGAAAAAAACAGTGATCTGTGTGACACCTCGGTGGGAACTAATGAAAGCTATTTCTTGTGATATTCTTAACAAGTACTACCGCTACGTTAGGCAGTAATAAATATCATATTTATTACCCTTGTCCAATATCAAAAAACTCATTAGGTTAAATTTTCTGAAAATGGAAAACTTCTGAAAATTTATACAGCAGAAGGGTACACCACTGACGATGTTTTCGTAACAAGTTGCCAATCTGATTGATCACTGTTTAAACTATTCTGAAGGGTTTTTAATGACACAAACTTACAACATCACACATGCTATTCGGTTGTGATGTTCAGTTGAATTTTATGTATATATAAAAGTACTTTATTAATGTTGCAAAATTGGACAACTGAAATTCAGGAAGGAATGTAAAACGACAAGAAGTTGGGGGAGCAGCAACTGCAACATCTGTAACATACAGATCTCTGAGGAATAAAAAAATAAACATTTCAATTTTGCAATTCCCAACGTACGAACCTGGAGAAAATTGAATTCGCGTTAAGCGTCTTTATTTATACATAAAGTAAAAAGTTTTCCGGTTGGAGTTTACGTTGGGACATTTGCCATGTGAGTCGTCTGAGAATGTGAAAACGTCTTTTACTGAAAACAACAGCAGAGCTTCGATCCCCGGCAACTTCACATTTTGATCCGAAAGTAAATTAAATTTTAAGAAGGATTATCGCCCGAAGGAAGAGAAAGAGTTTGGGACTTTGGACGAGTGCGACTTGAATGGCAATCGCCTGGGTAGGTAGACGACCTTAGTCAACGAGACAATGTCTTTAATTTTCTTGCCAAGGAAAAAATAAACAGCAGAAAGGTTGCATGAAATGGAGTAGTGGAAGTAGAGTGAAAGGCAGCATTGTAGGAATAGAAAAGCCGTTGGAATCTGTTCGGATTACGCAGGACCCGATCGGATTAGACAGAAATCGGATTATCCTGAGACTTCTGTAGAATTTTGGTATCAATCAAACACCTAGATTTCAAGGTAGGAGTGTCATTCTTTTCCCTTTTTCTTTTTAATCGACTCAGGGAGAATTTTACCTTGATAAAATCGTATAGTGATAAAATCACTATGATAATGATAAAATCAAAGAGTGCATTTGCATTAGTAAATAGTGAGTAATATCATCTGATAATTCTGAATAGAACGATGTCAAGCAAAAAATAGAGTTGAAAGAGAAATTAATTCCGAACAAAAAAACCTGCCACAAGTTGACGATGTGACAAGAAAGGGAACTTTTGTTGAATTAATTGGTTTGGGGACGGTGTAAGAATACAATAGTACGTATAAGCATAAGAAAATAGGATGCGCTGACACATATATACAAATATGAGAACAAAAGGCAATTCAAAATGTATACATAAATATACATACTTCTATATATTTTTAAGATTAATAAAACTCAATAAGTTTTACTTAATAAATTACTTACAGAAACAGAGTGGTTAACTTCATTAAAAGGTAGCGCAAGATAAAGGATGAGTGCCAGTGATGGGGAAATTGTGCACGAAGGACCGGTTTCCTTGTTTTGTTTAATCAGAGCAAGTGATCCCTAGGGACCATTTTCTATTTTCAATGGCGAACACCAAATTACTTTCTACAAATAGTTTGAAAAGCTTTCGGCAGCATTTTTCGAATGCGTTGAGAATATTTGGTGGGACGTTTATCCCAGGTATACGAACGTTTCATGTCATTTTCTAATACAAAATGTCTTCAGCTCATGTGTTACTGTATTTTTCCTCAGAATCCCCACAATTAAATTGTGTACTCAAAAATAAGAAAAATCCCTTCAGTATCCCAAAACAACCAAAATGAGTTTTGACTCTGTGGAATCAATGAACACTCGTAACGAAATGAGCGGCCTATTTCAAACTTCCTGGAATCCTGGAACGTGTCATACTTCGCCAATTTTCACTAATATTTTCCCATTATTTATGAGAGCAATTCACTTAAAAAATGAAACATTATCTTGACAATTTTTCTGCAAGTAAATTGAGCAACCAGTTAACAACAGATGGTACTTGTGCTAACCTTCTGAAAAGCCATGAATTCCATAAAACAAAATTGTGAATTTTACAACGTTATTTATGTTTCTCGTTGAATTTATGCCTTTTTATCTTGTGCAATTTTCTCGTCTCGCGAGAAATATTTTTTTCTCTTTCTATGTGAGGCATAAAACGCGTTTCTTTTTTCAGTAGACCAAGTGAGAGAAAGAAGAACACAAAAAAATTAAATGGAGCCATTGGGGGCCAACCAGTGCAAATTCAAAATGGAAATTTAAAATCCACACTTTTCGAGAAGCGGAGACAAAAATTAACCAAGCGCAAGGGCCGGACAATTTAACCAAATTTTTTTAAGTTAGGAAGACCCTTTTACCTGAACTTTCTCCCATTAGGATGAAGGAGGATTGAGCAGGTAGAAAGGAAAGAGTCAAAGACACACAACCGGATGCAACAGTAAATTCCCAAAGCAATTTTTCTCCTTTTTCATGTTCTCCCACAGAACATAATTTTCCCATTCGGTTTTATTTATGACCCCCTGAGTAATTTTCAATGAAAAATAAAAAATAAAAATAAAATTCCAAGGAAAAACGTCTGGTTGGAAGTGGAAAAGGAAAGAAAGTCTGAAGGAGTTGTTCAGACCAAATATAACACTCATAGATATTTATGTCCATCACAACAGTAAGAAAAATGAAAAACCAGTAAAAGAGTTTCCGACGTAGCAAAGAACCGGAAAGAGTCAACCAGTGACACTAGTTTCTCTTGGTTTACGGATAAACCAGATTGACTCTGCTGGATTATACATTTGCTGTTGTACTTCTTTTAAAGAAATCTTCCTAAACTTGTGGTGCAATGAGAAAAGTCGCATGGAGAAGAAAACAGAAAATCAGCAAATTATGCTAGAATACTTTTGTAAATTACTTCAGTTGAACTAAAGGCAAAGTACGAACTCTAGAAAAAATATATAACTTGAACAAGAAAAGAATGCTCAAGGTCAGGTTTTATATTTTTACACCTTATATTTAACAGAGAAAGAGTAAAAATTTGAACACTCTAAATATACAAGAAGGAACATGAAAATTTAAAAGAAAGTAGACAGAAAGCAGTGCTTTCTGAAAAGGACAATTGAAAAGGATTTCAGGTATGGTTTCCTAGGGCAGCCAAGTGAAAAATTGACTTGTCTGTTGAGTCAGAAAGTGACAAGAAAGCCCATAACACCAAAAGATGCGAGCTGAGAATTTTTTTCAATTCAATTTAAAATGAAAATTTCAATTGAACACATTTCGAATTTGAGGTGAAAAGGGTCGCACTTTACAAACTGAATTCTACTTATAACCGAACACAAAAAAGTAAGTATTTTGCGGTTGAAAATGCTACCGTAATGGGAAAAGGTACATTTTTCTTTAATCGTAGCTTTAAGGGGTGAGAGAGAAAGAAGAAAACTTTACAGGAGACAGTGAACTCACTACTGTAATAGTTAGCAGGTAGCTATATAGGCAAAATGTAGTTGGGTTGAAAAATGGTCTCCCACTCGCTGCGTCTTTTCGCGTCTGAAGAAGGACATAAAAGTCACCTCGTTCTCCTATTATCAATCTTCCAGCTGCTCAAGTCTCACATTAATCAGTCCTTGAACATTAAAATCTGGAAGTACCCGAGAAAAACGTCAGTGAAGGAAGACGCGGTGGTGTCTGTTGGCAGCCCGGTGACACTTTTACAGGAAAATACTAAACGATAACAAATGTAAAAGCGTGATAAACGATCGAAAAGGCGGTTTTATAGCGCTATGTAGAGCTTTAAATTATTTCATGGGGAGGTGTGTGTGTGTGTGTGTGTGTGCGTGCGGTGTGCATATGGGGGACGGTCTTAAGTGCGTGGTTCAACTCTCCTTTGTCATTGAATTTAGCTGTTGTGCTCGGTTTTTCCACATCTTGAGGACCCAGCGTGTCACTGCGTTTGGACTTTGCTATGTTTTCTCTCCGTATAGTGATTTTGAAGGAAATGAACATTTATTTTCTATATATCTATATTTTATCTACTGATTGATGCTTCAAACTTGCTTGTGTCCTCTGATATGTTCACCTTCAACAATTTGTTCTTTTTTGGTTGTTGCAGTTTTAGTCCTACACTGTGTGCCCTTGTTGTACATCTTACTACTCTGCTGTATATTTTTACTGTTTAAAACCATTTAGTTTTTATTTCCCTGTGTTAAACTTTGTTGCATTCGCGAATTCTTTTTCCATACCAAGAAAGCGTGCCTTACTTTCCTTCAATCGTTGGCTCAATTCAAAAGAGTTTTACGAATTTGAGAAAATTCGACTGGGAGTTTGTCGGCTGCCCTGCCTCTTCTTATCACATTGACAGTTCAACAAATTATCATTTTAATAATTTAAAACATTTTTTCTTTGTCTCTTGTTTCCTTTCTATCACATTTGACTGTTTTTTAGAATGATTTTAACCGAAAATGAATGTGATAATTGACTACCCCCAACAACTAACCCCAAAATATAAATCTCCTTCATATTTTTTCTTTCTTAGTGAAAGAAGATAAACAAAATGAGTGCATTAATGTTAAAGACATTAATCTGGTTGTATGGGTAGTTGTGCAAGTTTACATTGTTCGATACTTTCCAAAGCAATTACAAAGTCTAATTAATTTAATTTTTATTGCATGTAACTGTCTGTGTGTGAAGTTTGTTAACTTTCAGAGCAGTAAAAGTCAATTTGTGCTCCGTCAATTGCAATTCCATTTAATAGATGAAGTTTTAAATTAGAACCATTCATTTAGGCTATGGTCTAGTCTGGTCATTACAAATGTCTCAATTCCGGCAAAACTTTAAGAAATTATTTGAGAAAGTCCAGACGGATTTATGTGTTTACGGTTTGCTGGGATGCAAATCAAAATGGACGACAATTAATCTGTGAAATTGGTTGGACGGTTTGATTTATTTACGTTATTTGATGCCCTCCGTTCCTTCCACGTGAATGTCTACTCTCTAAGGTGGGGTTGACTTAAGTCGTTTTATACCGTAGGAGAGAATTTTGTAAATAAGTTGAGGTGAATTCTAAACTAAAAATGTTCGCTTTATTTAAAGTTTTAAAAAGAAATGGTACAATACTTTATATTTTTGATATTTCAGTCATAAAGATCTTTTCAAACTACACTCGCACATGTCTTGCATGAATATTTTTCTGTCGCACTCTTACTCTTCTTCTTTCCCCCACGTCAGTCTTACTTGCTTTTCTCTTTGATTTCTCTATTTAAATTTCTGTAGAACATTATTACAGGTGCACTCTACCACTGTATTTGTTTCTTGCCAGGAACTTCACTTTTCTGTTTTGTCAAATAACCGTCTGACTAGTTTGCCAACCAAAAATTAAGCAGTTGTGCTTCACCGAGGCAGTTAATTACCAAAGATTAATGAACAGCCTCTTATGTATAAATAAATGGAGGCAGGCCAAAAGAGAGAGAGAGAGAGTGAGAGAGTTAGACAAAAGTAGACTGGCAGGCAGAAGTACAACAAGAAGAAGAGAATATGGTTTATGCTAACTTTCAACCGTCGGAAATTGCGGTTATCTAAGACGGTGGAAAATATGACCCGCAATAACGAATAATTCAAAAATGTTGTTTATAAAGGAGAAAACTTCCGGTTGTTGGCTTTTGCTTCCGGTGATATATGAAACCGAAATTGGAAAATCCCACTGAAATTTAAATGTTTCCACCGGAGTGTTGCTAACTTCTGAAAGGTGTGAGAGAGAAAAGTGAAAGTTAAATATAAAAAAGTACCAGGCTGTTTTTGGTGGGGAGGTCAAAGTTCAAGCAGTCCCGACCTGTCAGAAATGGCAAAAAGGACTTTCTTCTTGTGTTGCAACACATCAACTTGAAGGCTCGTCTTTGAGAAAGGGGAAATACTTGCACAGAACAATTCATTTTGTTCCTTAGAGAACATTGTGGTTACATTTGGCATTGAATTACCCGCATTACCGACTCCTTTCTAATTAGATGAAAACTTTCGGAAACTTTTGATAGAATCAATTTCCCAAGTTAATTTCAGTCGGCTTTGGTGAACGCCAAAACTTTGAAGCATTTATTATCATTTTTCTGTTTTCCTCTTAGAACACTCTTCTGTACTTTATACAAAAGACCCATATGTAACTCGTGTGTAATTCGTAGCAAAAACAATTTTAAATGTCGTATTCAATTTATTTTCTAATCTTAGTGATGGCAATTAAAGGAAAATTATGCAGGGATTATTTGCCATTTTGACATTCTGTGTCCTGTCTATTTTTCTACATTCCGTAAAGTTTTGTACAACAGTTATTAATTATTCTAACAGCACAGTGTACGCCTCTAGGTACGAAAGATTAAGATAACGAATTAAAAAAAATTCAAATACTTAGAATAAAATAAATTGAATTGTAGTGCATCAAAAGAGGGGAATGTCACGCAATGGAACATGTTTTTATCCTTTGAACAATAACCAAATTTATCAAAGAAGACTTATCTGGTGTTTGTATATAATTTTTTTGAATTTGGATTTTTCGCAAGTAGCGATTGTACGAGATTACAGCTCATTAACCAGTGCTCTGTTAGGGGCAATTAAATTGGAGTCAACAACGCCCATTTGAATCTGAAATTCCCAAAAGGCCCAATTAAGAGCAAAGGCTGACCGATCACACTTTCAACCCGAAAGGAAAGTAGAAAATACGACGAAGGACAAAAATACAAATTAAAAATAATGAAGTAAATGTCAGAATTTCAAATAATAAAAATATTTCTAGGGGGAAATTGAAGAGACCTGTCTCTGGCTGTCGTCTTCAGACTTTAGTGTGACCTAATCTGAACAAATTTGAGAATATGAGAATTAGCTGGGAATTCGTATGAGGACATAGAACATGTCCACGGGGAATCTTTTTACTGCGATTTAATCTCGCCATGGGTAGTAAACCTCTTAAATTGTTTAGTTAACTCTGCGGGATGGATGTGGGTGTGGATTCGAATGGAGTGAAAGCATGGCAACGCATCAGCAACAACCAAACTACTTAAAAGACACCGAGTAATCACCTGAAAAAGGGAGAAAGGCCTAGGGTGCCTAAACAGACTGCCGTGAAAAATTTACGACAGGAAATGCGTCGGAGAATAAAAGGCGGGAAACCTTCAAAATTGGCCCCAAGACAAAAGCAGAAAAAGATAGCGAAAAGTCTTAGACAAAAATGAGTCACAAAATGAGTGTTAAAAGCTCAGTCATGTGGCCAATAAAAAATTGTTTTTCCCACGAGACAAAATCATTCACTCAATCACTCGCTTGCCAGTCATTCAGTCATTCTCCAAAGTACAATGTCGTCACAAAATGACATTTTGAAACTTTCTTTCTACTTAATTTCTGAATGGCAGATTTTTCGAATTATTTCTGTTCCACTAGTGTTTTCTATTTGGTTTGGCATTCACTATGATTCGAACCAAACTAAAAGCCTCCTACTTTTCCTGTCAGAAGACCAATTTCCGTTTTGCCATGGCGACGAAATATATTTTATTCTAAATTGTATATAATATATTGTTTTTATTATTATTCCTGCAGCGTATGGTTGCGGAAACCAACTTAAAATTGCTTTCATTTTCTCTTGTTCGCAGTCAAAGGAATTGGAAAGAAATCCTTCTGGCCTTGCCTCTGATGCTTCACCTGATTTCTTTTCTTTGACTTGGTTCTTCCTCGTCATCCTCGTCATCTCGTACAGAATGTCTCCTGTCTTTGCTCCGTGCCTTTAATGGTACAGTAGTACTCTACTTTTTTATGTTGTACATTGCTTCTGCCGTTAAACCAAATTCTACATAATTCACATTGAATGTAATATGGAGTTATAAATATGAACTTTCGTTGTATTAATGTACCATTTTTATTTTGTGTTAAAAATGGACAATTATTTGTCACACACTAAAAGATCAGTTGAAAAATATTCCAGGGGTGGATTCGGACAACCTTCAGTAGTTCAAATTATACTTAAAAATATTCTGTAAAACCTCATTACATTTATGTATACCTCAATTTATGTATACTTTGTAATATAAATTTTGCGATGCAGTCTACTCCATTTTAATTTAAAATCGTGCGAATTGGCCAAGTATCATTGCAGAAAACGCATGAAACTTTTTATAGCAGACATTTTGGAAATGTTACGACCTTCAATAAAACTATTCCGCGCATTCTCCTCGAGAAACTGTAAGATATGCATTTTATGGCCTTATAGACTTTTAAGTGTTGAGCTACTGCTGCTGCTGCTGCTGCTGATACTGAAAAGTGGCACACCTCATAGTGTCGATGTTTTCCTTACTTCTTTATAGTCCTCCATTACTCTATATTTTTAGCTCCGATATATTTATTTAAGGTCCTTAATTATTAACACATAATTGTATTTACAATTCTAATTGCCTCTCGCCCCCTTTAATCTTCTTTCTGACGTTTCATTTTCATAATTTTGTTGTACTAACTAATCTGGTGAAGTGTCCAGCAAAAAACAGAGAAAATCTATTTTTTTAGCCAAGAGAGGCTATGAACACTTTGATTACTAAAATTCTCTTGATACAATAATGATACAATAATTATAGCAATATTAATAATTTTTAAATGAGTTCGAAGATATTGAATATGTAATCTTTTTGGTTTTTTGAAATTACCGAAGTTTAACAGGAAAACGACGACAAGAATAACAAGAATAAATTACTTATTAAAATGACAAAAGTGAACTTTGTCTTCTGAGAAACACTCACTTGAGGGCTGTGACAACTAGGGTTCTTAGGTTGTCTTCTGATTGTTCCACCAGAAAATTATATTTTATCTCTACCTTTAACTATCTTTAACTAATCGCATTTGAAAACGGTAAAGTAAACGGGGAAAATGTGTCTCCCTTAAAAATAAAAATAAATTGGTGAATCTTTAAATTCTTTAAAATCTTAAATAGGCTTTAAATTTAGATAAAAATATTTGGTAAAATAATTAATTAAAATTTACCAAACTGTTAGCTTTATAAGTCAAATCTGCGAGTTTAGTTCCTATTCTTTAAACCTTACAAATAATTTTTTACGAGACTGCAAAGATTCGCCAGTCGGATTAACCAAAAGGAGTGTCGATGAGAACAAGTTGAAAAATTTATTTAAGTCGTCTTTTGATTGAGATTTTCGGGAACACAGAGCTCGAGAGGTTAAGTCAAATTGAACATACAAATTAAATTGCATTTTGAGGTGAAATTTACGGCGGAGATGGACAGAACAATTTAATTTAATCTGAAATAAAATAAATTGGAAGTAAAAGGCTTGTTCTTCATCCGACAAATGCGTTCTGTTTCCTCCATTTTATTCCTTCCATGTCTTCATCCTCCGCGTTACTCTTAAACCTTTTCCTGGTTCGGTTTCCTATTATTCAGGTTAATTTTAACCCTTGACCAAATCAGACAATATACTTCTTGTTCAGGTTGGAGAGTTACAGGACTTGCCTTTCAAATTAATTTCATTGTAATTGAAACAGAAGGTAATGGAAAAAAATATTCGTCATATTAAATTCAACAATAGTTCATAATAATGTATAAGAAAAAATTCAAATTTGCCTAATTTTACCGATTGTTTTGTGGCCATTAGATGTGACTACAGAGAAAAGTGGGTTTCAGGCATAAAGGAACAAAATTAATATTGAAAAAAATTTTTAAATGCTGTAACAATGACTGTAACTTCTTTCGGCAGAATTACCAGGACACAGTGAACTAACATCTTAGGTAGTCATCTAGTTCCATCTTAGGTAGGATATACACATTTCTGTATTATTTATTATTATTGTCTTCCTGGGTAGTAGACGCGAGAAAAGGTCTACTAGCAAAGGAAAATTATTATCCAGGTCGGTTAGTCGTAGTTTGGAACTCTGTGGCCTTTGACCGAAGCAAACAATGGCCGAATAACTCAAAGTCTTTGGCAAGCAGAACACATTTTTTTTCTGTCACAGCGAAATGTCACAGCTTGAGTTGAACAAAAAATTGAACTTCCCTGATTTGTCACGTTTTAGAAATATTAGTGATGAGAAGGGCACGACGTGCGACAGCAATCGACAGCATTATTTCTCCTGTTGTTTTTCACCTTTTCTCCTAACAAGCTCTTTCATTGCCTTTTCTCCTTCTCCTTACATTCCTTCTTTTTCACTCTTTTATTGCGTTTCCATTAATTTCAATTCGACCGGAAGTGACGTGACCCAGAGAACGTTGTACCTTCCAACGTTCGGGTCATTCGAGAAGAAAAATTATCGCTGGTGGTGCTGAATGATAATTTGTAGCTGTTGTTTGAAGAAGAAATTAGCATTTTCTTTATTGCCACCTTAGGAAGGCTTCAGACGTTTTCTGGAAGGTTCTTCTCATACTTGTGGCTAGGGTGTAATATGTGATACTTATTTTTTCGCTTTTTCATTCATAAAATAAGCAAAAGATCATATGATTATATAACATGAATAACACATATGAAATTATGTAAACATAACATTTAGAGACATGTAAAACTGGAAAATAAATAAGGGTAACTAATTTTGATTGTAGAAGAATGTTACGTTTATGTAATGTAAGGAAAATATGAATGGATAGGTCGCATACCAAGATATATTTCATTTGCATTGATTGATTTGATTGATACCAAATTGATGTCATTGATTTTAATTTATTGTTTCCGTATACAAAATTCCTCATGACCAACAAAAAATGGTTATAAGAAAAATTAAATTTTATTTCTTTAGAATATTCTTTGGAAGATAACAAGTCAAAACCTGCTATTTATGTATAGATGTATACAAACACATAACACGGTAAAGGCTTAAATCATAAAGACAGGGTTCAAGTCCGTCTGACGAGAGCTCTCCGACCATACGCACACGCTTCTATAAATTTATAGAGCAAAATAATATTCGTGTGGTTAAGAAGTATTTGTCCCCGACGGAAAAAATAAAAATTTATAGGGCCTTATTCCTCGGGGAAAGTAAAAAAGGGAAACTATGATAACTATTTATATTGCTTAGTAAATATTCCTCCGATGGAAGTCCCCGCCCTCAGGACCGAAGTACCCACAAGATATAACAACACGGTCAGTTCAGGGCGTTTTCTGTTATTTTACTTTCTCTAAAATATCATACATACATTTTTCACTGTATTATTTTCCTCTTCCACTAAAAAGGAAAAAAGGAAACAAGAGAATATTCTATTTGAGGTTTCACCATGAACACACAAAGGTTTTCTTCACATGAACTTCCAATCAAACACGTATTTCAACCTTCACCATCCTTCTTCTTGGCGTCTTCTGCTTTCTCTCACCTTCGGGAGAGAATCAAGTTCGAAGGCACTGAAGGAATGTCAATCAATATAAAATTTGTTGTTTTTCGATGTGTTATTGTTATGTTTTCAGTTTTAGAGGGCAACCAGAAGTGATCTACTCATGCTCAAAGGCTGTCTGAGTTAAAATTCGTTTATTATTCGGAAAAACTGACGTCTCTGGAGGACGTTCTACCATTTTCCCTCAGCTATTACAAAAAAGTTTTACTTTTATTGTTTTTCTATTTGTCTGGATCTCTCCTAGAAAATGTGTCTTTTGCCGTTATATCCTCTTGTTTTTCGAGTCACTCTAATCTTGTTTTCAATATTCAATGACTTCTTATTTTATTTATATTTGTTTGCTTTCTCTATAAATAACTTCTTTAACTCTGTTTGTGTAGATGTTATCCCAGTTACTGAGTAAATGACACTCATGTTCTCACTTTTCTCACTTGTTCGAAATTTTTCCTTTGTGATGAAAAAATCTGTTACCCAAAGCTATTCATCATAAAGGTAGACATGCAGTCAACAAGACAACGAGACTTTTGGTTTTGTCAACGAATCTGCTTTGTATTGTTCCACCGTCACAAAACATTTCATTCATTTTCTTTAACTGTGTCAGCTGTATGATGAATTGTTTTAACAATTTTTTTGTTTCACATTATGTTGGTATGTTTTGTTCTTCAGTGGCGTTCTAATTTACCTGAATTTTGCTATTTTTAACGATAGCTGTGATTTTTCCCTGTTGCGGCCGATGAATTGCACAAATATTTTCCCAAAACAATTTCAGTTGAATAAAAATTCAGTTGTTGAGTAGGTCTCTAGTCTTTTTGAATACTTTAGCGAATTCCACTTAGTAGTTCTTGTAGGATGGAACGGAGTTAGAATCAAATCTTGCTCATTACAACACAAATCACAATTTGATGCATCTGCAGTGTCTTCAGAGTTCGTGGTTTGCCGAGTTTGAGTTTGACTCTACTTGCTTATAGAAATAAAAATTAAATTTGATCTAACTTTTACTGAAATTGTAATGTCACATTTCCACATGAAGAAACAAAGAAAATGTGAGGTGGAAAATAGTGACGAAAATGTAAAAGCCAAGTTTGAACTTTTCGGGATCCATCTTTTCTTCTGAAAGAAACCGTCCGATTTGTAAGTGAGGAACACGTGAAATCGCGTTCCGAATTTCTAATTTTTGGATCCGTTCAAGATGTAAATAATTCAGGAAGGCTACAGCAAAAGGAAAAAAGTTTTTTTTCTAAAAAATGAAAAAGATAAAGTAAAAAAAAAAACAGGGGAAAGAGGATGAATGGCAGACATAGTTGGAAAGGTGACGAAGGAAGGATCTGAATATCGTCAAAAGAAATTTGCCAAAGGAAAATTTAATAGAAAGAAAATAGAAGGTCAAATGAAATTTCTCGTGCAGGTGAAAGAAGAGACGTGGTGACTGTTTGCTAATATCTAATGCTCATGCACTTTGAGATCTGAGGAGGTGAATAAGAGGACCTATAAATATCCATGCCATTAGAATCCTGAAAAATTCACATAATTTGTAAAACAATACAAATAAAAACAAATGCATTGTTTTTTGTTTTGAGAAAATGTTTCAATACATAAAATATGTATTGAAAGTTACTTTGTTTCTTGCACTTACAAATAGTGCCTCCTATAAATTTGATATGTTGAAAAGTCCTCCCTTAAATTCCCGGTTTCATCTCCATCTTTCTACCCTTGGCCGCACTATAAAATTTATATTGTTGGACACCAACATTACATTTGATTCCTTCCATGACTCCCAACAGTTTTTTTTAATCCTACTGGGCCTGTCGCACTACAAATTTTTCAGATTCCGTTTTTCATTTTTCCTTCTCAAAAACATTTTGTAAACAAATATTAATTTTTATCGAAATTAAATTTTCGCGGTTCACACTATTTTTGTATGTATATTTACCGTTATTTTTTGTGTCGACTAACACCTTGTCCTGTTTTGGTGACGGGGGTTACCCCCCTTCCCAAACCTTTCGCCAGCTTTCCCACCTGTTGTAAGAGTTCTTAAGCGGTAATTGCTATTCATTCAATTCGTACTTCTTGAGTTATGTTTCATCAAATATTTCCTAGTCCATTTCTCAACCAAATATTTTATAACCACACCGTCTTCGAATACCCAACTGTGCAGCCTTACCTCCTTCCCACACCATTTAGCCCTAGCTCTCCTTTTCATCTCCTTCCGCATTTTCAGCGTCTGTTTTTTAGCCCTAGTCGCTATTTGACTCGGTTCGAGTGAGTAACAATTGTTGCTACAGAACTCTCTTACCACTGATGATGCCAGCAGCTGGAAAAACTGGAGAAACGTTTGGGAAGGGGTGGTAACCCCCGCCACCAAAACAGGACAAGGTGTTAGTCGACACAAAAAATAACGGTAAATATACATACAAAAATTTTAATTTTATTTAGAAAATGTTTTTTATTACAATTTTATATTATAATTTTGCACAAATCTCAGGTGTTTCTTTTCTCGATTTCATTTTTGAATTGTTTTCATTTCTATTTATGATCACTTCTTTCTTCTCAGATGTGTGTCGATCAGCCTTCTCCTCCTACGGGTTTTCATATTTACGTAAAATTACTTCCTTCGTTTTCAGAGTGATCCAATCGAGTCATTCAGTTTGAACAAAATTTTTTTCATCTATTCTTCTACCCTTCTACTCCATTTCTACCTTCATTCCTCTCAGAAAAATATTGAAAAATCAACCACAGAGAAAGGTATACGAAAGCGTGGAAAAAAAATTGAAAATCTTGAAAGGAAATGGAAAAATGATGCCGTTGAAACGACCAAAGGACGATCAAAGTAAGAGCCGGTTTTTCCTTTGAAAATTACCTTTCCATGGAGGAAGTCAATGGTGAGTGGATTCGTAGGCCAGAAGAGGAGCATCAGACCAGGGATGATGGAAAAAAATCCAAAAAGATTGAGATGCTTGGCAAATGCAGCAAAGCTTTTAAATCTACCTTATTTTGCTTTCATATTGAAATTGATTTTATTTTGATGGGAAATGTTAGTCTGCAATACACCTGTAGATATTAATATATATTTCTGATTCGACTTTCACTAACCGAACCTTCACTAACTTAGTCGACGTCTTCATGGGCAAAACCTCACACATTCTTGCAAGTACCTTGAGTTGAGTACCTCAAGTTAGGTTGGAAATCTGGTCATCCCTAAGAATCAAGAACCTCAGACAGACATTCATACAAAACAATCTAAAATAATACGCTTTGATGTTTTACAGTTCCGTAATATAATTCCAAATATGGTAATAATATAGTAAATCCTCTAAATCTTAATTTTCTCAAATTTTATAATTATGTATTAGTTATAGGCTGTTTGTTTCAGGAACAAAAGGTTTCTTCAACTAAAGTTACGACACCATCATTTGGTTTACATCCGTCACCTGCCCTGCATCAGGGTCATTTCGAGTGTTTGACTACGTCGTCGTCTAAAACCGAAAATTTCTCTCAAAATCCTCCTCACCGGTGCTAACGAATGGCACATTGCTTTGTTCCACGCTCAACCCTCCGTGTTTTACTTATTCAACAGACATTTCTGAGTATTTGTTACTCCAATTTTATCTAGTCAGTTACTGCCATTAGTGTCCTGCTTAAACATGTATTTGGTTTTAGTCCGGAATATGTGTTTTCGGTATACTACAGCTAACAAATAGCTCTTTAAATGTCCAATGAAATAACAAAAAACTGTGAAACCGAATGAGACGTAAAGGGGAAAAAAAGATAAAATGGAGGATAAGAAAAGAAGAGGAAACGGAAATTGCGGAAGAACGGAACAGTTTTTTAGGGTGGAATGACAGAAAAATCCAAAGGAAACGGAAATGGCAGGTAGGACGAGCGGGCAATTCGAAGTCATAAAAACTGAATTAAATTCATTTCTTCCATAATTTTGGAGGCGACAGGAAAATGGCGGACGACGTTGTTTGGTGTCGCCTGACAGCTTCTGATAGTCAGGTTCTCTTTTGCTGTCAGGCTGGAATTCAAAGTGTTCTTCATTAGAGGAACTCGACGTGGTACAAAAATAAACCTAAAATAGACAGCAGCTTCAGCTAATAGTGAAAGTCTTATGAAATATTCAAAAAGCTTTTAATTATTTATTAACAGTAAATCTAAGGGCAAATCGTCATGTTGCTTTCATTGCATCTCGCATATTATATGTTTTTTAGCTTTTGTTAGATGTAAGCTTAAGCGATAATGTAAAAACATCATATTCTTAGCATCAGTCTGCAAAACAAGAGAAAGAAAAAGGAAAACACGCTCTTTTAGTAAACTTTGCACTGTCTTTTTTCTCACGTTTCTCGGCTACTCGCTCGCTACTTGTCTCATTTTAAAGTTTTCATAACTTATTCTACATCTTTGACTTTCTAGTTCACCAACCTTCACCTGAATAAAAGAAAACTTCTACTGTTTTCTCCATAGAGAGAATTTTTCTTATCTCCCGAGAGTGGAGGTCAAAAGGTGTCACATTTCAAAATAATATCTTTATCTAACGTTCAGACGGAAGGTTTGTCGTGTGCCTTGCACAGGAGCAGCTGCTACTGCGTCTCATTTGACAATTCCCAGAGCGGACTAGAAAGCTTCTATGTGACTGTCTCATTATGGTTTTGCGGTGTAAATTTTTTAAAAACTGCCGCTGGCAAGCAGGCAAGTAGGAAATGTTTTTAATGAAGTGCTGCGGTTAATGCAGCACAGCAGCAGCGGCACCAGAGCACAGGGAGAGCACAGGACGGTGGTTTGTAAATACATTAAATTGACATAAATTATATTTGGAAGCCGGGAAAATAATTATTTAACTACTCCAGTAAAATTAATATTCCCCGCAGTCGAGGCCGCTAAATTTCCAGGAAAACTCACATTCAACCACGAGATGACGATTTAATTCCTTCCGCGGCAGAATTTAAACTGCAAACCTTGTGCATCATAAATTTAAATTCAGAGTAAGTGATATTAACCTGGAGGCTTGGAAAGGTTTAGATGAAAGAGATAGATAAAGAGCAAAGCTGAATTCAAACCAAGTTCACACCCTTCCTATTGTTATAATACGGAAACCCGGTAAGTGTCAAAATTAAATTTTTAATAAAAAAAGTTGGGAAATAATAATAATATTATTATTAATCTAAATTATTACGTTACTTTGAAATGCACTGAAGTTATGGCTTGTTTTAGTAGTAGGATATAACTTCTTTTTAAACTAACTGTAACGTAAATACCTTGTTTACTTGTGTACCATCGGTGTGGTTCTGATAGTAGAACACACTTGGAATTCTACCTAAGTCTTATCGTTGACGCTACTACACTACTAAGATACCAGTATACAACTCTATATAACACTACTACTAAGCAAAGCTACTTAAATGGCGTACACAGGATTCTTTTATTTTAACATTTCAAGAATATCTCTCATTTATCGGACAGATTAAAAGCTTTTATCGCTTAATTATATTGAAATCAAAACGTGGTCACAATTGTGCATTAAAACAAAAAGTTTTTTTGTTAAATTTTGTAAGTTTTACTAAAGTAACTTTAAAACATTTGAATACTAATTATCATACAGAGCAAAGAAAGAATTAAAAAAAAAATAATTTCTCATTTTTAGTAAAACTAAATTCAGGTGGATCTTTCAAAGAAGGCCACAGCGGACGAAGTGTCAAGATACAAATAAGAAATTAACTCTTTTTATCATTCTGTATTTACAACAGAAAATTTACTACAGCAGGATATTTGAGAAGTTTTCTGTTTATTTAAAGCAAAAGAAGAAAGTGAGAAAATGAACTGATGACTGATGTCGGTTACAAAGCTGAAAATCACAAATTTTCCGTAAAGCAGACGACCAAGGTGATCCAACCCAAGTGGGGCCTAGCTGTTGACAAAGTAAAGTTGTCGGTTTCATTTTTCACCTCTGGCCGAACTTGAGGGTAACTCTCCTGATTGTTTCTTTTGCTTTGATTTAAACGGGGTGGAATTATACGGGGTTTTTACGCTCCAAATGTCAAAAACAATGATATTTGTTGATTTTTCCTTATATTTTTATAAATGAAAATTCCATCCAAAATTAATCGTCTCGAAACGAATTATTGCCGTCGTTACATTCCTGGTGGGACGCCAATGCAATTTTTCTTTTCTCTTTAGTCTGGACGTGTGAAACCATGAAAAGGACGAATATAATGAAGAGACCTTGAGTACAGCGACAAGTAGTGGTTGATGGGTACAGAATTTTTATTTCAGTGCCATTATGATAAATGATATTTAAAATAGATAATAATGGCGACGGTTAAAAAATAAAACGAACCGACAGCAGCACCAGCACAGCTAGGTAAACGACACTAGAAAATCGTGTGCATAGTAAGACAAAATTTATAAATGGTACACTACCTATAAATATTGTAAAATACTAAAAAATATATTTCTCAGATAATAAAATAAAACAAGGCGAGGCTTGCAACTTGGAAAAATAAAATTGTTGAATAAAAGTGAAGGAAAAGTTAAGTTCAACAATTGGCTTATTACAAAGCAGAGTTTCACACCTTTGTAGTTTGCCCCCTCCTGACACCCTGAGGCTTAAGCCTGAATTAAGGAAATTATTGTCTTCTTTAACGAAAATGTAAATTTGAAAGTTAAGAAAAATAAGTTGGTTTGATGTTGAAACTTTTTTTTTGTTTAAGTTGAATGCAACCAGTCAGGGAAACAAAGGAATTGAAAAGAAGCTGAGATGTTTTAGCCTTGAAAAATAGAAATTAAAAAGTTGTGCTGGTGGAACAACAAGAGGAAAGCTCAAAGCTCTTCTGTCGGATGACTTGTGTTTTTATGCAAATCCCACGACCTTTTTACTTCACCGAAAAAATCCTGCAAATGAAATCTCAACTTTTGATTGAACTCGAAAATTGTAAATAGTTCGTTGAGAATTTACATACCACTAGACTCCAGCGCTCCTGCATGTTCCCTTACATTCAATTTATTCCTCTCTCTCTTCTCTTATTCTCTTGAGCTATCAGCTTCCTCCTGCGGTGCTTTTTCCACGGGATTGAAATCTCAGGAAAGGGGTGAAAGTCGCAAGGGTTTTACGTTTTAAATGTCAACGTTTTGTACTCCACGCCACCTACATCTTTATTTAACTTATACTAATCATTTATCCCTTCCTATAATTTTTTAAAAAAATAAACATTTACGCTTTCACGTCCTTTAGTTCCCACTTTTTACGGTCAATTTTCTTGTATTACTTAATTTTATTAGAAATATTTTGTTCACCAATAGGCCCTGTGTAGTTGCTACGCTTTTCTCGATGAGAAAGTTTTGGACACTGTTACAGGACCCCATGTTTCAATAAAAGAAACTGTCATCGTCGACGAGTCGAATTATTAGTTTTTACAGTCAATAACTGACATGACAATGCTTACCAATCAACTTAATGGCAAAAGCTGAATCCTGTGGTAAGAAAGGCGCAGAAGTTAAGGATTTCCTTTATAATTATTTGTAATTTGAAATAACGAAGCAGACTAAATACAAATTCCAACTGGTCATAAGCCTCATGTCAAAATTAAACTGATTAGTTATTTAGTATAAAGATATTTTTAGTTTATTTGGAAAGCAATTTTGATTAATTAATAATCATTATTCATTAAGAGGAACATTTCCTCTTAAATAGAAGTATCTAAAATTTTTGAAATTTCTATACATATTTTTAGAAATGTTTTCGTTGGGTTAAAGATAGTGTAAAACAATTAAATTAATTAATAATATAATGAATTTCATTAAATAAATAACGGGAAACAATTGTATTAATTAATCCTATTAGAAAATATAATTATGGATTCAAAAATTAATAAACTTTAAATTAACACTCAGACCTATTTTGAAGTTTCATACTAAAAGTTGTTTTTTCATGTCTGCCGTACCTCTCTGCCAGAAACGTTCCACATAACTCGACAAATATTTTTAATTCGATATCATATCGTCCGTTTTTTCCGTAAAACTGTTCTGCAGTAGGCATCAAATGTGTAGTATTTGTACAATACGAACTGTGCAAGTCGACGTGCGACTAAGATGAAAAATAATGCCAAAAGTAGTGACCATTGCGTAAATTTTAATTAAACATTTTAATTTTCATGTTTTTAAGGAATTCATATCAAATAACAGTTCAGTTTTATGAAGTTTAATTATATTTAATGTTTGACTAAGTGCAACTGTTTAGTTGCAGAAAACTCAAAGAATTCATTGTATAATTTTTGTTTTAAACTTCTTCCAGATTCATGACGGCAAATCCTTAGACCGAGGAGAAACCATTGGCTGTCTAACTGTACAAATTAAATTTTTTCTTCTAATATATTGACCCATTTGAAAAGTTACCTTCCTGGTGAGAAACAAAAAAAAGTGTCCCCACGCTTAATTCCCCACAAGCATTGCAGTTGTAATGAAAGAGGAGAACGACAGCAATAGAATTAAATAGAAAGAGAGAGAGACAAACGCCGAAACTCAAATATAATGAAAATATATTTTCCAGTAGAAGTTTAGTACAGAAACTGGCACGTTGCCCGACAAATTAGGAAAATGGAGGACAGAAAAAATGTTTTTATTTTAGTTACTTAAGTCAAAGAGAAAGAGAAGTCAAGGCATTTCCTTTAGTGTTTTCAAGGGCAATTGCCGGAGTGAAAGAGACCGTAACAAAATGTTTTTTTATTTTGGTTTCTTTGCCAAAAAATTAGTTTTCCACTAGAATTAGTCAAAAGCTCAAATTTTTGCCGAAACAACAGAAACTGCAAACATATTTTTTTAAATCAACTGATTTTATGAACACTCAACCATCTGAGACTAAATTGAAGAATGAATTACAGCAAATATATAGTTAATCTATTGACTGTTCTCGCTACTTGACAATCATTCTCTTTGTACACCTATACTAGGTGTATACTGTCCATTATCTAATTTGTGTAATTTATCTAGTGCATAGATAAATAAACGTGTTGTAATTCTACATCGTTTTGTACTACTACGCCATCCATAAGATGTAATAATCAGGAATGACCAAAATTAAATGAGCAAAAGATTTACCCTTGCAAACAGTTTCCATAAGCCGTAACCGTTTGTAAAAAACCAGAAGAGAATTTAAAATATTATGTATGGATAAGAAGATACCATACTTGAGAACCGACGCGTCTGCAGGAAGTTCAAAATAGAATTGCCTTCTTCTACGCAATTGTTCCTAGGACATGTGTGAACTTGAGAATAATTTAAATTTCAGAGAAGCTGTTTTGACAAATAATAAAGTGAGTCTTTGGTTGTTGCGAAAGGGCAAGGTAGACAAAATTAAGAATACCGCAACATAGAATAAGTAATACCGTAACACGTTTCGTATAGAATAGATTTTGGGTAAAATTAAAAAAAACAATTCGAAAAGTGAAAAAGAAAAAGTGAAACGAGAACTCATAAAGAAATGAAAATGAAATAGAAAGTTAAAGAAAAAGACTTAGGAAATATTTAAATTCGGTTGAATGTGAATAAGAAAGAAGAAGTCGGAAAGAAACAGAAAGAAATTTTCAGGGGTAGGAAATGTAAAAATGAAAAGACAAGACAGAAAGAAAAGACATCAGGACATAAGTCCTAAGTACAAAATAGATGTGGCGTGGCCGATAGATAAACAGGCTGATGACAAGATGCCACGTGTTGAGTAGAAGTCAACTCATTTAGATCTGTTAGGAGCGTGCGAGTGACACGTGCACCCAAAGCTCTGACTAGCACAAACAGGTACACCTGAGGAAACAGACAGGTACTAATTCCTTACCTTATTCGGGTAGCCGTTAAATTTGAGCAACTTCTTACAGCATTTTCCTCTATTTTCGTAGTAAAACATTTGCACCATAGCGGCGTTTGACGGGGACGGAGGCTTTCGTTTCTTCGGCAGGCACAGACAACAGCAACCTTTGAAAACCGAACGGTTTTTTTTGTGCGTTGATTCCTCTTTGTCGGCGACACCACCTCGTGACTGCTGCATATCTTTCCTGTGGCCACTCACTCTCACATGCACACCCGTCTCTTAGGTATCTGAAGGACAACTCGCAACAAACCAATGTCGGTTTCTTTCAGTTTTCTGCCATTTTCCAGACGATCCGACAGGGAGAGATGAAAAACAAAACAAACGCGGAAAATCCAGCGGATTCGAACGGCGTTCGATCGGAGCGTTCAAAGACTGCGACTGCCGAGGGATGCTGAATCTGCGAGAGATTTTCATCTGCTAGAATCTTTTGCCTTTGCTCTTCCCTCCATCTTTCTCTAAAAAACCCCTTTAGTTCTGTCTCACTCGCTCTTATTCAACCCCTAATTGGAAACAAACCCTCTTTCTCCCTCTAACCTTCTACTTTCGGGCATAGACGTGAACAAATGCTTTTTCTGCAGCCTTTCAGCCTTGTCTGCCTTGTCTTTGTTTGGCATTTTGTAACCGCTCATTTTGACTCATGTTCCTTTTTATTAATGTTTTCCCAACCGTACCCTTCTCGCACAACATCATTTTTCTTTCCTATGCGCATTCAACATATTTTTTCTATATAGTCTCAGGTTTAACGTGCAATTTTCTTAACTTTTCATTATTCAAACCAATAAATGTCGGCGTTAACACAAAATGACAGAATATATTCACAACTAAACACTCAATTAACTGAAATCTGCTAAATTGACTTTCTTTTTGAGTAAGCGTTACTTGTGCTATTTCTTTCTCTGGTGAGAACATTTGAATTACACAGGACAATCTGACTGTTGCATTACATATGTATTCATTAGTAAATTAATTTAATATTTAATATAATGTAATATCGTAACCGATAATAAAATAAATTGGATTGTTAAACCTATATG
Source organism: Polyplax serrata (assembly GCA_037055365.1). Taxonomy (NCBI): domain Eukaryota; kingdom Metazoa; phylum Arthropoda; class Insecta; order Psocodea; family Polyplacidae; genus Polyplax; species Polyplax serrata. The sequence continues at coordinate 484,160 of JAWJWE010000036.1, read as the reverse complement.
ATACTGTCACGTTTTACTGAGTAGTCGTCAAAGCATGTAAAACAAGTGAAGTGCTAATTCAGTAATACAAATTAATTTGTTTACTTAGTTGAGAATTTAAATTTTTACTGTTAAAGTTTTGTGTTAATTTGCTGTTCAGTGTATTGATTGTAATTGTAAAGAATATTCGTCTTCCCCCAAAGGTTGCCACTGGTGATTAAGACAGTTGTCGTTGTTGTTGTACATTCTGATGTCTGAGGACAATACAAATCACTCTGAATTGTTACCACACTACCGGAAACGAGAGCAAATAATTGGCTGATTCAACAATGCCTTCTTACTCTTCATTTCAACTGAAACGAAATCAAGTTAAGCGTGTAATTTGCTGGAGTAAGATACGTCAGCTAAGCGCAAACAAAGCCAATTTCTTCTCTCATTAACTGAATGTCAACCTTTTTTCAAATATTTCACTTCTCACTGCATTCAACACTTCCAACTGCTTACAACACACGTCAATCACCCTGCGAAGGCGAATGTGCACCGAACGTTATATCTGTTTTAAAACTGAATACTCGATTTTACTGTACCGATAGATTAAATAAGAAAGATAAATAAAATAGTAAACAAAAATAGGAACTAATGTGAAAAAAATGCCAGCAAAAATTTCTGACACTTGAGCAGTCTTGTGGAAGTTTCCATCACCTCAGGCTACATCAGAATGTCCGATCCGATGACTTTTACTCATCTGAGAATTCAAAAAGGTTAGAATCCTTTAAAAGGCAAAAAACTATCAAGTAACTTTTACCAAATATTGCGTTTTTTGCAGGAAAACCTCGACAGGACATGTTAAACTGAACAGATAATTTGTCAGAGTTGACAATTTTCCCATTTTAACTACAAAGCAGAGAAACGTAGAGGATCAAACGGATTGAAAAAGATGTAAAAGTTTTGATGGGGAGCAGGTGCCAAAGAGTTTCGTGCTTTCCTTGAGGGACAGAGGCAAGAAGGACGAAGCTGTTGAGTACAGGACTTTGAAGAAAGCCGCTGCATCAAAAAACAGAAACCCTTTTATTTTATAACTTTCATAACTTCAGTATCAGTTTGATACCAATACGACTTCACAATTACGTGCACAACTTTTAAGAAAAAAATACCGAGTAGAGTTAATTAGTTGCAGTTATTAGAAAAATGAAACAAAAATAAATGTCTTCAGGCTTATCCCCAAATAAGAAATATCTGATGTGTTTCTTTTTTTTTCTACATTCGTAACTCTTTTATTATATAGCTGCCCAAGCAATCTATTTACAGCGCTCATATAGAGAATTATAAAAAATAAGTTAGTGTGCAACAATAACAAGAAATTATAATTGTACAATCGAAAAATTTTTGAGGAAGTTTCAAAAGGGTTAAAAGAGATGGCCTAACTACGTAAGGATTTATCAAGTTATTGCATCAATAATGTATTTACTCCAACTGTACAACTGTGTACGTGTGTAACTGACAGCTTAATTTTTCTGTACTCTGTGTGCAATTAGAGTGGTCAATATGATCATATGGCCATTAGGTAGAACACATACCAACTTAACTGGGGTAATGAATTTTTTTCTACAATTTCAACTACACCAAACTAAAATTCCAGGACCATAAATACAATATCAAATTAAGCAGTACTCAACAAAAATAGTCAATAATTAATCAAAAAATAATGTAAAAAATAGCGTTTGAAACCCTGCACCGAGGCCATAAATTAACTTATTAGAAGCATGGGAGGAAAGGCGACTTTGGAGTCTTAAAATTGAGCCACGAATTTACGACACCACTAAGAATTGAGAAATAATATGATTATATGAAGATCATTAACAAATAGTCGTGTCCGATCACCAGCGTTGTGAAAAAATTTGAATGCTTCTTATGCCGGTATCGTACTTGTTCATTGTAGCTCTGCATCACAACGACCGGGAGGAACTCGAAGTTAACTAGTAATTATGTAAGTAATTAGGCGTCCGAACGACCATTAGGATGTCTCGTTTTCGAATAGTATTTATTGTGTTCGGTTAAATATAACTACACATTTCGTACCCAGATGAAACTTCTCAGAAAAGGATTGGCATGAATATCATTCTTTTTTTTCAGCAGACTATTCATCAGAGAGATGTTTTTCCAACTGTTCAAAGTACAACCCAATGTGAGGAACGCAACGCTTCCACCAAGAGGAGGAAACTTCCAGAATTTCCCTTGCTTCCTTGATTGATGCTGGGTTGAATGGAGGAGCCCTCAGGGCACATAGGCATTGCCTGATGAGTATTCCCAGACAAAAGAGAAAGCTTCTGTGGTGATTAGATTAGGCCTCAGCTTTGGGGAACTCATTCTCATTCCGCCTGGTACTTCGGAAAAAGAAAGGAGACTTACTCTTGGAGCGTTCCATTTTCGCTTTGCCTATTTCACCGGTTGGATTTCAGTCTCAAGTAAAACTATTCGCATTTTCGCAGAGCTTTTCAACTAGGACATTTCATTCCCACGGGTGAATAAGTCCGATAGCCTTACTTTTCTCAAACAAAACAGTTTAATTTTTGTTTAAACAGTCGAATTCTGCTCCTTTAATCTTCTCAATTATCTTTCCTAGGTAATCCCTTTCATATACAAGAAGGAAATTTCATTCACATGTTCGACTACTTCCATCCTATATATCATATTCAAAACGTTTTGAGATGTCCTTAAAATTGGACTTGTCCAATCAGTATTTTTCACTCGATGATGGCCTGCCATATGGTTCATGTCACTGTTTTTTCAAAATAAAAATCGAATTTCTAAACAATAAAAAAAATAAGCTTTTATCATAAAACCATCAAACTAGCGAAAGAGAAAAATTTCCGAATACCGGGAATAATTGAGTAAATAAGGAAACCTAGGCGAAAAATCTTGTAAATTTCAAAGAATATTTGATATTAGATTAAATACCTTATGTTAAGAGTTGATGATTATTTCAGCTTTCTTTAAATGAGTTTCATAACAAAATCATAACTACAGAAAATTTACTGTGTATCGTAAACGAGAAAAAATTTAAATTGCATTTATTTTATCAGACCGCTGGCACCTTCTCTGAAAAACAAAACCAATATGGCGATAAAAGCAAACAATTGACAGCCTCTTCCCTACAGCATCTATCAGCAGCAGGAGTCTCCTAATACTTCGTTAGTTTTAGGATTGTCGATTTCCCATGAATTAAATGAGTGACCGAGAAGTATCAGAAGCATGAATCTCCTAATACCTCTAAAGTTTTATAGTTGCCTGATACATCGCCGTGGAATTCTCATTAATCGAATGAGTGATATCGTTGTTGACTAAAATTTTGTTCGAGGCATCTGGTGAATTTTGCAGGAACTAGTCGATTACACACTTAATAGGAGCATCTCGTGAATTTTGCAGGAACTAATCGATTCCACACTGTATAGGAGCATCTGGTGAATTTTATAAGAACTAAAAATGGTCTAACTAAGCTCCTCCCCAAAAGTATCAGAAGCAAGAGTCTCCTAATACCTCTTAAGTTTTATAGTTGCCTGATACATCGCCGTGGAATTCTCATTAATCGAATGAGTGATATCGTTGTTGACTAAAATTTTGTTCGAGGCATCTGGTGAATTTTGCAGGAACTAGTCGATTACACACTTAATAGGAGCATCTCGTGAATTTTGCAGGAACTAATCGATTCCACACTGTATAGGAGCATCTGGTGAATTTTATAAGAACTAAAAATGGTCTAACTAAGCTCCTCCCCAAAAGTATCAGAAGCAAGAGTCTCCTAATACCTCTTAAGTTTTATAGTTGCCTGATACATCGCCGTGGAATTCTCATTAATCGAATGAGTGATATCGTTGTTGACTAAAATTTTGTTCGAGGCATCTGGTGAATTTTGCAGGAACTACTCGATTCCACATTTTATAGGAGCATCTGGTGAATTTTATAAGAACTAAAAATGGTCTAACTAAGCTCCTCCCCAAAAGTATCAGAAGCAAGAGTCTCCTAATACCTCTTAAGTTTTTGAGTTGCCAGATACACTGATGTGGGCTTCTCAGGAATTGAATCATCGTTGACAAAAATTTTTGAAACTATGTTTTCAACTATATTTGGTTCTGGTACTATAATACAAGTATTTTACCATCAAAAAGAAAATGCGTTGATGATGTGGGACCCAAACTTAATCTTTATATAAAGAGAATATTAAAATTGAAATCAAAATTCTTACAGTCTCCCTGGTTTAGTCCCCCAGCAACAAATGTAATTGTGGTGAGGAGCCCTGTCCTTTGGGTCCATCGAAAAGGTCGGGCATTCAAAAATCGAGCATTTCAGTATGTTTATCGTTATATTTTGTATAAATGATGTTACATGGAATGTCAGTTGATATTTAATACTGAAGACGAGAAGTATTTTATATCTGTGATGCGTTAGTTCTTATATTAATAGTTGTACAGTTAAACAAGATATGCAATAAATGATCATTCACTTTGTTCAACTAGCAGGAACCCCGGGCATTGCAATTAAATTTATAACAGTTCTGCAGGCATTGGTTTTCCCTCAAGTGCTGAGACAATGTTGTTTGCTGTCAATTCAGCCATGTTGCGTCGGGTATCGATGCTGGCACTCCCAATATGCGGAATGACAACTACAAACAAAATAAACACAATTAAAACTTTCAATTTACACTTCTCAGCTGGACTTATGCTTATGATTTCCAATAAATTATTTTTATTGGTATCCTACAGAACTCAATTGATACACTGAGTGAGGAATACTGATAGATTCTGTTATGTATGCAATCAACACTTGGTACAGAGTTCACTTACCACAGTTTTTAAGCTTCAGAAGTTCATGATCAGGTGGAATGGGTTCAGGCACCATAACATCTAAGCCAGCTGCTCCAATTTTCCCTGTTTTGAGAGCATCAATCAAATCTTCTTGGACAACAACAGCTGCAAATAAAATAATCACAAACATGCAAGTTATTTTTGTAAAAAAAACATGTAAATTATCTGATTTGAGACTTATATTGAAGTTGTTTTGGAAATTGAATGAGTATGTAAAATAGTAATGTCACTTACCCCCTCTACTTGTGTTTATAAAAATGCAAGTTGACTTCATGTTATTAAAAACATTCTTGTTAAACAAGCCTTTTGTTTCAGGTGTTAAAGCACATGTAACTATGATAAAGTCACTGAGTTTAATGAGATCATTAAATTCAGTAAATTTAGCATTCAGGGCTTTCCCATCCGGTTTTTCACTTCTACCAGTGTAAAGAATTTGAGAGACAGAAAAAGGTTGAAGAAGTTTGGCAATCTGCTGTCCAATTCGACCAAATCCTACAATTCCTACTGTTGAGTTCTTTAAGCTCCTGCCGCACATCCAAGAAGGAGACCAGGATGGCCATTTAGCACTGAATCAAATGAAATTTCAAATTTGGAGTCATTAAAGAAATTACAAAAAATTTTCCCTACAAATAACATGTACTCTAACAAATATGTACTCTAAAATGGCTTCATGGGATTCAAATAATCTTCTTGATGTCGCTAGTAGGAGTGCCAATGTTAATTCTGCAACAGCTTCTGTCAGTACACCAGGTGTATAACCAATTCTTATTTTCCTCTTTTTGATTTCATTGATATCCAAATGTTCATACCCTACAGACATTGTACTAATTACTTTCAAATTGCTACCTGAAAATATTAATTTTTTATGAAAATTAATATGGGACTGATTTCTAAATGATAAAACAATTATAAATTTGTTAATTTGACACTTACCTGCTGCATTTAAAATTTCTAAATCGACAGTGTCTGTCAGGACACAAAGTAAAGCATCTTTACCCTTTACTTCCTTAAGTAATACACTTCTGGGTACAGGCCGTTCCTCTGTCCATGTAGATACTTTGTACCCCCTGCAAAGAACTTTGAACTTTTATGTTTTGTGGTAAGAAGGTTTAATGACAATGATAACAAACAAAAAAATTTACTCACTTCTTCTCTAATATATCAAAAGCTATTTTAGGTATGTCCGGCCGAGTGACGAAAACACTATAGGACGACATTGTCCTGTGAATGAGAGACCTAGAAAGCCGAGCACAACGCCAACAAGTGATTGAGTACATGGAAAGCCGTTGAGCAGACGACAAAATGGAGACGTCAAACAAAGCCTTCGAGATTTGAAATTCCATTATTCGTAGAAGAACCAAATTTAACGTATTATTTTGTATTCCTACATTTTTCGGAATGAATTTGAAGCTCGAAGTTCATATTCTTTTTTTTTCTATGCTCACCAAACGATCTTAATGTTGAGTTAGAAGAGTGTTTTCCGTTCTTCCCGTTAGATTCATTATCTTTTGCACATTTACATTTCAACGCTATCTGATAAAAATTAAAACTTTTATTTGGGGTTACATAAAAAATAATTTCCACTTAGAGTTAGTATTGGTAAAGAATTTCAATAAAGAAAAAAATCATGAATACTCGTATTATTTTTTATTAATTATATTTATAATCATTGGTGAAAGATACATGGTTTGTTTCCTTATTTATTTATTTATTTATTTACTTAATCAATCAATTAATTGTTTAACAAAATGAGTAATGTAAAGGGTCTGACCTCTGTAAAGAGCCCAGTTTCAATATGAATATTGTCACATTCTCCAAGAAAGGAAAAGAGAATTCTCAAACCCATTTACTTTACCCAAAAGGAATAATTAAAAAAAATAAAGCTAAATTTCATTGAATTTATTTATTCATAACTTCAATTGTTACCTTTATGCCTTTTGTTTATTTTATTGTTTGCCTTTATGTTAAGAGACATACACGTAATTTTCCACGGAAAATCCGACGCAAATTGTTCACTTACTTGGCCGACTACATATATTTTTTTTTTTGGCAGTATTAGCAGCAACTTCTGTACAATTGCGTACACATACATACATACTCACATACCCACAGACACCCACACACAGACACGAATGTACGCAGGTAAGAATGCACCAACGATTATATGGTAGAGTTATCAAGTGAATGGTGCAAGATGAAATTAATTATTTAAATATACATTGAACTATGTTCGATTTGTTTTTCGGCCAAGTGATCAATTCAACAAAAATCGTTTTGGTCTTATTTGAATGAGTTCCCGTGGATAATTACAAATTCCTGTCCCCAACTATTAGTTATTTATATAAACTCTTATTAACAATACTATTTTTCGTGTGGATTCTGTCTATATCGTTTAATAACTTTTATAGCATGAATTGTTTTTTGCAACGCACCACCACCACCACAAGTACTACCAGGTCTTCATTAGGTTAGGCCTTCGTATGACGCTTAAGTGTCATCATGACGACTACCAAAACCTTATTCGTTTTAATGACTGAAGAAGAAAAGTGAGTCGAGTGAGAAAGTGAGAGAAAGTAAACTTGTGTCTAGTCTTTACTTTCAGATGTAATAACGGTAAGCAGTTCCTCTTCGATTACTAATAACTTAAAAATTAACAAAACAGAAATTGTGGTTGCTACACAAACCTTTAACATTCACAAGTAATTTTAAAATAATAAAATTTTTGCAAGTAAATGAATAATAATTCGGATTAATTGAACAGCCACCCCTTATGTTTAAACATTTACAAGAGAAGCAGTTGCTATATGGTTTTACAAAACACATACACCAACCCTTTTACTAACTTTAAGGGTTAACGGTTGTTATATCCGTTGAATATAAATGCATTAAAAAATCATAATAAGCACACAGTATAAGCAAACTATACTGAAGGGTTATAAGTTGCGCCCAAAATCATTCGCAACGTACAGGAATGTAATGGCTTGTAAAAATAGTGTTGAGTACAAGCGCACGTTGAAGTAATGTTAAAAAAATTAATACGTTTATCTAACTAATTAATCAAATTTAAGTACAGTATTGTACTTCACAATAATTATTAAGTTAGTGCAAGTTAATAAAAATTCAGTAACTAAATTACCGAAACCAATAAGCGTAAAGAAATAAAATAAAAGTTATCAAATATAATAAAAAGAAGCTGGAAAATGACGTGTCTGGTTTATAAACTTTCGGCCTCACAATATTGATCAAATTTTATAATTGACTTTATAATTAACTAAGTACGTGTCTCCTGTTTTTAAAGTTAACTTTAAAGTTAAGTTATGTTTACATACTTTGCGTACTTCAGTTTCATTTTATTTATTATTATAAAAATGAATGAACCTACTTCATGAAAATAAATTTGGCTTTGAATTGAGAGTAAAACGTAAAAAACTATCCTTTTCACTTCATTTAGCCTCTCTCTTCACATAAGTTAGAAACCACCGGGTTTCTAATCACCGGGATGTATGAAATGTAAATTTTGATGAGCATTATACTAATATCATATAAGACTGATGTATTTTGTAAGTAGACATAAGCAAACACAAGTTTTTACTTTTTCATATTAAAACTTTGTTAGTTAAAATTTTTGTAATCTAAAGTCTTAAGACCTCTTGAACTCAAAACTTTCTTTTGCTGAAAGACTTAGGTGATCCATCTACGGTCCAAAAATAAAAAAAAACCGAACAAAAGGTTTATTTTCGTTTCCTCACTGCCAAATTTCTCTCTCACTTTCCCTCCCTGACACAAAGTTTACTTTCTACTTTCGATAATTACAATTTGTGATTATGACAAATTAGAAAAATAATAAAACAAATATTTGAGACTCCACATGGGGTGGGAGAACGAGTTTTAAATAATTTAAACAATGCTTAGTCGAAGGGCGTTAAAGTACCCGTTGGTAGTTTCTGTCAGTAAACCCATGAAACGGGTACCCACTGCGGTGTGGTGTGCACTTTCTCAATGGATTTTTCAAGTGTTGAAATGGTCTCTTCGATGTCGTTGTTGACGATTGTCAGGTCGAAGAAATGTCCGTAGGCTTGGCGTAGCAAGTCGGATTCTTTTGCCAGTCGTTCCAAACTTCCGTCATACTGAAAAAGACAAAATACAAGGGAAATGGTTAACATGTTGGCAAATTTGTTTACCTTTCACTTTCATTGTCCAGCAATTTCCTTGCTGAACGACTAAGCAGATAATTTCACGAGTTTATTGAGAAGCGAATCACAGCCAACAAGAGGCTATGTGTTTTGTAGTTCTATCTCGGCCGATCCAGGTAGTTAGTTCACTACACTTTAAAGTACACATGAGAATAAAACTTAATTCGTGAGTCTCACAGCTTTTTTCTGAAAACTGTCAAATTAGTTCAGTAAATTCTATGCCGTTACCAGTTTAATATAAAATTATACGAATGTCAGATGAAGCCCAGAGACTATGAGTAAACAACAAGACTGTCAGAGTCACCCATATGTGATTATATGTCAATCCAAATATTTAAGAACTACCATAGAAAGACCTGTAAATGTCGCGTATCGGATTGGTTCATATCTAAAAACACTGTGAGAAATATCTTTAATATTGATTTCTATCTCTGGCATTCAATGCTGTACAAGTAATACCATTATTATATCACTTTAATTTTACTCACATCAGCTAGGTTCTGCAAAACGGGAGCAGCAATGAAAACAACGTAGGGAGCAAATTCGGCTGTTCGTAGAACCTTGAGAGCCTGAGGCTCAACGTCCAGGATGGCCATCCTTCCGTCCTGGTGTATTTTCCGTATTGTTTCTAACTTTGTTCCGTACATTGCGTCCTCGTGTGTGCCTGAAGCGTCAAAATTAAAAAAAATCAATTTGTTATTAATTAAACATACGAAGAGAAGTAAAAGAAACAAAACTCACCATATTCTAAATATTCGTTTGCGGCAATGTCGGCCATCATTTCGTCATGTGTGACAAAATAATAATTTCGACCGTTTTCTTCGTCGCTTCTCGCAGGCCTCGTTGTGTCTAAAATTTATTAAACACACTAAATTTCTTTAAATTTGCACTGGTTGTGCATCAATGAAAAAGTTTTATTTACATTAAAAAAGGTCCGACCAAAAACCGGAGCATTATATCACACCAACTTGTTCGAGTATTCTTATACTAAATTGTACTCACGTGGAATGGGATACGCATATTTGTCTGGGTGTTTAGCTATAAGTGTATTTTTGATGTGCCGTCGTCCAACTCCGTGGGCTCCAAGCAAAACGAGGGTTTTCCTTTGAAAATCTGAAAAAGGAAAGTTGGACGAATTATGAAAATGCCGTTGGTCGAGATGTTCAGATGATTCGGCTGCTACCCATAAATTAAAGGCTTCTTTCAAAGGTCTTCCAAAGTATCGAGCACATCTTTCCACTGATTCGAACTTCCCGATACAAAAATTTGTCGTCCACTTTAAGTGGCAAAAAGCTCCACCTTCTCTTTCTTTAGCAGTCAATTCAAATATTAAAAAGACTATTGGCAGAACTTACTTGGCAATTTTACTACTTCTTCATAAGTGACTAAATCTAATTGATCGAAGACCGCATTGTGCTTAGCCAGGTACTTGTCCTTGTATTGTTTCTTTTTCCGGCCGAAGATTGAGCAATTTACTGAAACAAAATACACAATAACGTTTATTAAATATAGACGTAAAATTAGTAGGATTGTTGTTTTATTAGAAGAGAAGAAACGTCCTGATAATACAAAAGTTTTGATGTCTGATCTATCGAAAGATGAGACAAGGGTTAGAAGTGTGAAGTGGATCCCTTGAAATGATAAGTAAAAGTGAGACCTTTTCGACAAGTGTAGAATTAGAATGATTTATGAGAAACGAAAAAGGCGTTAGGCAAAATAATGACTGAAAGAAACAATAAGGTACTGTTAACTGATAGAAATGTAAAGAAGTAGAAGAAAGACTTTTGGAGGTCCATCTGTTCCGTTCGAGTAACCTACAAGAAAACTATTCTGAAAAGCAACCGGAAGTGAAAAGTTCAACACGTGAGTGTATGAAAATGTACATTTTCAGAATTAACACCTACATTTTAGAAATCAAAAAATATATTTTCAAAATTTGAATCAAACAGATACAGAATTTCTGACGCTTGAAGGCAAAATAGGGAAGGTACATGAAAACCCTACAAAAGGAGAAGCAAAAGGAAGAGAAATGTGAAACTAAAACGTTGTCAGTACGTTAAACAAGAATTCAGTTTATAAAATTCGTTCCAGTCAGAACCAAGAACTAGTCAGAGCAATGTCAGACACATCGTAGGAGGCAAACCAAAATAATAAAAATAGCAAAGTTTCTCTCACAAAAAATGATAGTCACGAGCTCAAATAGAAAAAGAAAATTTGTGACAGAACTCAATTAATTTTCTCTCCATTTAATAAGACCCAGAGTCAGAAGCGATAGACAAAAATAAATGTAAAGACCAACTATATTCTAGGCAACCAACAAGTTAATAACAAGTGATATCCTTCGGATTTCAGTGTGAAAGAGAAAGTCACAAAAATTATTAAATAAAAATACCTGCAAAAAAGGATGAGCGTAACAAGTCCTTTTTTCGGATTTTTTTTAACAAAAACAAAAGTTCCAGCAGGTGACAAGACCGGACAATATACAGAGTAATACAGAAAATAGATATCTACGGGTCAGCATAATAGTAATACTTCTACATCGACGGAACAAACAAGAACGCTCGACAGAAATCTAATCTAAAAATGTGTGAAGCCACTATAAAAAGTCAACATACAATTTATATTTCTATATTACAGACTACTTTCTGAGACTGAGATATTGTGAACATACACTACGCGGTGTTTCTCTATATGAAAAAGAAATTTTGGTAACATACACTAATTTACTTTACCGTGTGAAAATCTAATTCAATCTATTCTACAAGTTACACTCTCTTAGGGTAAACTAAAATGGAAGTTTTCTCGGTTGCTACACAATTTATACAAAAGTAATTGTCTTCATCTATCAAGAATTGAACTTAGCAAAACTTTTTCATATGAACTGATAAATTATATCTGATAGTGGGGAAACTTAATTTAATGTAAATTAAGGTCATTTGAAAAAAAAACGGAAGGAATCGTAGGAATTCAAGTGTTGATAATCAAATTATATAAATAATAATAGATCTGAATAAATAATTTCATAGTTCTAGTTGGAACAACTCTTTTTGTTGAATACATCAATGTAATCAAATGGAGTCAGGGTATAGTGAGTACATACATTTAATAACAGAAAATAACACTGATTATTTAAAATTTATTTATGAACCGAACATTATTGTGCGAGGGAAAGATGAATTTCACACCATATTTTGGAAATTTAACATTGGTCAACATTTTTCAAGAATAACTTCAGTCGAAAATTGAACTGTGTAGCAGGGTAAGGTAAAAACCGACGGAAATAAATTTTTGGTGCCGAAACAGAAAGGAAAGAAGACAATTTAACGAAAGAGAATTTTTCAGTCAAATTGAAGCGACGGAAAGGAAAACCCACCGAAGTTTTTCACAAAGGGAAATTCGGTGAGGGATGAAAATTAAATAAACAACGATGGACTGGGGAAATTTTTGGTAGAAAGGAGTAGAAAGTCAGAAATAATAAGAAAATTACGTATTGGAATTTTTGTTGAAAAGCTCGATTTAATAAACATTTGAGGATTAACCGGAAATCGGAAAAAAGACGGAAATCGGAGAGTAAGGCGGAGATGTCAAGGGAGCAACGAAAGGAAAAAAATGGAAAACTCAGTAATTCCGTGCGAATGTACACCTTTTTCTATGAATACAAATACATCACGCCTAGTTAATTTCTTTTCGAGAGAAACAAGTCCACAAAACTTCAGAGTTTTGTAATGCTTATTAATTTTAAATTAAAGTCTAAAATATTTCGGTCATGTAAGCAACCCATTATTTGTTATCGATTCACTTGTAATTTTATCGTTTTCATATATTGTCAGAATTCCTCGGTGTTACAGAGAAATAGTTAAATAGTTGGTGCAAATTTACATAATACGTTAATTATTACAACTAGTATTTTTTCTTTACAACACGTTTAATTAAAGTAGTAATAAAAAAATTAAACACAAGTACTCCGTACAAATGAATTTCGTATGGATTACCAGTGAAAATACCATTTGCATAAACCTGAAAGTTTATGCTCCCTCAGAAGGAAATTTTAGTGACGGTGACGCCGCTTACTAAACTATTTCATATGTATCGCCGTGTTCTTACAAGACAATTCGAGTGAAATTAATACAAAAGCGCTACCCTGTTATTGTTCCGGGCAAACTACACAGTTACTGACTACAAGTGAAGAGAAAACTTCTAATGGGCCTTTTCCCATGCACAACTACTCTCCTGCTCGCGGCATTTAGTGTAATTGAAATAAAAAGTTTATTTAATACCTGTAGAACCATCGCATCCATCCTCATGCGACGAACAACCTCCATCAGCGTCACCTTGGAACAACACATAACACATACAACAAACGGTTCCGCACGCGTTTTTATCGGTTTAAACTAACTATGAACACGCAACTGCAAGCGTAGGAGAGCGGAGTTTAATTGCATTACGGTTAATGTCTTTGTTTGCAATATGGTGAATGATTAATATAACAAATCAAGAGGAAAGGATGGAACTCAAACAGAAAAAAAAAAACAAAGCACAAAGACAATAAAAAACAAATGTCAAGAAGCGAAGATAACAAATAATTACCAAGATGTTGAATTGAAAAACGAATGAAAATCAAATTAAGTGGGAAATAAATTCACAGAATGGGAAGCATAACAAAAGACTGATCAGTTTAGGGAAAGGCCAAAGTGCAGGAGAATGTCGAACAGAGAAACAAGAGAAGAAAACAGACAAAGAACAACAAAATAATTAATAACAAAAGTAAACAAGAAGAATATTAGGCAGTAAAAACTAAAGCAAATAATTCTAAATTCTGGCAAATAGTAACTTATTGTCATCTGAACTTTCCTTTTTTATTGCAAACAGCAGCAACAGCAACAGAATTTGCTGATGAGAACCCTTCGATTCGTTTGGTCAATTGAAAGGAAAACCATTAATATCCGTTTCCTACGCTTGCGTGCGTCTTTTCGCATCTCTCACACGCAGGCACAATTCTCACGCATCCTCTCTCTCTCTCAATTCTAACAACAATTAATTTTTTCAAGAATATTTTGACTATTTCGCCTCCTTAAATAGATTAAAAGTATTTTTATGTTTATATTAAAGTTCTGTGCATTGTGAGGCAAAGGTCTACCAGAGAAGTCAACAAGGGAGAAGGCGTAGGGAATGAGTTTGTACTCTCCTTGCATTCATCGTTCAGTTTTATGCACTTCAAGGCTTGGAAATTTAAATTTCAATGCAAATATGCTTAGAAAATTCAGAATGACGAGTTTAAAGGAAGTAAATCTCATTTAACCGGAAATGGATTTACGACTGTTCCTGATGCCATTTTGAAAAAAACAATGAAGCCAACTTTTCCTCCGAACTTTTGCCCGGAAACCAATCACCCGGAAAAGCGGAAATGGTTCCTTTGGGAGTGAGTGAGTGCGAGAGAGAGAGAGAGAGAGAACAACAATATAAAGTCCCACCAACCTTGTTCTTGCTTGCTCTTTTCAACGGCAACGCAAGCCGTCCGCCACTCCTGAAGTTCCGGCGAAGGAATCAAACCAGCTGATCCCCCCGAATTATCCTTTCTAGCTTGCCACCAACTGTGATCAGCCTTGTCTATTATCTACAACACGGGAAAATGGATTTTAGTTAAGAAAAACAATTCATCTTCTTTTATTTAAATGTTAAACGAGAAGCAGGGGAAAGAAAGAGTTTCAAACAAGAACAAACACTTCATCGTCTTATATTATTTTACACGACGTCTATAACTATATTTGTAGTTTAGTTTTAGTATAGATGTAGATTTTAGATGTGGCTCCCAAAACTAAGAATTTTCGAGTGGTACCTGACTTGAGTGCATGTTTCTAAAGAGCTCTTTGCTTCATTTACTTGAAATGCAAAATATACGATATATGCATACATATGTATACGATTTTAACCTAATACAGCGTGACCTTGTTTAATGTCGAACGTGTCAAAATCTACAAATTAATAGAACAAAAATTATGTATTTCATATTTTTATCTTGCGAACGTACAATAAATCAACATTCAATTATATACATTCATTATGTGGAATTAATTCTACATTCTGAAATCGTCTCAATGTTTTGTCAGAACTCTATATTTTATAGTGCCTCTACTCCCACAAATATTTCTATCTGATTAAAGTTTTGAAATGAACGAAAATAAATATAATAAAGTAAGAGTTTCTTCTGATTGTTCTACGAAAATTTGCAAACAATACCCAGAATTAATTTTAATGACGGAAAAATCCAATTGATTCAAAATGCCTAAAGAAAACGACCCGAATATTTTCTGAAAAGATGCCAACATAAATCAAAGCGTTGCAGGACGTTTAATCGTCACAAATTTATTAAATTGTTAAATTATTTCATGGCACACCGAACAAACCGTAATATTGTAAATACAGGTTGTATCACTCCAATTTCCTAGTAATGTACCACGCAGGTTCCTTCAGAAAATTTCATATTACTTTCAAACCTTTGTTAAAATGTCTTATGAAATAACAAATAAGTACATAATATATGTCAACAGTATTGAGCTGGTTGATTAGACAAAGAGGTTAACCATGGCAGAGTACCGTACTTACTTGTAAAATATCCCCTGTCTTGAAGGCGAGGCCCGCTTGGGTGCATGGGATGAGATCATCTTCAAGCGGGTCGTACGAAAATTGAGCACGAACGAATATCTGAAACAGGTACAAAACAGAAGGTACAAATTAGACCGATATGCAATCACCCGAAATCACAGGAAAATTCAACGACGTTCAATCGACTCATTTACACATGTTTTACTCAGGTATAAACATAAATTAAAAATAAATGGCACATAGAATATAATATAAGGGTAGTTCAGGTCGAATGGCGAGGAAGTCAGGGCCAAAAAAAGAAAAGAAAAAATAAGAACTCTAGTACTACGAACAAAACACAAGTATAGATATTTTCTATTATCATTCCTCCAAAGCAATAAAAAACCATCAACCGCGTTGTACCCCATAAGCTTTCGGGCACCTATTTAAAGATAATTGTGTTGCCACAACCTCCCAAAAGAATCAGGATCTTTCTTTCCTCCTACTATTTTCATTCTCAGAAACATTTTTCTGTGTTGCGAACGCTTTGGAACTCAAAGAAAAACCGTCAAATAGTTTTCTTAATTTATTTCTTGCTAATTGGGATGAGCAATACAAGTTTTTGCCCACCTCTTGTTCAGAGCTGAGCAGGAGCATAACTTTTTCTTTGCAAGAAAGACCACTGCAACTACAAGAATCTCTGGAAAGTTTTCTGTTTTCTTTCGTCTCCCGACAAATATATTTTCTTCAAGCTTTAATTAAATGATCCCGTATTATTGTAGGTAAAAAAACATGGAAGAGGAAAATTCTGAAATAGAGGCGGGAAGAAAATAAGAGAAAGACGAAACATATAATTTTTTCAGTTGCTGAATGAAGAAGTAAAAGGGTTGCTGAAAGAACAACTTAAGTAACCAGGGTTAAGTAAAAGACAGCAGCCCGACTAAAAGTACCTTCCATCAAAATCCTCGACCCAACTTTTTGGAACTCATTATTAATCATTAATTGTATCACAATGTTTTGTATTTGTTAAAACATGAGATGCGAAGAACCAATATCTTGTGACGTTGGCTAGAAGTATCGGTTGCGAGAAGAAGGAAGTTTGATTTCTCTGCTCTTCGCAGTTGCTAGTTCTGTTTTTTACGCGAAATCAAACGCTGATTCGCTACTTTCAACTTCAAATATTGTATATTGAAAAATATGAATATTTCTAAACAAACGTTATATCGAAACCGACAAATATTTTCACGCGTTTCCAAACGCGGGTAGTTTTCTACCTGACGAAAAAATGAATGGGCAAGAGGCCCGCGAAGAGCGTCCCGGATCCAGTCTAACAAAGGGTCGTAAATGCCCTTAAAAGTATAATAGCTAAGTTGGGTTCTGCAACTGAAACGTTACGGGAAACAATGGAGTAATAAATGGTAGGCGATCGCTGAAATTCGTCACAATGCGAACGGAAATATTTAAAATAGCCAGGGCTAGACAAATTAATAAAAAGACCAAAACGCTACCACGCATATTATGCAATAAGGTTGCACTTCAGGCTACCCTGACTATTGGCATCCGCCCCCAGGTGCACGTTCAACTCTAGAAAACGAAAACGATAATATAATTCGCTTGAATGATAACTAAATATTCTTGTTAATACGGTAATAATATGCATATCAAAACCATACTGGCAACTAAGTATTCATGTGACAAAACAACACAAACTTTCTACTTCAATGAACGTTCCCAATTTCATTATTCATTTATATTATACAATATCACTTAATTTTAATATTTATTTAAATCGACTTATACGTATAACATGTAGTAAATTAGGAAAATTATGTTGTTTCAGACAGATTAGAGACATCATTGTAACATTGTAAATTTTATAATATAAATGTCTTGAGCCTACTGAAAGAAGAAACGGCAAGTTCTCCAAGTTAGTAACAAACAAGAGATGTAAAAATATGAAGTGAAAATCGCGGAGGAAGAACTGGAATCAGAAAATATAAAATTGATATTGCGATTTTTTGTGCCAATTAACCAAATTGGGTAATAAAATTTCAGTAAATGAAACTATTGCACTTAAAATATCAAATGATCTTCAGATGACGTTTTTTAGTTGTCCTGCAGACCTAATTTTTTACTTCCACAATTGAAATTATTAAAGAAAAATTCTGGAATACGTAGTAGAAACCCAATTTTAGGATAATACAATCCTACAAGTATAATTTTGAGAGACAAATTAAAGTATATTTTTCAAAGGGAAAATACAAATATATATTCCCAAAAAACAAAATAGTTCCTGCTTCTTCATAAACATAGTAGACTACAGACTTACTTACCCCTACCTCCAAATCTTAACTAACATAAAAAACGTAACAATTTAAAAGCAAACAGGTCGGATTCTGGACACACATCAACGAATTTGAAAAAATATTAATAACTCAGTTTGACGAATTCGAACTAAATAAATAAGCGCCAAATATATATCGTACGCAAATAAAGCCAAGAAAGAAAGAGAACGGACAGAGATAAAAACCACTTTATTTTGTTGTATCGAAGTGACAACTAAAAAATAAATTTTTTTGTGAAAAGAAGCGCGTAAAAAACGTAAGAAACCAAAAGAAAAAAAGGCAGGAAACGAAGGACGTCCGGGATGGGTCGGTGGGAAAATAGTTTTGCCAAAAACTAAAGGTAAACTACTCTTACAGCTATACGTTTTTTAATCATTATATATATATACATATATATAATATATGTATGTATAAGACATAATGTCAGACATCACACCAGATGAATACGGAGTGAATGATACTTACTAGAACCGGTAGAGGTTTTATCCTGAACAACTGACCAAATAGTGGGCCAATAACAAACACATTTCAAATTAATTTCCAAAAAAAGAAAGAGTGACAGATTGATAGAAGGTGAAAGATAATCTTTTTTATCCTCAATGATTCAGTCAAGGTGAAGGAACAATATAATTGAAAAGAAAAGTGAAAGTGACTGGGGAAACAAAAAAAAGTAAGGAATATGTTTAGAAATAATGAAAAAAGAAAATCAATGAGGAACCGGAAAGATGATTTTGTGGAAGGAAAACAATTACATGTTAAAGAACGAAATAAAAAATAGTAATAAAACATAAAACGAAAAAAAACCAAAATAGTGAGTAAAAAGTGTGCATAAAAAATTATAAAAACCTGTAGTGCACAAAAAACAAAGGCAAGTCAAAGACTAAATTAAGTTACGACAAGGGTAAGACGGGCAGTCGTAGTTGAATGAATCAGAAAAAATTAAAAATGAAAGGGAGGGAAAGGAGCGAAAGCGAAGAAAAGGAAGCTTGGAAAATAACGAAATCGGAGTGTACAGGAAAGTGTAAAAAGGAATAAAATATGAAGAGAGTCCTGACAAACAGAAGCGCAACTCAATAAATAAATAATGAAATGAGAAGGTCGAAAAAGAGAGTGAAAGTGCAGAACCAGAAGTAAAAAAAGAGGGAGAGGAAGAAAAACGAACTAATATTTTAGTAAATCAGGCCTTCCTAAGAGTACCTGAAGAGTTAAAAATAAGTAATACAACTGTGTACTTTAAGTTTACAAATTCATATGCTTACGACAGCGGGTAGTTTTAAATTTAATAAAAATACAATAAAAGGTGAATTCAAGATATTAACTTAAGTCACTTAGTACATAATATTATCAGTACTAATGACTACTATAGTATGAAAATAAAATAAATATTTAATGAATACTACAAGAGTTGTTAACTAGTTAACTAACCAAACACTTGTCACACTGTCTCAAAGAATATCTAACACATTTTATCTAATATGTTAATGCCTATAAGACCCATTATTTAATTATCTATACCTAATATTTATAAAAGTAAGTTAAATACCTGAGTATTAAGAGAAACTGAATTAACATTAAGTGAAAACAAGTTAATGGTCTCAAGTATGAGTTGCAATATTTAACTATGTGCCAAAAATGTTAAATTTCGTGCCTGGTTGTATTTGCTCAATTTGTGAAAGAATCTAGGTACCAACGAACCGACCCATTGGTTAATAAAATAGTGCAGAAAAAATTGTGAATAAATAAGAAAACAAACTTTGAGTTCGAGTGACTGTGAGTTTGGTAACGGGAGATTTTACTTCCAAAGGAGAGGAGCTTTTTTGGAGTAAAAAACAAACTCTACGGATAGCTAATATTCCGTGAAATATAAAATCTACAACTTCAAATGTAATAAACAACTGTAAGTAAAACTTAATTGTCTTAATTGTAGAATACAATTTAAAATTACACGCTAACGTCAAAGATACATATAATAATTTCAGATATTAACATTCAGTTTAGGTTGCCCATTGAATTGAACACTTTTACACTCCTAACTGCGTCTGCTCTGCTTAAAATGTTAATTTTTTTTCACAAAATTCCTTATTTAGATGACGAGGTAATTGTTTTTGGGGTAATGAATTATACCAGCCTATAACGTATTAATTAGAACTTTGGACTCCATCGAACCAAAAAAAAATATCATATAAAACCATTAATTCATACACATAAAGATCTGCAGAATATTTCAACAGAATAGCCAATTTTTAGAAAAAATAATAGGTGCTCTTCTTGAGCGTTCTCGAGTGGAAACATCTCAAGTCCCGTCTAATATTTTGTAATGCAGTCTAAGGAGAATGAACCAAAGACGCAGTCGAGAAATCCTGAAGTTAACAAGTGTGTTTTTTCACTCTCCAAGTAAAACGTAATTGCTACGCGACTGTTTCGAGAGATCCTTGAAACAAAGGAAAAAAGTAACATTTTACATGACAATTGTTTCTTGTTCTTTTAGCGTTAAATATAGCCAGAACTACCCAAGACGAGAGTTTTTGGCAGGATTCGATTTGCTTCCAAAGGAAGGTTTCTCTTCCTCTTGAAAAATTTATGTGTGCTCAAGATAAAACAACAGCTCGGGACCTAAAATAAAAATGCATCGAAATATAGCAAAAATTGATTTCACTTGACAAATTTTAGCAGTGGTTAGAAGGTCTTAGACAACATAATTTTTAGCATTTATACTTTGTATTTAAAGGCTACGCGAAAATGACTTTTGTGGCCTGAAGCAAGAACAGACGGTGCTGTGTAAATAAAAAATCATGTTGCCATTTTACTAATTCATTTACTGAGTGTTGCAAAGTTTACATAAAAGGTGATGGAATTGTCCATTTAGTCCGACCTCATTCAGTTAAATGCCTTAAGGGTCAATGAGTTTTCCAGAACGCCATCGCAAGCCTGACTCTTTGCCAAATAACTTATATTTTCCAAATTTTATATTTCCAAGTTATAATATATGTGATGAATATCTGAAAAACTCCGTTTGTCCCAAGTGAAACTACTCGAATAACTTCCAAGATGCTGAAATCTCTGGAGACTCCGCCCCAAGAAAGAAATTCTTAAAAACACGGAAGACATAAATAAATGGAAAGCTTGCGGATGTTGTAATGCAGTTCAGAAAGAAAATAAAAAAAGAGTTTACCAACACAACGACAAATCATTGAATAGAAAAAACTACTAAAGATAGATTTGCAAAAACCCAAAATAAGTGAGAAATGTAAAAAGACAAAAGAATTTAACACAGAATGAAATTGTTTCTGATTGAAACAGTAAAGAGTTCTGGAGTCGCGTTTCTACTTTTGGATGCCTCGCATCACTCGAAAATTATGAGATGCCTACCGTAATAAACCTAAATTAAGTTATGTAATACGTGTAATCGAATTGCCAGTGTCTAAATATTTGAATATTCTTAAGTACATACGAAATATTCAATCCAAATGGAAGACTATAAAATTTCTTGTCTGTTCAAGTTTTCGCTACCGAGGTTTATGTGCAGTTCATCTTGTAATTTTTCTACATCAATCGTCCTAATAGTACAGAACTGATATTTTTTGTCAATGCTTATTGATGATTAACAAGTCTTGGGTTTTGAACTACATCACAACATATGTTGACACATTTAATATATGAACTACTAGAGAGGGTTCACAGTAGCCTGGGAAATCGGTGCAAGCACAAGCTTTGTCTTTAACCTATGAATTAATAATTGTATTTGAGGGCTGTCCGCACAGCAGACAGTAGAAATGAAAAGGCAAACTGGCCGATGGGGAAATTGAAATATGAGAAAAATATCCCTGTGAATTTAGAACTAAAATTCATTTCTCAAATCGATTCGCAGCATCGTAAAAAATGAAATTTTTTACGAACAAACTCCTCGATCCATCGTCTACGTCAGAGGGGGAAAAAATCCTTTGAACAAATTAAAAATATTATTTCTGACTGACCTATAATACTTTTAAATAGAGAACAGGAAACCAAACTGCCAAGGTTTAATGGAAATGTATGTAAGGCTATTTCAAAATAAATATTAATGTACGAAATAGAAACTTTTATCTAAATATTTACATAAGTTAACGATGCGTTGAGCAGAATTTTCATTTCAATTAATAATTCTGGCAATATCAAGATATTGAAATAAATGTGTATAGTTTCTATACGTTTTGTTTTTAAAGAAGTAACAAATCGGTTGTTATTTGTCATTGCAAATATTTATATGTAATTAGTTAAGTATAAACAAGCAAACACAAAATGAGTTGATACCAAAATCACATTTAAATGTTTCTCCTCTCTTCTCAAAGCACTCCAAATGTGTCAAGTGTTCAAAACTAAATATATTCAATGGCCATATTTAAAATCAATGAACGGACGAGCGTATTGTGAAAGAAAAGCCTGGAAAAGCTCCAACGTGTGACATTTCTGGAAAATTTACTTAAAAATGCGAGTCACAGAACTCCCGGGAGAAAGAAATTTCTTTTTCGGTTTAACAAGTGTAAGCAGGCTCATGTACGGTCATCACCCAAATACCTCAGACTACAAATAACACTTTCTTCAACCTTTCACGAGAAAATACTCCAAAAAAGCTCCAAAAGTCAGGCAGAAAAAAGTAGGTATTGGTGGCAGGTAGAACAGGTGTAGGGCTAAAATGACGAAAAATACTGAGCTTACTTGTACCTCACATGGCGGTGGTGCACTGCGGTATGAGGGCACAATCTTGAAGGTGATGGAGCCTCTTGCTTCTCTCTGAAACAGAAATAAAAACGAAATAATCAGTATGTATAAATAAACAAAATATTAAAATAAATATGATATAAATAACAACTTCTATGTATAAATTAAATAATGTTTTTCCAATTTCGATATTGTATTTTTCGGTATTCTCTGCGTTAAGTCATATTACCGTATTGCTACTACTTCTTTGATCCTTAATTAATTTTGGTATCATTTTTGCATTAAATTTTTCTCTGTTGATAGTTGCAAAACCAAAAATTAAGTCCAGATGGAACAATGAGTGGTGTCTAGAAGGTCTGGAAATGTCTAGAAAGCTAAAACTAGGTCTAGATTTTCTCATACTTGTGCTTGTTTTAGGTTTCTCTAGAAATTTACCACAAAACGCAACTTCTTTGGCTCTTACCACCTCTCGTTCTACGTACACATTGAAATTTGTGCCCAGTCACGTAAGTACATAATCAATTACTTCCAAAACTAAGATAAACAACTTGAATAACAACACCAAGAATACCTAATTTCTGTCATTTCAAGTCAAGTCAAGTCAAGTCGATATTTCCAAAAGCAATAAACCGTGCGTGGAAAAACGTTAAATTTTTAACGTTTTAAACAACTTCGGTCTTATTCAGAATTCTTGTCTAGTCGGCGCAACCTGTTCCCTCCTGTGAGAAATGCCTTAATTGGTGAATTTCAAAGTTGCTATTCGAAAGCAGAGGTTCCATGAAAAAGCACGAAGTTGAGCTTCTTGTGTAATAAAATCGATCTGATATTTTCTACGGAAACTCGAAATCTGCTTAACTTCACTTAGATTTGTCCCGCTACTTTATACTTTTTGTTGTTGAATAAAATTCAATTTCCAACCTTAATAGCTCCACTTACGTTTGAGATAAAAAGAATCACTGAATTGCACAATATAAAATTATCTAGAGAAGTTTGACAGATACGGAATGAAACAATCGCTCGCCAAAACAAATTTTTTGAAAGAAATGAATATGTAAATTTGCTGTTTGGACTATATGGTGAGTTAAATAAAAATGTAATGAAGCAAGAATAAGATGAAAGTAAAAGGGAAACCAAAGAGAATTGGTGAAAACTTTCGTTCTTGGAAATGAGGGTAAGCAAACAATTCTGGTACGATGAAAGTAGTCATGGATGACAGTCGTTTGGAATTGAAGATACGAGAGTCAAAAGATTCGTTTCTGACAAGGCAGTAAAAGAAGTTAACAAGCTCTACAGACAGCTAAAGAGCACTATTATTCTAATCAAAGAAGAGGTTTTTAGGCGCAACAGAGGTAACACTGGTGGTCCGATTTTAAAAAGGTTTTGAATTGTTAAAAGATTAACTGAGTGAAGTTTAAGATGGTAACTCAGTGGGAAACTCATTTTACTAAGTGAATAGAGAAATAAAGGTCAAAAGGTCAATAAAAGCAGCATTTTAATTGAATATTAAAGCATAAAGGCGGTGAACAGGATTGTATGTTCGAACGTTTGAAAACTCTCATACAGGAAATAATTCCAAGTGGCACTTCTCTAGGAATGCGTCCTTAGCAGTATTTGAACGCATTGTGTATACGAATCTGTACAGAATCGCGTACACACAACGACCTGTAAACAGCCTTACATTTTTTATACGTTAAAGGTGCTCTTCCTGCTTGTCGGCGTCTTCTTTCACAGCGGAAATGAGCCTTAACGACGTCAATTTCGTCAGTTCTATTTAAAACATTCTTCCGACTGGTAGCAAAAATTAAATTTAGACTATTGTTTGGGTAGCATCACCTCCCGCAAAGATGGCAAAATTTCCTGAAACCCCCGGCTTTGTATTTTCCATTGTCAAAAGGTTCCATTTCCTTTTTAAAACGACTGCTACTTTTGTCCTTTTAGGAAAATTCAACTTCCATTTGCGAGCCTCGGCGTGAGTTCTCTTTTATCAAAGACTAAAATCAAAACTACTGGCTCACTGCACCACACTACTTAACCTATTTAATTTTTGCTATTACATTTTTGTTTGTGGTTGACTGGAAAAACCTGCTGATTCGTCTTTCAACTTGAATGAGCCGGGCTTTTTCGTATTCTAATAGAAAAAACTATTTGGTAGTCAACGGTCGGAACACCTCAAAAACGAATGCCTGCATTGTATTTTATGATTTTCCATTTTGTGGGTTTCAATTTCACTTGCTAACATTGTAGTTTTCTGTGCGTCGATGTTGGTTATGAGACCCTTCAACTCACTGTTGTTTATCGGTTACTCTTTTCATTGAGCCTACGCATCTCTGAGTAAGACAATCATTAACTCCTTCATTACTTTTACAACTTTATTATTTTTAGTCTTTCCTTAACTCTTCGTGAGAAAGTAACGGTAATTACTCTTCCATCTGAAGTAATAAAATTCAATTGATTCAGTATTGACCTTTTAGCAAATTGATGTTGCGCTTTACATATTCACTAAGAATACGCGGATCGAGGCCGTAGCACAGATTTATTGATTCCGTGGGCAGAAAGTCGTTTCAGAGATTATTAAATCTTATTTAACTTCATTATACCCCCCGGGAAAGAAAAGTGTCGGAGAAATAGTTGCTAACAGAAGATGAATCTACGGGTTGGTATTGGCTAAAAAGACCGAACACTTCCGGTGGAAACCGCAGAGTCAGAAGATACGGAAGTTGTCAAGTTCCGGTTTAGCGCAGACAGGCGCCACCGGGGCCCAATCTAGCCGGATGTTTTCCTATGTAACAACGGCCCGGTTTATAATACAAATAGTCATATAGAGAAAACTCACCAGTATTTTTTGCAAGACGTTAACCGATTGGTTGGCAACAGGTACTCCATTTATCTCTCTTATTTCATCTCCAACGTGTAGCGTTGCTTGCCTGTGTATCATACCACCGTGCATTATTCTTGCTACAATGCACTTTCCCTCCTCATTCATTTTGAGCGTTATCCCCTAAAAATACAATAATATACATTATTTATATAAAAATACTTCAAGATAGTAAATACTGTTGTTGAAAGTTGATAGAAAAGCAGAGTCAAGAGGATTTGACAAAGAAACGAATTTTTCAACTTGAGGATAACTCACAGAGGAAACTTGAAATTAATGTAGTAGAGATTCATCGAAAGTGAAAATATCCATTAATATTTACTTCTTGTCATTAAAATTAACAACTTCTCTTCTTCAAATTAAACCTCAAGTTATTAAATATATAAATTGTAAATTTCTTGAATAAAGCATATAAAAAAATTGTTCAGTTACCACCAAAAATGTTACAGTAATTTTTTGTCTCTTTTTATAGATTCATCGAACTGACAAATTCTACATTGGACCCCATTAATTTTAATGGTGGAATGGAAGTGAACACAAAGGTGTGGTAGTCCATTCTAATTAAGGTATTGAGCCAACCTTTTTCACAGGCTTCCAACCTTCTTGGATTTTTTACTGATACGGACACTCACCATGGGTTCATCCGTGTTCTTTTGAAACTGAACTAATCTAACTCTCGTGACATTTTCCACTTCGACATCTTCGTTCGAACCTTCGATGTCGTCTCCTCCGTTAAGGTACGGCATGACCGGTGGCGGAGTGACCCGAACGGCATCTTCTCCGTAAACTTCGTGCGCGACCACGTCGTGGGCTTGGAGCAACGCCTGAAAGAAAGAAAAAATTAATTAGCTGTGCGAAAAGTAAGGACAGCAGCTACAAAACAATAATAATATGAGTAATATTTCCTATACAATCCCTAAATTTGCACATTAGTAGTTCATTAATTGTATTATTTATGAAAATTCCACGATCATATTGCTGAATGGTCCACCATTTTTTTTTCAAGTTACAAGTAAATATTTTGACTTCATGCTGAATTTGACCACTTCAGTTGTTCTAGGAGTAGGCCAACCTAAGACAAACAATAGATTCAACTGCAGATAATTGGCAGTTCTTTTTTTCCGTTTACAACAAAAATGTTTGCGTTTCTTATTCTTTTCATTAACCATAACTTAAAATTTCACCCACCGCTGCCGAGATGTGAACACGTTTAAATGACAGACCAACTTATTAATTAAAAGAATGCAAATAATTATTTCTTTGAGTTTCAATTTCACAACTTGATAAATTAAGTAATTTATTTTACCCTTTAAAAAAAATCTGCATTTGACTGAACACTCACCCCGCCATTAATTAACTCAAGGCAACTGAAGGTAAATTCTTCAGTGCTCACCTGATTTTCATTGCGCACGAGAAATTCAGTCGTAGTATCGTAATACAGTAATCCCGATTTTTTTCCGAATTTTTGTGATATTTAATATGCAAAATTTCTCAAGCAGCCAACACGATGTTTTCTGTAGAATAAGTTTCCGCCGGCTGTTCAATTTTTACTGTTATAAGACGTTAGATAATATTAATTAGGACTAATAGTAATAGGTAATTGAAAGAGAGGTAGTCTAATTAAGGTTCCCTGACAAATGACAAGTAAAACTTCACACTTGGTTTTTTTTTTAACAATTTTGGGATTTAAACTTGTTGAAGTTGAGATTAATTTAATAAGTTTGCAATTTATTAATGCTGAAACTTTGAAACTGACCAAGTTCCCAATTTTCTGCAAGTCGCAGTATAACAGTTCCCCTGAGCAAGGAAGACCTAAAGAAGACATGGAATTTACAAGGAAAGAGGGGAAGTTACAAATATATTATTCAGGCCGAAAGAAAAAAGAAAGTAACCGAGCAGTACGAAAAGTACCAAAAACGCCTGATGGGAAACCTGCCTTGGAGAAAAATATTCAATGATGAATAGAAATGATGAAAGAAACCGTTTCCGGGGCAAAAGAAACATTTACGTAGGTATAGAGAAAGGAAGTGATCTGTCAGACTGAAGAATGTTCGCTTAAGAGAAAAATCATGGAAAGGAGGAACCGTTTGAACTCATAATACTGTGAGAGCAAAGACAACAAAATAAAAGAAAAATAAAATAGTAGAAAACAAGAAACAACGTGCTAGAAATTAATAAAATTGGAAAGAAAAAGGAGTAACTAATAGGGCAGATTCCATAGATTGATTCATCGGGCCGGATTCCTAGACTAAAGTTGGGCGAACAGACAGAATAGACATTAATCGTCGAATTCCGACAAATCGTTAAGGAACACTACCGGAAGACAATAGATGAGAATAATTTGCGTAGGAGAACAATACTGAAAACCACAGTCAGGAAATGGTTTGTTATTTACGAGGCAACAGCGGCAATTTGAGAGGCAGCAAAGGAACCGGAAACACTTGGGTAGAAGCAAAAACGCGAAGTAAAAATTTCCATCCATCCGGCAGCAAAATCCTCAGAACGCACATTGCACTTAATTAAGGAATTATTAAAGTTACTTCTGGGTCTAATTATTTAGATTTTATTTAATAAAGTAATTTATGTGCCAGAGTTTGTTTGCCTATCCGCATGTATCTGCCACCTGAACGTTTAAAATTCATTCTGCAGAACATTTGAGAGAGCAAAATGACCAAGAATAACAGAAAAGAGCTTTTTGCAGGATTAAAAAAAGAATTTTGCTTTGCGAGAGAAATCCAATTTTATTTAGAGCGCAAAATCATTGGGAGTCGCAAAATTAAGAATATCACTAGAATCATAAAAAAGGTTTTCATGAGTTTTTTTTTTATAAATACGAAGGAAAAATAAAGAATAAAGAAAAATTAGTGAACGTAAAGACTGCGGTGACACTGCAGAGAAAATTGCAGACTTCATTGCACACAAAATTAAGCATTACATAATACATAAATATTTTTTGTAATTGGTTTAAATTTAAATAATGTATAATAAAATCAAAAAGCTAATTGCAATTTTTGTACTGATAAGTTCCGGTTATATTTTTAAATAATTAAAAGTCTCTTAACAATTCTTAAAACTTTTGATTGCGTATGACTTCAGAGCAACTTTTAAAATTTTCGAGTATTCACAAGAAAATAAGAAGATGATAAAAAAGATTCCAAGACAATTCAAATTAATTTTAATGAGTTTGCAGTTCATCAAACTTAAATTGCTGTGGTTCATTGGACTTCCTAAAGTTTTACTTTAAAATCTGTTGATACTGAAAAGCCAAAATTCAACTTTTCTTCGTTGAGATTGAGAGAACTATAATTCTGAAGCTAATTCTAAAAATGAACAACCTGATATTTAAAGGATATTTTTAACTATGAGATTAATACTGAACTGGCATAGCTGTGAGACGACATTTGCTCTGTAGCATTAAATTGTGTAAAACCATTAGTTTTGTGAATTAACCTTGTTGAAATTGTGCGAATAAGAAAGGATGAAATATAGAAGAACAATGGGACAAAGTATAATAGGCTAAAGCATAGCGTCTGTTACTTAGCACGTACGACTGCAGCGCAGTGCAGTAGGCTCTGCTGCCAAGCATTCGACTAATCCTCTTACTCCATGGGATTTTTAACTATATTTCTCCAACAAAAGTTCAATTCTATATACGTTTTTCGTACAGTTTCCAGTCAAATGTCATTTGATATCAGGTATTCTGTATGAGAAACTGTACTAAAAATTGTAACTATTTAACATACTTGCAGGAATGTAATTAAAGAATTTAAGTAATTTCAGTACACGAACTTCTTCAACTCGATTCCTTAACAGAAAGCTTTGCTTTTTTCTTTGGCTTTTTCACCGATCGGCCAGACCAATTTCTAAAGAAATTCTAATTAAATCAACCGTCCCCATTCTTCTTCTTTTTCTTATAGTTCGGTCTATCTGGCACAGAAGTTTTTCAGAAGAAAAAAGAACGGTTTAAAGTCGCCAAAACTTAATTCCTCACAAATCGGATTGAAACTTAAATTAATCGAATCTTTTCGTGTACTACCAAACAGAAAGAAAGAAAGAATTAATTAATTAAATTTGAAACTCTCATTTAAGCGCTTTCTTCCTTTGGTTTCGTAATTTTCCGAGACGAACCTAATTTTCGATTGAGAATCGTTTTTAAGGGTGTGAACATATCTAAACTTTACTCGAAAAGAGAACAAGTTAAGAAAATAGGGAAACATTGACAAACCAGTGGAAAATACCAGCAGAGAAAAGCGTTCTATCAAAATGTCGAATTCAAATGAGATGAGCCAATTTGAATAAAATAATTTGACAGTATTGGGGGGTAAAAAACTAGAAAAAAGCTGTTGTTGAGAAAACGACAGGGAAGGGGACCGTGAAATTGATAGAATAGAAAGCTTCGAAATAAATTCAAAGAGAGAAAGTCGATAGATATGTGACTAGAAAGCAGACCAGAGGTTTTCTGCTTTGGAGTTTTCCTCCAGTTTTAGAAAGGTCACATTTGAAAATTCACAAGTATTGTATTTCACATATATATTTAAAATTTTGTTCTTAGCAAAAGACGACACCGCCTGAGAGTAAACGACACCTTTTATTTATGAAATAAAAGTACGACAGGTGGACGACGGATTAGACCTCGACATCCCGTCTGGTCGCGTAGAAGTGTTCTTTGATGTGAACTTCCCTCAGAAAGTAAGCCTCAAAGTAGTGAATGAACAAATTTTGGAGAAATATTAGCTGTGAGAGGTTCAGTTTACAAATAATGAAACAAAGAGCACAGACCACAACAATAAAAGGCGGTAGTTGCAGCGAATTATAATATTTGCCCAAATAGAAAAGAAGATTTTATATTTGCCCTTGTAAAGCGATAAAACGCTCTTTCAGTTCTCACCTGACTAATCACAGTATACGAATAAAAAGACAGCCGCCATGAGAGACTAATCGTTTATGCGGAAAATATTATGACTAAAAATTAGATTATTTTTATTTAATTTTAGTATTTTCTGGAGTCTAGAAATAAATTTTTAATTTAGTAAAAACTCAATGTAGTATTGTTCATAAACTATCTAAGTGTTTATATACAGACATAAAGTGCAACGTTAAATGGAAGATTCAAAAGAACAATATACACGGAAACTTGTGTTGCCCCATGACTTGTTTTAATGTAATCCAACATCGGTACATCGCTTTTATTATTTTAATAAAGATTTAGTTAAATAAAAGGCTTCCAATCAGGTGGACAAGTAAAGAAACCAATTGGTTTTGCAAAAAAAAATCAAAAGATATATGAATGAGTTACGAAAGAAAAAGTAAAAGTCCGACTTTTTCCATTAAAATAAAAGCATCAATTTCCATAAAGAACGAGAATTCGATTATGTTTGATGGATTGATCTTAATTTTGAATTTGGTTTTCACCGGAAGGTGCACTACTTTGAGGATTCGGTGGAATTCTCTGTGAATTCGAAATAACATCAATCTAATTTTTCAATAAACAGCATCAAAACATTCTCATCAAGTTAGTCTTGTACTTTATTACTTAGTGATTATACACATCTATTGGTCTATTTTCTTTTTTCAGTCCTCTGCTGATTCAATTCAAAAATGGAAAGTCAATAATAATTAAGTATTTATTCAATCGTTTTGACAAAGACATTAAAAATTTTAAACGCAGCAGTAATGAGATTCTCTTCTTTTGTCGCGGAAAGCCTGAAAAAGGGTTCATCCCACAGTAAAAGAATATGAAAGTATCTTGTGTTATTTAAAAAAATGTACAAACAATAATAAAAATCAAACAAATTGTAATTGAGACATTTCAAAGTGTAAACAAATCTAAATGCTTAAAAAAATGACTGAGAGAACATGGTGAGAGGAAAAAAATTAATTATCTGGCTACCAATAAAAAGTCCCAAAACCAAAAGAAGAACAACAGAGACAACAAAGACTTGACATTTCTGAAAGACTGAAAAAGGCAAAAGTCTAAAATCAAAAACATTTTCAGTGCTCGTGTGGCCCTCATGACGGACCTATTGATTAGGTCTTGTTATGAATAAATGGCATAAAAACTATAAGTTTTATGTAAAAGTAAAAGCAACAGATTGAATGTATAATTCTAAGAATAAGTCAGAATAAGCAGAATATGTTCTCTGCATCACCTTGGCCGTCTCCAAGAAAACCAAAACCAAGAATTTTACTTGAGGTATAATTTTTGTGAAGGCAACAATAATTTTAGTTGAAAGAACAAAGTTGAAAGGCATCTGGCAGTTTCTATGCAAACAATTACTTCTGCTTCATTTGCCCTTTAAAAAATATTGGCAGAAGAATTCATTCTATATAGGAGGATCTCACAGAATAAGAAAAAAAGAAAATTGCTGAACAGGAGCGCTTAGTCAGAAGACCTTATAAATGTTGGGGGAATCCCCTAAATTGATGGTTTGGCAAAATTTTCAGGCGGATATCCTCCAAAAACTCCCCAATGATCAAAGAACCAAAATTAATTTCTTGAAATTAAAGAATGAAAGAAGTATGAGGATAATTAATAAGTATTTCAAGTATGAAAATAATTCATTCATTCCTTTAGTGGCCCAAGTTCTGCATAATTTTTTTAGTTCCTCAGTCCTGTCGATGAAAAGTAAAACAGGCACTGACAAATCGAAACAACCACTTGTAATGTCATGTTATAATGTGAAAATGTACTGGTTTTAGCAAACTCAGGACAACATGAAGCAACAACAGTTTAGGAAACCCATCTACTTAAGAAGAAAAGGAAGATAACTTTAACTAACTTGACAAACTAACTTTAACTAACTAACTTCGGAAGGAACTGAATGTTTGATGTAAATAAAGCCTCCTTGACGATGTGAAACTTCTGACATGCACAAAGCAACAAGAATTCAAATCGATAGAAGACGAAGACGAAGACGAAGTGTCAAGTGTGTAGTGCAGGTGTAAGTGTGGAACCAAAAGAAGTATTCGGTTTAATTACTTACGACAGAATTGAAATATACTTACAAAAATTCATTCTCAAGAAGGTCCACCCAAACATAAAATAGATAATTCTACTCTTCAATGCTCTGACTTCAATTGTCCTTCAACACTACTACTGTATTAATGGAACACTACTGAACTTCAGAAGTTTTCTTGCAACTCAATATTACGTGTAATATACGTGTGACTATGTTTTATGTTATGTTTTGTCCTAATGTTTTCAATATGGTTCATCCAATGACATCCAGAAGGCTACACAGCTAAAAATTAGGCACTAGTATCATGCTACATTATAATATTAATAATACATAATAATAATATTAATAGTAATAGTAATTATGGTATCAGCGTATTGAACACTTCTACAGCGATGGTGAATTTCAAGAAGAAAATTGGGTAATAGAAATGGCAAAAAAGAGAATTAGAAGTGTCGCTTCTGCAGTAAGATGTGAATTTCACGGAAGGAGTATTTGATGACCGACATACTAGTACATGTGCATTAAGATAAAATCGAAAAAAGGATAGGAAAAGGTAATCCAAACAATAAAATCCAAGTTAAAGAAACAGAAATAGAAAATGTACTGGTGGTACAATACTAAAAATTAGCCAAATTTTAGGAATAAATTCAAAAATACACAGCCTATAGTAAGTAAATATTTCTCGTCACTAACCACATAAATGCACACTAGAAGACATGTTTAATATTTGCAGATACGTTTTCTTATTTGTTTGCTGGACTGGGTCAGCGAACGCACAAGACAGACCTTAACAGTTCGTCTGATGTGCAGTCTGTGCTTTGAAGGGTCCACCTGCGATTTGGTTGATCCTGTTAGCTACTCGGACAGCTGGGATACTCCTCACGACGATGATACTTCATTCGGCTCGAAGGATCATTTTTTTTATGGAGATCGTTCTTGAACATTTTAAATTTTGTACAATTTTATTCAAAACTGTTCACAAATACTTTTTACGTATTCATTCGTTTTCTGTTTTTGACAAAGCACCAAAGCTTTGAATTTTGTTTTTAATTAATTGTTTTCTTTTAAATATGTTGGATGTTCCACAATTTTTACTTGAATGAATCACAGCTTATTTTTACTCACTACTGCCTTGATCAACACATTTTCTGTTTTGGTTGTAGGCCCAAGAAGTCTCAACAGAGGGCTTCGAGAAAGTTTATAAAATGTCAAAATAAAAACAACAAGTGCCTTCTCCACCAATTTAATTTCGAGCAATTTTTTGCATTTTTTTTCCTCAAACAAGTTCTTTTTGTCAGAGCGTAAGTAGATGGTACAGGAGGGGTTGTACAAAAGCAGTATGAATAAATAATGAAACAAAAAAAAATAAAGACTTGTAGCCTGTAGTGTAGGAGACATTAAGATGAAATGTCGACCCTCACCGTTCTAACCACAGTATAATTTCAACATGACTCAAACGTTTTGAGCTTTTACAAACACTTTCTCATCACCATTTTGAAATACTCAACTTTCAAGTATTGAAGTGAGGAAAACAAAGTCAACAGCTAGTCTCAATTGTTTGAAATAAAATAGAATTGTAGAAGAAAGGGTGGAAATCGGAAATAGATTCTAAAAACAACTAGGAACGTAACAATTTTGTGTGTTTGTGAAACACATAACGCTGGATTTATTGCTATAGAGACAGGTGAAATTTATATATAGAAAAGCATTAAAGAAAAATATAGAACATAAATAGTTTGACTAAATCCATTACTATTTATCATTTTCATTCTGTCAGAACGAGATGGAGCTTAGTGAAGAATTCCAAAGAGAAATATTAGACATTTGTTGCCGGGCCAACACCACCAACTCATACAACTGTTTTCTCTTCATATTTCTTAGACCTTCCCCCACTTCCATATTTTATTCACATTCTCAATTTCACGCAATGGGCACTACTTTTTCTTCTTGTGGTCGTTTTTAGAGAATGTTCATCTTATCCTTGGTACTGTTTTTTTTTTTTTTTTTTTTTTTTTTTTTGGCTGTTCATTCCATTTCTCTCCGCTCATTACGTACGAATCACACCCAAAACATGTACCTCATAATGCACGTCACCAAACAAAACGATTCTTCAAGTAAGAGTTGTTTCAAACTCGTTGGTTAATTACTACTCAGATGATTAAAAATTTACATAAATCTAAAGGTGAAACTTAAGAAACATGAGAGCTTCACTCGCCAACCTATGCACGGCAGTTAAAAAGACCTTTGTAGAACCTTTTGCTTTTTCAAACCTTTTTTCTTAGTAACATCTCCATCTCTATCTTCATCCCGACACACCGAATCGCAACACCATCACCACCACCACCATTAGTGAGATTGGTGAGATTATCCCTGACATACAACCCATAATTTTTCTCTCACATTCTGTTACAGGCATGTTAAGATAGAATTTCTCAATTGAAATATTTTCAATTATGTGAAAATATCACAGCAATAAAGGTTCCATAGATTATGTATAACGCATATTAAATTAAAAGGAAATTATTATGAAAGCAAAAACAGAATGACCAACTTTGGAAACTTCGTCTGGTATTTTGTTCACTTGGTGATAATCCCAGACATTTTATCAAAACTCAAGTTAAATAAATGACGTGGTGTGTACATTAAGTACATAGGCAAAAATAATACAAGTAATGACACGCCGTCTCGGGTTCGAAACTTTGATTTTCTTAAATCCAATTTATACAATTCCTATCAAAGATCTGTTAGAAAAGTAGAGAAAATGGAGTTTGTTTAATGGAAACAAAATCCAAAGAAAATACAATATGAATTTTTCGAGGGAAAACTGCAAAATTATCGTAGAGAAAAACTTCGAATGATAATTTTCCTGTTCAAAATGGAGTCATCCGACCAAAGTTGTAGTCGACGATGATGACTTGAATGCTTGTCTCCAGACAATCTTTGACGGGAAAAAGTTCTTCTACCGCCTGGGGGATGATCAAATTCACATTTTGGGTAACCGCTCTCAACCCCCAAATCCCGCTCAGTCCCAGAGAATAATTTATTCAAATACCGTGCGGTGACAGAAATTTGAAAAACGATTTTTCAAAAGTTTTACCCAAAAGACCATTTGGCAATTTATTTTAATGAATTTTCAAAATGGCTGATTTGGAAAATCTGAATGGGAAAAGGCAAGGCGGGCATGCTTTCTTCTCTTCACAGTTAATTTATCTAGCCCTTTCCAAAAGAATAATTTACTTCGGGTTGAAAGTTACCAGGGCATGTTGAGTTTCTTTTTTTTTTGTCCATTTAAAAAAGGTTTTCGTGTCCAGGTGAAATGCGTACAAGTGAAAAAATGAATGAGCACACGTAAAGTCCATTGAGAAAATGAAGACTTGCACGACGACGAGTTCCAAAGAACAAGTTAAAATTTTAGACGTGACAAAAATGCTCTTCGAATTGATATGAATTTTCTTTTAATCCTAATACTATTTAATCCTACTATATATATATATATATATATATATATATATATATATACCCAAAGACCTAATAATTTCAAGTTTTAACTTACATCATAGATTATAGAATTGTTTTCCTTAGATTTGCTTCATCAGTTCTAAAAAACAACGTAAATAGTTATTTCTCCAGAATATCATGCAAACCATCACATCACTAAGACACTTAATGGTAAGGTATGTGACACATTGAAAGATCAATCAGAAACCCTTTGTTACGGCTTTGACTTATATATGAACTGTAAATGAAGAAAAAATAGATAAATTCTCGTTGAAAGCCTGGTTCTGAAGCCGTGTCTCCATCTATATAAATCAATTAATTCAGTATAATTCTTCTTGACAAACTCATCCGTTCGACACAAACGTTAAATTTACTTGTAAAATCGCTTCTTAAGCTTGGCTAGAACGTCATAAATGTGAGAAAGAAAAACTCAAAATTGAAAAAGAACGGAAACGAAAAAGATTATTTTCAGTGAAGGAAGCTTAATTTGAGTGTTCTGACTCGTTAGAGAAGCATGGGAGATGCCTTAGAGTTCTTTGCCAGAGACAAATTCCATTTAGGTCTGTGGTGGAAAAGGATTTTCTCGCTTTTCTTCCCAACCAGCAGCCCCCAGTCACCACCAGCAGAAAAGACAGCAGTCATTAGACAAACCTTGAAGCATTTTATTCTTCTTACTCAACCTTTGACAAATTGAAATTAAAATCGTTGGCAGATTTCATCTCTGCTTTCTCTCCCCCCCCCAACGAGTACCTGCTGTAGAACACTGCGCCCTAGGCGAAATTAGGTCAACTGTTTATTCAATTATATAAGAAGAAAAGCAAGAAATAAATATCAAATTATACAGTTTAATCTCGCTGCAAACTTCTACGTCAAATGAAATTGAAGTTACACAATACAACAACTGCTGTTACTATTTCCTACTACTAATATTTCACATCACATCGAAAGTAATATAAATACATTTAAAATATTCCGATATACACCTCTGGAGTGTATATAAAAGTGGTGTTTGTAATTTTCCAAGTCTACATTCATGTAATACAAGATAAACGTTAGGAATAAAGTCTACACAAAATTTAATATTAACAAAAACACAAAAGAAGTCTATTATTTTATTCACAACTGGTGATTTAATTATAATAATCAACTATCATTTATCATTTGCTACTTAATTATATTGGAAAATGCAATTGCTCGTGCATAAAGTCTATGTCTTCTATTTCTAAATTTAACAAGACGAAAACAGAAAAACTCGAGTTAGATTTTCACGTTTCTTAAAGAACGTTACTTGGTACAGAAATTGGAGTGGGTTTTTATTAAAAAGTTTTGAGTAATTTAGTTGTATTAATTTATAGAACTCTCTGTTTAAGTTCAGGGCAGTTGATTTGCTTTTTGTTTTAAACAGGAGTTGTGGACAGAGTTGCTTCAGCCTTAATTCCTTTTTGGTCTATTTCTAAAACTTTCCAGACTGTTACCGTTGTCTCTTTACACTAAACCAAATTTCGACATCTTCTGTTTTTGATCACTATGTATAAAATATTGAATTTTGAATTTCCCTCGCGAAATATGGCGCTTGGCAATCTTCCCTGCTTCTATTCTGTTTCTAAGTGAACCTCGCCTTTCAGCAAAAAACCCTTTCTCCCACGCCACAATACATTATAAATTATAATCCCAATGTTTCTGCAACTTCATTCCGCTTCTATATATTTTGTCTGTTCAGTGCGACCGGCCAGTCATACACATAGTCATATGTTAAAGAAAACAAATCTGAAATTCAATGTAACGCGACCGCTAGGAAGCTGTTTTTAAGTTGAAGCCAGAAATCCAGTTTTTTTGATATTCCAAATTTTCAGCATTCACTGGGCCAATTTCACTAATTGGAAAAATTTCAATTTCATTAGCAACCTCTGAAAAATTCTGCCTAATTTATCATAATGAATGTGAACTGAGTTTTAGAAGCTCTTGGTGAATTAGTGAAGTATTGAAAATTAATGAAACGACTAACAGTTTGTTGTGTCACCATTTTACAGTTTAGTAGAAAATTAAATTTTTATTCAAAAAATCGTAAGAAGTCTTTTGTTTTAGACCTACATTTCGTGCACATGAAACAACACTTTATTTACAAATAAATAAACCATTAACATTAATTAATTAATTAATTATTACAATATCTTTACAATTATAATTTTAATTAAAGACGAGATCACGGATTAAATTGGGAACGACGACCAAATATGTGTAAACCTATGAAAATTTACTAAAAATACTATTTGAGCGGGCATTCAGAGACTCATGAAGTTATGTTTTCTCACAGAAAATGGGTATACCAAGAAGGGCGAAAAATTATACGATATATAAAAATATTGAAGTCATTCAAAACAACTGAACTAATTACTTACATAGCAGAGCATAGGTCTAATCCGTGAAGTACTTTATCCTTCCGGCTTTATCCACATCAAATTATTTTTCTGAAATTTAATATTCTACTCAATCGAACATTCCGTCCAGTGGCTTATAAAATCAAAGAAATTGAACCCAGGAACCCAGAATGGCACTCGCAACAAAATGGTCAGCATGTCGACAATTTCAAATCAAGTGCACAAGTGAAAATAATAAACTAAAAAAATCTATTTCTTTGAGGTTCATTCTCTTTAGATATGTCACTTTTTATATTCAAACGATTCGGTTTCGTTTTACAATTTAGAATTCCTCCATGTTTACGACAGGATTTACGGCCAATTTTTTGCTCCTACAGCTTGGCGACGAATGCAAAAATCACAAGCAACAGAGGTCAATCGACGCTGCACAGCAGAAAAGCAGTGTTAAATTTAGTAGATGGGAATCTTCCCCTTTTCACGCGATTGACGTTTGATCGGCTCTCTAGAGAAAAGATTAAATCGGCCGATCGTGGAAGCAGAAAAATAAAAATTTCCCTCGAGGCCTTTCCATTCGGCCAAATTACAGGCGGGAGAAAAATTTCATCTCTAAAGTTGTTTCTAATTTTGAGGTGTCAACATTTGAATTTCTTACTTACGGCAGTCCACAACCAATGACGATTTGTAGAAAATTTTACTGTTGAAAATTAAAAAACAAAAATGTAAAAAAGAAAATTCAGGGCCGAAGGGAATGGAATGAAGCGAAAGAAAAGAAAAAGTTGTTTCAGTTCAAAATTAAAAGAAAACCTCATTATGGGAAAATTTCAAACTTCTGACACCGAAAAAAGGTACAGGGCAAAATTGACATGGGAGAACTACAATTTCTACTTTAAAAAGTAGTAGTTCCAAAGTAAAACTATTCACATATGAAACATTTGAGAGTTAGAAAGGGTTTAGTGTTTCTCCGTGATGTATGAGAAATCATTAAACATATATAAAATACGTTTTTTGCTCCAGAGAAGTGCTGCAACATTAGAAAGCCCTGTTTGTCACACTGAATTAAGAAAAACTTAACAAGAATATCTGTCACCAGGTTGTGATTGTGGTAAAAAACTCAAATGGAAAGCGGTGCACTACTTCTCCAATTAGAAATGCAATCATAAAAACTAAAACAGCAATTTTAATTTTAAGTTTTCTTGTTAAATTGAAAGTTCAAAGCCTCCCAAAGGAGGAGGTGTCTTCCCTTGAGATGGAAACTCATTCTCTATTACTAATCTGACTCACTTCTACGACTCAACCTTTCGAATATAAAACATTTCCGGTAGTATATAACTACAAGTTTAATCTATCAAGTTGACGCATACGAATTTCAATTGCATTGGTAGACAATCCTTTATTTTTTTTTCGTAATAACAACACGGGACACGCCTTTTCTCAGGTCCGTTCAACGTTAGTAGCACAGGACTATCGAATACTTAATATCTTAATATTTTTCAAACACTCTTCATAATTTTTCAATTTAATGAAAGGTAGAACCATTTCCAAGTCGGTCTTCAAAGTCCAAAAACTGTCCTCCGGTTCCTGTCACTTTCCTGGTCGTAAAGAATGAGAAAAGTAAAAATCCCTGAAACATTTCGAAGGAATCTCATAATCGTCATTTTACGTGAAATCCATTAAAAGGACTCGCCTGAGGTTGCCGGGATGTTTCGTGTCAGACAGGTTTCATCCGCCTTGAAAAAAGTCTGATGGGCAGAAAGACAGAAAAGTAATCTTGGGAGGATTCGAACTTAGGCAATTGGTTGTTCAGACAAGTTCAATTTTTTCTTTTTCTAATTATTCCCAGAAGACTGTTCAAGAAGAGTTTGAAAAGTGAAAATTTTGGACTAATAAAAATTTCAAAATACAAAACTTTTTTATGTTAAACGACATTTCCCACTCATTCACAGCACATGTACGTTGAATATTGAAGAGAACAGTTTGTTTATTGGAGTGTGCAAAATTTTACTTGAAACTTGTCGAATGCTCTTGAATTCCTTTTTCTGCATGTAGCGCTCTTTTTGGAAAGGCAACGAAATATTTTTCGCGCATTATAATTATTCTTCGCACTCTTACATCTTTAAAACACTTTTTACTATACATAAAATCTTATATACCGTGATGTAATGCTTCAAAAACCTTTAGTAGATGCAGTAACACTTTTCCCCACGTTCTTTCAAGCTTATAATGCCAGGAAATTACTAATGTTACTAATACATTTATTATTCGTTTAAAATATGAGGAAACAAATGAGCAAGTGCAACAATCGACGGCTGCTCTTCCTTTCGTGCCACGCTTAAAATATGCTATTGCATTGTTGCTTAACACTTAGCGAACCTGGCGACTCATTAATTTACCATCAAACGGATTTGATCAAGTTGTACTTCCCTCTGCGGTCAAGTACGATTGAAAGAGAAAGACAAAAGAATAACTTTCTGATGAAATACCCAAAAAACACTTAAAACTAAGAGTATAAACTGCTTTCAATTCTATCGTGCTCAACTGTTGGTTTTGCACCTAAAGTCAACTTTTCCACTTCGTCCTAACACTTCTGTCCCATTGGAGACTACTACAATTTAAAACTATCAATAGAGGAACCAGAATAATTAGAAAATAGAGGCATTTTCGACCGTCATCATTTCTCGTCTGGCTCAAATCCAAATCGTTCGCAAAATATACGACTTTATTTCGCTCTAAACTACAAAATAATTTTACACTTAATGCCGATTTACTGGGACACTTCTCCAATAAAATTTGTCTGCGAAATAATCACCGGTCATTTTGTATTCGAAATTAATAAATTATTAAAATAAAAACTTTAACTGATTAACTACACTTTATTACTGTTTTGTAAGGAAGAAATCAACAACATCAACTTCAACCATAATAATATCCATTATTTTTTCAAAGTTATGAAAATAATAACAAAGTTTTTTCTAGACTTAATAGGTATTCAAGTATTATTTTTAACGAACAACTACTAATAGCATTAAAAATGCTTAGTTTTATATTGCGAAGATTCCGTTTAATATAAGACTTAATATCTTAAACAAAGTATTTCAAATCTTTTTCCTCGCTCATCAAAAAAGATGTGATGATTTTGAAAAGTCTGCCAAAAAATGCAAAAGAATCAAAACCTGTTGGTGATGTTTAAATTGAAGAAAACTGTAATTTTCAGTCAGTATAAGTTCCGGATTTTCGTTAGCCTTGGAAACCATAAAGTTTCAATTGACGGCTGCTATAACTACAAATTAAATCACATTTGAGTATACTACATGTACTTATAGTTATGTCCACTTAGTGGTGATGGTTACGTGGTATCATACCACACTGAATTAACTTAAAAGATTTTACTTAAACATAGTTTGGTAAATCATGGTAATTACCCTGCCTCTCTTGTAGCAGCTGTATTTGTGGTAATAGTCACATAACTATTTAAATTGACGACACAAAAATGAATGACAGGGTTTCTTCTTAAATTTTATAATGCCCTGAAGCACATCAAACTGTTTCACACTAGGGGCTCTTGGTCTCTCTCTCTCTCTCTCTCTCTCTCTCTCTCTCTCTCTCTCTCTCTCTCTCTCTCTCTCTCTCTCTCTCTCTCTCTCTTGTTCGCGTTACAGAATAAGTGAGTATATTTCTGAGGTATAAGGTTTTTTAGTCACAAGAGGAAAATATGGTACGGTGCGGTTGAAGGGAAGTAGAAAAAGCTTCGCTG
The DNA here is from genome assembly GCA_037055365.1 of Polyplax serrata. NCBI lineage: Eukaryota > Metazoa > Arthropoda > Insecta > Psocodea > Polyplacidae > Polyplax > Polyplax serrata. The sequence goes on along the minus strand of JAWJWE010000036.1, from coordinate 442,040 downwards.
GTAGGTGAAAAATTCAAAATTCAGCTTTTCATCGAGAGGCTCGTTAAGTCCTAGCAACTTTGGAGCTTTTTCCTTCTTTTCAGCAAACAGAAGAGATGTGCGTGTTTCCGAGTGTGGTTTCGCTTTCCCGACATAGGTAGAAACATCTCAAAGGTTTCCTTTGAAGCGTTTACAAAACCAACTACATCATCTGCACCTGCCGCAAATCCCTGCTACTCCCCGGATCCCGGCTGTCATTCAATTGAGTTGTACGCATTTTCCGGTTTTATATTTCTACGAATATTTATTTTGTATACTGTCTCTGCGGCCCTTAAAATTCTGTTGTTTTTGTTTGTTTTTGCCGCATTTCCTCTCGGGGAAAGCAAAACGACTTTTGGTAAATTACTACGAGCCTGGTCGGTGTTCCAGACCTGATAGGATAAAGCTGACAAACTCTCATCGGTACATCTGGGGGCAATGAGACACTCGGGGTCAAAGTTGACAGGAATTGGTAGTGATGTGTAACGTGATGTGAAAGGAAGAATTCGTGGGTTTTGAAACTGAAGAAAAATTGAATTTTGAACGTAACAATAAAGTGAGAAGGGTCGAATGTCATTGAATAGCAAAAAAATGTACAAAAACTCTGCTTGTAGAGAACTACGCTAATTCTAATTAGTTAAACTGTCAAACATTAAAAGGCAGTAAAATTAAAGACAAAAGTACACCTGGAGGTGAAGACGGCAAGATAAAGGTGGGCCGACATCACAGGCATGTTCTGCTTCTCCTGAAGGACGTGACAATATCCGCAGTCAACAGCCAAACTAAATGATTTAAAAATCCGATGTCTAATATCTGGAATTCTATGAATCCGGACAAACGTCTGCACTTTCGATTGTACACTAAGAAGAATTTGTTTTAAATTCCGATTTCCAATTCGATTAAAAATAAATAAATTATTAGTAACGCTTTCTGAACTCGATCCTAATAGTTTCAGGTCGAATTATTATCGGAATTACTTTGAGAAATTGGCAAAGCTTTGAATGCAAAGCTCAATGGATAATTTATGTATAAGCCCGTGTAATAAAAGACGAGGAACAAAGTTAATGTTCAAGCTGCAAAGAAAGAAAAAAGACAAAGAAAAAAATTTCTGGAGAATATTGTTCAAAAACAAAAGGAAGAGTAACAAACTCTAGAATGTGCTGTGCAACTGAATTAACAAATAAGAAAATGAATAAATAAAATATACGTATTACGCCAAAAATGAAACAATACAATGGTTAATGCATTGAAAAGTTTGTTCCGACAATTTTTGGTTATTCATACTTGGGACTAAAAGAAAAAAAATTGACGTGTTGGTCGAAAACAAAGAAATAGAGACAGTAGTTGTAGGAAACATGTCAGGGGAGTGAAAAATATGTCGTCCTTAACAGCAGAAAGTAGAATATTCTGGCAAAAAAGATAACCAAAGAATAGTAAAAAATAGTAAAAAAATAAGAAACTAAGAGAAAAGAAACTCATTCCTTTTAACCTAAGACATCTAAAATAAAGAACTCAACGTGAAATTTGACAATATCTTACTCAGCAATGCACTTTCCTGTTACAATTCATCATTGTCTCGTCGAATTCTGCGGCATAACAAAGGCAGTCACGGGTACACACAGGAAACTCGCATATACAAAAACACGAGACGTGTTGTTGTGTGACGCTGACAAAAACAACAAGTTCAGACGCCAAATCTCTCACATGCCAGGAATAATAAAGGGACAATAAAAAGGTGAATACAAGGAAACAAACGACACAACATAAAGCCGTGTGACACAGTAAAAAAACTATGTGGCGACGGACAAAGGTAGCTAACGATGGAATTTATGGCATGCGATGTTTTAGACGTGGGCACAAACATGTTGGTAATATCAGTTTACGGTCATTGTATGTGAACTATGCAAAAAAATATTGCAACCGTTAGAAAATCCGAAATTTGATGGGATAAATAAAAGAAAGAACGTACTAATAAGTCAGGAGCTCGTTGTAATGTACTGATAAATAAAAAAAATAAAATACACAGAAATTGCGGAACCAATGAAGAAGCATATAAGAATCATTTGGCCATAGGGAATTGCAAAGACCAAAACCAGCACTTCAGGAAGAAAATAAAAGAGCTAAGAAAAGAAGTAAATTAGGAAGAAGAGGTAAGAACAAAGTGAAAAACACCAAGAATACAAATCAGAAACAATAAAAAAATGCACAGAATGATAGAAAAAGACTCAAGCAAAGTCAGAATCGCAAGCTATTTGACTGCTCAATGTAAAATATACGAAAATTATGTTGTAATTAATATAAGAGCTGTTTCCGAATAATACATAATATTTCATGATATTTCTTTTGTTCTTTATACTTCTTATTTAAATAGGGGACATTTATATTTAGGAAAGTATTGGCACTAAATTTGAAGAAAACGTAGGTTTTCCTTTTGATGAGAACCCTACAGCATTGCTGTCGGAGGGGCACATTGTAGTATTTTTTACAGTAACGTTGCTTTTAAGTTATGCATTTGTTGTATTTCTGTTTCTCGGTTCCTCCTTCTTCAGTAGCTCACTTTTTTCTCTCTCACTGCATTTTTCCTTGTAAAACACAAAAAATGTCTCTTGTTATTTACGATTTTCTACTTCTCCATTTTGGTTGCAAATGTGTTACGGTGAACAGAAAGTGTTATTTATTTTAAACAGATAAATTTTACTCCTATGAGTATCGCGCACAAAGTGTCATTTTTATATTAACGACAACTACTGTTTATTATGTATTTTGTATATATGCAATGATATTTTTTTGTTTTTCGAGTGTAATGTGAAACACTTTGTCAGTTCATTTTTTCCTGGTAGTTCTTCTTCTGTGTTTAACCCTCATTTTCACATTTGTCCTAACAAGAGAGGTCGACTCTTATTACGGTTTTATTTTCTTTTCTACGAAAATTCTAGCCTACATTCGGTTGTACCATTTAATACAAATACCGAAGCGAAGTAATTAGACATCGTTTTAACTTTGATTAAAAGAATAAAATAAAACTAGGAACTTGTCAGTCATTTCAAATTGGATAATCTGAAATTAGAGACCTACGAGCTGCGTTTTTCCCATGTCATACTCATCTTATTCCTTTTTCGGGTGTTGGCAAGCTTCAGATCGCATTAATTTTTGGTGTGAAATTATTACAGGTGGATTATGGTTAATATTTTTAGTTTTCCCTACATACAGGTGTACCACCGTTATTGTGGAGAATTTTGAAATGAAAAACTACCTTTTCATAAGTATTCACATAATAATAATAATATTAAATAAGACTGTTTCCTTGTTCACGACAAAGTTCTTTCAAATTCTTTTCAACCAGGTTACTAATTCGAAAGTTCATGAAATCGTCGCATGCTCTTTGAATACATAAATTTTTATTAAATGACAAAGCAAATTAAAATTACATCACATCGGATGTAGTTGAAAGTCAAGCGGAAACCGAAAGTAAATGGATGATCGTATGGGAAAAGAACAGAATAATTTGCTCTAAAAAGTAAAAAAAAACTCTACACTGTGTTTTCCAAACTGACAATTTGTTTATTTAATTTTTTATCTGCTTATTTACTTAATAGCAAAACGAATGAGATTTTTGTTCTCGTCAACTACCTTTTGCCCGAGTTGCCTTACCGGTTACTCGTTTTAATCCGCTAAAGAATTAATAATTAATAGAAGGTCCAAAGGAACGGGTCTCATATTAAAGCTCTTTGGCCTTTGCGTATCTTTCAAATTTTTTTCCCTTTCTTCACCATTTTTATGACCCCTGATTTTTAGTTTTTACCACTTCTACACTTCTATCCATGACACCTGTATATTTTAATTTGTTTGTCATTCAAATAATTGGAAGTGCTCTTAGTTTGTGCAGAACTTTACTTTCTAGCAGTACAACAGTTCTGACATTTTACATAAATACAACAAGATTTCCCTTGAGCTTACTTTTTTTAAAGTTGTTGATTTTCTCTTGGTCTTTCACAGTAAAATTTACTTTTTTTCTTACAAATTACCCTGCCAGCGTATGTCCGCTTCTTTTCAATTACTTTTTAATAGGCTTAAATTGTCAATCATTGAAGTTTAAGAGCATCGGAAGGTGGCTCTTCTACCGGCTCACAAAGGTAATTCAAATTCACTTTTGGTAGTTGAATTTCAAGCTTTTGAGAAAAGTTTTGTTTGTTTTCATGTTGAATTCAATGCAGCACACCAAAAGGGAATAATTGTGGTTTCACATTTGCCCTTATAGTTTTAAACAATTCACTCAGTTGAATTTCAGTAGGGCACAAAATGAGTCAACAGTGAACACTCGTTAAGCATTTCATTTCAGTTAAAGGAAAGCAAAAGTGACTTGTAAGGTGCTGTGTGAGTTTCAATTGCTTCTCACCTAACATTGTAACTGACTTCTAACTTTCACATAGAACGTAATTTATTTAGAAGTATTTTTAGAAATAAATTAGGGCAATTGTTTCTTAACTATAGTTTGGAACTATATTTCTTCCTTAATGTAAATCCCTTGGCGCTGAGGATCTAGAGGTTTCCCTTCAAAAAGGGCTCGTGGCGTGAGAAACTTTGTACTTCTTTGTGCATATTATTAATTTAGAGTGTTAATTAAATATTAAACTGAGGCCTTCTGAATTTAACGATGAGCGCTTTAGATGAACCCAATTGAACATTTACACGAATACATTGTAACATTCAAAAATTAGAAAACTGAATCTTTGAACTTGTCATAACAACATTGTCCATAAGTCATATTCCGCACTCAGTTGTACAACAATAGCAATACCAAAACAATCTCTTTTTGTAAAAATACTGCAAAATACATTAAATAAAAAATATTCTTCGGGCAGCAAAAACCATTAATAAAACTAATTTTTTTTTCTTACAGAAACACAGTAAGACTACTGTAGACAAAGGCTCATAGTAAAGGAAAGGGTTGACACATTTAAACGATATATGAGTAATTGCACGTTAAAAGGAACCATCAAATTATGACTAAAAATGTAGAAAATTTAGACACCAATATTTACTGTTGTGATTTGAAAGGCGAGTGTCACAATTCTAGACTTCCAATAAACAAATAATCAGAGCTACAACTCACTGGACGCGACGTTCGATTTTGATTTTCACCTAAAATTTTCCGACAGAAATTGATAAAACGAACCGTCAGAGACGTATCACTGCAAAAATAAAGAAATGAAAAAACAAATCGCAAAATCGTCCGGAATTTCTCACATTTTAACGTAGTTCTAACCGTCGAATTGAAAGTCAAAATGAAAACTGAGCAAAATGGCAAAACAGCAAAAGGCAAAAGACAGCAAAAGAGAAAGAAAGACAGAGAGATGTGACTCTGGAGTGGATCAGAAAGAGACGAAAAAGCAAAGTGGCCGAGGGAAGTCGACGGTAGAGGCGAAAAATGGCGGTAAATACCGTGGCACATTCCCTCGTGTCAGCAGAGTTGCCTTCCATGAAAAAACACCCCTGACCTCTAGCGGGCAAAATCAGCAGTTTTCCCACCTGTTTTATCCATCTGCAAAGCACGTGCCTGAGTTTGTTTCCCGCATGGGCGTTGAAGAGTTTCCGTCTCTGTCGCAGAACCATCGATCGAAGGCGAGGCCTTTCATATTTAGCCTACCTCGTTTTTAATTCCATCCCACTCCATTGCCGTCGTGGAAAAATCAACGAATTTACAGAGAATCCGTCAGACATTGCTGCTGCCACACTCGTCGATACTCAACAGATTCCCTTTTGCGAGAGGAAGAGAGAACAAGATCGATCTTACTACTATGCTCTATTCTCATTTTTCCTTCTCTCTCTCTCTCTCTGACACAAACACTTCCTTCCCTGTGAATATCTAGGTCAACATTTCAGACATGCTTCATGCACAGAATTACATAAAAACTTCTCCATTTGACGTTCTAAGTTGTCGTTTTGAGACGATTTAGAAATCAAAAATTTTGTGTTTTAAATGCCATAATTTATTATTATAAACATATTAGGTGTCACATCAAACCACTTAATATTAAAACCTATATGTCAGCCAACGATTTTTATAGTTAACAAAACCTTCAACGGTTTCATAATATATGTGAGAAGATGAAAAGTACCCTGAAGGAGTTAGTCGCAACATTTGTACTGAATTTACGAATACAAAATTTTCTAATAGAATAAGTAAAAATATAAAATTACAACGGGTATATATAATGAAAGAAATGCAATTAGAGTAATGCCGTCAAAAGGCATACTAAAAAATGAACAATTTCGTTTCTCGTCAAACAAATGGAGAAGAGGTTAAAAGACAAAAAATAAAAATCAGCAAGGTTGAAGGGGAAAAGGATACTTTGCCAATGGGATTGCTCCACATTTTCTCTTTGTAGCAAACGTACAGAGAGTAGTGCTACAAGCACAGGAGACAAAACTTAGGCCCAGAAGGCCTCAACGTGTGGATACGATACGGATTTCGGATAGGAGACGCAGAATAAAATCAACAACAATGAAGATGCCAACCTTGGAAATCAGAATAAGACAGGAAGTGGAAGAAAACCAAGAAGAACAAGACCAGATAGCATCACCAAGAAAGAGAAAGCAAGAGCAGAATAAGGAATTCTAAAATAAAATTATTTGTAGAATGGAAAGTCACGATGAAATCACTTTAAGATTGAACCTGCCAGGCCCATTTTTCATTTGGACAATCCTCGTACATTCGCGCATCTACTGACTGAACCTTCCACGCCTTCTAAAGACCTTTCCTGCCTTTCGGTTTATACAAAATGAAGCTACCCTTAGGCAAAGGGTAGCAATTCGGAAAAAAGACAAATATATCATCCGTAACGAAGACGCAGTCCTCCCTTTTTGCGACATCTTCTGCGTCTTCATAAAATGAATTTCAAGATTAGAACCGGAAATTGTCATCTAAACAGCAGCAAAAGTTGACATCGACCCAATTAATGAGACGGAGTACGATTGGTCTATAAATAAGGGTCACGTACCACCAAGGTATACAGGTACTGACATGAACTGCGGGTGAGAGCCAAGTTGAAGTAGAAGAAAATAAAAAAATGTAGCAAAAAAGGAATAACTGATCACCGTTAAAATAAAAAGGAGTGGTGAGAGGAAGGCGACCTCAACTGCGGACTCACCACTCCAAACAAAAGTATTAATTTTCTCCCTCATCACTCCATGAGTTTCTTAATAATATAAACAAGAATACTCTGATAGTGTTACCATATGGAAAACTAGTTTTACTGCTCATGGTTAAAAGCATCACAAGCACTTGGATTAGAATTTCAATTTCGAGTTATCCAAACCTTCCAAATGATTTCAACTTATTACATTAAATGTCTGCACCACCATTGGTGGAAAAACCGCAAAAGAGACAACAAATAGCTCTTTTCCTCATTATTTCTCTCTCTCTCTCTCTATTGGTACTCCCAAAGTAACATGTAGGTTTGACTACTTGTGAGTGAAAATTTCCAGCTGGGTTCGTCAAAATTGATGGTAACCAACGAAACTCAATCGCAGAAGAGATCGATTGGATGAGAAAAAAGAAAGAAGATTAAAGAAACCGACTAATCTATTTTTCAACATTTGAAAATAGGAGTTAAAGACCGATATTTGTAGTGTGGTGTAAATAAATATTCTACCTGAGTTTGTTATTTCCTACTAAATTACAAGTGAAAATTAGAGTTCGTTTCCATTATCACTGGTTGACTTTTACATTAATCAATTAGTCGCGCGTTCCTATTCTACTTTGGACAAATCCATTAGGGGTGATTAGTGAGAGTTAATTAAATAAAGTGAATCAAGTCGAAAGTGTGTCACGTATCTCGCAGGCACTGAGTAATCGCAACGGCAGCGTCGATTCTTGCAACGTGCAATTCCCATTTTTAACTCGTCCCATCCTCTTTAGAAAACAAGTTCCAATTTTATGTATTACTAACTTATTTATTAGCTATTTGTGGTAGTTTTATAATTTTTAATTTAAAACACTCTTTTGCATTTATTTTATTATGTTTTCATAACTTTATGAGAAAATCTATTAATACCTGATAATACAACCGTTAACTACATTTTAAGTGAAACTAATGAATTATTAAATTTCATTTCTGATTTTTCCTCAAAGATGAATCGTTTGGTTGTTTTCTAATATATTAAATTGATATCATTCTGTTCACTTTACAATTTTTTAAGGTTTCCACCACGTCACAAGTAAAAAACTCTTACATTAAGGTAGAAGTAAATTTCTTATTACACTTTTTCTTCAAGCACCAGTCAAACAGGTTAAAGTTCAGTGTAACAAAATTCAACTCACCCAAACGCCGAATTTTCAATAATTTTGAATGGATGGGAAAAACAAATCAAAAGACTCACCTGTAAAAGAGAACAAAATTAATTAATATTAACATCCCCAAAACACAATGAAACAAACAAACATCTTATTTACAATAATACTAAAAGTAATATAAAATTTTATTTTATTTTATTGAGAATTCAGATTAATGGGCATTATGTAACAAGTTTAACTTTCGGAATATTCTTTTAAACAGGAAAAAACATAACCTCCATTAGGTTGTATAAAGGCACAACACAAGTCTCTGCTTTTCTTCTTCTAAGAATTTTGATAATAATTTTAATGAAAATAAGTTACCATTAGAAAATCGGTACGGTGTTGTAGTAGAGCGTTTAAATAAACTTACAACGTTTTATGTCTGATACTAGTACATTTCAATATAATTAGACACTGATTTTACATTTCATATTGAAACAAATCAAAACGTACGTGTCACACCTTCCTCGCTTGGCGATGAATATTATTCATTTTTTTAATTTTGTTTCCTGTTTCTGACTTGTTTAAAAGGCACCCTTAGGTCAGAAGCCGTGTCTTTGACAACATGTTATATTTAAATTTACATATATATTATTTTCTACACTAAAGCCTCTTCCTAGCATTTTCTGGTACGTCCAAAAAGGACTTCATAGATTCTCTCTCATTTCCTTTTTCATTAGTGTTATTTGAAACCAAAGTATCTTCTCCATTAAAGTTAATGCTTTTCAATGTCTGTTGAGCAGGAACATTTTTCCCATTTTGAGTGCTTCTTCTTCTTCACCTTCTCCCTAATAGTAAAGCTGGCCGGTTAACTGGGGGTAGTTCAAAAAAAATCTTTTTTAAATCTTCAACCCTTTCAGCTTCTTGGGGGTAACTTCAATTTCGCTCTCATTTTAATCCGCGTTTTCTGCTCAATTTCTCTACCTGCACGTCCCATTTTTGTTTCCGCTTCTTCCCGTTTCCCCCTCCCATTATTTTCGTTTTCATTGCGGCTAAATTTCGCCTCCGTTGCTTCTTATTTTATTTTACCGCCGAGCGCCGATCCTGCCATGCGCTGAACCGCCATATTCCACCTTAATCATCCCTATCTTCTACCCTTAATATTTTACACGTCGCATTTGTATTTTTTAATTAACGTTTTCCACACTGCACCCTTATTTTCTTCCTTCATTCGGCCGTACAACATAGGTCTCTTATATTTATGTTCCTACTATGTCAAATTCACCAGGGCATCGTCTTCCACTTGAAAACTCGTATCGCTGAAACTGATTTTTGTTACCGGATTGATTGGTAAAAAGTGAAAAGTGGAACAAGGAAAGATTACAAAAAATTTTTCGACAAATATGAAAAATCACAAAAGGGTAACTAACACTGTAACCATTATTTGTATTTCTATAGTTTCCCAGCTAATTAGTAAATGAATTTTATTAAACCGTATAAAAACTAAGAACACTAATAATTGTTTTTTATCATTTTTACAACGATAAGCACCAAAATATAGTTTTTCTTGACTGTTGAGAACCATTCCTCATACAAGTTTGACACATTAAAATGAAAGACTGACGTACGAGCAGAAAAAATGTACAAGACTGCAAAATAAGTAAAAGTCGCTCATCCGTGTAAGACATAACATTTATAGCGCCTTTCTGCTTTCCTTTGCTTTGTTGGTGTCCCTCCTGGGCCTCTTTACATCATTCAACATGCTTTCTTCTCTTGCGTTTCACTTAGTCCCGTTTCTCCATTTTAACAACCATACTCTCCCCTGGGTGCATCGCATTCCCCTCAAATCCCACTCAAGTACCATTGTCTTGATATCTGATGAGTAAAATGTAACAAAATAAAAAGTGTACTTCTGTGTCAACCAGAAACTAACAAACGTTCTCGGGATCTGTTAAAACTAAAGTTAAATAAGTGTCAAAATCAGGTTACAGCCGGAAAAGGGTCCTTGGAATCGCAAATTCCCAGGTAAATGCGCGATAACATATAGGAAAACCGTAGCGTTGAACGCGGCAAAAACACAAATGAACTGAATTGGCCGATGACGTAGAATTTAGGTAAGCACAGGCTCCCGTCATTATGCATTTATATAAATTATGGGTGTAATACGGCCCTTATCTTTTTCGCTTCTCCACGTCTAGTTTTATTCAAACTGTGAAAACTATTCATAAACGACTGAGAACAAGTTTCCCGTGCCCTACAAAGAAAAAACAAAAAAAGAGTTTAGTGTTATAGATAAAATTTTATTGCTGCGCTCGTTTCCAATGGAGTCGTTGAGTTTTTCGTATGATATAATTCAATAGTTTTTAGATAGTTTCTTAACAAGAGTATTGATTAATTATACGACGTTTGAAATTTCTTCCTTTTCAAAGCAACAAGAAAAATATTTCTGTGTACCACTTTTACAATAATTACTTAAACATTTGTAAATGTGATATTGCCCTTTGTTTAAAACTTAAATTTTCAAATTTGGCTCTTTTCTGAATACAAAATAACTCTTTTCGAACTTTTCACAGGATATAACATAAAATATAAGAACGAGGTATTTCATGGGGTTCAAAGCAAAGGACCTGGTTCACTTCTTTGTCAGAAAGTACTGCTCACAAACTTTTAAGAATATTCATGCATAATAGAAGGAAATAAAGGTTAACATAATTCCCATTATAAACCTGCGGGATATCTCAACAGATTTTCCTTCTTTTCCTGACTCAGTTCTGTTTGCTAAAAGAATAAAATGGCGAAGAGCAGAATAAGGTTGATTAAAGGCATTTAAAGCTCAAGTCTGGCAAACACGAGTACTTGCGCACCTGAATTATGCGTCTCTAAGATGTTAACTTAATGGATCCCTGGGTTTAATTACACCAATTAATTTTCCGTTTCAATGACATACTTATTTTTTGTACAATTTAAATAACAGGAAAGAGGAAGCAAATGAGGTTTCCTTGGCGTTCATTGAGAGAAAACAACATTCTTCAAAAGAATCAGGAAATGTGGTCTATCACAGCTGCCAGGTATGTAAAAGTTTTAAACGAAGTACGACGTATTAAGATGTGTGCAGGAATAAAATGCACGACAGAAAACGAGCCTGAACACATGAGGAAGATAAAGCTACAGCTCGAGGAATCAAGTTAAAATGGTTAGTTGTATGGGTTGAAGAAAAAATACCTGCGGTTTATGGGCTGTTTTTCAAAAGGACCACACAAAAGAAAAAAAAATTTTTAAACTTTTAGAGAAAACTCAACTTACGGATTCTGGCTTTCTCTTTTCAAACGTAATTTGTTAGAATTTGATTTATAACTATGATTATCTTCATTTCCCTTCCTTGACACTAAAAACCGACAAAATTTTCAACCGGCAACATTTAAAAAGAGTTTATAGTGAAAACAAATAACGATAATAAAAAAAACTCGGTATTAATATTAAAATGAATGATCCTTAAAAACATCAGAAAATACATTATTCCACGTGGCGAGGATAAAGAACTCTGGAAAGGGATCTATTTCATTGATCAAATAACAACCACAAAATATTTACTGCTTCCAATTATATAAATTATCCAAAAAATTGAAGGGTAAATAAAATTTTTTAACTTTTAGGAGAGGCACGTTCAAAGTGAAGTAGAAATTTTCTACAAAAATGTTAATTTCGCCTGGAAAAAATTGAAAAATGAAAATTAACTTCTTCGGCTTTCCCAAAGGAGCCCATTTTCAAGTTAATTTATGAAACTTTTCAATTAATTCCCGACTTCAAGATTTTGATGTCTTTGATTTGTTTAAGTTCCTTCCACGACTGCAGAACATAAAACTAATTTTGGAAAACATAAAACATATTTCGGTTTATCAGACCGTCGTACAGCTTGCACGTTTTGAAAATGAAAACATGTCCCAAGCTGGCGACAAAATCAGGCTGACAGTCTCCCAAAAAGGACGCCCGGGACGAAATGATGGAAATTCAATAGCAACTTGCTCTAAACTGAATTTCACTCGGTTGGGAGTAAAGTCTCGAGACTTTCAATACTGGTTCAGCAGTTTTCGTAACTAAAGTAAAGAAAACTCTTATGTCGATTAACTAAAATGATGGTGAAGCTTAGTACCAACTGTTAAAATAATCGCTGACCAGTGTCAGAATCCAACATAATGTGTAATGTGAATCTCTGGTGGTATTGCAGCGTTAGAAATGAGAACAAACAACCTTACACGATGTATTACGAACATAATTTTAGAAACTAGACAATAAATCTTACAGCAAATAAATGTCACTAGTTCTTCAATTAGTGTGGTCGTATATTTTGTATTCATTTAAGTGTTGCTGCTTTTCTCATTCAGGTGCAAAATCAGATTCGATTTCAAGTTAAAAAAACTTTTGAGTCGCAAGAAAAATTCCACATTTAAGAACCTCTGAATCTGTCCTCTGTGATACTTTTAATCCTCTCCTTCCCTTACAGTAACACTTAACGTTTTCAAAAATTCAAAATCTTTTAAAAAAAACTTTAAAACACCGGTATAGATGCATCAAAATCATCAAAAAATGGTAAAAGAAAACACAACATGAAAATATAGATTTACTAATAGAGGCTGGAAGGATCCCCTCTAGAAAAAAGAAAACATTTCAACCAAAGTCCGGTCTCTCGAGGACAAACCGCAAAGTTTTTTTGTGTTGTAGGAGTCCAACGGTTACTGATGTTTAGTAACACCACTGTTCACAACAGTGGTTGCTGCTACGACAAGCTAGGCACAATACAAATATTAAAAACAACAGGGAAAAAGGAAAAACAATAAAAAGCCGCACAGCTTTCTCGTGGCCGTAAATTTGTCACACGTCCAAGGCCTAAATTTGCTGTCCCCACTTGTCGTTTGCACTTTTGCTGAACCGTAGCAAAAGGAAATGAAAAACGGGAAAAGTCTGGCCTTAGCAAGAACAAGTCGGTCGCAATTTTACGGGCTCGCCGTCGTACATCTTTTAGAAAAATTGAAATACGCGGCGTCAGATATTTTTATGACTTCCGGTGGCCGTAAGCCTTGCAGAAGGGAAAGGTAGAGGAAATTGAGGCTGATGGCGTTGGTTGGAGCAGATGACATAAATTACATAGCAAGGAGGTCGGTAGGAGACCAAAGAAATCTGGAATTCAAAAAAAGTAGGGTAGACAATGACGGTTCAGTAGAACTCACGTGAAGCACAAAAACCCTTAAATTTTCGATTTGTAACTGCCAGTTGCTTAGGTTGAATTACACCGAATTCAATTGAATAATAATAATTAAATGCTTTTATATTGAGAAAATCCCCTTAAAGAACTACTTGGCAGGACAAAAGAACCAGATTAATTTGATGTTCCCAAGAAAATAAAATAGTGGCAAAGCAATGCTGAGTAACTCAAGTGAAGTTAAAACAAATGGCATTTGTGAGTTACTTTTTAAGTCAACTTGTAAGTTTCACAAAGTGTACCCAGTCAAACTGAACGCGTTCATTCACATGACGGCTACAACAGCACACCAAAATCTCAGTAGAATTTAATTAAATTTAATATACTCACTCGAAAATCAGTAAATCATAAATGAGAATGACAAGTAATGCAATTGTTTCGTATGAATATCAAACTGCGAGGGAGCAAAACAAAAACTTGCTAAAGCCTAAATTTAAATGTCTTTCTGTGTGATTCCAATGTTGGTGAAGAAATAGAAAATATCTCTTTGGAGAATAATAACTCTGAATTTGATCAGTTAAAAACAATTTTTAACAACGTATTGCATACTTAAATTGCACAGGACTAGAAAATAGACGTTTAATTGAATTTTATAAAGTTCATTCACCTCATCCATTCAGAAATCATTTAAATTTTCGACTTATCAAATTTTAATTGAATTTGACTATCCATCAACGAGTCTTCCGCCGAATTACACTCGAATTCTCACATTTTCGACAGTATTCATTCTAATCGGACACTTCTTTATTCATGCTCTACTTCCTACTCAACGGCTTCACTCAAAATTTTGTAGTATTATTATTATTATCTCTCTGATACATACATTGAATCAAAATTAATTAAATCAAAATGGTTCTACTCATCTACAGTTGTTTGTCAGCAAATTTCATGGTTGGGTTGTAAATTTCTTTGATCTTCCACATAGCCTGGTCAACTCGTTCTTTATCTTAACGGCTTAGGCAAGTTGAATTTTTAAATGAATGCAGCTTTTATTTCAATTAAAGCTGGAAATAACATTACATTGGTTGAGTGTTAAGTACTGAAACACTTAAGCATGACTTCTGACTGACTGAGAGACTGAAAAAACAAGAATCTGTTTTTCCACGAATATATATTTGTTGTACTACAACAACTGTTGTGTAACAGATAGTTGGTGTTATTTTGTGAAACTGAGTCTTCATGTTAAGTGTTCTGAAATAAATAACGGTCTCTGTATGGAGATATTCATGAACAAGAGAAATAAAACATTGTAATCCAAATTGAAGATTCACTCTCTAATAAAATAGAGAAGATTTTACGAATTCAAAACACTAAGGTGCTTTATTCATAAAAGAAATTATTAATTCCATCGACAGTAAATAAGTTCTATTAGTCTGTCGGAAATGACTCAGGATAAGACGGAGAATAAATGACAAACGGAAATGTAATAGGACATTGGGGAGAATGAAGATGGTGCAGTTTAAACGAGACCATCAGTCAACATCTAGAGAATGATGACATCAACAGAACAACAGCAAGATGCACTAAACAACTACAGAACCGACAGCAAATCTTAATTAACCCGGTCGACGACAAAACCTCCGTGATTATTTCTTTCGGCTGTGTTCCTAAATTGAGTCAAGGAGGTTTGACATCAAAGTGATTTCCCCGGGAGGTCGCAAGTTCTCTGCTGCCGAAATGTTCGTGACAGTCTGCTGAAGAAAACTGCTCAATTGAATCCACGAAGGGCCAAGGCGTCAAATTAAATAAATGGACTTGTGGAAATGTCAAAAAAAAAATAAGAAAGAACTTCACCGTTAGCTCTCGAAGCTGCATTAAGCGCTAATTATAATTTCATTTTGGACAACACAATAAGAGCAATTATCTCCTTTTTATCTCCTCAACGGTACCCTGGCAATTATTTCTTTGTCTGATTGTCGGAAAAGACCACTTTTGTTAACCCCATTCTTTTGTGTGATTTATTTATTATTTATGTCCCGTTGTAAAATGTACATTTTTGTCCGGTTAAATGAATTACTAAAACTAACCTGAGCTTTTTTAAGCAGAAAATTTATTCGCTAACTTGGTTCTTTTTTGTAGTTTGGATGAATCCACTATTTTCACTTCCTCAGTTTTAACGAATATCAAATCGGGTCGAATAAATAATTGCCAACTTCAGAGATCATTACCCTTATCCAACTACAACTGTCTGAGTTTTTATAGTAATTTCTTTATTTGTGATTTGATTTCACCCAAATAGTGTGAACATATTTCTTGATTGATTAAGCGGAAACGGTCAAACCGTAAATACTAATATATGCTTACCGTAAATATATGCTTAACGAAATCTCTGTTAAATTCCATTAAATATTTACATTGATTTTTTTTATTGTTTGTACTTACGTAATTTAAAATTTCACATTACTTTATAAAAATATTGATGGCCTCAAGTGAATTCAATTTTCACTGTACGTACAAAAATCACTGGTTTTCGAAATAAAAAATATATAGTACTAACTTTTTTCACACACAAGCATCACTCTGTAAATTAACTTTATTTTATTATTATTATTATTATTTTATCACAAGTCTTATTATTCAATGTTGACAAGCCGAACATAATGCCTCAGGCTGTTGTCTTAAAAAACTACGCAGTTCTATTCTTGTTTATATAACAATTTTAATTAAAAAAAGATTCGCTTCGATGGTTGGTCTACTGTATCCGTCAGAGGAAAGGGTAGACCGATTCAGCTATAAGGGAAAGTGAAATTTCAGTACTAAATACGAATGGCGTTTAAACAGTCGTAGAGCCGACCTACAACCCAAGTAACAACCCGAAACATTCAATTCCGTTATTGTTTTTTCCATGCTCTCGATAGAATGGAACCATCTTGAACTTACCTGCTGACCAAAAAAATCAGGGCCTCCATTAACAAATCTAAATCTGTATGGACTGTGCACCGGACAGGACAGTCTAAAAGGACTGTCAATCAGCTTCTGTCCAGGATGACTGTGGAAGTCATGAGCTCGGAAATGTGGACGCTCCGAAAACCGCTCAACTTCTGATGAATGAAAAGCCGGTTCCGAGTATCCTTCCGTCGTGGACGAAGACAGCTGTAGCGAGTCGTGCCTAGAGGAAGATTGATGCAATCCAAGGGACATCTGGACCCGATCGGAGAATCCAGACTCAAACCCGGAAGAACTCGAGTGAATGAGACCAGCTCTGGAATGTTCAGGACACAAAGGATGAGGAGGAGGAGGTCCTCGCGATTCGGGCCTATCATGAGCGCACCTTGACTCTGGTCTAGAATGGTCATGGTTGCAAGAGTCAGACCTGGTGGTGCAGTGCTCGTGGACCGATGATGAATGGTGTATGCCCCCCGTTCGCGACTCTGGCCTGCTTAAACTGTGGTCGTGAGTGGAACTGTGCACGAGACCGCCACTGCCAACCCGTTCCCTGTCGTAAGGAAACGACGAAGAGAAATCTTTCTGGAAATACCCCGCTCTTCTATCGGCGTGTAGGACACCCACCCGGGACTCTACTCGAGATATCGAATAATCTCGATCTCTGTGACCACGATTTGAATTGATTCCGTTTCGAGACTCGGACCTGCACATCCCAGGACAGGATCGATCGCATCTGGACTCCCTTCCAAGCGAATGGAACCCGTTTTCGTAGCCCCCAGACGAGTGATATCCGCTCTCGTGTGATGGCGTAACGTGATCCCTGTACAAATCCTGGCCAGAGGAAAAGAAAAAAGGTTTTCCCTTGTCCCGGAAATTAAAATCCGCCCCTGGAACGTGACACTGACTAGACGAATGGTACAAATTTGACCTGCTGCGGTTGGGAAAGCCTGTCTGATGAGTCGAATGGCACTTCATAGAACCGGCCCTTTCGGGGTGACTCGAGAACCTGTTGGTGGTAGTCCTCGAACCCGGCGGGTCAGGGGGAATCCATCCACCGACGTGAGACTCCAGGGCGGTTGTTTTACTCTAAAAAACCCGCATGCTCACCCTGAAACATCAGACTAAATTCCAAGCAAAGATGTGACACATTATGGACACTTCCGGACAATCGGAAACCTCACAGTAACTCATCTTTGAACGAGTTGGGTCACTTCAGGTACACTGTACTGCATTTCCACCACTAAGCATTCACTTGAATTGATGCTCATCCAATTATGACGGAAACAGAAGGATACACAAATACTGGTGCACTGATGTTTAGTTTCAACCAAGTATATACACTTGTACCGTTTTGTTTCTGACAAACTTTAACACTTGCTTAATTAGGCACTTGGGCAATTTAAATCTAAAACTAAATGAAAAAAGCGACGTCAGACGAAACAAGTTGTCCCAAAGTAATTTCCCTGAGGAAACGTCAAATGTCATTTCAAACCTTAGCTAATACCTCTAGTTTCCCTTGGCAAACAATAATAAGGGACGTTGCAACCAAAGTTATTAATATTTAATTTTTACCAATAGTGAGTATCTTTTACGGCGGCTAGTTCACAGTTAAATTTAGTTAATAATTGTCGGAAATGATTTCCAATATCTTTTATAAGTGCATTTACTGAATAACGATCACTTGAATATTTTTAATAACAAAAAGGTAAAGTTTTAATTTAATTGTTGTGGGGTGCAATACAAATTAAAAAACGTTACCTTTACCCAAGACAAAATTTACGCTCATTTATAACTAAGAAAAGATAGTTGCAGGGAGAAAGGAAATAAAAGTAGATGGTAGAGGAAATGGTGGAATGAAGCATAGCAAATAAATTGGAAAAGAGAAACTGACTCTTTAAAATAAAAATTTCACCTTTGTGCTTTTCATTGTACATACTAAATGAATCCTGGAGTTGGATTCAATCAAAAGGAGATGAAAAAGAATGAAAGAGGAAAGTTTTTTTTTAATGGAAACTTCGATTTTTGAAAGAGATGCGATAATTCTGCTGTTCCTCGGAGCCATCTTGGAAAACCTAGACCAAAAGTTTTCCTGTGGAAATTCGAGGATTTTCTTCGACGAAAAATAACTACAGAAATTTAATATCCATCCCCGTCAGACGTTTCATGTTTCGCGCTTCTGGTAGGTGGCAAGGTCAAAAAAGGGAAAATAAAATGAATGCAGTGAGAAACTGTTTTTACCAAATTTGAGAAAATTAAAAGGATCCGCAATTTGACGTGAAACAGGTGTGTTTGGGTATTTTGAATGGAAGTCAACATTCCGTGGAATTTGTACCTACTGAGCGTTCGTTCCATACCCGAATGTAAAAAAGCAGGTTAGTGTGAAGCGTTTCAAAGAATCGAACTGAATGATAAAATGTTGACAACGGACACACGATTAAAAAAGGAATGGACACGAATAAAAAAACTAACAAAACGAATTTCTAGCTCCAGAAAAAATGTCGTCAATGTTCTGCTTCTTTATTTAATGTTGCAAATTTATTTTCGATATACCCAATAGAACGTAATATTTACCAGTTCTTCGTGAAAATATCAAGATTTTTTCCAGTAATAACGTTAGAACAACACTTTTTCCTTGTATAATTTTTTTCCTTTTTATGCTTATTCTGTGAGTGCACTCACACTCATCGCTTACTTTCTCATTACATTTAACACAAAACCATTCTTTCCATTATTATTTTAGTGATTATTATCTTATTACTATATTTATTATTATACCATTATTATTTTATTTTAGTTAACCCTTCACTTCATTTTATTTATCTTTATTATTTAAGGTATTATGGATGTTACGAACAACTCATTACCATCTTATAGCACTAAACGGTGAATAATAATATGTGTGAATGTAAAAAACTACATGTATTACATGTAAACTCTACCAATTATCTATTACCAATCAATTACCAATTATAAATAAGATCTACCAAATTGTTATTAATATTTATTTATCTCGTGATGCGGTTGGAAGTCAATAGAAAATTAAAAATAAAGTACATCTGTTACATCAAACTATAATGTGTACAGAAAACAACAGAATTCCATAAGAGAATACGATTTTCTTTATTCATAAACAACAATTAAATAATTCAACTTGAATTCGAGATTGGTGGCTGGAGGAGTTGAAAAAAAATTTGCAAAAATCAATCGAAGAAAGAGAATTTGAAAATGAGAAGCGCCATTTTTAAAATAAAAGCGATACTCAATCATCTCAGCATGAAGATGATTGCTCGGAATATAATTTCTCTCATTTTTATTTTCTTCAGGTTTTCCCACACGGAGCAGAAAAAGAAAAACCGGTGCTTTTCTCTCTCTCTTTCCTAAAGATCTCTCCCATTCGTAAACGTCCTGTCCCTAAGAAAAAAATTCAAACCCAGTTAACTCAAAAATTGGGCGATCGATAAAGCTCTTAGTAAATTGTTCTTAATAGTTGACGCAACGTGGATTAGTTTTCCTTACGTCTGTCCTTATCTTTAAATAGAACTTTTCTTTACTCTTCACATCATCTCATGTCTCTTCTCTTTTTTGGAATTCCAAATCATCTCGTCATCATTCCCCATCAGGATTAAGATCTCCAGTTGCTTCTTTTACCAATTTCTCCAAGAGGAAGTTAACCGACCCACGACAACCAAAAAACCAAAAAATGAAGTGGGAATCCAAGAGAGACTAAATGCAGACAGAAATCTAATTATCTTTATTTAATTCTGACATCTCCTTTAGTTAATTAATAAGCATAAAAGTCACACATATTTAATGGGGATAGAGTGCAACTATCAAATTATTTAAATCAAAATAAATGCTATTGTTAAAATCATGGCAGACTGGGGTTTCTTAATAAAAATTGACTACTTTTTACGAAGAGACGACAAATAAAATAGGAAAAATTAATTTGGTTGTAGTTTTAATTTAAAAGATGAAATTTTCAGTTGCGTAACACAATTCTAACATTCATATTCGTATGAATAAGATAAAATTAAGAGTTGCTAAGCGAATTTTCATTCGTTTGGGAGTTTTCCTGTCAACATCCCTTTACATGTACTCCTAATTCTGTGACAAGGGTACCAATACTTGTCAGTTACACATCGGTACAAACACGTACAGATGAAAGTTCAGACCCCCGCTGGGTTCAAACTAACGGCCTTAAACCAACAGCAATTAAACACTAAAACTAATCTCATTAGTCTTCTTTTTGGTTCGATGGGATCAAAGAAAGTTTTTTCATTTGTAAGTCTAACCTCCCGGGTTTTTTTTTCAGAGAGAGGGACGAAAGGCGTTGATGACATTCAGAGTCGAAAGGGTTGCGTTATATTTTCTCCAACGAATTAGTTATTTTTGGAATCAAATATTATAAAAACAAGAACTGAGGAAACATGGCCAACTTTCACAACTCTCTCGGAAATTCATAATAAAAATTCAATTTGCGTTTCCGCCATTTCCCAGTTGAGACAATTTGCGACAAAACGTTTGCAAATTTAATCGAAACAGCAACTAATTGAAGTAACAATTAATCAACTGAGCGATTTGAGAAGTTTCGGAAGCGAAACGTTAAAAGTTCGTTTTTCCGGCTGTTTGGGAAAAAGTTAATTCTGTGTAATATTGTCATATATTGTACGAATATTGTATTCAACTAACTTCCCCAGGCGAAGGATAAATCAATAAAAGAAATTATGACAGAATAATGCAGCCAACTTGCTCCGAACATGCTGAAAACAACTGATCTCTCCAGTAAGTCGTTTAGAAATTGCAAATCACAAGTGGCAACATAGTTAGTAATCATGTGTGAAGTGCTCATAAATAGCTGAAGAAACTATCAAAGCAGTGCTCAAAAGCACACTGAAAGGCATCCACATGTAAGAAGAAAAGAAAATGTTTATGGCAGCACGAGATAAATGACAGAAAATATCAGGGAAGACACCTGTAGGCCTGTCTGTTCCTCAATTCGTCGAAAGCTCAGAAAAATCTTTTTAAAATAGTAATTGATTCAATCAATCAATCATTCCGTCAAGACATTTCGAATGTCCGAACATTTTGATAGATTCGTTTTAAAATATAATTCTAGTTTCAAGAGAATTTTGCAACGAGCAATGCAGAAGAAGTCTGACAATTACAAAGGAAAATTTATTACAAGGCTTCCATACTTTTACGCGGTTTGGCTTTGGCTTTTTCTGTTGGAAAACTCTCTCTCTCTCTCTCTCTCTCTTTGTCTGACTCATTTTCTCCTCCAAATGTATATTTCAAATTCTCTCTTTTTGAAACAGCACCTCCATTAATTCGCCCTAAAGGAACTGACTACAGCTTTTAATTTTTTTTAATATAAATTTTTAGGAAAGTCAGAACATTCGATGACTTGAACCCGTTGAAAATAATCGCTGCCCACGTGTTACACACGTTCAGATGATTAGTAACCCACGTGACGCAAACTTTTCAGTTCATTTGCGGTTTAGTTTGCTCGAAACAAACAGCTCGAAGGCACTGCATTTACAAAAATGGAGAGAAGAAACCTAAGTAGATTGCCGTCCTCTCTGCTTCAGTACACCAATAGAAGCACTTTGAGGAAGAATTTTTCTCTTTCTAAACGGTTACCTTTTTGGGTTTTTACAGTTCTTCTGGCTCTTTTTCAGAAGCAGAAGCTCATGAGATGATAAGTTTCCCATTTTTCTACAACTGTCCCGCTTTTTTTGAATCTGTTTACATAAGAAGAAACTATCATCCTGCCATTGAGTTAATTTTTATTTCGATTTTGTGAGATTTAATGGGAAGCAACCGAACACCTGAAAACCTGAGAATTTCAACTGGTTGGTTGATGGATATGTCTCTCTCTCTTTATATATTTTTCTCTTTTATATATTCAGTTGATCTTATTGTTAGTGATGTCACTGTTGGGTTCATCCAAGTTTTCTGTCTCCCTGCTTGGTTACTGGTCTGCAACAAACCAAGAGTGCACATGAAACTGAACGCTTCGTGAGCCACCATTTTTATAAAACACTGGTTAGGACTGCATTTTCGAACAAATTTTGGTATAAATATATTACTTGTTTGAATCTGATAATATCACCAAACATAATAGGAAGTGCAACTGAATAGGACTGACTATAACATAGCTTCGGGTTACTACCTTGCTTCACATGCCTCTGCGATTTATCTCAAGTTTTATTTAATAACATTCGGTACGGCTGAAATAAACCACAAGTTTCAGTAATTCAAATATTTGTATAAAGCATCGCATACTCAACCAAAACTAATCAAAAATGAAAACTAAAGAATTTCAGTGAGAATGCCGTGGTTTGGTCGAAAGCTTGAGCAAGTTTCAGAGAGCAAAGAAACCTACGTTGAATACATATTTGACAAGAAAGAACAACACAATTTTAGGATTTCCTAAAATTTAACTTTCAGTGAGAGTGTTGGTCGTTCTCCTGTGCAAAATTAGAAAAATGTGACAATGGCACGACTATTTGGTTTGCATAACTTTCCTAATTGTCATTAATGTCCTAATTGTAATTTCCACCTGGAATACTGTTCGTCAGATAGCAGAATTATATTCCTATTTTGCACTATAAAATATAATTAATCTAGAAATGCATTATCCTATTTTACATGACAAGTTGGAACAACAGTCGAAGTTACATTCTTTCTCGAAGTAAAAAAAATTGTTGTCTTAAAAAAGAAATTCAAAAATATACAACTCAAATACAAGACTGAAACTACTCAAAAGTCACTACAGAAAAGCTGTAAAATCTATCGTTATTACTGTCGAACTCACTCATACGTGTACTGAAAAACTATGATAAATGCAGTAAATGCATTAATTTAAAAAATAATATTCCTCCTACATCAAAATTAAGCTGTTTATTTTCATCATTGTACTAATATCATATAATGATTTGCTATTCCGACAGAATGTAGCTACCTTGAAGTAATTCTAGTGCATAAAAATTTTATTTTTTGTCACTTCCTTCGTGGGTAAGTTCGTGGTGTGAATGAGTCTAATGTTCCGTTCTTTTAAGTGTCTTTAAGCGAAATACAACAAAATCAGATTTAAAACTGTTTCCTTTGCAACATCGCAAGGATGTGAAAACATATTAAACACGGTGGTACGATAATTGACAGGTGTTTAATATAATTTCTTCTCTTACAAATGATTACAAAGTGAATAATTACTAACGGAATTGTACTTAAAAAATTGCTTCGTTCCTTGTCGGAAGAGGAAACAGCGACAGAAAAAGAACCGGAATTCAAGCTGGCAACTCTTCAAGGGTTTTTC
Source organism: Polyplax serrata (assembly GCA_037055365.1). Classification (NCBI taxonomy): domain Eukaryota; kingdom Metazoa; phylum Arthropoda; class Insecta; order Psocodea; family Polyplacidae; genus Polyplax; species Polyplax serrata. The sequence goes on along the minus strand of JAWJWE010000036.1, from coordinate 418,283 downwards.
TGGTGGAAAGTCAAAAGCCAGAGAAGCGAGAAATCCAAATGGCTAAAAAGCAAAATTAAAAGAGACAAAACTGAAAACAACAGCAAAAGAAAAATGGCAACAGAGCCTTTTTCTCGTCCACCTCGTAGGTGGCCGCTGTAAGTGGAAGGAGTCAATCGTCAGCAGCATTTGAATGTCAACCCCTTGCAGAAGGCCCACAAAAGTTTTTTTTCTCCTTCTCTATTCTCTTATTATTCATCTCCCATAGTTTCTTTCCTCTTCTTCTTTTACTTTCCATCTCTCACGTTGTCAATTCACCTGTCAGTCTGTTCTTAATTGGCTGTTTTCAGGTCACCGAGTCAGTTTTATTTTAACTCGGTTCTCTTCTATTTTCTTTCTTTCCTTTTTATTGTTCTTTCCCTTCTCTCTCTCACTCTTAAAGAAGAAGAAGAAGATTCAAAATTAAATTATGGAGGACCTAATGTAATGAACGATGACTTTTAAAGAAATGAAGAAAATTCACTTCCTTTTCATCGATTCTCCCATTTCAGACTTTTCTCTTCCCCCGTGACTTGCAACTTTAACGTTTTCGCAACGCTCTGTTTTTTTTTCTCCGACAGCGTAAAATTATCTGTAGGAAGTATAAATGTAATGCGTTTCAAAAATTCAACAACTAGTTTTAACGTTTTAACGTAACTGTGGTTTCAACAGAATCGGTGTAACTAAATTGCAAAATTCAGTATTTAGCGGTATTAATTTATGTCGTAACTGTATATTTCTGTCTGTGTTACGTGAAGGCGCCCCCGTCTAAATCTATTAATCCCTAAAATTTTACGTTTTTCTAATTTTTAAATTCAAAGTAAAATATTATGACCACGACGCATTTCCAATTATTTTTCACTATTTTTCTACCTGACCATCATTTAATTATTCTTATTTCTTATCATCTCGCCTTTTATTTGCGTTTTCAGGTATCTCCTACTAAAATCTCTACTCGCCTGTTCCAGTAACTCTTTCTCATTCCACCGCGGATTCTGTAATTGAAATGTTTTGCTTATCTTTGAACCCTCCGTTCTTCCCAAAAAAATTAATATATATATATACATAAATTTGTTCTACTGGTCCTCATGATGGGAAAAACCAGAGACAAGGGCTCTTCCTGGGGCAAGTTTTCTATGAAACAGTTTAAGTTTCTCATTAATATCAGCAAAGTTTTAGACGTCCATTTAGAGCACCCAACACCACCGCAGCCCACTATTTTCATTTATTTTCTTCTTTCGTAACATTTCTTCTCTTTTCCTTTTCTCTGGGCAGACCCAGGTGCGTATTTGTCCAAAGGTTCCACACATCCTGGCAGCGAAGCGTCTCTGACTTCGACTTATCCACATGTAAACAATATGATTTGTATTATACTCTATAGTTTTAGTTTGTTATATTTAAAACTTTTAATTTTAGCCATTAGATTGAGAAATTAAGTGCCCAGAGCAGATGGTGCGCTCGACTATTTTTTAATGTGAGTTTTCTAGCTGTAAAGTTTTCTTCTCAAATTTTGTTTTCCTCTTTGTTAATCGATCTACATCCATCCGTAAATGGGCTCGGAAATTGTAGATATGACACACATCTGCACAAGTAGGATGTCAACTGATAATTCACAATGATAATTAACAAATTGTTATGCCTCAAAGTATATGATCTAATAAGATTTAAAATTATTCTCAAGTTAGAAATGAGGTATTAGGTAACATAAAGAGAGGGAGAGAATGAAAAGACACGCAAAAAATTGTTTATACACTATAATACCAATTTTAAAAGTTTGCGTCCCGCTTTGGAAGAATCAAAATGGGTCTATAGAAAAACGTTTCCAATACGTTCACTTGTCTAAACACACCCCTATATTTTATTTATTTGTAAAATTTACCTCTTTCTCATCATTCCTGCTTTAAGGGAACTCTAAGATCTCTAAGAACTCTAAGTAGAAACTATCAAATAAGATTACTCTTATATTCGTGGGGACCCAAAATCTATCGAACGAAGTGGAAAAATACCAAACTGACACGAGTTTCCTCCATAAAACCTTATTGATTACAATGAAATATCCGAAAATGACCGTAACGACCAAAATGAACTCTTAAAGAGTTTGCAAACTTTTGGGAAGCGGAATAAAAAAACAACAGTAATTTGGAAACTGCTGATGTTGGCTCAGGAATAATACAAAAACTTTGTAATTTAAAAGTGTCTTATATAACGAGTAGAGCAAAGTTTAAATTTCTCACTAAAGAACTAGATAAACGTGGATTCCCTGTCAAAACGAGGAGAACTCGTTTGTTGAAAACAATAAAACTTTCCAATTTGTTCTAAGCTTCCATATTTCAATAGGAAAGTGCACAGGTGAGTCTGAGGTTCCCAAGCAAGGAGCATTCCTTCCAACTGAATGGTGTGGCAAATGAATGCAAATTCCAATTGCTCCACTGTCGTCAAGAAGGAACCTAGCGATTGTGAAGCAACTGGAGGAAAATTAGATTGAATTCTCAAAGTAAGATGGGAACTTAAGGCTTCGACAAAAAATTTGCTTCCGGCAAGTTACGTTGATTGTACTAGAAGAGAGAAACACATACAAAAGTACAAAAGAAAAGCAAAAAACCATCTTTTATTCACAATTCTTACTATTATATTTATATGCAGTAGAACGAATCTAAAGAAATTCAGAAAGAGAATTGAAGTGAGCTATTAAGACATACAACACAACACAACCTGTTATTAACCTTTTAAATCCATGCAAGATAACGGTCAGTTGTATGAGTTACTTTTGAAACGAACCTCTTAGAGGAAGTGTAAAAGTAAGGGTTAATGGTCTGCAACTGGGGTGAAATGCAACATAAGTTAAAACTGTAAAATGACAACTGATGAAGAATGTAAAAGACAATAAAACAAAAACAATGTGGGGAGGAAAAGAGACATCAAAAGGTGAAAACTATGCAAAAAGTACCACTAAAAAAAGATGTAGGTGCATTTATGTATCGATCTGATAAATTGAAAATCAAACACGAGAAAGAGAAAATAACCATTGAATATCATTTGCAGTCATGTTATGATTTCTAATTGCAATCCTAAGACACGTCGACAAAAATGGAAGAACTACACAATAAATTGTCATTCCACAATAAGATATTTTGCACGAGGATTTTCAATGATAAGAAGACGTTACTGGTCGTACAAAAAACCCAAAAACAATTCCTAAGTTTAACACGAGAAATTGAAAATACAATTTCACACTAAACATAAATAAAAAAGGAACATACATATACTTGAATAACCAGAAAAACAGAAAGTCAAAGCACCGAAAAGAAAGTTAAAGCAACGGTGTCCACAGTGGCCGATTTCAACTTGGAAATGATTTGACTAAATTCCCAAGAGGAAACAGCAATTTACCAATCTCATTCCTTTTTTTTCCACAGAAAACCTAAAACGGTGACCTCCCTTGAGTCGGACAAAAACCTTTTTCTTTTCCAACATCTCAACAACAGAAACAAAACAAACAGAAATGAAAAGGTGGCAAATTTACATTGAAACCCCCGGTCCGGAAGACGGAGGACTGAATCAACCTCGAATTTGATTGAAATTTGTCACAAATATTTCTATGAATTAATCATCTAATTAGATGTAATGCTCTATCGTGTGAACTATGTCTCATATTTTGGAGTAAGGAGAGCTAACACGGGAGAGGGATATATTTATTTTCCAATTAATCCGCAATCTGGAAGGATTTACTTCATGTTGTCCTCTCATTTCATCTATTCACTGCTCCATTACTTCACACAAGCGGTTTATATTAAATTTATTGGGTAGATTCAATTTCAGAAAGTCTGGTAGACTCAATACTTTCATCAGTCTTATTTACTATAAGGAGAGACTTTTAGTTGAAACTTTCATGTTGCAGGAGCAAACGCATTGTCAAGCTCTCATTTTTTTGGAAAAATAGGTGAAAAATGTATCAGGGAAAAAAGATTAAGTACTATTCTTGTTGCTAAGACAACCATTAAATTTACCGAGAACTCCTCAAGACACGTTGCTTTCGGTGCCCTGCAACAGTGTCAGGTGAGTCAGGCAGAGTGGGAGTTGTTGTCACAGACCGCGTCCCTCCCCAAAATTTAAAAAGGTGTCCTAAATTATAAGGGTACTCATTATGTAAACAAAATCACCGGTGTTTTTCGTTAGACATTTATCATATCCTTAAGGTTACTTAAAATTTGACGTTTCCTGTCTACATCTTTTAAATTCAAATTAAACTGTAAAATCGAAGTGAACCTTCGCCCAAAATTCTGTTCTACTGATTTTCACACGGACGACATCGTTGCACGCACAAATCCGAAGACAACTGGAAAAATCACCGTTGTAATCCATCATAATTCTGGATAGTTTGGCTTCCAAATTCCATTTTTCCTCAGGCATGCAAGTCAGATTCTATCCAATAAGGTGTTTTAGCACGGATGACAGACGCGGCGAATGCACAACGTTGGGTCTTGAACAACGCGGACAACCGAAGTGAAGAAACGAAACTAAAATCCGTCAACCGTTTTGTGTATATTTCTTTCTTTCTTAACCCGCAAAAAGAAAGGTACCAAAATACAACAAAAAAACAAGTAGGAAAAACTAGTTGTAGAACGTGAAGAACGGGATGCGAAGACCTGAACGGATCGACGAGGGCTGAGGACTCGCAAATCGACAACGACCTGTGCGTCGTCGTGGCAAGAAACGACGATGGCGCGTTTGGAAAAACCTTTTGCCAACCCCCGCCGCAACATTCAACCCCCGGACGAAGCCCAACAGCGGAAACAGCAACAGCAGAATCAGTTAGCAAGAGACCAGCTAGAAAACCTTTTGAGAGCCACGGAAACTGTCGCAGTCCTACCCTGAGCCCGTCCGCAGCCTCCGCGATGTTCTGCTTATCCTTACAGCAACCTCCGGGGTTCCGCCCCACGCAAACACTCTCAAATATTTATTTTTCGATTCGCTTCCAAAACGAAAACATTAATAAACATGAAGTTATCTTCAATTTTTTCGCCTGCACACTTGAGTGTTCTCGGAAAAAGGCGAAATTTGCTGCTGTCAAGTCAAGGGGTGGGAAGCTGCCAAGTTAAATAGAATCAAATAGCCAGAAAGGGTGAGTTTCCACGAAGTGGAAGAATCAGGTGAAACGTCGAATTAAAAATCTCTAGTAGAATAAAATTGTGCGTTTGCGAACTGAATACCGGACTCTATTTCTCATTACCCGGAGAATGTAAAATAAAAATGAAAAACCCAGTAGTCCAATGCATCAAAAGAGAAATACATTTATTGGAAAGGAAAAAATGCTAAAACTTTTCATACAAAAGCAAACGGACTTAAATCAACCAACGTAGGAATTTTAATTACACAAAGTTCATAGTGCGCCAGACCAACTTGAAGAAATAAAAATACAGATGTATAAGTATCAGCTGCAGTTTGCATTGGAAACGGGCCTCAATTAATCAACGACTGATATCCAGACAAAGGTTTGGAAGACCGTCAGCGAAATTAGTAGCAAGTCAAAGAATATACAAAATTTGTATAAAGCACTAGAAAAAAAGTAAAAAATACCACAAGCGGTGTGACGTATAGAGGAAAGGGAATCCACAACAAAAGACAAGAAGATCGCGGACAAGTACAAGGTAAAAGAAGAGAAAATTCAGTAAACGCGTGTGTGTGTGTGTGTGTGTGTATGTGTGTGTGAGAGAGAGAGAGAGAGAGAGAGAGAGAGGTGATGGTAAAAGGGTAACCAAACCTGAGCACTGATCAAACTGAAGTGAAACAAAAGGTTCTAGAGGGTAGTACCAGGTGGTTGCGGGCCTCTGTCAGGGTAACAAAGGAGCATGGTGGAGATCTGACATCTCCTAGAGAGAAAGCAGCGTATTACACTCAATGCGAACTACTAAGTACAACGTGAGAAGTACGCAGCATAGAAACCGGAAATTAATCCTACATAAGATAACTCCTGAAACGCATTTCAGTCTTCCTTGTCATATTCAAGGAAAGCGACCTTCTTGGAACTTACTACAACGGAAATGCATGTCAATGGCTAACGTGACGTTTCGAACCGGACTCGAACTGTTGGTTTCTAAGTTCCATCACTGCCAAAACGAACTCGTGATTTTTATTCAGCAGAAACGGTCGGTGCACCTTTCCTGTAACTGCATCCTACGTAACCGAAAACCCTTTAGGAAATGTCCTGCAAAACTCGGTTCCATTCAAATATAAAAGCGGACTTCGGCACTGCGAGGGTGTCACTTCTTGTCTCATTTCAAAAATGAATTCTGCTCGTCCAATTTCCGGTTCACATCTTTCCGGTTGCTGACACGCAGTTGAACAAAATAAGCTGGCCGTAACAAAGCGTTTATTAGGAAATAAACGTTAGCTTCACATCGAGTGCAACTCGCGATAACACAGTATTTCAGGCACTTGAAATTTTATTTTATTTGCAGGACGTTTCTTCAACGGCTGCTTTTTCTCTGAGTAGAACCTGATGCCGTCATAGCAAATTTAGGAAAGACGCCAAAGAATAAAGTGCGCAATGATAAGAAATATTTGTTTGCTCTATCAGAGGTATACGTGAAAGTCTGGATCTAAGCAGAATTCCTTTAGTTCTACGGTAAAATTTCGCAGTTGTTTTTAAAAGAAGGACAACCACAGGCGACCATGACGTTTAAAGGCAAATAGAAATAGAAATTGGAAAACCCCGAGCGATTTTCCGCAAGGTTCGAAATGACCTTTCTCCAAGTCCAGAGTGAAAAGGCAAAATGGAATCCTCAAATCGGAAGACAATATTATTTCTTTTTTATCGAATCCTTCCTTCTTCGGCTTTTTCCAGCAAGTCCGCCATTGCCCAACTTCTGTTTTACGATTTCCCGTCGTTTTCTTCGCGGTTAAAGTCGTCTTCCAACGCCTTCGTAATCTTTCTGTCAATGGTCATTTAAAACATGGAAGCACTTTTGTTCAGTAGATTTTTATGTTTATAGCCCTTCATGGCAGGTCATCATTACTTTTCCTAAACATTCGGTTTTGTCTTCATTGAAACATGTTTCATTTATTCCAGAAAAGACACTTCATCTATAAGTCAAAGTTATGTCTTTTTTTTAGCAAATATCGCATGTTAGACATTAATTTCTAAATTAAAAAAATCTCTTTTGCTTAAAGAAATATTTTAAAATTAAAGTATTTATCGCCTTCCTGATTGCTTAATAAATGAACAGAGTACGTTAAACTTTTTTACTACTTCACATTTATTACTTCCATATTTCGACACGGAGCACTACAACTCAGTCCTATGCAACCACACGTTGTGATTTATGTTTCACATTTACTGTGTCAGGTGTATTATTATTTTTTCTTGACGGCAGTGCACTATTTTGACATGCCACAACTCTGATTTTTAGTGTAACTCCGAGACGTGAAATAATCTCTTGAGGTAAATTGTCGAAATCAACTGAACCTTGTACAAATAATAAAATGAGAAATATAATAAAACCACGATATAATTATTTGCAATACAGTGAAAAACTTTACCTCACCTAAAAAAGAAAAAGAAAATTTTACCATTACAAACATCCATACTCCTCCAGCACAGTTCAACTGCATCAGATTTCTTTGTAGTTTAAAGTCACAAATTTTTCAGTGTCAGTTTTCCAGATTGTTTTAAAAATAGACTTATTACAAAAATGACGGCTAGTAAGATTGTCGAGGTTCACTCACAGCATAAGCAAAAATGTAGACAACAAATGTGAAAGAAGTTGAGTCATTTTTTTAGGAAGAGAGTTTGATGATGTTCAACGGTGTTCGGTGTTCTTTTGAACACCTCTAAAAACACATAAGAATATATTATAAGTCTGTACATAGCAAAGGCAGGATAAAAATCAAATTAAGTGACCGATTCGAAATGACCATGTTCCTGTCGTAAACAAATGTAAGCGTCCAAAGAAAAACAAACGAACAAATAACAAACATGATAATTAATTTCTATTATGAAACTATTGTTTTCATTTGTGCTCATTAACTATTCTTTTTGTTCTTTCCGTGGAACAGAAAGGGAATGACAAACTAGTTTAATTTAGTTCTCATTGGACGCTGATAAATTTACGAAACATCTGGTACTCGAAGTAGTGCTACAAGTAGCAGTAGTAGAAAAGGACAATAAATAATAGATAAACTTTAGTCTGACATAACACATGTTTTCGTGTCTCCGCCGCGAGCGCCTTGAACAACTGTCAAAACCCAGGGACTTTTCACCCCGGCAAAACGAGAAAAATCCTGTGATTATTTTCCATTTTCTGATAATTCACAACTCCCACAGCAAATTCTGTCCACGTCATAGCAGCCCTAAACGGGTGGAAATGGCGCAGTTTGCTGTTGGTAAACCTCAAAGAAGTTCTGACGGGGGTTCGAAAATTTTGTGTTGCTTTCGGTTCCCTTAATCCCTTTAATAACTTTAATCTTTCGTTTCATACCGAGACATGTATGAAATTATATATACCATTTACATGTTCCACATGAACCCATTCTGTATTTCTGTACTTGTAAGTCAATCTTGTTACGCAGATACTGACCATGTAACAGAATTATTATTTTTTTTGTCAATTTGGTGGTCTGCTCTATGTTTCATACCCTAAATATCGCGATATTTTATTTGAGTATATGTGATTATCCCTTTTATTCAAGTTGGCGATTTGTGGCAAGGCATTTGCGTCTATACACAACACATTTCCAGTAAAACAATTCAGGAAAATAGATAATTTAACAATATTCCAACAGTAATCTTCATGAACTTCCTTTCCACACGTTGGAGCCTTACATTACACTCACAACACTCAGATTTGAATTTAATTTTAATGTCCGTTCACAAGTACCAAAGATTACTAAAATATCAATGTATCATTATTATGTATCGTACCAATATCCAAATATTATGAAAGTTTGATTGAAGAAAGCTGTGAACAACACATGAAGTTGATGTGGTATTCAACTTCACTCTTTTTTCATTAAATCATTTAATTTACAGGGAGTTATTGCACACAAATTAAAAGTATCTCTGTGACACAAACCTTAATAAACCTGGGTTTTTGTGGTTCCATCGTATTCTGCACGGGATTGAACTGAAACTCCGTGCATACATAGATTTAAATAAACACGACTACAACGTATATAAATATATATATTTCCAAGGCGACAGATTCATACATAACATGAAGAGTAATGTAGGTATGTGACATGCATTCTAAATCAACGTCATTTTGCACTTTAATTTTAGCTGTTTTTGCTCTGCTGGATGTTCGTACGCATAATTATTCATCATAATAATTAAATTAATATTTGTTACAAATATATAATTGAGAAGAGCATCACGCCATCCAATTAATGAGAAAAATATAAAAGAGAAAATTTCCAAATTTTTCAAAGTCGACCATATTTAAGAGAAAACCTTTGTATTTGTGAAGGTTTGTCACTTTCCTTGTCATTCTGACCGTACAGGAATGTGCAAGTTTTCTTACCATTGCCAGTGGATTTCACACTGGAGTGACTTCACACCTTTCACCGAAATGTCCTTTCGCTTGGATACCAGTTGCTCTACTTTTAAACTCCACTTGAGAGTTAGACTTCCCAGTGGATACGAGACAATAGTGTAACTGTTGTATTGTAACGGCGCTCCTCAGTCCCGTAGGACAACAGCCAAGTCCCCCTAACCTACGGTCTGACTAAGAGAAAAAGATTCCAAGTTTGCAAAATTATTCAAATCCCTTCAGGCAATATAAAAGGAAGTTTTTTGTTTCATTACTTTCACTAACCTGGTTTGATCGGGGCGGGAAATAGATAACCCATCCACTCTATCGAATTGTTTCTTAGTAAATTTGCAATTTGTGTTATCAATAAACTGTTGTTGCCCCAAGGGGACAAATTCCTCGTTTTCCAGCAATAATCATTTCTCTAATAACATGAAACGGACTTCAAGACTATTGATTTGTCCCACATTCTCTCATGTGTACCACGCAATAGTATTTATTGCCTTTTATCACTTTCCTAACATTCATTTGTTACGTGAATGAAAATTTAACAGCCAAATTCTAAACGTAAAGCTCATTGCATCACATCTACATGATAACCTCAAGGAAATCACTAATAATCCCAAATAATTCACTTCGAGGTAGTGGTTACCTGGTAATTCTTTTCGTTATTTACGCTGGTAACTTTAAAACGAATCATACAAGTGTTACTGTTTTGTGGCGTTTACTTCACTTGTAGCTATTTACAGTAAAATTAAACTAAATGTTCGCGTTGTTTTTCATCATCCTCTTCCCTCAGAGGTCGAAGACTGAAACGTCAAAAGACCATAACTAAATGAGTAAAAATCCAATATAAATGAATAAATTAAATGAAAATAAAAATAGATTGCTTGTATAAATAAATAGCTTTGATTAGTAAACTGTAAGTAACGAGGTCGACGATTTACCGCCATCTTTCACAGGCTGTTGTTTAAATTCGCGTTAAACCTGTCAAATTCAGGCAACGTCTTTTTAAAATAAGGTAGTCTTCACACAGGTACCTCTTCTTTTACTGAAAGAATAGGATTCCACGACAAGTACTCATGGCAGATGACCCTGCACATGCTGTTGTGGCGCTCCTGGTCGTTGCACCCCCCTCGGTAAGAACCCAACGGTAAATGTCCCCAGTGGTTTTGGTATTGAGAGGCCCGACAGGCAATTAGACAAATTATAGTTCATTTATCACTCTGCCACCACCAAAATTAATTTCTGCGTTGAAATAACTTAAGAAAATAAGTAGTAAGTAATTACATAAAATGGCAAATTATTGGGTTTGCAGTTAAAGTAAGGGTTACAAATTCAAAAAACTGTGAAGCATTTCCCATAGTACATTTTCTCTAACTATGAGATTCTCTAATCATTCCTAAATTCAATCAACATTCACTTTTTGAGTGAAGTGAAATAGTCACATTGTAAATGATTTTCATTATGATGTGATTTAGGCTAACTTAGCCTTTTACGTTGACGATTCAACCAAAGTTTTAACTCTTCATTACGGCAGAAGTAAAATGATCTCACAGTAGTTTGAAAACTATTCAACTATTGCCAACTATTGGGTAGGCAAATTCATAGGTTTCAAGTTTAAAGGTTTTAAGGGATGAAAACTCTGTGTCAGTAGCAAAAGTGAAACTTGAAACATTCACTAGATGAGACTTAAATTTTCCCCCTTGTTTCGTCTTTTTGTTAGCAGGGAAAAAATCAACATTTTCTTGTTCATCAGATGAAGACGCTACCTGCAAATATGACAACGGAAGAATTCCTCACTTCAATAACTTAAATGTTTCACTTTCGCGCAGAAAAATGGGTGTCACACGTGTGCCTGCGACTACGAAAAATAGAAAAATAATAATAATCAGAATGCACTACACGACAGGAGGTACATGTAACAAGAGACTCAACACTAATACATGGAATTTGTTTCGCATTTTCACATTTCCAATACACCTGGTGATAGTTACACAGCTTCTTACAACGAAGAATCACGCCAACCTTTTGAAGTTGAAAATGTTCCGGTCTGGCATGTTTTTTAAAATTTAAACAATTTCATGGAGTGATTTGATGCAAAAAATATAGTAGGTAACTGCAAGTCTTAGTGACAAAGAATGGAAATTAATGTTAGTGTGATGTGTAAACGTACACGAACACTGTCAATTTTGGTTGCGTTCTCTGGGAAGGACAAATTACCTGTTTGACGTGTTGCCATTAAATTACAACGTGACAATTTAGAAATGAGAGACAAATTTTTGGTTTTCAATAGACAACAAAGGAAAATAGGCCAAAAATTTCATTGTAAATTCTGGTGCACTGCAGATGGAAATGATGCAATTCAGTGAACCGGACTAATCCTATTAAAATATGAGCTTCGTTGTGGGCCTTCATTCCCTCGGAAGAACACAAAACAAATAAATAAATTCCAAGATTTTGCCAATGTTCTGTAAAATGAATACTTGTAAAAGAATTTTATGAGTAAAAAAGTTTATTTTCTTACTTCTACCGATTGCAAATTAATAAATTAATAAAAATAAATTGTAGTGCCAAATGTTAGTGGTAAAAGTTTCAATTTACATTACACATTAAATTCATAAACACCTAAGATCACCACATATGGAAATATTTCGGCGATTGAAATTATTTAGCACAAATAAGTTGAATGTTACTTCACAATGTATTGTAAACCTCCTCCCCATAAAGCATACAATTTGTAACTAGACACTTCTCAAAAATAAATAATAAATCTCGAGTTTTTAGAATATTTTTAGGGCCAACCCGTGCACTGGGTGTCGCAAGTGGCGATTAAAGTGCAACAAGAGAGGTGGGCCAACCGACCACCCGTGTGGTCCCCGGGCCAGAATAGAAGAGGGCCAACCTAAGCTCTGGATGTCGAAAAAGGCAACTAAACGAGCACCACGACGTTCAATCCTCGTGTGGTTGCCGGGCTGTAGAATCCAACCCCCTTCCCCAAGGCACTGGGTAAAAGTAAAAGTAAAAGACGAGTAACACGAGGGAGAGGTTCAACCCTTCAGGTTGGGATTCCTACTTGTACTCCTCAGAGACGTTAAGGGACGGGGACTGGCTCCTGTCCTGTCTCAAACGAGGGTTCCGGAGAATGCAGGTGACTGTAGCGTTTAGCCGTTCGCCATTTTCTCCACATGGAACGATGTGGCCACTGTGTTTTTTAGTGGGTTCCAGTCCCACAGTACTGGATTTTCCGTTCCAACGGAGTCCACTCTGCTCGGGCATTTTTCACCGATAACAAAAAAAAACGTATGTCGAGTTTAAGACACATTCTCGATCGTTTTATGTTTCCTGTTCCTGTACAGTGGCATCTTTCCCTATCTTTACTTATTTTTTTTGACCGTACGACATCGTGTCCTGTATTAGTGACGAAAGGGAGTAACTCCCGCCTTCCCAAAACGTTTCGCCAGCTTTTTCAGCCGCTGGCATCATCAGCGGAAAAATTTGGCAAAAATGGTCATTCACTCGGTGAGAGTCAAATAACAATTGTTGGTTTGTGAATTTGGTCAGTGTTAACGACGTTTTCTATTTTTTTTTTTGTACTCTTTGTGAGCCGCGCATTTCTTGCCTTACCGCGTTTACTACTACCATTTTCAATTGTTACCCGCAAGAACAAAACCCCCACCCCCACATTCCGAGAAATCGGAGGTAAAACAATAATCATAATTAAAAACAACAAACTCAAAATCATAATTTTCCCTCCAATACCTCAATAAGGTTTATCCGTAGCTCTCAAATAATCAAGGTTTTCCATCCCCCCTCTTCTCCTCCCCTCTTCTTCCCTCTGCTTTTTAGTCTTCTTTTTCCCCCTGCCTCATTTTTTTCCTCCCCATTGAGTCTTCCATGTAGTCTTCATCATCAGCAGTGATAGTGTCAGTGAGTGTCAGTGTAATATGTAAGTGCACATAATATATTTATATAATATTTTCCAACATGCATCAGTGCAACGCAGTTATTTCACTATTCTACGCATCGTGAGGTTCCCCTAACCTCCCTTTAGGTTCCTCAACCACGCACGCATCAACCAATTTCTTATTCCTCGAACCTCCTCGTTGGTTCGTTTGTACTTCCTTCCTTTTTTTTTTGTTTCCCCCCCCCCCCTTTTATACCTTTTTTATATTCCCACATTCCCCGCATTTTAATCAGCATAAGGTTTTCTACCTTATACGCATCATCATTACGGTCCTTCAGTCATTTCACCAACTTGGTCAGTCTTCTGATCATCTGTAGATTATCCTCGTCAAGTGCTTTGAACTTTAAAAAATTTATATCCTAACTATGCCATCAATCGAACTTTCCTGACGTCAAATGAGAAATTAAAATACATAATCCGCTTCTCCTCGGAAAGACAAGGAAAATGGTCACAAGTTCCACTTTTGACGAACATCTTTCCGATGACTAAACGCCATAGCAAGACTCATTATTATTAAAAAGGATCATACAAAATTAGAAAAAGGGAAGTTACATAGTAACGTATAAACTTATAGCCCAAATAGTTCAAAATGACGAATTTCGGATTTAACCAAAAGTTGAGTAAGAACACCAGCCCAACGTCAATGAGATTTCTATAAGTTCAAAACTTCTCAGTCAGATTCAATAATTTTTCTAGGGAAACAAATTCCTTTTTCCGTAAGTTTTTTTTAAGTTAGCTATATTATATATAAGAACCTCTAGTGATGGGTCAGTTTGGTTACTGACTGACCGACTACAATTGGTTAAGGTACAAAAATACAACTTATATAAATTTGTGATGCATATAATTAGGCATGTGATTTATAGATTTTGATTCTTAAAATTCAAATTTATAAATTTCAACTTTAATTTTTGAGTCTCATTGTGTTGGTTACATATTCAAAGCAGTTCCTTCTTGTATTTTTATTTTTGTTTAATAAAGTTTTATAAGATATATTTATTTTGTAATTGTTTCTAACTAATTTCGTTCCATTGATTACATTCAAATGAAACATGGTTGTACGGAATCTACGTAGTCTAAATCACATTCAGTACAATTTTCATAGTCTAATAATTACTTTTAATAAGTGTAAATAAGTAGCCTAATAAGTACTTTTCTCCAATTAGGCCTGCCATTTCTTGAAAATTAAAATATCCACTAATTACGATATTATTCGAAACTTATGGTTTGCTTATTTTGATCATAAATATAACCGCTTCTTATATTTAAAAAAAGATCTTTGTCTTGGTAAACTTCATTTAATTTAATGCAATTTCTGCAGTAAGAAAACTAACAAGGAAGTTGGATCGATTTGGATTTGAAAAATTTAATTGAAAGCCTGAAAATAAATAAGCGGACAGGGTGGTGATCACCATCGCCATTTTGCAGGAACACGAAATAAAAATGAAGAATAAAAAGAAAGGTAGAGGAAAAGAGCAGAATGAAAGAATAAAAAGGAAAAGGATCAGCAGAAGAGATGAGAGTGAATTAGTGGGAGAAGGCCTGAAGCGAACAGAAATTGACGTAGGTGGACTTTGTCCGCTCATTCTGATTGAATGAGTTCCAATGGATTTTTCACCGAGAATGTTCGTCTTCTTCCTAAGTGACCAGACGGACAAAATTTCAAAGGAAATTACAAAATAACCCAGCGGAAAGAAAAAAAGAAAAGAACTAAAAATACTTTATTTCCTACGATGTCCTCAAATGACCATAAAACAATTAAAGGGAGCCCTCGGAGTTTCCTCCCTTGAGGCAAAAATATAAATTTATTAAAATGACACTCGATTAGAGCGTTGCTATTTAATTTTTTGTGTAAATCAGGAATTAACCGATGGAAGAAGTGGAAAAAATAAAATAATTTAATCCTTCAAGCAGAGGAAGAGTGAAAGTCAAACGAGAAGAAAAACTAGACTCGAAGGAAACACGAAGAAGTGCGTCTTTAAATAATTTGTCAAATAGTTTATTTCTGATAATTTTAGAGTAAATAGGCTGATTTTGAGCCCAATTCTATTGCTATGAAAAACTATCACAACTACGAAAATCGATAAAAACACCCATGAATGTGATGATTTTGTCATATTTGTTGAAAATTCACAATCCTCCCTCACTTCCTTTGAAATTTAACTAAAACTTGCTTCGTAAAACTTTAGTATACTTAAACTACAAATTTGTGTGCGGCAATCTTGTCCGCAGAAATATACCGATTGTCGAAAAAAGTTCAGTTCGTCTCATACGGCATACGAAGCATAAATAACACATTAACAAGTAAACTGTTTTTTCCTTGTCTTTATTAATTTGCGCCAACGTTAAAATAATTCCGTTTTTGTTTCCTTTTAAATTTCGATTTAATTTTGAAAATAAATTCTCTTCGGACACTTCTTTCCTCTTGGAAAAATCAAACGTTTTAAAATTTACCAACGTCGGCTAGAGAAATCTGTAAAAGAATCTGTTAAGTTTTGAATTATTTATTTCCGGTCCTTCGAGTACTGAAACCGCAAACCAAATTGATTTTCTATCAAGTTTCAATGGCACTCGGGTGAAAATTCCACGACAAATTAGAAACAAATTTTGGAACCGAGTCAAGCATTCAGTCAGGGATTCTGTTGCACATTACAAAGTATTAATCTGGGAATCCTGAGGAATTTCCTGGGACACAACGATGTGTTACTTTTTTTA
Source organism: Polyplax serrata (assembly GCA_037055365.1). Lineage (NCBI taxonomy): Eukaryota > Metazoa > Arthropoda > Insecta > Psocodea > Polyplacidae > Polyplax > Polyplax serrata. Next base: position 402,056 of record JAWJWE010000036.1, on the reverse strand, counting down.
AATTAGTGTGTCCGAACCGAGTTACGAAACGGGCTATGAAAGAGTTCGTCATGGGAGTAGCCACACGAAACGATGGTATGTGTCTGTTTTTTTTCCACTCAACATAAAATGTATCTCTTTTCCTTTTTATCTGCATGACAAGTCGTGAATTTAAGTGGACCCGAATTCTCCGAAATTCAAGCGATCAACGCAGATTTTGAGAATATATACTTATCATACTTAAGTATATATCAATATAATTAATGGTTTGGAACATACAAAACAACTGAACTGTACAATCAACTGTCATATATAAAAAAACAGGAAAAAACAAACATACCAAGAGTCATATTAACTAGAACTTAAAAAATTTATTATGGGGATGCACATAAGTAAAGACATCGAATGTAATGCACATCACTCGTGAATCAAAGCCCAATGAGAAATAACATGAGATTTATATAGAGAAAATTTCATGTTGAACTCAAACTGCAAGTTAGCGTTAAAGTTCCGTAAAACTCCAGTAAAGTTCCACCACCCGAGTTCTTTGGGGGAAGAGAAGTATTCTCTTCATAAATTGAGTTGAAATTGTCGAAAAATGAAAAAGTCAAGGTAAGACTCCGAGAACGAATAGAAAAGACCATAAGTCAGTAAAATTTAAAATTACGGTTTTTACCAAAAAACAAACAAAAAAATAGAGTCAAAAAGACCGAACTTGGAGTACCTATGAACAAAAATTAAGAATATGTCATTGATTAGTAAATATTCGTCACTCATCACCATATCACTAACGAGTGATAAGAACAATTGATAAGACGGATATACAAGAGACCATTTTTGGGGACATGGAGTACAAAGACAATCATTGTGGAAGAGAAGAAAGAAACATTGAAGAACAAATAGTGAAAAACATTAAACGTCGCAGGGGCAGATGTTCATTGCATACCTGAATACCTTAACACCACCTGACGAAGTGAACCACAAAATTTGCTGCATTGAACCACCTGGGTTCTTTGTCATTCAATCAAGTAATGTCGAAATTGCGTTTTCCCGTGGTTTAATAATTTAAAAACATCAGACTGAACTTCTTCTGAAACTTGATGGCCTACAAACCATAAAGGTACAATTTTCTTTACTTTCCTGTTCCTCTTTCTCTTACTTGAGTAATTGTCTTATTAAAATCCCTAAAACCTTTCAGGAAACCCACGAAAAGTTACTAGTTCCTGCGTAGCCGGAGTGCCCAGGTTTGAAATTGCCTTCGTTGCAAGTCACGTTTTTCAAAGACCAAACAGCAATTTTTTTACATCCAACTCTTTTACCCTCATCGATAAACAGTGTAAAATGCATGGGCTCCTCTTAATTTTAGATTCGAAAGTTTTCTTTAGCATTGGTTTAATCCGTCCGTCCGTCCGTCCGTCCAACCATCCATTCATTCATCTGATTATCTATCAATCTCTCAATCCATCTATCTATCCCTTCTCTCCTCGCGGTGTCTTTATAGGTCATTAATCTGATTTAGTGAGGAAACTTACTCTTCATTTCGAAGTTTCATCAAGGCAATTAAAAATTATGTTGAGACTGGAGACAAAATAAATAGGTTCTAAGGGGAAAACGTATCTCCGGCTAAGATGAAGGGACTCCTTTTTAACAAGATTAAATATTCAATGGCGCTCCTACAGATCGGACTATCCGATTGTGCATCCCTTAAAAATGTACTCTTTAACGAACCCTTTCATTTACGCTATTACCTACACTTTAATCGCACCGCCTGCTATGTATAAAATTAATTTTTTGCGGTAAGAGCCAACCTGTGTCCATTCAGAAAAAGAAAATTTTTAACTTCTGATTTTCAAAATTTAAAAACTTCCCATGTCCAAGTCACACGAAACGCGATTATGTGCAACCATAAATGTGTGACGCGAGAATAATTCTACATCAAAAAGAAATACAAGCAAGAAATTACGGATCACCAAGTTCCAAAAATAAAGGATTAAACTTTGTTGTTATAATTTAAAAAAAAAACAAAACTATTTCCCAAAAGTTCAATCATCGTGTACATTATTCTCTGTCAAATTGAAACACTCCATTTTTCACCAAATGGAAATTCTGAGCTATCGCCACACAAAAACTCATCTCAAACGATAAATTCAATCAAAATTTTCTCTTTCCTCATGTGCCATCAAACTCATTTTTCATCGCTCTGTGGATTTCCGTGGACACTTCTTTTGCTCTCATCAAAAGGTTTCATCCAAAACAACGTCAACCTCAACCATCCTTTTTTTCGGTCCGTCACTGCGACCGTTTAGAAAGTCAATTGCAGAAGGCCATTTTGGCTTTTGGTCAAATCGACCACTTCAGAGTCACACGCAGAGTGTGAGGTCAGTCATCTTGGATCTTCGTCGTCCACCTACGGCAATATATACCTAAACAGTGTATATCTAATAGCCGTACACTTCTAGACCAGACCGAATGGAGAAAAAAGCTAATATTTTCTTTGGTCTTTTGTGAGCAACCTATTTAACAATAGAAAATCTATTGTTCTAATTCTTTTCTCAAAATCAAGGGCGAATTCCTAAAGTTTTCTCAAGAGGCAAAGCAAATGTTTAACTTGGATGTTTGCTTAAACTAACAAAACCATGTCCTAACCGTAGTAGGCCTCTAGTTATACGACAATATCAATTATAGTACACTTATTTATTTGAATATTTACCAAAGCTCAGCAAATAAAATGTGTTACTGTGGTAAACGAAGCAACTTTTAATTCGTATAAATTAGAATTTGAAATGAAAACAAAACTGAGCGAAATAACAGGTGAAGGAATAAATTTTCTTTTTCACATACCTGTTTCTGTTTAAGCACACCAGAGCATATCCCGTCTACCTACCATGCGTCAGAATAACACATAACTGTAATGCAAATAAACTGATCTCGCTGTAGTAGGGAACCATGAACTTATGCTACTTATGTGAAAGGATGAAAATGACAGGTGAGGGTAGAACAGAACAGATTTCTTTTTCATTGGTTTGTTACTTGAACATTGGTCTGCCCTTTATTTCACCGAATAAATGAAAAGATTAAGGTTGGAGAAGAGCGGATGTTGGCGATGTGATGAGTGAAGCGCCATAGAATGCAGATATCTTGAGTTGTGCTGTCAGGAACCTTGAGATTTGAACTGGACACATGAATGTTTCCTGTTTCCTGTGCCTAGTTACGCTTCAGCAGTTTAACTATGGGTCATAACGAAATTCTAACTTGAGTTCGGTCGCTATTCCGTGTTGTGTGCCTCCCAAGCCATTCAACATATTTTTGTGAACAAGAAACTTCTCGTCTTTATTATTATTCTGATGTTCGTAAAAAATAATAAATTTGTTAACACCGACAAACCGAACATTAAAAGCAGGAACGTAAACCAGAGTAAATTTATAACAGATCCACATGATCACCGGGAACTCCTAAAAATATTAACTTGGAAAAAAAGGAGTGTAATATAATCATAGGAATTACTTGAGAAACCAACTTGGTCATTCCTTTTACACCTCAAATCTGGCAGACTTTCCAAATTTCTTTATTCGCAAATTCGGTCTTTTCATATTTTCCAATGGATAAAAATAAAACAAGTCGAAATTGAAAAAGAGAAACGAAAATTATCCCCCGGAAAATTATCGTTCGTCCCATACAACAGAATAGTTTTTCAGTATAATTGTTTCTACGAAACGTATGTTTTAAACGGACATATTGTGTTGTGTGTAATCACAACATGAACAACTTTTATTGTCAAAGGTTTATTGCTCAAACACCTATAAATGTTGCACTTAATTTACCATTAGATTTACAGACATATAGCGGTTATCCATCTCTACGGATGGATTTATAAGTGAAATCTTTTTGGGAAGGTCCCTAAGTTAGGGAAGTACCCTTTTTGTGTTATGTCAGTTCTCCAAGACTGGGTGAACATTCAGACATTGGCCAGGGACATTTCTACCAATTCATTTTTCTTTTTGTTTGTTCGCAATTTCACAATCCAACTAATAAGAGATGTCACTATTAATTAATCAAAGTTACTTGGGAGGCTACTAAAAGTCATGAAAATAAACTTTTAACCGAATTATCAATTCAGAGAGTTAAAGTAATGATAAATTAATTACAAACTCTTTGAAAGCCGCGTCTATTTATTTGACTATCGGTGACTTTTCCATCACCTGCGCAATTCCCTTTCATTTTATTCAACTCCAATTTTGAAATTATACATTTATTTTCTTACTGTATTAATAAAACAAAATTATAATTATACATTTACATTGTATAAATTATTATATATTTTTGAAATAAAAAAAACATACATGAACCCAATATAAGACGTATATTACAAACATAATAATTTTAAAAAGTGAGTTTAAAAACTGACATCTCCTGGAAATTAAAACTCTGGTTTTCTCTCAAAACTGCTTTGCTTTCTTCGGGTTTAAAGTCAGTTGTTTTTAAGTGTAGAGCAATATATAAAAGTTAACAAGCACTTTTAAAGACCAGAATTTTGAGAATCCGCTGTTGAAAATTATTTAAAAGTGAACCCGCCATCGCTACAGGTAAAAAGGTAACTTGGTGTTGAACTTTGACTCGCCGGCGACCCCTGTCACACCCATCGGAAGCGACCTAATGGATTGCTCTGTTTATTTTCCTTACCTTTCACCATCTGTCTCGTTCTTCCCGACCTTCGCTGTTTCTAAAATACTTCCTTTTATAATAAATTTACTCTCACAAAAACAATAATGCACCAATTCTCTAGAATTAGGATGACTAGAGTGAGAGAATTTTGTAACACTCGACCAATGATAATATGAACGTAAATATAATTGCCAGAGTATCAAGATTCATAATTATTTTTGGAATTTATAATGGTATTATTATAATGTAGTAGTACATATAATATGTACATCATCTATTGCTTTGCCGCTTTATATTAGTAAATCTAATCTGTGTAAAATTTTTACACTTAAAGTAAATAACTTCTTGGGTGCCGATTTTTATTGAGTGGTACCTTCCCCTACTCTATTCCGGGCACCTACTTTTTCATTTCACTTAAATGAACTCCATTTATAAGTTTTTAGAAAAATATTTCTTCCAAATTGTACAACTTTCTGAATTGATTTACCAAATGACGAGTTTTGGCATTTCACATTTCCTTTTCCGAAAGGACATCCTTTCCATTTGATAGCAGCAAAGGCGTACAGACATGCAAATATTGCAAAATGAAAAGTAAAGCAAAAAATGAAGAATAACAAGGCAAAACAAATGAAGGGAAATGCTCAACGCAAAAGAAAACTGCAAACAATTAAATCAATAAATTGAACAACGAAATCGGGACCAACGGGTAAAATAAAATAAAACCCACGTCAAGAAGTACAACTAAAAATATGAAAATAACTAAACTACTGGAAGGAAAGAGGTAACTTGTCAAGATTACCAATTAAAAACCTGAAATATTAAATAATAATTTTCTTGAGTCGCATCGACTCCCTCTCATTTTAATTCTAAGTTTCAGTAAGTAATAATTATTACTATAAAGTGTACAACAACATTAATAAAATAATCAGTTTCTTCTGCTCCTGTTCGTATCAGTCCATTCTATGAGTCCTGTCTATTTCTGTATAAATTTCACATTTATCATCCTGAGGGAGCAATTTAAATCGCTTTTGCGAGACATTCCTTATTTCATGTGAAAGTCACAGAGTGAATACATTTGTGGATTCCATGTATGTGCATACCCAAGTAGATACTTAGGGACTAAATCCTTCTTCATTACTTATGCAGTCATCGGAACGGGAAAAAGGCATTCATTCGAAATGTCAGAGGAACGCCCGAAGAGTGCCAAAATGAACCTGTTTAATAACTCAATGTACTAATAAATAACAGCAAAAGAGCATAGTGAGACAATATCGGAAAGTTTACAACTAAATAATAACATAAAAAAAATTTTAACTCCGAAATTCCCATATTAAATATAAATGAAAAAAAATGGGCATGCATAGTAGGCATATGCAATAGAATAACCCTCCACATCTAATGCAAACAAAATCCACTTTTACTAAAGCAAAAAAAGTTTTCTCCCAATGGCAAACGAAAGCCCTCGAACCCAAGAATTTTTACTTTTCCCTTTAAAACCCAATGGAAACTTGTTTTAGCAGAAACCTGCGGCCATTGCTGGTTAAACTCATTTGCTAATTCACTGTGCCTCCCAAGATATTTATTTATATTTAACTTCTTTCTAGATATTTGTCTTTCTTTTATCCTCTGGACGCCTCTCAGTGGTCCTTTCTCTCATTAGTGCCTTACTACCGTAATTGTAAGGTCATACAATTACATATCGCATCTAACCAAAGAAAAAGAAGAAAAATTGGAACACTAAAAAACAAATAAATATTTCGCCCTGAATTTGACATTATATATAACCGCGGCTATTGCGTTTTTTTAATAATCTCGTCGTCTTCCTTCATTCACCCAATCATTGTGAAATACACATTTACAAAAATCATTTAGTAATATCTCATTTTCTTCTTTTCATTATTATTCTTTTCTATTCCTTTTTTTCTAATTTTCCCCCAAATACCATTTCACTTACTCTGCCGTCTGCGTATCTGGGGTTCTTTTATTATAAAGTAACTAATTCCTTCCTACTAGTTCTACTTCCTTTGTACCAACAAATATAATAAAGAAGCTTAAGCGACCGAAAAATTTGCCGGGACCTACCCTACAGACCAATTGCCCTGTTTAAAACTAATCGAATAATGAGAGATAATGTAAGAGCCATTCAATGAATTTTAACATGAAAAAAGTGCCACGCCACAGCAACAAGTGGCTCCTAAAAGCGAATCCAAATCTCGATAATAAAAAAATTTTCATCGACATTGAGCATCCCTTTCCGGCATCAAATACTAAATATAATTGTCGCCGCAAGGACCAAAATGTTGTAAGAAGTGAAAAAGCCCGCGAAAACAGACACCCAGGAAACAGGCCTTAACAATAATAGACTAATAGATTTTTGTTTCATCACCATTCTTTCCCATAAATTGACCTTTTACATTCGGCCCAAACAATGATTTCTGGTAGAACCTATATGTTTTTACTTCCTAATGCTACCTGTGCTTTTTACTTTTTATTTTCTACCTAATTCAATCAACTAAATTAAAAATCTAAATTACTTTAATTTAAATTAGTTGAGTATCAACAACTATGCCGCTCACTGTTTTATTTTCACAAGACTTTAAAAATAAGTGGAGCAGTCTAGAGCGGAGAACAATGTTCCCCTTCCAGATTTTTTATAATTCCTTTTTCAGCAAATAATAACTAACATGATCTTTTGGATTGTTTAAATTATCGCCTTTATACTATTAACTTATTTTACACATCAAAAGATCTTCGAAAATGCGTTTTATGAAAATTATCTTCCATTTCTGCCTATTAAATATAACCATTTAATTAAAAAATACAATACAATAAAAATTATAATTAAATCAACTTAAAATACAACAAATAGTAATAGGTCATATTGCTCAATTTCATCCGAAATAACGTCTCCCTACCGCCTTTCAAGTGCAAAATCTTATGCACAAGAATACGTATATTTTCCTACAGGTAAACGCAAAACATTAGTGTCGAGGTTTCACACTAAACCTCCTTATTCTTCAGTTACATCTCTGACTTCTTCAACTCCCAAATCCTATTAAAACCAATACGCTTCGAGAAGTTTGAAAATAACGAGTCACGATTTACGAAACAGAAAAAAACATATGTCGTTTGAAGTAAAATAAAAAGAAGTGATAAGACAAATAGAAAACAAAACGTAAAAAGAATTTGTAAGAGAAAGAAAAGGGGTGAAAAGGCGCCAAAAATAATTTAAACTTTACTCGTTAGAATGCAAAGCCAAATACAAAGAGTGTGAACTGGTATTTGGTGGTTGTGCTCAATGCAAAAGCCCCTCGTGAATTTCTGTCAGGTGACAAGAAGAAAGGAAAAAATATATACACAAAAGAGACAAACTAAATAGAAGACGCCGGAACTATTTCTAAATACACAAATGGTTCTCTCCTCTGATGATTATCGTACGAGTATTTACAAAATTTTTGTTAAAAAGTGAAAAATCCGAATGGTAAATCCCAAACTAAGACTGTTCAGAAATTGTAGAAGCACTTGCACAAATGTACAAGTAAGGATGAGAAAATCCGGTTTTAACTAATGACGGTATAGCTATTCAGTCATTCATTTGATTCATTAATTCTGTGTCGATCATCGCTACCCGGCTGGTCATAAGCCGTCATACATTCAATTCTCAGACGAAACCGAAAAACATCCAACAACAGGTACCGCGCAGCCTAAAGAAAATACCCTGTTCTGGCCTGTATCCGGCGGCCTTCGCCTTGAAAGGTTGCACCTTTTGGGGAGGCGTCCTACCTGACTCCCCAACCAATTAAAAATATTGCGATCGCATATACAGCAATTAATTCTTTGCTGCCACGGCATTCAGTGATACATTTGGCCAGTGAGTTAGTGAGTGCTCAATAGCTCACGTGAAGTAAGTAAACTTCAAAGTGTTTGGGTCAATGTAAAGATATCACGACTGTTCTACAATGAAATACATACGTAAAGCTAACATATAACATTTCATATCGTCCGGGAAGGCGAAAGCCTCCCTTAGAGAATATCCTTACGCCTGCCTAGAGGCTTCTGCTTCTTACATATATGTAAATTCATTGTGTCATGTCACTCATACATATCTCCGAGTTATTAAACAAAGAGTCACATCAATAACAACTTGTTGAATGAAGAAAGCAAAATCCTGCACTGATTCACGCACTTTCACACAAATCCAGCACGTCCACAGAGCCAATGGTCATAAATCAGTGCAAGGAGGTCAGAGGTCGTGTCAAACTCCCAGGGGACCCTGCTAGAACCTTGGGCATTTCACTGCCGATAAAAATCCGTACGACACGGCCCCCGTTAGACAGGTTCAAAAGGCCCGAATTCCCAGACGGTTTCTTGGTTGTTTAAACACCGAGCGGCACCTAGGTTTTGTGTCGCATTCACGTGCAACGTTCGCTCGGGGAGTCACGGAAGTTCAAAATCACACGCAACCATAAATATTAAATAAAGTTAATGAAATAAAGTAAAGCGATTTGTGCTCTGGGATAAGTTCGATTGGAGGCCAGCACAGGGCAAATTGGCCCCAACTAATCTCGATGGCCTCCAAAGACACGGTCAAGATTTTCGTCAGTTTGGTCTTTATTCTCATTTACCACATCATCATCGTAAAAATTACTTACTAATTCTCTAATTTATATCCTAATTTAATCCATCAAACATTTTCACTTGGGAAGAAAAACTTAAATAAAATTCTACTCTGAATTTTACACAAAAACTATAAGAACGAATAATAATTGCTTTACATTGACAGGTTGAACACCTACTGTTATTTTCTTATTTTGTTCGTTCTATAGTTTTCTACTTACTGTTTTTGGTCCATTTGTAGTGAAGGTTGCCGAAGGTTTTACCCACTTGTAGATGACAAGTTCAAAATAATAAAGTGATACATCTCTCAGGGAAAAAGCCGGTGACTTAAAAAATTCTGATGGTTCACTTACCTAAAAAGAAAGAACCAATTCAAGTAATACTACTAATAATATTATTATTATTACAAGTAGGACAGCTAACTATAATAGGTTTATAGACAATTGGAATATCTCTTTAAACTAGAATCAATAAATTCACATTGGCTGTGAATGTTTCTTTACGCCAAAATGGTAGAAATAAATTAATTTTTGTTTTACTTTGATTTATGAAGTTTCGAATTGTATTAGCAATTCAGGTGTAAGAAAACGAAATTTGACGGCTGCTCGAATAAAATTTTTTTCTACCCATTTCTATTATCTTATAATCCTAATAAGAACCTATGTAACACCTTGCCCTACAGTATTCCTGAATAAGAGCAGTGGAAAGAATATAGAATGGTGCGAATATCAAAGTTAGGTGTATTAACAAAGGCATAGAACTTAGAAATAAGAACAATAAGAGAATGCAAAATAAGTGTAGCAGACAGAATAGAACACAAAGGATACCAAACTGTTCAGATACTAAAGAATAAGAAAACTCACAAAACTACTAATAAAGCATTATATTGTAAGGAGTGTAAGTAAAGTTAGTGGTCAACGTAAAATCTAAACTTTCAAATGCAAATCTATTTTAATATTATAATAATTATTATCTAAAATAAAAAATGATGGAAAGGACGTGCAGTAACCAGGTGTACGACTTATATTTCTCATTTAGGCACACCTCAAGAAGTTGCTTACACCTTTTTAAAAAAAAATTCCATATGATTTTCACCATGGCTTAGAAAAAAAAGGAAGTGACGTATGCAAGTGCCTTACTGCGTCAGTTCACATCAATGTCAGTGAGGTTGGGATGCAAGTTCAACGAAGAGAAGTGATACGGAGGAAGGCGACGCGTTGAAGCAACTTCCTTGCGGCCGACCTTCTTTTCTGCCATCTTTCTTCTTTTCTGAACAAACTTTACATAATAACAATAACTAGGTAACCGGCTTAATTCGCGGGTGGAATGCAAATGCAATTTTCAGTTTCCGCCTTTTTTGCTTGAAAATTACGTGAAGAGGATCGAAAAAACAATGTGAAGAAAGAGACAGAATCTTTGTGCTGTTTGAAGAAAACACTTCCAGACTTTGGAGGCCTTCTTTTTAAAAAGGACTTTATCCTTGGACGAAGTAACATTATATTTACTTTTGCTGAACGTCAATGCTACGTTGCAGGACACGCCATAATAAACTAACATAAAATGATTACTTTGAACCGTCTCGGTACACCACACCGTCGTCGTCATCATCAACCCTTTCTTTTTGCTTCAGCTTTTTACAATTTAAGTAACATTTATTCTCTTTTTACACTTTTATGTGTTTCCACCTGTTGAAATTGTGAATAATTGAAGTGGATAAATTATTATATTAAATTAATGCCGCAAGGTATGTTTATCAGACACCGTTTGTTTATCAACTTGTTGACTTGTCGTCTGTACCTGTAATCCCGCAGGCTTTGCCGCCAGGTATCTTTGCCCGGCGGACCTACACACTCTGTTTATTACTTCAACACCACCTAATTCAAGATTTGTTTTTTTCTTACTCCCTTGGTTAAGCACATTCAAGGACCGTCAAAAGCATTATTTTTCAATATGCTTAGGACTTGGTCTCTTACTACTGTTTAATTAAAAAAATTTTTTATCTTCCTTTTTTATTTCTTCTTCGTTTTTTTCCTGTGTTACTACTGTTGTGTATAAAAAAAGATAAAAACTTTGTCTCCTATATTGTTATTCTGAGTGGCCCCAAAGTGATCTTCGATATCTTTCTTTCCTATTCCCATTCTGGACATACTTCATCAAGGGAGTCACTAAATGCTCTAGAACTCATTGATCATAGATGTTGATGAATTAAATCAGGAAGCCAAGAAACAAAGAAGGAAAAAAGAACTACAATTTATGGGATGCAAATGAAAATTCCGTATGAACCCCTGTTGACTTAATGTTATGACAGAATATTCTTTACATTAACTAATTCAGATGAAAAAGTCAAGTTGGAGAATAAAAGTCACAACAATTTTTCCGTTTCCTTGTATGAGTTGCAGTGTTTACAATTGGGGTGTTTGTAATTGTCTATTTTATAAAAAAAATATCGTTAGTGTCCGTGTGCAGTTAGCATTTGCGTCCCGTGGTAAGTAAGTTTTCCCTGAGGCCTAAGGGTCCATTTGTCAAAGTTCTGTCCACTAGGGGTTTCTTGTCTTTTTTCTGATCTGAGTGGGTCTTCTACAAGTTTGTAGTATTTTATTTTTTGTTAAGATTTGTCCCTGTTTTCTGTTTTTCAAGTGCTGCTGCATTTGGATGGGTAATAAAAATATGTGTTATTTAATCCAACATTCAGAAATTCAAAAAGTGTTACAGTCAGAAATGTTGTCAGCATAATCAGTGTCCTTTCTTCCTTCTTTACTCTTCAATACTGACCCTAATAATATCTGCCAAGAGTCACTTAATGTCTTTTATGTAAATAAGGATTGTTCTAAGGTGACCCTAATGGAATGTGGAGTCCCCGTGCCTCGCTAGCAAAATAAAAACAATCAAACTTATATCAGCTCTACTGCCACTTATACGAAAGGTTAATACACATTCTGTAGATAAAAAAATTTTTGTATAAAAAGCAAAAAATGATCAATCTCTGTCTTCCCGCCTTCATTAAGATCTAATTTCAATTTTTTCTACGACCTTTTATGTTATGCCAATTACTTGCGACATGAGCGTGCACCTCAAATCCTTACGTGTCTCTCATTTATAGGAACAATCATATATAGTACAATAGATAACACTAAAATTTCCATTGACTACGTAGGATAACATTCATTGTAGAAAAAATTCAATTGTCTTGTAAAATTACTAGATTAGAAACTATCAAAATTAATAAAAAAACGATCGGTTCTATTCGGCCTCTTTGGATAAAATAAACAATTCAATAACACAGTCACGTAAGGTGTCCGAATTTTAATAAAAAAAAAACGTACAATGAGTTGTCTGCCACTTGTGATGATCTGACAAATAAAGTGAAAGAAGCCCAACGAGAAAGTAAGAGAAAATTCTAATATTAGAGCATGTAGTACACGTGCATATTTATTACATTATTTACCAAAATTGTTACCTTAATAAAAAATAACTTCCTTTTAAATTGTTATGGTGTAAAATAATTTACATGGTTTTGAAGTGGATCAACATTTGTACCTCTTAATGAAAAAACTAGAATTTTAAAGTCTGAAACTTGTACATACAAACTGTGATTACCGTGACTTTTAGTTTTTTTTATGAAAAATAAACCAAACTTAAGTTTTCTTGTGTATCTTTTTAATACTTTCAAATATAAGAACACCCAACTTGGAAAAGAATACTAGGAGAATCATTGCAAATATTGCATTTTTACTGACTTTCAAGGATGTCAACACTTATTGTTTTGGGCAACTAAGCTGCAATGTAACATACTCCTCACCACGACATGATGTGCATGATTTGACAGACAATTATTTCATAATGTGTCATATAAACTCATTTTTTCAACTTCTATACGATGGCCAACAAGTGAATTTTAGTTTTTTTTATGAAGAACACAGCATTTACAATAATAATGGATCATTAATTCAAAATAAGTTTGTATTAATGTAAAAAATATGTTAAAATAAGGTAAGTATTTAAGTGCGGCTTCTTGTATGGCAAGTAAATTTTTGTCGGTAGAACACATGTTCACACCGTTTTAAGCAGATCAAACAAATGTAACGTGCGTTAAGCACAAATTTAATGTAAGACAAATTTCAATTTGAAATTTATGAAAACTTGTAGCAGTGACACGTGTGACTATATTGATATTCGAAATTTAAATACTTCAGGGTTATTACACAACAAGAGATCATCTATTGGAAATGTTGTAAAAAAGGCAGCTTAATATTAAAGTGATCCTTTTTTAAAAATTTAGGCAAAATCATTTCAGCATCAAAATTCAATACTTTGACTGCTGACATCTCTGTCCGTGCTCATAGGTTGATAGTTCCTATAAACATTTAACTGTAAATAAGTTTCGTATCGTCTAAAGTAAAAGATAGATGGTGGTTGAGAAAACAATATTCGTTAATTGAATCTCTGTTGATAAATATCCGTATGCTCAAACACAATACTTATAAAATAATTCTGGCACTAAATCGGCAATTCAACGTTTGATTTATAAAAAGAAGCGTAGCAAAAAAGAACTAGACCACACACCAACAGTTCTGACTTCAGGACAACCAAGACGAGTACAACAAGTAGCAATAAAAAGGGGCGACAACTAAGAAGATTAGACAAATACTGTTTGCAGTTCGAGTTATATTAGTATACAAAACTTAATTTCCGGACCATCTGTTTAGGCGCACCGGAAATAAGTTAGGGACGACACATATACAAAACAATTTTTACAAACAGCCCTACAGTATAAAAGTTTTAAAGGTTATAAATTCTACTGGCGGGGTTTCATCCCAAATCCAATTAATTAATATTCAGCGATTAATTAATATTCAATAAGAACATTACTTAAATAATTTCATGGGGGTCCAGAAACTGCGTCCTGAATAAAGAAAGACTAATCGAAACTCCACAACTTTCCGAATCTGTTCTCGGGGGACGTGAACCTTCTGTTGAAGTCGACGAGTACTAACCAAAAATTAAATGAGAAAATGTTAAAACTTTTGAGATTTTTAAAAACTTCAAAATTAGTTGAGTTTCTACGCTTAAGACCTTTCGATTTCTAATTTCTCTTCAATTGTTGCTTGGCAAAGTCTCTTATTGTTGTTATATTATTATTAGTTTACTACCGTTAGTTAGGCCCTAGGAAATTATTATTATAAAATAATGTTAGGTTACCTTATTAAATGAAGGAAAACGTCAAGGCAATCCCAAATTAAATGAGATGTTGGAAATCAAACAAAATCCATTGAAAATCCTTAGGAAATGAACCAGGGTTCAGGGTTAAGAGGACAAGAAAATTAATTAATACAAGTTCTATTAAAACACTACAATTGAAATTTTAAAAATAAATAAAAATCACGACAGAAGGTGGACAAAAAAATGAATGCAAGACCCACATCGATGAAAGATGTTGGTTCAGAAAGACCGAATGGCGACGATCACAATACCGAAAACAGAAGATCAAGCACATCAAAGGAAGTGTTGCTAAGCCAGAGACGAGTTGCAAAATGATTACACCAGAACAAGAAAAAGGACGGTAAAATAGTGAAAGAAAGTTTTGGCAAAAAAGGAATCTAAGGATGCTGCTGACAATGTCAAAGACGAAAACAAATATCATGTGTTATTTCAGCAGTCAGGAGGAAGAGAAATATGATTCAATGGCGTTGCACATCCCCACATAACAACAGCCGTAACAGAAGGCTGTGTCCTTCCGGTTATTCTGGTGCTTGTCAACAATAAAATTTTTTTTTGAGAATTGAGACGTTCACCTGAAACATCTATAGAGTTTTATAGTGTGTGATGAGTTGTTTCCTTGTTGAAAGATGAAGGATACTCTTCGTACGAGAGAGTATATCAACTAAATCAGTTGGCTACTCCACTGACTAAAATATTACAGAAATGAATAATAATAAAAACATGGGTTGTTTCTTCAAAAAAAAGGAAATCAAATACGAATGTAGACAAACACTCCTGGTGCTTAATTCGACCGTAGGAGTACAACAGAATTAAAAACGGGTATAAATCGTTGTACCCATTGGTGCCCATAAAACAAAGAGCAAAGCCTCAAAATCAACCAAAACCGACTGCAGTTTAAGTATAAGCAATGTAAGTCTAACCGTCCTGTCTAATTATTATCACCTAAAACCCATTGTCTCTGCTCCTTTAGTTTCAATTCAATGGAAATAATCTAGAAAATCCTTTGAGAATAATTTCCTTTGTTTTCGTCGGTTTCTTTTGTGCCTCAATGGTTGCATCCATCTATTTGTTTCAAGAAAAAGTGAATTAATTTTGAGGGACATGACCCCCAGGGAAAATAGAAAAAGACAAAGACAATGGAGAGAAAAGGACAAGAGAGAAATGATAAAATGCCTTAATTCTGTGAGCATGCCCAGAGCGTAAGAAATGAAACTTTTCTGTACAAAGAACTCACCAAGAATTTTGCCAAATATTAACACTTTTCGTAACCCGATAATAAAAATATTGAATAACAATAAACAGGGGAGAATCACGAGCTGCAATCAAAGAAACTAACCAAGAAATCATAAATAATCGGATCAGCAGGTAACCTCACAATAACTAATTGTAAATAAATTTATTATAAGTGAAATAGAACGTTTACAGCAACAACAATATGAATAATAAATAGAATCTTATAGTTAAATAACTCAAGTTAATAAAGAAGTGAAGTTAGTGAAGAAGAAGGTAAAGCGGCCAAGGTGCCTCCGAGATAATTTACAGTTTTTTTAGTCATTTTAACAATTTACTTGGGAATATTCGAAAGGTCAAAAGTCAAATTGTGAATCATGCCCATTCTTTTAAAGAATTTGAAATTATTTTCAGGCTGACAATGAGAGATTGTCATTTTGTGGAATTTTTTCTTTCAAATGTTTCGTTTCCTGTTTTTATGCACTACAAACGAGCTCACGTTGTTTCATCCCTTAAATGCATTATAGAAGTCGCCTTAATGATATTATCATTTCTGGTCCATTCAGCACAAACTGAGTAATTAGCTCGTAATGTCGAACTAAAGCTAATGACATTTTCTTTATCGAATTCTCAAAAATATCTGATGAATTAAAACTCACCCTGAGGACATTCCGTCGGCTTCGTCTGACCTGCTCCAGGTAGTATCTGTACAGGTAGGGAGGCATTGAATTCTGCGTTTCCACCCCTATCCATCTTGTCAGGGGCAGGACAACAGAGTACTCGTCCGGCTCCGGTGAGTACTCCCGTATCAGGGGAGTCACACTTGTCATCACATACTTCCACCTGACCGAAAGATGCCTCGATCCTGCAGGTACATGACTTTTTCCAGTCCCGTAAAACACCAAATAGCCGCTGTCGGAGACTCAGTCACCGAACAAAGATTTCTATACTAGTTTTCGATAAATTCGATTTGAAAGTGTCTTCAGCACAGACATTATTCGACAGGTCTTCTGCAGAAAAGACGACCAAGGACAGCTGTAAGTGACACCACGGAAAAACGATTGACAATCCCCAATCGATATTCAAACGGTAAACGAATTCATTAAACCGTACGTTATTCATGGGTCTAATGGAGGAATCTTAGGAAAGATTGGAGGCGTGGAAAGACCTGAAATATTTCAAACCTTCTAGGAGGATAGAAAGGAAATAATGCAACACTCATTCATTGTCATTCAAATGTCAAAGTTTGTCTAACAATTTAGCTGAATATATCATATTAAGTCCTCGATAAAATTTTATTCAGAGCAAAAATTTTGTATCGCGGTCCCTAATTTAATAGATGATTATTAAAATGTTCCATTAGTAGGAATAACAAACGAAAATCTTGAAAGCCATTTGCTCTGAAAGACTGAATCCTAACTCTCCTGAATCCTAACATACATTCTGCATTTGCTAAAAATGCCTTAGATATTGAAAGAGAAGTTCTACTTTAACTGAAAATGCACTCAATATGTAAGATAGACGAGTAAGAGTTTAACTACCACCACCAACATCAAAAATTTCAATAAATAAAACGGAGCAAACGAAAGTATGCCCTTCCTTGATCAACCGTCTTTGGACAAAGGTCTTGGAAAATCTTTTAATGTACTGCCACAACAAATGGGCTGATGAAGTCAGACATGTGACATTTGAGCCAATCGTTGGTACTTCGAATGTCAATGTGCCACCGAACCTAGTGGAGCACTCAACTAGACTAGAGTGTCTTGTTCTTGCCATGTCGTCACGAAACACAAGAAAAACTACTTTCTCGGCGTTATATGCCAACGTCAAAAGGCACATGCTAAATCCTCGGGATAGGATTCCGGTGGTCGCTGCAAGACATTTTGATTATTTCTTGTGTGAACAGCTGTTAAGCCTTTAGTCTCTTTGAAACGATCCCTGATCTTCACAAGATTGATGAGAGTTTGACCATGAACTGCTACAATCAGAAACTATAGACTGAAGCTACCTTTCCTCTGTTGCGTTGTTTATTTATTTTGCTATAGTCAACTTTAACTTACTTCCACATAAAATTTTTTCTAAAAATAAAAAAATTCAACTTCTCAAACGAGTCTTACTCAAGTATAAGTCTCAATCAAAGTCCCTTTCTCACATCCTTCTGTCTGTTTTG
This sequence comes from Polyplax serrata, assembly GCA_037055365.1. Lineage (NCBI taxonomy): Eukaryota > Metazoa > Arthropoda > Insecta > Psocodea > Polyplacidae > Polyplax > Polyplax serrata. The sequence continues at coordinate 384,178 of JAWJWE010000036.1, read as the reverse complement.
CTGGTTGTCTTTTTTTCCTGGGAAGTTCAAGGATAATTGAGCTTCCTGGCATTCTGGGGCAAGTCAAAATAGTAGAAAATAGAAATGAAAATGCAGATCAAATGCAGAAACAAAGACTCCTAACAAATAATAATACGTTCTTTGTAGCTTATAATACTTTACATTTATGTTTTCCTTGTATTTCGTTGTAAAGATCCCAAATGGTTTAAAGTATATAAAAGCTACCAATGTTCACTGATGCTCCGACATTCGTCACTGAAGCTTTTTTCATAGCGTTTAAGTTTGCCCAACCTTTTCTCCTTTTCTTTCATCCCTTATGACTCTTGAACCATAAATATTGTACAAAATTAATGAAATAATAAATACTATTAATAGTTTCCTTAAACATACCATGATTTAATATTCATATGCTCTCAAGATAGTAACATCACCTCAACTCGATCTTCCATAATTAAAAAGGATACTCTATATCAATTTAACATAACAAAGAAAATTCATACAAAACAAGATTATTAACTTAAAAATACATAAGGGGTATACAAATTTACTACACTCTTGAAATGAAACTTGTAGTATAACCCGGCAGCTAAATTTTGGTTGATGGCAAGTTGGACACTCAAATTAGGACTTCTAAAAAGTAAAAGCCCTGCCAAAAGTTCGGTCTCAAAGGTCGTTTCTCCAACCCTTTTGTAACCCTTAAACCCCCTGACCTTAACCCGTTTTGTAAACTCGACGTGAAAGTTAGAGAAAATTAGAAATCTGTCAAAATTTTAGTTTTCCTAACTCAAGCCACCACACTAAACAAAAAGATACTCTTCTCTTGAAATAAAATGTGTCAAAATCATTATGTGAGCGATTTCGTCAAAAGTAACATTCACCAAATTCACAGACCAAAAACCAACCTGCTTCTGGGGAAGAAAAAACCTTACAACCTGAAAAGGAAAGCTACAAACGGGGCACAAAATCTATAAGAAAACTTCCAAAAATTTAAGAAAACCCAAAAAGGATTAGCAAAGCTGTTAATAATTTATGCACCAAAAAACATAAAACTTTTGTTGGTTTGCCAGTGACGCGAAATTGAGATGAAAATGTAACAGTTTCATTTAAATTTTCGTTGCTTCCGGAAGTCCCAAACATGGCGAACAAGTTCTTGAAAAGAAAGTGAAATCCTTTACAAAAATCTTAACGAAAAGACATGAAAGTCAAGTAAATGAAAACGGAAAACCACAAGACTACTAAAATGTCCGTACTTCCATAAGCGAAGATGGCGAAGCATCCTGTCTGGCTAAAAAATAAAAAGCGTTCAATTAGGTGAGTACCTGAAGAGTAGGAAAAAATGGCAACTTAATAAAAAAAATTTGCAACTTTTATACTTTCGCCAGAAATATGTGGAATGTGGAAATGAAACTCGTCTACCAACTCTTAAATTCATCAGTTTATTCACCTGTGAAAGGCAAAGACGGAAAGCTTTTGTAACGGATAACGGGTCGCAACCATTATATTTAGTTCCGTACAGAAAACTCGAAGAATACCTGATGAACTCGGTTTGGGCTACCAGAAAGAGTTTTCCCTTTTGACTTCTACTACGAAACGCACGTATCTTATCCGATTTCATAGTACAAACTCAGATGTGTCACCTCAGACAAAAAGCCCAGGACCACAGCTACTAGAGAAACATTGTCAGTTTAACAGCAGACATTGAGTTAGCAAAGTAGAATATTCAAGTTCTAACATAACGGTCAGCTAGTGTTGAACTTATTTCGAATTCTTGTTTTTTTCCCAATAGAATTCAGATTATAAATGTTCCGAGAACTTTTAACATAAAAGTATTGCTTGTTTCTATAGACATTTAGTTATTTGAATTTAATTTAACGTTTTAAATAAATAAAAATTAATTTAAGTTCAAGTTGAAGTTCAATTTCTATAAATTTAAAATTCATTCCTTGCATACAGTTATAAATGGAACTTTCGTAATGTCTTTCCTGACGTTTCCTAATGTTTAGTGCTAACAAAGTTAGATATTATATTATACTTTATCGGTAATAAAGTCTTAGTGGTTTCTCGTTATCGTTACAACCTTTTCTCCAAACAATATATAAATTTTTATTTTGTGTACCAGATAGTCAGTCTAATTAATAGAGGTATGGCAATTTTTAAATGACTTTATAGATACTTCAGTATAATATTATTCCATCAATATGACTTTATATTATTGTACACTTACAATTATGTCACCTTAACTTCCTTAAAAATTTCGCTTAACTCTCTTTGAAATTATATTTACAGAATTTAATTTAAAAATTCATTTTATAGCGGAAAAGAGAAACACAAAAATCAACATTGAATTTTCAGTGTCCAGGCGAGGGTAAAATTCTGCTTCAATTCCTTAGGAACCTCACGTAAAAAACATAAAACACAAATTGAACGTTAAACATGATAAGTTTAAGGTTGGGAGTGACGGATTAAACGGAAAGTGTGATGGATGGTTGACTGAATGGTCTCAACTCTCGATCCGTCTTTCTATCTATTTTTCTTTGTATCTCTCCCTTTCATGCATTTTATATGAAACCGAAATGTTTTGGGTAGGTGCGACGACGGTTCATAAAATCGCACCAAACCAATTTTCTGCACTTAGGAAGTACAGGAATAATAACGAAACATTAGCAGAAAGTGACTTAATGCTTGACATTAAGAAAGAACTTGTAGAAGGTGGCAATTAATAGACAGCGCGGTTATGTAAGTAGACTACAATAAATAAGACTCAGTGAAACACAAAACTTGAAGGCGACAAGTCCCTCAGATTCTACAGAAGCAATAAATTGTCTCACTAATAAAGAAGATCTCTCTCTCTCTCTCTCTCTCTGCATTTTTCTGCATAATGAAAAACGAAATATATTGAATGTTATGAAGGCTTTGTATTGGGTTCAAAGTTAATCGGCAAACTAATAAAAATGAGTCACGTTATTTACTGAGTAAATGTGTTATATGTATTTAAATAAATCCGATGGTAAGAAAAAAAGATCACTTTAAACATTACATGACCAGAATTCATAAGTATAAACATATTATTTTAAAAAAATAATTATGTTAAATCAGTCACCAACCAGTGAAAATGTTTGGTCTCTTTACAGAAGGAAAATTCGTAAAAGACACTTCAAACAGCAAGAATAATTGATATGAAAAAGTTCAAATGACCAAATAATAAAAACAATCTTCACCAAATAGCAACAGCATTACCCATGTCCAAAGCGATACAGGATATCGGGGGAGTGGGAGTGTAAGGAAATCACAGAACTTGAAGAGTCACCACAACGCACGCGTAAATTTCTTTACTGTTCCGCAACCGTCGGGGAAAGCAATCCAGTTACAGTTTAGAGGACACCCGTTGAAAACGTGGTAGGAGAAGAGGAAGAGACAGAGACGTGGAAGGAATTCACTGCGCAGTAGACATTTTCGGGGATCTGCCCCGGAACCGTCCCTGCCAGCCTTTACCAAACTGGGTGGCCGTGTGCGCAACACTTCAATGGTGGGAAAGACAGGTGACAAATGGAATAAACAAGAAATGCACTCGGACAGGTACACTCTCGCCTGTGCACAACGGACGATGGTCGAACCTGTTCGCCAGGTACCCGATAATACAGGAAACTTCACCAACAGAAAACGAATTGGACGGAATTCCGCGAAACGTGACCTTGTCCTTGCAAAAGTAGGCATCGACTGGGCTTCTGAGTCGGTGGAAAGCTTCGAGAAAAGCTCGACGGGATGGAAAAAGTCGATTGGAACCTCCACGCGTTTGCCAAATTCAATTTTCATTGGCACAAAACAACATTCCTCAACGGTCATTTTGTACATTTATTTATTCATAACTTCTGTATCATTGGATGACACAATGAGATGTGACAACAGAAAATTTCTCAAATAACCTAACTTCCCATTATAAAAGCAAAATGTTTGATTCTTTCAATGATTTTATGACTCACGCTAACATTACTATTAATAATTAATAATTAATAATTTTGAAAACCTATATTTCTGGTCACCATCATTTATTTTCTATTTTCATTAACATTATATTCTTTAATATTCTTATATTTTCTTACAATAATATTCTTTATTATTTTCTTTAATATAACGAGTGAATTCTTTCTCTTTGAGAAACGGCTTTCGAGTTGCATTAGCACCCTAATGGACACCACCTCCGTCAGAAGTACGTACTGTTTAACTGACCACATGAAAAAGCATAAAACAGTCCCTCTCATGCTGTTTTCACACAAAATATTACACGGCGATTTATAAAATAGTTTTCCATATTCCTCACGTAGCTTTTTACACCAGAGATGGTTGCTGCAGTAAACGCGCCCGAGCAATAAAATTTTTTTGCATTTCTGGCATTGTTTTTTGTTCTTCCTATTTTCCTAAATTTTTAAGCAGACCGTGATTTATCGCCAATATGAAAACTCTGTCAACACTTACACACGGGATCCTCTCTATATTTGGAGCGGTCCAGGGTCGAGTGTCAGGAAGGTGAGAGAACCCAGATCAAATATTAAGACAAATGACGTAATATCTCAAACGGTCGGTCACTGCCAGAAAATCGATGGAAATGAGAGGGAAAGAATAACAGAATGAAAAAGAAAAAACACAAACTGAGGTCTCTGGAAGAAGACAAATGACAACACAGGAACTGGGATTAGTTATAGAATAAACGAAGATTACAAGGACGAACTGCGACTGCGGAATTGACAAAGCGGTAGATTAAGTGGAAAGACAGAAGAAAAGATGGAAGTGCAAAATGTCACACGAGAGAGAGAGAGACTAAATTTGAATACATTCTATACATAAAGTGAGTGAGAAGCTCCATGAAAATCCAATATATTGCCCGTGAAATAAAAACTTGAAGAAACTGAACTGAGGAACAAATGGGTCTTGCAATAAAATATCAATGACAAGATGGCGTACAAGAACAGCAGAAGAAACAGATAAAAGTCGCATTACGAAATTAATAAGTAGCCTATGAATCGACAGTTATGAAAAAAATGAATTATTAACGTCCTAATATTAATTACTAATGAAACTATTACGATGATTTGATACATAGAAATTTTACATATTTGGAAGAAGGAACAACTAAAATATTATCCGCATAATTACTTTATTAAGTATATTGATTTAAAATAATTGTTATCAAAAAGCGCTGCAAATGTCAGTTTAAGGGTCACATTAGTCTTGGTATGAGGGTGGATTACAATCTAAGGAAATGTTACAACGAAAAATAAATCGCTGCTAATATTAAATAATTCGTATTTGCTAAGTTTTATCTTAGAGAAATTAGAGACTTTTAACGGGTCAGTTGTCATGCGATTGTTTATTTGACAGCATATCGAACATTTCAAATGTAAACATAAAACAAGGCAAAAGTGACCCAGCAAGGCCAACTTGGGTGGTCAGTTTAATTTAATTAAGCAACGGGCAACCCAAAATTAACCCACGTCTTTTGGGAAACCTCGGTTAAAGTTAATTTCTCATTACCACCTGAGCTGCGTCAGCAAGTCAACTTCTGTAAGTTTAATTCTGCCGATATTAATATTCAGCGACAACTTTTGCTTCAATTCTATCAAAATCCGGTCATAAAAGTCAAAAACCGTAACACCTAAACCACCGCCTACCGTTTCACTCATTTTTGACATTCCATTCTAAAAGAATAACCAATACCTAATAGTCAGACTGGACGTTTTCATCATTTTCAACATTAGCTGAATAAAACAATTGTGCTATACCTATGAACAATTTCAAATTGTATTTTCTAGGTGTTAGACAGTTCGGCACTGACGAATATAGTTGTAACGTGTTTCTGTCCTCAAAACTCCTTTTAACGAAAAGTTATAAAATAACAAATCGTTGTACATTCGAACCCTGAGTGAGTGATAATCTATTAATGGCTGCGGAGATGTTACATTCCCAGCTGCTTAGTAGTTACATCAAGTCGTGGCGCCGTTATTTGTTTTCTTACATACATATACATTTCAGTTCCGTCAAGTTTTTTAAGTATCATGATCAATATTCCTGTTAAGAATTACTATCTTTGAAATACTTCCCTGCAAACTATTATGAAAAACAACTAATACACAATCCACCTTCATTATCGGGGAACAAAAATTGAGAGACTCAAGTTCAGTTCCTTTAAATCAGTAACCTAATTAATATTAGTTACCCACATTTTACATAAGCCTGTACACAAGAGTCGATGTAAAAAAGTAGAGTAAAGTAAAAGAAGGACACACAAAACGAGAACTTCATTTTGGTGAAAATCAATAAATTATCCTGTGGGTGACAAAATAAAATTGGTTAATTTAAATTCCTCATTTATATCATTTCTACATATCTAGCACCACTTACTACATAACAAATAAAATTTAATACTTGTAGGGAACACTTTTATGTCTCCTGTTAGTGTTCAATCCATGCGAACACTGAACTATCGAAAAAAATTAAGTTTCCATTTGTGGTACTTTAGTTTCAGAAACCGGAGCTGACATCTGCCTGCAGCTTCACAAAGGAGCCTCATCCTATGGAGGGGCACTATTGATTTTGTGTCCATTTTCTGGGAGAGAAAGGAGAAAGAGGAGAAGGAGGAAGATAAAGGCAAAGCATGAGCGCAAGACAACTTGTCTGCCACGAAAATCAACACAGACTGCACGGCATTTGCAGAAACAACACAAAACCAAACGTTAAATTTAAAATCTTAAAAATTCCGGGGCATTGGACAACCAGACAACCCTTACCCTAAGAAAACAGTGCTATATAAAGTACTCACCCTAAAGTGCGGCTTAAGGAGCAGTTCTCGGAGGTCATCCAAGTCCACATAGTCTATTTCCGGTTCAACAGCCGAATGTTCTAACTCGCGTAGGAAAAAAATCGCGTCCCGGCATCGTTCGACCGCGTCACTCGGAGGAGATCGCATTGGACTCACAACTTTGCTTGAAATTCTGTCGTACAGCTGTAAAACAAAATAAGAAAACGACAGTTAATACATCTAGACCCTAGAAGATAATCTGATTATTTTTAACAATAAGTGTCAACATTACTTGTTATTCAAATCGGGCAATGCAACTGTATTTGAAGAAATATGAGGAAGTAACCAAAAGGCCATGGACGTTGAATTGTCGAGTAAGTAACAATAAAAAATCACATGGACAAAATAAAAAATACGTTACATTAAGAAATTCTTCTTTAAGAACGGTTTCAGCAAATTTTGAAAGCAAATAGAAAAGACGTTTAATGTTGATAATTTCAGTGGCATTCATTCTCGTGTAAAACTACGAACTATTATTTCGTCCAACGAAGAATCACAGGGAAAGTAAATTGACAATATCCATCGGAGAAATGGCCACCCGAGTGAACAACGCCATAGTTGACAATACGACGGATGTTCAATACCAAGAAGCTTTGCTTGGTGGTGGTAAAAATAAACAGGGTTCTCAAAGAAAAAAATGAGTTCGTGGTATTCGCGCCAGAAGTTTGATCAATTAGTATTTGAGCCGTGCAGTCAGGAAGGAAAATAATTATTTATTCATGCAATTCATGCAATGAAGTATTGTTGGTGTTTCGCGGCTACTTTTAGTAGTTTGCTTACCATAGGAATTCAAACATAAACAAACCAAACCCAACCTAACCTAAAGAGATGTGAGAAAAAATAACATTCTTTTCTACCACAATAAAATGAGAAATCGTTCAGACAGAAAATAGTAAACTCACACTTATCGAAACGTTCTACAATTACAATTTAAGATTGTATTCAACAATCAATTTATCCAACATTAGTGCATTATTAATTTTTTATAATAATTCAGATAAAAAACATTTTAAATTAGATTCTCCCTGAAAAAAAGTAGCACAGGCTTCTGACAAACTAGTTGAGGACAACACGGAAAGGTCGTGGGCTTCAAAATTTTGAAAATTCACTTAGGTTTTCAATTCCAACAGGTTTATTAGATGGCCTTGATATTATAATATTAAAAGTAATGTATAAGAGCCCCCAGAACGTAACTAAAATTTACGTACCATCCACCCTTTAATAATTATTTTCAATATGAAGTCTTATTATAATTAAAACAGATTACAAATTAAAAGCAACAGTTAAAATTAGTTTTAATTAAATTGTTACGCATATAATTTTTTTATTATTATGTACACTTATATAATTTTTGAAGATTTAATTGTTTTTAACATTTTTAACATTTATTCCCAAAGAAAAATAAAATATTCTACAGGAAAATAGTTGCTAATTGTTCAGTCAATAATTAATGATGTGTGACAATAATTATAAAACTTCAAAAATTGCGAATATATTTCTAAGTTTTTGATCCTTTAATTGGTTTCATTTTTTTTATTCCATTTGAAATCGTTCGCTTGTTCTTCAACTGTTTTCCATTTGTTACCCAACTGTTCAGGAATGCCGAACGATTGGCAAACATTTTGTATGTTGAGCTCACCGAAAACATATGTCTCGGCATTTCTAACAATTTTAACGGATTTTCAAATTTTAGGTAAGAATTTAACTCGTGTGATCTTTTGTAAACCTGTTTCAACATTGATTTTTCAAATTTTAGTGAAAATCCGTAAATTGTAGACAAATATAATCTTACATATTTCTGAATTCCTAACATAAAAACTGCTATTTCTAAAAACAAAATGACACCGTGTTGGCGCCAAACGAAAAACTATCAGAAACATCAAGTAATTTAAAAAAAGAGCACAATAAAATAATAAATATACGTTTCTTCCACTAGTTAAGAACTTTAAGTTAATGTAAAATAAATAATTAAAAAGTTTTATGACTTCATAAAATTTCTAAAAAAATAAAAAGTTATTCCACGAAGTAGTTATGTGTAAATATAATAATCATTTGTTACACTTCTGTTTTCCACACTTGCCCGTTTTCCCGGTCTTTTCTGCAACGGGCGCCATGTTCGTTTTCGGGAATGCGACAGGTTCACAGTTAGTTGCACCGAGAATGCAGAAGTGAACGGTTGAAACATCAAGTCACCGTACAGTTGCCGCAGAAATTTCTCTTTTTCGTTCTGTTTCCCATTTATTGTAATAATTTGTTTTCGCATGAATGAACAGTAAAGTTTTTTTAACGTAACTGCTAACTTGATAATTAATAATTAATTGACTGGATGCAATGTGACAAATGTCAAAGATATGTACAGATTTTTATTAATTTGTTTGGGTATGTATACAATTTATAAATTTTGAAGAAAATAATCAAACTTGAACAGATGGCAAACTCCTCATCAATTTTTTTTCCGGACACGTGTTTATGTCTTGTGCCTAATTTTCATTTAGACGAGAAGTCCTTATGAGTTACTTAGCATTGTGTGCATACATAATGAATTTTACATTCACCAGTAAAAAATAGACACATTGAAGTTGTTGCGCTTTACTTGTTTATTTATATATATATATATTGTAGCGACCACCGCTACCTGTTAGGGAAAAGAACCTTTTTCCTTGGGTATCATAAAATAGGTCGACCCTATACATTATTCGCGCACAATGGGTCCACATCAGATAGGCCTATTCCTCCAACAGGCCCCCCTATTCATTGGTCATCCATAAAACACAGTACCCAAATCCCACTTTAGTGTCCGCACCTATTGGACAGTAGACTTTAGGCCAAGGTTTTATTGCCGGGTACGGACAAAGGAACCATTCCCTTCCCTTGTCCTTGAAGGCGCAGGTACAGCTTTGCTTTCTTCGTGGCGTCCCTCAATGAATGAATAGCGAGAGGTATATATATACTGGTTAGTACCTAGCAAAGGGATACTTCGTTTTTGTCAGTCCGTTAGTAACATTCAGCCAGTGCCAGTACAGTTTAGCAGTGACTTGCTGCCGGATCTCTCGCCAGTGCCAAATGGGTAAGCAGCGTACGATATTGTGAGTAGTTTAACATAATCGTTTAAATCATTACTACCTCATCCGTGTAAAAGGTGGAGGAAATAGAACCGTCCTACAATATATATAAATATACCGCAATTACGTTCAAATATAAATAATATATAATTTATGAATAATTACGCAAACAAAGAGGATCATTCTTTATGATATAGCTATAACATATTTTCTCAATGTAGTTGCTCTGTTATGCCACCAACTGCCTTGCACATCGTTTCTATTGAAATCCCGTACAATTCGTAGAGTTGTACTCTACTTCGGTGTGAAAGGAACTGAAATTTGTTTCTATGAGTTTCACGCAAAGACTCAATTCAGTACTCCAAGCTTGGTAAAATCAAAAGTACTAACTGTATACGCTTCTATTGTGCAAGGCCACGTAAGTTAATTTATTATGTAGTAACAAATATTTATAGCAGTAGCAATTAATAGCAATTCGAATTGCAGGAAAAAATTGGATTGTTAAATACGCTTAATGAATTGGTCAGCAACATTAGAACTGTACTACCCGAAAATGAGTGGCAAAATACAGGAGTTCTGCTTTTTATCAGTCCAAAAATTCGTTTCAAAGAGGAAAAAATTCGCTTACAACTGACCTCAGTCATTTCAAAGTATTTAAAAGAGAATGATTTTGTACTGGCCGAAAGCGAAATGATTTGTTTGAACACCGAAATGAAGTTGGCTTTCTCTTGGATGTCTCTGAACTTCGCCTTAGGTGAGCGCCTTCTGACTACCCGGTTTGTCACAATTTTTCTCATACTTATTTAAAATTCTGATTTATTTAGACTGATTTTAAGTTTATTAAAAAGGGAATGGTGATTTGGGGAAAAAGAAACCAGTAGCAGCGGTTTCCCTTCTCGCCTTTACATCAGCCATCGCATTTATACCTGAGGATTTTAGCGGAGTTCCCACGTCAGAGAGGAAGAATATCTTTTGTCTGCGAGGTCACCATCAATTTTATTGGAAAAGGTAATTGTAGTGTTATTACTGGTATTTTCTCGAAAACATAAAATGTGAATCACTAAAATACTACTAAAATCCTGTGTTTTTATTTTTCTTGATTATTTCAGTTCTCCATGGGGACAGGAAGAAATCAGAAAGAAAATTCTGCAGCCTTCGACATTAGGAGATTCCAAAAACCTGGAGACGGCTTGTGTGAGCCCCCACACTAAATTTAAATGGACTTACAATTCCACTGATACATATGTCATCAGAGGTAATCAATAAGCGTTCCGGTGCAATAAAATGTAACAGTAACTTAAAAGATTACACTTTTTGTTGGCAGGTACGCCACTAACGATAGAAAACACCAAAGGTCTGTGGCCTGATCCCGAGGTGAACTATGAGAAATGTTGTGCTGAAGTCAACGCTGTCGTTTCCGAAATAAAAAAACCTCCGTTTGTCAAAGTTCAAGAACTGTACGCCCTTAAATTTTACAACGCATTAGCTGGAAAAGTACAATTAAAAACTTTTAGTGACAGTAAGTTACAAGAGGAGTTACAAGTTTCTGTAAAATTCCTGCACCCAAAAGGGCCATGGGCACTTTTGATGACCGCAATGTTAGTTTATGTCCTCATGTTTTACTTCGTTACTCTGTGATCCTGCTTTTTTTACTTTAATTTAAGTCTTTCAGTTGCATTCCTCTATTTCCATTATAGATAAAAGGTACTCGTTCCTAGTTACTACATTTGACAAAAATCGGTTTGGGCCTTTAGTTAAAACAAAATACTATTAATACTCATTTCTGACGGACAGCAGACGACATTTCATTTATAACTTTCAGAAGGAAGCGTAACTTTACGTGAAGTAGAAGAAAGAGCAAGAAAAGTATGTGCGGATGAAAACGATAGTGATCCTTTCATATGTATGGACATGGTGTTCATGCACCTTTTGTTCAAGGAGGTTTACGGCCTTAAAGACAACTCAACAATACACGTAATGATCTTCCAAAATAGTTTTAATTCTGTTTCATTGTAAATTAATTGTAATTAATTTTTGCATTTAGTTCTGTCACAATGTCAACGGAGTTCAAGTTCATTGGGCTCTTTCCATGGCGCAGTACACAGTACGAAGGTAGAAAACTCAAACTCTTCTCATACAAACACCTTTCTGTCACCATTTTACACGTTTAATAAACCTCCCCTAAGAAAATAAATAAAATGTAAAGACAATGTATACAATACAAAGAATTAAATATACCATTTAACACGGAACGATTTTACCTTTTCTGACGTATGAAAAATTCTGCGTGCTCCGGACTATATCGTTTAGAAATATTTATTTTTTCTACATCGAAACTCGTGAATGAGTATATTTTAGTTTTTTAATTGAGCCCAAAATATTCCAAAGATTATAGATATTTACATTGTACCTCATTTTATGATATTTTCACTCAGTAATCATGTCAAATGATAGCAGGTTATGCCTGAATTATTTCACGTGGATTAATTACATTCAAAATTGTAAAATTTTCTTTGAGGAAATTCTTTGAATTTTGAGAATCACTAAAAAGAAAATTGTTCTATTAAAAATTCACACACTTCAGGGTTATGTGGCCAAATAAATAAAAAATTCAGTCATCGCATCATTAAAAGCTTTAAAATTCAACAAAAATTAACTTAATTGTGCTATTAACAGTAGGGGCTACACTCTATTCTTAAATTATCATCAAATATTGAATACTTAAAGTAATCTGGATTATACGCACGACTTGCTGTACAAGTATTCATTTCGTTACAATTTTAATTTATTTACTAGGAAGAGAAATAGTTTCTGGGACATGCGTCAAATTTTAGTCGTCACATTAGGTGAGTGTTACAATTCACCCCAAAACACAAAAATTTTCTTATAATTTAGATACAAAAACATGAGATTGACAAACTGAAGACATCAATGCAATCATTGGTATTCCAGATGACCCTTTAGGATTAAGTACCTTAAACTGCAAGAAATCATAACTAAAAAAGTATTTTGAAAATATCAAATGTTTTGTACACAAAAATTATCTTCTTTCCTATTTATTCAGATTATTATGTTTGGAAGTTAAAACTAACCTTTTTAACTAAAAAAGTTAAAAAATCACACAATTTAACTATCCCCGTAGGCAAAATATGTTTACAGCCAAACATGACACTTACATAAAATTTTATTTATTTGTTTAGTTGCAATTTTGTTGGCACAAGAGCAATGTGCTTTCCTCTTGTCCCTCTACAATTCTTTATTTCAAAAAGAAATGTCAAAAGTGACGAGAATTCTCATACAGTTTAAAAGGAGAAATGCACAAGCAGCAGTATACAAGTTTAATGTTGGTCTGAGAGGCATCTTCGACATTCAGCCGCCGAGCGTAATAGAAAATCAGCCTCTTGCACTAAAGAAAACAAATAATACTGAGGTAGCTGGTTGTTACCGCAACTTAAAATATTTTAATTTCAGTAATTATTATTGAGTTGTAATTAATCACAGGAAGTAGTAAAATTTCTGGACAAAGTACTGAATCATCTACAGGAAGTTGTGCCGAAATATCTCTGGCCCATGACTGACATTGTAATAACGACAAGTTCAAAAGTACAAAAATGTAAAGGAGAAAAATATTTTCAGCTAGTAAAATCCAGAATTAAAGATTATTTTAGAAAGAATGGTTTCTGCCTGTGCGACTGTCACAATATGGTCGTATTGCCAATAAAACACAAATTGGCTTATTCGTGGATTTCCCTAAATTACGCCTTGTGTGAGTAAACACCATCATAAATATGTTCAATAAATGGTGTACTTCTTGTGATAAAGGTTTTTTGTTAGAGATTAGCCGGTGGCACCTTAACGAGAGACAAGAGTGTGGCAGCCGCATTTCTTTCGTCATCAGCTGGAGGTCTGGCCTACGTACCAGAGGATTTTAGTGAAATAAAATCACAAGAAAAAAACGTATTTAACATTTCATTATTCGGCGAGATTTTTGGCATTTACTTAGAAAGGTAAAAATTTCCTCTGCCTAGTTTTCCTACCTAACATGCGTGCCTGAATTTCTATTCTAAATATTTGTGAAGTGTTGTAAATCCATAACACTTGTAGCTAGATTTCATTGGTTGACTTTGATTGCTTACAGTCCACCATTCGGCGAGAAAGAAATTACAAAACTACTGCTAAACTCTTCTAAAACAATAGATGGAAAGAACCTTGAGACGCCTTTTCGAATTCCATCGAAGAAAATTAAATGGACTTATAATTCAACTAAATACATATCCAGATGTAGTATGCCTTTATTCATTTCCAAAACGATGGTTTAACTAAGTAAAATGATATGTCAATAAAATACTTTTCAGGTATTTCGAAACAAAATGACTCGAATGGTCTACCTGACAAGTATAAGGAATGTTCTGCCGCTGTTCGCGCTGTCATTTCATCTTTCCCCAAGCCTCCCTCTCCTATAAGACAAGAGTTTTATGCTCTCTTTGCTTATGACACAGTCGCTGCGGCTTCAAATTTAAAAACATGCAGAAATGGTTTGTCACATGAACAACAAACAAGCCCGTTGGTTCCTGTTTTTTCTGACAAAAACACCTTACTTTCAGGTGGAAATGCTACCTTAACAGATGTAGAAAACAAAGCCAAAGAAATCTGTGCGACCGAAAATTATGATGCATTTCTATGTATGGACTTGGTCTTTATGCATCATTTATTCAAGGATGTTTACGGTCTTAATGACACCACTGTTATACATGTATGTTTGTCTTACAGATGTAATTACTTTATTCTCCATCAATATAAAATATAAAATGTAAATATTATATTTACAATCTATTACAGTTTCGATCTAAAGTGAATGGACTCAAGACGAATTTCGAACTTGGAGCAGCTCTAACGAATTTGGGGTTATCCCTCACAGCGAGAACCAATAAAAAACAGTTGACCATATTCTGAGCCTGTTGAACAGAATGGCATCTTCTGCTCAATTAACATTATTTAAAAGTACAATAAATAGTCAAATCTCAAGAACTCGACATCCCTCCTTTCAAAATAAAAAATAAAAATACCTTATCAATTAGTAATTTTAATAATTTTTAAAACATAATTATAAAAAATATTAAGAAATTATTAAATGAAATATTCACTCATTACAAAACATTAAAAACTAGTACGTAAAACACAATTAATTCGCTTACAGAATTTCGATTCATTTAAGTATGGGCACATGAAAATGAAGATCAGTCAGTCCCAACCATTTTAAGAGTCGATATTGTGCAGAAAACCTTTGTACATTATCGTTACAATAAGTTATTTTATCAATACAATGTATACATGTTAACACAAACAGACAGATTAGACAAAAGAAGGATTGTACGCTTCTCGAAAATTATCTTATGGTGAAATAACTGACATTGAAACAGAAAAAGTTGTAAGAATAGTAAGAACCCTCTTAGCATAGAACAGTCAAACCGAGAAGGTGAGTGTTCATCTCGTTACATGTAGTTTATGAGTTTCCAGTTTTAATAGCGAAAGATTTAACAGGAAAAATTCTACTAATTGCAATATGTCCGCGTTTTACTGCTTGCAACTTCACAACTAAAATCAATAATCTAAGAAGAAATGGTAAGAAAAAAATTATTTATCTAGAAAATATATCAAACAGAAACGGTGTGACATAAAAGTAAAAGATGATGTTATTATTAGGCGTAATTCATTAGGTTGAAATTTGCCTGGGTATCCTACCCTGCTCTCGGTGACTAAAACAGAACAACTGTAATTCTATTTTCAACACGAATGAGTTGCTCAATTTTTTCCCTCAAGAAATGGCACCACGACGAACAGCAAAACGTAGCCGCAGCACTTCCTACCAAATCTAGTGGAGTCATTGGATTCATGCCGAACTCATCAAACTACCATTTGAACACGTAATATATTTTTCTATGGTTCTGACATGCCAACTATTCGCAAAGAGCTTAATGATTTTTTTTTTTATTTCTAATACTCAATTGGGATCAGAAGAAAATTTTGATACAACCAAAGAAAAGTGACAATGTTCTCTTGACACCCTGCCTACCTCGTGAAATTAAATTCACTTGAACTTTTAGAGTACACCATTAGAGGTAATTAAGATATTTACTAAACAGTTCGCTAATGTATACACAACTAATTTTATCGTAGTTAGTAATTTATTACAGTTAAGGTACAATAATATTAAAACCATTTCATCTTCTTGTCTTCATGTAAAGTGCTTAAAGCACAGGAAATTTCAAGAATGTAAAGAATCTGTTCATGCAATCGTGTCGGACATTCTCAGACTTCCTCCAATTAATGAGTACGTTACTACCGCTTTTATACAGTGAAATTTATTAATGTAAATTAATTATCCCTTTTTCAGGTACAAAATTCACCCTGAAGCAAATTGATGGTTATTATGATAACCCTTTCCTTTGGATGAGCTTGACTTGTATGTTGCTTTTGTTCCACACCACTTAAGGTCTTCCCAAAGAAACACCCACAAAGGTAAGATTGAATGAATAATTTTACGTTTCATATTTTGTGTTCAATTTCAATGAATTAATATTCTCTTTTTTAACGCGTAGTTACAAACAAATACTGATGGAAATTAGGAGGATTAGTATCATTTGCAAAATGAATTCCTTCAAACATTCTTGAGAATAGCACGACGGAATTATTAACATAAAATAGTAATATAATTTAAGATAATACTGAATATGTTAAATTCAAGATATCCCTTGTTTCGTGGCAGGTATTTTTTTAGATATGAATTTAGATTTTTTTGGCTCGACATTGAATGTTCGATGGTTTATGACCAGCCAGGAAGCGTTAATCGAGATAGGATTAATGGGTAAAATGAATGTCGGAATCGCTACATTTAAAATTGATACAGTAAATGCAGGTTTAATACTATTTAATGCCTTATACCTGGTACTAGTTAATGCCCCGCCCGATTGATGGATTTCGGTATCAATTATTTTCATCAGAATTTCCTTTTTAATTACTACATTTATTTAAAAAACATCAAATTTATAGTTACTTGTAATGTATGATAAATAGTTAAGTGATTATATTAGACGCTTAATTACGAAAAATTTATTCATCACTTACAACTGTGTAAATATAACTAGCGTTCCTCAGGATAAGATGTTCAATTGGGCGTAAAATTACATACCATTAAAGGTAAATCACCGAACAAATAATTCACTCATAGAGTGCAGAATCAATTAATGAATTATTTTAAACCTGTCATTCTCAGGTAAAAAAAAGGTAAAAATCCCACATGCAGTTGACAGAAACTTAACTTTAGATCATGTGAAGACAGCTGCAGAGTGCAAAGACTATGTTCGTGTGCTCGTTTCGGCAATAACTTGAAAAACACTGAATACGAAGATTTTGTTGAAATTTAGGACTCACTGTACATCCTTCTGGCTAAGTTGAAATATTTTACTTCACTCATTCCTCATACTTTGAGTATTGAGTATTAAACGACACATCCATCAACAATACCAAATTAACATCCTTCCTGATATACTCAAAATAAAGGAAGAAACCACACTTTTGGTTCATTTTGGCAAAAAAAGCACATAATTCCATCTATACCAATATCAAATGGCATCTTCCGGAAAAATAATAAATATTCAGCCACCCGAAATTTTCAGAATTAATTCTTCCATCTTATCGTCTAAATATAAAAATAACAAATTACGTATTTATACATAAAATTAAATATATTTCGAAAGTAAGTTATTTTAATAACAGCAATGTAACAGGGCCTAGACAAGTGATGGCTCCCGCCTCCTACATGGTAAACGAAACAAAAAAATCCATTCGTATCTTACTTTTTTCAAGTCCAGAATTTCCATTTCAACTAACGAACAGTGAAATGGAAAGTGCATCACTTTTAGTTAAAAATTACTTCGTTTCGACATTAAAGCAGATGTTGAAATAATTATTTTACGTGACATGGTCAAGTTGCATTTGTATTGGATAACCTTAACGTATGCTCTCGGTGAATTCCTAAAACGGTAGTCCGTTATTTTTTACAATAAGTTGCTTATTTTTCCTCCGTTTTCTACTTAAGGATAAGGTAATGAAACAAATTGTACAAATTTGGTTTAAGAATTTCTAACAAAACCAAATGGAGCGATGGAATTTATACCAAGTGACATGAGGAGTATAGCAGAAGAAACTTTAAGTTTCATATTTTTTTGATATTATTTTGACATGTAATGTGTTACAGTGACGTTCTGACTCATTACCTAACTGAGAGCTAAAGTTTTTTCCTTTCCCTCAATAACAGCATCAATTTCAATAGAATCAATAGCAGCACTGAATTTGTCCTACTAAAGAATTCAGATACAGAAGTCTTCAAATAACAAAACAAAAACGTCACGTGGGAGTGACACCGTGCATTTCTCAAGACAAGGCATTCAAGCGAAAACCCCAACGAACGGATTAAAACAAACACAACGGCCACCCCAAGGGAGCCCACAGGCCAAACACAACCGGAGCGCCATTCAGACCTCCATCAATTAAGGGCTATGATATTTTAGCGTCTCTCCTTTATTACAATTTGGTTAAAGCAGCAGGTTTAATAAGTCTACGTAATAATAGGTATATGATATTTTTTATTGCAACCATGTGCTGCTTTATTTGTTAAGTTGCAGTGCTTCAGCCACCATCTAAGACTCTTCTTTTGTAAATGCAACTTCCCAACACAACTTCTTAACACTCCAAAATACCATTACTACACATTGTAAGAGAACAACCAGTTAAATTTTACCAACTAGTAAAGTTGTATTATATATTGCGGTACAATAATTTTATCTTCTGTTTCATTTGATTCTGTGCTTATGAAAACAATTTTTGTCCTACCGTAAACAATAATTAGCAGGTTTCAAAATAATTTAATTGGAAATATATTTTGAAATAAGATGTATGAAAATGAATGATTGCTACAGTCACTCCCAGTCAAAAATAACTCCGTAAAACACCGAGTCCAAACAAAATCTTCAAACCAACTGCAAGAAAAACTAACAAGGTGGTTTGTAAAAACTATTGCACAATGGGACAGAGGTAATTCAATTTTCGTTTCTTTCCTTCACGTGACGTGTGTTGAATTCTGTAGACCTCAAATTTCATTGGAACGCAGTCTATAAAATCAATGAATGGAAATATTCAACTATAAACCATTTAAAATTCATTTGTTTTTCGTATTTTACAAATCACGCGTTTCATGAATCTGTCATATAATTATAATCACATTCCATTTCAAACGTATTGTTAGAAATGGTATCCAAAAAGGCTTGCTTCGAACAGTTTGGATTTTCGGTGGACAGGTGCAAGGTGCACTGTTCGTCTGTGTCGCGAACTTGTGACTTGCCTGCTTGTACTTGTCGCGCGCGACAACAGTTTGCAATTTAATATAGTCTTGTTTAATTCCTCAACACATATCATAAAACACATTGTATTAAACATTATAACTCAATTGTATTTGAATATAAAAAATTAGAAAATGGATATTATGATAACGAAAAGGCATAACCTGATTATTGAAGAATGTACAAAAGAATTTCCTTCTGTCGACATTAATATTCACAAATGTAAATTGTAAGTCTGAAGACTGATTGA
This sequence comes from Polyplax serrata, assembly GCA_037055365.1. Taxonomy (NCBI): domain Eukaryota; kingdom Metazoa; phylum Arthropoda; class Insecta; order Psocodea; family Polyplacidae; genus Polyplax; species Polyplax serrata. The sequence goes on along the minus strand of JAWJWE010000036.1, from coordinate 364,615 downwards.
ATATCAAGATATTCCAAACGTTGTAAAACTTAGAATCTTTTCAAGAGATCGTAACTTTTGTTGTAAAACTTTATTTCAGTGACCCTGGTGAGAGAGTCTGCAATGGATGGAGACTGACAACACCATAAACATAAGTAATTTTGCATGCGAGAACATGCGATATCTCAGCCAAAGAGCTCCGTAGGCGTATCTTTTGTGTTAGTGGGGAATGCTTAATCTTTCTTTATTTCTTCCTTAAGAAAAAGGTAGTAAGACAGACCGTAAAATATAACCGCACATTGTCTGACAAAGTCAAACCATTACCCAAATGCACTTCAGTGTGCTCACTTAGGTCAAAAAAGTCAACTACAGGGACTGCAAGGAATCCCCACCAACCGTTGCCGTGTGTCATGGCGTCGACCACCAGCTTCCTAGTCTTTCAATTAAGGGTTGAATGAAATTTCCGTTTTTCTCCTTTATTACGACCTAGGTGAATTACAGGCTTATTAAATAAAGTTAACAAAACATTATGGAAACAATATGCTGATAACAATGAAGTTGCCTGCAACATATAAAATGTACTTAATTTTCACGAAATCGCAATAAATGGAAATATTCAATTACAATAACGACTTAAAATTCAGTTGTTTATCCTCTTTAGTTCATTTAAATAATCCGTCACTTCATTCATCAAATGAAAAACAATTATAACACAGTTAGGCACAGAGTACCAACCGAAGACAATAAAAAAGTGAAACAATTCTGAAATTGGTAACAAAAGAAAGTTAATTAATGTAAATTATTAAACAATATTCAAGACGTGGAAATAAATTACTTAGCTTCCGAACCATATAATGTGCAATATTAGGAATTATATTTTAATTCTATTTAAAAATTCTATTTACTTAACCAACAACACAAACATATTACTTGCACTTGTATCCAAGTAAAAGAGGAATATTGAAGTTACAAAAGATTCTGCAATTTTTGCTTAAAATGCAAACAGGAATTTTCCTTAATTTACGTAGGTATTCATTAAAATATAGAATTTTTCGTCGGAAAAAAACACTGAGAGTAAGAACGATGGCCTACTTAAAATTACAAGCTCTCTCTATTTATCTCTCTCTCTCTCTCTCTGTGTGTGTGTGTTTCTATTTTACACATTTAATAAAATATTTGACTTCAGTGATTCTCGTGTTGGAGGTGTGTTCAATGGATCAGCAATTTCAGCAACAGAAGGTTGATCTCACCACAGATTTTCTCCGCAACGTAAAGAAGAAAGCTACACTTCTGGTTTATCTGGGCAATAAAAGAACGACATGTCATCTATTCAAATATCAATTAACATCTTCGGGAACAGTAATAAACATTCAGCCACCGATTCCTGTTAGCGTTAATTCATCTCTTTTATCATATAAATTCCAAGATAGTAAGGTATTTTATTGTTAAATTTTTTTCGATGCACCTTGAGATTGTAGTTCTAATAATAACAATATAACTTGACAAACAGGGAAAATATGAAATGCTTAGAAAAGCTGTAGAGGCTGTCGCCAACGTGTACCCAGAGGTCAACAAAAGAAGTGAAGTTATACCAACAAGTAAACTCAATCACATCCGAGTTTTATTCTTCGCAAGTGGAAAATTCAAATCATTAAGCAGTTATGAAATGACCGTAATGACTTGCTTAGTTAAAAACTTTTTCCTCATGGAAGGATTTGATCTTGAAAGAGATGATGAAATAATTATTTTGCAAAACAGTCTTAAGTTGCAATTGTCTTGGATAACTTACATGTACGCTTTGGGTGAGTATATACAAAACTGTGGTTGTATGGGTCATGTTCTGGTTGAATAAGTTGTGTAATCTTCCTAAACATCCTACTTAAGGACGCGGTAATAAAACGAATCGTACAAATGTGGCAGCCGCATATTTAACAAAATCAAGTGGAGCAGTTGGATTTATACCGAGCAATATGAAGTCAATACCTGAATCAGAACTATCATTAGCGGGATATTATTTGAACATGTAATGTATTTCTATTTGTATTTCTATCCTCACTCGTATTTGTCAAATTTTAAAGCTATAATTATTATTGAACTTTCGATATCACTGATAGCGCTCAATTAGGTCTACAAGATATGAGACGTAAAGCTCTGCAGCCATCCAAAACAAATCCCAATGTTCTCTTAACCCCATGCTTCCCTCATGACAAAAAATTCAAATGGACGTATCGGACTATACAATACGTCGTTAAAGGTATTTAAAAATTTACTGCTTATAAATAATTTCCACATTTACCATGGGTTAGAGCCCATTTATTATTACAAAGAACTATTTAAAAGTAATAATTTATTATTACAAGAGATTACTATTCCATTAATTCTATCAATATTTGTCTTTCTCAGGAAGAAAATCCAAATGCAATTATAAAAACGATTTCTCGGGCAGAATCAACTACGAAGAGTGCAAAGAATCAGTTCGTGCAGTCGTGTCGACCATTCCCAGACCTCCTTCAATTAACAATTACGATATTTCCGCTTTTCTATATTACTATGATTTTATTCAACAAGCAGGCCTGGTGCAGACGGATAACTGTAAGTATGGTATACATATTCGATCCCACGTGTTGAATTAAAAGTATATTTTCTAACCATTTGTCATAGCCTTGTTAGAGTAAACCGGTAATCCTCAAACAACTCGGTTTAATATTTATTAATCCAACTTTATTTTTACGTATAAGGTGGAAAAGTCACCTTAGAAGAAATTGAGAAAAAGGCAAAACAAATATGTGGATGTGGCGGAGATGAAGAGAACCCATTCCTATGCATAGATCTAACATACACGATGCTTTTATTTCACACCACCTACGGTCTCTCCAAAACAACTCCCTTACAAGTAAGAGTACACCAATAGTTTTATTCCTCTCTTACTGTTTCATTTCATCATGTTTACAATTTTACTTTGTATTAATTTAGTTCCAAAAGGCAATTAATGGATACGAGCTGAATTGGAGAATGGGAGCAATAGTGGCTTATGCAAGACTTAATGGTAACAGCGGTGCTTTGAAAAATGTTGATACACAAAAATGGAATGATACAAATATAATTAATACATAATAGGTGCAACTACAATGGTATTACATTGTTATCAACTATTATTGATTGAACTAGTATTGTTGTCAACTTCCAGAATTTTACAAATAAATATTAATTAGAATAAAAAAGTATATCCGATTATGGGTGCTGCGTGCCCAGAATAGTTCTAATTGACACTCAAAAACACCTTTCGGTTTCACAAGGTTTTAAAGAAATTGAGCTAGAGCATTGGGGTTTTTTCATTCTCTTCCAAATTTGCTCTAGATGTGCCTATTAAATGTGTCAAAAGCTCAAAACGGTTTTAGGGCAAGTTTTTGGCCTTTTTTTCACTCCGCATTCACCCTCTTTCTTAACAATAACTGACACTCAAAAACACTTTGCCATCAAGGTTTCGTATGGAAGGAATTGACCTAGATCGTTTTCATTCACTTCCAAATTTACTCCAGATGTGCCTACAGAAATTTTTTAAGGTTGTTGTTACAGAATTGTTCAGGCATTTTCTAAGACTAAATTGAAATGTGTGCTCTCTCATTGAGAAAGGTTTAGACGAAAAGTTGATGATAAGGAAAAGAGAGAATTTAACAGTAGGACTCAGACGACTTCAGTGCATTAACACATATCGGAATAAACGTTTTGTAAGCGTATAATAACAACAATGATCAGTACACTTATCATTATTTTGCTTCGAATAACACCGTGTCCTGTTTTGGTGACGGGGGTTCCCCCCTTCCCAAAAGTTTCGCCGGCTTTCCCATTTGCTGGCATCATCAGTGGTAAGAGACTTCTGTAGCAATAATTGTTACTCACTCAAACCGAGTCAAATAACAACTAAACCCAAAAACAGACGCTGAAAATGCGGAAGAACATGCAAGTGGAGTTGCGTCTAATTGTGCGGGAAGAAGATGGATAAATTGCAAATGGGTATCCGAATGGACAAAAGACGGTACGGTTGTAAAAATATTTGATTTAGGAAACATTACATTTGAAAATTAAGGGCTCTTTTTTACTTTTTTGTTGTGCAAATAACTTTCGAATGATCACAAATGATCTCTCTTTGTTAAAATGATTAAACAAAGTCAATTTATTTAATTAATAAATCTAAGTGATGATTCTTTGTGAAAATGCCTACGCGTGAAGCTAATCGTAGTGTACAAAGACGAAGCTGACAACAACAAAATCAACAGGAGGATGGACAGGTTGCAATTGATCAGTCAAGACCACATTTGGAAGGTATTCGTTACGCACAAATTTATTCGTTATGAAGCATGGAACGACCCAGTCCACAAGAGAAAAAGTTTTGAAAATTCTGTCCGCCTCTATCCGACTAACATACAATCAAGAGATTACGACAGAAATGACGACAGAATGTGAGGCTCCAAAATGCCAGTTACATTAATTCCTGCCTTGCAGAATTGTGCCAAAGGAAAACCCAGATGCACAGTCTGTAAATGGACTGGAACCTGAACTGAAGCAGACGGTTGGCTGCCGAATCATGCTTAGGCAAAATCTTTGGAAAGAAAAGGGTCTAGTCAATGGAGCACTGGGCTACGTCAGAGATATCATATATGAACCTGAACATAAACCACCATTTCTTGCTCCCAAATTAATCATGGTAGAATTTGGCGAGTATACAGGACCACTAACTGGACCTTTAAACTAGGTTCCCATTCCAAAAGTTAAAAAAGATTGGAAATCTGGAGAAACTTTATGCTCGAGAACTCGGTTTCCTCATCAACCTGGATATGCAATGGCGACCCACAAATCTCAAGGACTTAAATTGGATGAAGTTTGGTCAAAAGGACAAAAGTCTCGGGTTAAAGTGTGTCGCTTTATCGAGAGCTAAAACTATTGACGAACATAATGTTTGAATAACATTTTCCTTTTGAAAGAATTTCGACCTAACTGAAAGCAACTTTTTTTTATGACCGACTTACTGAAGAACGAGTGAAAGAAGAATGAAAAATGCTAACTAACTTTTATACATTTACTAAGCATTACTTACAATTACAAGTATTTATAATAATTGTACAAAAAACTAAAAGTAAATTTTAAAATGCGCGCCCAGACTAAAAGCACCATTTCATGTATGCTTGTTTGTTTACATGGAAAATGTCTTGAACAAGAGTACAAAAGTGGCAAAATGGTATGTAAACCAAATGATCATCATCTGTAATCGCGTATATTATCAGAGCTTCACAATGGTGTATATACTTTCACTTAACCATCTATCATACCGTGGTTTTACTATTAATTCTGTTTTACATTTTTTCATATTACAAGATAGAGGTGCTGCGCAAATTTAATCAACTGAAACAATATTAAAACTAAAAAATTCTTTAAAATTCATTTGTTGTTTCGTGTTAATATATTTAAAGAATGTGTTATAACGTTTGTTTAATTTGTGAAAAATGTTGGGTCAAATGGTAATTTACAAATGAGAAAAAATGTGTCAAAACTAATATAAATTCACGATCTGGTCGCTCTGGTAATTTTAGTTCTGAAATAAACATACTATTTGTAGTATTTCATTCACTATTTTTGTGTTTATGCGTACATACATAAAAATTTTACAATAAGGTAGAATTGAAAGACTACTACAAAATGTCCATTGGAATCTTCCTCACTTTACGTAAGTATTCATTTATGTAATCAACATCTCGTAGAAAAAAAACATTGCAAGCATAAATGATAACTCCAAAATTTTATTCAAATATTTAGTTACAGTGATCCTTATGGGGATGTCTTCATTATGTCAGAGCCTTGTAGTCAACCATAGGCAAAGTTTCCTGGACAAACAAATTAAAAATAAAAGCGGTGGAACCGCCATTCCATCCAAATGCGGATGAGTGCCGGAGTCCACGAGAAGAGACCTCGATCACTTCGAGTGGCTACGACCACGGTAAATTCCTCAAGTTGGTTCCGTTTCTGCACACAGGAATTAGGTTTATCTAGGGTTTTTAGTGTGCTCGAGTCCCACAGTATTGGACATTCCGTCCCAACGGGCTCCTTTCTGCGTGGGCATTTTTCCTGGGTATAAAAAAAGGGGAGCACGTAATTTCTAAAGAGTACGATTCAATTGTTACTGACAGTCACTAAGAACTATTAATTTAACAACTGCAACTCCATATTTCAATGTATTTTCTTTACTTAAAGTAGATATAATTAAAAACATTATACTTCTTATACCTGATGTCGCTAGGTAGATAAAAATATATGTGTCATAAGAGTTACCAAAACAATTAATCCTGCACTATTAGAATCATCCTTAGGCAATAAATTATATACAACAAAGTCCGCTTTCCTTTAACATCATGTCATCTCATGTAATAATAAATATTTATTAATTGTAATTTGTAAAATAGAACGAAATTTCAATATTTTTCAAAGGTGTACTTGATAAATCAAGTCACATGAGCTCTATTCATGCGTTTTCCTCTTTCTTTAATACCTGTTTTATTTACACAGGTTGATTCAGTGTACCAAATGATACAAAGAATTTTGATTAATTCAAAGAAAAGCTAAAACAAAAGCAAATTATAAATTCGCTGCGTTGCAGGTAATTCCAAAGAGTGAAGTCAAAACTAATAACAATTAGTACGGATTCAACAATTTTGTAATTAATTCTATAAGAAATATTATTCATAATATTTTTTGTATTTGTAGTATAAAAGTTAAACTTACTCCGCTCAAATCTGAAAATGTTGAAATTTGAGGACTCTCCTAAACATAATTGAGTGCATTTGTACATTTTTGAATGTAGGCATACATTTATATCGAAAAAAAAAGAAAAACCCACAATCATGTATAAAATAATATTACTTTCAATAGGTGAGTGTAAGCGCAGTCCGTTTCAGTCACTTGTAGCCAGTTGGAAATTCATGAGAATTTCCATGAATGCATATAATATAAGTAAAAATTATTTTATTTCACATAATTCCAAATATAAAGGGAATATAAACACATTCTTTTTTAAATTATAGTAATGCTTTATTACACCCCGATGCAATCGGCAAAAAGTAATGTTCCGTGCTCAATTAATTTTCACAAAATTTTAATTGACTTGGGAGAAAAGTGTACGACATTATATGTATATAAAATAGAGGTTACACCTTCCATGGAAATAATCAGTGTGAAGGGACCAAACGGAAGGAAAATCAAACCCAGTACCAAATTAGAGAAAAGAAATCGAAGTAAAAAGGTAACAGACATTGTTTTTTGTTATGTTTTGAAAAACTCATGTTACATTCTTAACAGGTGAAATTGAAAATGTGAATTGAAGACAAATGGTGTTTTATCACGACATATTCTCCTTCTCCTTCTTCTACATATTTCCAATTATTAGGTAAAATGAGATTTTAACCTTAAATATAATCTCGATGTATCTCACACTTTGGTTTGCCCACCTTCTTTCGTTTTCTCAATTTCTTACACTTCTTGCAACCTAATTAATGTAAGATTTTCTATCATTGCTCCTTTATAACTTCATTACATAAATAATTTAAGACATTTAACATATTGTTTTACCAACAGTATAAACAGAAACTACCAAAAGCGTTATTACACATCATCAAGAATTTGGTTCCAAAAGAAGAATGGGAATTAACTAAGTTTTCCATTGTATCAACCTCAATACAAGATCCAAATGATCCAATTTTTCAAGAGGAAGCAACCAAAATTCAAACTTATCTAAGAAAAAAAGGTCTTCACACCAAAAAAAATGAGCAATTGACGGTTTTCAACTATGATTTTCAAATGCATCTAACATGGGTATCGTTAAATTATGCACTGGGTAAGTTGAAACTACCATTTTTATTCTTATTAAAATAATTGAGGTCGCGAGTAATTTATAGTCATCGAGGCTTGATATTTGAAATAAGGTGAAGGCGTTAAAATTAAAGAAGTAGCAGAGGCAGCCTTACTGGCTGAGGATGGTGGAGCACTAATTTATATCCCAAACAACTTTCAAGAAATACCACCAAAATACACCAAAAGTATCTACCCACTGGGCAGAAGCAGAAGATTTTATTCACACAGGTAAATTACAGAAGCCATTTTAGTAACTAAGAGAGAGAAACTAATTCGTAATAGGATAAGAATAATTCAGTAATGGTTCTAAAACTATTTTGTTTTTTGAGTTTGTAGCTTTAATTTCGAACTCGTACTATTAAAGATTAAATAATAATTATATGCAAGCACTAATAGTTATTATTTTGTAATTGATTACATACATTTTTTTATTGTTTGGTCAAATGTAAATGTAGACTACAGTTTTAATGTAGATTAGACCCTTCATTTAATTCTTACTTTAATTTCGGATAACTCAGATTAATTTTGTAAATAATGCATGATTTAATTGTTGCGAACATCCGTAATGGCTGAAATCATCTTGAATTCGTTTCAGGTTAGGCTGCGGATTAGACGATATTAGAAAAAAAATTCTGCAGGCAAAACAACAAGACACCGGGTACCTCAAATCATTTTGTATGTGCAGAACTCGTCGTGCCACTTGGTATTACAATTCGATAAAGTACACAATTAAAGGTACGTCAAATATTTATGAGTACTGATTTTGATAAATTACCCAAAGTTCTCAGCGATTTTTCTATTTTTAAGGCCGCTCCAAAACGAACGTGAACTACGATGAATGCAGGAATGATGTACTTAGAGTCGTTTCTAAACTAGGCAAGCCTCCCGGCTTTACTGCTGGCAAATATTTGTTTGCACTTCAAAAATTCTTTTCCGTAGCCGTCAGAGGCAGTTTAGTTTGCAAAAAAAGAGGTAAAACACAAGGAAGCCAAATCGGTTCTGTTGCCTTTTACATTAATACATAATTCCTACAGTTAATTCTGTAGTGCAACCAACCAACATGATTAAATCGAATGACTTAAGGAAGAACGTAATTTTGCCATCTTTTCAGGCGGAACGGTCACATTGGAAGCCATAGAAAAGCGAGCAAAAGAAATATGTGAAGAAAATCATGAAGACATTTTCTTATGTATGGACATGGTTTTCATGCATACGCTCTTCAAAGAGTCTTACGGTCTGAAAGACGAAACCGAAGTAAAAGTACGGTCATTTACAGACTACTATACTCACGACAAAAACACATATTTAACTCTTTCTTTTATTAAATATCATCCATTTATTTCTTAGTTTTATGAGAAAGTCTGCGGATTCCCTATTCATTGGTCGTTGGCTGCTGCAATGGTAGACGTTAGGAATTTTGAACCACTGCAAACTACAATATCTCTTACTGATACTTTACGACTATAAAATGACACCGTAGAGTAGATACTTAACTAAATAGAAACATTAATTAATGTTTCTTATCTTCAATATCTACATAGCGTTCAATACAAACACGTCTTGCAATATAAATATATACTTTCATTTAACCTAACACGCTTTTTTAACAATTTCTGACACCCAACTGATTTTTTCATTTCGAATTGTACCACTGAAAAAGTGTGTAGTTAGGACAAAATGAAATGACCTTACACCCGGTGCAGAGTGGAATAAAAACTCTGAATAAAAACCTATTAAAAACAGGCGAACCTGTCAAGCATACGCTCAAAATATGAAAATATAAACGTAGTGAAGGTTTTATTCTTTTTTAAATAAAAGAGAATACGAAAAGTACTGATAAGTTCATATTTGTATATCCACATGTATCACAACAGTACACTTCAGTATATTATATTGAACTTCCTCCACAAATGCTTTCCATAAGTATAATTTTAATACTATTATACCAATTTAAGAAGTATTTTAAAGCTTTTAAATAACAGTTAAAGTAATTACCTATTTACATATATTTCTGACAAAAATCCTCTGAAAAAATAACTTCTCATAACCCAAGTGTCGGGTAAAATTCATAAAGTGTGGTTCTCGGGTTAGGATAGGACCAACCCTGGCACAACGTGTCATATGAGACAACTAAAGTGTTCTTTCTTGGGAGACAATAGAGACAGAATGTCTTCGCCTTCACTACAGCGTCGGCTTCGGATACAGAGCGAAATACTAAACGCCGTCAGGTCCAAGGGAGGAGAAATAGACTAATCGTGTGGTTGTCGGGCCGACCCCCCAATTACAGGGTGTCGAAGAAGAGATGATGTGCCCCATGTGGTCAACGAACGTTTCAAGAATTGCCCCGAGTGGTTGCCGGGCTGTTGTATCCAACCACCGCGGGCACTGAGGGTTGTAAACGCGACTAGGATGTCACCGGAGGCAGGACTACAAGAATGTTGAGATTCATTCTTGTAATCATGGAAAACGTTAAGAGGCAGGATTACATGGTGTCCTAGTCTCCCCCAGAGGATCGGCTTCAGGTGACGGACTACAGAAGTTTCGGGTAATGTAGGCGACGATACCATCGGGTCATTTGCCATTTTCTCCACATTCAACATGAGGTCCCGATGTTTTTTTAGTGGTTCCAGTCCCACAATATTCGACAACGTCCCAACGGGGTCGTCTGTGCGGAGGAATTTTTCATCGATACCAAAAAAAGTAAAATTCATAATACATTATTCTCAGTTTTTAAGTGCAAATGAAATACAATAGATCACATTTCCCAAGTTAGTGTACGTATCCAATAACTTATCTATTAAAAAGTATTAAACGGGTGCACCATATTCATGAATTTATACAGTATAAAACTCAGCGCTGCATGACCTCCGCTTCGTATAGAATGTTTAAGTTTTGTAAAATTGTGTAAATACTGAATACAAAGATGTTAATTCAATTGAATACAATTTTGTTTTCATGCATAGCAATAAATAATAGAAAATTAGATAAGAATACTCACTTCTAGGAGCGCGTGAAGCTGTCGGTCGTCGAGAACAGAATGTAAAAAATCACGTTCCTTGAGTGGTGCCTCCTGCAAGCAGTGGATGTCATCGAGAGAGTCCAACACTAAACTAACCGCTGAAAAACAAAGGATGCAACAGTAAAATTAGGAATGTTCAGAGGTGGTCAACAGAAATTGGTAGATCAAGAGATTGGTATTGTTCTCACCGGATGACGTTATTTCGTCTTCGCCGTAATCGGAAAATCCGTCACCGTTAGGATCAGAATAAAAGGAGCTCCATTTGGGGGATGACACGGCAGCCAAAACGGCCCCCTTGAGCTTTCGCCTCGCATTAAACTTTTTCATCTCCTCGACCGTCTCGATTAGGTGAATTTTTGTACCGGATTTGTCCCTGTCTTTAACCCACTTATGATTTAATACTTCGTGTATTGTGATTCGCTGATTATAATCGGTCGTCAGCATTCTTTGAACCAGATCTTTGGCAGCATCACTGATAAACTCCCACTGAGGTGTATTAAACTGAAAAGAAAAAAATAATAAATAGTAGTAAACAACGCAATACACCCGTGTACACTGCTCATCACAATCGGTTTTTTATGGCATGGAATTACTCCACACTGTCAGCAGCTCTTTCCTTCGAGTAAAAAGATGGCATTCTCTTATTACGACGTTTAGCGAATTTAGCTACTAAAAATTAATTAATCTAGTTCCGCCTCCATGGTTGAAACTATTAGGAGGTCTGGTCTATGGACCCTTACCGCTACTGTTCTTGGTTAGCTTGGTAAAGGATTTCTAATGCCCTTTTACAATGAGCAATAATACTTTTCTGTGTTTACATAAATAAAGTTTTGCCGAAAAACTCCGAAGGTGATTGTTCCTCACCTGAGTGACACCGTCACGTCAGTCTTTCTGTTTAATTCACGGAAGTCGGATGTCTCGGGGGCTCTTGAGCCCCAAATTAAACGGATTTTTTATTTTAGGTTAGTATTATTTTGTAATTACGTTTAAGTATTATATTATTCATGATTTTTAATTTTAATTTTATTTTATTTGTAAAATATAAATTTGATTTTAGACAAAAATACCGTAATTTGTTTGCAATTGAAAAATAGTTTTCAATTAAAATAATAACTCCGCTAAAATCGTTGTTATCGATACATAACAAACCTTACATTCTCATCTACGAATACGGTTTTGAATCATAATAGTAAATTACATATATTAATAAATTATTGGTAAAATCTAATTAGTTAATTTCAGTAATATCTCTCCATACATTTAATGTGTATGAAGAAAACCTATTTCCTTTGCCTTTGGACAAAGTCCCAGGAGCGATTACTTTACAGTTGTACAGAGAGATGCATATATATTTCAATAACAGTATTCAAACAAAACTTGCGAACTTGAAAATTCTCCTTCTTTTAAATCACCACCCCATTATTCTTTTGTTGACCGACTACCCGAGTAACAGCGGTTTGCTAGAGGAATATGAAATGGTTTAGGAAATGACCAAAGAAAGAAGGATGTGACTGCAGCCAGGGATTAAATCAGTCCCAAGCACACCAGACGGAGAAACATATAAAACTGTAATTGTCTAGATGTCTACCAGAGGTCTGACGCGTCAATGGAAAATTTTTCGTGCTGTAGCAACAGCTAACAAGAGATGGCAGTCTGCGACATGGACCCGGACCGATAGACCCTGTATCCTGACCCTGACCCAGGATGTTGCCCTGTATCCTTGTTTATTACACCCGGATAAATTTTAATTTTACGTTCAAAGTATATAAATATCTAAGGGGCGTGTGTTAAATGAAAAGGAGAGTGTAATGGAGTGTATGAGATCTTAAGAAACAGAATTGGCCCTCAGAACTTCTGATTTCTCTCTCTTTATCTCTCTTGCTGATTTCTTACGGATACGGATGGCAACTTCTGTCTCATTTTTCTTAAAGGACGTTAATTCAGTCCTTGACTTTTTTCCGCATCAATTCTTTTCCCCGAGAACTAGAGAGTTCCTACCTGAATTTCTTATTTGTGGCCTTATTTGGTAATTGCCTGTGGGCCCTTGTCAAACTGAGAAAATGAGAGTGACTGCCATGATTACTGAAAAGATAACCATCTGAGCAGCTCAAAAGAAAGAAAAGAAATTCACGCCCATTTTTATTTCACTTTCCTTTTTTCTAGATGGCCCTTCCTTTAAATTCCATGCCAAAACTTTGAGAAAGAAATGTCTTCCTTTCCTCAGATAAGAAGGTACGAAAATCAATGAATTCTACTTCCGTTTCTGCAAGATTTTTTACCTATGGTTACTTTAGGCGGGCGTGAAGGAAACCAATCAAGTTTTATGAATCCCATTTTCCGATCATTCTTCTCCTTTTTATTCTTTTTCTATATGGTCAGACATCTGAGGTGTTGAAATTTTTGATTCAAATATTGACTCTTTTTCGGTTACTTATCAACACCCATTTTCTTATTCGAATTTGGCGACCGAATCTCATGCCTCATGTCTATTCAGTATTCAAAGTCGATTGTATGTGTCAACCAACAAGGTTGACTTCCTATTGTTATCTCCAACTTTTTAATGAATTTAAGAAACTCGATTTTAATTTTACTTCCTTGTACTCAAGAAGCCATGTCAACGATTAGAGACCAATTGACTTACGGCTAGGACAGTTAACATTAATCTACATTTTATTCTATAATTCTCAAAAAATATGCTCCAATACATATTCGTAAGTACGGATCAAGTGAATTAGACTAATAAAAACATAACATACGTATAATTTTCCCCTACATATGCCTTCATGCAGCCTCTCTTTGGTGCCTAGAAAGGGCAGCGTTCCGGATAAAAGAATGTGAAGCAGAACACCAGCCGACCAAATATCCACCGGTTTTCCATAAAGTTGCTTTTCTATGACTTCAGGAGCCATAAAATGAGGAGTCCCTATGCGACCTGAAATGAGGCAAGCAGAAATTAAAACAAACCTGCAAAAAATTGGCAATCTCGTTCCCTATATGTTATGAAACCGCACAATGTAAACCGGCATGTTACTATGAACTTGTGGCGTTTATATGTGGAATGAAAAGTTTTAGTGCGACTGACTGTGATAACTGGAAGTAACTTAAGTGACCGATGAAAAGAAAATAGGCAAAATACACATGGATGGAAGAAGTCTCAGCAGATTTTGCCAAATTTTAGCGTTTTGGAAGCCGCAATGACCTTCTCAATCCTCACAATTAAATTTCGTTTCATTCAGTTTCAGCAGCAGGTTCACGCTATTGTTCCTTTGTTCCTTTTTTCTTGAAACTTGTTTTTAACAGGACCTGCACAAAACCTTTTTCATTTTTTAATCATTTTGCTTTTATTCCTTTTCTACTTTTTCCATTTGTACATTCTTCCAATTTCAATGTTTTCCCTTTTGTCTTTCTACCTTTGTTTTGTTTTCTTACCCTACTTCCTTTTCCATTTATATTTTCTCTGTATAAGTCACATTTTTTTATTCCATAAGCCTGACTTCTGAATTTAAATTCTATGTATCCTTTTCCCGACATTTTTATGCTTTACTTCATGTGTATTTCAATATTTTCGATTTTCTTTTTCACAGTTGTTCTGATTTTATGTGTTTTTAGTTTTCTCTTAAAGAGCAATAAAAATAATTTATGTTAATATTCTTTTTTCATCCTTAACCTACTGCACCGAATTTAGAATTTTCCACAGCTGGCACATAATTCATCAGAACTGTTAACTTCAAAAGTTAATTCCTTTGCAGTTCGATCGGTATCGTCTATTCGCTTTAGACATTCTAAGAGATTTCCTACTGAACTTTTTTCTAGAAATTTTCGCTTGATCTTAAAAGACGACAAAAACTACTTTCCTAAAACCTACTACCCTCAAAATTACTTCAAAATTAAATAAAAATTATAATAATTTTTTGACTGGTTTGAAACCTCGTCGTAATTCCCATGAGTCTGAGATGAGCAATTTCCATAGATAAATGAAAAATACTTGATATAACCCGACTTGAATTTAAAAGTGTACTGTATGAACCAGACAAGAATAATTTTTCATTACAAAGGCAAGGTAACTTTCCTTTTATTTCACCTTTGGTGACTGAGCCTCAAAAACTCTCAAACAGAAAGTTTGTTTTTTTTTTGTGAATTTCGCCAAAAGCATTGAGAGTTAAGGCAAATACAACTCGAACATTTAGAACTTCGGTCCAATTTAGACTTTCAATGTTTTCCTAAAGAGTATTCATTGTATACACGAAAACAGAACTTGAAAGACTTCGATATGATATTAAATTAATGAGTTTTATTGTGATAAATCCATGTTCTTCGACATACTAGGTACTTCGCAATGAGTTGACTTGTCAGCCGCCCAGCATGTCAGATAAAGATATTTCAAAGTCATCCAAACTGCCGCTTGATTGACATTTATCAACATCTACCAGGATGTTCTCAACATTGTAGTTTTTTTTAAATTATACTTATTCCAAGTGTGGAAAAAGCGAATGGGCAAATTTTTTTCAATCTTATAAGTTGAGTACTTATTTAAAAGCCAGGTATCAGAATATTATGTGTCAAATAGATACGCAGTATCATTTAGTCATAATACCAATTTGTAAACCCCTAAAATGAAAAAAGTTCATCTTTCTATCACCATTAATTAAGAGGTATGTTGCGTTCTTGCCTGACCTTTTCAAAACTGACAGGTAGCTAATTTTCCCTCGTGACATTTTCTTTAGACTTCAGAATATTAAATAAATAAATAATGTACAATTTAAATTATTAAGTTTAATCTTTTTTCTCACTACACTTTTTCAAAACTTCAAAGAATGAGAACTGGGGTAAGCAAACAATGTTACAGGCGCCTAAACTTAGATGCTTCTAAGAGTTAAGGAGTAATGAAACGATCAAACCATTAGGGAATGAAACTAATCGTGTACAGCTATGGATTTTAAACTTCAAGGAAAAGTATTACTGCCAGACAAACACCTTTAAATATAAATATAGGATAAAGAGGTATTGAAAAGTAAAGCAAGGACATAAAGTTTTATTGATGCTTCTACCCACAGTTTTCCATTGTACAATGAAGTATTCAACACAAGATTTCAACAGGTAAAACCACGAACCCTACTAAATTCACATAAATACTCAACATAATATTTTTATTATGACGAGATCCAAATTCTGCTTCAAATTTTCAACAGAAAAGAAACTTGCGTCGAAGAAACTAAAATATAATCGTTTCCATTTTTTTTAACGAATTAGACAGCCAAAAGCGTAGCAAAAAACATTGCACTTAATTTGAATATAACCAAGAAAGTATTACTGTGTTGTACATCAATGATGAATTAAAGAAGTTATCTAAACGTCATATTAAACGCAATCGCTTGGTAGCAACGAATGAAAGAGAGCTATTTTTAATTGAGACCAAATAAAACCAAATGTATTGTTTCCATGAGAAATCATTCAAAACTAATTCTCAGTTACATCGGACTCTTCAACTTTCTGACATTCAAAGTATGTCTTACATATAATTCTAACATTTAGAAACATGAAGTATACAAAACTGTGTTAACTATTTCATGCAAAAAGTACAAGAGTAATAAGCTACTGAGTTAATATTTGTAGAAAACGAATGCATTTTAAATAAAAAGAAGGAAAAATCTTTAAGGAGAACATCATGATTTGATAATGAATTAAAAGAAAAAGAATGTCAGAAAAGAAAGACGAAATTAAAAGAGACGTAGGAAAGAAAGGAGGAGGAGGAAGTGTAGCAGCAGTACAAGCAGTGACGGTGGCAGGACGAACGATGAACATTTATAAAATTAAATAATTAAAAAAGTATAAAAGTAGGCAGTGACGGCAAAGAATGAAATGACAAATACTGATGAAAGAAATGATTCAAGACGTCAATAGATGAAATGAAAATGTTACAATGAATAGGACAAAGCCGTGGGAAAAACAACAGAGATTAATAGGAAAATCTAAAATAACAAGGTAGAAATAGGGCAATGCCAGGCAGAAACCATGTCTTTCTAGGAGAGACAACCAATTAAAATTTAAAAAATTCAACATTGGTCAAATATGGAAGGTCCACTCGAGCAGAAACTTCAAAAGGTGACGACGAAGAAATGCAAAACAGACCTTAAAGGTAAACTTCCTTTCTAGCCATTTGACCTCCTTTAACCTTTAGTTCCGACTGACACTAAGGTTTACCTTTAAATTTATTTTTATTCAATTTCAAACTACTACCTTCCCGGTCAACTGAATTGATTTCTACACACCATGAAATGCAATTTCATGTAAATCAAAGTCTCATTCTGACTACTTTTTATAATTTCCTTAAACCGAAAACTACAGACTTTTATGTCGTTTCCAAGTTTCCAAGACTACTCAATTAAATCAAATTACACCAAAAGTGAGTTTACCTAGGAAAGATAAAAGTGACGATGAGACGAACACCTGACAAAGAATTAAAAAAGGAAACTGAGAGATGATCGATTTCGGCGAAGAAACAAGAAATAAATGTAAAATTTGAATGTTTTCATCGAAAGAAAAGAACAGTGGAATTTTCATTTTCAGTTAAAGTTGAATGGGGAACTACTGTTCCCAACTAGACAGATACATAAGCACAATAGGAAACTTTATCATTACATTGTTACTAAAACAAACGCCATTAGTGTCATGACGATCGCATTTCAATGACCTCCCAATCACACTTTACAGATAGAGTACACCAATCACAACTAAACGAAAAATACTAGAGAGAAGACTTGACGCAGGGGGCAGTTGTTGTGCCAAATTTGAAACAAACTATAGGAGTAGTTGTGAGCTGAGGTAAATTTAAATTGCAGGTAAGAATAAAAACAACGAATACATGTCTTAGAGGTCAAATGTCGAACTTAGAAAACGTTAATGATCAATCGTAATATTGCTAACAGTACAATAGTTAATAAACCTAGCTTTAAATTTTCTTATTATTCAGGAATAAAACAGGTAAATTGCTGACTTACCCCCATCAACGTATTGACCGTTGTGAAGTTGTATGGCAACTCCAAATCCTCCCAATTTCACCGGTGCCGAGTTCTCCTTACTCGCCAATAGAACACAATGTGGCTTGATATCTCTATGAATTATGTCGTTTTCATGACAATATCTCAAGGCGTCTAATATTTGTCTCATGTAATGACTGAAACAAAAAACAGGACGTAAAATTAACGTTAAATAAAGAACATGCTGAGTAATGTGACGTATTCATTATAAGTCGTTTTACTATAAAACTACTGGCCTACCCATATATTATTCGTATAACCTGAAATTCTTAATTTTAGATCTTCAACATCGTTGTTTTCTGACTCTGAAAGTAAAATGTCTAACACTTAGCATGTCGTTGCTTCTCTTCTTAAGCCTAAGCTTTTTTCTTAAGAAGAAGTTTCACTCAACTCAGCAAAAATGTTTGTCGTATAAATGAAGTAGCAAAACAATCCCACAAAAATAGCTAGTAAATTTTATGTACGAATCCTGGTCTCTGGTTAGTGAGGTGGTCTAACAACTTCCCAGCATTAAAAAAGTTATGACTGTCTGTCATTCTGAATCTTTACCAAACGCTGTAAATTGTAAAGAAAAACTACAAAATTTCATTTTCATGGTAAAAAAACACTCCAATCAAAAGTACCTGTCGGTTTAAAATCGAAATTCGTGCAAGCGACTAGGGACGACGACGTTTCGGTCCAACAGCGCAAATTTTGTATACTGAAATTTCACCTGACCAACTTTTGAACAGGTGCCTTAAATAGCTTTCGCTGTAATCTATAAATTTTTTCTGTCCTGTTAAGGTTCTATCTACGCAACAGAGTGTTGAAGCGTTACTTTTTTATGAACGAAGAAAAACTTCCACAACTTGAACTCAAAACTTGTTCACCGACAGTCTTGAAGCAACATTTATTTAATAATTCTAGTTCATTACAAGGTTCAAATGCTCCCACTGTCGCCAAAAGAGTACCTTAATATATGATAAAAATTAAAAAATAGAATGTTAATGAACTTTCATTTACATTCTCAATCATTGACAAACATTAATATGTTTAGTTTTCCTTCAAAATACGTCATATTCTTAATAATTCTACATTGGACCATTAGTGATAAGTTATTTTTTCATTTAAGCAATATTTAGCTTCTTGCTGTCGCATCCATTTGCCAAGCGCTTAGAAAATTAAAAAAAAACTCGAGGAAAAATGAATTTTTCTCAAACTTTGATTTTGATTAATTCGAATTGGTACTAAGCGTAGAAGATTATTCTTTCCCAGGAAGTCAAAATTGCAAAATAACTTTTAATATGTCATCAATTCAAAACTCAAAAATCAAATAAAAAATGCTAACCTTTTTATGAAACTAAATGGGGAACCCCAAAGGAGTGACGAAACCAATAGAGAATTAAAAACACTAACGAAAAACTACGAAAAATTTTTTAAAACTATTCGAATCGAAAACATAAAATTTTCACGTCACAGCAGACAGAGCTAGAAAAGCAGTTGTGCCTAAGGCATACGGATAATTGCGATCCCAATGAGTTCCTTTGGCAGCAAACCGGAAAGAAAATGTGCCCCCCAGAACCGAACGAGAAAATCCAATTTACGGATATTGCAGATAACATTCAACACGTTTAATCTGAGACATGACGAAAGGCAGGGCTACACAAGACGTGAAAAAATTAATTCAACCTCTGGTGAAGTCAGTAAATAAACAAAGAAACGAGTGTGAAAGAGTAACTGAAGACAAACAGAAAAGTAAAAAGTTAAAAAACGATTAAAATAGTTGGGACGGTCTTCGTGACGAGGGTTCGCGGCAGCAGAAATCAAAAGTTCAAATTTACATTGCCACGCATTTTAAACTGTCTCTGGACTGGAATTAATTAGTAGAAATGAATTAGAAGAATGCCAAAGATTTCAGGAAGGAAATCGGTAAGAACTGGCAGATATTCTTTTCACTTCTGTAATGTTAGGTGTATCTCACAGTTGATTTATTTTCTTCGAAACCATTGAAATTGTCGCTGATTTGTCAAAGTTGTCGAAGAAAATTTGAACCAAAACAAAAGGAAAAATGAAGCTTTTTATCCGTGCTGTTTACTTATAGGTTATGATTCACATTGTCTACATGTCAATTAGTAATCTTGTATTTACCATTTCTAAGAATCATTACTACATTTTCAGAAATTCGAGACTTAACCAAAGTTGCAGTCACCGTAATCAATTTTCTATGCAAATATTTTAACACTCCACCTACTTTTCAAATTATTTCGCCCAAAGCTTCCGTGTAGACAGGTTCTTTCCCCGGAGTGTCTGGAGCAGCTGGCCGCAGCGACAAATACAGAACTTTACAGAGTGAGTACTACCCTCCACTTTACTGTGCATGATATCATTGCCTTCTACTTGGACTTTAACAAATTTAAGACTCTTTTGAGAACTTTTTGTTGGGCTTGCTTCTTCACAAATAGTCAAAATTCTTTAATTGTGTTATCTTTATTTAAATTTCCATTGTTTGTCAAGCTCATTAATTAGCATCTCAGCTTTGTTCTGTGTAGTGCCGAAAGCCCCCTGGTACTACTGCATTCCTTCGTCCGCCTTAAAAATCGCATCCCCGTTGCACACCTACGACTAAGCATCATTACAACAATTATTGTAATGTTACTTTGCAAAATTACCATATGTAAACAAAAATTAAGCATAAATAACTGTACACAGGTACTAAACGAATAAATACAGATAATACTACATGTGTAACAGATATAATTACACGAAAAGTATGAAACCTGATCCAAAAAATAATAATATGGTTCAAAACATATGTGAAGATTTTATAAATTTATAAAAACTTTGCTATGAGCAAGTTTTTGTGTTTCAAACTTTGAAAAGTTTTAATGTATCCGCTCACTCTTTAAGCTTTTTTGAAATTTCTAACTTTTATTTTACGAAATACAATGTAATATTATGTTTAGAATTTTATTCTAATTCACGGTTATTAATTTTTATTCAAAACAAGCCTCACGTCATATATATTACTAGTATTTAACCCTTTGGTACAAAAGATAAAATGTGAAAAAAAGTAGTGGAAAAATATAAGAAAAATATATGCAAAAGTATACGAGTAAATGGTTTCTTTAATTTTCGAAAAGTACTTACTTTACTAATCTGACAATTGTCAGATAAATAAATGAGCTTATGTTTATGTGTGAATGTATGAGCTTATGCTACTATGTATCATCTAGTGACTAATCATTAATCTCCTGATCCGCAATACTTGTATATGCAAGCTTCCTCTTCAATGTTATACCCGTAGGCAACCCTTCAAAACACCAATCTCATCCCACGATTTGTATATTTCATCATAGGTGTATCCTTTAAAAAAACCGAAAGCCCCTGCCTTTCACATAAAAGAACCTGCTTTTTCTGCCCTTCCAACCATTAAAAGAACTTCTTAAGGACCGGATTATGAATTACGTATGTTTTTGCAACTTGCCGCATATGACAACGTCCTGACAGGGAAGATTTGAAGAAGATCTGAGATCTGCGGCTGTTTCATGGATTATGGCACTTTATTAGCCACGAAAAATAAACCTTTTACAATTTTTCTTTCTTAAACGTGGATAACACTTCTTAACTAAACTTGGAATTTTTTATATAACAACATTATATTTAGAAAAAAATTAGGGTATACATGTATGCAGCACTCTACCTAAGGAGACCTAATGAGACCCGAGACGAGGTAGATGAGTAACCACATAGTGCAGAAATTAGGCAGCCCCTCGACGGAGTGTTCAGTCACTCGAGGGATACTCTTGAGATACGACGTGAACACGACGTGGAGCAGTAACCGACGATGGCCAATATAACTCCGTTGAAGAGGATGAGTCTTTGGGAGAACGTGAGTCCCCGGTTCCCGTGCCTTAATCTAAGGAGATGGGCGTTTTTCTTTCTATCTCTTCTTTATGAGCACACCGAAAAATAATTATTTTTCTCATATTACTTGTCACTTCCTTCACAAAAATTGAGTACGGATGAATGTCTTAACTATATGTCGGCTATTTATAGATCTCTTATTCAATTACTTAAACGATAGAGTTCATTGAAAATCAAATAATGGCAGTTGGAATTAAATTAAATACATAAAAAGAGAAACTACTGCCAAACGACGGTTTTTAATGGCAGGTTTCGAAGATTGCTGGAACAGTAAATGAGTACACCTCAGGTAAGTCAGATGAGGGACAGTGTAGAGCCTTTTTTGACAGGTATTCCCAAAGGTGCAGTGCACAATGTTTAACTGAACTCAACATTGAAACACACACACAATTTTATTTGAATCGAAAAAGATTGATGAAACAATTCTGATTTTAACTGTAATTGGCCTACGTAGTGAAATCTCACCGAAGTGTACGACAATGAAACGGGTAAATCACAACTTAAATTAGAAATAAAATATTTCCGTATAAGTGAAAAAATCGATGGAACCGAATCAAAAATAAACAAAACTAATACTAGAATAGCGCAGAAAATTAATAAAACTAAAAGCGAGGGGAATACGGAGCAAGCCAGGAAAACTATATTACAGAAAAGAAAATTAAAATAGAAAAATAAGAATAGGAAAAACTTTCCAAGTCAAACTGACATTGAGGGATGAAAACATAGAAAGTAAAATAGCGTGAAAGAAAAGTAACACAAAAACTACTGTTAGAAAATCCAACAAGGGATTTTTAAAACATTAATTAAAACGAAGAGGTGAGAGAAATAGAAAGCGGATAAGTACTAAACAACAAAATTATTGATAGATTGCACACAAAAAATTAAACTGTTAAATTAAGACAGAGCAGCAGGCACATAGTTGGGAAAGAATTAGACAAAAACCTCAAAAAAAGAGGCAACTAAAAGAAGAAAAATGAAAAAAGGGAACCTTCCCTGGTGTAAAAAGAAACCGCTGACGCTTTTCCAGGGGCAAAGGATGCAAAAATTTTAGCTGTGCGTACATTTCCCACTGTGAGCAGTTGAAACTGAAATTTTGATGAGCTTTCTTCTTTTCAAATACCGAAAAAAGCTATCTGTCTTATAAGGGCTCAACATATGAATAGGCACTAAACTTATTAGACAGGTACACGACAACCAAATGTCAAGTTTCTCCGATTTTTGCTTTACACGAAGTCTTTCCACCACATCATCCTCCAAATGTGATCACATTATGTTTGACGTTTTTTGATTCAAGTTTAAATTTTTTCTCGAAACATAAAATATTTAAGGTACACAGATATATATAAATACGGTACGGAAATATGTACTTTAAGTGTACCTCCTTGGCTCAATAGTTCCTTTCGAGTTTATTACACATTGAACTCCATTGATCCGACAACTCACAAATGCTCCCAAAACAAGTAAAATTAGTATTGTGTAATTTTGAAAATTTTTGTTATTTCGTAAAGACCTTTTTGTCAAGTCAGTCTTAGATTCTAATGTACAAGCATGTTTGAACCCGGATTATCACATTTGATCCAAAAAAGCATTTTATTCGGGTTGTTGTGACTCGCACCTGGAGAATAACAAAATCAATCAGGGTAGCAGTAGTAATTGCTAAAAATCATACACAATTAAAAATTGTTTTTAACTAAAAACATTATGTGTTTCTTAATTCTGAACGTTTAAAAATAGTAATATCTGTAGAATTTCTGTTTTCAAAATCTTCAAAGGTACCAGCAATTTCAGTTAATTGTACGGAAGCTCACTGGATTCTCTTTCTTCCATTCCATCCGTTTAAATTCAACATTTTGACCCTCACAGCCACAATATTTTCTGGTGTGTTTTTGTCCACCCTAAATCTTGATTAAATGTCTTGAAACTATTTCTTGCAGTGGAAACGGAAAAATCATATTTTGTCCGCTCGAATTCTTTTCGTTGTCGAATAAAAAGTTTTTCTTCGTTTTCAAGGTCTTTGTATACTTGGAAAACCAAGAAATAAACTTTAAGGATATGGTAACCCTTTCTTTAAATTGAAATAGCTAACGATCAGATTATGGACAAATACGAAGATAAAAGATGAAATGATCTTTTTGGTTTACCAAAGTCTCCTGATTTTCCAATTAAACTGTAGCGACCATCACTACCTGTTGGTCGGTAAACAATCTGTCCGAAGGAGAATATCGTTATGTCTGTCTAATACAATCTATTCCTCAGGCAGGATAAACTTATTATGGGGTATGAGTATATAGTAACAGTATGTAGTAATAGTACGTAATATATATAATTTAATAATAAAATAATATGCCAACAACCTTACGACCAGATCTCCAATTGCGCTCCGGGATATATTTATACAGAAATAGTGCATAAAAATATAAAAACCGCAAGAAACCCTGACTCGATGACTTCACCTCAGTTTGCTTTTTTCTCATCACATCAGTCTAAGAAAAACATCATACGACAGATACATCTGACTCAGCACTAATAAATCCGCGTAAATTGTCTAGAAAGTAAATTGTCTTCCCGGAGTCAGGGCTGAAGGAAAATTTTTTGCTGACTTCAAAACGAGACATTTTCGGGATGTCGAACTGAATTCTGTCATTAATCAGTAGTGAGGAAGGTTAACCAGCTTAATGATTGAAACAAAATGTCATCTGACACTAAAACGTAACCTGTCTAAAAAATTAAAAGTGATGTACCAATTTGCAGAGTTACCTAAAGGTCCGGCAATAATAGCAATGAAAAATTTACCTGGCTACTGCTTCGCTGTAAACAAATCCAGCCATGGCTCGCCTGACTATTTCGAAGCAAAGATCGGAACCGTCCATGCTAAAAAGTAAAAATTACAACTCATTTACCGTGAATTGACAATAAGACAAAAAAATTTTCATAAAATGTGCTTTAAACTGTGGCTCTCATAATTTGTAATGTTTAACGCAATAGAACAACTATAATTGCCTTTATACCTGGAAAAACATATAAATCACTAACCATGATTAAAATCAATACTTACTACTCAAAAACCATATAGAGCATTCCCTCCGAGCTGTAAGTCTCGAGGAGTTCGACTATGTGTGGGTGCTTCAGCATGTGACATATGGTCGCCTCCCTTTTCAGATCTAAAATGCAAAAGTAGAAAAGGAATATTAACAATGTTAGTTTTAGAATTAATCCTAGTACTTGCCCTAATGGATAAAAATACCAATGGATGTGACTGGCAGCATCTGGCCAATTAACAGCAAAATTTAGACCGAGGTGGCTTTTTTAATTTTACTTCATATTAAAACGCTCTTATCAGGTGATTAATATCGTGCTTCACTTTTCCTAGGAAAAAGCACTGACAAAATTTGTTTTTAAGTTACAAAACGTTTAACAACTTGGTTTACAAAGAACACGTCCAACCAAACTCACTCTATAAACATAGTCAATTTCAAGCGGTAAAAGTTGTGATAGAGTTTTTTTTGCCACCACGTGAAATCATTATCAAAAACTCAGCTCAACAAACAGCATATGCTGATTGCAATTATGAATCGTGAACATGAATATTGGATAAGTATGACCGATCATTCTGCAGTGGCGAAGTCCTGAAAGTTCAGATTTTTGACTGCCTACAATTACTTTCTGCAACAATCCTAAATGTTTCCACTCGAAAAATTGTGATTACTTGAAAAAAAGGAAGGCTAATTCATACAATAGGTCGTCGATCACATTAAATAAAAAATCGTGGACCGACAACAGAAAAACTTACGAAGCTTATTTTTTAGGTTAAGAAAATATGTAATAAACAAGTAAAGACTAAGCGAAATGAATGATGAAAGAAAAATCACATCAACCTGTAATTATCTAAATGAGACTGTTTGAATTTGACTGATCAAAGCTACATTTGAAACATAATTACATAGAGAAACGCTCCAAGGGAAGACGAGAAAAGGTATTGAATGCTACATGAGGATGAGAACGGCCTTAGAGGAAAGAAAAAGTGACAAAATCGAAAAAGATTTTTTTCACCACTATTATTTGTGTGGGGAAAAAGTGGGAAAGGGCCCGAAAAGAAAAGGCATCATGATAGAGTAAATTTAATTAAAGACCACTTTTCATGTCTTTTGACATTCTATTCCTTAGGTCTTAGTCGACCTGAGAAAAACTCGAGTTTCACTCCTTCTATTCCGCTACACTCGTTAGCGACTAATAGCTAAAAAGGTTTCTCCTTCAATCCAGAATTTTTTTCTCTATTATTTTCTACTTTCATTTAATGGTGGGATGCACTAGCTGAATGACAGCTTTAATAAGCTGAGGATAATAGAGCGAACCCAAAATGAGAGACTTTCATAGAGGGAAATTATATATAGTTAACTTACATGATATAATAATATTGTAAGGTACGACCACTCTATCTAATGTTTTGTCCCGATCAATTATTAATTATTGACTTGTTATTCTAATGCCTATGCAAGCCCTCAGTTAGTTAAAGGAAAAAGTAATTAACAACGAAATTTTATAGTAAAAACCTAAAAGCAGAGTCTTATTTGCAAGAATGAAAAAACTTTGCTTCCGAAGAATTGAAACTTTTCGTTGACTCCAAAAAGTAAGAAAAACTTGAAAGGTCTTCATCTGCTGCCAAATGTAAATGACAAATTCAGGTCCTCCATACATTTTAATAAAATTCACATAAAAATGCTGATTAAAACATGAATAAGAAAAAAGCTGACAAAAATAAATTCAAATACATGGCAAAAGTGCATTTAATGCCAAATGATTAGGAGATGTAAAACAGAGTGTTGTGAAGAGTAAAATCAGGTGACAGGTGCCGTCCCCCGTGTGGTCCCCAGGCCAGAATAGAAGAGGGCCAACCTAAGCTCTGGATGTCGAAAAAGGCAACTGAAAGAGCACCACGACGTTCAAGCCTCGTGTGGTTGCCGGACCGTAGAATCCAACCCCCTTCCCCAAGGCACTGGGTAAAAGTAAAAGTAAAAGACGAGTAACACGAGGGAGAGGTTCAACCCTTCAGGTTGGGATTCCTACTTGTACTCCTCAGAGTACCTACGTTAAGGGACGGGGACTGGCTCCTGTCCTGTCTCAAACGAGGGTTCCGGAGAATGCAGGTGACTGTAGCGTTTAGCCGTTCGCCACTTTCTCCACATGGAACGAGGTGGCCACTGTGTTTTTTAGTGGGTTCCAGTCCCACAGTACTGGATTTTCCGTTCCAACGGAGTCCACTCTGCGCGGGCATTTTTCACCGATAACAAAAAAAAGGAGTGCAAGGATGTTGGGGTTCTTCCTTGCAGAGATCGGTTGCTGCCCCTGAGGGCTGGAGTCCACGAGAAGAGACCTCGGTCCCTTCGAGTGGCTACGGCCA
The DNA here is from genome assembly GCA_037055365.1 of Polyplax serrata. NCBI lineage: Eukaryota > Metazoa > Arthropoda > Insecta > Psocodea > Polyplacidae > Polyplax > Polyplax serrata. Next base: position 337,380 of record JAWJWE010000036.1, on the reverse strand, counting down.
CGGTAACTTCCTGGAGAGGGCGCAGCCTACACCTCACGGTAGTCTCCCTAGGTTTTTTAGTGGGTTTGAGGACTGGGCATTCCGTCCTTTCTGCGTGGACATTTTTCCTGGGTACAATAAAAAGGTGACAGATGCCGCGATATAGCAAATCAAATTTCTGACTGAGAAGACAAAGAAAAATGAAATCCTCAGAAACAATTAATTATTTTTGCAGCCGAATGATCCAAAAGTTCCAATATTGATAGAGTTAAAAGAGAGTGATGAAGGGAGAAACAATCTCCCAAAAAACTCCTATTGAAAAAGTGGAAGTTGAAATAAAAAGTGACAGTTTCTGTCCTAAAATGAAAACGCAGAGGATAAACCATTATCCACCAAAATAACATTGTACAGGTGCAATTCATCATGTTCAGGATGTTCAGGAAACAAAAACAATTTATGAATAGAAGTATATTGACCATGGACCGTGGACCATGGAAGGAGTTGAGCAGGTAGATCGGATGAAAACAATCGGGAGTTTTTGCAGCACGCCGCGCCCGAAGCGTGCCCAAACCCTGCAGGTTTCAATTCTCAAGATGTACGGAATTGTTTCCGGTTCCGGGAAACAAATTTCCAGGCTACCAACAGGCACCCGGCAAGGGAGCAAAACTCCCCGCTTTTGGGAAAATCCTTTGGTAGTCTCTAACGTTTCTCCTTCTCCTCCAATTTTCAAATTTTGTGGAGGTGTTCGAAGGTTGGAGTTGGTTAGGATGAAGGGTTGGGACTTGCCCTTGCACCCAACCTTTCAATTCGTTCATCGTGCAATCAACATATTTTCCCACTTTGTTTTTTGTTCATTCTTTTTCAGTTATATTTCACGTTTTGCTTTCCTGGTAAAAAGTCTATGAAATTTAGTTGGGCGCCTAACAACGCCTAAGAAAATCAGTTTTATTTATTTATTTATTTTCTCCAACTGTTAACCACAGTTGGAGATCTTATATTTGATGTATCTCCAGGGGGTATAAGATTTCCGCATGTCAATCAAAACTAGATCAGGTGATGTTTGAAATCTTAAAAAATTTTGAAACGACCGGTTCGAAATATTTCCACTTATTATTTATGTTTGTGATAAAACAGTAAATTACATTTGAGAATTGTTTCGGGAACGTTTTACAACGACATTGAATACAAGAAAAGTTCAAAGGAAAAAAATATTTCCTGAGAAGTTTAGCAAATTAAGTATTACAAACAAACATGGAGTCATTGTCTCCGCAAAAACTTTCTCTGAAGCTTTGAGCACTCTGCCCTTAGTATTTTTGATCTTAAGTAGTAACAACTTGATTTATTACTTAAAATGTATCAAGTGCATGGTTGAATTTCTTTCAATTTGCAACGGCTGCGGAGGGAAACAGCACAAGGCAAGCTTTGTGAAAAAATCAATTTTCTCTTTCTTTATTGGCTTCTTTTAATTTATTTTTATGCGTTTCCCTTTCATTTGCTATAATTTCTGCTCCGTTTTTATTTTATATAACTACCCTTGTACTGATTCATACAAGAATCCTAAAATGCAGGAACAGACAAGTAAAACCTTTTACTTGTTTTCTTGCAGTCTTGAACACATCTGAAGTAAATAAACCTTATTTTAAAGACAGTAAATGCAATAATCGCATATGAAAAACACAACAAAAAGTCATCTTCAAAGTTTTTGAGTTGGACAGATATTTTACTTCCTATTTATTTTAAGTGCAGCGTAAAGTACTTGCTGATATTTACAATCACAAATAATCCTGTTTACAATTTGTTTTTGTGTGTAAAACAAACGATTTTCATTAGATCAAACAGGTAGTAAGAGATGGATGTTCACATGGCAAACCGAAGGAAAATCAATCTTTTCATGAACCAGCAGAAAATTACATTTTCGTTCTATAGACTTTTTCAAATTGGAGGGAAGCCAACCCACAGGACAGCCACCGGGAAGAACATCCGTTTGCCTCCGGTTCCTACTGATCCGATCATGGAGATAACTTCAAAGTCAATTTTAGAAATAATCTGACCGAATCGTTCGATTGTTATTTATTCACGTCAATCGCCTTCTAATAATCATTATGCTTCCCTCCATCGGAATGTAAGGCTGCTTGTTGTCTAGTTTTTGTTTTACACAAGGTATCGTAAATGTAGAACATTTACATATGAGAATCGAAAGAAATTCAATCCGGAAGGCTGTCCAAGAGAAGAAGCTTAAACCAAGCTTAAATTCTATTTCGGTTTCTTAATATTTTACTGTAAACAAATTTTCAACGGGACGATTAACATCCAGAATAAAACTTTTAATTTACTATAAACGCGTTAGGGATAATGTTCCAGACTACTGCCCAGTGTAATTTTCTATTTCAGTTTCCCAATGCATTGCAACCCATCCAACTGTTGATATTTTGTTTCACTTGTTACCAGGAACAAGTTTTTCTCTCTTCCATGTCTCACTGGTATCCCTCCGGAGAAACTTTCCGGATAATATCCGATCTCTGCTCCATATATCCATCAATTCAGTTTGGCAAATTTTGTGTGGCAGATATATATAAATATATACATATAGCGAAGCATTTCAAAAAATCCAACCCTCCATCCCGTTTAAACGGCTTCTGTAACCGACAAGCAAGATTCCTGTATTCTTCCATTCTAGGAAGACACATTGTTGGAAAACGTAGAGGACTCCTATAAAAAATTGATTCCGTCTGTTAATTTGAAAATTTCAAAATTCCACACTTCAGCTTCCACACTTCCTTCGTGCCTGACTATTACCTTTCATTGTACCAGCATCTAAGCATCTAATACCTAAAAGTACTTGTTTTCTTTTTCATCAATTCTTCTCATGTTACTCCCCCTAATATTCTTATGTATCAAAATTATGTATTCAATGGTAGAGACTATTTCGACGGAAGGGTTTCGGTGGCAAAAAATTAGAGTGAAGTTTTCAACTTTCAATAATTGCCTTAAATGGCTTTATTTTTCGTGTTATTTCACCCATCGATGTGAAAACGCGGGGTAATCCTTGGGGATTCCAGCTCTTTCTCTGAAACCAGCTATTACCTAATTTTTCTGTTTGCTCTTCTCTGATTCTTCCACCTTCTCTTTTGATTACACCTTTAAATTTTTTCATTTTCGGAAGAAGAATCATAAATAAATAAATGAAGTTTTGCTAGGAAAAATCAGCGTCGGGAAAATTTACATTTTTTCTCATGTTTCTGACTAGCGAGCGCAGGAACAAATTTATGTGCAGCGTCAATTGAATTATCGTTTTTTATTGAAAAATCAATCAAAGTGTCTTCCGCTTTCCATCAACCCGGCAGTATTTGCCCGTACGGAATTTCTACTCGGTGACGACTGACACAGTTTTGATGTATTTGCCGAGCTAGTGGAAATTTATTACACGAATACCTGACTTCTTCCTCCTTGGTTTTTTTATTTGCCAACCAGATACTCCCGGCGTTAATATTTAATGGTCCGTTGGCCAGTTACCCTGATTTTCATTCAATTACAAAACATTTTTGATAAAAGTAACTTCAGAGAACATGACGGGATAATATTCGTACATTTTTTTTATTAATTGTACGCAGTCCAACAAATTTGGTCACGCCATTGATATACGGGGATGAATAACTTTCCATTCCTCATTCTCCACTACCAAATTTATATTTCATTAGGTTAAACCTCGTAACCTTCAACTGAATGAATTACCTCCTCTTTTCTGTACCTTTAATTTCATTAATTCATCACGCTCGTTTTGCTTTTTGCAATCCCTTACCTTTATATTAGTAAAAATATAGGAAAATAATTTTTTTAAATTCATTGCAAGTGTTGCATCTGTTCCATCAAATTTTTAATAGCTCTATATCTTCATAATCATTATTGATATGGAGCATTTAATTAGCAAAAAAAAAATTGTACTGAACGCTACCAATCAAATGATTTTCGGGAGGTGTCCTGTTGTAACACTCGAGGGTAGCCATGATGAAAATTACAGTCTCCGTTATTGCTATTTCCAGCATAAATATTGCCGACGTTTATATTAAAAAATAAAGTACATAGGGTACGGTTTTGTGGGTTCTAAAAAACCAATTAAAATAACAGGATGCGGGTATTTCTCCATCCCTTACAGGTCTTAAGTAGGTTCTTCTTTCAAGGGATTCCCATCAAACATTTCGTAGGCACTTAAAATTATTTACGGTTTTCCCAGGCGTATAGATTTACGATTTCACAACTTCATTTAATTTACTCCTCTTGTAGATGAATAAATTGAGTTTCCACCACGGGTGTCCCCATCTTCACGTCACACACCTTTTCCGCCATTTGCCTGTAAACCATTTATTTAAAAACAATTCTTACGAGCATTTTGTGAATACCTGAAGTAAATGCTCTACTTACATTATATAAATATGCCTTTTACGGAGTGTCCTTCTTTAACAGTTTCTTCTGACAACTGCATTGTCACCATATCAGAAGCCTTCCAGAGATGAAACTGGAATTATGTAGCACGTTCCTATTCACAATAAATTTTAACCTTTTAACCACAATAAATAACCTTTTTATCCGAATATATCTTTACAAACCGAATAACCGTCTTTTAATTAAAATTAGATGTTTAGGAGAATGCTGCACAAAAATTTCTGAATGGAAATAGTTCTCTTAGTGGAAGCTACATTTTTTCTAACCCTGCTTCTTTTCGACTTCACCTTTTCAAAGTTCATGCCCTCGGAATAATCGAGGCCAGAATAAATAAATTGACAATGTTATAATAAAGCGTATACAAAAAATAATGAAAATCAGGTTTGGCGAGGACCAATCAACCAGAAAGCTTTACCCCAATAGTTGGGCGTCGCTTCTTTCTAACCCACTATTGCTAGGTAAAATATTTATGACTTTTGAATTAGTCACATCTCTTGTTTGGCTACCCCATACATACCAAAAGAAGCATCTTTAATATTAACACAAAAGATTCGTTAAAGGGAAAAAATTCCTTGGCGACACATAAAAAATGACGGAAATAAAACCGAAAGTAATACAATTACGATTCGATTTTACGGTTCGCCTATTTTGAGAAGGCAATGCGAATAAATTCTGTAAAGAAAATCTCTTGATGATTTTCAGGTAATAGGTAGAGGTAGTGTTTTTGGTACAGAAGTACCGCAATTACTTCCGTAAAATTTGACACAACTTTTTCATTGAATTGGGAGAACTAAATTCCGACGGTGACGGTAAGTCAAAGTTGGAACACAATCTCCGAACTAATAGATTTGCAAGAAAATATCTTAGGTACATGAACTGCAACTGCTACACAATCAGCCGTTTACGTAACTTGTAGAATTCAGTTCCCGATTACATTAATTTAAATCCAAAAAAATATAAACCAGTGATACGCTTGTGTCGTCCATCTTTTCTTAGGGGCCTACGAATAATCGTTAAAAATAATAATAGTCTTAATATTTACGTCTTAAATAAATAATATTTAAAAGATGTGGTCCCACAAAACTGCCAACAAATTCTTGTAGTAGTAAACCAGATGTAACCCACAGCACGAAAATTAAAACATAGTTTCAATTTATTCACTCAAAGATTTAATGGCCAAAGGTTAAGTCAATAAAAAATGTTACTCAATATAAAGTTATGAAAGACATGTTTTAGGATGTCGATTGGAAATAGTTTACTTGCAATACAAATTACACCAACAGGTTATCTCTAAAATCAGCACATTTAATATCATAAGTTATGTACTACTTTGTTACCTCTATTTACTTCAGAAGTTGAACAGTTTTAATGAATCTAATTATAAATCTAATGCCCTAATGGATTGATTCTTTTACTGGCACAAAGGTAAATTCACGTTTCCTTAAACTTAAAAAAAAATTGTCAAAATCCTGAAAAAAGGGATAAGCAAAATTAAATACAAGGGGGTAAAAAATTTCCAGTTCAGAGAGATTATGACAAACTACTCCCCAAACCATCGTCTGTCTTTTTCCGAACAGAGAAGGTAAAATTTCCATCGAATTTACTGCTGGTCAGAGCCTAAAATTGAATTTGTTTTGTGTCGGTGACTTCGGTTCTTCTCTTAGAGAATACAAGTTTACCATTTCAGTTTGGAAACTTTACACATAAGTTGGTTTTCAACCAGAACATGTGTTTCCCTAGGCAGTATTATTAACATTTCACCAATTTCAAGCAATCAAATTCCACTACACCGAAATAATAGTAGTAAGGTTGGCAAAGTAAAATTTTCATTGACTTTTTTCTTCAAATTTTTTTCCAATAAACATTTTCGTATGTGTTTGTATAAATATTTTATATTACATTTCTTGCTATTATTTCTATTTTAATATTCTTTTCAACGGCTTTTCTTTGTTTCGTGAAAGAGTATTTCTGTGAAATTGGAAAATGCAAATGACGTCCCTGTAGGGAATGGTAGAGTGGAAAACTTCGACCGGAGGTGGAAATTTTGATGTTTGGTTTCCTAGTTCCCCACGTGATTTCAACAAAACCTTCACTCTGTGACGGCCTATCATTTCCTTAATTACTTTGTACAATACAATTACCAATGAGAATGGAATAAAGTAGCCAAAAATTACAACGGAAGAAAAAATTGCAGTAAATTCCTGTGTTCAACCATAAGTATTTTTTTATTTCTTAAATTGCAAATATTGACTGTCACCCACACTGAAGAGGTTCAATAAATAAAGTACTTATTGGTTGAACTAATCCTCCTTCATGGAGTAAACAAAAGTATTTATAGTTCCTTAAAAAATATAAATCAGAAATGAATTGCTGTTTAATAACGAAAGTTCAAAAAAATAAAATTTGGTAAAACCAAAGGAGACTGCCATTCCTTAGGTTTTAAAATAAACTGGAACTATTTTTCGGTCTCTCCTCGATAACAGCCTGCAGTGTTTTTAAACAAAAAAATAACATCAAATTTATTTAACAGAAAACTCCAACATGACCTAGAAACGTTACAATTTATCATAAGGTTATGAATAATTGTCAAAAAGTTGTTTTTCAAGGGAAGTTCAAAGGTACTCATTCTCCAAGCATTTAGGGCTTTTTTGCCAATTTAAAGCCTGTACAACTGGCAATTTTGTTAAATATTTTAATTATCATGCCATACAAATATACAGAATTTACCAGCATCAGCACTGCCATCGTTCCTTTCGAGTGATTTCGTCCATTAGATTCTAAATAAGAAAGTACTGGGTCCCAATAAAACTAACTCAAATTATGTTTACAAAAAGGCAAATTGATTTCCATTGTTATGCCTATTATTTTGTCAAAAGGACACTGTTATGTAATGAGTAGATCCTGCTTGGAGGATCAGCCAATAATGATTGAATGGTGGTATGTAGAACGGGTTTTTGTATAACGGGTGTACATATAGCGTATTTATGCCTTTATTTCTATCAAATTCGGAATATAGATTCATAGCATGTGTATACATTTTGAGAAAGTTACTCACAGACGGGGCAGTTGCACATTTACCCCGTAGAAGAATATGTAAACAATCATGACAACTTGTTTGTTCTGTGTAACAAAGATGAAGTCGGTTAGAGAAATATTACAAAGTAGATTAGACGTATACGGCGGGACCACTAACAATCCGGCCTCAGACAAATAGCAATATTTAATCAAAATTTGTAGTTACAACTTGCGAGATTAATATGTATATAAAGTTGAGACATGTTCCTCTTCCAACTGACTCAAATTAATCGATTTCTATCTCATCCTCCAAGATCCTTCTAGTTTGCTGCTATCGGAGTATGCAATCGTGTGGGTTGTCGTACTGTCAAAGTGGCCTTCAAAGGCCTTGAAAATCCATTTTACATTTTTACAGGTCCAACAAAAATGAACACATATGAATATTTGAGTTACAAAACAACACTATATAACAACAATAACTAAGAAATTACTTATAACCTATATTATTAGCTATACATTATATTTATTTCAGTCAGTTCTGCTCTCTTTCTTCTTTGTTCTAATTTCTTACGCCCAATTACTACAAAAATGAGTTGGGAGAATCCGAAGGACGTAATAAAGGTCATACTTAATTTTTTGGGGTAAATTCAAGACTACGTTCAAGTCAAACTACAGACTGGACATGCAGGTCATTAAAATGTTTGTATTCTAATTTGTGCCTTCATTTTTCGGCCCTTTCATTAAAAATGTTACCAAAGAAATAGGAAAACCCAGAATCGCATAACAAGAGGGGATACAGAAGGGAATTATGAAAATGACTTTTAAAAGGCAAAAAAAGTTTTAAAGAATGAGTTGGGGTATGGTGGGGTGGCTACAGAAGAAAAAGATGTGAAGTAGACACGAATAAACCGTCTTGTCTCGTGAAAATTAATAAGTTCCAAGACACCAAGGAAAGTTTATTGAAGTTTTACTTTTCAAATGTTAGCAAAACCTTTCTGATTTTTATCAACCCTAGGGTTAGTTTCCGACTTTCGTATCTTTTTTTGCTCTTGCTGCCCCGATTTTCTTCCAATTGTAAAATGCTTGAAATTGCTAATTGAAAGCGTGGGTTGATATCTTTTCAAAAATTGTCGTACGGTTCGGATTAACAACTAATTTCGAATTGTTCGTTTAAATTCATTCATCTGATTTTGTATATTAAAAACAACCATTATAGTTTTTAAGTTGTAAGACATTGAGCTGATAAAGCATTGCTTTACTTTTTCATTATCCAAGTGGTACTCTAAAAATACAAGGATTGCTAGATTGTATTACTCTGTTTTACATTTATTTATTTCATGATTTTCTTTCCTTTGTCTATTTTCATTTTTTTTTTAGCCTATGGATGAACAATGAACTTGTGCTCAGCTTCCTTTGTAAGGAACCGATGTTTTGCTTTTTATTACTTTTCCTATGTCCTCGCATTTTTTTGAAATCCGTACTATACGAAAAATGCGGGTTTCCGAAAATGCAAAAACTTACATTCCCGAAACATCATTTTAAAATCGGTATTTAAAGGTATAATTTCAGGGAGTCATTTTTGACGAATTTCGTAACACTTGAATTTCATAGACCATTGACTGGAACTAGTAATAAATTCAATTAGACTTCAATAAAAATGCATTACGTGACAATTAAATGTATAAAATAGAGCATAATAAAGATGAGTGTATCAAAAAATTTTTAAATGGCCTCTAAGGAAACTAAATTTATTGCCCAAATTATATGCCTATATAATTTGAATTTTTGAATCAATATTTTTAAACGATCCTTCTTAATTGGCTGATTTGTAAACAGAAAACTGTCTCATACAGTGCTATATAAATTTGAGTATGGAACACAATGTATACATCTAGCTGAGCATCCTACCTTATATGATGAATGAGGAAAGGCCCACAAAATAACACAAAATAGTAACGAAGTCTTAAAGTCTTCTCTGTATCGTTTGACAACTGAGAAAACCATTTCCCGTAACAGTAAAAAACACTGAGTCATTTTCTTCGAGACTCCACGTCAACCCTGCATAAACCGTTTAAAAACGGCTAATTTTCTTTTCAAAAAATTTTAAAGTTTTTCTGGAAGCACATTTCATTACATTCAAAAGTTAATTTTTGGCGATTGATGTCCTCCTTGAAAGAAGAAAATGTTTTTCACACTGTGCTGTGGATGCAGCACTTAGTCGTAAATAAAAGGAGCCTGAACGAGCCATTTCTTGAAAATTTTACTGAGCCTCTTGTTTGTATTCCTAATAATTACTATTTATTACTAATAATAAAAAGCCAGCCATGTTGAACTACTTATTAGGCATGTGTTGAGTTCAACCCCCGGACTTCTCGTTGTATTTTTCTTTTCAGAACCGTAATAATTGAGAATTATTGGAACGAATTGAAATATTTATTTGTGTGAATTAGTACCTGAATTCAAATATATTGAGTATTATATTATTAATTATTAAAATATATTCCTTAAAAAGGAATGAAATTTTTTGTTCCATATGTAGTTATACTTACTGTGTAAGTCGTAATTTCAATAAATTTGAGTACTTGTAATAAAACCAGAGAGAAAAAAACATGTTGAAAAGACATGATGGTACCACAGACAGTATACGTCAGTCTAGGATGATATCCCAAAATCAATAACTATAAAGCATTTCTTAAAAATAAATTGAAAATTATGTTATCTCACCGGACGTACTCAGTCCTGGACTGGAAGTAAATTTGGCTACATCCACGATTTTCACGGCGAAATGTTGATTTGTTTGCCGATGAATGCATCGCCGTACCAAACTAAAGGGACCCCTGAAAAAACGAAGAGAAAGAAAGTTATGTCCCTTGGTTGTAACTCCAAAAAGTCATTCAATATATATATAACAACAATGATATTTATCTATTTTATGCAATTCTTCAATAATTCTTTTAGAGTTTTTCCAAATAATCGAATTATTGTGTACAATATAAAATAAAAGACAGAAATTTGATAATGGCGAAACCAAAAAATAAATAAATCACGTACAGTTAAGACCCAGAAATGAGCCCAAAAAACCAAACGTTCTTGAAATGTTCCTATTTTAATTACACGTAATACTATTTCAGTACTCGTTGAATTTCCAGTGGATTGTAATGGCCTATGCGATCGCTGAAAATTCGCCGATGACATAGAAAGTAACAGTGAAAAATAAAATCCATCAGAACACGAAATATAAATCACGTCAACAAATTTTTAGTGCCAAAATTAACTGCTCAGTTTTCATGTTATGATTTTTATGAGTTCAATATATTGAAAATCATCTTCAACTTCTCCCGAAAAGCTTACGAGGGCTTGTCATAAAAAAGCTCTCAACTTAAACTCCAAAATATCAGTTTTTAAAAGGAAAAATTGTTAAATTGATGGATGTCAAGTGCAAGTCACGTGGTGATGAAGCAGAGAGGCAGAACATAAGGCCAATGAAGAAGACCAGGAAAACCAAAACCAAGAAGGAGGACTCTTTTGCAGGTGAAGCGCCCATGTCAGCACGTTCAAGAGCCATCGTTGACTTTGATTTCGTTCAAATTAAAGTAGAGTGAAGAAATCGACTAAAATTGTTGCATTCCCATCCTGTTTTCCTGTGAAACGACCATTCCTACTTCCTTCTCCCAAGTGCACTTTTTATTCTTCACGTTTTAATAACAACACCCCTTCCAGATCAATACAGACCTCCAAAACTTTCCACAATGAATCAAGTCATATAAATGTTTCTTCTGCTGCCACATTTCAGATATCAAGCGATTTAGCGACAGGACAGTACAGAAAATCAAGTAATATCTTCATCTGTTTAATTTTACTCATTCCTTCTTCAATGGAGTTCGTAACTTTAGAAATCTTTACAGAGTACGAGAAAGGTGACACTTTCAAACACTCGCAAAGACTTCCAGAGAACAACTTTCCCGAAATTGAAATTTTGGTCTTTTGCTTTCCTCACGCATTTAAAAAAAATTATGGTTAATGTTAGAAATTCATTTAATTATAATATATCGAATCACTAATACCGTAAATATCCCAAGGTTGCCTTCTGATGAATATCAGGAAATTTTAGCTTCATAAAGTATCAAAAGGATTAGGACATAAAGGAAAAAGAAATGCCACAAGAAAATAACATTCCACATTCCGGAGCGGTGAAGATCCTAAATGAAATCCAATCATACCATAATACGCAAAACACAAATGGAACCTAAAAGAAAATTAAAATTTTTGTATATTAGCGCTGAACCAAAAAAATGTACGTTACTCCAGGTATTCTATTTTCTGGGAATTTGTGTTGGATATTGACCACAAGAAGTAAATTTCAGTGATGGAATATCAAAATCTCCATTCAGGTTAAAAGAAAATACCACTCCTTTGTAGTGAAGTAAACGTCAGGAAAGACCCCTTTAAATATTTTCTGGATTACTTAAATCGCCTTCAAACGAAGCAATATCAATCTACCAGCTTCTCGACCAGAAACAATATTACGTATCATACGATGTACGAAGAAATACAGACAATTTCTGTATACAGATAATACCTGTAATTTCAGCAAGTCTAAAGTTAAACTTACGTACCTAAAATATTTCAGATGTCACCCGACTGGTCCGTTAAGGTGTTTAAATTTACATTATGAGTTTCTATTCCAACAGTGGAAAGTCCATTCCCGATGTCTCAAGTATGAATTTTTGTTTTCATATTATGTAATTTAAATTTTCGCGGAGTTCACAATTCCCTTTTTAATAATGTGAGTTTTACATTGCTGTGCGGCATTCCAAATACACAAAATTTTAAACCTTTATGATTCCACTTTTCCTTACTCCGCGAAAAGTTCTTCTTGTGCTAGACGAAACTAAACGTCATTTACCAAAAATTAAATTCCGTGGGGTGAAAGCGCAGGGAGGTAAAACGTCCGTTTCTAGCTCGAAACGTAAGAACAAAACAAAAGTTTTGTATTCAAAACACCAACAAATAAAACCACCTAAAATAAGACAAATTTGGAAAACCTGAGCATGGGAATCCGGTGTGACACTTTGTGGGATGAAACAGACATGATTTAATTACGGAAACGAGTCAAAAGTAAGAGTTAAAACGCTAACAACCAAATCACTCAAACGATAGGTATTTTTGAAAGACCCTTTGGTGAGAAGAAATTAAAATGGATAAGTAAATTTAAATTCACCAGAGGTTCTTGAAAATGGCCAAAATCGTGTCAATTGAACTCAAAATCGGAGAAGATGAAAATAATTTTTTGAATTTCGTCTCATGAATTACGACAGTGACAAAATACGACAAATCGTACATCAGGGTTAAATTTTTAACACAAATTTGTTCGCAGAACGAAAGCAACAGTTTAAACTTATCACTTAAACGGTGAAAAGTTTTTAAACCACCACCAAAACAGTTGAAGGAAGGAAAAAGAAAATATAAAAGTAGAAAACTGAAAATGACAAAATTCTCTCAATGGTTCCACACAACAATACTTTTATGTCTCCAATTATAAGACCAAGTTCCTTTTTAAGTGTCTTGAGTGGAAAAGCAACATCAAACATTTAATTTTTTTAAATTCCACATGATGGAAATCCTGTGCGTCAAATTCTCTTGCGACAGGCCCAACAGGACAACAGCAGTTAACGTTTCAGAACTTTAATTATGAAGCGTTTCAGTAAATATTTGTTGTTTTTCTGTTCACTCAACACTACCAGAGAAATTGTGAGCTTGTGAAGGCCTAGCGAAACAAATTAGTTACTTGTTGTAATATACTAAATACAAGTATTTTGACACCTACGTAAAGAGGCAATAGAATTTAGAGTTCCTGAATTCCTTGAACTTCAATTCCATTTGAAGACGATTTTGAATAATTTAGAGTTAAAGATGCTTGGAACTGAGAATTGACTTCAATTAACCTTTCACGATGATCATTCTTATGCTTATTGGTAAGAGTTAAAGGCCCCTAAAAAAAAGTTTCGGGGTCTTATTTGCCCAGAGTCTTTCCCTTAAGTAAAACTTCCAAGGTCTTGCTTTTTGACGTATGTCCTATTACGAATATCTTCCGGTAGGAGAATGTCTTTGTGGTTCGTGAAGATGGCAGTGCAATCCAGTACAATTCCTCAATTCTTATCCGATTGTGACCGTAACACGTTAAGAATTAAAGATTGGTTAAGAAAATGTTTTAAAGGAAAAGCGTGTGTATCAACTGGTATCAAACTTTCTTTTTGTAAGAAAGGGTCAGGAAATTTAAAAAAAAATGCTCTGGAAGATTTCGCAACGCGTTTTTCAATTTAAATAAGCTCTTTCAGTATCAATTATTTATGGTCTTAATTATTATTATTATTACTTTCTAACAAATGGTGTTACTGGCAGAATGACATTTTATTGGAGGTCCGATGACTTCCACCACTATTTCGAGATTGAAATGTAAATAAGTCGCAGGCTCGACTCCAAAAATTTCACAATAAATTTAAGGCAACAATTTTATTTTATATTAAATATATTTTATGGGCTTCTTAAAACTTCTTAGGTTACATTTCAGTAAGGTACAAACTTTTCGTAAACCTTTCCAATTGTTTTTTCTATTTCCAATATTCCTGTCACTATTATTTACATTTGCACGGGTTCAGACGAAATTAAATTTGATAGAACGAATCCGACAACCATGTGTTTATGGCGCAAAAACCAACGTTCTTTTGGTTCGAACATGGTTTTGGTTTGGCACCGAAAAACGCACGTAACAGGTGGTCAGTTAGGAATTGTCAGATGATTCTACACCTCGGCCATCCAAATGAACCGAAAATTAGCAGTAAAAAGCGTTCGAAATAAATTAACAAGACGCCTCGGAGAAAAATGTAAAATACAAAGTACCACAAGCCTAACATCTCGTCAATCTATGTCGTTGGCAATATAAATAATATATCAAAAGACATGTCGCTCCTACCAATTATAGAGTAATAGAACTGCTTTATCTCTATGAAATTTAACTTGTTGCCACAGCCTTCCAAATGCCAGAAAATAGAGAAAATGTCAGTATGGAAACAGGCACTGGAGAACCTCGGGTTCAACTTCAGTTGGAGGATTTCATTTCTGTCTCTTCAAAATCCAAACGACGGGAAATTAAGTAAACAAAAGCCTTTCAGCTCCAGAAAGTTCCCAGTTTGCAGAGAGCACTTGATGGACCACCTTCAATAAAAATGATAGTTTCATTAATGTTCTCTGATGCGATGTGACAAAGAATTTGTGGATTCCAATTAACCATGAAATGTGGTCTTTCCAATGTTGAAAATTCCATCCGAATAAGCCAGAGCTCAGAGGACGAGTCGGTTCACAAGGATTTGGTGCTGCCTGACTGATAGGACATCAAAAGAACTCTGTCTGTCAGGGAGTGATTGGGTTGATTCCTACTCATACGATAATCCTCTTGAATTTTTGATTGGCTCATCCACTACGAATTTTTCGGTCACCACTCACCACTATTTTTTCTGTGGTTCATTACGTTTTCATCCCAATCTGATCTACATCTCACCTCATCTCATTTCTGATACTTTAGTTAGTAGAGTAGTTCAGAATTAAGTGCACGGCACTACACATTAATTTTTTATTTGGCCCACTGACACCATTCTGCCCTTGTAAACCTATATAATTTCCTTGTCAAATTCTTCATTCAATTGCTTAAAATTTTGTGTTACTCATTCTTGAGAATGGTATATTCTCAACCTAAGAAGGCCAATGTAAATGTTCTTAATCTTAGATGACCATTCGATTTATCCGCCAAAACAATGAAGTTACATATAACCTCTCCTAATTTTTTCATTTTTCTTAAAGTTTTGTTTCTATTTCTCTAATACCTAATAATTTATTTTAGCTGAATGAACTTAATTAAAGTTTTAGTCGAAAATTTTTCTCTTACCATGTTTCAAACATTTCCAAACCTTTTCCTCTGCGTTTAGTAAAACACTTGTATGAATCAAAGAATACATGAGAAGGAAATGTCCTTTATATCTTTATTAAAGTTTCAGGAAAAAACGGTAAGAAAACTTAAACGCAGCTACCAAATCCTGAACCAGGTAGCTAACGTAGGAGTGCAAATTAAGTTCTTAGAACCTTCATTACTATAAAGTTGTAACTCTACTAAAATAGTACACATATATGACAGAGGGGAGCGACCGCAGCAGGATAGGAAGGGTGATTCTAGGAAAGAACTAGGAATCGGAGCATGTTGTCTGACGTGATAGGGTCCGTGTTATCGGGGAGATTCACCCTGGTGTGACAAATTGGGTGTAGTCGTCCAGTGCTTGTAATGTAACCGAGTTCCTCCATCCTAAATGTTATTAGTTATTTGTGCAGTTAGTGTTAGTAATATTACTGTACTACACAATTACATTTATTACCATTACAATAACAGACTCTCTGACATCTATATAAACATGTCGGAGGGGAGCGATGACGACGGCGTAAAGGAACTGATAACGGGAGAGAAGTACTGAGAACTAAGATTGACCATTGATCTCAAGTGTGACCAACAGCGAGTCCGCGATGTTTGGGTCAAAACCTAAGAGAAGCCAATAGAGATGTGAACCTGGTCGTGACACCTCAGCAGAGCTCGATAGTGGTTGTGTGCCAGAGCCTGAATGTACGGCCACACGATTGTAAGACCCGAACATCCGTATTTGGGAGTAATGTACAATAACATTGTAGTGCATGACTGCAGCAAAGACTACAGAGAATGAGGGTAGAGATGAAACATCTAAGGTACGCAAACGCCGCGCTGACGCATCAGTGCTTCTAGCTCATGCCAAACAGTGATGGTTATTAGTAAGAAGGAAATCCTGAAGTATTCACCGTGAGTGAGAAAATTTTGTGATTCCGACAAACATGTCCAGTAAAAATACTTCACATAGCACATATTATGCCGCTGTAAGGCCTTAATTAACCAAATTTAATATTAAATAATAAAAACACAAAGGCGCATATCAAGATACTAAATTTTTTATTTTAATACTTGAAGTCAAGCAATTAAATGTATGAAAGCACGTAAGAAATTTACATTTGCCATCTAACCGCAATTAAAATTTTAACTTTCTAGGTGTCCAATCAGAAGTGGTGAATGGGACGAATAGAAAGGAAAATAGCTACGCACTCGTCTTCCAGTTGTTTACTGCAGTCTTAAAAAGTATATATGAATACCACTAGAATTTGCTATTAATTAGAATGTTTTCATACGAATTTTTATTATTTTCAATACGAACCCATTGGTATGAAAGAGGTTCAGATGGGAAACAGTTGTTTTGGGCTCTCCACAATAGCATAAAACAAGTACTAAATAAAACCTTCTGCTGACATTAAAGGAACTAACTCTAGACACTGACACATTTGTGTAATTCGTCATATTCAATTTTATTCTTCGATTGTGTGGGACTACTGAGGGCCAATCTTCTCCAATTCTAAATTCGTGGTTCTTTTTTCTCATAATTCCCCTTACGTCTTTTCTGATCACTCCGACTTTAAGCTCCTTACACTTTTCTCTCTACAAACTTAATTTTTTACAATTTATCTCTGACTTAGCTGCTGAAATTAGCTTCAAAAACTTTCCTCAATGTCTGTTTTCCTTTTGGTGAATGAATTTTTTGTTTCTCGTATTTTATTCAGATCAGTAAGTTATTTTTTTGAACTGAATAATATCTGTCACTTCATGAATAATAGGCAGATATTGTTCAGATATAATTTAGGTACTATCCCTGATTGTAAATCCTTTCTTTTCCTTCGTTAGAACCAAAGGACCAGTTGGGTCCTTTCCTGAAGAGATTTATTTAAGCAACTTTACGGATTGCAGTTCATTTTTAAGTGTTTAACAAACCTTACCAAAAGCTTTCCTTTCTTAATCACAAGTGATTACCGTCTTTATTAAACACTACAGGTACAATGGCAAGACCTTTTGACTTTTAAATGCAATTCAATATCAACTTTAGGAAAAATTTAATTAGATTTCTCGTCATTAAATTGATAACCAAAAAGAAAAACAACATGTAACATAAGTATCATGCAGCAACTGACTTGACAAAAATCCTCAAAAGAGTGAAAAACCACAAAGAACAAAAATTACTGGCACTTGAAAAACATGCCCCAAAAAGAATTTCGAGTTAATTGACTCGCATGTCATTTGACAGTTCTCAAAAATGTCTTTCCGTTTGTTTGAGAAATCAAATAAAACGGAAGTGAGGCCGTCAAATTTATGTCTTTCAGTTACCGGATGTGAGCAATTTTAGGAACTCTTTCTGAATTTGGTTTAAAATTTTTTCCAACCTTTCGACATTGTCTTTCCCTCAATGAAGCGTTATGAAAATTATTATAAAGCCCATTCGTTTTCGTTAAATTTCTATAGAATTCGAAGAAAAATTTGTCGACATTGAAGTTAGGGAAAAGGTCAAAATATATGCCGCAAAATTTTTCAGTATTTCCGGAGGACCCGTGTGCCAAAACCAGAAAGGAATAAAATTGTTTGCTTTAATTTTGGGTTTCCTAATCCTCGGCCGTGCCAGAACTACTAGAAAATCACATACAGCAGGATTTATTGTTTGCACACATTTCTAAACATCCGTAGGTAGGATTAGTACACCTCCTTTTTAAAAAAGCAATTTAAAAACTTTATAGAAAAGGGACTGACCAAACATGTTGTTTCGAAATGTCAGAATGAGTTTGCAACCGCAGACCCGGATATTGTCGCTGATGTGATGGAAGTTAACATGTCTGCAGTGGTTTATTACTGCTTGTTCACAGTCGTTCTGCCAAAGGAACATTCATTATTATTAAGAAAATACACAATTGGCTTGGTCATATCAGTTCTTGTTTAATTTGTTTCAGTTTTACACACAAATTCCTTATGCCTCACTTACCCCTTACTGCAAAACGTTTACTTGGTTTTTTAAAGTAGATATATACGTATTTCTCTAAAATCTCCGGAAAAGGAAAGCTATGTTACAAATATAATTACAAATATACATACTATGATATTTGCTAATGGAGACAAAACTGCCAACATACAACACATTCAAATCGAAAAATTCAAAGACTCTTGTGATATTTTAATTAGTAGATGCCTTTCTAAGTTCTTCATCACGATCCTCTTCACGCAATGACCACTTTCACACTAAACTAGTCGATCTAATTGTTTATTTCTTGAATGAAATTTCCTGGTTATTATGAAAGCATTAATTGCCACGTAACACAGATACTATGTTAACATTTGAGGTGGGATGAACACTACTAGAAAAGATAGTACATCTACGAATTAATTCATAGTACTTTTCCCCAAGTGCTCTCTAAGAATATTTGTAATCGGAGTGCTCAGCGAAAAAAATTTATATCTTTATTCAACACAATAAGCCCAGATAATTTGTTACATGATTAAGCGTAGACTGCGTAAAAGGACGTAATTGCTTTGGGCTCAGAAATGGACAAAGACAGAAATACAACTATTGAAGAATGGAAGAGAAATAACGTGAAATTCAAAGCGGTTAGTCAGGTAGCAGTTAAGGTTCATGTCTAGGCACTGTGTACAGTTTTGCATGTGAAATTCAAAAAGAAGCAAGGACAGGGTGTGAGAACTCGCTTTTTTCAGCTATAAAGAAAATATTTTTTCCAAGGGGTCGTAAGTTATTGATTTTTTTTAAATTGTTGCAAGGACGAAGGAACGCTACGAGAGAGGTTTCACAACATGCTCTAAGAACTCGACAGTTCTTTCTAATATGTTCATTTGAATGAATTTTGCGGAACGACCGGACAATCTGACAATATTTACATTCTGATTTGCATCGGATCCAGCGTCAAACAACTTAAGTATTAAAGAACACTTAAGAACAGAAAATGGATGAAATGATAATTTGAGAATTGGATTTGTTTATCCCCTATGCTAAATTGAGTTGGACAACTACAGCCCCACCAACAATAAAGGATACTAAAGATTCACCCTTGTTCCCCAATAATGCTACCGTAAGAAGTTCACGGAAACACCAGATGCTAATCAGGGATTGAAACATACTAAGCAAAAATTGTGAAACAAAACAAAAATTATGAACATTGAAGAACAAATGGGTTTGAACATAATAAGAGCAATATATACTAAAAAAAATTGAAATATTAATAAGTTTGTAAACCCAAATTTATATAAATATCTTTCGTAATTGGGTACGGGTACCAATTTATTCATTATTATGACTAGAAATGTAAATAGTTTTTGTTCCGTTTTTAGGTTGCAGTTGAGGTTATTATGGTGTTAATTAAAAGGGGTCTTCAAAAATGTATAACCCCCCCTTTGAAGCATTGTCAATTTCTAATATTTCTGGTTCCGAATTTTTGACAAAAAGGGTCACTTAATCATTCGAATGAGTCACTGATTGAGGATATAAACCCCATCTGAATACGATCGCATTCAAAATTGAAAACATTGTGTGCCTGGACAAATTGAAATCGTAAACAAAAATTTACAGAATTTGTTGCAGAATATATTGAAAAAACTATTAATTATTATGTCACACAAATGTCATTCAAAAGTTTGGAAAGCATTCCTGTTCTTGGTTTCATCTATTGAGTACGCACTAGGAGAATGTGTTTGAAATTGTAGAACCAAATTTCAAAACATAGCTTGATAACATTTCTTGGAAATAAAAGAATAGATGAAACTTAATGAAATCTGATTAATTACATCGTTATAAATGATTGCAGCAAATAAACTCAAAAATAGAAAGCAACCACGCAGAAGGTGCACTAGTCGTACGAAGGTACGATTTTTAAGCAATAAACAGGTCCTCACCGAGAAAATAAACCAAACATGGCAGTGAAGGAAACAGGAAGGAAGCTTTCGTTAACGTCACACTATCCAATCAAATTTTACTTGGAAACCCGAAAATGAACACAGGAGAATTCAATCTTGCTTTACAGAAAAATGACGCTGTCGTTTAAAATAACTTTTTATTATTTGTTATATGGAAAATTAGAATGAAGTGATCGTACTGGCCATGACTTGAAGAATTACAGTTTTATTGAATTTATAGTAGTATCGTATCCGTTACCTTAAATTACCGCCCTGATTCATTAACTAGAATGCGTACAACATTATGCCTGATCAAACTGGTAATTCATGCTGTCAGCTATGTACTTGAATTACTATCTCTTATACTAATTTTCCTATGTACATCTGCAGTGAGTAAACATATCTCTCGAACAAAAGGGTGGTTTGACTGACTAAAATCATGGAGCTGATGATAATAATTATTTTGTCACTGCTGGTAATGGAAAAACTCCACTTTGAAGTTAGTTTTACATGGCACACAAAGTTTAAATTTTGAATTAAAGGAACCAACAGGAAGAGAGTATCAAAAGAGCACAAAGATATAATGTAATACAATGAGGAAAGAATCATAAGGGACAATAGAATAATTCCTTTAAAATGTTACAGAATTCCACAAAATAAAAGTAAATTTTCTTCAATTCCAGTGGACCAAGCTTAACAGAATCCCCCACAAAAGTCAAAATGTAAACAAAATATCAAGTTCATCTAATTACAGATAGGAAAACATTTCATCCATAACAATTGGGTTTAGTGTGTTCTATTACATATAAACAACTTCTATTTATAAAAACTATAAATATACATTTACCAGTAAATAATTCAAATTTGAAATTCAAGTAAGTCTGTTTTTAATTTTTAAGTCTGTTTGCACCATTGCGCAGTATCAGTGATAGTAGTTCTGGATTCAATCAAGGACAGAAACATGGAAACAGTAATGGGTCTGGTTTTAATACTTTGTTGCAAGAACTGATATAAAATTGATAAATTAAACAATTTTATAACTATCAAAAAATGAGCTAAACTCCTCACTGAAAAATAACTTTTAGAATACATCTATTAAATTTTTCTAGTAATACATTTAAATTCAAAATCTTGTATGAACCAATACTTTAATGCTTCAAACTTACTAATTCAAGAATGCCACATTAATGGCACTCAGTAAAAATTACAAGTAAAGAACAAACATATACACAATGCTGAATAGTATTTATTTTATATTGTAGGAGAAACAAGATTTCAAGTTCTACTTTTGTGTAACTCAAAACAGAAACTATAAAATAAAAAAATAAACAAAAAGATCTACTGTAATATTTAGCAAAATAAATTAAATTTCAGTTCAAACTAACGAACTACTATTATTATGACTGTTATAGCTAAATAATTATTTATTTATTTTTATCAAAAGTCAACAGTCCACTATTAATTGACCTATTCATGATTGCATCAAATGAAACTAATAAGATTTAAAAGCAAAAGACTTAGAAATAGTTTCTGGAAACTTTAAAAGAAAACTATATTACACTCTAAAAGTTGTACTATATGTTTTATTAGGATGGTACATTGTAGTTTTGAAATTGAATAGAAATAATTACCCAGCTAGCAATAATCCCTTTGATATTATGAAACAAGTTAAACAATGAAAAATGAATGTTCTAACTTTTATAAACAAAGAATAAATGATTCATTAAAATTTTTTTGTTCCAGGAAGGAATGAATAAATGGAAATGAAGAATAAAGGTGGAATAAAGAAAAGGAGAAAAAACTCAATTAGCATTGACAGGCATAACAACTTTGCACAAAACTGCTGTCAGACTGACATTTCTAGTAATGTGGGCCTTCTGTTTTGCTGGCCAGCTTGAGAGAATACTTACTTTCCAATCACCTCACACAATTCGTAAACATCGTCGAAAAGTATCTCGTCATCGGCCATGGTGATTCAGTGTGTATCCAAATAATCCTCCAAAGGCTTGAAACGAGCGACCCACATGCGATAACTATTATTAACGAACCAACGGAAAGAGAAATGCGTGTAATATAAACAATTAGAATACCGACAAAAGGGGCACACGGAAAAGATTTTCACATCCACTAGAATGCTCTTATCACTTATCACTCAGACATTTAACCTAAGTGCACCCTCTCACGATTATGATTTCGAACCTTTAGACACGGCGTACACGAAAACGGAAAGGGGAAATTTGAAAGGTTTAGATGAGCAATTGGGGCGTGTCCCAAAAACCGAACTCATTCAAAAAAATTGAAGGATACGTTCGAAAGAGACTTGCCGCACCTGAGAAAACCGGGCAGAAGTAAACATGGCGGATTCGCTTCGCGAGCCAAAACAACTAATCTTTTGTACGAAATTATGAAGGATCGGTGACTAAATTCACTGCTGAAATGGACACCACCTCCACGTACTGGAACCGAGAAATTCGTGTGTAAAAAGCAAAACGTTAGCTTTAGCACGGTCAAACCTCCCCGATAACCCTTTGTGGTCAAACTGAAATAATAATGATAATCATCAATCGACCATCCTCAGAGCTGAAAAGTTTTGAACTAAACATGCGCGGGCTCCGATTGGTCGACATCTATGCGCGTTCAGGACTGCAAAAAACCAGATAAAATCGTCGTTTCGCAACAGGAATTTTGAATCTTCCCGTCAAGTGTCACTAACTTATTCAACTTTTTTAATTTCATTAATTGGTACTCTCAGTCAAAGCAAAAACATTTTACAAAATGCAGGCAACCAGATGTTTCATTGTATTGCTTTCGTTTGAGACGTAACACGATTGGGACATAAAAAATTTAAAAGTAAAGAAAATCCACAAAGACAAAAAGTTGAACACTTTAACGGAAAATGTCAACTAGGATTGTAAAGTTTTTTGTGTTGTTCTTCACAATATGTATGACATATATCCCGAGTAGCTATGAAATTGTCTCCATAAGTCCAAATATATTTAAATTATAAAATTTATATTTTTCATTATACATTCAGACCTCAGATCACCATATCCAGACCATATGTGTATGAAAAGTTTATAACTAATATGAATAGGTATTAAATATATAAAAAAATAAAACTGGTATATAATGAAGGTTATTAAAGCTGATAGTGAAAGACACTGTAATTACTCAATTATATTATATACAAAAAATTGAGTCACACATTTGAAAGCTTTACGTGACACACAAAATTAATATAAGGCATCAGTGCTAAATGCAAATGTTTATAATTTCATTAATGAACTGAAGGCCTTCCAGAAGATGTATTTAATTTATTCAGCAACAAAAATTTCAATTGAGTTTTTCAAGCCCTTGTCCACTGTATCTGGTGGTGGCTGATAATGCTGTAAAACCCATGGGTGGTGCATTATCTCTTGCAATGATAGTCTGTCCCTGGGGTTTTTACACAAAGTCTGCAATTAAAAAGGCACATTCATAAATTTCTCTATGATAATTGCAAAATAAGCCACATAAAATACAATTAGGTACATTGTGTGGCTCAGTAACCAACAGTGACCATTGACAGACTCTGTGACACACTCTCTTAATTGATTGCAAAAAACGACAGACCATGAGGAAAGCTACCTAGACAACCACAACACAGTTAAAAAGGTAACATCAGAAACTATGAGATAGGAGATTTTTGGCACATGCTGCAGAAAATAACAATTTTATCAAATAAAAAAGCTACCAGTTTAAAAATTACCAGTTTTCAAAAGTTTTGGTCATCCTCAAGGGTAATTAACTAGGAAAAAGGTGGCAGAATATTTTATATGGAGTAAAAGGCTTCAATTTTGTTGAATGAAAAACCAATTCAGTGACATCATGAAAATTGTAAAAACAAACATTATTTACCTTTTTAATTAAATCCTTTGCTGCATGGGAGACATGATCAGGAAATGAGTAAGATGTGCTTTTAATTTTATAATATGTTTTTTCTGTCTGGGAACTTTCAAAAGGCGGTTGACCAACTAAAAATTCATAGCAAAGTACACCCAGGCACCAATTGTCTACTTTTTCATTATAATTTTCTCTAAGCACCATTTCAGGAGGAAGATAATCAAGTGTTCCTAAAATTATAATCAATTTTAGAACAAAATAAATAATTAAAATTGTTTTAGGTAAACAGGAAAGTGAAAGAAAATGATCAGCTCTTACCACACATTGTCCTTCTGGTTGAATTGGGAGCATGAACAGACCAACCAAAATCACTTAATTTAATATCATCACCAGCAGACAGTAATATATTTTCTGGCTTGATATCCCTATGTATAACTCGTTTTCTATGACAATACTCAAGGGCATTGCACACCTGATACATGTACTTTGCAGACTGCACTTCTGTAAAATGATTCTCTGGCATTGTGTTCATTCTGCGGTACAATTCTCCTCCAGCTGCATACTCCAGGACCAGATAAATGAATCTCTTATCATCAAAATAAGTGAACATATTCAGAATATTTGGATGCCTATTTAAGTAATAATCAATATCAATTGAGTTCATTTTGGTTTCCCCATGTGTTGCAAAGGTACTTACTTTAAATGACTATTAATCTCAATTTCTCGTAAAACTTGTCTTTGTACATTGTCTTTGAGAATTTCAGATTTGTGAAGGAGTTTTAAAGCAAAAGCCATGTTTGTATGTCTGTCGCGTGCCAAGTAGACTCTCCCAAATCGACCTCTGCCTAACGGAGCACCAATATCAAAATCGTGTATGCTAAAATCGTACGGCCTGCCATTCCTAGTTAATATGTGAGCCTTTATTTTGTCCACAGTTGTACGAGTAACCGAATCTGAAGACTCTTTCTCGGACATGTCAAAAATTGTATCCAAACGTTTATTCATTTGGCCAACTAGTTATCTTACTATGCGAAATTAAGCAACGAATAAATATGATACTTCTATGGAGTATATACCAAATAAGAATTAAGTAATTAAAACCGATAATCTATTGAAATAAACATATAAGAAATTTAAAATAGAATCTACGTAAAATGCCAGTATTCGTTAACGGTCAACCGTCATAAACATGGCCCTGGCCTCCGCAATACTACGTATGTTTCTGCCACGACATTTTAACGATCAAAATTCTACATTATATTTTTCCTATCAATTAATTCTTGATCATACACGTTTCTTTGTTACTCTCTTATTGTATGTATGTAATAACCTAGAAGGTTTTAAAAGTATTGGCTTACTTATTGCGAATCACATTGCTAAAATACGTTTTTGATTTTATTATCATGCAACTGTTCAGAATAAATTTTTGGTCAACATCAAATATACCTGTGGCTTTCTATATGCTATATATTTTCAAGGATTACAAACCAAAAATTTAAATTTAAAGCAATACTTTTGCATTCAGGCATGTGTGCTCCTGATCTGAATGATATTCCACTAAATTAAATATCCAATGTAATCAAATGTGTATCACATTTATATTGATAAAATAAATAAAGAATATTTATTCAATTTGTTCTTCAGACCTAGTATGGGATTACAATTTACTCAAGTTTAGCATGAATGTGCAGGCTATTAAAATAATTAATATTTTTCTTAACAAAAATAATTTTATAACATACTTTTCTGTACTTCTAGTAAATTATAAATGATGATAGCTGTCACTTTAACAAAACACTTTTTAAATCATTTCCTGAAGAATAAAGACTAAGAAGTAGAATTTATTTTTCATTGTGTAGCAGGGTTATTTTGAAAAAATTCAAACTTATGGTGTTTATCATTATTTAATTGACACTTGTTAAATAAATGTGTTTTCACTATGTACATTACACAATATATTTAAACATTGTTTTTATAAGTATTATTAATTTAATACAATTAATTTAAATTAACAAATAATCTTATTTTTTCCTTTCAAGGTTCCACTTGTACACAGGAGCAGATTTTGTTGTCCCTTTCTTAATTTTTTTAGGTTGAAGATGTTTTGATGCAATCAAGTGTCTTTTTATTTCTAACTTCTGCTGAATTATTCCCAATTCCTTTTCCCTTTCCACTCGCTTGGCAAGTTCTTGATACATCTTCTTCTTTTGATTTGCAATGCTCTTAATGGTCTCTTCATTCATGTCTAACTTCATTTTCTTCAAATCTTCTAGTCTTATCCTATTAATGCGTCTATCTAATAACATTGGATGTGTGTCCAACCTCTTGGCCAAGTCAAAATTATTTGCCTCTTCCTGGGAATCTACATAGAATATATGCTTGTTTTGGGTTTTGTTTGTGATGTCTAGCATATGTAGCTGAGCCTGAAGACTTTCTATTTTCTTCATCTCCATGGTTCGCTTCATAGTTATGTATCTAAGATCCTGTGTGTTCATAAGCAACAGCTGTTCTGGAGTGTGTTCATCTTCCTCCTCGACTTCAAAGTGAACTCCATCTTCAGTTTTTGAATTGATCATATGATAGTAGAACTCATCCGGATTCTTGTTGAGAGCCCGTTGTCTGAGTATGTGGAGAGCTTTTTTCTTTTTATTGTAATCGGCTGCTCTCAATTTGTAATCCTTTTTCTTCTCCAAGAGACCGAGGTGAGAACGATTTTGCGGCTGATGACGCTCTCTATGGGTCTTTTGACTTGCTTTGGCAGCTTTTTTCCACGACGACATTTTTCTGTACGCAAAATGCCACAGGAGCGAGCAAACAAAATAACACTCCTTCCTACTGTGTCACTGAGATATATTCATGAACCTAAAGCACGTGAACAACAACAATTTGAAGAACGCGGCCTCCGCGACGAGATATCACGCTACTGTAGGCTTTTCTGGTCGTCCCCCATGAAATTGATTGCAGAAGGCTGTGTTTTTTACCCCAGTGTCTGCTGTCTCTCGCTTACGACTCTGAAAATATTTTATTTTCTGTACTCGCTCCGAAACTAGAATAATTACCTTTTACAAGTGGAAAACTGTGGCAGGTATTCATTCATTCGTTTTTGAGGGGTCAATGGGTCTAGTTTCTCATGTGTGGGCGTGGTGATGCACATCCATTTGTGAAAACTGTCAAGGTCAGGTTATGGAAGGTTAGCTCGTAGAAAAGTTCTATTAAGTGTTTTCAGTTCTGCGAGTCAAAATTCATTTGCTACAAAAACACACTGCCAATTGTCGGCTTTGTAAGATTACCGCCTTATGGTATTACGTTGCTAGCAAAAATGTGCTGTTTCATAGGATTAGTGGGATTTACAACTTCCAAACTTATTGTTTATTAATATCATTAAAATTTTTGTAATTCTTCTATGAGAAATAACCACCTGTTATTATTACACAATTTTCTGCTTAATGTTGTTTATAATCCTAATTATAAGATTCCTACTCTCTTAAGAGTGAGGTTTTAAGAAACAATGAAATTACTGTAATTATCATTATTTTGTGTCGAATAATACAGTGTCCTGTTTTGGTGACGGGGTTACCCCCCTTCCCAAATGTTTCGCCAGCTTTCCCAGCTGTTGGCAGTGGTAAGAGAGTTCTGTAGCAATATTTGTTACTCACTCGAACTGAGTCAAATAACAACTAAGGCTAAAAAAAGATGCTGAAAATGTGGAAGGAGATGAAAAGAAAGCTAGGTCGATTGCACATTTATATTCGAAGATGGTATGATTATAAAATATTTGGTTGAGAAAAGGACTAGGAAATATTTACAACAACATGAACACATCTCAAGAAGTATGAATTGCATACTTCTTAATGTTAAATTTATGCATTATTTCTTAATGTTAAACAATAAACTTCAGGATGATGATATATGATGGAAATGTGTAATATTATAAGGAATGCCCCAAAATTTTTTGTCAGTTTTTTTTTATTTTAAGTCTATCCCTACTGTTATTTTTGCAACATCTAATAGTTGTACTTACAATTTTCAAAAGGAAAATGCAAGAACTAATATTTTGAAGTCAATATTTTTGAGAAATTAGAGAATCTAGGAAGTGCTTGATGTGTTTATTTAAAATAATAACATTGAAAATATTGTAGAAGAATATTTCCACACCAGTTTTAATAGGGAACTTCAGGCTACGAAAACTTGTTCTTCTTATAACAATATTGATTTTACATTCATATAAAATGTTATTTTGTTGACATTTAAATTCTGTTTATTGATTTAGAAATTTATGAATTTGTTTTCAGGCATTGTCACTAAGTACAAATAAGCAAATTATTAAGGATGGAAGCTGGGGGTGGCAGTGCACTAAGACAAGGTGGTGGTGGAGGAGAAGATAATGAACAGCACAGCAGAACAATTAGGTGGAAACCAAATGAACAATGTCTAGAACTCCTACTTCAAATGGGAATTGACAGAAATGCAGCAATTAAGGTATTAATTGAAGTTATTAATCTTAATTACATTAAATGTTATGTTAATTATAAAATTCAAAATATTTTTTATCTTTCTTAAAATGGGGAGCAGTTAATGTGGAATGCCATAAAATAGGTTATGTAATTTTTAAAAAAAGTGACTTATCAAGTTTTTGGGTGAAGAGCATAAGTTAAAAGTTTTAAATTTCTAAAGAAAATAAGCCACCATGTTGTTGTTGTGTTAAAAGAGGATCTCTCTTTAATTTTTTTGTAGTAAATGTTCTGGTAAGTTGTTTTCAATCTAGATGACTGTAACTTTAAAATTTACTCTTCTGAAATGCATTAAACACTGGGTTGTGAGGCAATGAGAATGGATATTTTTATATTAAGTATTATTATTATTGCCTTAAGTACAGTCATGAACTTGCCGTAATGTTTTTATGGCAGGTTCATAATAATATTAATATCAGTGCTAATATTATTATAATTATATTATTTAATAAATATATCAATAACCAATATAGGTGATTATTATACCCATCATGTATTTGTGTTAGGGATTGTATTACACTGGGAATCATTCAGCCGAATTTGCTGCTTCATATGTCTTCGACAATCCAGACCTAGACGAGGAATTAGACAGCTGTATGAGAATCGAATCAGATAGTCAGAGGCAGGAAACGACACGTGGGTATCATGTACACGACAGTGACGACGAAGCCGGGGAAATTCCACATTATAAAATGGTATTCATCGTGAACACGTCCCTTGGCATGGACATTGGAAAGACGGCGGCTCAGGTCGGCCACGCATCTGTAGGTTTATTTCGACGTCTTATTGGAGACCAAAAGAATTTTGGGAACCAGCTGATCATGTGGGAGGAGGAAGGGTGAGCGTCCATTTTGTTGAAACATAAAAATTAGTAAACACGTTAAATTTTTTTTGGTACTTTATTTATCAGCAACCAACAGTTTCACTTGAACTGTCAAGTTTAGTAGTTTTGATTATTTGAGGAAATCTTTTGGAAAGTGATTATTCTAATTCTAATCACTACAGTTTTAAGTACATTAGGTAAGAGACCCTCACGCTAAAAAGCAGATTATATTCCTCTTATAGTCAGTTGGCGACCAATCGACTATTGAATTTTGAAAAAAATGAATCTCTCCAACAAATCTTATCAAATTTACCTTAGATTGTTGCTTGACCTACTTTCACGTTTCTGTTTCCACATTTCAGGGAGAAGAAAATAGTATTAAGAGGTGAAGACGTGTCGCATTTAAAGCAAATCGAAAAACAAGCCATTTCTCTGGATCTCCCAACGTATTTAATTCAGGATGCGGGCCGCACAGAAGTACCACCAGACTCCATAACAGTACTTGCCATTTTTGGCCGGGAAGAAGTGGTCAGCTCCATAACCGGAAAGCTGCTCCTCTTGTGATTTCCAACGGCCTGGTGTTTCCAGTAAAAAAAAAAACATTTTTATCTATCGTCTGCCCTTCATATCTCACCATATTGACTTGAGCATCGTGGCATACATGAACAAATACACAAAAAACAAGCATGCGTGCACTCACATATATCTAGACATACTAAATGAGCAAAGCAGATCATTCCCATCAAACAAAAATAAGTTTTACGTATGATTTAATCATTAATGTGTAAATTATAATTTTTTATGGCACAGCATTTTACATGACGTTCCCTGCTTCGAGTATTAAGCAGAGACAATACAGTGCTACTTTATCCACTGTTCCCCATAATTGTGTATTTGAAGTCTTATGTATGCATATATGTTTTACGACTTCTTCAGTGAAAATAAGTTACAAATAATTACCACGGTCTGCAAGAAAGGGAGAGGAGGTTAATAGTTTTTCATTAATGGCATCGGTTCCTCTATTTCGATTTTTCTCCATTTGAATTTAGTTACTTGTGAATAATACTGTTAAATGTATATTAATTATACGTTAACATAAGGACCGTGGGACACTACCTTTTTGATTGGAAGGGTTGATATGAGTTGAGAGAATAGTCCTCGGTCCTCAGTGGATGCTCTGTATTTGATGGACATAAATCTATTATCCTTCTTTCCCGCCGAACAAGTTCAAAAAGTTGATATTCAATTTCTTACAAGGAATAATTCTTAACAAAGTCCAGGTTCGGAGAATTAATATTCCGCTGAAAACAGTTGTTCTTGTTCTTTCTAATAATTGTCATTACCATTACTATTATTTGGTTCCGTATGATTGATTCTGTTTTTGTACAGATATTTAATGGGGAGAATGTTTTCCAAACGAACGAAAGACTGATATTGGGCCATATGCTTGTTTAACTCTTAATGCTTGTTTAATGCTTAGTGCATGGGAAAAAATTGGGTCGAAGAGTAGGTTCTCCGGAAATTTTAGATTACTGTTCGGCACTGGGCCCAAGAACATTATAGTATCGTTGTTTTACAGTTGAAAAGGTATAATTCATAAAGGTAGTTCCCTTTCAGAAATTTTAATTTAATGACTCAAAGTGGATGTATGTACATACAATATATATATATACATATATTTCCAAGTAATAATTTCACTATACACTTAATTTGCATTGCCAGTTAAATTTCTTTGTATAATATGTTAAAGTCCATCTTGCTTGGGCATATGGTAGTTACCATTTTTGGTGGTCTATCAGTCAAGATCTTAAGAAATCAGGAAAACAAGAAAAGTTGAAGTACCAGTGCAGGAAAAGGTCGCGGGGGTTAGTAGAATATAGAAAGGTACGACCACTCATAAGAGTCAAGCGAAAAGAAAATAGAAGCAAATTTTAAAATTTCCAAAAATAAGTAGTCGAGATCGTTGCTCTTCCTTTGTAAATTATCTAAAAGCTACAAAAATTATGTTTTCATAAGCGACACATTTGGAGTTTTGATGTATTATTATGTAAAACATAATAGTTGCAGGGCTTTCAAGCAAGAACAGAATTTAAAATTTTCGTGGGTGGATAACCAAGCAATTACTTTGCTTTTAGAGAAAATTAATACCGGCAGGTACTCGTCAGGTATACCTAAGATCCAGTACAAATAGAGATGTACAAAAACGCCACTGAAAAATGTAAAAGTAAAAACAGAGGGTGTCAAATGTAAAATACGTCCCAAAAATCAGATTCTCGCAACACCCGGATCGACTCGAAAAGTATTCGAAGACCGTGATGTATTATTTTTAACAAATCCCTTTTAGTGCCATAGGCGTTCATTCGCATCAGATGAACTTGAATTTTTAGTCCAGGCGTTTTTTCGTTTTCTCTTCTGATGTTGCTGTTGGCGACACTCAAATTCGAGATTCACATCTCACCTGGGATGCTGTTGTCTTAAGGTATTCTCGTGTTGGTCTGCCCATCTTTACCTGATTTCAGCTACTACCGAAATTTCCTTCCTTTGAACGTCAATCAGACCATCTGTATCTGATTTTCCCACTGTTACAGTACGCAGTACGCAGTAAACGAGTGCTCCCTAATGACGTTAACGTTTTTTCATTTTGTTTCAAATACTACATCTTTTGTTAATTCATACCTTTCGGTCGTTGTGCTTTCTTTCTTTTCAATTTATTAATTGTTATTTCCAATCGGAAAGCCCTATAGTATGCTCTTCACTTTTTCCACACATATCCACACTTGCCTCTATGTTTCACAATTAACAACATTACACTTTTAGTTTCTTAAATAGGGGAGACAATCTTGTTCATGTTTACCATTAATAAATTATGTAATACATAAACGTTATTTCTGTTGTAAATAATATAAACAAAATAGAGGGATGTAAAGCTAATTGTTTTCTTTTTTTACTGGAATTTAACTGATTGATGGGCCTTTTCTTATTTTTTGTTAAAAGTTTTACTACTCTGTTACTCTCTTGCATCTAAAAATTTGGAAAATAGTTGAAAGGAAGTCAGGAAAACTAATTCTAACTCTTTACATTTGTATTGTGGTTTTGTACATGGTTTCCAGTGGAGAATGATTATATTTCTTATTGTTCAAAATTTACCTTTGCTGGACTGTGATCGGTTATTTTACCGAGACTATGGTATTGCTAGTGTTTACCAAAACTGAAGTCAGTCGTTTTGAATTATTTTTGTTATTTCAGCTTTGCGACTACTTCATTCATCTGAATGTCCAAATAGACAACCCCTTAAAACTGTAATGCATAAACATTATTGTTGTACCACCTTGGGTGGATCATTTGCATTTAGCCCTTGAACATGTAGGCAGTGCAACAAACTTTGAAAAGTGTCACAGGTTTAGGTTTTAATGTCAGACAGGCTTTCCTTCAAGACAGTGACTACCTCTTAAGAGTTTTTCTCCTTAACAAGAAATTGTAAAAAAGTATTCAAAATGCCCAGCATAAAGAACAAAGAGATAGGGAATGACCATTTTTGTTAGTTTTAAATTAT
The DNA here is from genome assembly GCA_037055365.1 of Polyplax serrata. Classification (NCBI taxonomy): domain Eukaryota; kingdom Metazoa; phylum Arthropoda; class Insecta; order Psocodea; family Polyplacidae; genus Polyplax; species Polyplax serrata. The sequence goes on along the minus strand of JAWJWE010000036.1, from coordinate 304,336 downwards.
TTAAATAGTTACTCAAATAATTTTGAATAATTTAAAATTTTTTTTAGAATTGCTATTATTATTGCTATTCAATTTCTAGTCTGAGTTTTTATCTTTAATGTATATTTCAGCAAATATAACAGTACATAATTAGGCATTCTCTCTACATGATCCTGGAATAGTTACAGATTATTATTATTATTAAAACTTTTTTTGAACAAGTATTCTACTACTTTGTAGCATTTAAGGCAATATTTTTTGACTTAGTGTAATAGCTTGTAAATATAGCTGTACATGAAAATATTAAAAACATCTTTTTTCATATACCCTTTAAAAAATTCAACTATATTGTTTGTTTAATACTTGTAATAAAAGTGAATGTTGTAAAAGTGTACAACTTTGAATAAGACAGAAGAAGTTCATTAGTGCCAATTTAGATTAGCAGGGTGATTATGTTAAATGTCAAGGTTCACATTTTTCTGTTCAGTAAGGTTAAGTAGGTTCAGTGTTGGAGAGACTTTTATGTTATTTTACATATCTATGGCTTGTATGTAATATTATATTACCCTAATCCCACAAAAACAAAAGGATCTTCATTCATTTAAATTTCTATGATAGCTGGAGAACATTATATTATACATGATTAAATGAGTGGTATTAACATTCAAAATTTCAATATTAGAGAGAAAAATTACCACATGAGGAAATTAAAGCCTTAAATAGTTTGTATTACACCAATAAATAATAACTATATTTAACAAAAATGAAATTGTGTGAACAAAAAATCATGATTGTTGACAAAATTTAACTAAATTTATAAATTTATGTTACTTTACTTTTGGTGATTGTCATTTTCACACAAGGCACCATTAAATTTTGAGTATTTTCCCTACTGTAAATTGGTATTAACTAATTTTAATTAAGACAGGCTTTTTCCATTTTAAATGCTTCAGAAAAAAAGAGAATGAGCATCTCAGATGTATCATGAATTAAAACAAATATTTGGGCAATTTACTGGCAAAATTGGATTTATGACTCTCACTAGGGCAAACAATCATTCAATATTAAGACATTCATAAAAAATTAATCTTAAAGAATTGTTTGTAACGTTATAAAATAACAATATGTTAATTTTAAGTTTATTCTCAATTGAAGTTGAGATTTTTAATTTGGTTTGAAACTTATACACAAAATATCTCATCAATTCTCAATACTGTTTTTGGTAATTTTTTATTATTTTACTTTTTACTTTGTTCTTCAGAAATTGGACAATAAGAACTAAATGTGTGCTACGCATTTTGTCGTACACCACTGTAATCATTATAATGAGCAACACATTATTTTCGGTGCTTCACTAGGCCTTGGGGTAAATATAAATTATACTTGCATTAGAAAACGAAAATCATAATCAAGAAAATAGTTTTAAATGAAGTGAAAAGTAAAGTGTTGTACAACCTGTATTTCAAAACACAAAACATCTTATCTTTGTTGTGAAGACGGTTAATCTCGTTTTAACGATTTAAAAATCGCGGAGGCACCTCCGAAGCAGACGATGGCCAGCTGCACAACGGTGATATTTGAAGGGAAACGTTAATTTAATAGCTACTTTAATATAGAAATGTTAACTTAACTTTTACTCGCTAATTGAAATGGGTACAGTGTCCACCAAGGCGTATTCATATTTGAAACACTACTATTACAACTACAATGCGGAATTTAGAGCTCACAAGCTTCTATTTGATAAAAAGACTCGGGTCATGCCGCCTAAGTTTGATACAAATAAGAAAATCCCAGGTATGAATGTTTACTAAACAATAGAAAATAATTTAATAATCAATTTAAGGATCACTATTTGGTGCTAAATTTGTGAGAGACAGAAATACTACCTGACATCAGAATTACAGAATAGTATTGTGTTGCATAAGAGTGATTTTGTAAATAACAGGGTTCATGTGCAAAATACTATGTGCAATTGGAACTTTCAAGATACTGTTGATTACTACAGTGGGTAGTACTGTCTGTCTCCCAATATTGAGTGCTCCTACCTTTTCATTTTTTTCTGTATTGTTACACAAATGTTATGCAAGGGACTCTGGTTTCAGTTTCAGATCATGTGAAGAAGGAAATTGAAGATCTCTATATAAAAGATGAAAAATTAAATGAGTACCTGAAAAAGGTCTATCTGACATCTACAGGTGAGGTAAGTATTATTGTTTTCAATATTATTGTTGTAGTACAGATTCATTATATTCAGGTTAAAAAAATATTAATCAACTTTAGGAAGTTTTAGTACACATAAAAATGAAATTGAAAGTAAAAAATCCAGAGTAAAATGTACAATTCTTAAAAATAAATTCTTCACTTCAGACAAAAAATATTGATTCTAAAAGGCCATTGCCTGTGAAGAGGGAGACAAATAACACTTTTCTCTTCTATGAGCCACCACAAGCTGAACCTGGCAATGTCACTATCTCAGGCTTAGTTTCACTGCTGTTTAATCATCAAGGGAAACCAGACATCAACACTTCTGCTCTAGCTGAAGAGTATAAGTTGCCAAAAAAGTCATTAGGTATGTTCATTTCATGATGGTAAGCAGTATTGAATCTGAAATCAGTGTTAAATGACAAAGTAACGTATATTTTTCACTAATTTGCATATTTCAGTGAATTTACTCATGTATTATTCCTTGTTTCAACAAGAAAGATTTGACTTTATGAACTTAAATGAAGATGAAGCTAAAATAAAGGATAAAGAAGTTATTACTTTTGAGGTGAACACAAGGCTGGAGAAGAAACCTGTCAAGAGAATTGAGGCACCCCCCAAGCAAATTGAAGGCAAGGTGCGATGAATGTAACAGATTTAGTAGTAAATAATGCAAATAATGTGGAGGACCTGTTAAAAGATGACAAGGATGTGCTAATGTGATAAATTTAGTTATGTATGCTTATTTTTTAGTTAATAAAATAACAGGACAGTTCTATGAATGTCAAATAAAATCAGTTGAAGACAATAAAATTTACCTAATTTTGAAAAAGGAAATATTTCCATACTTTTAGGGGGTTTGAACAGGAATAAAATGTAATGTAATATTTAAATTTAAAGGAAACAAATGTCAGTGCCAAGAAAACATTAAATTTTTGTGATCTCACAGGTAAGGCATATTTAGCATTTTTGGAAGAACACAAAATATTGTACTGAAAAAAATCAGGAGCTCACCAGAAATTTACACTATAACAATCTCTTAAACTGGAACCCTGTCCCATCTCCAAATGGTTCCATCATCACAGACACAGACCAAATGTGAGCCATCACGACTGAGACTAGTTTGCCTAATTGCTGAAGTACACTTTGGATGGCTTAGGGTGATACATCTGGCTAAGTTGGGGTCAGTGACATCTAGATCCCATACAAATGTTCTCCCAATCTGGTTACCCAGAGCAAGAATCTGCAAACCACAAGTGTATACCGAATACACCAAGATTTAATGATAATTCAAATAACAACACTACTAAACCATGTCAATTTGTCACATGGAATTATCATGTTTCATTACTTTAATTGCAAATATCAAATAATCAATAACTGTTGTAAAGCAAATACTAAAAGTATATTTAATTAATGTTTGCATGGATTACCTTCTGCCAAAAATCCATAGAAAACCTTACAAACCAAATCTCACATTGCTTGTACTCAAATCTATGAATAACTGTAACATTTGTTTCATTGCTTCTAAGTTCATTGTCTTCCAATCTGCCAGGCTTCCAGCATACAATGCAATTTTCACATGACTGAAACAAGGAAAATACTTTTTTTAATTTGCAGCACTTAAAAATATCATTATCATAAATATGTCTAAATATATGTAAATTTTTATACTGCATGGACAGGGATTTTGTAAAAAAATAAATGATACACATGAATTGTTCATCAACATGTCACCTTTGAGAGTACAAAATTTCCAATCCACCTGACACAATCAACATAGTTTCTGTGAATGTCCCTTGTTGAGAAATCTGGAAAATGTTCTTCATGAGATTCAAATGGTCTGTTGCTCCTGGTTGCATTAAATGAGTAAGAATTCTTCAGAACTTCATGCATTTTTTCTTTATCCAACCTCCACAATTTCAGTGAGTGATCCATTCCACATGACATTATTTTCTCCCCCTTTAAATCAAAATCTGCACTCAAAACCTCATCTCTGTGTCCCTCAACCCCACCAAAAATAGCAATGCACACATCAGTCTTTATGTTCCACAGTCTTAATGCATGGTCTTTCGAAACAGAAAGCAAAATATTTGGATCTTTGGGGTGAAACTTAAGTTCATTTATTGCATGTCCATGACCTGAAGCAATTAATGAATAATTAGTAATGACAAGAATAAATTTATTATTTATTCAGCATTATATAATGCTGATAATATTAGTGTGAGTGGTATAAAATGACAAAAATATTTACCTATGTAATGCCTTATACAATTCATGGTGGCTGGACAGAGAATCCTAATAACTCCTCTTGAGCCAGCAACTGCCAAATAAGGATTCCCAGTGTCAACATCATAGGACCAGGCACATGTATAGTAATTTTCATCAGCCTAAGCTAACATGAGTAAAGGAAAACATGTTTGTCTGTAGCAAAATATTATTTTAATGGTTGCAGGTTACAAAATATGTTCTTTCTCAATCTGATTTTCCCCCCCACACACACACAAAATTAACTAAATGTATAACAACACACTGGGCTTATTGTGATCAAGTGGCCAAAGATTGTAAAATAAGAATTAGAAAAGAAGATAACAATAAGTAAATTTATAAAACAATTTGGCATCAAAAGGATACATCAGGATCAGAATAACACTGCAACAGTGTCATTCCTCCATTCTCACCACACTTATATATTGAAACTCTATTACTTCCAACAGATGCAAATATCTGTGGTTCACCATCCTTCAAGTGATGATTGAACTGAGCACCAAAGATAGGTTGTCCATGATCCTCTTTCACATAACATACAAACTTGTACTGCAAATTTGATGTTAATAACTTGCCAGTCTTCCTTCTCTTTCCCTTCCTTCTTTTGAAATTAGTTGGTGTAGGGGTTTCACTCCTGGATGTATTATCAGTCGTCGAAGCGCTCCCAACGCTTGAAGTTTCATCCTAAATATAGCATATCAGCAAAATTAAATCTATTCTTGAAGTCAACAACAAGAGCTCATAGGTCAGGTTAGAACGGCTACATCTGATAGTTGTCTTATATATATATATTATTTTCTATACATAATATAAATTATATGTAAAAAAAATAAAGCCATGATTTGCATATTAAGCAGTGAGAGATATTGGAATCAAGCATTTCCCATATTTTCATCAGTAAGTGACCGGTACCTTTTTTCAAAACAACGCCAACATATTAATAATGTCTGTATACCTCTTCTCCGGAATCTTCCGTCAAATTGGATACATCCGAGTTTGCGTTGCTGTTTTTTACAAGTCTTGTTTTTAATGAATTATTACTCAGCATACTAGTAAGTCAAGTAAATACACCAGAAGGGATTCTACGTAATAAAAACACCAGCGTGACACTTGACCGTTTGCATTTTTAAAAAAAGGCCCCGAACAAGCGCAACTTCCGGTTCTTCGAGCATCAACTTTTTACCCGAATTTTCGTTGTACAGCGCGCGAATCTACCATTTTCTTAATTTATTTATAAAGCAATTCATTCAACAGAGAATCCGTTTCGTATTGGTTAATGATCAGTCTGACGAGTAATAACTACTTGTAAGTATTGTAAAGTTTTCCTCATAAACAGAATTGTCAAGTACATATTTATTAACAACGTCCAACGTTTAATAAGGCGAAATTTTTCGATTAAAAAAGTGGTTATGAATTATGAAAGTTAGTTAATTTTACGGTAATGATGCATTGATGTATTTTATATTTAATATACAGTACAATTAATTGTATAACTCATAAATTCTATGTATCAAATTGGGTTTACTGAGTCTGGCAAATAAACATCACAAACATCTTCAGTTTTTACGGAGGATGTTTCAAATCTCAAAGTATTCTGTTTAAGACATTGGAATTTTTTTCAGCTTTACTTAAATGATGTTTCAATTCATGTACGATTATGTTTGACTATCAAAATTACGGAGGAAAGAATGATCCTTACTATAACTGAGTACTCGGTTTTTTGGCAAGTTACAACCGAGTCTGAGCTTTGAGGTTATATTTGTTCTCATATCACTGCTTAATTCTATATCTCATCAAATATTTCAGTTGTCTGGTACTGCATGTCCATTACAACCGTTATAAACAATTAATTGTCCTGTAAAATTAATTTACCAAAAAATGCAAAGACCTTATAGTTAATGAATTCTTTTAAAGGTGACAATGGAAGATAGGCTAACGAATTATTTAATCAACGTCCAATACGACATTACTAACGTGAAACATTTAAGAGATTATCTGGACTCGAATTCAAACGCCTCCTTTGAATGTTCCTTGACGTGGAGTATAATAGAAGTCTTCAACAACATTTTGTTTAAGTTCACAACTTCTGAATTGCTTGAAGTCGACGGTCTAGATACTATTTTGGACAGTTTCTATCGGGTCGCCAGTAACACAAACGACGAGACGCCATGGAACAATTTCGGCTTTGAATTGGGCGTCGTTTGCTTAAAAATCTTGTCGGTGATTGAACGGTCAAATAGTTTTGAAATACTCTTCCTTAAACTTTTATCGGTCATCAATGTCTTTAGTGAGCACACGTCGGATGTTTGGAAGGCCGTGGCTCGTCAAATCCTAAACATTTTCTTAAATAAACGGCTCTCTTTTTACTGTTTCGAAATGGGACTCAAGCTGTATGTTTCCATTATGCGAAACATTGACGAGATTGTCCTGCACAAATTTGTACAGCAGAATTTCCATCTCCTGAAGACGTTCTCCAACTTGGTTCAACGGGCAGGCGACTTCGAGACGCAGATGAACATCATGGAACTCGTTTTTTTGCACGTATCCAACGAAAAACATTCGATTCAAGACTTTTTCATGGAATCCAAAACCGACGTTCAAATTCTTTTTCAAAACCTCAGGTTCACGGATTTCGAAGACGACTGCAGAACTTATTTGAATGCCATGAACTCAGCCTTGGTAGAACGACAGGTTTATTCGGTCAAGTGTTCTAAACTTTACGTTGGAGGCCGTTGCCTAGAACCTCCGAGAGGAAGTAAAGTTTTCTGGATGGATGCCAACAGACGAAGCGAAAGGTTGAGCACAAAATGTTCAGATTTCCAAGCCGGTTCCCTCAGTCAGACCCTCGTTTTTATACAATTCATAGACATAGTGACGTTACAGTTGGACAAACAACCAAGCAACAGATACCGACTGGTCATAAAAGCAAAAAATCTTAGCAGGATAGTCAAATCTGTTAAGACGGATGAAATAACATGCATTGATGTACAAGATGGCAATTCAGGAAGAGACGTAACTGATTTTGTCAAATTCCTTGAAGAAATTCTCGAGAGAGAGTGCAAGACGCAGAAGGAGAACCTGCCTGAAATTTGTAATGATGTTTCCATTGATTGCGTTGAGGTGTCTACGGAAGGAAATGACACGATAAGTACATTAAACAAAAAAATACGTAAAATAAATAACATAATTCCCGAAGCCCTGGATCTGTTAACCAGGGTGGAAAACAAAGATATGAAGAACAGCCGGGAAAGTACACTTGATCTGACTGACGAAGGAACGGCAGCAGCAAAACGAAGTTTCGGAAAAAGCTTCGATGATTATCAATTTGGTTCTGTTGGCGTGAACTTTTTTAGTAAATCACCCAGTCCAATCAATCCAATCATATCCAGTGGTTCTGATGAGAGACAGAAATTCGTTCCAGAGTCGGAAGAACTTTCTCCCAGGTCATTTGTGGAGAGTTTAAACAAAAATCTGAGACTTGATAGCCCTAACACAATACAAAGCTTTGAAAGAACCATGGAGTCTGTGATATTCCAGTCGACTGAAGAAGAAAAAGTCACCCACAAGTTGTTTCGAAGTCCTGAAACAATATTCTGTTTTCTCGACGCCCAGAGTGCAGAGCTAGAAAATGTTACGGTCGCAAGCCATTCGAATAAAATAGTGAAAAGCAACAAGGGAAAGAAAAGTTTTAAGACAAAAAAAGCAAAAACAACAGAAACAGCAGGAGACAAAAATATATTAAGCAAAGAATCGATGGACTCTCATTCGGATCACTACTTCCGTGGAGCAAGTTTAGATCAACAGCGGAAACCATCCCTCCCAAAGCTAACCAGAAACTTGAGGAGCAATAGTAAGTTGTCTAAGAAAAATATAAAGGTTACAAGTGTTGTGGATAGTAAGCCTAATAAAAAACCACAGAAAAAGTCAAATGCAAAAGTCAAAGTAAACAACAACACTACCAAAGAGCATACCACGACTATCGAAGAAAAAATAGAGGAGATGACAGAGAAGCAGACAACAATTTGTCCAAAAGAACCTCCTATAAAACCCTCGCTCCTCGACCCTGACGGCTACGCTTACAAGAAATGGAAGAATCCTTCGACCTCCGAAAGAAGCAAATTTTGGCTCAACAAGCTAGGACAATTAAAGCACAAACAGAAATCCGCGGAGAAAGTATTCGATTTCACCGATGAGTCCGACCCAGATACGAAATATAGAAATACTCGTAACAAAAGGAAATGTAAAAAAAGTCAAACGACACGAAAAGCACAGACTCATTCCAAGAATGTGAAGTCTGTTCTGAAAAGTAAAAAAGGACCTCAGAAGCAGGTTAAAGAACTTTTTAGAGCTGCGATTCAAAGGAAAAGGATTAATTCTGTCGAACAAAAAGAAAAAAAAAAGTGGTTTGAATTGAAGGGTAAAGCCGAAACACCTGATCGGCAAAATGTCGATTACACGGCTACCGTCATAGAATCAAACAGAAATATAAACCTCCACGATCAAAAGGAAGGGACAGAAGCAAATATGAAGACGAACGACATAAGTTTTATTGAAGATTCCCTGGAAATTAACAAAAAGGGACAGCAAGAAGTGACAAACGAAGCAGAGGAACGGGTAGCTGACCAAACAGGTGCCTGCGGGTCAAAATCCTACCCGATGATCTACAACGATCTCATCGTACAGCGGCATTCTTCCTTTGACAGCTTAGAAGATGAAACTAATTCATATCAGATTATATCAGATTTTACTCAATTTGAGGTAAAACCGGAGAAAAATTTGATGTTTGAGAATATTGATATTGATATTGAACTTTCGGACGTGGAGATCGATCCGATGGAAGACAATATCAATTCACCGGAAGCCGACACTTGGCAGTCAATTAAACATTCCGACTGTGAAAATTTATTGCTGGGTAGCAAATCAAAACGGAATGAATTGAACGATATGCTGGCCATCCTTCGAGTTCGCTTGCAACGTCTCCAGAAAACAGCCAGACAGGAAACAGATGAAATAATCCAAGCGTTCTCCTCGGGTGTTACTCGTTTGATCAATCGGATACACCGGAAAAACCTCATTGATGTTGTTGGCTACCTGACACAGGCGAATGACGTCATTTCTGAATTGAGAGAAACTGACTTGGAGGCAGTCCAGCAGCGAACTGAAAAAGCGTTCGCCTACCACAGAGCCAAATGTTCGGTCAGAAATTTCAGTGATTCTGTCAGATCAAACGTTTCGACCATTCACGAGTGCCTGGACAGCCTGATGCCACAAGAAACCCCGGCTTGTACATCGATCAGCACGTTCAGTGAGCGTTTAACCCGTCTAATCGAAAAGGAAATTGATAAAACAATCGATCGTGAAGTCAGATCATTCAAGGATAAAATTAGACAGTTAGCTCCTAATGATTACGTGTAATCATTATTATCTAACTTCAACCAATTTTTGATTTAACCGGAGTTTTTGGTCTACAAGACTATAAGTAAATTTTATTAAAAATCGTTGAGAAAAATTGGTATTTTTCTTGGATTAATTTCCAATTTGAGTTCCCTTATCATTTTCACTCATATACACTCATTGAAATTTTAAATTTTGTAAAGGATGGATTTCTTAACATTTCATGGTGGCTGTAGGTGGGTACCCCGCGTAACATTACGCAAGTTGTAGATGTATAGCAGTTTTTCAGAAGACTAAAATCAATTTTGTTTTTCACACAAAAAATAAGTATCTTGTAGGTGTAAAAAATGTAGGCGTTCTATTTGGTTGAAAAAAACAGTTTATTAATTAACGATTTGTACAAAATATTGTTTACATTACTTTGGTTTCGTACGACAGAAAGACACTGAACTTGAAAATGAATATGACGCCATTGCACGTCTTTTTTTGTTACTCTATTCCTACAAAAAAAAATCAATTTAAAAAAATCTAGTTCTAGTTCCAGTACAAGTGGACTAAAGCAAATAGTTGAACATCACTTTCATTGGTGCCTGTCTACCTGAGGTACTTCAAATAAAACTTTTCCTGCTTATCCTTGAAATTTTTTTTACAAATTTCTGCTGTTGGAAAAGTTTTGTGTTGCTTACGAACATTCTCTTAGGTCTTTTGAAGATGGTTGAGATCCTCTCGGGTCTTCTACCTTCGCAACTTAACCTCAAGGAGTTACTTGTCCTTCCCCTCTTTTTTCTGACCTTTTGCCACCTTTGAAAAACCTTTTGTACGGGTAGGAAGATTCACTTTTAGGTTTATTTGGCATTCCCTTTGTAAATGCAGAGATTTTAGCCAATTCCCTCGCTGATTTTGTTAGGTTCAAACCTTCCTCCCTGTCCTGTGCGACGAGTTTCCTCTCGTCCAGCAGAGCTTCCAGCCATTTGACTTTGTCTTTATGCGATCGACAGCAAAAAACAAGCCACTTGTCATCCATGTAATTGTATATTTGTATTCCGTGTTTGACGGTGCTGCCAAAGAGATGGTTCTTTCCATCAGGTAAGTCGATTACGTCTGCACAGTCCAGGTAAATACGACCTGAAACGTTTGACAGGAAATTAAGTTTCTTTTGATTTCTTACACTCTTTCACACTTACGTCAATTGAGTTCCCACCTTTATAAACGTAGGTGTTCCTCTTGAGCAAATCTTTCTTGCAGTAGACAATTTGATGGTCGAAAAGGAACAAGGTAACGTTGTTCATCCAAACTCCTGAGCTGACTCTGATGGCATCGTTCTGATGTATCAGCTGAGAACTGAGAGCAATCAGATCTTCTCCTTCCCATCCGTCAACTCTACACTGCCATGTGAATAACTTCTCCAGGCTTTCCATTTTTCGTTTTCTCTCATTTATTAGGGTTGCCACTTTCTTCATGACATCCAAAGCCTCCCGGGTCGTATCATAATCTGGATGATCCGCCTCTGTATGTTTGAGAAGTTCGGCCAGTTGCAGCGGGTACTTACAGATTCTTTGCACAGGAGTGAGTAGATACCCGTCAAGGGGTATTTGTATGAGTCCTCTCCTTTTACGACAATTCTCAAAAAATTCAGTATAAGCTGCGCTTTTGTAGAGTTCTTGCAAAGATGCGATTGACATTGGATGAGAATTACAGTATTCCGAATACATTTGAAAACCCAACCTCTGAAAGCAAATGGAAAATCGTAGCTAAGGTTCTCTGTCTTGAGACGTACCTCGATCAAAAATTATTATTAACTTACATGGATGAGAAATATTTCGCCTATCAGACTTTTATGGGGAGCGTTGGAGTTCACTCTCTTTTCCAGATCTGCCAAAAATTTACTCTGAAATGTTAGAAGATCCTCCAGATTGCTGAAGATCGATCTGATCTGTGATCCCGTGAAGAGATCTGTTCTTTTCTTGCATTCAACAATGTAGCCCTCCACTATGTCGTTAAGAACAGCAACAAAATGTTGCTCGGTGTTGAGTAGCTCCCGGACTACACTAGACCTAACTTTGTCATTAGCTGGAAGTGTGCTGGAATGGGAGGAAACTTTTTCTTGTGGCACACCTGGGGACTGACTGTTAACCTCAGAGGTTTCTTCTTGATTGACACGAACCTGTGTAGAGAAGAATAAATAATCTACCAACGGTCTTCGTAACCAACCGTTACCGAGTGAATTACAGCGTCAGCTGAGAATAAGGCCTTAGCATTCAGATCTTGAACTCACCCTGACAAAGTCCGATGGAAAATATCCAAACTTTTGACCTGATTTACCCCACCACCAGTCTCTGTCACATGTGTCAAGAACTTCGATGGCATCTCCAGCTCTAAAGGGAAGTTCATCTTGTTCGATTGTGACGTGATCCCAAAGGGCTTCGGCTATAAGAACTTTGTCGAATTCTTTAGTAGCGTTACCTTTTTCTCTGCGCGAGTAGAGTACAACATACATTATAATTTCAATTAAAAATTAGATTGCAAAATACTTAATTTAAAATGTCCGTACCGTCCTAAGGTAGGAGATGCAATCAGAGACTCCGAAACAGAAACGGCTTCGTCGTCCGAAGTAAATTCATAGTAAAGTTCGCCGTCACTGTAAGCAAAAGTTCCAATCTCCACATTTTTGGCAGGGCTACTGGGTGGTGAGTACGTGTCCCCAAGATGCCCAGGATAACTAAAACTACGTTTGAGCTGTATTCTGTGGAAGTTGTTCCTACAATTACAATAGTTTTTAAACATAAGCACAAGAGAAGAATATAAAAGAAAAAGGAAAAGGAATTAGCTAATATGTGAAATAAACCATCAAGAATCAAATTTCAACCACACCCACCAAAACAACAGTAAATGTAAATCAACTTACCTGTGGCGCCTGAAACGATTTTTGGCACTCTCCAACTGTTTCGAATTATTTTTTAAGAAATTTTTTTTGTAATCATATGAGTAATTAACATCCGAGTTTCCACCGTCAACATCCACATTATACGATTTTCTCTCAGTAGTGCGGAGAGTAGTTTGGTTAATTTCCTTTCCATTAAGTTTGCCCTGGTGGAGATATAGAAAAAAAATATAAATGTGAGAAAATATATAATGTAGGAATATATAATAGTTTTTGTTTTTAAGGCAGGACTTACTCCTTCGTTGTCCTGTTGCTCCGTAATCTGATAATCACAGTCATCTGCATTTCCTGAAAATTCAATTTGTATTCCACTATCAACACTGCTGCACTCTCCGTTTCCTGCATGTGTCTTGAGCTTTTTCCCATCTTTTCCAGGTTTCCACATTAGTGACCCAAATCTATTGAAATATTAATATTACGCATAAACTTATTACATACATACAAACATATCTGGCAACATCAGACTAAAGTATTTCCCTACTTGAGTTTCAAGTTGCTGTTGCTGTTGCCCTGAGTTCGGTTTCTGCCTACGACTTCTGCATTTCTATTCTCAATGTCTGAACCAAAATACTCACAGGAATCAAATGGATTCCTGGATTTTCCTTTGAGACGAACGAGTACACCTTTCCTAAATTTTCCCAATACGCTTTCGGTATGCCCTAAAATAACAAGAAGATTCTTTAGATTTCTGTTTAGAGACTCTTCGATTGTTTCGAGTTCACAAATCGAGTTCTTACCACAAACTTTCGAAGGAAGAATTTCCTGGTAATTCTTTGGGGTATCCTTCCTTGAATAGAGTGGAGAGTATTCCGCCACACTGAAATTGCGTTCAATAAATTACATAAAAAAGGAAATGTTAAATAGTTTTGACAGGATTTAGGTGTTACTTACCCCGTGGAACCTGATTCTGAATAATTATAATTTGTTGGGTGTTTTAGTTTCATCCCGAGGTCATCAACAACCTGGAAACGGTCAACAATATACCTTACATTCAAATCATTTAAAAATGACTTTTCTCACATTTATTTTATTCCTACATTTCTGTGTTTCAACGTAGTATAAAACTTTTTATAATATTTTTCTAACAGAATTGACGTTGCTCCTGTGTGCACACTCAACAATTGGAATATTCTGCGATTGCAGATATACCTTTTACGTATACGTAAGACAACCCATGGAAAGTAGCAAAGTTAATTTCATGTAAATTAAAAATATTCAAGAAGACACATACCGTCAGCTGTTGACGATATCTAGAGGAGTTGTTGACATTTTCAAAGGCATGATTTTCCAAAAATTTACCCGATCCTCCCATTTTCTTGGGTAACAGAGTACTGCAAGTGTAAACCGTAAGGATCAATTAAAGCAATATAAATTAGAATTTCAGATGCAAAATTTCAGGTGTCGGAAGGCAGAAGAGCAATTACCTGATTTGTTCGTAATCATAAGCACTAGGCCTTACTGTTCGAAAGGACTTGGGTAGTGACATAGCCCTTCTATGAAATTCACTGGCACTCACTGGGTCCTCTAGAAAATTCCAGGAGTCCTGAGCCCACTGCGATGAATTCAGTGATTTTTCGCCTTCCATCCTGTCTTTTCTGCTGTTCCTTCGGTTGACAGAGGTCACGGAGGAGTAATCAACCTGTACCTGTCGCTGGTAATCGCCTCTGGCAGCAGGTTTCTCACTAAATTTTCGACCGCCTATTTCCAATGTTGAATAAAGTTTATCGAGGTTTTCCTTCGATGTTTTCCTATTTTTGCCTTTTCTAAACCTTTCTCCTTTACCATCGGGTGTTTGTCTGTTTTTATTTACATATGAAGGCATTCCAGAAACCTGAAATTGACTTCCGAATTTTTTCATTTCCTGAGATTTTCTGTCACAGTCGACCGTATTGTTTTCACTCTCATTCCATTCACTCTGGGGCATCACATTAAATTTCTGTGGTTTTGCTTTGACTTGTTCAACTACCGGCAATTCATCCAGAATCGATGGAGAAGAACCAGTAAAACGCACGATGGGCTGCTGTTGGACATGCGAAATGGACGAATAGAAAGCCGACCCATGAGGCTGCCTACTCGAACTACAATCGTAATTTAAATTTACCGAATCCTCCTTTTTGTTTTTCATTCCTACAAAGTGAACTCCACTTTCGGGTACTCGGGAATACTCTATCTTTCTACTGTAGTCGTCATCTTCTGATAGGTTCAGGTACCTGTGGTACAATAGGTTCCTTGCTGCTGCTCGACTTCTTCTTCCGCTGACGAATTCGGAAACAAATCTTGCTTCTTCAGCAGCTTCACGCAGAAGTTCATGTTTTTGTTTCCGTAATTGTCCCAAGTCTGCAATGGGTAGAAATATTTTTTCCACTTACAAGTCTACGGGGCTAACAAAATAAATTGAAACAAATTAAACGGGTTGCCCTCTAACACCAATTTTTATTAATGTTACAAACTAGGTAAAAATCATTCATTATTCTCTTGCTGTCAGGAACCGGTAATAACTGACAACGATAAAAAACTAATAATAATTCAGGATTTATTTAAAGAAAAAACAAAAACAAAAATGAAGATACCCAGCAAGTGGAACATCACTCCCTGTGCATACCAACCTGAGTAGTACACATTTATGTTGTCAGACTGAACACCAGGAAAAGGTTCATTTCCATTTATGGTGTACTGCTGAGGTTCACTCCTGGGCTCCTGGTGCACTCGTGCACGTGCAATCCCTCCGTGCCACTGCGTTCGTTCCATAGAATTTAAGCGTTTTTCTTCCGACAGCTGCAGACTTCTTGACCGCTTCACCCTTGTACTGTTTCCATTCAATAAAGTCTGTTTTCTGGTGTCGCAGCGTTCTCTGCGATTAGCAAACTGGGGCGACGCCGAAGGTGACGAGAGAGACGACGAGGACGCCGATGAAGAGTCTGCTGATGATGTCAGAGTAGACGAAGACGAAAACCTGTTGGAATTACGAGATCCATCGACTCTTCTGGGTATTTGGGCAAAGCCTTTGCCTGGCTCACAGGGAGATGTTAGTCCTAACGTGCTATCGCCAAAATGGTCGCGTTCCAGCAAAGAAGAGTCAGACGCGTGGGATTTGAGGCCAAACGATCTCCGACGATCGCCGACGCCTTTACCACAACCAAATAAAACGGCGGTATCTTCGTTGGAGTTGCTTTCTCTCTTGTGGAAGCCCCAGCTATCAGAGTTGGCCATTTGTTTTTTGGAAGGCCTAGGTTTCGCAAAAACGGTCCTCCATGGTTCCCCGTTTGCGTCGGCATCTTTAAATGCCGGGGGTGGAGAAATTATGGGAGTTAAGGAGTGCGGTGATATACAGCCCAAGTTACGGTCTATGGGAGACGATGACTTACACCGATCAGCTGCATGACCGATCTTCTTCGGAATGGCCAAATAGTCTGGTCTAAAAGTCTTCTTTGGAATGCACTCTGGCGTTGATCTCATCGACACGGCCATTGACCCGGGCGTAGGGGTTGTAACACAGTTCTTCAACTGCTGTTGTTTTTGCATTTTCGCCCACCCCGACTTTCCCAAATAAACGTCACCGTTACACCATTCCACCGGTGAAGCATCGCGTTTCTTTTGATTTACTATTATTGACGAGCTTAACCCGCATATCATGAGCACATTTCCTACAGGTTCATCGTTAATTTCAATTGAACTGGCCTTCTGACTGTTGACATTTCCTGGTCCATCTTGAAAAAGTGGTAGGTGCGATCCCTCTGACAGGTTTGTCAATCTTAAAACTGAGAGATTATGACCTCTGAAATTATAAATTAATAAATTAATATTAAAATTTATAGGAATGCAGTAAAATTAGTTTTGTTTTAGTCCAAACAGTACCGGTTTTTATGATTTCACTTTTGGCCCGTCTGTTGTTTGTCTCCATTAAAGTAAAGTTTCTAACAATTAAATTTTTTCTTATAGAATTTAATTTTTTTGATAGATTCCACATATTTGCACTTGACCCAGCATCCTATGACCCAAATTGTTCCACTTAAATTATTCAGCCGGATGTTAGCATATGACAATCGCGCACGTTACTGCACACATACTGATCTGATATTCGCACAAAGTTTCTGTCTCTGACCTCCCACGTTTGTCTAAAGAAGGGAACAAGGCTAGGTACAAGTAACAACAAGGTAATAATTCTGGTTCTACCCGGGACAGCTGCCAATGACATTTACCGCTTTGTTATTTTGTCATTAACTTGAAATTGCACCTACCCTGATTTATTTCTTTTGTTCAAATCAGGATTTCAGTAAACCAGATTAATCGATGGCCTGAGTTCTTGTTAACCGTTAAAAAGGTATTAAAAGTGTCAAATGTCTGGAAAGCTTGCTTTATCTAAGTACACGGATATATAACAATAAAATAACCTAATCATGGTGACAGTAAAGTTCAATATAAACATAGCCGAGCGGTTAAAGTCAAAACTTACTTAACCTTAGAGTCTCAGATGAAGACGATACATCACAAATAAAGACTCAGAATGAATGTCAAAACCATGTTATACTTGATATGACAACCTGAGGACCAGAAAATATCGTTTCAAGAATTGAAGACGAGTAGAATTAGAAACTGCACTTAATTAACCAGTTACGTAAAAAGCAGTTTCATTATAAAACATACATGCCATATGTAATTTAAGACAGTTATCATTCTCAGTATGGCATTCCGAACTACAACTAATGTACTAATATTATCATGTTAAAAGACATCCTAAAATTGTCGGTCATGGAAATGGCACACGTTAAAATCACGATGGTGCTCACATTATTATATTATCAATTAGTTAATTTCTAATATATTATATCAGATATATTAAAATACGACTGGATACTTTAAGTATCTTATGGTACGACGGAGACTGTAATATTCTTCCTGTTTGTATATGAATCTATTCAGAATTTAACTGCAGCTAACGGAAAACTAATTTGCAAACTAATTTGTTATTAATAATTAAAATGCTGTAGAATATAAACTATAATAATAGTTCAACCATTTGACTTTACTTTTAAAAGAATATTACATGATATAGAAATTTTATGTTCATTATTCACACATTCACTTATTGAATTTAATTTAGGTCTTGACGTAATGCAAAAATTTATTATGCGTTGATTGGTGCATGAATACGAGGCATAAAAATTGTTATTTTGAGCTCAATTAAAATTTACGGGTAATGCATAATACAACATGAAATGTCAAATTGAATTAAAAAATAATCAAAAATGTGACAAACCTCGTGGAGGCCATGACGGGCTATCTCCTGTTGCAGATATCCGCACTTTTCCCGGGTGTTCACATTTAAATTTGAACTGGCACTGATCAAAGACTGCTAGGCTGGTACCTGCCAGGCTCTCAGGTCGAGATCTTTGTGTTTCTTCTCATTCCACTCAGGTACGGCGACGGACCGACGGCCTCAGCCTACGTCTCCGTGGCCCTCCCACGTTTCTTGGTTGATTTTTCTGAAATTAAACCGACTCTCATTAAAAATCTCATTTCGGTTCTTTGGATTTTTCAGGTTTTTCTCTTATGCCTGTGTAATTTTCAGGTTTCAATTCGTTCACTCGGGGTTGGGACTCGCAGATGGAAACACGTGTGTCACACACGGCCTATTCTCCTCTCAAACTTATTTTCTATTTGTTGATGTGACGTAATGGAGTTACGTCACAGTTGAATGGGCCTTGTCTTACGAAATGAAACGGTACCTGTACAGGTATAATTCCCTGTCACTATTAGGTTTAGATATTGTCTACATTGAGTGTCCTGCCCAATCCTGCCATAGAGGTAGATTTATTTAATTTACTTACATTGTTTAATTTCAATATACTTTGATGTCATGTCACTGTAACACTTTTTTCCTCTCTAATTTTAGGTAAATTGGGCAATCGTAAGTGTCTGAAACATACATAATTTGTACTTCTGTATAAATTAAAATGTACTTGACGAACACATTCCCAACTTGAGACTTATTGCACCATCTGTTTTTCCTATTGTTTGGAAACCTAATCAGATGCACGGCAGTGAACTGAACAGAAGCCGCAGTGGTGCAATGGTACAGGCCTTTGTCGGTGAAAGATGTCAAGTTCGAAGTCGAAGATGACCCTCAGTTACTGGCCTTCACAAGGGACCCAGTGAGGTCCAAACGTCAAAAATGCGTACCCTTTGCTACAAATTTTTTCACCTTTTTTAATTGCATCTTGTGAATTGGTACTTGTTCTTATAACAAGTCGAATTCATTTCTTCTTTTGATACTAAATGTTTTCCTCCCTTCTCTCCTTTCCTCTGTTCTTTAAGTTACTCTGTTCCATCCTTTAGAAATACAAAGAAGGATTTTATAATAATTTTGAGAGAGAAAAACATGAAGAAGTGAAGTGCGATGCTCAATGTCAAATATAAACTTCCGATTTCTGTTTTCTCAAAACTATGAATGAAAATTAATTAAAATTTTCAAGACATTAATAAGTGGTATCGGGACTAATCTTACGGTTTCAATCTGTTCTATTTATTTAAAATTTGTAATAAAGGAGAGCCAGTTTTACACTTCACCTGGGGCGGTGCCTCCTTTTTTGGCTAATTTGAGGCCACTTGACAAATCTCATCGAGTTCCTTTGTTCCCCAGTTTCCATCTCAAGGGACCACGTCCTAACATTATTTGGTCTTAAAAAAAGTGTTCATTCAAATGAGAGATGGAAGGAGTGAGGTACCACTCGACTGATATTTAAGTTATTTGATCGGGCACAACGGCGCTAAGATAAATTTATTGTAATTGGTTGACCTGCGAGGAACAATAAAGTCGGTCTTGCAATTGCTCAGATTCGGAGGGATAGTCAAAGACCCGATGGAATTGTGTAGTAAACGAATGTTGGGAAGGTTGATCGAACTACATAATATGTAGTAATTAGAATTTCACTTGCTTCGTTTAGAGAATCAAATACATGTTTGATTGATGAGACAAAAGTAGTGTACAAGTAATGAATATATATTATTGTAGTTGTGTTGCCATAATACCCTGATTTCCAATATAAATGTTGTGGCTGTTGGTTTCCATTTATCTCACCACCCAATCAATTCTGTTTGTCAAAGTATGCGGCTTTAGCTGTCAAGCTACCCTGTTTAATTTTAAAAATTCCTTAGAATTGCCAGTGTTCCACTGCCATTTTGCCACTGGCACCGTTTTATTTACATTTTATACACAATATTTACTTATTAAAAATAGAAAAATAGATAAGTAACAAAATGAGTAATTTATTGTACTGTTTAATAATCTGCAGTTTTGGAGTTGCTAGAGGATACACTAACCAAGAGCTGAAATGTGTCATATGTAAAGCTTTAGTCAAGGAAATGGAAAACGTCATCAAACATGTTAAAAGATCCGTCTCAATGAATGTCGGTTCGTACAGGTTGGATGAAAAGGGCAACGTGCAGACGAGGGCAATTCCTCTGATCCAGTCGGACACCTTCTTGCTAGAGGCGATGGAATCTGCCTGTGACAGCATGGCGGGCTATGCCCGGGGCTACGACAAGGAAACCAACAAGTTACGAATTGTTCGTCTTAAAATTGGAGACAAACTCAACCCAGAAATGGCGGAAATATACCCTATATCTGATGCAGACCTGAACGAAAGTCTGCGCTACTATTGTGAGGGCATGGTAGATGAGTACGAGGAAAGCTTCATTAGATTGTTTAAGCAGGGAATGGCCGAGGCCGCACGGACATTGTGCACAAATGAAACGGGTCTTTGTGAAACCCAAGGAGCACGGAGTGACAAACCTGAATTGTAATAAATACAAGTATCTAAACAAATTATGTACCTCAAAATTAGCATTAACTACCTAAAAATGATTTTGGTGATTGTTTGTGCTCTTGATTTCACAACTTTTTATTGTTGCGGAACGGGAACCTGCACCTGATCAAGTCTACTGCTGAATGGGTAGTCATGCACCTGTCAGATCTCCTTTGGGGTTCCAAAATCAGGTAAATATTTGTTACCGAATATACAATTCTCTATGAATAAAACGACACATACTTATCATAAATATGTTACATGCACTGCAGCCTAATTTCTTTTTTCTTTTTGTTTTTGCTTTTGCTTTGTCTGTTGTGTCAGTTTACTTCATTTAAAGCATTCTGACGCACCAATTTCTTCTTTACCTCTTGACTACAAATGTTTTTAACTACTGCACAATTTTTATAAATGAACATTCGGAGCATCTTACACTTCTTCTTTTACTCCTGTCTTTTACAAAATGAAACAAGTATTGCAGATAATATCTCATTTTAGTGTCGTTTTATTGGCTTATTTTCTTCAAGTAGGTACCCAACAATAAAACTGCACTAAATGTTCTATCTCTCACTTACTATCAATTTTCTCAACGAAGTCAACTACACCACGAGACTCATGATCTTCCCATTGGGTACACAGAAGAACAAATACAAAATTCCCACGATTGTATAACAACCAGAGTAACTGGATGTCATTTTTGCTAGAACCATTCGAGCACGTCGTATATTATGCACAATTCCTACACCTTTACGTATGTCACAGAATGTATATTTTTGGTTAACAATCCTGTCACTGGGGAAAAGTCTTTAATTACTTCACCTTACTCTGCTGTTACGCCATGAAATAGTTTTCTACTCATTCTTTTCATAAGTCGGCTTGGTCAACTTGACGAAACGACCAATCAGTGCGTAATAATTAGTAAAATAGCATGTTTTTTGGTGCCCCTAAGGCTCACTTTTCATTCTGAAAAGACAAAGTCGCGAATTAAAAGTATATATATATATACATATTGACCCACAGATTCATTGGCTACGTTTGTCACTTAAAGTTCATATTAACGTGCCAAGTTAATCTTCAATCAAACTACATACATTATTTTAAAACAGCACAATTTTTTTAATAGTAGAAATGACACAGAGGGTGAAAAAAACAAAAATTTCACTGTATTTACATGTCGAAACAGGAAAATGTCAAAGAACAAACCTTTCGACAAGACTCAGCTTGTATAAAATTTTGACGCGTTTTTTGTTCTTTCCAAAGATGCTGTATCGATCATCGAACCCAAACACGGCGAGACATACAAAAGGCAAACCGATAGAAAAATCCGTTAGGTAAACGTCCTCTGAAAAGGTTTTAAATTAAATTCGGTCGAACGTCCTAAACTGAAGCCGAAAGGCTGAGCAAAAGGCTCAAATTTGAGGTTCACGCAAGTGGCGCATGTCTGGTGTCGCATCTCCTTGTTTTTCCACGTCTTATTGACGTCAAAAACCGCTCAGACTCAAATTGTGGAAAGTGTTTAGTATTTTGAGTACCGGAGTACTCATACAAAAAAAGGGAACTTCGCAGAAGGTTTCCTGCCAAGGTAATGAACAGGTTGAGTTTACAACACTGTTTGTCGTAGCCACTCAGAGACATTTTCTGTTATTTTATTAACACCCACATGGGTACTACCTTGTTATAACAAGTTTAATCTGAAGTGATGTAATTTCTATAATATTTAACCCCCAGAAAAGTTTTAACTTTGGTTAATGTCTGTTACCTTTGATAAGCAATTAACAAAGATAATTTTTAAGGTGTTAGCTTAACCTGTAAAACATCGGTTTCGATGTTCCAAGTATTTTTTTGCTAAGTCCTAATCGGCAACCAAACTGTGTAAAGAGGAAAAAAAAGTCCTCAGGTATTTATTCAGTCATACCGGGTTATTCACCGTATTCTGTTGGGTGCTTACCAAAATTTAATGTATCCCATCTGTTCTTTCAATTTAATTAAAACTTTTTGGGTACCAATGTGTTGTGAACCAGAGCACCTCGTAGCCTTTGGCATTTCAATCCACAATTTTCACTCAGGAATTATTTCACTACATACAATAGTAAAAAATGATTTATTGCTGCGGAATTATTTGTTACATTTCATTCACTTGTTGCTATTCACGCCGTTTAATGTTTTTTACCTTATTCAATATTAATTAAATGGTAACGCAACGTTTAATTCGATAAAATCAAACATATTTCTACGGATTTCTACAGTTTCACTTAACTCACTATTAAAACACTAACTTTTAACTATCGATATGTTTTGCTGCGTACAACCTCCAAAGTGAACCTCGTCTCCACGTGCCAACCTAAACACAACACTCATCATTTCTGTACTTTGAAGTCATTCCTAAATTTCAAAAGTTTGTTACCATATTGTCTTCAATTTAAGGTTGTTCTTCTAATTACTCTTTCTGATTATTATTATTATTATGAAATATTAATGTTGATGTCTTGGTGTGTCTCACTTTCCACAAGATACATCACTTCCCCAACTAACTGAAAGGCATCTTCTCGTAAACGAAAGGCTAGCCGTGACTGTTGATTCAGATATCTCTGCTAGTTGGTTCTTTTTCTTATTTCCCCAATAAAAAACCTAATAGGTTTTTATCGAAGTTCCTGGTCTACGTGTTGGATCCATTCTTTAAAGGTTTCGTTTCTCCCAATTTGAGGTTGTCCGAACTATCTGGTGTGGCTGAGTTCCAAGGCTGCAGTTCGCCAGTTCCAAACAGTAGAAACGTTAAGCCTCCAATAATGTAAGTTGCCGACAATATCCAGAAAACGATTTGCCATTGTTGATATACTTGCTGAAAATAAAAAGAAACCTAAAATCAGTCATTTTAATTAAATGAATTAGAGGAAAGGAAAATGAATGAAAAATATGAGAGTTGCTTTAAATGGACAATCAAAACTGCTAGTAATCAAACCATTCGTCCAACCATAAAATACTTACGTTGTCTTGTGTCAGAGTGCCCACCATCAAAGTGGACAAAAAACCTCCAAGAGAGGAAAGAGTATTTGCGAGTCCGAAAATTGTTCCCGAAAAATTTGGCGCTATGTCCAAGCCATTGCTGAGGTAACCTGCTGTTACTGCACCATTGATGGTCAACGCCAAAGTGAAAATGGCAATTGATGCCACCTTGTCATACCCAAAGTACACTTGGACGACCATTAGCAGTCCAGGAGTGATGACAGCTAGAAAGAAGATTTAGATCAAGTAAAACCGACAATTCCATGTTGTATTGTTGACTAATATGTGATATCCAACCAAACGAAGTGAATATCTTCCTAGTGGCTGTCGTCGTCAGCTTGTTCGATTGTCTCAGATAGTCCGCTAGGTAACTGGTCATTACGGCGAACAGATACTTTCCCAAATAAGGAAGACTAGACAGGAGACCATTGGCTTTGATGTTGTAATGCAGAATGTATTTTGTAAAAGTGGGCAGTTGGTTGACTACTGTGAAATAGCCAAAAACACTACAGCCGTGTGTAACGATAATAGCCCACACGGGTAGAGAAGTCAACATTGCCTTCCAGGGTACCGATAAATGCTAAAAATATTACAGAAATTAATTTGTGTATATTTCTCCTCTACCACCACAAGCCGTTTAATACACACAAGTTTTGTTTAATTGAACGAACCTTATTGCCCGTAGAACTAACACCAATTGCATCTTCAATGACCCTCCTCTCTTCTGCAGAAATCCTTGGATGTTGGGCCGGTGTGTCGAAGACAACTAGGAACCAAACGATGCTCCAGAGGAGTCCTACAAAGCCGGTCACATAAAAGACAGACTCCCAGCCGAAGGAACTAATGAGAAATCCACAAATGGGCATAGTCAGGGCAGCTCCGAGAGAAGATGCTGTGAGTTTTAACAAAGACAACTTGTGAAAATTATGTTTAAATCCGTCCAAGTAGTCTATTTATAAATTTCTCTGGGTTCCTACCCATCATGTTAGCCATAAATTTGCTTCTTTCCAACGGTGGAATCCATTTTGAGCAAATTGGTGGAATTGCTGGCCATGTCGCACCCTGTCGTAACAAATTTTGTCGATTGTCATTTGACATTTAGAAACGCAGATGCTGTGACGGGTTCAGGAAAATACTCACTAGCATAAATCCCAAGACAACTCGGAGAAATATAACAGCTATATAGCTAATGTTACAGGCCAAGGGAGTTAGGAGTGTCAAGATGGATGCGCACATGGTCGAATACCCGAAGATCCTACGGGCACCAAACACCTCCGCCAGCCTTCCTCCTGGCAACTCGGTGCAAATATAACCCCAGAAGAAGCAACCGAGGATCAGATTTTGAACATAAGCATCCCATTCGTACTTAGGGCTATCCTAAAACAAAAAATACATTCTTATCATCAAAAACAATGTCAGACCATTTGTTGGGTTTCAAACGTTCGAAGTCCCGAAACGACACTGAACTGGTCCTACGAATGAAAGGACTACGTCCTCCCGGCATTTGTGGTAAACCAAAATGGGTCCTTGTCGAAGTCAAGGTGGCTTCAGTCAAACTTTAAAGTCGATTACTCTGGATAATACTGGAAGAGAGGTCTCTGTGGTTGCGTTCAATACGTTGCGAAAACAACCGGATTGAAACTCAAAATAATTTGTCAAATGGCATTTGAAAAATTCTTTCCCTTCCACCACTTGAGAACTAGCAATTAATGCCCACTATTTTGTGAATATTTCACAGGTCAATTGTCCCAGGTAAGCGACTTCTTTTTCCAATGCTTTTGTTTCCTCTTTGTTTCTTTCTTGCATTTTAAATTTACTACTTTTTATATTTTTCAGAATTTTATTTTGTTTCTGTTGCTCCCCTTGTATTTTCCCCCTGTTGTTTATGTGTTCTTTTTTCCATTTGTTCATTACCATTTTAAAGAAATTGTTAAAAGTGTCTCGTGCGGTTTTCGTGTTGTGGTTTGCAGTTATGCGGTGCGTGCCCATTGTCCTGAAGGTCTTCCATGGGTTTCTTTCTCACCTTGGAGCTGTCATTTTTGTCACAAGGGCGGTAGTCGCAGTTGGGTCACCTCAGGTCAATTTCCTTTTCTGTGTCAATCGTTTCACGTTCAAACAAGTAAAATAGTTGTAGATTATAACATCTACCACCTGTGGAGTTCCCTTTTTATTTATTTAAACCTTAGCCTTCTGTGATCTGTTACTCCCAACTGTGTGTTATTTAAATGAATTAAATGAGCTAGTTCAATGCCGTCTGGCAAAGCGCATCGTTCAATAAAATACGTGTATTAATTGGTGTCAGTCAACTGTAAAGTGGCACAATAAAAAAGAAATTGGTGCACGACGGCTTACCGTTGAATCTGTTGTTATCGGCTGGTTGGTTTCATTATTTGAACCGGAATCGGAAGAAGAATAGTTTGATGGTACAACCATAGCAACAATAGCAATGGTCAAATTAACTCTAAGCATGTAGTTGACCATAAAGCCGAGTAGAACCATGAGGTTGAGTACCTGACGACACGTCAAGAGATCTGCAACAAATACAGTTAATAAATAAATAAAAACTTCTGCTTTTTTTATTGTGTGTGGCTTTACGTCCGTCCGGTAATTAGAATTGCAATTTTTTCTATCTAACTTTTTGATACTGTCTACTCTAGGTGAGATAACCTACAGTTAAAACATTTTGGGAATTAAATATTCTTGAGGAGGTTTTTATTTTATTTGCTAGACAATTTCATACAAAAACATTTCAAGATTTCCATGCCTTCAGGTATTGGCCTCTTTATCCCACAATAAATTTGTGTATTAGGACGGTCAGCTTTATTTATAGTAGTGGGTTCTCGTTAAAAATTCAACTTGATCCTTTGATGATCAGTATTTACAGAAAGACAATATGTAAGTACCAATAAACATTAAGAACTTTATCTAGAGGAAGAGTGGAACTCCTAATAAACAGACAAATAGATTGTGACGTATTGTCTCCTTCTTATCCTTCACAACTGTATTTTGTACCTCCAACAGGGAATCACTCAGTCATGACTATCTCTAACGCGTGTCATATTTTAGAACAGCTTCCTCTAAAAGAGAAACCTTTTATTTGCGCCGCTCCTAAACAACAAGACATCATAAATCAGGTTCTTTCAGACTTGTGCTTGGTACCCATCACTATCTGTCTCCTAGTCTACATATTAAAAATTAATTGAGCGGCCAATTTGTTTACACTTAACTAATTACAATTTATAAGTAATTTTATTTATAACCAGGGGCGAGGGTTTCAGTTGAACTTAGGAAAAAACTACAGAAAGAATAGAATGCAAAAGACAGCAACAGACGATAACTTTGTCTTACAGGTAGGGAGACTAATTGAGAGTTAATAAATAATCAATAATTACACATATTCACACAAAGCCAGATATCCTGTGAAACTGCCAAAATGTTAAACGACAGGAAGAACGCAGCCGACTATCGGGTGCATGACGGCTCTATTCAACCTTGGAGTGCTATCAGTCTATTGCTAAAGACTGTAAAGTTTCTATCTATCAAGTGGGTTGTGCGACCTATAGGGTATCCTTTAGTTTTGGCCATTGAATTCTCCTGTTCCAACCAAAGGGGCCCCAGTTCATTCAACATTTATATCCCCGTTAGGCCCATATAAAAAGCGATGGCAATGAAAAAGCAGACCTTGGACTTTGAGTACCAGTAGAGAACCTCCTGCATAAATTAAACCCTCAGTCTGACAGGTCAGAACCTGTCCACAGGACAAACGTCACAGGAAGTGACGGAGTTAGTTAGTGGCCACCATGGAAAGTCAAAATAACTGAGGCGAGTTTTCAATTAGTCCGGTCGGACCAATTACTGCTAGTAACTTTGACTGCAAAAGTACAGAAATTTTTTGTACTCTACGAATACACAATGGAGAAATATTAGAGGATATGCCTTAATTATAGGTATCGTAGGTGTCGCAATTTACAACACATCAGACTTGACTTCACAGGTAACAAAAAGTCAAAAAGTAGTTTATTTCCAACAAAAAAGATTTCTACGGAACAACTTTCTTCTAGGTATGAGTTTGCATTCCCCAGGTACTTCCTTTCTCATTAGAAATCTTCAAGAGATCCTAATCATCCATCTCCTCAACCTTCAGTTCAATTAAATCGACTATAAGCAATTCGAAATTAAACCTGACGAAGCAATGATTAAATCCGAGACTAGAAAGGTACCCGATTACGATTACATTGCCATTCAGCATCCTGTGCCCAGTCGTAAAAAAAAAATTAGTTGTAAAAATTGCTTAGATATTATAAATAGTTTTGTATGATGGTTATTTTGTACCTAATAAATGCGTAGTATAAAGATCTTTACGTACCTGCACATGCCCTGAAGGGATTCCTACTGCCGTGTGCAGGCATTTTTTCCAAATCCTGTAGGAAAAAAAATACGAATTCAATATAATAGTTTTTTTCTAGTTAATGTAAAATTTATATTTAATAATAAAACAATTTGATTTGCTCACTTCAGTCTATGGTTGTCGGTAACGTGAACTTTTCGGAATGTTCGGATATGACCCTGGCGTAGGTTCGTCACGCTGCAGTTTCCCTCTTAACAAGATCGAAGACTGAAGAAAAAGTTCTAATTAACGATGAAGCATTGTAGGGTTGGGCAACTTTTTATTTTTTAAATAATCGTTCTAAAATAATTCTGTTTTGCGGTTACTTTGTCCTAAGTGCTCATTACTACTAAGTACTAAAGAAGTCGAAATTCTAACTCGGTCAGATGTTTATGCAATCAGACCTTTTCGATTTTTTGCGATAATTCGTGTCAACAGTCAGATCATGGGGAAAGAAATTAGAGCCTTATTTGCGTGTTAACTGATAGTTCGAGCAGCCCACGAGGAATTCGAATATATGAGAAAGAAGAAAAATCTAAGAGTATACAAGTATAACGTAGCACGGACCATGTACACAAGTTCCATTCTTATTTACCATTAAAACCTTCAAGGCAAACATTTTGAGAAATAGAAAATATCAGTTTTGGTAATTAACGATAAGTGGAATTTTCAGCTTCTAGTGAACAAATTTAAGGTATAATAGGTAACGTCTCTCTTTGGTAATAATTAGGTTAGGTACAAAAGTAACCCAACAGTTTATTATATAAGGAGGGTTTAGAAAAGTTCCATTTAATAGTTTAAAACATTCTAGGACGTATTTAAATCTTCTACGACATCCCTGTTGTGTAGAAAATGAATTGTAAGGAAAGAGTATCCGGCCCTACTTTGAACAGTTAGTTATTCATTGAATAGGGCTAATAAAAAAATCCTTCAATTACACTAAATTTCATAATATGATTTTATGAATGGGGTCCACGGGGATGAAAAATCAACAAGGTGACAGACGCAACCGAACAAAAGAAAATTCTTTTAATATTGTCAATGACTCGGTAGCAAAGAGGTTAATAAGTCCTTTCAACTGTTAATTTGGCCATAATTTGTGTTTGACACAGTTTGACCCTTTGGATGTTGCTCATTGATAAAACTTCTAGTTTTCCACCATAAAGGAGCTTCGGAACTTTCCTGTCTGACCTGAGAGCTTCCCATCGAAGGAGAAATAAAATTGAATTTAACATATTAAAATATTTGAAGAGCTCTTTCGGTAATCTGATTTCGGTAATCATTTCCAATAAGTTCTGGACCTGAACCGGCCGACCAAAAACGACGAAAATATCCACTCATGCTAAAACACACGTGCGTGTGCTTTGATTCCACGAAATTATTGAATGGCTAAACAAAAACATAAGGTGGACGTGGAACTTTTCACTTTCAGGAAAGCTTTTAGGCCAAAGGTCGTGGTGCGGTCACTATATTTGAAAATGAGAGCTTTTTGTCATTGTCAACGACCCGTTCAAGCATTAAAACGAAAATTTGAACCGGGACATTTGACACATTTGATTGCTATGCAACGTAAAAACGTAATCCACAAAAATAATCTCGATTGTATTTCGAATGTAGATGAATGAAAGAGTGTTTAAAACTAAATTTGGAAGTTTGAAAACAATAATGAAAGTTATAAGCCTGAGAATTTATGAGGAAATATGAATTAAGTTTGAGAAACTGAATTTCAAAAGTCATTTGAATAAATAATAAACTTATTGAATCAATTTGGATAGAAGCTGGAGAAGAGAAAGTTAAAAGATGTTAAAAAAATTAAGATTCAAGGATTTAAAAAGAAACTTAATCTACATAAACCGTCGAATAATTCTGATGACTACGTAACATCTCATGTAATATGTACATTATAAAGAAATGTGTATAAAAATATGAAGGCCCTTGACGGCATTAAAAGTGGACATAATCTAAAAGAAAGGGAGATAAAATGACTTTAAATTATATAGAAAATAACTAAAGCACACAACTGAAAATTCAGCACACAGAGAAAACATCAGGAATGTAGAGTACAAAGAGAATTAATGATTGATTGATTAATTGATTGATTGATGAATGACAATAAATCAATGAAAATAGTACCTCATAAAACATACCTGCTTCTCTTTCTAAGGATACTTAATTTCTTATTCTCAAGTCCAATGACTTGCTCCAAAAGTCGATGACACAGGCGGCAGCTAAGAAAAAAACATATTAACAAACTAAAACAACAAAATAAAAGAAAAACTAAGGATAAACCGAATTTGTTTCGTCAAAAAACGCCCCTAACTAAAGAAAGCCACGAGGAGGATGGCCAGAAGGAACCGAGCCGACCATCGAATGAACCGCAACTGAGTTGACATGGCCGTTTCCTCAGAGACAAAACCCTGGCTGCCTCCTAAAGACCTCCAACCAACTCCTATGCTCCAATATGAGTACGCACATACGCACGCACGTATTCAAACGCAAGGTGCGTTCAAAAATACACCTGACTATTTCGTATTATTTTCAATCATTGGAGTGCTACACATCCCCAGAGAGAACCCTGGGGAACTTATTTGGTGGACATAAGGAAAATCGAAACTTTTCGGTCAACATTATCACCAACAACTTCTTTTTTAGTCAATTCGTTTAATGCTTTATTCTATGAATGCTTCACAACCAGAAATCAACGTCCAGAACCATACCGGTATATTTGTTATAAAACATTTGCTAAATTGTTACACGAAGAGCTGTATAATAATGATTGTGGTACTCTTAGGTTCACTCGGATGGCTCACAGCTCACGTACATCCCCAAAGCTTCTCTTCGGGCATGGGATGAAACTGGTGGAGAGAAATTTCATCAGGAACTAAATCTCTCTTTTTCCTTCCTGTGAACTCCTGAACAGGCTCTGTATGTCATTTTTGATATTGCTCATAACCAGCGTATCACACCATCTTCAATGTAGACAAGAATAAGAACAACTTGGACTACTCCGCCAAAAAATTAGGGTTACTTCTTGACGATCCATCGTACACTCACGCAAAAAAATGATTCGGACGTCTGCCAGTCAGGGGCGTCTCTGAACCGATTTAATTCTGATATTGTAAAAACAGGGATGGTAAAAAATTTGTTTTTGCACAAGTAAAAAGCACAAAATGTTAAATAAAATTTTAAAATTGTAAAGGGCTATGATTTGCGTAAGACAAAAAAAAGTTGCTGTTTGGACTGTAGACAGTCCAAAGGTCAAATGTTCTGTTGAGGAAAGAAATGTTCCTCAGGTCAGTTATTTTTCTTTTAATTCGATTTTATTCCATTTGGCGCTCCTGTAGTATTTGCAGGGTCTGTTGGGAAGAACTTTACTTGTGGAATTACATTTTGAATGTAATTTATCATATCTCTGCTCGCTTACATGGGCAATTCACGATTATTGTACGGTTCTTTGGGTCAAAATCCTTACCTTCATTCTCAGTGTTCGAGGTGGTCTTCCAGAAGTCAAGTTTAGGTGTGTGTTTCACTTGTTTCAAAACCAACAAAATTATAAAGAGACGAATTTGTACATAGAATAACTTTATTCTAACTAAAGTCTTACTTATGTGGAGTGTAAACATTGTCTTCACTATTTCATATACTGTACATGCCATAGGACAGAAATTGTATTCTACAGGACTAGTAGCGGGGAACTTTAAAGTCGGGTGCGTCGTCTTTGCTCGAAGGAACTTTTCGTTTCTGAATAATATTTTGAATTTTGTTCCATTCTCGGTCCAACTGTTGCTTTTCATTTTTTTCTTTTGCTTTTGTTCTCGTACGTCTTCCGTCTGCCATTTTAACTCCATATTGAAAGGCAGCCTTTGGCAAAGCCTCCTTGTTATTCATGTACTGACTGTATTCTTCTTGAGTGTCAAAATCCCATCGTCCGATTGGGCCTTTCTTTTTTCCTAAATCCATTTTTGTGTAGTCCACCTGAAAAAATTCAGTTTTTGAACTGGTTGAAAAATGGGAGAGACTTTTATTTTAATTTTATTGAAACATGGAGTTTGCTCTTCACTTTGAAATAAGTAATGAATCTATACAATGGATATTTTACGCTTATTTCATTTTACGTTGAGAGTGGGATAAATTTTGTTTTGAATTGCAATGTACAATTTTACCTCGTCATCTGAGTCTTCAATTGCATCCTGCATTTCGTCCAGCCCTGGGTAACACTCTGCGTATCCTTCGGGCTCTGCTGCTAGTTTTGTCAACAATTGTGCAGCCGATTTGTGGGCACTTGAATTTTCCGTCGATGCAACTTCCCGATTTTTTTCTTTCTTACTCGAATAAGGCGACTGCAACGTAACGAATATTACACCAATGTATCTCGCAAACAGTACTAAGGAATAGTTTTAAGACGTTATAATACCTCAGATTTTTGTCCCACATAGTCCCAGCCCTTTCTGTTGTCGTCCTCTGGTTTCTCAAAATAATTGCCTTTCTTTTTTTCACCCGACCTGTTCTTGTCTTTGACCATGCTGGGAACGTAATCTCCAATATCACCGTAAATACTCTCATCAGAAGGTTTTCCTTTGTCGCGACCCTTGTCCTGCAACGTAAAGTAACATTTTTTTTATTTCAACGTTACATCAAAGCCTCAAAAGGACATCAAGAGAACAAAAATAACTTACTTTTTTCTTTCCCTTTTTTCCATGTCGGGAGCCCTGCCTCAGGTAAGACAAAATCTGTGCTAATTTATTGATGACAATATCATTGGTTGTAAGGGTGGCAGACTGTTCAAGTTGTGGCACATCTGCTTTGCTCCTGATCAATGTTGTGGGAATGTCACTGTCAGCTAATTCATCATCAAGATCAATGCAGTAGGCCATTCTGCCAGGTGCAAACAAGTCATTTCTTTCAATTGTTTTAGATCTGCAATATCATTAGCATTTGAAATATTAATTTCTTCATGTTTCCTTTTAAGTTTAAGAAAATTTAAAATATATACAAATGGCAGACCTGATTGCAAATCTAAAAATATTTCTTGCTAAAACTGTTTTAAACTGCATTTCTTCATTGTCTTCTTTTTGTTTTTTCTTCTCTTTCTTAACTGCTACAGTGCTAAGCAACTTTTCAGCCTCTTCCTCACCCTCATTTTCTCTTAACTGTATTTCACTTCTTACCTATATAAATTGTAACATCAAATTGGTGTGGTGATTACATTATATACAATACAGATATTATTTAAATTTTACTGGTTACTATTAATATAAGTTTAAGTAGTTTAAGGAAAGGTCAGGTTTATGGAATGCATCAGCATCCCATTGGATAACCATATCAACAATTCAATGTAGAAAATTAAATTTACCTTTTGCAAAAGAGCATAGTCCAGGCCTTTTACCAAATGGGTATGCTCCATATCACCTCCCAAGAATTTGGATTCCTGAATCATCTGTCGTCTTCGTTCTGCTGCATCTAGACCTAAAGGTATTCAAATAAAGCAATATCATTTGGTTCTTACACTTGTAAATTAATGTTTGGAAATTTATTTACATGTATTCTCCACTTTGTAATGTGGGAATCATAAATGTTTATAATTTATTGAATTTTATATTATTGTTAAAGCAATACTTTGAATTCATAAAATAAACTGAATTTATATGTATACCAATGAAACAAACCAATTTTTTTTAAACTTACCAGATTTAACATCAGGAGCAACAGCTCTGTATCCACTTGCCCCTGTTAGAGGATCTTCAGCCTGGTAATCTGGATTTGCTCCTTCTCTCCTTTCCTTAGCCCTGTCTCTGTATTTTTCAGCCAGCTCTGCCATTTTGTCTTCTTCTTGTTTTTTAAGCTTTGCATAAAAACTTTTCTTTTTTCTCCTTCTCTCTGCTTTGTCTTCTGATTCTGTGGCAGGTGGAGCCATGCTAATAGTGCTCTTTGGCCCATCCCTATCTCTGCTTGTAGTCGCTGGCTAAAATAGTAATGTAATTACTCAGAAAGGTTCACTTGTATACGAACAACTGATTACAAACAAGCCTCACCACATTCATGGGAGTTGAGGCTGGAGCTGATGATCTTGGCGTCATCAATAGCCTTCGAAAATCATCATTTGTTAATCTGGAGGATCGATCGTTGTGATCGTCCTCGAAATTTTCGAATTCAGGCATATTCACTACTAAATAAACCTCTGTATTGAAAGAACTGGTGGACTTCACTGTTTCCTATTTTTGTCGTGTCATTAGACTGGCCATTCCCTAGTGTCGGACAAACTCAACTGCCAAATGAAGTTACCAACTGAAAACAACTTATTCATTTAATTAAATAGGCTGGCAAAATTACGAAAGGAATAAATTTCTACTTTACTTATTGAATTATAAAACCCAAGTATTAACACCACACTGACCTTACTCTCAGTCAAATTTACTATACCTGGTAGATTATTATTATTATTATTATTATTATTATTATTATTATTATATAGATTTAAATTATTTCAGAAGGAAGCTTAAGAATAGTTGGTTTTCATAATGATATTAATTCGTGATGACAAACAAAATAAAACTTATTAGTGAAACCTATTTATTTCAAACGTTAAAACTAAAAACGTGCGAACATTCGGGACATTCAATTTACAGTCAATTTTATTTACGGTGTCCGACTTCCTACGGTCACTTTATTCGAATAAATAAGGCATCGAATATCCCAATCTTTGGCATTTTAATTCTATTTGGTTAAAATAAATATATAAATAGGGTACAGGTGAAATAGAAAGGAATGATACAAAGAAGGGAGAACAAATGCTTGTGGTTGCCAGGTAGAGACTGGATCACGAGTAGATGGTCATGAGTATCATTTCCTCTAGAGAAAGTGGGTTGCTCTTCATCTTTGTGTCCAGGCTGTGATACCTTTCATGAGCCAGGTGCAGCCTCACCATTGCCATTACGAAGCACTCGGCTGTTAACACCATGTTCTTGGAGAACCTCAAAACCAGGCACTCAAGCACCTTATTCGAAACGACAGTACCTGCCTCCCACAGGAGTGGTCTCAGGTTGTAGCTACTCGTCTTGTTCCCATGTGACTTATCCAGCTTCTGAAAGGCCAGTCGCCAAAACTGCAGCATGTGCATCAGAACGGGTATATCAGCTATGTTGATTCTGCCGCTTATGTTGTAGTCCCTCAGCATAATGAGACTCTTGCAGAGCTCTAGACTAGGTTTCTCACTTAGGTAAGCTGGAAATAAGAAAATTTTAATTGTTGAGTGAGCAATCCAAAAAAGTAGTAAGAAGGCAGATAACTTGAAATACATATGTAGACTGGCCACTCACACTAACCCACTGACCAAATATATAGTGAATGTATCACATAATGCCCTGGTAGCAAAGAATTACTTGCTATATATAGACTAGAGGCCCAATCGCAATAGTTTTCATTGCTTGGGGAGGAGATCAACGGATACCTCGATGGACACACCAGACACAAACTCTGCTTTTGTGACGGGTATTTTCTTTGTGCTCCTTGCTATCTACTGTTAAATGTTTTACGTTTTCGGTTATTCGGTATTGAATGTATGAAAACTCATGACCAGCCAGATAGCGATAATCGATATTGAATTAATGAATGACTGAATCGCAATGTGAAACGAGTCAGTAAATGGAAGTACACGAGAATTTGTTCGCCTTAGCAAACACGGAGAGTTGAAATCACAAACTGTATTACCATTTTGTTCAGAATAACTCGGATCCGGCACAAGGCTAATGGCCAGTTGGAATCCTTATTAATGTGTACAAACAAAGACACGTTGTTTACAAAAATATTAACTTGTAGGAAGTCAATTCTTGTACGTATTTCAATGGTGGTACTTCCACAGTCTCTTTTGATCGTGATCAAATATTCTATTGATTAACCATATCTCCAAAATTTCCCTCGCTCCTCTTCTCCACGCTAAATTTTCAGGAAACTGTCCGCTGATAAAGAAGCCACCAACATTGAAGCAACCTTTTCATTCTGATGTAAAACTCTTAGGTTCTGGTTCAAGCGGTGCCCTAAACGTGGAGCTGACCATTCTCAGATCCTGTCTTATAAGTTTCCTACACTCTTGTTCTCGCTTTTGAGAATCCTTTGCTTGTAGTGTTTTACATTACATATAATTCGGTCACTCCATTTGTACTAATTCATCCATAAGTCTTTTATAAAGATACAGTATCTTCTCACTCTTTCATTTACAAAATATATGACAAAGTACCTTTCCAGTGAGATTTCAATATTTTCTGAAGCTGAACAGCATCAACCTCTGGCGGGTATTTGAGCAATAATTTTGTTAAGAGAGGTTTTCCCTCCGGTGGAAGAACCGCATCCTCGAGGAACTCTGCCGAAATATTCCGAAACACCATGTTGTCTTCATTAACTTCCCTGAGAGCAATACATAGAATACATTACTGCATACCTCATTTTCCAAGTAAAGGACTTGCTTCCTCCTGAAATTTTCTCGGTCTTTTTACCTACCAGATGTTACTCTGCTCATCAGTGAAAATTCTGAGGAGGAATTTACTGTCACAGTTTGGCACGCTCGTCTGAGGCACTACAATGTAGTCACCGGGTGGCAGCGTAAAAAAAGTCACAACTTCTCTGGCAATTGAGTGATTCGTCACATCCAAAGGTTCCTGAAAACATGATCACATACTTATGCTTGGACATGGTTGCCTCGATCTTGCGATAGACAGGATGACACTCACGTGTTCAGCGACAAAATGTTGAGTTAGTCTTGTTGTAGATGGTGGAACTTCGTAGACGGCGAAACCGATGGCGTAAGGAGGTTTCCTTTTCTTTGTATCAGAATTAGTCTCGTAGTGTTGCGTCACAGACACCACGACATGGCATTTGTTTCCAGAGCTTCTGGGTATTTGAATGTGAAACTGTGGATTTACAGCTGTTGTTTCTGCCAAAGTTTAAAGATACGAACAAATTTTAGGGTCCCCCAGACTTTTGAGGCTTGTTTGACTTACTTCCCGACATATTTTCCACCTACCGACATAAACCGGGGAGCCTCCTGCATTGTATCCACTTCTCCACCTTCTTCGCGCCAAAACCGCCCTCCATGGTTGTTTCGTCTGCAGTGCCGGCTCATTCATCCAGTCATCCGGGCTTACGTGAATCAAGTCTAGGTGAGTAAAATGTCTGACGAAGTCATCAAATGACATCCAAAATTCTCCTTCGTTCTGAACTCTGACACTTAAAAGTTCTTTGTTTCTTTCGCTGAGACCGTCCCATTCCCAGCTTCTTTCGCTCCATGGACCATTCCATTCGCCCTTACCCCAAGGGTTGCGTAGCCTCACTAGGGGCGTTTCTCCAAAATGTCCTCGAACACGGGCCAACCCTGTTACGCTGTAAGCATTTTGGGTGACCAAACCATTTCGCAGTCTCAGTTGTCTCTTAGTTTCTTTCTCCTGAAAATTTGAAAAACATTCTCAAACATTGTAAGTAGCTCGGAATTAAGTCGTTTAGAATTGTCAAAGAGTGACAAGTATCAGCTCTAATTGAATGTATTCTCTTGAAGTGAAAATGCGGCCACATGTTGAATATTGAAAATTGAAAACGTTAGGAAATTTTACAACAAGTTGCTGATTTTGCTACTACAGGCACTTCTCAAACGTTGCTGACACAAGTCAAAAGAATTTAAACCTTACTTTAGAGTATTCGACAATGACTTCTAGTCAAAGAACAAAAAATATCGGAGAGGAACCTTAGTGATACAAGTCCAAGTAACAACTATCAGCTTCATGTTTTAAAATAATTTCAAAGTAATATTACGATATGTTTGTCAGCATAGCTTTGGCAAAGCTTGGGACAAGAAATTGAAAACATGAACTCCTGTCTCCGAGTATACGATGTTAGGCTCTGCTATTGTTTAACTATTTTAATTTGGGTAACAATAAAATAAAATACATTCTAAGAAGGAGTAGGAATTTCACGGCCGAAGGGAATGGAAGAAAGCCAAAGCAGTTTCGGTAATGGCAAGGCAGCTTGTGAATGTATAGCGTGAACCTTCTGTGAAGTTCTTACAAGAAGTACCCATTCAGTGCCTTCCGGGATGCTTCGTCATTTCAGGTTGCATTGGTAATATGTCATGACAGAACAAGTAACACATGGAAGAGAGTTTCATCAAGTGTGGTGGACTGTGACACTCAAGCAGTCAATGCATCGAAGTTGGGAAGTGTCACGTCGCCATCATATCCGTTGAGTATCAATCGGTTGTAGTTCAGTTAGAGTTACCAAGTCTAATTAAAAGTAGAAGTGAGTACCACACACGAAATACAAACAACATTAATAATAATCCTTGAAAGTTGAAAGTTATGAAAATCAAGTTCAAGGAACTATCTCTAATGAGAAAAAGTTACACTGATTTAAATCAAAGGTGATGAGACATTAGAGGAAAACAGTAATTGAAATGATTTAAGGGAGAGGTCGAGGCTGAAGTCAAGTGGTTCGTAGCATGAAACCTTTACTTGATTTTTCAAACCTTTTGTCATGCAATGAAACTTCTGATGAGACCCTTACCGGATTTATACTAGCTATGAGCAGTGTTGACCTAGGTACGGCACTATTTAAAACCTGAAAAACCAAATATTTCTCTTGACTACTAAGACCAAAGCTTTGAACGATGCCGCCCGTCAAATCCTGAAGTGCTCGTGTTGTAAAGCCCAGGTGCAAATTCTCGTAGCATCCGTAGAGTTTAGCGTAGGCCTTCTCTAGGAGAGCTGCCCAAAACTCCGTAGGATTTGTCGAGTGCAGGTAGACGAGTCTTCCTTTGAAGGTGGGAAGTCGGTCATCTACCAGAACGTCTTTCCACTCGCCGAAATGCCAAAACCTGAACCTGGGAAGCAAAAATTAATTTCTGCAAATTTGTTGCAATTCTCATGAAAAATAACGAATTGAATGGCAACATGGTACCAGACAGACTCGTTCATCCTTAACAAATTCATTAATATTTTATTATTAAATTGTTGACTTTTCAAATAGGTGAATTTATATTTTTATGGTCTGCTTGTAACGGTTAACGAACGGGCATTTTATTTTAAATTTAAATTTCAAATGTTTTTCAAGTTTTTCATTTTTGGTTTGTTTCAGACCATCTTATAAGATTGCGTGACGTTGACACTGCTTCGTTGACGTAATTTGATATACCATTAATTCAGATTGTCTGTGTTTACTTTAAGTACATCGGTCAAAAAGTCCTTTTATTTAGTTCTAATTTTTAAGAATTTAAGAAATTTTATTTTCTCTCCCGCTTCAACCAGATTTTAATTGTTCGTTTACCTCTTAAAAATGAAGAATTTAATATTCACAACGTAAGCACCGGACGTAACAACAAAAATGTGCAAATTCCACAAAATCAGATTTTGTAAAAGTGGTCGTGGAGAACAATACATAATATACATAATTCCTCATCGTACGCCCTAGTATCCGCGGGCTACAAGAAATAAAACATTTTTTCAAGCGGTGGGTACCCACGGGTACTCACGGAGTATCCACCTCGAAATTTATTTCGTCCGTTGAAATTGGTAAATAAAAAGGAAAAATCTGAGTAGGACGAAAGATTTGACGCTGGGTGTGTGAACGACCATCAAAGAGCAAAAGATTCTTTGTGAATTTTTTTTTCATAAATTTCATGTTCCCGTTATCATAATAAGAGCCGGAAGTTACCGTTACTTAACCATTCACTGACTTTTCATCAGTGAAAGTACTTCTGGAACCATCCGAATCTGACATTAGCTCTTCATCTTCTACGGTCTACTCGTTTCAAACTTAATTTCCCTTAAGTGTTGTTGCTTTTTCCCACAGCAATTTTTTTGCGGTCTGATCGCAGTAGGTATTCTCTCCTTTTTTGTCACGCCACCTTATCCTTCACTGTCCACTTATTATTACTTATGATAACCTTTAACACATGTTTTGATAGATTTTAACTTTAACTGGTGTAATAAATGTATTTCGAAGGCCCGGTTCAATTAGAATTGTCTCTCTTTCGAATGTCCCTCAAAACTATAAGTGTCCTTAATACTTTGTTACAAAGAAAACAAAAGTGGAAGGTAATAAATATGTTATATGTAATGGAAAGCAACCAATTGAACTTCACGAAGAACTTCACGTGAAAAGTAGTTTGGTAGTCAGGAAAATATAAGTTATTCAGATGAGTTGAAACTAACCGCATTAAAAATATATTGACTCTACATTGCTGAAAATCAAACCAAATTGAATTTTGAAATGACTTTTACGATAATTACGGTTTGGGCAGTCAGAATACCATCAGAATTGTCTTCAACGTGGTAAATGAGTACTGTAAAACACAACTCACCGAAACAGTCCGCAGTAGTTGCCCGAATCGAACGATTGATCAGGAGGCACTACACGGTCTAGGAACCTGGGTGTCAGGGTAAGTGAGGATATGGCAGCAAGAAGCCAGACATCACCAAGTTCTCCAAGTTCGACATCGAACCTTGGACCATCCAGATTATTCATACAATTGTCGGCAATAAACTGTGGTCTTTGACATAGTTCCTGCAAATGAATGAAAAAAACTGAGTAGAAAGTTGAATAAATTGTCTACGAAAATCAAATGAAGCTGTATCTCATGTATGGTCACCTGGGCGAACCTTATAAAAATAAACGGTACGTACCACTTCATACGTACTGAAGTATTGTAAAATCAGAAATAGATAGAAACAGAAGTAGTTTTCGGCCTCGCCCAAATATAGCCGTAGTGCAAAAGTAATAACTTACATGAGGTCTAGCCCAAACTATTGGTTGCAAAGGCGGCTTCTTGTGAAGGCTCAGTGACTTGTTGTTTGGTGGAAAGGTTTCATCCTCAAAAAGGACTCCTCTTTCGCGACAGCTTCTTTTGACTGCTTGGTAATTATTATTTTGTCCGGATGTTGGTCTTTCTACGGTCCAATACCTGTTTAAAAAAATCGGTGTGAAAATGGAAGTCACATAATCATATAGGTATCTCCAAAAGGGAAGAGGAATCTCTGGGTGCTTCAAAGAGATTAAATACGGACTAATAACTTTTTATGCTTTGGTTCTATTGGTCGTCAAGTCAGATTCATCTAAAATGCAATCGAAGAATTTTATTGAGATATTGGTACCCGAATAATTAGTCTAATCTGCAAGTTGACAGACTTAAATGTAGTAGAAATATCTAAGGTACTGTTAGTTTGCAACGCCAAAATAGAAGATTTAAAGACAGAAGAGCAAAGTGGTAGTTGCGGTCACAATACCGCGACTTACAAAACTACTAGCAACAATTTGGGTATTTCCCCTTCTCAAAAAGAATTAAACCAGAAAAGTTGTGAAAAAACATGGAATATTAATGTAGAAGTTGCAAATAGAACTCTCAACAAGCTCACTACTCAAAATGAACAGTATGAACAGTATATCATAAACTTTAAATGGAATTAAAATTGCAACACGTAGTTTTACTATTTTATTCTTCAATTTTTTAATTGTGTTAATTGAACGTGGTTTCTAATTCTGGTCATTTCCAAAGGTATCATTCCCAGAATTTGGCACTATTCTGAACGACTTTATTATTGTTTTGCAACAGGAGAAGAATACTTCAAAAAAATTTACAAATCCTTCTACTGCATAACTTTGATGTTAAAACCACAACTTGTTTCATACACTTAATAAATACACATTCCCAACTCAATATTTGCAAAGAAATTAAGATACCGGGGCTACTACACCACAAGACCACCCCTGCAAACCGGGGGCATTTTTTGGGTGTCAAAGTTTGGAAGTCTGTACCTGGAAAGAGTTGATTGTTTGTCGTCAGGTCTCGGCAGGAATCCATTAGACCAAGGCCTCGGTGGTACTCCATCTAAAAGGAAGAAGAATAAAAAAAGGCATTTAATATTTGTACTAATTGAATTCGAAGAACAAAACTCGTTTAAATTTGAAATTCGCAATTTTAAGTTTTATTTTCAAATCGAACCGCACAATTGAACTATTTCATGATTGTTGCCGATGATTAAATTATTTCTCTCGTGTTCACGTGTCTTTTGGGCCTCCATCGTATCTGACCTGGGTTTTACACACCTTCCGTTATTACCATGTCCATGGTGAGGTAACATTGGCACATGTAACATTGAAAAGACGGACTTATTTAAAATACATTTCGTTTAATTTTTTTTTTATATTTAAACCTGCTCCATTACTCAGCTTTCATTGTCAGGCATATTTGTTATTGTTTTTATTTTAATGCTTAACCTTAACCCACATAACTGTCATTTACAGTGGATGTGTGTGAACCGCTGACCGTTCATGCAAGACAAATACGAGTGCTCAAAAACAACGAATGTTTCAAAAATACAAAAATTAAACTGATTTCAAAGAAAATATACTTTATTTTAAAAATAATTTGACTGAAAGTTATCAACAAGGCTATTTCTCTAATAAACTGGGTAACGCTTTCTCGCGTAATACCTAACCTTATTGCTTTACCTAGGTCTAACAAAATTAAAATTAAAATAATTTTTTGTTAGTTATAATAAATTCAGATGAAACGTGGTAACCTTAAAAAGTACTTTGGCTGTCTACTTAGTTAGCCAATAAAATGAATCATTACGTAATAATAAACAATCAGTCGTGAGTTCCTTGATTGTTCTAATTCGAGAATATTTGTACCTAACCGTCGTTAACTTGTTACATTCGAACCTTATTTTCTGGTTACCACAATACTACAGCGACTTGTTTTATAATTCCGTCTACCCTAACATATTAAATACGTCGCAAAAAAGTAACTGGTTTACATTTGACACTGGTAACTGCATTTGAATTGTAAGTGGTTTTTGCTGCCGTTTCAGGAACTGATATCAAAAGACAGTTCGATATAATTCGGATACAATCAAAATGTTCCAATGGACGCACTTCTATCAGTCAGAAATATGAAGAATAAATTTCAAAGTATCAATTTGTTCCGCCTGTGACAAAAGAGTCCAAATCGGAGCAGCAAAGTTCAATTCCATAGAGCCTACAGCTTATTAAAATTTGTTTGTGACAAACATTAATTTGAAAGACAAACTTGACACAGTTACGAATTAGACGAACACGACATTGGTTTTTCATCAATAAATTTCAAATAAAAGCAATGCCAATTCGATTAACGTTGCCTCGGTCATTGTTATTAATATTTCCTAAATAAATAAACAAAAATTCTTTAATTGATTAATTCCAGGTCTCTCATCCTACTAAACTTAAAGTATGGTAAGGTAACTGGTTTTCCATTTCAAACAATTTACATGTTGACTTCGGACATGTCCAATTTCATTTGAACTTTGACAAGTTCCGACTCTCATAAGTCTCCGAGAAAACACAGTCGCAACAATTTCGGTAAGTAATAAAAATAACTCGTGATAAAGTTGTAAGGAAATTTTAAAACCTGTGACTTAATTATTCCTTAAATCTATGGTATTCCAGGTTATTTGTTGAAATCCTCATTGTAATCAGGACGGAGACAGCATTATTCATTATGATTTATTACAAAATAATAAGTTTTTGTAATAAAATTTTCTATGTAGCAGAGAATGATAAATTGCAATAAGCAATGATTGACAAAGGCAACGTTTAAAAAAAAGAATGAACACGGCTGGAAGATGATGCCACGACATGTCCTATCTTCCGGTCAAACGCATGACAGTCACTAAAAAGGAAATTGTACCGGATTTGCGTGATTCCAAACACGATTTGCTCGGTGTCTGGTAATTAGAAAAATCTTGGTGGCCATGCAAAGATCAACAGTAGGAATAAGAACACGATGAAGTTTCGAAAATCATTATGTAATATTGCAGGAAAATGGCGTCCAAAAAAAGAAAAATTGTGGGGAGAAGTGAGAAAATGGTAAAAGCAGGAAGGCTTCAAGCCCAGGTGACTACTAAATGGTTGTAACTTATTGGTTTATTAGGTCGTTATAATTTAATATAATTACAACACGTTGAAATAAATAAAAACCAAATCAGGTACAGTTTTTGGAAT
Organism: Polyplax serrata; assembly: GCA_037055365.1. NCBI lineage: Eukaryota > Metazoa > Arthropoda > Insecta > Psocodea > Polyplacidae > Polyplax > Polyplax serrata. The sequence continues at coordinate 260,340 of JAWJWE010000036.1, read as the reverse complement.
TAATCTGTTATATGTATTTAAATAAAATGGTCGAAGAATATTTAAATTAAAAGGAACTTTAAGTCAATAACACGTGCTCTAAACAGTCAACCAAAATCCCAATTAACTATTCTACTTAAACTTAAGGAACAAAATTAATCAAATCATTTACAAGCAATGAAATTGGTGCACCAACGTTTGCACACAGTGAAATAGAACGAAAATTAAGAAATCTAATAATAATGAAAAATGTGACTGAATTATCGTGAAGAAATCTTTAAAAACCCACTTACTAATAGAAAATAACGTTAATATTGGGCGGTCCAAAATTGGCCCCCTTAAAATTGTCATTCTCACATTCAAAGAACATATTAAAATAATTGGTTGATGGGCTGGCAGAAATTACCCAAGAAATTAACCAATGAGGCCACTTCTGCATTGTACCAAATGAAGTTAAAATAAAAAGTTATTATTGTAGTAATTAATGTTTCTTTCTCTTTGTAAATAAATAGAAGTCAATGACGGAGCGTTCGGAACTTTACTTTTTGATACTTCTACGGAATACCAACTTCTCTGAACTTCATCTAACTGCTTCGGCTTACACAAAGGACGGGACAACCCGATATCATTTGCTACACAAAAAGCAAGCAAGCTATACCTATCAAATCAAATATCCAATTAATTTTATCTTGATAGCTTACTTTCACCATATCAAAAAGAAACGGGTACCCCACAGAGTGATGCTTCAATTCCAAGGTAACTTTGAACTAAAGATCAGATTTGACCTCGATCAATATCGAAATGAATATTTAATATTTAACTTTTCAAAGGAAAATTTTCTACATCTACGACAGAGTCAGATCAATCGGAAACGTATTGCCTGGCATATTTTGTTCCGTGATGCAGATTCATACAGTTTTCGAGTAGTTGTGAAACATTCACCTTGAGAGGACAAAATAACAATAAAGGCCAAAGGATTGACCACTTTACCCCTTTGCAGTCTTGTTCATATGTTATGTATGACACATAAAACTCCTTACATTAAATGCTTTTATTGTTTGGTTAAATAATCTGTCAGTTGTATTACGGTTTAGTCATTTACCATTTTTTCTTTGTAATTCATTTTTATATAAATAATTTACTTGTAATTGGCAGTTATAGCAGTTTTTACTCATTCTGTTTTTGAAAAATAATAATTTTGTACTAAATGCATTCCACCAACTCTTCATTTTTGTTGCTATTACTTTCAAAGATTTACGTCACGAAACTCTCCCTACTAATCTACGACATCCTCCAATTTTGGTCCCAAATTTTGCACACTAAGAATTGTAATATGTATTCTGATGCAACACTTTTGTCAGAATTCCTTCCACTTTCCTATTTCACAAACACTTTTAAATTTTAAATTCTTATTATTCCCTCTGTCTGGTTTTAAATTCTGTTGATTCCAGAGTTGTGGTCAAAGTTACGTTTCCGAAAAGAAAATCACTCAGGGTGTTATAAAGTCAAATTGCAGGCAAATAAAATCTTTAGGAGAGAGGCATAATCTACAGGATGACATTTCGTTGTCAATTGGCAGAGTTTATACAATTAAGTTAGACGAAGAACTCAAGAAGGCATCTGTTAATGAATGAGTTAAAATTATCGGCTTTAATTAAAGTCAAACTAGCGTAAGTTGCAATATATATTCTAGTTTCATAGGAAATGGCCCTTCATCATTAAAGAAGAATAAAACAACTCCATTTTTTTCTTTCTGTAGCTAATAAGTATCAATATTTAGTAATATTCAAACAAATTTTACTTAACAAAGCACAGAGATCTCCAAAATTCAGTACATATGATTAAAGATACGTAACAATAAATCAAAATAAAGTTCATTTGAATTCATAAGTTTAAAGGTAATTTACATTTGTTCCGAAGTAACGATTGTAAATGTTAAACATATTTACTTCAACAATACAATGTTTATACGAAACTGACCTAAGTTTAGTGCCTGCACTCGTACCATGAGATTTCCCTGTGGTTACGAAACCTATTTTCTGACCTATTTGACAAGGACTAGTTCACATGTTTGACGACAGTGGCAATAGATACTCAAAGTAATAGCTACACATTCAAATTATACTGAACCACAATTTGCAGCTTTTGAGCTGAAACATATTTGATTCAGAATTCTATTAAATTACAGAAAATGGTACAAGTGCAGGACAACCTAAGAAGTAATTTAGATTATCTTTGAAGTAATATCTTTTGGTAGCCGTCAAATATTCGAATTTAATGCATCATCATCATAATTATTATTATTATTAACACTTTGACTTTATTAGTTAAAGGGAAACATTTGGCGACACCTACAATATGCCACATAACACATTTTGGTGGACCAAAAGACCACCCAATGTGCAAACAGTTTCCTTGCCATAGGCAGACAGGTCGGGTCCAAGTACTTCCTTCGTATCTGGACAATAACTCCCATCCGCCATTTTAATTGTTTCATAAGTGTAACTAACCGGACATTAAAATTTGACCGTATACACTGTTAAATCCCTGATTTAAAATACAATTTTCCATTCTGTGGAACTTGGTTGACTAATTCAAGTACATTATTTTACTTAACACTAAACGGTTTCATCAGTAGTTCAGAATAGGTACAAATGTGGAAGACGGGATGCTTCAAAATAATCAGGGCACAATTACTTACTTTTAAACAAAATACACAATCTTAACACCTAGGTTATTGAAATTTCCGTACATGCAGGAGATACACAGCAAACATTAATCAAATACGAAAATTAACAATGTACTTATCATGACACCGTGGTGACAAGTGAGTACCATGAGGAAAATTGAAAATAAACCTAAATGTACTCGTCATCGGTTTGAACAGAAACATGTGGAAAAGCCACAATTATTTTTATGGAAAACAAAACGACCCTTATTGATACAAACGGCATAATAGACTGTTGTTTGATTGTCTCCGCCATCAAGTCCCAATACTAAACCTCATAGGTTCTCATTCACTAAATAAATCAGACGAATTTTACTAGTAATTACTATTAAGAAAACAAAATTTTAAAGAAGCATAAAAACAGTACTCTAAAACAGTACTGGCATCGTTCTTCGGAAGAACCGCCTTAATTTCATGAGAAACCTTTCTGTTTTCTGCAGGGAGGGGGGTCAATGATTCGTGGTTCAACCCGGTATAAGTGAAATGTTAACAGTTCTGACAAAAAACATACCAGCGTACCTGCACGGATAGCCAACACTCATGTCGACCTGAGCGGCTACTACGCCCCTGGTGTTCATCCTGACAACCAATCTCAGGTTCTGGCCATGTGTTCAAACAGGTTTAGAATGGTCGATGTGATCCCGAATAGAGTTGCTGAGGTCAATTTTTGTCAGATACTTACTCTGGACGTGACCGTTAGCCTTTCCTTGGTGATTGAAATTGCCATTCAGGTTGTTCCAGGCTGCCGATGATTGATGCATGGTACCGTACGAGCTTAAGTCCAGCTCGCTTTTACAACATTTCATCCTGTTGGGTCACATGCTTTAGTCATGAACAAACATTCACACAAATAGATACTCTGTGAACCGTCTTCGTTGATGTACTTGTTAATAACGGCGCCAAAAGACTCGTAAAGTTTACAACTTTGGTGATACCAGCAGACAACAGGACGGCCCACCAAACCAATTTTCGCCAAATACTGCTTGGTTAGTCTTACGACAACAAGTAGTGGAAGACACGTAATGTATCTCGGCCACGAGTTTCCCACTTAGTAGGTAATTAATGATTTTCGGTTTCTGTTCATCACTTCCATCAGGTACACTTCATTTTAGAATAATTTAAACGCGAAAAACTTGGTGTCCATCCTTCTTTGTTTCAAATGAAAAATATCCACCCGGTTCCCTCTGATTTATTAAATTTACAAATTTCGCTCAAATTTTAATATTTTTTTTGAAACAACAAGCAGTTTTTGACCAAAGTCAAAATATTGATCTTCAGAGAAACACGGAAATGTATAAAACAGTGACGATCGGGGCACAGGTACGTCAGGTCTGACGTGATGGCTTTTCGAGGGCTGACAGCAAAACAAAACGTTCTAAAAACGTTCCGCACGTGGAACCCCCAAAATTTCCGATTAATTTTATTAATTGCTTATTCAAATTTCATTTTTTCTTACTCCACTCACGTCAAATCTGAGCTACGTTCAGAATGATACGCTTCAAGAATTTTTCTTCGGTCGTACCTAAGTTTTTTTCTTGTTATTATTTTTCTCAACACAACTCACTGCGTGCCCACGAAACACTCCGCATTTTCTTAGGATTTTGATCTTCCAATTCTTCGTTTACTCTTCCCTAAGGCACGGGTTCACGTGGCCGGTTAACAAAATAAATACAGCCCACATCCAGGCACAGAAGGTACGCGACAACGGTTTGGCTTCGGTCATAATAAATACGGAGGGTCAAAAATTCATCTTACTACACGACACCTGCCTCGCGACTAAGTCAATTAGCTAGGTTGCACTCGACGAAGCCGTGGAAGACCTGGGAAACAGTTAGGCCAGAAACCTGAACCTGAATCTTGGAGACGTGGTAGGTACATTAAAATACATTCAAACATCGCCGTTGGCCTAACCGTGGTTGTACCGGTTACTCCCTAACAAGGTGGTCTGGGCAATACTTCAAACCAGTGTTTTCTGTTTAAGATTTTATTTTTGAAATTTATTATTTCCTAAAATTTTAATTTCTTTAAAATTTTTTATATTGCTTTTTTTACCATCAGAAAAATTCTTATATTCCCCTTTATACTTTTGGGAATACATATTTAATGAAAGGGGACAAACAACTCAAAATGAGTAGAGCTAAGGGAAAAAAGTATATGAACTTTTAAATAACCACCATAGATTACAGTTTTTTTGATATTTGGTTGCTGTCAAATTACTGCAACAGAACTTTACTTTGGAGTTGTGCAGATATAATATTTAATTAAAAACTGTTACACATATTTGCAGATAGTTATAACCATAATGCTTTTGATAGATGTTTCATAGAAAGGTAGGTAAACAGTCATAATTAATTAGTGACTTATGTGATGTCTTTACTTATTTAAAATTATGAAAAACAGGTAAATTTAACTGCCATCAAATTACAATTGATTTTTTAAAAAATATTTGGGTTTTAAACCTTTCCAAAAATTACACCAACAATTACTTTTTTAACATCCTGTACACTTAATTGCAAAGAAAGCAATCAAAATAATATATTTTTTGTTTCTTCCATATTGAACACTGCCACAGTACTATTAAAACCAAACAAATAGCTGCACAATGTTGACTCTGTCAAGATTTCAAATTTGACTTTCATAAAAAAAGTTTAATTTGTCCATATCTTTTGAGTATACTATCATACATACCATTTTTTTCAATTAGTATATTACTTTGGATGGGTACTCTGTAGTTAACCATAATGTTACAATTCTAAACCAAACTTTCCTTTTAATTTATATTTCATTTACGTATTTCATTTAATATGAACTGCACGACTACAACATATCGGCCCTCTTCCTAAAAGTAAAATGTCTTTGACATCTATGCATATATATCTAAGTGATTACCAAATGCTACCTTAAGGAATTGTTATGTCTCACTAATCACTAAAATAAATAATAAATACGATTTTGAGAGAAATACACCATATTTTTAAGTTTGAAAATTGTAAACAAACCGCCATGTTCTTTATATGTCACATGTAACTGCTCGAGTGGTAGCAAAAAAATTTACCGCCTTTTTTTCCAACCGTTACATTTAATATAAAATTGTGTTTACTCGTTGAGGTCATTTTTACAATTATCCTATTTTGTAGTTACAAATAAATTTATGTTATACAAAAAAGCTTCTTGCTGGAGTCCAGGGTACTGTAATTTTCATTTTTCCTTTAGAATAAATTCGGGTAAAAAAGATTTTAGGTTAAATTAATGATATGATTTCTTTCTTGTGACAGATTCATTTGAAATAATACGAAATGCTGAAGAGTAGACTTACAAAAAAAAGATCATCTATGCTTCTTCAAATGTCAAATAGGGGTTCTTCTTTAGTGAAACCCGACAATACGAGTCTTATTGTTAATGACAGTGACACTGATACTGATGAACTCCCAAAAGAAATAACCTCAGTATTGTTGGAGGAAGATTTAGTTGGAAATATGAATAGAGAAAGTACATCTCTTATGAAATCATTAACTCAGAAAACTCAGTCAACGCCTAAGAAAGCAAAAAATGATTTGTACAACTTATTAGGAAGGAAAAATATGAATAATATAGAAGAAGATTGTTACTTTGATGGAGTATTAAAATCATGTGGGGCCATACCTTTGAATGAAAATTCTTCATATCAGTTGTGTATGTTATGTTAAAAAGTTATAAAACATCAATAACTAGTTGCATATAAAATTTCTTCTAACCATTTCTTTTAACAGTTTTTTTAGATGTTTTTTGTGATTCAGATTTTTGTTGCAGCATGTGACCAAGCAGTCTTAGCAATTAAAGTTAATGATGAATTAATTGAATCCAAAGATAGGGTGACAAAGTTTCTGAAGGCACTGAAAAACAAAATAGAAAGCCCAGAGCAGTTACAGAAAATGTTGATTCATACATTGACAGCAGAGGATTGTGATGTTGCTAGAGGTCCAGTGCAAGAATCCCTTTTAAGAATTTTATTGAATGTTTCATGTTTACAACATCCTTTAATAGACATTTTACTAGAAAAATTGACAGATCTAGCACTTAACTGGTAGGTTTCTCAGCTTAAATGAACAACAACTACTATTGACATTTCCAAGGCTTAATTAAAATATGGGATTTTTCTCAACTCAGTGAAGAGAATGAAAATGCTCAAATGATTTCTTCTATTCTTCGACAATTGAGGTTCCTCAATTGTGCCAAAGAAGTTAAAATGGCTGACAGATTGTTTGAAATAACTCAAATTGCTCCCATTAGTGTAAGTATTTAATTACATAAATGTAATTAGGTTTACTGTTACTTTGTCAAATGTCATGAATGCTATCAATTTTGTCTTGAACCCACAGGTTCAGAGGGAGATCATCTTCATGTTGCCAGAGATTGTGTCTGAATGTGAGACGGAACAAGTATCTGTTAAATTAATGTAAGGTGGTCTACTAATATTTTTTTTCAATTTTAAAATGATTTTGAAAAATGAAATCATTTTTGTTTACAGAGATATGTTGAGGAGTGAAAATGGCTTGACAAATGTAGTTGTTGATACTGTTACAAATCTGAAACTGAGTGATGTGGCTTGTTCTCAAGTTCAAGCAAAAGTCATGAGCAGGTTGGACAAATGCCCAATTGAGTTTTTACCCTCTCTAGTTCAGTTTATCTTAAGCAAGTGTAGTGAAGATGAATATCCAAGGGTGTGTATTTTTATTATTTGCTTATTTGCTTCTAGACATCAAAGTTGTGTTACTTATTTTTTACATTGGAATTGATTTAGATAAATTGACTTTAAAAATGTTCTTTCATTTTATTCAGATATTTCTGCTCAATTAATCAAATATCATTTTCTTCCATTTCATTTCTTCCCATGTGTTCTACCTTGTTTCTGAGTTGCCAGCAAGAGTTAAAATTTTTTCTAGTAGGTTATCGACGGTTTAAGACAAAATCTGCCGTTTACAACTAAGCATTTGGCAATGAAAAAGGGCAAAAAGGAAGCTGACGAGGACTCCTACATAAAACAAACATTTGAAATATTTAAATTCTCAGCAATGGCATCGCGACAAATGACTGAAGATTGGATAAAAATAATTTCTTCGGCCACCTCAGCTGATGGCATAAGGTTTGCATCCCTTCGTTGCCCTTAACTCTCATTTTACGAACTCTTAACAACTTTACTGTTATTTATTATTCAGATGTTTGGATCTTGTGATTTTGATCATTTTCTACTGCAATTTATACGGGAAAAAAAGTCAAATTTTGACTCTGATTCGTTCAAAGGTGAAAATTGCTGTCTTGACGGAAACCCACGTTACCGATATGTTTAAAATATTAAATGTCGTCGCGACCGAATACTTTTCTTCTTTGCTAGAAGTTGCTTCGTCACTGATAAAGTCGCCTCAACCAGTGGTATCTGACTTTGGTGCCTTGTTGTACAAGCAAAGCTTTATTCATCTTCATTTTTATATGGAACAAACAATTGTGAGTATTAATGTTTGAGTTTTCTGTACACGCATAACTCTTTAACGAGATCCTTGAATTGGCCATCTCATTTTACATGTTTTCCTTCTCAATATCAATTCCTGCTTTACGGGAAATTACCATTTTGTACATTATCCGTCGCAGGTGAATGAACTTCTACTGCACGTAGCCACGGGGACCCCTGCAACCGTGAATACCGCCCTTTTGGTTCTCAAATCTCTGTGTAAGAATCATAAAGAAGCCCTCAGTCAACACACTGCCTGCCTTGTGGGAATCCTCGTCAAGATATTCGATTTTGATCCTGTTCAAACTCGACTATTGATCGATATCATTGCTGACTTAATTTTTTTCAAAACAGAAGATAATTCGACCTGGCAGGACGAGTTGCAAATTTTTATTCGGAAACAGTTGGGATCGTCAAAAGTGGAGATTTTTAAAAAGGGAGTAATTGCAGCTATTTTATTGGGGAAACATGCTGGTATGCTGAAGGACAACGACTACGAACATACACAAATAAACAAATTACTCTGTGAGTTTTGAAAATTTAAGGAATGCCGACTTCGTTTCATGCAAAGTAAAATATAAGAAGCCAATCTTTTGTGGGTCTTTCAGGCACAGCAATGGGTACCCCTGATACCTGTGATACTAAAAGAGGTTTTTTTAACGACGAATTCTCAACGATGCTCTACGAATCGAATTTGAATGAGTCATTTGTAGAGTTTTGGAGTGCAAAAATTCAAAATTTGGTCGGCGCCCTTTTTCTTAGGAATATAGACATAGAGTTAGTACCATGTACTAGTATGATTTTTACAAAACTATTGACCAGCACTTGTAGGAAAAAACCGGGAGAGGTCTAGTAATTGTTATTCTGTACTTCAGGTGTGAACACTTTCCAATGTCGCTGCAGTACTCCCTTAATAAGGACGACGATCATCAGTTAGTATTTCCTGTTGTCGACTTTGTCATATCCTCCAATTCGGAAAAGATTTTGTAAGTACTCCTCCAAAGGCTCTGGTGCATCTGTTCAGAAATCTAAATCAGGTAGTTTTGTATCAAGCAACAATTCTTCATTATAACCTCTAGAAACATACCCATTGCTGTCATTCCATCGACCTTGAGACTGCTATGGTGCAGCAAAATCTCCAAAATGGTTCAACCAATATTTAGTGCAGCTATTGTCATGCCAGAAGTTACAGTCTTCGATAATTTTCATTCTTTCGACGAAACCCGCAAAAAAATTATTATGGATTGTTTGTTTTTGTGCGCCAACTATCTCGTGGAATGTGTAAACGCATTCTGCTCCCGAAAAGAATGGGATAAGGTAACAATCTGTATAGCTAATGAGTAAAATTCAAAATTTAGAGATTTAAATGATTTTTTCTTGGTACTCTTCTCATCTGGGTTTTTCCTTTCGTCATTTGATTGGTTTTAGGCTTTGGTACGCCTTAAACAATTAATCAAGGTTAGAAAATACATCGGCAGTCACATTCACATAATTCGGGAATATACACCACCTCTTTGTCAGTTTTACACACCCGTTAGCAGAATTCTCAAAAATAAGATTGAGTAAGTGAAAAGTTCTCCGTTTCTGTATATTTTCATTACTAAAGAAATAAGAAATAATAAGGAAGTACTAAAGAAACAGGAAATTTCAGTAAATCACGCAAAAAGGGAAAGAAGCGAAAAGCCGATGGGTCGGCATCGTCTTCTACCGCGGCCACCCAAGGTGATCTCCATGTGTCAAATATTACTCCTCAAGTACCTGCTGCTCCCACAGAAGGAGAAGATTGGGATTCCAAAGTAGAAAGTGATGATCCTCTCGCACCGTATGAGGGATACTTTCGACTGTTGCACGTAAATTGCGTTGAACTTTTAAAAGCGGAACTTACTGCCAAATCAGCTGGAATCTCGCAGACAATGTCAGGAATTTTAATGGACGACAAATCCTGGTCTCCTGGGAGTAAGGCACAGGTACTTTACATTACTACATAATAATCACTTCTTTAGCACCTGAAAGTCATACTTATGCCTGATTTTAAATATGATTTAACGGTGGATACTTAATAATGTTGCGACTAAACCACGTACCAAAAAATACTGATAAGTATTAGAAGTTCTGTATTACTTTTACACTTTTCTTGTATTCTACTTTTTCCTACAAACCTTCACTTCCTGCCGCTGAAAAAACATTTACCCGCTTTACATCTTAATAATCTCAATAGATTTGCTCTCTTCATTTCAAGACGGAACTCCAAAACGACGATGCGCTCTTTCTCTTGGAAGATTGCATTCGTAAAACTTCAGAAATACTCGGAAAATCGAAAGGTGGTTTTGGTTTCAAGCGAAAAACAACTTCCACCGCAACGGAGACATGCCCTGAAGATTTCTTGAATGCTGCGATGTCCATTTTACCAGCTCTGATGAAGAAAATTGCCACTTGGTCAACCTACTGCAAGGTCTGCTATTTTTTAAACATTTTTTATTTCAAAAATTTTTATTTTTATTTTCCTAACTCAATTTTGTCCCTTTTGAAGAATTTGCTGAATGAAAATGAGGGGCTTGTCGATGGTCCCGGTATGTACCCGAAGGAATCGTGTGACATTAAAATGGCTCTAGCTGCTGCCTTTCAGTTTCTGGCAGGAATCCTTGCCTGGCACGGATTTGAAATTCCTGTTAACAAGTCAATTCTTATAGGTAAAGTCCAAAAGTATTTTTAAATTTCATGTGATTCTATGAATTCTGAATGGCTTAAGAAATTTAAGGAAAGAAATTAAGAGTAAAGAGTGAAATAATTGAGTGAGTGAGTTAATTTAGAGTAATAAGTGTTTATGTAGTAAGTACCAAGTAGAATTTAGGGGGTTTTGGCTCGCTTCCGTAACTATTTATGAATGGGGTACACTTTCGTCGGAAAAAAAGTGATTAACGAGGGACTTCACATTTAATGAAGTAAACACTTTGTACTGGAAATTAGGAACGACTTGACCAAAGAAATGATGTTTGTTACTTTAGAATCTACATAATCGGTTTTATTTTGAGGTACTTTTTAAACTTGAATTAAAACATAAATTCATATACAGAAGCTTATACAAAAGTAAACATAAATAAGAGTGGTTGAAATTAAAGGAGATTCAAAATTTTTGACCAGATCGCTTCATTCAATAACAATTCCGTACGATTGGGGAGAATACTCATTTTGGTCAATTACGAAATCATGGCGAAACACAACTTACTACATTCGAAGAAATATCAGCGTATGAATGTAATTTGTGAAAATTAAAATTTCTTTGCTTCAGAGATATTAGGGAGTCTTACTAAGAAAGGAAATTCATCAAATATTGCATCCCGAGTTACCCTAGTTAGTAATGTTGCTGCTGACGCAGCTTGTCAACTAGCCAAATTTAGCAAAAGTATCTTGCTTTTGAATGGAGGTGTTTGTATCATCAAGGCAGTTCAGACTTGCTCCGGATTTTCGTCGGTGTCATCTCCTAACCTACTGGGTAAGCCACGCAATTCATATGTTGCTTTCAGGACCAGGCAATTCAACGTTTGAGGTTGGTTTAGGTTACCTGTTTCACGTACTCGATGAGTTTATGGTGTTTCTTTACTAGGTATTAAAATATTACTAGGTAATATTTTTTCCCTTCTTTAAATACTGTTACCGTGAATCATCTCTCTGTAGACATCGGTCTCTACTTCAAATTTCAGCCGATTTATGCTTGGATATGTTGCGAAGACCATGGTTTAATGTGCGAGGAACACCAGAGAAGGGAGCGACGTACAATCAACAAATCGACGAATTGTTAAAAACTTACTTTGCCACCGTGAATGACAGGCTTAAGGTAGTGAAAAATACAGCAAAAATGGCTTTTGACGAAATATATCTGTTAAATGACAGGAATTCGTCGCTGAACTTCATGAAAAGTTTGTCCAGGTAGTTTCAGTTGCCTGTAGTCTGTTAGTTGGTTTTTTCATATACACTAAGTTATATTTCCATATACATATCTTATATACTACTCATGTTTTCACTTTTTTCTAGGAACAATTTTCCACTGCTCTACAGGGCAATGTGTCAGGCTTTGGTTTCAGCTTCAACGGAAGAATTAGCGAAAAATAAAAATGACGAATCTCGTCTTCAAATTTGGAATACTATAGTGGAGGCGATGATGACTTTGGTTGAAATTGTTAAAATTCACACTTCTAGAATTAATTTGGCAGCTTTGCTCAAAGTGAGTCTTTATTTGTTTTAATTAGTGAATTTCTTTATGGGAAGTTAATATCAGATGAAATTCGTTGCTTTTCATTAACTAATCGTTGAATTGTATTTTGACCAGTTTGTGTCTCGCTAATGTTATTACGATCTCTAACCTTACTGTATTATTAATAAACTACCGCCAAGGTGATACAATCCTTCGAAGAAGATAAGAGTTCATAATTACGGTTTAGGTATTCAATTCGGCCGCATTAGTTTCCCCTATTAAGTTCGATTTTGTATTTTAAATTTGCAGAACTCGCAATCCATAATACAATTATTTTTCTCTACTGGTATGCCAGTAATCGAAGGAGCATTTAGAGTGAACTCTGTTGATGTATTGAAGCTGCTAAAATCCCTCCAAACAGTAACGAGATTCTTACACTCGATTTGCTGCCACTCAAAGGTAAATAAAATTGCGGGTTCAATGAAAGGGTGTTAATCAGTTTTAACCGAATTTCTTGTACAACAGATTACAAGTGACTCCTTGGTGGCGACATATGTTCCAACAATAAGAGCCCACTGCGAAAGGCTTACTTTGGAGGTAAAAGGGGTACTAATCTCCAACAAGATACCCATGGAGTGTATTACAATCGCAATTCTGAAGAATAAGGATCTCAAAGGAAATGACATATTGTCCCAGGTAGCAAAATTTCATTTCAATTTTAAACTTCTGTATTGTGTGTGAATTAAGAATTTGATTTGAATTTTTTTGAAATGGTTTGGCATCATAAATTTTTTGCGCAACTAAATTTAATCTGTATATTTTAAAAATTGATTGTATGCTACTTTGATTTTAGGAAAGTGTCGAAGGAGACTCAGATGATGACTCAGAGCTACCAACAGAGGACAACGATGAAGACCGTGATGACGGGGACAATGACGTGGAGTGACATTGTTTCAACTTTTTAAATAACTCATTACTGCAGGTTTTTTCATAATTAAAAACAAGGGAATTAACGCCTCCTCATTTAGGATTATCTTCCACCACAAAACTGTCCAAAATCACATAAATGAGTTTTTAAAATTCATGTTTCGTGTAGTGAACACTTTCATATGAACTCATCAGCTTCCTCGAGTCGCGGTTCTCTCCTGACTACTGCACTACCACTATTCTTCCTTCTTGATCTAGTGAATGCCTCAAAGTAATCGACATGTTGTTCAGCCTTCGTTCAACCTTTAAGTTTTTTTTTCATCTTGGTGGGAAAGAACTTCTTATTATTTATAGTCTTATGGCAGTGAAAGAAACATCTCAACTCTCAGGAACAAGTGGTTATTTTTTTCTGCAACTGGTAAAATTTCCAATCTCATTACAATTTTTGAAACCATATTCACTATATTTCGGAGATTTACAGGTGGCAGCGTATGGTCTAATGTGGAGGCTGCGATTGAAAAACGATCAATATTCTTCAGACGTCGTTTACTTTTTCAGATATGACCGAAGATGTAGTGTAGCTGCAATGACAAGGTGTTGACTTCAAGAACGTGACCTTTCAAATGAACACGGAAATTACGGTAACGAAAACAGAATTCGCAGCATTCAACAACCGCGATTTCCTACACAGAACTTGCAATTCGATGCCTGATTTCAGTGATATAAAATCCAAGTCGACAGGTTTAAGGCTCACCTCTGGTTCTTAGACCTTGTTCGGAATAAAATGAGCCCTAGGAAAAGCCAAGAAACGAATGATGAAACTGAAGAGGAAATGGAATTAAAGAAACCCAATCTGGTATGTTCAACCAGACTAATGCTGGCAGGTGTTTGTGGTATCGCCTTGTTTAATGTCGCGTATGTACGAGTTGGATTGGCAATGGCGATCATTTGCATGTCGAAACCCACAACTGAAGTACAACAACAACAACACAAGTCCAAAAACTGGGAATTCAATTGGTCTTCGTCCACCGTCGGTCTGATACTGTCGTCCGTTTTTTACGGTTTTATTATCGGTCCCACCATTTCCGGATACTTATGCTTCAAGTATGGTGGTCAGATCATCCTAATCATTGGAACGATCTGCTCGGGAGTCACGTATCTAATGATACCCGAAGGCACTCGATTCTCTCCCATTGCCCTCTGCATCATCAGAGTATTCACGGGCCTCTTCGCCAGCTGGTGTTTTCCTGCGTTTTACGACCTCATGTCCCATTGGACTGTACCGGAAGAGAGACAGCTCCTAATGGGCGGTGCTCTGTGGGGCATTCCCCTGGCCAGCATCCTCAACTTCCCAATCAACACGTCCATATGTGAGGAGTTCGGTTGGATTTGGATTTTTTACAGCTTCGCCGTTTGGATGGTTCTCTGCGGATTCTGTTTTTTCTTCTCGGCTTACGACTATCCCGAAAAGTGTCCCTACATCTCTGTGAAAGAATTAAATTTCCTCAAACAGCGTATACCTAAAACAAAAACAATCGTCATTCCGTGGAAGAAGATATTGACTTCTATGCCTTTGTATGCTTATATCATTATGCATTTTTCTATGAATTATGTCTACCTGAGCATTATCATGTCACTGCCTCTTCTTATGGAGGAGGTCTACCATCTGACTTTTCATGAAAATGGCTTTCTGTCTGCAATGCCATTCATCGGTGCCCTTATTATGCGAATTATGCTCAGTTTGCTTTTTGAACCTCTCCGGTTCAAACTGAACCTGTCAAAGAACGTTTTGCGAAAAATATTGGTATCCGTAGGAGCAGTCATCGTATCCATTTTCCTCATGATCCCCGCTTTTCTCCCAGCGTCCGCAAAATACTGGGCCCTCGTGTGCTTCGTTGTTGCGACGTGCAGCTTGGAATTATGCATCACTGGTGGATATCTCCTCAGCATCGTCGATTTGTGTCCAAGTTATGCGAATGTCGTGTCCGGATTGGCCAACAGCATAGCCAACATTGCTGGACTAATTGGTCCTGTCGTCATCGGGTCGGTAACGAAAAACAAAACACGGGAGGAGTGGAACTTGGTTTATTACATTACAATTAGCTTGCTTTTGGCCGCATCGCTTTTTTACATTATTTTTGGACAAAATAAAACTTTAAGTTGGGGCCTAAAGGTGACCCCGTCGAGCCCTGAAGTAAATGCTCTGAATGCACTCAATGTTCCTCCGTCCGTCACTCAATGAGTGTCTTCGTGCAGTACTGGTCTGTTTAAAATTCGTCTACGTGACAAGAAACTTTTTTTCACTTACCTGGGGCTCAAATGGTTGGTATGAATTGAATTCTACACAACGATGAATTAAAATAACCTGGGGTATCACGTTGGACTTCCTGAATATGAGACCGCGCAAAGAAATAAGCAAATATCCATTGATTCCTAATTTTCAATTAAATCGGGAGTACTGCTGTATAAATTCGTCTACCAGTGGTAACTTTAACAAACATCTTATATAGTAATATCTGTTTTTATTTCTCTTAAACCCCGAAATAAAGGAGTAGTCTTGAACAGGCTCATTGCAATTTGCACAATGTTAAAGTATTGTGAATAAATTGAACAGATATGATAATTTGGGTTATTTAAATTAATTAATATCCTGCAGGCATCACAAAGTATTTCCCACTGCCTCCGGTCCTTAGAAAACCCGACATTCGAAATCTAGTACGAGCATTGGGGGAGGTCAGTTCTAAAAGACCAAATTACTTCCTGGTGGCGATTATTTTCCACGATGGGTAGCAAAATATAAAGGAGTGTAAATAAGTAAAATAAATTATGTAAATCAAATAAATAATTATTTAATACTGACAATTATTCGATGAAAATCTTTTTTTCTGGGCGCCAGGCGCCAGGTTCTGGCGTAGACGTGTTTCGTCACTGCAGGAATCCCAGAATTAGTCAATCAATCAAAAACGATTACTGTTTGAATCACACTGCAAACGTTTGTTGATTATCAAGTTTTACAAAAACATATAAGCTTCCGTTATATATGTTAAAACACGTAATGATTCTACTGTATGTTATGACTGAAGTTGCGAAAAAAACTGTTGAAATTTATTTTAATTATATATTTATATTTATATAATCTACTAATTCGTTCCATTCTTGTGTCCCAGTTAGGCTAACTGATTTTTTGTGTAAACAAAACAATTTAAATAAATAATAAAGAAGCTCTTTTTCTCTCTCTTCAACTTCCATTCTAAAGGAATGATGGTGGTCCACTCTAAAAATCAAATATAAAAAAAATAAATTTCGAGATCAAGTAAATTTGGCACGAGTGGTTGGTTTAAAATTAATAGTAATACTAGTAATAAATTACTAATGTCGTAAGAAAAGTACATTACGTAATAGTAGTAATAATAATTTTTTTTACTTTGGAAGCAATCTTTTTATTCAGGTCCTCACAGCCCGAAAACGCAACCCCCTCACGATCTACTGCGTACGACAGGTACGCAGGCACAGCCTCCCCGGTGCGGGCACCCTTACAAACAAAACTAAATACTTTGTTTCTGTCCTACCATATTGGCTACCCACAACACCAAAAAACCCTCACCCTTAAGTTTTGCTTCTCTTGCTTTTGAGTATTAAAATTGAAATTAATAGTTCACGAACCTTAGGTTTGAAATTTAAATCGCACATAAAAATCAACTAAAAGACTAGAAATAAATCAAAATGTCTGAGATACGGTCTTTAAAACTACCCGACAGGAATGCTGATAGGGTGAGAGTTTAATCGTTTGGTTAAATCCGGGACAATTGATCGCTTGTTGGATGTGCATTGGACCTGAACGTACTTCCCAATTATTCCCAGGTATTAACTGCTAGAAACAGCTACAACAGAAAAGAAAAAAACTAATCGCACCTTAGGAAATTGGTAAGCGTAATACTCATAAATCAAGACTTGATAATAACAGAATAAAGTAAAAGCGAGGCCGGAAAAGGCAAAAAACCGATTGCCGATAAAACGAAAACAGGAAATTTGAGCAATTTCAGTTTCATAGAAACCTTTCTAATGTCTGCTGCCTCCAACTAAATTTGGGGCTTCGGTAGAAGGGTAACGGGAAGTAACTTCCCTGAGACCCTTAACATAAGAATGTCCTCTGCCCAACAACCAACAACCCGGCAATGACCGTAACAAATGGAGAACCTCTTATAGTTTTTTACATCTCCGCCAAACACTCGGAAGTGTTGAGCATTCAACAATACCTCCAATTTTGATGTACAAGGGCAAGTGGTGGGTTTAGAGTGTACCAGGGTTTAAAGTGCCTAATAACAAACTAATTTTTTATGATTTCATGAAACAAAATAAATGTAAGGACATTTAACTTTCGGGTTACCGTATTCTATAATTAAGAAAACGCGGCCGATATCCAAGGATCACTTGGATGAAAGACATCTAATTTTTTACCATCTCTTTGCAGTCTGTTTTTCTACAAGCAAATCATTAAATAAATAATCTGATCTTGAATAAAGTTCGACTAATTTCAAAAACAAAACAGGAGAAGTAACGTGCAGGGTACCAAATTTTGGTAATTAAATCTAACAGTTATTGTAGTAGCAGTTGCGAATCCAAACAATGGGAGGGACATTCAAGGTGTCAGACAACAATGGACCGGTGGACAAGGCGCAAACCCCACACCTACAAAACTTCTTTTAACGCAACGGCTGCTGGCGAACGATGACATCCTGAAATCTAAACGGGTAGGGACTTACAAAACACAGTTTCATACTGATCACAGTAATTTGAAAGTTATCGGTGCCATGGTAAGATTCCTGCGCGTATCAGACGAACATACACAGTTGTGTCCTCAAGTACAGGAGCTCAACGGTTTCCTGCTTGAGAGAAGGAGGGTCGCGTGTTATGCGAATGAATGTGAGTAGTTAGGTGCTTAGAGAGGTAGTCGGCCCTAGCAAAGCACTTGCCACACATTTCGCAGTGGTAGGGCCGTTCCCCCGTGTGGATTCTCAGGTGTCGGGTCAAGTCACTCTTGCCACCAAAGGCTCGACCACAGAAGAGGCATACGAAGGGCCGCTCACCAGTGTGCTTTCTGATGTGCAGCTTTAGGTTCTCCTTTGACCTCACGCATTTGCCGCAAAATGGGCAGGAAAACCTGTTCTCTCGCTGCCGATCTGATGGATCCATTCGAAGTAAGTTGACCAAAGGCGAGGATGACTCTTGCTGACACCGTATTACCTCGCTGTTTCCAGTAATGGGACAAGGGGCGAGTGTGTCGATGGTCTCATCCTGTTCAGAGTCGGAAACCCGATGATCTTTGGCACTTTTTCCCAGGTACGAGTCCATCGGATTCCCCTTGAAATGGTAACTGTCTTTTGTGAGTTTGAATAAGTTCATTCTGTCAAATTTGCTTATGGGTACGCTAGCCGATCTCTCGCCTCCAACAGTTGCACTCATACTACTTAGTGCCTCATTTGAACTGGTTACTTGGTCAGCTGTAGCGTCCAACGAAGTGGACGGAGGGGCAGTTACCCGGCCGCTTTCCTTCGTTTCGCTGTTTATCTTACAATTGGCAAATGGAAACAATGAGGCTCCTCTGCAGCTGAGATCCGATGACGACTCTGGCACTCCTCTCAAGTACTTTTCAAAAGCGCCGTTACTTCTCACCCGTGTTAGTACATCTCCATTGGGAGATTTTGTATGTAGTTTTTCTAATGCGTGGTTCAGTCTATGTTTTTTGAAAGACTTCAAGTATCGAAACTGCATTCCACAGACATCGCAGGTGAACAATTTGTCCGCAGGTAACCTCGCCCTATGGTTCTGCTCCTGGTGTTTTAAATAAGCCGACCGGTAGCGGTAACTCTGTCCGCACTGTTCGCATTTGAAGGGTTTATCCTCACCGGGACTGCCCGTCTCGGAGATCCTGGACGTAATGGAGTGCTGCAAGCTGTTGTGCTGCTCTAGAAGCCAAGCCGATGGAAAAGCAGCCAAACAGATAACACAACGGTAGGGACTATTTCCTCCCACAGGATACCGGCTCTCCTCGTTACCAACTGGTGAGGGTATGAACCCCTGCTGCTGCAAAAACCCCAAAATGGAGTTTTGCCTGGAAGCGGTTTCTCCTAAGTCAGCGAACGGTCCAAGCGCAGGGAACGGTAACTGGAAGGGTGTTGTCGGTCGGCTATTGTTCTCGTAGTGTTTGCGGTCTATGGAATAATCACAGGGAGATGCAGAATACTTCTCATCCAAGTCCGGCTCGGAAACGTCCTGATGAAATACAAATTTAAGAAATTAAATCAAAGGAATCCGTTCTAAAAATGATTATGGACAGGTAAGAAAAGATTCTTGGCCCAAAATTTCTCTTTACTCCCCTTTATAATTTTCATAAATATAAATGCACCATCGGGATTTTTAACATCACAGTTCCAATAGTAATCTTTGACGACAGTGGGAATACTAAGGTGGCATTCAAACATCAAGTTGGGTGAGGAGTAACACCCTTCCTTCTCATCCGAAATACTAAAGTTTCTTTTCATTTCATTAATAAACATCACAACGTATCACAGAATTTGGAATTCTACTCACATAGAACTTTACACTACAGTTTGTTCCATACATTATATTCATCATTACTTCGTTTTTACAACTAATTATCATAGATTCACATTAAATTGTGACTTGTGTACCAATGCTTTTGCACCCGGTATTGTATAGAAATCGTGCAATTGTCATATGCGCAAGAATAACGCTACAAAATGGGGGCTTTCAGTTTACAACATTCGGTTTACAAATATTCTAATAAAAATTATGCGCACCGTTTTCAATTGTACAAACACTAGTAATCGTACATTTCATTTCCCCAATTAGAACAATGTTACACGTGTCTAGCATATTTCTCGGAATATTCTAATTTTTTCATTAACAAATCCATGTAAAATAATGGAGATAACTTGGACTGGAAAGAGGAGTTTGAGATTGCGGTTTCCAGCACGTCCAAGTTAGATCATTTTGGACGTACAGAAAAATTTTGTTTATGTCGAGAAACTGATGCTTTGCAAAAAAGAATGAGCATTGACAAAAAGCAACAACTCCTAACTATTAGGAGAAAGAGTCGAGTACGCTTCACATTTCGACCAAATTTATGCTCACCAACTCCGCATTTTGACTCCAAATCGACTTTTCATTAAATATTAATTCGAAACATAAACTAAATGACTTACATTTCTAAAATCCATCAGCTCAGATATTGAAAAATACCAAATCTTTGACACCTACCTCATTTCTTAGTAAAATGACAATATCTCAAGCGATTTATCCTTTCACGTCGATGTGAAAGTAATTTGGCTTATAAAATGATGGATAGCAGTGGGACATCCCTACTTTGTTACCCACACAAGCGAGTATGTAACTGAATAACTCCGATGAAGCAAAAACAACTTAGTCAAGAGCATTGCTCCAATTTTAGAGAGGAAAATTCAATGTGGATGTTAATTTTCAATCATCGTAATTCGTCCAATAAAATGACAGAAATTGCTTCTTATTTTTTGGTTAAAAACAAGCCATATATATTATTTATATTTAATCTTCTCTTAAGTAATGATCACAGAACTCAAGCTGTTAAAGCTTTTTTATTAGCTTTGTACTCGACGATACGAGTACCACCGAGTGCGTACGATGTTGGGTCAATGCTAATAACTTAAAATTTGACCCGTTCCCCTAAAGCCCCTAATTCAATCTGCTAATTGTCCACGTGCCTGTTGCGGTCCAAAAATGCCTAAACTAAAGCAGGAAGTCATCAAACAACTGTCCTGCAGGTGCTCGTGTAAGGGACCCTCTCAAAAGCAATATAAAATTTATAATCGGACATAGGTTAAACCATTCAGACTAGAATTGAGAGTCCCTGTTGAAACGGAGTCATATCAGGGTAAATCAGAAGTTCGCAGAGCTTGAAACTGTTAAAATAACAGTCCAATGACAGTGAAAGTGAGATAGTTGAGTTTTCATTAACGAATATCAATACAAGACGTAACCTAGTACTGTCAATATGAATTGTGGGCGCTCCCATTCTGAGAGGAGGTTTAGCAGGAAGAAGCCATCACAAAAATAAAGAGAAGGACATCTTAAATATCCCTGTTGTAGCCGTCCGTAAACGTGCATATAAAACGTTAGGTGAGGAAGCAATAAGACCGACTGGACGGATCCGAAGGAACAAAGTTCAGCACGGCCGCCAAACAAATGTGTCTCTTTCTAAAACGGAGGTCACGTGGTCCATTCCACAGAGAAAAGACTTATGCTAGTGCTGAGGATGGGAGTTTGTCGGGTCCCCATGAGAGTCCATCGCGGTAGCTGAAAACTTATGAAGTAAACTGGCTTGTGACGATGTCTCCTCTGAGGTCTGCTCGAGCGAACTCGGACCCATGAACTTATGCACGAACTTTGGGTAGTGCGTTTTTTCGTGTGCCTTAAGTATAGTCGACCGCGAAAAAGTCTTCCCACAGATAGAACACCGGAATGGTCTCTCTCCTGTGTGAACACGACAATGGTCTTTCATATGGTGGCGCAGCTTGAAAGCCTTTCCGCAGTATTCGCACTTGAAGGGTCTGTCACCCGTATGCACAGGCAAATGGGTAATCAGGGAACCAACGTCTGGAAAGGACTTGCCGCAGAACTTGCAGAGAACGAGGTTGGTCTGACAGGCGTCGCCCAATGGAAAGCAGGTGGAAAAATCGGCGTCGGATGCCCCGTCAGGAGGCTGTTCGAAGTTGTCGTATTTGTGGGGGCGTCCGGCGTAGTGTGACTCCATCAGATTGAGTGAGTCAAGGCCTAGGATCGGAGGAGCCATCTGTAGATGGGGTTGTTCTCTGTATTTAAGGGTTTCAAGGCTGTGGGAGAGTATATGTCTGGTGAGCTTGCTCTGATGCGGGAACCTTGCTCCACAGTACATGCAGGGATAGAGTCGGGTCCTGCTGCCCGCATCCTCGGCCTCTTCGTCGCCTTCATCAGCCTCATCAGCCTCTTCCTCTTCCTCACCATCCTGCTGGAACACAAAAGAACATCAACTTCTTTTCGGCTCGATAGGCAAGTCGTTCGACTTCTTTTTTACTTTTTAATTGGGTTTGCCCATTACGGTAGTCTTAACATTCTCTTCAGGCGGTCTTCCCCGACAAAGAAGCCGAAAAAAATTTGCACAAGAAGTTGACGCTCACTTTGTACTGGCAGGTATGTGAGAAATAGGAGGCAAACACTGCTGTCGCCAAAGTCATACGACAGAGGAGGTTAAACACCGAGCGGGAGAGTGATGAATGTCTTAAGTAAGAAGGATAATGTATGGCATTTCTGGAGAGGTTTTAATCAGTAATGATATTCGCGATTTAAAGTGTACTAGAGTGAAACTTTCGATGTACAAGAAAAAACAGTCATAGCCAAAAATGAAGGTCAACTTCTTGACAGCAAGAAAAACGGCATGCCTTGCATCAAAACGGAAATTAATACACTAGCAGTGGTCCCCGTTCAGTCTCACGCGGCAAAAATAAGCAATTAAGAAGGTAATAGAAATGAAAAACATGCCTGAAATAATTTTCAATATAAATAAAATTTTCTTTGTATCGCCTCCTTAAGCATTGGCATGTTCATGCCTAAAAATTAGAAAGTAGCAGGAACCAGTATTTAAGGGTGGCCATGCTGGAGTCGCGTCGCAAGCGTCGCAAAGCAACAGACCTTATTTGGTATAATTCACAATGAATTGGTACCCCAATAACCCTAGAATAAGATCTATTCTCATGTCAGAGGTAGTTGTATTTATAATCGTAATCCAAAGAAAAATGGATCCAACATAGTAGACATACTCGTACGCGTAAAACTCACATGGGTGGCGTGATCATTTACTTGAAAACATAAAACCCCTCTATCAGTAGGGGCTATATCGATTACTTGTAAACTAATCATGACTCTGGTTCAAGTTTGGCCACCTTCTGCAAAAACCGTTCGACACCTTTCATTGGCAAATTCTCACGTTTTCTTACGTGATTATCGTCAGTTTTGACTTTCTGTTTCTCGGAAACTGTTATTCAAAATCACTTTTTTCCTGATCGAGAGAAGGCCCTTAGCAAGCTAAGCTCTAGGCAAATGAAAAAATACTGGTACTCGGAAAAAAGCAGAAGGAAAAAAATATGAAAAAGAAAACAATCAGAAATGTTTACGCGTCTGTCACATTTTTAGCCTACATGGCTCGATTTTTCCACATATCGTAATGCCCACTATCCCACCAGGGTAACAACATTTTTCCAACAGCATCATAAAATCACCACATCAAGTAGCAAGTATATTACAACATAATAAAGTTCAACTGTGGAATACATTAGAGGAATTAATTTCACTCTTAGGTACTAAAACTCATTAGATAGAAGTAATACGTTGTACGAGCCAAATAGGGAATTGGCAAGGTCAAGATGAACGTATGGCCCAGCAGTAGGGTACACAACCTTGCTAGGAAAAATTAAAGGAGACCGTAAATAAGCTGTTATTGGCAAGATAATTTGTTGTATTGATAATAAAATCAAACCCTCGAATGCAATAGGTTGTTTTTGATGCTCTTACATGGTTTCACGTAAGCAAAATGCTATTACGCAATTAAGGTGTCCTACGCCTACGGGAAACAAAGCAACAAGTCAGTTTCTATTATCAATGCAATAAAGGGTGAACATATCTCACAGAGTCAGGTTAAATCCAAAATCACCAATAGCTCAAGGAAAATAAACAGAGTGGACCAACCAAACGATGAAAAAAATTGCCATGGTAGATTTGAGATATGGCATTCAATTATATTTAATTGATCTTTTACTGTTTTCTACGCCAAACCCCTTAAATAATAAATGACATGTGCTGCTGTTGAAACCTCTCCGATTTCAAAAACCGACAATGCCCACTTTTCGCGAAGAGACTGCGGAAACGAGAAACAAATTCAGCAAGGTACGTCAGGCGGAGCACCATAAAATTCATACCCATTAAGGTTACAAGTCAACGAAATGTTTATTGATTAGCAAACAAAAATAAAAGACTGCTATAGCTAACTATGCACGAATACTCGGCGACAACTGATTCGTAATTTATGATTAAGCATTGGTTTTCAGCAAAATCGGGTCGGGCAGCCTCGTCCGACATGACTCTAAAGGTATGAGGCCAAGTGCAATTTGTTAAAGTGAACCGCTCCTGACGTTTCCGTCAGATTAACTCCTGTTTGCGGAACTGTGATATCGGATTACAGGGTAATGTGTAACCCCAGAACACACTACATGTTGTAAATAATATAAAATTGAGTACTCACTGAATCGACCTGAGCGTGCCTGAAATCTAACGAGTTTTCTCCAGCTGCACTTTTATTTTCCCAGTCTACTTCTTTCTTCAATGACTGAAAAGGCAGAAGAAAATTAATGGGAAAACTCCTTTAAAACTGTCCAAAGAATGAGTTGTGCGACTTTGAGAGTTTCTAAAGGAGGCTTCAAGACAGAATCTAAGCCCTTCGGGGATTCCTACTTGCAACGATGTTACATACAACGTTGCTGCCGTAGAAGCGAGTACCTCATCTTACGATTTGTACCCAACTTGATGGAAGCAGTAAACTAAAACACCAATTGAACGTTATTGTAACAATATTACTGTGATTCTTTGGCGGAACCGTCATCATCATCATCGTAATCATCACTACAATCACCTGCGGTGGTGGATTTATGGACAGTCAGTGGACAATCTACTTATTTGTGCGTGGTTGTTGAGGGTGACCGCTTAGTGTCAATGCTAGCCTTTTTGAAACACGTAACTTTAAGTTTAAGTGGGCACCTTACATATTAAGGAGGCATTAAAGTAACCATTGAATGAATAGCAATGAAACATACCGATATAAGTACTCACCAGAGGAACTTGCTGTACCGGCGGTAAACACGAGGTCCCCGGAAAGGGCTCGCTTACGTGCGGTGAAGAACATGAAGGAGGCATCTGGCACAAGGCCAGGCCTGAGGCACTCATGTCGGTAGGTCCTGGGCATCCGCCCTTCATATTCCGATCGGGTAGCTCGGGCATACCAGACAGATCGAGCCTCTCCCTAGTCTTGTCTTTTTCCGCATCACAGCCCACCGTGTCGTCACTGTCCTGTCCTCGAGAGGGTCTCTTGCTGCGAGGAGGCCCAGGCGACGAAACTCGCCCTGGCGATGGCGAATTGGTGTCTTCGTTCATCAGTCTTTTGTTTACAGTCTCGGTTGCCACTGGCGGGTCTACATTTGTTCCAGACTTCTGCGACGCCATCACTTCTAATTTGTCTTCAACCTTTTCTTCATTTTCCTTCTTTACCGCCGCAGATGGGGGCGTTGCATTCAAATTTGTCATCTCGGCCAATCCTTTCACCTTTAAACTTTCTGCAGTTTTCAATAGTGCCGACAGCTGACAATATTCCACATTAACTTCACCCTTATACATGAACTCTACAAGCGTCCGTAACTCGGCGAAGCAAACATCTTTTAGAATGACTATCGGATGCCTGTTTGGGTGATCAACAAACAGTGTCTGAAAGTAGGAGGAACACGCCGAGAGAACCACCTTGTGCGCTCGAATCGAATGTCCTTCAGCACAAGCCAATGTTACGTCCACCAAACTTTCATCTTGCAAAAGCTGACTGAAAACGCCCAGAAGGTTGCTCTGATGATTATTCCACCTTAGACAGTAGTGCTCACTTCCCATGTCTAGACTGTGCCTGTAATCAAACAAGGACTGAATGCTAAATCGCAGTTGAATTACTGGATGGAGATTGAGTTACCACGTTTAGGTATTATAAGGTAGACATGTACCCCAATATTACTACCACTAGTGTAATTAATTGGCTATGATGAAGAAACATTGAGAAGCAAAGTCGGCTAAGCAAGAAGGTGTCAACATTAAAATACAGGCAAGTCAACTTTGATATTATTCTTTAGAACCCTTTTCTCATCTTTACAATTGCATTACAAAATTTATGTAGTTATTAATGGACCAGGAAAATGCGTAGTATGCAGCATGTGCTTTAAGGTATACGGTGCTCCACGACGGAACCACTCATTTCATGTCTAGAAAAATGAGTTCCATTATAGAAATTTGGACAATTAATTAATATTCCAGTGGGTTATAACCGACATACAATGATACCTGTTGTGCAGGAATCGTTTAGCCAGATATAAATATCCAAGTATTCTGATTTAGTCAATTCATTTTGGTTTAGTCCTAGAGTCCCATATATCGGGTTTGTAAAATGTGAAACATTTGTTGAAGATGAAAACGTTTCTTCCCCACAAGGTTTAATGTTGCAGTTTTCTTATTCGTGTGCCCCTCTTAATCAATGAGAATCACCAAAACGCAGGAGTGGTGTACTCCTCATTTTCCAACATCCCAAACGCAAATAGTGGTGCTAATGATGTTCTTTTAAATTAGACATCTTTTGTTTGCACGCAAATACTCTATAAAACAAAGTAGAGGCATTGCAGCGTTCAACATTATCAGAACAATGTTAAAAGTCTGAACAAAAACATTCTTCCTTATTCAGAAAACGGACTCCACGATGTCAACTAATTACAAAACTTTAATATCTCTGACTTTAGCAGAAAATGCTGCAATTCACTAAGTCTTAATGTGACCAATTCAACTTAGGTGAAATTTCCTGTTACTACATTTTAAGTGAAGCTTCAGGTCAAGCATGGGAAATCAGCAAATAATTCCCACGAACGGTAATTTAAACTACATTCAGAAAGCAATTTAAAGGATCTAAAAGTCTGAAATTACATCACATTCGCTAACGTCCCGTTCCTGTCGGTATCAACTGCCTGTTGTGTCATCACATTGCTATAAATCATTGTAGTACACTAGAATCACTACTGCAGTCATATTTGTTACATTACGTACCTTTATTTTTTGGAAATTTTTATTAGACTTCGTGTAAATAATATTGTTACAAGAATGACCATTGGCAAATCCTTAGAAGTTATTTTAAGACATTTTGAAGAGGTACTTTACGAAAGTTATCGATACGAATGTTAAAGCTACAGATTATAATATACAGATAATGTAAATAGTATAAATTCATTAGTTAAAGGATTGAGTTAAATGAAATCTTAAAATGAATACACGTTAACGCTTGTCAGCTGAAGTCTGTTATGCTTTTCCAAAAACGCAACAAGAAATCAAACCACTAAGTACGTATGAAGGTGTACAATTGGGGGGGAGGGGGGTGTATTTCTCGTTCGGTAACGTAGTTGGAATAAGTTTCAAATTTAGAAAAGCGGTTAATGACAGGGATAGAGAAAAACATGGAATGAAAACGACGTCGTGCGACAGACAATTCCACCGCCAGTCGGAACGACAACAATAACAACGTTAATAAAATGCAATTTTAAAACAATGAACCTGGCGGTGTTCACACGGGATGGGTTTTCGATGCGTGGCCGTGGGGCCTAGAGGCTAGTAAAAAGCCGAGTCTAAAAATAGATTCCCGATGACCGCATCGACAAAATGGCGGTTAGACTTTTTGCACATCAAAGCAAGCAAAACCAACGGACAAAAAGAATTGGGAAGATTGTGTCGAGTGTTAGCGGTCTTGAGGGTAATTTTACTGTACCCCAAATTAGTGACATCGAAAACAAAATTAAAAAATGAACTCTGGGTAAATCGACAAATTAAAAACAGAAAATGACAACGATGACAGGACGAAAGACCTCCCAAATAATTCACTTTTATATTTCACTCACCTGCTGCATTAAAAGCTGTGTATTGCTGAATATTTGTCGTGATTTTCTGCGTTGAACATGTATGAAGTTTGTCTTCCTGTACCACGTCCGTCTATGTGTTTTTCTCTGTGCTTGCGTTTCAATTTCTGTTATTTTTGAGGGAGAAAACGAGAGAAAGCCGCGCGCGACCAGCCTTCAGCGGTGTCGGCGGGCCACTGACAAATGAAAACGAGAAACGGAAATCCAACTGTCAGCGCGGCAACCGGCAGAATCCGAAACTATTTCCTCACTGTTGACATTCCTCGGCAAGACGTGACGGACAACGACGGCGAAGATGACGGGAAATCGTATTTGATTTTTCTCTTATCCATTACCAAATCAAAAAGACAATCGAAGGGAACCGTGGAAATAAATATTAATGAATACACGAGTAAATAAGTAGATCACATAGAAATTCAAACCTGCCGTTTTATATTTTTACCTTTTTCCCGGGCGCGTGCTTTTGATTTTCTGTTGGCTACGTGTTCACTTCACTTCAACCGGTGACAAATATAACACCCCACAAACTTCTCCGTGAAAATTTGAACTTGCCGAGTGCGACACGGTTGCATTTTCTGTACGCACCGTCGGAAGGCAGATGTTCAATTGACTACTTCGGGCATCGGTCACTTTGGAGGCGAGTGGCGGGCGAATGTCGGGGATATGAAGGGGGGAAGGCGGAGAGGCGGAGAGGGGCCGATTGTCGGAGAGACCGGCTAGCGGAGGGGAGACGTCGGTCGTCGGTGGCGGTGGCGGTGGCGGCGACGGCGGGGCGTATGTCGGATGAGACGGGGAGCCGGCCGGGTAACCGAGGGAGGGGTTAAAGGCGGCAGGGTGAATGTAACCGAGGGAGGGGAAACAATGGCGCTGCCACCCGATCATTTTCCTAGACTTTTCTATGGAGTTGAATCAATTCATATTTGACCGATAAGTTTCCGGTTGAATTTCTTAAAAGTGTAAATTTCATCTGGGGAACATAAATAAGTTTTTCAAATCCAAAATTTGGAGGCTGTTGCCGGTAATTGCCGATTTTGGACCAACTTCTCAGGCTTTCTTTCATTATTCATAATAGAAAAGAAGTATCACGCTGAGGGACTCTTCAAGTCAAAGATGACTTTAATATAAATGTCAGAGGATTATCACTGCACTTGTTTGCACGTATATTCCCTGTAAAAACTAATATATTAATTTATTTGACTTTCATTTCATTCTAAAGGACATATTTTCCTGTAAATGTATGAATCGTTACGAATTTAAATAAAAATTAATAAAATATAACTTCCCTTGTAGCATTTTCCATCAATCAAAAACTGCCGTACAAAAGAAGCAAATGCAATTGAGCGGATCAATCCTTTCGAAAAACCACTCTCAGGTTAAAGGAATGTTGGAAAACAACACTGGCGGCCACATCGAATTTAGAAATAATATGGAAAATTAACAAAATAGGAAACCATAAATTTGGCATTAAAGGAAGGAAGCAAACACAGCCACGTTACTTTTTTAGGGGTTGAATAAACTATTTGTCAGATTTTGGCCCGTGCCCAAACAAGCAGTTAAGAAAGTTTCCAAAGCAGAATTTATCAAAAATTCACGTATGGAGTCGCGGAGCCGCAACAGAAAAGAATACGGTGAGGTCGGAAGAGACGTTGCGGAGATGGCGGAGGCAGCGCTGACGGGAAAGTTAGTAGGCCAGAGGGGAGGAAAGGGGTGTCGCATGTCGGGCCAGGGTAGGGCAGGACGAGGCACAGGCAAAACCGTAGAGGTGAGGGGGTGATGGAGAGCGCGGGTGACTTGGACCTGACTACAAACTGAACGTGGTGAAGGCGACCCCGACGTTAAAATCGATTTTTATGCCATTTCCGTTTCTAGGTCAGCTTCGTTTAATTCGGTGTCGTCACATTTTCCTTTATTTATGTTACACTTCGTTTCGAGAATGCTCGATCTTCGTTAACTTCCGCACAAAATGGACTGGGTTGGTTCCGACGTGAGCGACCCGATTAAAACTGAGGTGATTATCACTTATTTTATTTAATTTTTCCTTGTTTTGCTCGTCTCGATAATGGCCGCCCGGTCGCCGCTCCAGCGTTGAGATTTGGCGGCAACGAGAGAAATTCAGATTGATTTTTTGCATGGTTTCCTTCCGAATTGTTTTCCTTTTGAGTAGTCGAGTGCAATCGGGAGGATGTACATTGTTGAGTGAGGTAAAGGCAAAGGCTGTAAATTTGGCACATGCCCAAGGGTCGGCGAGATCCGGTTCACACAAACACAAAGAACCGAATAAAATGAGCTTCCTACGTCGGTCTCCGTGGACGCCCACAATTTGAATTCCTCCAAAACTTATTATTTTTGTGCGCAGCTCTTAGGTACCTGTTTTTATATACTGAGTACAGGTAGACAGACTTTTCTGAAGGGTACTCTATCTGTTTTATGGTTTGGGAAAAAAGGATACTCCATCCGAATTGATTTTTATTGTATTTAGCTTGAAACTTCCTTTTGTTGCTCAGGCGTTGGGCATGGAAATTCCTCCATCTATAGGCATGTTCAATTATACTCTTTGTAATGACCACTAAAGCCTTTTGACTAGTAAAGAGAAAAAACGAGGAAACCCAAGGGGACATGTCATAACCGCATATTCTTATAAAAATTCAAATGTGTTCTGAAATAAAATGGTGGCAGTTGACAGTGGAATTTCGCCGCCCCACCCACATTATATTTTTTCTAAGTTTGTTTACTTTGACACCTGTTTTATTGTATCCCAGCTCTAATTCGTGAATATGTCCAGGAGTCACTAATGGGAACAGTCTTGTTAAATTCTCATGTCACGAAGACTGAGAACAATGCTAAATTATTATTAGAATATATAAATTTGCAATTGAAAACGGTAAAGTAACAAGTTCAACACTGTTCATATGTGGAATTCAAATATAATTACGCCGTCATTGAGATCGTATATTACCGCCACGTATAACGAGTACTAAATCTATTAAAAGTGTTCAATATTTGGTAAACTGAATACACTTGTTTAAAATTCTGTGTTTTTCATTCTACTCAGTATGTGGTGGTGTACCTTCTTATTTTACTTTATTTACTTAAAGGATTAAAAAAGTTGGTTTGAAATTGATTGTGAAGGAGGATGGATCTGGTGTGACAATGAAACCCAACTGAATATTTGGGTTTACCTAACCTTCAAAAAATATTTCGGTATTTCATGTTAGGTCTTTGTATTAGGTTAATTATGGAAATGGATACTATAGGCAATTTTGAAAATAAATACCTTTTTACTGTGTTTCAAAAAGAGCAACAGATTTCCCTCAAAGAGTTAAGCTGTGCAACACCTGCAAGGCTGTAACTCCAGCAATAAGCTGTAATGTGGTCTACATCTGTAGTTTTCAAAAGAACTGTATTGAAGATTGCAAATTTCGCAATCTCAAATTATTGACTTTTGAGAGTTGTTTGTCTTTTTCTTCCTATTATACTTCGTGGTCGTGGTTAACAAGGAGATGCATACTTTTATACTATATAATGCATATGTGGAATCGGCGAAGAGTTCGACCTTGGTTTGAATCGTAGGTGTGCAGCTTCACGGGCTTAAGATCTGCCTTTACCAAAATAATTTAATTCAGAAGCAGGTTTTATGCAGATATTCAGATTCGACTCGGTACCTGGTTGGTTCGTAACTGAGGAGACTTCCCTCTTATGAATTATTTATATCGGTGAATCTTTACTACTGGTAAAAAAAATAAATACAATCCATTTGAAGAAACAATTTGCTTCTGAGTTTTGGCAGTACAGTCTCAACAAATATATTTATATTAATAATATTAATATTGAATGGATTATTACTTCACCTAAAAAATAGAAAATAAAAAAGGTCCAGGACAAGAAGTTAATAAACGAGAATGATAGAAACGTTGCAAATGAAAGAACAGGTAGAATAGAATAAATGAAACATGGAATAGAAAAAAGGATAAGAAGCAAAACACACGGCTTCAAGAAATGAAGCATAATGGAAAAACTGCAATAAAGATGCAGACGATAAAACGAAAATGGGTGGAACTGTTCAATTCTCGGCTGGCGGAGTCAGAGTACCAGTCCGCCATCGTGACTTGCAATCGGCGACAAAATTCTAAGACAACAGCCGCTTCCTGCAGGGCATGAGCAGAAAAGATTTAAGATTTCCTGCGATTCTCAGATCTTCTTCAGATGAATGGTGTCGCCATCAAGTATGTATGAAAATGATGTATCAATTAGGATCTTCATCTCCTTCTTGCATTGCTTGAATTAGGGTTAGAAAGGTGACGGAACATGCGACAGGAATTTGTCGCCACTTTTGCTGCGTTCAATATGGTTGACTGCCGATGGCTGACCCTCACCCGAACCCAAACACGCACGAAGTATTTACCTTCGATTATGCCATTACCTAAACAAAAGGAACAAAAGGACGGAGGACAAAGGGCAAAAGACTTTTTATTCTTTAACTTCTTGTGTTTGCCAACCCCTTTGCGTAGCCCTCTGATGACTTTCACAAACCGGAGGACGTGTTTGCAAATTTTTCGTGTCCTTCGAAACGTATGCAGACGGTGGCAAAAATGAGCTGGCAAAATGCTTGTGTTCCAGCTTACCGCATAACAGGTTTTTATTTTCTTTAAGTGAATGGGCAGTTCTGTCCAGCCGAAAGGGGAGAATAATATGATTAGGTAAAAAAGAATAGCGTAAATTTAAAAAACTACGCACCTCAGGCCACAAGAACTAATTTCCAGGTATGACCGAAAGATCGTTTTAGGTTTGTCTACCGGTATGTGTTTTGAGAGAAAATTTGACTGAAAGAAACTGGAAAATAGTAGATGAAGGCAAAATAGTTGTGTTTTTGTAGTTCACGTTTCTCTAAAAAAATTGTCCTACTTCAAATTCTACGCAAATTCAATTGAGCAAGGCTGTATCCAACATCCAAAGGTTATTCTTACTACTTTACTACTAGAAACATCTATTCCATTAAAAGTTTGAATTATATTTTCATTACTATCGTATGAATGTGATACACGAACAATTTAATTATTATACGTTTTGTATTGCTCAGTTTTTGAAATCATATATGTATTTTCACTACATTGCATATCATTTGTACCTTCTATTTTAAATATAAATTTATTGAATTAACCGGTAAAATAATAACCGCTAACAACTTTTCATATATTTTTTACTAGTTGTGTGTTGAGAGAAATTTTGTTGAATGTTTGCTGCGTTAAGAAAATAAAATATTAAAATTTTTAAAAGGGTAATCGAATTTAAGTTTTCCCGGCCTACACTATTTTTGTAGGTATACTTATCGTTCTTTTGTATGGAATAGTGGAATGTGTCGAATTCGTCAGTTGTTATTTGACTCTGTTCGAGTAAGTAACAATTATTGCTAGAGAACTCTCTAACCACTGATGATGCCAGGAGCTGGGAAAGCTGACGAAACATTTGGGAAGCCGGGTAACCCCGTCACCAAAACAGGACACGGCGTTATGACAAAAAAATAACGATAAGTATACACACAAAAATTTTAAAAGGGTAGTTCTTCAATTATTAGGAGTCATTGAACTCAAAAAAACAAGAAAAGGTTGGATGTCTGAAAAATGAAATACGTCTCTTTTGTTTTGCTTCTGAAACCAAAAAATAATAGTTTCCTACTCATTGTAGTGCATTTTTATGAACATTCACAATGCTAAAACTGCATTACAATTTGGAGAAACTTATGATATCGACGTTTCCAATTCTCTGATAGAGCAGAGTAACTGTATGTTTACGTGTTATAATACACACTGCATATAAAATTTCTTTTTTTTCTATTTGCCATTTACTTGCGCAGCATCCCATACTTATGCTGAAAAGGGATTTTTTCGAGACAGTCATGTCCCACGATAGATTCTAGTGTGTTTGAAATAATGAGGTCACATTTTTGTGATCACAAATCCTGTTTGTTCAAACGACTATTTATATGTAAAAATAAGCTTTTTGTGTAGTTTTCGATTGCCGAGAAACACGTACAATTTTTTCATATTTCTCTCAAAATACAATCTATCGTTCTTTGAATTTTCTTTGTATTTTTTGAAGTTGAAACGTCGCTTAACAACATCCGACCCGTTTTTAGCTTCTTTGGCCTCCAGTCAGAGCGAAAGCATTTGTCCAATAATTCAGGTTTTACCTATTTTATAATTTAAAAGTTTATTCTTAAGGGCCTGTTAACACTTGAATTTATTTATTAAGTTTATTTATTATACAAATAAATTTAATTATTAATATTACATGTATTATAGACTTTAGGGTTTGATTATGAAACAAAAGTACAGATTATATTAAAATTCATTTTTATTCATATGATAAGTGTTATTCTAATAGTATAACTTTCATGTTTTGATCATGACACTTATTCTTTCATATTTGATTCCAAAGAGATTTTCTTTTCCATCAGAACAACCTTTTTATAGCTCTTCCAAAATTTACTATAAAGTTTTTCTGTTAAATGTAATGCGCTGGTGTACTTTTAAAGTCGTCTGGTAATACTCTATGTAAAGACTACTTGTTATTTGAGTCTGTATCTGATATTTATAATATTCAAGATATTTTGTGTT
Organism: Polyplax serrata; assembly: GCA_037055365.1. Lineage (NCBI taxonomy): Eukaryota > Metazoa > Arthropoda > Insecta > Psocodea > Polyplacidae > Polyplax > Polyplax serrata. The sequence continues at coordinate 225,629 of JAWJWE010000036.1, read as the reverse complement.
TTTATTTTTACACATTTAAATGAAATGATACGTTGTAACTTAGCAAAACAACAAAATAAAATACCTAATTTCTTGAAATAGTTGAAATGTTTTAGTCTGTCTGTACGCAGTCTTCGGCAAAGGGTGGCTGTTTGTTCCTGGGTCCTAGAAAATGGCGTGTCTTGGGGAGTGGTGAAGTCGAGAGAACATCAGCCAAGGATATTCTATCGGCACGCATAACCCGTTTCAAGAGCGATTGCATTTTACTTTACTTAGTGGTCATGCACAACACGAAACAACCTCGAATAGAACGGATAAAAACAGTTTGATTGTGTACAAAGTCTCGTTTGAATATAAAAGGAGTAAAAACCGGAGTAAATGTGGTTTGGATGTCCGAATTTGGAATTGTAAAACCTACCCCATGAAAAATAAAGAATTCCTGACTAAATTTTTACTAAGGAATTAGTTTTATTGCAATGGTTTATAATATGGCTTTGTAATAATCTTGGTGTCCAGATTTTTGTGTCCGAACGTGAAAGTGTTGGAAAGGCATATATTGATCCTACCATACCTGCATGGAACTTTCTCTCACAGACAATAAGTAACGTTGCGTTACTTGTAGGTATCATACCTAATATAGACATCTGTTGTAATAGTAAATGTAGGGGCCTGACTTGTGCATTGATAATGTGTAGTGAGCGGTTGAGGTGAGAGGTGAATTTGAATGAAAATGATATTGGAGTGGCAATTCGTTTTTATTTTTTATCGGTTCCAATGAATTCCTGACATCGAGGGTGTCTATTATAATACCTTAAGTTGAGCTTGACGCTGATGATAATATTTCTGGCATATTCCTACTGGGAGGCTGATTATCCAGGCTTTAATTTTGCACTTCAATCTTTTGGAATTTAAAACTGACAAAAACAAATGGTCCTTCAACAATTTGTTTTCTTTTCAATGTTTTTATACATTTTATTTATTTTTTAACATTTTAAGCTGCGTTTGGGTTTTTTTGAAAAGTAATATGTTCCACTATAGATTGCTTTATGAAAGATACTGAATCAAGACTTAAAAAATTAATTTAATATGAAAAATGTAATTTGAATTAATTTGATATCTTTTACGGCAGATTAGCCAAAGTTAAATCATACCGGGTGGTAAATTTCACCTTTTTCTGGAATAACCGCCTCTCTGTAAAATAATTCTAGAAATTTTGTTTGTTATTTTTCACGCACGACCAGAAATTCTTGAGGCGATTCGTGATTTCACGTAAAGTACGAAGAAGTGATTTTTTTTACTATGGTCTTTCTTTTTTCTGTGGGACGGTCCATGTTGGCTGGAAAGCCGTGCAGGGAAAATACTTTACATTTGAGCAGTTTGCTCTACGATTTTTTCTTACCCTCGTTTCGAATGTAAGTACCATGGCCTGCCATATTAAAAACTAGTAAACCTCATTCTAGCTTTACTGTTAGCTTTACGATTAATTACACGTATGTTCCGTCCATTGAGGTTTTTCGCCGTATTTGAAAGGGAATCTTAAATTTTTGTTTCCATTTTTCGTACCCTGGATATATATGCAAGCACTTTTCCCATTCTGGCCTTTTGTACCTTAAATAAATTTTCAACTTCACAATTTAGATATCTTTGAAATACTGCGAGGTGTTATCATAGGAGTACAGAAATTTGAAAGAATATGCTAAGGTTTATATGAATAAAGGCATAAAGGGTATATGCCCGCAAATTTTTTCCAGATGGTCGGCTCCAAGAATTGACAAAGTTGGGCTTTTCGCAGGCAGGCAGAAAGTTACCAGAATACCGACGCATAGTAATAAAAGGATGATCGCGTGTCTGGGAGTAACTCCGTAGAACGTGACACGTTTTAAGGCACCAAAGATGTTCGTGACACGTTTTAGGGATGGAGAGGGGGCAAAAGTGGAATGAAAGACAAAGAAACATGGATCACGATGAATGTTTTGATCGATTGTATCAGCTACACTTGGCTACGAGGGCCTTCATTTCCCGTTTTGCCTTGGTTGAGATAACCGAGCAAAACAAAACCCAAATTCAACAAGTCCTGCCGAAAAAAGTAATATCACTCCTTGAATTTAATACTTATTCCATTTAGTGAGAAACTGTGGCATTTCATTATTTTTATAATACCATGTGTCAAGCAATGGTGGCCAACTTGGAATATATATTCATTGTGTATGTGTTTTCTAACAGTGTATACATAGCCTAATCAAATGAAATTTCAATTAAATGTATTTTTTAATTTCGGTCACCTCTCTAATTTTCATGTAGTTCATTATTGGATGCAATACTTTCCCACATCAAACTTTTGACTATGTTTCTTGCCACCCTCACAAATTTTATCCCTTCTTTTGTGTGGATGTCATTAGTCCTTCTGTCGATGCTAGTGTCTTAATTGTACAGTGTCACGAACCTCGTTTGTTCAGGAGAAATTTCATTGCAACAACCTCAAGTAGAATTTTATATTGGGCATGTTGTCCAATATATCGTGTGCTGCTTGGATTAGTGAGTAATAAGCTCAATATTGGTACGAGAGGTGTATATGTCTTCGTTTTAGATTCTGTAATGCATGTAATTTTATATTCCGTAAATTGGGAGGCAGGATTTTACAAGTTTATCGAAACCCACTTGTCTTGCATAGGTAACAATGGCCGTTCTCAATGTTCTCAGGAACCGAGATGATTATAAAAAAAGAAGATGAAGGGTCTTTAATGTGCCGTCAACAGTCAACCACACTCGACTGCATACGACTGGAAACGCAAATCGCAAACCACCGTAAAAAATTTGACATTTTTAATGAGGGTACTCATGCGTTTCAATTCGTTGGCAGTACATGTCGCGCTAAAATAAGAAGTAGACAGAGAAGAAGAGATGAGAATCAAAGGAGACAGATAAAGAGAAAGAAAGGTGCCTCCGTCTTAGCCTGGTCTTAACAGCCATGTCGATTTGTTTCACTTCATAAAATCGAGGGCAGTGCACCTCAGCCACTGTCATCTGGATTTTCACCAAGGCTTCATGGCTCGAGCCTTACTGATTCATAAGCACCGCTTGTGCGTGAAGCAAGATTTCGTGTTATTACAATCGAATTGTTATTGATACCAAGTGTAGCATGGACTCACTTCTTTCAACATGACTTTCTTTCGGATGCATAAACTAAAATCTCCACCAAATTTGTTTTTGTAACAAGGGAGGAACCCATGTACCAAGAAGGGATCATTTCTGGGAGTACGAAAAAATACCCAAGGAAACTTTTCATTTCCTCATGAACCATAAGACTTGATTTTTTTGGGGATAAGCCAAAGTCAATCATTGACAAATCTTTATCAATGTTAATTTTCTCCGTTCTGTTGCAGACTTCTCGTCCTCGGCCGCAGACAATAGCACGGAGTCATTGAAAGGACGCGTTATTTTCATGTCTAAGAGAAGACAGTTAATTTTATTTGGAACCGTAACCGTTTATTGAACAAATAGGCGATGCAGAAGGTTGGAGAGCCAGTCTTTTCATGACTGACACTAACAAAGGGCGTGGGAGAAGGTTGGAAGCAGGAAAGGTTCGGGGGTGACAGGGGAGCCATAGGAGTGAGACAGTATTTGGGAGGCATGGGGGGATTCGTCTGGAACGTCTGGAGCGTTCGGTTGCACCGCGGGACCCGGGACTTGCATGAACTCGTCTCGCCGTATCGATTTCCAGGAAGGCCGTTTCGTTATTCGGTTGCACCCAAAGTCTCCAGGCAGCTTAGTCGCGTCCCATCCGGGATACTTCTCTCTCTTTCTCCAAGCAAAGGTCTCATTGTCTAGGCGAGAAGAGACCTAAGCCGTAACGGAAGGACAGCTTAAAGAAAGGGATGAGAAAGAAGAAGAAACGGACAAGGGTTGTAGACAATGATTCCTCAGGGGTAAACAAAACGCAAAAATCCCTCTCTGAAGACATCTCAGGCTTCGGCTAATAAATTAACCAAAAGGTGACAAATATATGTAAATTGGCCATTCGGAACTAAAACCGGACACCGACATTGCAAAACTCTTCGCACGGTGGGGTGGACAGAGTTGGCAAGGGATGAAAGGGTTGCCATTTTGTCTTCAGGTGGATGTCTCGTCTGCCCCTAATGGCTGTTTGCCATTTTTGGACAGTTGGCGGTTCATTTTTCTCACCTATAGCTCATTCTTACTTCATTCATACTTCAAGTGTAACATAAGCAGTCTGCACAGAATTGCATCACAAATGTCTGGGTGCCAGTGGACAAAATGTCAATGACCCTTTCATGCAATTTTAGGAGTGAATGTCTGTAAATGTACTGGAAAACTGGAAAAATATCAGCAATATTCGATCAAACAATTCAGAACAACCAGAGTCCTATTCAATTTAGACATTTTTTTTAATAATATTACAATGGCAAATGATTCAGAGCACTACCAAATATTCAATCAATTTTATACATCATGTAATATTTGTTTTTTTATTTGATTAAATTTAATTTATATGCTAAATCTCTACCACAGGGATCAAAATTACTTATGCACGGCATCCATTATAATTTGGACTACAACTTGGATCTTTGCGTTAAATTGTAGCGGTTTTGTAAGAATTTTTTGGTATGAAAAGCTATGTCTCTATTGAAATACTCTTCCAGAGTTGCCTGAAGATTTGGGTCATGATATTTGCATCAGTCGTGTCAGCCGAAGACTATCGAGTCGTACTTCCCTTAATGAACTCACTCACGCAATCCTCTCCAAACTTCCTGCAAACCTTCAGGATATCGATTTAGGCCCCAAACTTTGGTTTCTTCTTTTTCATCCCGCAACGCACCAAATGGCCTTCTTTTTTTGACATGTTCCTTGTATCCTTCCCTCTTTGTGGTTGCCTTGCGTGCTGCTGTGTGCCGGGTGGGATCGAGTCAATAGCGATGCTACCTGGCAGGTTCCTGGGATCTCCTGGATTTTTTGTTTCGTTTCGAAGAATGGAACTCAGAAGGTTTTGACGAGAATTGTAACTCGAGTCAAACTTATATTGAAATGCGCGAGAGCGTGAGTGAGTGCTCGTGTCTGCGTATGAGTGCGTGCGTGCGTGCGTGCGTGCGTGCGTGCGTGCATGCGTGCTTGTGCGTGCGTGCATGTCTATACTCGTTTGTGTCAATAGAGGCTTTTGCAGGTCGAACGAGAACGTTTCCTCATGTTGCGTACGTGGCCGTGTTTTTACATCTGGAAATTTTTTCAGGAAATCGTTTTCTGTTATATTCTATAAGATCTCTGTTAATGTTTCTACATGGCAAGCAGACATTAATCAATCTCCCTGTACTTTGTTATTATATGTCACAACCAAATTAACTATACAATTTCTACTCTTTGGTTAAAGACACACACGGTTTTAGGTAAGAATGTAACATTGTTCAAACGTATTGTAAGCAGTGAATTATCTCTTAATAAGTCAGTACCTAAATAATTTAGATTGCGGCCTTCAGGTTCACGTCCAACTACTTGAGCTGTTTTGCCGATGTTTGAGGTTTTCTCTTCGGGCCAAGCCTTAAAGCCTGTTTAGCATGGTTTAGCCATCGCATCTGGTGAACCTTAATTAGTGTCGGAGAAAACAAGTACAATATCAGTGACAATATTGCCCTTTATAGTGGATGGGAGAAACACAGAGATCACTATGTAAAATAATGCCAAACAGATAGTGAAAACAAATGTTAAAAAATATGTAAACTTATACAGATCATGCGAATTTATACAAGCAAATTGACACTGTTAAATATGTTTAGAAGCGGGAAACAACATATATGGCGTACAAAACAGTCGTACCCCAATTAGTCTAGCTAGCAGTTCATATTTGACTATCAGTTCTCATTGTGATATAATATATTTTAGGCAAGTATAAGGCCGATTCGACCTGGCGTCGTCATCCGGCCGGAGGAATCGGAAAAATAATAAAAACTAATTTACTGTGAGATTCCATTAAGTACAAAATGAAAAGAGATAAACCTTCGTGCAGCACGCACACTTTTATTCGCTTTCTTCTCCACCACCACCATCATCGTAGTTATTATCATGTTCCTCTATATCCCTCCTATACCGTGCGAGTCTACCTGAGGGATACATCGGACAAGAGAAAAAACTACTTAATTCAACTGAAAAGACCCAAGACATTTCAAAACCTTATGTGCTTCATTTTTTTTAACTTAAGCAGTGAGTTATTTATACTGGAAATTTCTAGATTAGTGAACTTTAGAGAGTGTAGCTTCTACGCTACTCGACTTTCAAAAAAAGCTTTAGGCTCATTCAAATCTAGGTAGCTGACCTTGAAGATAAGAGACATACTATTTTGTTCGCGAGTGAGCATAAATTTGAAATATTTTCATTAACCAGGAGACAATAAAAATCGCAATGGACAGGAAAACTAAGACAACTGCGTCCATATAGTTTACATATAATCCAATGGGGAGGAGGGAAGGAGATTATCCTTATGTCTGCCCCAGATTAGTCCTAGGGGATGCTTCAATATTGAGAGAACACCCCAGCTTGCGACATCACAGTAGTGGAAACCACTAATTAAAAAATGATTTTTTATGTACGCGACACTTCAGGCCCCAGTTACCTGCATAACTTTTCCAATTCCATAGTGTGATCGATAACAAAAGAACCATAGTAAACAACATTCTATCGATTTCGAGTATGAGAAATTTTTTTAAACTTTAGTGCAATGATATTTCGTATTTCAACCGGTTTCAGCCGTTACCTGAATAACTGGAATAATTTGTGTAACACCGTGGTTTCCTTGCTGTACCTCCTCATTTCTGCAATGGGACAACAGATGGCTGTTTAGTACGAGTCACCATTACTTCTCCAATCCTATTCTTCTCAGATCAGGGAGAAAAAAGCTCGTACTTTACTAAAAAATTATATATAAGTTTGTAATGTAAGAACGGTAACGTTTGATTATGATTGAAAAAAATTGAGAATTTCTGACTTTTTTATAAACTTTCTGAGAAAGATAATTGGATTTTTTGTATTTAAAATGAATTTTTTGGCGGGGTTCAAAACCTTCAATAAATATAATTGACTTGTGTCCCAATTAAAATTGATTCCAATGCTTTTCACTTCGTTTATATTTTTTTAATACAATTTATGTTAAGATCGTACAGTTATAGTATTAGTAGTAGTAGTAATAGTAGTAGAAGTAGAAGTATTAGTAATAATAGCAGGAGCAGTTATGTAAACTTATTTAATTTTCTTCCAAGTCGGATAATGAAAAGTATTTTTCCGTGTTTTAGTAGCCTAAAATGGGGATCGGCCATGTGGCGTCGTCAAAGTGGGGCATCAGAGCCAGTTGCTCCTCCTTTGAGGCCTCGATCCTTTCGTCCAGCTCTTCGAAAAATTTACCGATCAACTTGCGGTTTTCTTGGGTGTCGGGCAAGTATTGAAGATGTGCGATGTCCTTAGAGATCTCGTCCATGAAATGGTCGCTTGACAAGTCAATGGCGTCATAACGACTGTGATGTTGATGCTGATGACGGCCGTGTTTTCGCTGATGATGACGGTAGTGGTGTTGGTGGTGTTCTTCCCGATTTTTGTCAATCTCTGAGTCCTGCCAGTATCGACGTTCTTTTTCTGATTCTCTAATCCCGTTTTTTGATCGTCGTCCGGTTCTTCGGGAGACCTGATTCTCTTCGCGTGGAGTTCGATCCGTAATGTTCTCTTGGCTACGCAAAAATTCATTTATGTTTTCAATGTCCTCGTCGAAATTTAAGAAATCTAACGACCTAAGGTTATTCAATTTGTTGGGGAGGCTCACGTTTTTTATGGACACCTTCCGATGCGATTTTGGCACAAGATTTCCGTCTATCCCCTTAATTAATGGTAAGCCCCTAGTGTCTTTCCGAAACAACTTGACCCGGGAAAACTGCCGGTCCGAATAGGGAGAGTTTACATTGAGAGCTTTCGTTCCGTGAAGGTAGACAAGGAGACTCGGGTCTCCCAGGTCCTCTCTTTCTTTTTGCGCGGCGTCAGGTCCTCCTCGGGATTTCCTATCGACCGACAACTGCCGCCCTGGGAATTCGACATTGCAAACAGTCGTTGCCGAGGATCGGTTAATGCTTTTGCTAGAGGTCGATCCCAGGGCATTCGGGCCCTTACCTGAGGGTCCTCTGCTGGAGTCTCCCAATCCGGCTGGTGCCCTGCCCTCACCCTTAACAACTACTTGAGATGGTTTTACCTTTAATCCCGCTTTGGCGGCCTTTGTGGGATTGCCCTCTGCTTTCGACTTTTCTAGCGGAACCGAGGACTGTGACGCATTTTGCTTCTTTTTAGTTTTTTTTTCGGTATCCTGCGTTCCACCTTGAGTGAGGGTCACTTTCTTTCCTTTTTTCTTTTTTGTCATGGTCTTTGAGGGCGGATACGCCGGATAAACGAGGTATGTTTTATCCAGGATGCTCTGCATTCCCACATACTTCCATGGTTCTTTTTCCTCTACTGCACTTCTCTTTTCTTTGTCGGTAGAGTATCCTGTAGGGCTCGAAGAACATAAGACGCTATTCGATCGCATGTTATTGGTGTTTGACACAGCCGGAACTTTTACAACTTTTTGTCGGGCAAGCCTATCCAAATGACCCTTTCGAACCTTTTTGATTGGTTTTCCCTGTTTTGATCTTTTGCCTGCTACACCCGTCCTTGAATCCTGGCCTTTTCCGCTCGTTTTGGCGAAGTTTTTTATTTTTGTTTCTAATGCTTTAAGGTTCATCATCGAGATTAAATTTTTGTCGTTTTCGTTTTTTGATTCGTCCTTAACGAAAGACAGAGTCTCCACAAATGATTTTATTTCTTGTTCAGATCCATAGGCCAAATTTTTGTACACATTGACGACGTCTTTCATATTCAAAGATTTGTTTCGCTCTAGTTTCTCTCGATTCTTGTTAGTCTCTGATTTTTTGCTTTTGTTTTCATTGAAAATTTCCTCATTTTGCACAGATCCTCTCGCTGCTTTTTTTTTCTTTATCGAAGCTCCTTTCCTCTTGGCCAATTTCGGATCGGTCTCTTCTGATGAACCGACGAGCTTTGAGTTTACAGATAATTTTTTCTTGTCATCCGTTTTCAGTTTTGTCAAATGGACGGTGCCAACTTTCAAATTTTCAACTTTTTCTTTTGCGAGTCTTGGCCATCCGGTGTTACAAACCGTCTCTGGATTGTGCCAACGCGACTCAACAGTAGTTTCCTCCGTGGAGCAATTCACTATGAAGTCTTTCTTCCCCAAGAGAGAGTTCTCCTCTTGCTTTGTTGCTTTAATGTCGGTCAAACGATTTGACTTAGAACCTACAGAGTTTATGGAAGGTACTTCGGAGACCTCATATTTGTTGGATGCGAGAACGCCTTCTTCTCCGAGAGATGCTACATGAAATTTAAACGAACCGCCACTTAAGTCGACCTTTCTTTCTTCCTTCAGATCGGGTAACCTAGATGTTATGTACTTTTTAGGTTTTGCAAATGTTATATTCTTGTTAGCTACGACTGCTGCACTCAACTTAGAAAGCTGCAATTCTTCGGGATTTGTTTGAACTATTTCCTCAGTCTCGTCACCGAACATGTCCTCTTCCTTCTCCTCTGTGATGGTCGCAAAATTATTCAGTCCCATTTCTTTCTTGCCGAGAACCATGGATTTCCACTGTCTTCTATTTTTAATCGGGTAAATATCCAGCAATTCGCTTGAACTTCCAAAATTACAAATCCGTTCGATTGGCGAAAGTTCATCTGGATAAAAAGCCATTTATAACGAACGTCGGAATGAATTCGTCAGCATAAAATTGCATTCTAATAGGAAGTATTGGAGTGATTTGCATCGATTCGAAAGGACTTCAAAGGTGCGTTAACCTGGAACCGACTACCTGAAAAAAGATAAGGTACCCATTGTAAGAATGTCGAGTAAAGCAAGCCCACCGCGACCTGATGAAGCTGATACCTCGGTTACTCATTCTTTTCGAAAGAGACAATCTTTGAGGGAGCCGTGCACAAATCAGGTATTGCGACCGTAATTTTACTCTCCTGGTTCCTGTTTGATAATGAAATAGTTTGATTCTAGTCAATACAAGCGTTTTTTTTTTTAAATTATCAAGTTGTCTTGAAGTTTTTTCAAGAACGTTTAAATGTGGAATTTGGTGCCAACCAAAGAAGTCAGGAGCAATTGAGAAAAAAGGTCCCGTGCGCCGTGTTAGGCACATGTGAGTTCATTGGTTTACCACAGTAGAACGACTTTCTCATTCCTTAAGGTACATCGGATTCTGAACCAAGTGCAAAGCACGGTATTAAGTTTTTCTTTTTAAGGGTACTCATAGAGCGGCTTTCAAATAGTCTGTCAGCATGATGGTATCATGTGGTACTCCAACTAGTACCGCAACCTTAAGGGCTATTAAACATGATAAATTCAATTCAGGGAAAATCGTTAAGTGCCAACGTTACAGATAGAAATCCGTGTCCTTAGCTGCGTATCGTACAGTATTTCTACTGGCTTTTCAGACCGTTAAGACATGAAAGAAGAAATTTGGTACTGCTTCATTAACACCAGAATAATTAAATATGTTGGTTCATCGGGAACTATCTTGACTTTGGCTATTTATTGTTTCTTATTTTCCGTACTTGACTATTTGTTTAGGATGATCGTTCCGTCGGGCTAAGTCACAGGAAATCATTATGATTAGTTTTGCCTTTATTTTTGAGGGAGTAGAAACACGCCGAGAACCGAAACCAATTTAGATTTTTCATGGCAACTAAATGTATAGAACTGTGTGTGTGTGTGTGTCTCTGTCTGAATGTATACGCGTATGAGTCCGTGTTCCTGTGCATCTCATTTTCCTACGCGTCAACGGTAAAACGCGTGCGTTCGCATCGAATTCAGCAATGTTTCAGATCATAGACATAACACCGTCGAACGCCATTTTTAATGTAACTCACTGATTTTCTACGCCTATGCAGCCACCCGTTAATGATCGTCATTATCATTTTAATTGACTCCCTACGTGACCTTGAACGATCTGGACCTATTCATACTATCCACTGAAAAAGAAAGATAATCTCATACCTGAATTCGGCTGGGATGCGCGACCACGTCAATTTCACAATCAGGTACGACCCGAAAAAAATGTTTTAATTTATTGATTCGTGATCGAATCCAATCAAGCGGTGCTCAGTTCGATCGGAACATAAAACATTCGTTTTAAAGACCTGGCGGACGATTAGATGGAACCTAAGTTACACAGAAACCCCGAAAACCACCGCTATTCCTCCGAAGGACCAATCTAATCTGGATTTCCGCACATCGGAATCAAGTTCGAATAGATCCTCATAGAAATATTTCATTGGTATCATCACTTCAAAACTTGTTGGCGAATATTGTGTATTGTTGACTGGCGACACCTGAGCACTGCAGACAGTTTATATTATTTAATCTAACTGGAAGATGACGTCATACTTACGGGAGCACAAACTAAAACTAATAACAAAAATATTAATATGAATATGTGTAATATTTTAGGTAAAAGGATTAAAAGTTTAAATAGTTGTTACAGGTTCATCTGGACTCACCCAAACTTTTCGGGAAAGTGAAAAACAGAAAGCCGGACGGAGGAATGTTCAATTTGGAAACAGGAGGAAAATGCCGTGAATAAAGTAGGAAAGTCCCTTTGGCAGTCGTAGCCAACGAAAATAATTCGAATTTTCTAGGTGCACCCGCCAGGGCTCAATACAGGAAGAGAGAACAAGACGACATAAAAAGGCAAGGGTCAGACAAAGTCTGCTGCAGTTGACTGTTGGAATTTGTTTGGATGTGGCAAAAGGAAGTGGCAGAAGGGAGACGGGTAGGCACTGCGATGAATGTGGCGGCGACGCTTTGCAGTAAGCCACTGGGTAAAGTGGGGCAGGTCGGGTTCGTCTGGGTCGATACTCGCGTCTGGCTTTTCCAGATTCCCTTCGGCTCCCTCCAGACATCTTCAGACCCAGCCCTCGTTCTGCTGATTCCCCGTCTGAGGGTTGTCCCGTGGAGGAAGCGAGACAGGGCGGACACTGTTCTCATCCCAAAGGACTGCGTCCTGCCGAGGGTGTCGAAAGCACCGAATCGACCCCCCCGGTATCAGTAGGTTCACGTATCTGCCATTGTTTTTATCAATTCGCACAAAAAGAAAATCAATTTGTGTCTTACGGGGAGGAAATGTGGCGAATTCCCGTCCCGCAATTTTGTTTCATCAAGAGAAATCTCGTTCAGGTTCGAATGTGGAGACACGCACGAGACCCAAAATTTCAGGTTCGCGATTCCGGTGGTCGCCTCTGATGGACGTGACGATGTCCGATTCAAATGGTATCGTATCTAGTGTCCCTTTCATCAATTTAAAAAATGGACTCCTCTCGTTTATCCGACACGCGTTTTCGATAGGACCATTTTCGGACAGAAAACGCACGCATATCCGGTGGAACGGGCAAAAAACATTAAGTGGAAAGAGGGTGACATTTTCTTTCGTTCCAAAATAACAAGATGGAGATTTTTATTTTGGTCTAGAGGACACGCAACCGTATTAAATTCGTGACCCGAGGGTTTTTTGTTGCTTGGCAGTGCGTTACGGTGCCAGGTCCCTATGATAGCCAAAAAAGAACCCAATCGACCCGGTCTTGGTCTCATTTTGTTCATTGAAATTCTTAATCATTTTATCTATCGCGATTTTAAAACAATTTCATAAGGTTGTACCGTCTCATCCGAAACTTTGAATTTCACAAAGAACACAATAAATAGTCGGTGAGAAAAATAATGGCAAAAATTCGTAGCAGTAGTCTGCAACGCGCGTTCATTAAGAGGACATCAGAATTCAATACCAAATCCTGAATTCGTTTTAAATCCTTTTAAACCTTACATAATTTTTTGACGTTGTCGACCAGGTTTCTCAGGTCCGCGGAGCCGGCGTTTAAAATGACTGAATTCATGTGAGACATCTAACGGCTTAAATTAAATACCGTCGGGTTGTTCACCCTAATTTCTGCAGATGTCGTCCCTTCACCAAAACAAATCAAACATCTTTTATTTCATACAATTCGACGATTAGGTTTCATTTCGGTTGACCTAATCTTTATATATTTCGTCCATTTTTACCAACATAAATTTTCTAGAGAGGTATCACGTATAAGAGGTGATTGCTTTGACAATTTTAATGATTGCATATTGCTATCCAAGTACAATAGGCGATTGACGTTACGTTTGAAGATATTTGTTTTAATATTTATGATTTATTTTCTTGATTGATATGAAAAAAAGTTTTTATATACTTTGCAATAGGTAATAGAAAAAATGAAATTATGCAGAATTACCAACAGGGACAACTCACCAATTTTTCCCGAATATACTTATTGGACAATACTATCATTTTCCTGCATCATTTCATTGCCTAACAGGATCAGCCATCCTATTTTGCCATCACTTTTCAGACATGTTAATATAAACAAAATTCACTAATTACTTTTAAAACAATCATTCATATGTCTTTTCTTTGTTTGCAAGCTGCAAGATGTAAACATACAACGAAGTTTGCAGGCACAAGTGAAGTTGCTACTCAATTTTATCGATTATACTTTTACGATATTTTCCCAAATTTCCAATATGGAGCACCACAAAATCTGTGTTATTCTTCAAACCTTGATGTAGCCTACCTCTCCCTATTGCGGGTGAAAAAATTCCCGAAACACAGAAAAGAGGCGGGAAAGTGGCTGTTGATGATTGTCGCGAGAACGAAAATTTTCGTGTTTACTAAAATTGCGACATTTTATTAATCGTCTACTATATATCAAATAATTGAAGTACATTATAAATAATTGAGTTCGTCTCGTGTTCTCCAATCGATTTTTGTCTGGAGAGGGAAAATCTTAATTTTCCGTGGAAAATCTCAGTTTATCTTTCTGCACAGTAAGGTAGAGTGAGTCTACGTGATGTGTTATATTCTATCTGATAGATATGTATTCGTTGCTTTCAGCAGTGAAAATAATGTAATAGGCAGTGTTATTAAGCAGCAAAGATTGTAAATTAAGTAAATCGTGTCATTGTTTTAGAGAGAACAACGACGATGGGGGGCTGGAAGATGGAAGTAGCAAAAATGTTTGTTTACACCATGTTTCCTGTTGTTGCTTTTAATATAAGTAATCATCCTGCGGTCTATGAAAGAAATATGAAAATGGTTAGAGAAGAAATTTTGGGTAATAAACGTTTGAACCTCACAAAAAATGAAAGTCCTGTTACATGAAAAAGAAATTCAACCTTATACTATGTGAACAATCAATAGTATACAATTAAGTTTAATGGTCTGTAAATAAACACGAATGTATGTGTCATTTTTTAATGAGTGAACTGTAGAATTATAAATGAAACTATTCGTTAACTGTAGTAAGAATTTCATTTATATCCTTTTAAAAAAGACTTTACAATTTTACATTTCAATGAGAAATATTTCATTTCACAAATTTCTTTTTGTGGAATCCATTGCACAATTTTACTCTGCAATAAGACAGGTATGTAGCTCAAATATATCAAATTTTTGTGAAAACAAGAGAAGCCCTGTACAAGATTTGAAAATGTTATTAGATAAAATGAATGAAGAACCTTACACCACTAGGAGAACAGATGTGGGGAAGATTTGGTCATACTCAATAATAATAAACATATTGTGGTGTTTAGAGAATGTCAGATGAAGAGGAAAAGATGTTATCTCTTTTTGTAACACTAATATCTATTTTTAAAAAGTATTTATTTCTTAAATACAAATTCATAAAATCACAGTTCTGTAGTTTCCATTGTTTTACCTGCTACCAATGAGTTTGCCATGGCATTCAGGCTCTGGTACAGGTTTTTCTGGTAATTAGTAATGTTCAAATCATTTTCTTTTCCAATTGCAACAGCCTCCCCTTTTTCATAAACTGGCATTACATGTGAGGTACTGAAAATATAAAATTATTAATTTTAATAAAAAATGTTACAGACAAACAGCATGAAATTGATTTTTTTGAGCAAATCCTAAGTACAAACCTTATGTAAGTAATATTATTATTGTCAGAATCTTTCTGACTGATACCATTTAGGGGTTTTTGCCTGTCTTCAACAACAGCATTGCTGTCTAGAGAATCTCTTTCAGAGGTCTGACTGAGAGAATCATTCTCCTTATACCATTCATTCTCATATCCTTTCATCCAAATTGGATTAGACCCTTCAACACTGTGCTTGTTTGTGTTTGGCACATGCCTTGGAGGTTTGTCCATGTTGGACTGGTCCAATCCAAAGGCTGTTGCAGTTGCTGCCTTTATCGCTCTTTTGTATTTTGAACGTTGAGTGAAGCAAAGCGCCAGCACAAGAATTTGCATTATGCCTAAGAATATGATGGCCCCCAATAGCCACATCATGTGCTCAGACTCCTTTTCTTTGGTCAGCCTTAGGGCCTCTGATGGTTGGGTGTCTAATACGTTAAAATCTTTAAAGAGTCCGTCTAATTTCTCAATGTTCTGATCGACGATGTGAAGAACATCATGGACATCGATAATCGAATTATCTTGTTGATTCACGAAGTGCAGGTACAGGTCCGTTTTCGTGTTGTCCACAAGGCCCTCTTTGTTCTCGTGAACTTTCACCTCATCGATGTTTACTACCGCCCCTGTAATATCTTTCAGTCCGTCACGGAATTTGTCGATCCTCTCGCGAAGTTCGCTGGGATGCTGTCTGAGTACAAATCTAACCCTTTGATCTTTCCTAAGCAGATAGATGTACACTTCGGCTGTGTCTTGGAGACCACCTGTATCGTTGGCCAATACAGTCAGTTGGAAGTATCCCTTCATGTCGTTTTGAGGATAGAAATTAAGGTACAGAGATCCTGTTTTCTCATTGACAAGAAAAGGTTGCTGCTGAACGCGGTCCATGCCCTCCGTTACGGTCATCCTGACATCACCTATTCGGTAGTACCTGATCTGACCATTTCTTCCTTCATCTTTATCAATAGCCTGGAGTTAGACGTACAAATATAGGTTATCGAGCAATATTTGATATTATTTTTCATCATTCTTTTGGATTTACCTTGACTCTCATGAATTCTGTGCCAAAGTCTGAGTTTGTCGTGACCCCACCTGTAAAGATCTTTTTCACAAATTTGGGCGACTGGTCATTTATGTCGTTGATTTTCACGGTTACCGTCAGAACTGAATTATCCTCCTCGTCAAATGCTGTGAAGTTTCCAGGCACGTGTAAACAATCTTCAGAAGCCTTAACGGTCATGACGTATTGGTCTGTCTCTTCTCTGTCAAGCTCTTTTTTGGCTCTTAATTCATGACTCAATGGATCGAGAGTGAAAGCTCCATTTTCGTTTCCTGCCACTATAAAGTAACACACCTCTCCTTTGCTTTCGTCTGATTCGTCAGGATCATCCTTGTCGATCGTCTCCGGTAAAATTCTCACCTCGGATCCGGGCGTTTTGTGCTCTACGAAACAAAATAATTTAAATGTAATCGTAGACATCTAATATACAACAGATGACAAGGATGACTTACCTGTGAAATTTACAACTAGTTGATCCATCAGAAACTGCGGATGAAAATCGTTGACATTTTTTACATATATTTTTAAGTCGAGATCGGAGGAAAGGGATGTTGGTACGCCTAAGTCGAAAGCTTCTACTCTCAATTCATGAATTTTTTGTTGTTCTTTATCCAAAGGCATCTTTAAGGTTATCACCCCCGTTTCCTCGTCTATAACAAAGGTACGCCAGCTGCCCAACGGGTCTTTCCGAAGTCGGTACCTAACAGCACCATTTTCGCCTACATCTTCGTCTACGGCCACAACCTGAATCACGGATGTACCCACTGTTGTGTTTTCAGGTATTTTCACAGTTACATTGCGAGCTGGATGCAGAAAGACAGGGGCATTGTCGTTGAAGTCAGTAATACAGATGGGCACATTAGTAGTGACGGTGTTCGGTGGACTTCCTAAATCCTTCGCTTCAACAGTCAATGTGTAGTTGCCATAGAAGCCCTTCAGAGGTACCGCTGCTGTTATTCGGGCAGTTGTGTAATCTAAGTTTTCTATTTGAAACAGACTGTTCCCATTTCCTTCAACAATCGTGAATAAGATCCGACCGTTGGGTGTCAGAGGATCATCGTTGTCGAAAGCTTTGACCACTGTTATGGTCTCTCTAACTTCGTGGAATTCAGTGACTGTCACGCAGCTTTCAATTTCTTCAAATTCCGGCACTTCGTCGTTGACATCGATGATTTTAACACTAAAAAAGTGTAGATTTAGTACATGATTGATATTTCTTATCAAATCTTCAAGAGACAAAGGTAAGGGTTTTGACTAACCCGATTTGTTTGAATGCGTTCCTGCTTTCACCGCTGGCATATCCAAATTGGTAATTGTCCCAAGCCTCGACAATCAAAACATAAAAGTCTTGTGTTTCCCTGTCCAGTTCGTCAGCCACTGAAAGAATACCTGACTCTGCATCGATACGAAACTTTCCTTGGGACGAGATTCTGTCCAGGAGGTAAGTGATCCTACCGAAGTCTCCAGAATCAGCGTCTATGGCCTCTAATTTTCCTATTTCAGTACCTACGAAGAACAAAATGTGTAGAAACAGAAAAAGAAAATTAATGGCAACCTAGGTTAATATGCACTCACCGACTCGAGTGTCTTCTCGAATAGTGATGTTTGTCAGGTCCCCCAAGAAGTGAGGATTGTTGTCGTTTTCATCCAGAACTTGGACGAAAACCTCTACCAAGGAGGATCTTGATGGCACTCCTGAGTCTGTCGCCCTCACCGAGAAATTCAGCCAAGGTGTTAGTTCGTGATCAATTTTATTGGCCACAACTATTTCCCCCGTTTCAGCATCCAGGTGTAGGAGGCCCGTAATGGCCTTTGAACCCTCAAATGTGTATCTGATAGTTCTGTTTTTGTCCCGATCGTCTGCGACCACATTGGCCACGCCAATTCCATTTTTGCTGTTTTCAGTAATGGACCTTCGGTAGAAGGACTTTCGAAATAAAGGACTATTGTCGTTCACATCCTCAATTATGATATTCAGAACAGAAAACGCTTCTTGCACTCCATTGATGGCGGCCAGATCTTCGCAGACGAGGGCCAACCTAATGGTTTCAACCTTTTCTCGGTCGATTTGTTTCTTAATTCGTAGCATTCCATTAACAGAATTTAAGTCGAAGAGATCGACAAAGTCAATTTCCGTGTCTTTTATGAAGGTGCCATCTTCATTTCTAGCCTCCGAAGCATTTTTATCCAAGCGGTATCTTAAAATAGGATCGGAGTCCTGGTCGTGTGCCACCACCCGATAAACATATTCTCCCACATTGAGGTTTTCCTTTATTCTTACTGTACCTGGTTCCTTAAATACAGGGGCTTTGTTATTCACATCTTTGATTGTGATATTCACTTCCGTTGAACCTTGCAACTTGTCGACTCCAAAACCACCGTCAATCGCTAGAACCGTGAGAGAGTACTTTAGTGTCGGTGGATATGTCAGATCCGGATCGAGGGATGCACCCGGAGCCAAACTAATGATTCCAGTCTCTGTATCAATCACGAATTTATCTTTGGCTCCCTTTTGGATCCTGTACACTATGTCCGAATTGGGTGAAGAGGCATCGTCGTCTGTTGCAACGACACGGACGATGGATGTCTCGGGCGGAAGAATTTCAGGCACGGTAACATCATATGATGATCGTTCAAATACGGGGGCATGATCGTTCATGTCGGACAAGTACACAATGACGAAAACATCAGATGTCAGACTCGGGACACCTTGATCTCTCGCCCTTATCACAAGAATAATCTGCTTCACAGATAAGCTTTTGTCGTTACTCATTTGAGTGTCATTTTCAGTTGCTGAGATATTTTCAAAGTCTATGTGATGCAACGGTTGGATCAGACCAGACTCGGGGTCAATGATAAAACTGTCGCTGTTGATTCCTTCGACGATCTCATAGAGTATTTTGCTGTTGTCTGTTCCATTCAAATCTTTGTCGTGTGCTTCCACGACTAAAGGACTTTCAAAATTCAAATGATTTTCCAATAGACGGGCTTCATACTTTGTCTGAAAAAACTTAGGGGCGTTATCATTGACATCTTCCACATCTATGATTACTTGAACCGTATTTCTATTACCCTTTCCCAAGTCGTCTGCAACTTCCACCGTCAAGTAATGCCGATCTGTAAGTTCCCTGTCAAAGAGGGACTCATCAGATGTGATTGTAATTACACCAGTAGTCGAATCCAGCGAGAGAAATTCAGCTATGCTACCACCCAAGGAAGTGAACCTGAGACCCTCCATACCATAAAGACCAGAGTCTTCGTCAATCGCCTCAATCTGCACTATGGTCGTTCCCATTTTTGAATTTTCAGGAACAGACACTCTGTACTCGTTCATTTTGAATTTGGGCACGTTGTCGTTTATGTCCTTCACGTGCACCATGACCGATACCAAGCTGTACTTTGGATTGTCCGTCACAGTCTCTTTGGCGAGTAATGTGAAATTCAGATGGGTTAATTTTTCATAATCTAATTGTGTTGGATCTTTCACTCGAATTAGAAAGGAAGCCTCGTTGATTCCGACCGAAGGTGTCACTTCAAAAATTCCATGGTCTCCTTCCAGCAACAACTGAAAGGTTCCGTTGTTACCCTGGTCATGGTCGTAGACCTCAGGTATCGCGTCGCCCAGGAACGTGACTGGTGTGTTCATTTGGGGATTCTCATTAATTTCAGCCTCATAAAAATCACTTCGGAATTTCGGTATTTCGTCGTTGACGTCGTTGACAATGATGGTCACCTCTGTTTTGATGGATGGACGCGGTGAAAGAGTTTTGGAATCTTCTTCGGCTGTTATCTCGAGTATATAGGCCCCGTTGTTGGTGTTCGGATTTTCCCTATCCAGTTTTTGCACTGTATACACTATACCGGAAGTAGAGTCAATCTCAAAAGCACCCAGGGCACCTTTCGTTATGGAGTACGATATTGGATTGTTCACTCCGCGATCACCGTCCACTGCCTTAACCCGCATTACCTGAGTGCCCAAAGGTGCATCTTCTCTGATTCTGCTCACGGGGGAAACTACCAGAAATTCCGGTAATTGATCTTCCACGTCCTCCACCTTTATGACTATGGCTGCAGTTCCGGTATTGACTCTTTCATTGTTTGACCTGTCCACCGCCAGAACTTTCAGCTGGTAGAGGAACTTTTTCTCGTAGTCCAATTCTTTTACGAGTCGAATGACTCCTTTCCCGTTGACTGTTGATACAGAGAAAACATCATCCTCTCCGTCTGATTCCTCCAACCTGTAAATAACTTGACCGTACGTGCCTTCATCTCGATCGGTCGCTTCCACCGTCGTCACAATGCCCGGTAGACTGTTTTCTGGTATGACGATGGTTGACTGATACTGCTTAAAGACGGGTTCGTTGTCGTTGACATCCTCGACGAGTATCAATAAGCTCTGGGTAATGAAGTTACCCTCGCCGAGTCGCCCATCCGTCAAGGTCAGAATTAACCCATACTCGTCTCTTGTCTCTCTGTCCAGTTCTTTTTTCAGGTAGACGTTAGCTTCCGTTTTCCCTGACTTTTCTATTCGTAATATTTCATTACCAATAAGTTCTTTCACACCAAAAGTAAGAGGATCGCCGTCTTGGTCGAACCCTCGAAGTCTGTAGATCAAAGTTCCCGCTGGTGTTTCATTTCCCTCTTTCAATCTAAGGACAATTTCTGTTTGACCGTCAATGAGGAACCTTGGCGGATGGTTCAGATACCCGTCGGCCTGTTGCCCACAGCACACCACTACAACTAACTGAATTATCACTAGAGGTGGAAGGATGCAAAAATGGGCAGATCTTCTCTTCATCCCACATGTTTTCCTGTTTTCAACTTTTTGTTTCGCAGTTGACTTTTTCGTTGGGAAATGATCATCTGTTCCTTTTCGTAGTTCATTGTGGCCCTGATTTGTCCGCATCGTTCACGGTCCCATTCGCAATCGCACATATCTCATCTTATGCTTTTTTATTTAGAAAAAATTTCTCTCTCTCTCTCTCTCACTATCTTGCTATCTGTCCATCCATCCGATAAGGTACTTCTTTGCTCTTCTTCGTTGCAATCTGAAAAGAAATAACAATAAACGTTAGTGGGCGTTTCAAGTTGTTTTTATAGAAAATGGAGAGACATTTTTTTTAAACTGAGTACGGAACGGACGTCGTAATTGCTTTTTGCACGGCTCCAATGACTGCCACCTAACGGATTCTGGTTTTTTGTCACGGTACGAGCACGTGTCACCAAAATGATTCTATAAGTTTAAACTGATTCTCAAGGATCTAGTTCGAATCTCCTGACCAATTTTGCAAAAGTTAACCATTTACGGTTTTATTGTTGAATGGAAACGTAGCGTAGTGATCCGAAGAAGAACGGACAAAAGTTTCACTCGGTTAACTTGACTTAAAGAGGAACAGTCTCCAACTTTTTCACTGTAGAAATGTCATAGTTCTTTGTTTTTTTAATATTACAGATCACGAGTTTTTGTACGTTGAATGTATCGATGAGTCTCGTATTACTCGGAATATAGTCTCAGAATCTCTCATCTGCGTCTGGTCCGAGCAATGGGTCACCAGGTAATCAATTCCTGACCTCTTGTGAACCCTCACACCTTTAATGGATTGCTAGAGGGCAGGTAAGGTGAAGAGAAAGGGATGCCAACGCAAGTGACGCAATAAGTTTTGCAATTCAATCGAAGCCTATTGTACCTCTACTTATTCTAGCTCTCTACTTTCTCATTAACATTTCCTCTTATCCTGTCTTCTCCTGCTAGCATTCCCTTATCTATTTATTTTACTTGTATTTATCATTTGATCGAAAGTAGAAGTATTTGGTTAGAGTATTTTGTTTGATTTCCAAATAAAGGATTAAAATGCTTGTCGGTTCATTTTCTGAGTTCAAGATTTATTTTCTAATTTTTCCTAAAATTCCAAATGTAAAGTTTACTTTTGTGGTTTGACTCATATAATTCTCAAACCGTATTCTTCCTTCTGTATTTACGCACTTTTTCTCATACCATCAGGTAGCGTAGTTAGCGTAGCGTACAAATTTACTACGTTATATTTGTTTACACACGGGGACAATACACAGTGCCTTTCTAGTTAGCAGACCTTGGTGACATTTTGTTTCGACACTCCTTTTTTTTCACCCAAGAAAAATGCCCACGCACAAGGGACTCCATTGGGACGGATATCCAATAGTGTGGGATCGAACCCACTAAAAAACCTAGGGAGATCACCTTCCTTTTAGGAGAGGTGAGACCGCCGTGAGGCATTGTCTGTGCCCTCTCCAGAAGTTGCCGTTGTCCGGAGTGACTGGAGTCGATGGAATCTTCTAACTTCTCCCCAACTCCGGTTGTCGTCCTCCTTGGACCGAATGGCACCCCTACCGGAACGTCTCATCCCCGAAAGGATTCGTCGGGTGTGCTGCGACACTCCTGTTGACTCTCAATATAATTGTGATACGTGTAAGTCCCTCCCCGTTGACATGAAACTAAAACAATTATTAACCCACAGAGAAAACACCATCACAAACCGGAAACGTTATATCAAGTTTTACATACGGATAGAGGTTTTGACCTCAGTTTTCAAGTTCAGAAAGTCGGTCTCGTGCGTTTATGGGAAATCAAGTTTGAAGAAAGAAAGAACCCAAAACCGGAACACAATTGAAAACCCATCATATATTGATTGTAAAATTAATTCTCGTACGTTATGATCCAGATTATTAGGTTACTATTATTGGTGAAAAATTTCCGTAATCAATTCCCAGGTGTTTTACCTACAAATCCCACTACACTTAGAAATTCCATGTCAATTTGTTTCACACCGTTTGCAGGAACCGTGGCAGGGTGAATGATAGAAATAAAATACTCGGAAAAATCAAGTAAACATAAAAAAGAGATATAGTAAGTAATCATCAACTTTAATGTAATGGTGAACAGAACAGTATTACAACATAACAACATGGAACGACATAAAAAGTTGATGCAATAAGGAAAAACTGTACTACATTTATATGTATATGAATAATGTAAACTTAATTTTTATTCGACATTTAGTTAGGCAGTTTATTTTGCCACATTAAAAGACGAAAGAGACGGGTACCCGGTGAAAACGTTCCTTTGACTACGACAACTCAGGTCTCAGGTCGTGGGATTTGACACGAACGTTTGCCCTTCCTCGTGAGAAAGGAGCATTTGTTTTTGGTTAAATTAATTGAACAAGCGAAAAAACTCAAAATAATTGTGCTCGTGGTTGGCTAACCAATTATTGTATTACTTTGGAGACTCCCCCGGTGACTAATAAAAAATAAAAATAAATGGTATTAGTGAGTATTACATAGGTACCACAGGTACCTTTAGAAAATGTGTCGGAGTGTTCGCCGGTTGCCAAAGGCTTTTTCACCTTAATTTCTACATTTTAAATTTGAAATCCTAATTGATGTAATGAGCCTTAAATTCCGGTGCCTGAACCCGAATGAGGTGAAAGCCTACATCTGGAAGGGTCAAAGCACGACGGTGTTTTTCATGTCTTTGTTCAGAGAATTGTGATACATAACGTAGCGTATGTATGTCTAACACGTATTCCTATAGTTTAAAAATGAACATTTACCGGAAGATCATAAATAAACGATCAGACTCAATGCTATTACGTTAGACAAGACAGAAGAGCTAAGTGAAACAGATACAAGGTATGAGTATCGGTGAACTGTATGTATAATTCAGAAAAGATGTATATTGTACAAGAATATATCAATAAAAATGCATTCAGATGATCTAAATAATGTGAATTGACCGAGATTAAATTTTGTGATGAATTTATTGTATTTAAGGCTACTTGGCTTCTTTCAGGCTTGTTCGACTCAATACAAACCCTGCTACCTGATTACCGGGTAACCCTTAGAAGGAAAACAAATAACAGAACGAAAGTTGTGGTCTAACCCTTGCCACTTGTTTTTAACTGAATAACTTTTGTACCACGAATTGAACCGTTTTGAGGCAATATTTTGCCAACTAAAACCTAAACACTGTCAAGTATTTTGGTAAACCCATTGACGGATTATATCCGAAAATCAATTTCGGGGAAAATCCGAAATTGTTCGTTTCCTTTCTTGCTAATAAGAAATCATTCTCATCGGTTAACCTCTCGTCATCATACCTGTCTTGTTAAGTGCCTTGAAAAGAGACAATCGTTGAAGCGAAACAGTTTCGCTCGGTCGTAGTACCCGTTTCTTTTCTAATTGCTTCCAAAGGACTGACAGTATAAGTCGAAGGTACTCGGGACACCCGCTTGCCTTGTCTGACATACCCTTACAACTTAACTTTTAAAAAAAAAACTAGTTAAAGATAAAGGAACAGAATTGAGGGCATAATGTGCCGTAGAGAAGATGAAACCAACTTTCCCAAAAAACTTGCGTTTCTCGTATCAAAAACGTTGAATCGTGACTTAGCAAGTGCCTGGTATCCACTCCATGTCACGGCACTCCTATTCGCAATGTATAACTTGTTGTACCCGGTGAGACCATTTCACCTTTCGATTGCGGCGCAACATAGTGATGTAATCTACGTTTAATCTAAGGTTCCATGAATGAAGAAGGACGTACCTGAGGTATCGCAGAATTCATCACGGTGATACTATTATTTACCACATTAATTCTTAGATTTTTTCCTACATTATTGAGGAGTTGATTTTCCACTGAATGAGATATTAGTTATATCACAAATTTAGTTGTTGCCGTTGTTTATTTCTCTTGCTTTCATGTGGTCCCAAGTGTTTGCCGAAACTTCAGATTCGTACAACGTTTACCGATTTTACAGAGCAGGAGAATCCATGACCAAAAACCCAAGTCCTACGGGTCCTGAGGTTCTAAACCATGTGAGCCTGGCTTATTACACAACACTTGCAGCCACCTTAAAGGTATGACTAAGTCTGAGACAAATGAAAAGAAGCCAGGAAATGATCATCAGTGGGAAATGATCAACGCGAATTCGTTAGGACGCTGCCGAAATGAGAGGAAGTGGTACCCGTCATTGTTTCCCCTAGGTCTTGAAGCGTGACACCCTTCGGAAGCCAGTAATAAAATGAATCACCATGGTTTCAGGGTCGAAGGTCTGCGACCGGATATTTTTGATATAACCCATCAATGTGTACAGTATCTGAGAAGAATACCTAACTTGTGTCTGGCAGTTACCAGCAGACAGCGAACCACCGCCTACGAGGAAGAGGGAAAGCAAGGTCGAACAGATGCAAAAAAGTTGTTTGATTGTCTCTTCTTTCTCTCTCACAAAAACCAGGTGCAAGGTACTTGTAATGTGCTTTTAGGAGACCCAAATGTTCCCTCGCTATGTAACTTTCTATTTACACAAGGTTACACTCATCATAAATTTTGTAAATAACAATTAGTCTAATATGGTTCGTTTATGGATTTAATTTCTTTTTCAGGGTATTCAGGTACTCAGTTGAAGGGAGGAGAGGAGATAAATGTCAAGGAGACAGTCTGGTTGTTTTATAGAGAAAGTCAAAGTTGAAAGAAAATGGTCATCCGATAATGTGATGTCCTGCTCTAATGGATTTCTGACTCATCGCGATTATTCCAACTATTTTAGACAAAATTGTTTGCCTAGAGACCGAAAATCAAAGTGAGCAAAACAAAAATCTTAGGGTGCCCATGCCTCTGTTTTTTCAGAACAGAAATGCTGCCATTTCAGTAGTTTCAACGTGAGGTTAAGATTCGGGTTTAGAATACAGAGAATCAGGTTTTGTATCCAGAGAGGTGAACCTTCAAAAGTTATTCACATTTTAAAATGTTTGAATATTCTAATCATCGTATTTATTTTAAGTAACTATGTTTCTTACCAAATTTTGCAGCGCAAAATGTTTTACTTAGAACCATTGAACAGGGTTAACTACATGGTTTCCTCATTGCACACATCGAAAGGAATAATGAAAGTCGCACGTTAAGAACACCCAAACAAGTAAATAAATCGAAAACACATATATTAAACTAGAGACCTGGTTTTCAAGCTTTATAAAAAACTTTATTTTTCGACCTTTTACTTCCTTCTCTCTTTTTTCTACAAACAAAATAAACTTCCTCATAAGGTTAATGGGAAAAATATCTTTAAAATATGTAAACATCAATGTCACCCAAAGAGAGCTACCTGCAATATTCAGTGTATTCGATAACATGTTTAGCAAAACAATGATACAGTGTACTCGGCTAACTGTAACACATATTTAACGAAAATAACTAAACTAATACAATTAAAGGACAGATTAATTTCTTAATCTCACCTATTTGATCCATCCGACAAACAAATAATCCACTGATGATACGTTAACGGTTAACCGTGTCCTACTCACAGATTACCAGAGAAAACAACAAAAAGAAGACCCACGCCGGCACTGGTCTGGGAACAACTGAAACTTGTCTTGTTCGCGGCTGGCCAGGGCCTCGGCGGAGGAACCCAACCGAAGAGATGCTTTCCAGGTACATAACTGAGGTTCCATCACTTTCGATCTTCTTTTTCCTTTTATTCTCAGGTGCTTCCGACCGGTAGAACCGGATTACACTTACCTGTCTAATATCAATTTTTACATGAATTCGCTACCTTTTTTAATTAGCTACTTACATGTCATCAACTACAAGTTTCATTTATCTTCTTCTTCTCCCTGACGATCTCAGGGAACTTTTTCATCTACCTGTTTTTATTTTACTTTCCTTTCTTTTGCTTTCTCTTCAGCGCTTCCTCTTTCAACTTTTTATGATTTTTATAAAATAATAATTCATTGTGTTTGACTAAGGGCAAGTGTTTGTTGTTTGTGTCACTATCTATTTTCGGACTTATGTTCATTTTGTTATAATTGGTTTCACAAGTTTTCGCAACTTTTATTTCCTCCCCTGGCCATTTTAAATAATTTGTTTTTTCTTTCATTCAATTCTTGTTTTTCTATAATGTTACGTAACCTTTGTCACCGGCTAAAGTTTAACTTTTTAAAACTGAGTCCGTTTTACATTAAACAACATTTAAGTTATTAAAATTGTAATTTTTATTAATTAGTTCATCTCTTCGAAGAATATTGTAGAAGTTATCATGCATGAATACAAATATTATGAACATCCCCATATGTGGAACGGCTACATCAAATTTATTAGTTTCAATTAAGTATGATACTTCATAAGAAAATGTAACCACCACACTAACAAAAATTTAACTATAAATTATGTATTTATATATAAAGTTTCATTTTGTTTACAATTCTCCGCTTTTGACATAAACATAACATTTAATATTACACACATTTAACAACGTAACAACTTTTGGTGGCCCTGACAAGTCGGGCGATAGGTCTGTCGCTCCTCAGGGCTACTCTTGTCAAACCATTCAGTTTAATCCATGTGAATGGGTCCAACTGCGGTGTCAGCACTGTCTGATTCGTTTCATAGATGAGAGAGGCTCTCTCGAAGCCTAACTCTCTGCAAAGAGCGTCCGACGTCTCGGTGGTCACCGTCATGGGACACATACTGTGCCACAAGCCATAAGAATTTTTAACAATTTCGAAAGCTTCACTGAAAGAGATAGAATTTTACCTAACTTAAATGCAAGGCTAGAAAAGGATGACAGATGAGAAAATATCTCTTAATTACTTATTTAGATGATAAAGGTTTCGCCGGCCAAAGCATTTTTCTTCGTCTTCACCTCCTGGGCAGTCTCTTTCACCATCACAGACGAAGTCCTTCGGTAAGCAATAATTGGATCTTAATAAAGAAGAATCACATTTTAAACCAAAATTACAATGAATAAAACTACGAGATGCCCCATTGTTCAACGTTATTCTTTATAATTAAAATATTTAAGAACCGATTTAAAAATTGGGAACCCAAAACATTACTCGTATAAAATTTATCCAAAATTGTTTCAACCAAACCTTGTCAAAGAATATGGTCACGGTACACTACAAATTTCTGAAATTCATCATACTCACATGCGACATTTAAACTTGTCCTCATCACAAGCACAAAGGTTTGGATCCTCGTCAGATTTGTCGTAGCAGTTTCTAATTCCATTACAGATTTTCTGGGGAGCCGTCAAACGAAGGTACTCGAGGCAAGTACGCTCTTCGGGTTCGTCACTTCCGTCGCCGCAATCGTCAATTTCGTCTCCAAAGACATTCTTTGACACACATCGTCCATTTTTACATTTTAGTTCAGTCTGATGGCATCCTGCGGACACAGGAAAAATACAACACATGTAGTATGAATTAATGAAATGTTCGCTGACGGTACCCAGCACCTTCACCTGCATTTTTTTGAAGCTGTGCACATTTGGCAATGTCTTCGTCTGCTTTTGAGGGGCAGTC
Source organism: Polyplax serrata (assembly GCA_037055365.1). Lineage (NCBI taxonomy): Eukaryota > Metazoa > Arthropoda > Insecta > Psocodea > Polyplacidae > Polyplax > Polyplax serrata. The sequence goes on along the minus strand of JAWJWE010000036.1, from coordinate 197,195 downwards.
AACCGAACCGTCACAAACCTTGTCGTATGATATGCAAAGCCCTTGTGGGCACCGGAAACCCTCGCAAAGAGGTTGCGGAACCTTTTGAATATTTTTATCTGAAAGCAAATTATTTTCCTTAAAACAGACATGAAAAATTAAAAAAAAAGAAAAGAAAAGGGTTCTATTGATTTCATTACGCAACCTAGTTGTAAGTAGATAAGTTTTAATTTGTCCTGCACACTGCTAAACTCTTTACTTATAAATCCACACGAGCCATTGTCCTCCGAAAATGGTGACGACGGGTACCATCCCAGTCGAGATTGACACGCAATGAGTCCAATCCAACCTTGCGACTTGCAGTTTACAGGTTTTGAAGCCATTCTATCGTAACAAACGGTCGATTCTGAACAATTGTCAACAAACTTTAGGAAAACTGTGCCATCTCCTACTGCAACGCAAATATCTCGTTCAGGATCGGAAGTAAAAACGTAGGGTAGAAGCAAGGGACGCACCGACAGGGTCTGATTGATTGTGTTACTCAGGTGCAACAATACTAAGTCTGTCCCCGGTGTAAGTTGAACGGCGTCAATTCGGACAACTTGGTGACCTGCACCTGTCGACTCGGGGGTTTTGCTACCCATTTTTGCTACCAAATAATTTTCAGACAAACTGAAAAACACAAAAAACGAAAGTATTCATATAATTTTTTGGAGAGGACAAGCTCTGATGGGTAATCTGACTTACGAAATGTTCTGGATGCACATCGAGGAAGTCAGAAGCCATTCGGCTCGAAGTAAAACAGCGCTGCAGATGAGCGTGCCGTCCGAGTAAACAAAAGCATTCCAAGGCCAGAGGTATCCACCTCCGAGAACCTGATAGTGGTGCAGAGATGTCGCAAGACCTGGAGAGCAGGTTACATAGAGCCCTGTACAACCAAAGGTCAGAGTAACGTTCTCATACACGTCGTAGCCAATCCAACCTAAATCTAAGCAAACGTCAGCAGCAACTTTTCCTGCAAGTATCTGTCTCTTCTCTTGACAGAATCTGCTCCAGTAGCCGTTTTTATACTGCAACACAAAGCCCTTCTGCTCTAGTGGCGGGTCATCACCGGCATTCAGCACGATTTTCTCTGTTCGCGACAGAGCAAAACAATTGCGTTCATCCTCACCAAACCTACATTTGGGAACGCCATTGCATTTCTCACTCATTGGTAAACACTCGCCGCTTATTTTGCACAAAAATTCGTTTTTGGCGCATCTTTCGCAGTTTGCTTCGTCGGAGCCATCGGGGCAATCGTGGCTACCGTCGCAGAGCAACTCTGCTTTTGACCTTTTGAGAACGTCTGAACATAAGCAGTTAGTTTCATCCGAACCATCTTCGCAGTCCCGCATCCCATCGCAGTGGTATTCCATGGGTATTGATTGAGTAATTTCGTGACACTGAAAGAAGTATGGTTCTAATGTTGCGTTCGGCATCGTCTGTGATTTCAAGTCTTGTTCAATTTCTTCCATCGGATAATCCGCTGAGGAAAAACTCCCTATCTGAACGGGGTAGATGGTGGGGTTAGCTTCCTCCCATTGAGAATGTTGGGAGGTTTCCCTAACTTTGGCTACCGACAGTTTGGCCGTAGGTGCGGTTCCTTCATGTATGTTGTAGAATTTTTGTGCATCTTGCAAGGTTTTATATTGCCTGCGTCTATGCAACATCTGAATGTCAAACGGGTATACGTCAGGTACGGATGGATCATTTAGATAGACTGCCGATCGAATGGGAGGAGGACCATCTAGATTGGTTGTGGAAGATTTCTTTGAATTATCATTTAATTCCATCAAAGATATTCTATCATCCTCTCTGAATTCAAATCCTTTTACTTTCGTGTCGTAAAAATATTTCGCGTCAGGTATATCTGTCTCAGGACGAATATCTTTTCCCAAAAACTGTTTTTCTTCTTTGCCCGTACTCTCTGTTCCCGTTTTGTACGGCCTGTGACCTGAGGTATTAATTGTTGAACTTGACGACGCGATTCTCATATTTAGGCTTTTTGGAAAACTAGCAGAACTTAATTGGGGATAATATTGCTCATACGGGAAGTTTCCTGTGCAATTTTTCTCGTCTTCGGCTTCGAGGCAGTCAGTGAAGCCATTGCACACCCATTTGGCTGGGATACAAAGGCGAGTACCGGAGGTACAACGAAACCCTGGGCATGTAGCCAAAGGCTTAATAGTTAGCAACCTGAAATCGTTGGCGTTCACAGTTATCCAGTCGATAAATAAACTGATCCTCGTGTAGGCTCCTGGTTCCCCAGGTCTAGCGCAACCTTCCCCATGGCTGACAACTCCGGCCACGTACCAAGCCAAGGGTGCTTGAGAATTTCTAAAAAAACAGTACAATTAGATATAAATTTTAAAGCAATTATCTTGATAGATATAGATGATTCTTACTTGCACAGTAGTGGGCCTCCGCTGTCACCCTGACAAGTGTCCTTCCCACCTTCCGCTGTTCCTGCACAAATTTCGGCTCCTGCCAGGTCCTCTTTGTGCTTGCAACGTAGCATAATAGGAACCTCTACCTCTCGCAACTGGTCAGCTATAAAAACTAAGAAATTTGTACTCTCTGGGTTGAACAAGTACAGGATCTAGGAATTTAGGCGTACCATCAATTCCTCGTTCCCTAAGGGCTCCCCAACCGACAGCAATGCAATGAGTTCCTGGCAGAGGTGTCGAAAAGAAGTTCGAAATGTGCCCCCGGAAGCTTGGAAGACAGCCGGGTCGAACCCAACGGTTGAATTCAAAAGGCTTCTGCAGGCGAAGCAAAGCAATGTCATTGTTCATGATTACTGGGTCATAATTTTCGTGAACAATGACGTCGGCTACAACTCTGACTTGTTCCATGGGAGAAAATGAAAATCTTCTGAGCATACCCCCTCTGACTTCGTAGTAATGCTTCCAGTACCTGAAAATATTACACAGAAGTAAAACATATATATATATATAACCATGACTCTGTGGTAGAGCTACCCAAGGTTCCCTTACTGCTGCATGCAATGGGCTGCTGTTAACACCCAGTGATCGTCCAAAATGACACCTCCACACAAGAAGCCGCCATCCTTGTAGATGGCAATGGCCCAGGGCCAAGCTCTGGGTTCGCTTTCTCTCCCACCCACTACCCTACCGGTTTCTTCCCTTTTAGTTTTACTGTTTCCTTCAATTTCAGATGCATTCAGAATGGTAAACCGGTGATTAACATCGGTGGCATTTTCGTCTGCTTTGTAGTTTGCGGAATTTAATAAGTCTAATTCATTGAAACGTTTGAAACGAGTTTCAATGTCATGCAAGTTGTAGAATTCTGCTCTCGTTCCACATTTAATTGGTGGACACTTGACATAAGTTGATACGTGTCCTTTGCAATGGTCTTGCATTGAAGTTGTTCCGTCATCATTACGAACAATGAATGGGCCTTTGTAATAGTCCGGAACGGCAGCAAAGTTCACCTCTACCACTCTAGAAGATGTTACAAAAAGTTAAATAGTTGACATACCAACAAAAGACAATATTTCTGAGGATTTCACTGCACATAAAAGTTTTAAAATAAGAAAACCATAAATGAGAAAGGGAACTGACGTACGATGGTAAATAACCGATTTCGCCTAAACATGCTTCTTTGGCCCACTGATCGTAGGAGACATCAACGCAAACAGGAAACCAGTCTCCCTTCCAATTTCTGTGAAGATACCCACTCGCATGGGAAACTTGGTAGGAATTGTTTGTCTGAATATGTGGAAAGAGAGCTGAGCAGTCATTCTCGTCATTCCCGATGGCGCAATCTCTGACACCATCGCAGCGTTTGTTTAGCGCTATACAAGACCCTGGGCTTATGACACTGTCACAACTGAAAGCAGACTTGGGACACCCTAAAAATAACAACTTGGCAGGTCAGACAAAATCTATGGGACTACTCCCAGTAAACTAATGCACTTCCTACCGAAACATCCAAGTTCATCCTCGCCTCTTGGGCAGTCCAGGTACCCGTCGCAGATTCTGTCCCTGGCCACTCTCTCTCGACAAGAGCAGAAAGCTTCATCACTGATATCTTGGCAGTGAACTTGGTTGTCACACCAGTTTCTGATTGGTATGCAATTGGAACCATCTCTGCAAGCAACGTTATCGTCTGAACAGTGAATCATTCCACCTGAAAAGTAAAGAAGTCATGAAATGCTAATGAACTGTGTTACTCAAGTCGATGTCGGATAAAAGAGACAATTTCAAACCTGAATGTAAAACATTTTCAACAGGTGGTTTTTGATACACGTCTTCTTCGAAATTGAAGCTTTTCCCGTGTGCAAAATCGGCGGTTCCTGGCATAGTGGGAAACTGAAACAGGGGAGGCTGTAGGTAAGTGCAAAAGATAGGTTGAGTGCTAGGCATGGGTGCGTTGTGCAGCAACATTTGTTGAGGCGGGAAGTTAGAAAGACCAGGTCCGGTGGAAGGATAGTGAAACTGCTGACGAGCAGGTGGACTGGCGTAGTTGTTGACACTGAAAGTGAGGAAGTTTTGCTGAGTGGGCGTTCGAGCGAACTGTTTCAAAGGATCGGCTTTGTCCAAGGAGAATAAGGAGGGTACACCCAACGGGAACGTTCTGCTCTGGGTACTTCGAATCGAAGGCTTCGAACCAACATAAGGGTTCGCAAAGAGACACATTTGGTAAGGAAAAAGGTAAGGAGAAGATCCACTTGGACTGAAAGACAACTGTTGACCCGTCTTGAGAGACTCAAATGCACTGACGGGTGGCTTGGTAACATCTGAAGCCGTTGGCAGTCTGACATCCGATGATCCGCCCACGACCCTGCTATTTAAAAACAAGTACTTCCTTTTATCATTCCTTCTTTTGATTGCCTCTGCTAAACTGATAGTATCCACGGGTGGATTCTGTTCTGCCATTCGTGGTGACTCTGACCAGGTGGTTGGGGTAGCGTACCCTCCATAAGTATTTGATGTCCTCTCGGTGACTTGCGAGTCCGTTATCTGCACTTCTGTAACACTTTCTACAGGAATAAAGTCATTACTGTTGCTAGTGGTAAAGTATGATTTTTGAATTTCAACTTCTTGTAATACTTCTATGTCACTCATGTATTTTACATCTTTCTTGTCAATATGCTCTTCCGAAGTTACATTCCTGATGATACCCTTCTTCATTTCCAAGGTCTCAGTCGCTTCTTCCGACTCCTCCTCATTTATATTGATCGTTGACGTTTTCTTGGACGCGTCATCTAATTCATTTGTTTCCTGTGAGTAACTTTCGTATGTGTTGAAGGCCGAAGGAACTGTCAGACTGAATGACTCAAACACGGTCTTAGCGTTTGCTTTAAATGCTTCCTTATCCACGTCCAAATTGTTGCCCTCCAACTTCGTCCATTTGTCTTGTTTGGTAAGAATATCGGCGATGTCTTCAGTTTCATAAGAGTTCATAGATCGAACCGATCGACGTGCAATTCTTTTTTTACTTGAAATTGTCGAAATGTCCTCCCGCAAATATTCGTTCGATGTGTCCAGTGACCGAATAAACGATGGCTGAACTTTTGCTAATTTTTCGTCATCGTTCAACTCAACAATTTCGTAATGACTTAAAAGATTGTCGTCCTTTTGGGTTTTGTAAAAGAAAATATTCAAGTCTGTTTCTGTACTTCCTTCGTCTACATATTCACGTTTGTTGGACGTTTCGCCTGGGACAACACTGCCTGTGTGGTAGTGGACAGGCGTATGTGTTCGTCTATGTTCAGAATCTCCGCCTGAAATAGAGAATGCGATCCGTAAAATTATAACGGGTGTGGTGAAGTTATTTAAATGTTGTACCTTTGGTGGTCCAATGAAGGCTGTAAGTCAGACAAGCAAGAAGAAAAATCACGACCAGTGTGCTCAATAGAATTACACAACATTTTAAAGCGCACAACCGGTTCCTTTTGAGACATTCTCTACTACTATGGAAAGGACAATTGCACTCGCAGGATTCACCAACACCCCAAAAAAGTCGTCGACCTGTCTCATCACGAGGACAATAATCTGAAATAAATTGTATGAAATAGTTAATGAATCAATCAAAGTCACCTTAATTGCTGTGTGAGAATAATATTCTTGGAAAGGCACAACAATATCAGACAACCAAACACATCCGAAAAGAAGTACTGCGAGTAGAGTATAAATAAACCTAGATAATACACAACTGATAGGTAAATAAAAATTTAGCCGGGCACCGTAGAAAAATACTAATGAAGAGGAGAATAGGACAACAAAAAATAATTCTAACTAAAAAAATACAACAAAAATTCTACATACATGTAGAAAAAAGTAATCATTTAACATGTAAAATAGAATCTTAATACTGAGAAATAAGCAAGAAGGAAATTACCAGAAGTACAACTATGAAACTGCAGCTAAAATAGGATATACTTACAGAGACGTAAACAAACTGGGGTAGTGTCAAGCAGTGCTGATATCTTTTTCAATTTCCCCTGAACCAAATTAAAAGACAAAAGTACTAGAAGTGTTTGTAAGATGAAGGTCTTCTTTTCACCTTGGAAATGTTAAAGTAAGAAAATGTAACTATTTTACCTAGGTATAACTCACCTGCTTCCAAATTAGGTATATCCGAGCGTTTGTCTCCGGTTCTCGGAGAGTCAAGAATGAAAACCTTTTTTGTTGAAAATATACCGGAAATGGGCGAGTTGGTGCCTGACAGAACGGAAGCTCTCGAACCTTTCCAAGTTTTGTCACGTTGACTGCGATTCTCCATCGCACTTTGTAGCTCAGTTTAAAACGGAGTCAAACGTTAGATATGTGCATACCTGTCCCTAAACGGGCAAGAGTCCGTTCGCAAAGAACCGGCCCGGCGAACCCGATGCAGGTTCGTACGAGAAGGTACGCAAGGAGTAAAAAAAAGAAACGAAAAGGAAAAATCAAACAAAACAAAATAACAAGTGGATAACTTACGGCAAACACCGAGCAAACCTGAAATTGGGAACATTAACCCTGAACGGCACCTGACGAGACGGAGGTATTTTACCAAAAGTTGCAGGTTCAAATTTGTCTAGTCAGGAGAATTTCGCCTGTCATTGACATCCTGATATTATGGTTTCTATGGGCCAATCAAAGAACTCCTGTAACCGTTGGGTACTTCCGAACACCGTCGTTTTCTGACGAATTTGATACGGTGACCAGCCATGACCCTCTAACCCCACCCCACCCCACCCCCAATATTGAAAGTATTTTTTTGACAAAGCGAATAATTCTAATAAATCGCACCCAAGGAACCTGAGCCATGTTTCACAAACTTGCGAAATCACTCAGGCAATTAGTAAAAAATGGATGTTGTTTTGCCGCAGCATACACTGAATACAAATAATCCTTTTGCTGCACAAAAAGATTCATTTTTTATGGCAACCCACAGTTAGATTCATGTCTTTTTTAATGATCCAATAGCAGTGGTCTGTCTGTGATTTGTCTTAATGTTGTCTGTGCTGCTTTACTTTATTTGACAAAGCTGGCAAATCTGACGAGGTTGGGTATGATTAACTAGTTACCACATTTCTTGTGGGTTCTTCATACACATCTTTGTTAAACTTCTAAAAGTATCCTTCACTCTTACCAAAAAATGGAAAGTTACAAATTGTTTGTTGATAAAAATAATTAAGGACCTAAGGAACACAGTCTCTAACCCCCTAAAAAGAAGTAATGGTAGTACTAATTTATTAATGTAATTTTAATAGTGCTAAATACTTTGTAGAATTACCTAATAAAATCTGAGATCAAACTCCCAATTTAACACAATTTAATCAATTTATTAAATTCAAGATTTAAGGATTTTTTTATGATTTTTTTAATTTCGCAGTCAATGGGTAACTAATATTCGGTTTAATATTTTGTAATATTATTATCTGTAGTTGGCTTGGTCAAGTTGACACTTCAATTTTTGACATCATCATTTTTATATACATTCAGTCTCCAAGCTGATCTCAAGATTCCTCTGTGTATGTAAACATAAAAAATACAAATGTGCTCAATTCCTTTATTATCACTTCATTTTGTTTTCACTAGGCTTTTTATTCCACATGAGCCAAAATTGTCCATGATACTAATCAATTATTAGTATGTCAAACAGTTTACTTTTGCATTTGCATTTCATCACCAATGTTGCTGTCCAAGTCATCAGAGCTATCTATTGAGAATTTAAATGTCTTCTTCGCTTCCTCCAGTTTCATTTTTGTGTACCTGACCAGTTTGAAATTCTGAAGGAATCTCAATTCACCTTCCCAATTCCTTAGCAAGTTCAGTTGTGTTTTGTTTAAAACATCAGGTATTTCTGAAATTAGGTAGAATATAAAACTTATTTCACTGGCAGGAACAACAAATACAAATGTTAAAAAATCTCATTCATCAGATTGGTTACTGCATTGGACTACTTAAGATACTAAATAATTACAACAAACCAATTCCACATGTGTTGTACTCATGCTTCTCATTCTTAATTGTCATGTGTATAATGTCTTCTCTGTTGGCATGCTGACGTTTTTTCCTGTGACCTGTTGCATGTTTCAATCTAATTTGTTCTAGTTCTTCATCAAAGCGACCTAAGTAACTGACACATAAAAATCTTAATAATGCAACCACTATGAATAATTTGAACACAAATAGCTGCTTTTAGGATAATTTTCAATTAAACATTAATTAATAATAATATAAAAACTTATTTTTGTTATGTCAATTTTAAGTGTGCCATTGTGTAAGTGACTGTTTCATGGTATTTTCTGATTTAACTGTTGTTCTAAGCTGGTTTTACATAATTTTACAGGACTCATTGGAAGGCCCTATCATTTTATAATAAAATAATGCATTATGAAAAAGAATACAGCCATGAAAACAAAAATTTTTGTCAATAGATTACGAATGGTAAAGATATAAAAGTACAAAATTCATTTAGTGTGTCTTAAAAAAGTAAATCTTACTGAATATATTTTCATGTTACCTTTCAATTAGACTTCTTGTAAGATCCGGAGTGTACTGCTTCACATCTTTCAAATTCTTTTGAAACCACAACAATTTCTCACCCAACAAATTCACCTTCATGTGATGAGCCAACTTAACTTTTTCTCTTGCTGCAGCTCTGAAATTAATATTTTGAGGTTACAAAAATTTGTCACTAAAAATTAGGTCCCTTATTGTTACATTGAATTCTGAACTTTAACACTTTCAAAATTTTTTAATTGTTTAATAATCACTCAAAACAACTTATTTAATTACACTGCAACCATATCAGAATAAAATTCTAGTTCATGAACACTGAGAATTTTGGACAGGATATTTAACCTATTTGAAAATCCCAACCCAAGGGATCCTAAAATGTAACCTTACAGTTGATTTAAAATACATTTCAAAGGTTATAGAATCACACAATATAACATGAATTCTTTGCTTTCAGTAAAACACTTTCTTTGTAATGACTCATTTGTATTTAAATCTGCTAAAACAAGATTTCCAGTCAATTCATATAGAATTGTCAGATATATATATATTTTAGTTCTGAATGCAACAATTTACCAATTTATATTACAGGCATTTCTTCTATGTGGGATTTTGTCTAGTATTATGGAATTATTTCATTATTTCTAAAAAATCAAAAATTTATCAATTGTATTTCCATTCTTATTGTCAAAATCAGATTCTGTGAATGTAATATTTTTAATATTTCAATTAATTTGGACTTAAAAATAGTAATTTTGGCAACTCACAAGAATGACTTAAAGTACTTTGTCTCATAACATGTTATATTTAACAAGTAGTGCACAGATTTTTAGAAAAATGTGAAATATAAATAATAAAAAATTGATTAAACATATCTATAATTAACATTTACTCTTCTATTGTTAAAGTTCTATTGCTCACAAAAGATTTGTTTACCTACTTTATTACTTTTTTTGACAATTGGGCTGTTTTCCTCCCTTTGGGATGAAGGACTTTATTCATCTTGTTAACATCTTTTGGAATTTTTTTCGCCTGAAACGTAAAACTAATATTGTAAGATTTGAATTAAAATTAATTCCTGAATGCAACCGTGCAAAATTTGTACCATGTCATTAATGTTTGTAGTTATATACTTGAAAATTATTTATCAGTCGAATTTGTGGCAATTGAATATGAAAAAGCACGGCATGGATGATCGTGGAACCAGATAAGAGTGTCGCCATACGTTACACAACACGAACGAGCATGCATTTTCTTAATGAATTAACGAGAATGTTACATCTATACTTTTTAGGTAAATACGATAACGTTGATGAGGTATAGATGTTGCCCTTGCACCTGCCTCACCATTGCTGAACATTCCACAATGAGTTTGTCGAAGAATAGCTTGTACTAGACAGACGTAAGGATGCTCTTCGCCGTAGGTGCCGTAATTTCTGTATCACAGAAATTAGTTAACACCTTGTACATAAGTCGTGGACGAAATAGCTTCACTGGCTTGGGAGTCAGGTACCGAGGAATCAATGAAAAATACAACGCCCAAAAAGGTCCAAAGAACCTTTTGGTGTGGGTTGATGTCTAAGCATAATTTCACTCAAAGAAAATAAACTGTTTTGTCTGAGAAGGTACCGCGCTGTCCTTCTAATCTTTACTGTTGCTGTTCTGGTTTCGGAAAGTATAGAATGAATGGGGCAGATTGTTCTCATACCAGCAGATAGGTAACAATCTACCTGGAACTACAGTAACAATGAACGAATGAAGTGCTTGAAACTAACAAAGGCGTGTATATTTGAAAATAATAAAATAATTGTCAATATATTTGTGATTAATACAAAAATTTATATAAAAACTACAATTTTTTAAATTTTATAAGTTTTGTTTTCATTCAAACCCGACCTGTTTTGCGCAAGGCAGTTATTCATTGATTTATTTGTGTAGAAAATGTTCATAAGAAATTATACCCAGAAATTTCCATCTGATTAAAAAAAATACCGAATGTTGGAAATGTATTTGCAGAATGTCATTAAATTCCTTTGGAAAAAAAACCTAGTAGTTATTAACCTTACTGGAAATTTATCAAATTTCTGCAGATACTTATAAATTCCATTAATATTTTCCCATTGTAATCCTTCAAGCCCCTGGTAAAGGAATTTATAGTTTTTAATGCAGTCAAAAGTCTCTTTTGGTAACATGTTCAACAATTTTAAATTTACATGTACTTGTTATTAATGACTATTTTCATTTGACTCAAACATTCACTAGTGTTTACAATGATAATTGGCAAAAGATAAATAATCAATGTGATTATGACTTTTGAAAAGAAAACTAATTCATTTTTAATTGTACGCAATTGAATTTCTCAATGTTAAAGATAAAAATAAAAATTTATGCCTAACATAGGCATGCAAGTTTTGTCTCAGGTTCTGTTCAACACTCTTTAAATCTATTATAATACAGACCAATGGCAACAAATTCAGCTTTGAACTTTTCTCATTTTAGTAATAAAAGTGTTTCACAATGTTGCACACTCTGGCATCTTTTTTGTTTTGAATACAATTTTTTACGAAATTACAAACATATAAAACCAAAAAAATATCTAATTTTTTTATAGCAATTGGAAAAAATTTACTAAGAAAAGGTTGATATACAATACCCTTTTGGGCCAATTATGCATAAATTCCTGAGTTAAAAAAATTCAACTGCTCAAATCTAACTCCTGACTTAAAAAAATGGAAGACTGAAAACTGAGCTGAGAGAAGTTTGGTAGCTTTCTCTTTAAAAGCTCACAACTTTGTCATTAAAGTCATCTGTGAAAAACCAAATAATCCCTCCAATTTAAGCAAGATTTAAATCACAAATAATTTTGAATATTACAACAAACTCATCACTAGGGGTTCACAATTGTTTCATTGTTACACTAATAACTCTTGCTTTGTCATTCATAAGTTGTATTTCCGTAGTTGTGGTTATCTTCGATGCATACAATAACACTCGTTTTGCGCTTTGCCTTATGTTTTTTTGCTTTCCCTATTGTAGTTTATTTAGCGGTTTCAAGTCCTGATTTTTTAAAAAATTTTGGCAATGAAATGTTAGTGGGATAATTCCATATTTAAGTTTGGTTTGACCTGTTTGTTTTTGTAGGCACTTAAAATAATTCTCGTACCTCCTGTAGTCGTAACTGTTGGTCTGGGAGTTAGTTTCGTAGTCGGAGTTGTTGCAATATTTTGCATAACAGTCCTCATTGTTGGATGTCGGAAAATGTTTTTGTATTATAATTTGACTATTAAACAAATTAAAGATTCACTTCGGATCGCTTTATGGTATCCCTCATTCTTTTAACTGATAAATTATTTAAATTCTGGGCTGTCCCTTTTAAAGTGTTCCCCAAATTAGGTTTTTGAAACAAAATAAATGACCAAAATTCAGCTGCTATTTGAACCTTTACTATTTTTTACATCTGAGGTGCTGCTACTCAGGTAGCATTTTTTTCTCTAAGCATAAGATTCAAGGGTGACAGTCTGCTGCTGCTACTGCAACTGCAATGCATTGTTATGCTTTAGCTATAAAGTTTGCTTTCTTATGCCTGCAACAAAATGCCTCAGAACCATTTTTGGCACAGATTCTTTTGAAGAGCAAAACACTTGACCAACCTGAATTACTACCATGGTAGCAGAAAACGCCCATAACTGCAAGGGAGTAAACCTGAGATTGTTACCTGATTAAAAAATAATAGCGTCCAAAGGACCTCAGCCATAGCCCAAATTTGAAATATGTAAAAGTGATAATAATAATAATAATAATAATAATTTGACGTGTTATTGTCCTCGTTCCGACAGCAATAGCTGTTGTAATTTCTAATTACAACCACTGCTTTCGGCACTATTTTCTCACTTCCGAATTATCAGACGACTAATAGGTTTTTCTACACGTTGAGTTTCCATCATAAAATGTTCCTTTCGGTAGATGTTTTCGTTGTTCTGCTTCTTCTTGCTTCTTACGATGTCATTTACTATTTCTTCCAGGTTCGGATTTATTCACATGTCCATCTCGAACTGCTCCTGGTTGTCATCTCGCTCACTTGAGTCTCGTTGAGTTCGTTTTTCTGACTGGTCAGAACTCGGTTCCATTTTGCCGGGACTTTGTTGAACGACGTTTAACCTGTTTGTTTTTCCTGTAGGACTACCATTCACCATTGTGTCCGGAAAAGTGTCGAAATTCTTCGGAGGAGTTCGTGCCAATGGCGAGTTCCGGAGATTCAGCATGAAATTCCGCTCATAGACTATTCTAGTACCTGCAGGAAAGACGAAATGGTGAGTGACATTGCAGGATGGTTGTTAAAGGTTCTTTTCTTGTAGTTCCTCAACTCATGTGGTACGAATCCTTATTTTTGGTTTGCTTGCCAGCAGAATCTATCATAGGCAGCCTAATATACGAATTTTTTTATTTCCCGTATCGATCTTAACCAAGATACTTATGTGTTCGTTACCAAAAAATGGGATAATGGGATATTAGGCCTTCACCAAATCAGATTTCAAACCAGGAATTATTGGTATATTCGATACAATAAGATAATGACAATAACATGTACACACATTCATTAAAACAGAGAATAGCAAGTCAACATTAAGGCAAAGTTCTGTCATTGGCACGCAATTACAAATTCATAAGAAACGCCCCATTTGAAGCGACAGGAGACAAAATGGCTGCCATCAAGACGGACGGAGCAGTAGAGATGTTCCACAACGAAATTAAGGCAAACACAAGAAATTACGCAGCAAACGTGCCAACCGCCGACTGCTTACTGTTATTATGCAACTCAAGACGGCAGAAAAATACACTCGCATACTGCACCGAATATAAGCAAAACAAGTTCGTTTTACTTCCTCTTTCACTTTTCTAAATTAATGCATGATGTAATTTAAATAAAAAAATACCAGGGCCACGCGAGACATTAGTGGTCTGGCGTCTTCGTAAGCATAACGGACCCACTTTCCACCACTTCAAGCAAGTCAAAACATTATAGAAAGGGCATCAACTTTGTATATTATACAAAATCACGAACGAAAAGAAAAAGATGAAAAAAAGGATTGTGCTTTCATACAGTAACATTCTAGGACAAATATACGGCACCTGGTCTGACTGCTTAGGTTGAGGCCATGCTCACCCTTTTTTCGGGTGAAAAGCTCCACTTCCAAGAAATTTGTCGCAAGAATGACGCAAATTCAGGTGCGCATTTACAATTTCTGGGTTTTCGAAATTTGCAATAGCACGAGACACATAAAAAGACCTAAGCATCCGAATGAAAATAACCAACCAGTAGTTTCAGGTATGATTTTCCGAGCCTGAAACCGGTCCTCATCAAGCCTCGTGGGAGACCATAAACTAAATTAAAAATTTGGCCGTGGAAGACTCAATTTGTTGGTAAACAACAGTGAATCAGGCACCAGCGGGGCAAAAATTGATATAGTATTCGAAATTTTCAGTTGCTCCTAGGGCGACAATGGTAATTTAATGTTCGTCATTGTGCTATGTATTAAAGGGGTTGCCAGTAGCTTTAATCTTTGAGTTGCAGCAGCCTTTTTGACAAAAAACGCGAAATTGCCTTTCGTTCGTGACTACGAGTGGAAGGTTTAAAATACTGACGATATTGGATGAGACAGAAACCACGTGGGTTGGGTTGTTTCAAAAGTGTTCAACTTGTTCGAAGTTGGTGTTCTGCTTGCCCATAATCAAATGTAAATGTTTGGTTTCAACCCCTCACGTGTTTGGGTTGGGCTACCTTAAGAAAACGAAAAAAAAATGGTTAACGTGCCTCCTGGTGTAGTTGAAAAAAGAGTCCCTCCCGGCGTCGTTGAATAGTCGTGTGGAAGTTGAGATGCGTCGTTCAAAACGACCCGCCTGGACGGAATATTTTGACAATTTGTGGCTTGTCGCGCGACTGGTGATGCCGACATTTTATGTCACTTTTTCTTTTTCTGTCGTCTGCTCCAAGTTTCTTTTTTTATTTAGCTATTGCCTAGTCTAACCCGTTTGCTTGCCGCTAAACGACAATGTACTATGAACTCTTTCACAAATTAATGTTTTCGCCTCTCCTTTACCGACCCGGATTGTGTTTGTATTTGGTTTTGTTTTTATTTTCCTTGAAAGCGCAAACCGAAAAAATAAAAGATAGTTTCACAAATTGCTCGTTTCACGTAATGCACTTAAAAACACACACACATTCGCACGCAGACGGACGACACGGGACGAATTCAAATCAGCATCTTTCTCCTTTGCCGTGTTCTCTCTTAATCCCGATTAAACTAATTCTCAATTGGAATATTTTTGTACAATTATTATATATCGTCTTATTGCTCTTACGGTTGCAAACTACATCTGACGAGTCTTCAGGCTTTTTCGTCTCTGCAAAATAAGAAATACGTAGAAAAGTGAAGAAAATAGTCTAGATCGCGAACGTCAAACACCTGCGTAGTGAATTTCATTTGCGCAGTTGAGTGGGTACTGTAAATTCTAAAACCACACAAGTCTACTCGCCGTTTTTGTTTCTTCCACAGGTGTCCAGAAGATGTCTAACCCCAGAATTGTCTTGAATTGTTCTGTGCATTCCTTAAATTAAATTTTCGTTCCTTATCAAATAACAATCAATTCTCGAAATCTTTTTGAAACTTTTAAAAGAGTATGAAGTTCGAGTACATAAGTATACTTGAGGTCCTGCTTAGGGCAGAAGGCTTACAGAAAAAACGATAACTAATAATTACTATCCAACCTAAATTAAATTCATCTGGAACTTCCTTAAGGAAAAAAAATAAAAAACATAACTCGCTAATGTACGAAAGTACAGCGAAAACAAAAAATAAGTTTCAAATAAAGACGAGAGGTCTTCGGTTCTTCTTTTAGGGGATCTTCTAATTGCCGAAAGAGAATTCGTGGCGCCAAATAAGTTTAAATAATTGAAACTCCTAAAATGCAAGAAAGACAGTCTGGGAATTTGCAAAGAGCACCAGAAGACTTCGTGGTACACAATCTTAGTTTTTTGCATGACATTCTAGGCTTGAAAATGTACACTGATGAATCGAATTCCGTTGACTTATGCCTTTTTATTGGCAAGCCCACAAACAAAATAAAAAAAACCTCCAAGGTCATTTCAGTCAAACATCGCAGAAAACGTAAAAACAGAACGGAGGGGGGGAGGGGGAAGAGAGAGTGAGACAAAAACACGGAATTACTTTGGCATTCAGGCTTATCATTGGTTTTTTTTTCATCACGCCTAAACATTTAATTTGACAGGGAAATAAAATACAGTAAAATCATATTGTTTATTTGACCAGAACAAGCGGAATCCAGTCAGGAAATTCGGTCCGCGCCGATACCAGTGCCCCCGGCGAAGTGGATATCCAAATAAAAAATTAAATCATAATGTATGATGTCATTTAATTAAAACGGCCGCTGGCGCAAACTTGTTTTGAAGGGATTTTTATTTTGTTTTTGTTTTTCTCTTTCACTCGGTGCAGACGAGTTAGAAAGACGACGATTAACGCCTTCACTTTATTGACCTTATGACGTTTGCCAGAAGGTCTCGACGTAGGCTTTCTTTTTGTCGTCGTCTCGCCTTTCAGCTAAAGATTTCAAACGAAAACAAAAATAACGTTAAAATAAAGAAATGGGAAACAATTTTTTTATACAACTCCTCCTTCATTATCATTTTTTCTACTTGTTTTAACCATACGTTAGTCTGATTCGTCTGTGTCAAATTGAACCAAAATAAAAAGAGGGACGGCCAAGAGGTGCAATGCTCTTCCCGATGTGAACCCTGAAATATTTGTCGAATGAGGCAGTACTAACGATTACTACGTTGTATGTTTTGATAAGGAAGCAATAGCTGTTGTATGTTATCAGAGAACCTTCATATAACTAGTGAACACTTACAATCTTACTTACTTTGTGTAGGGTAAAGTCACGTAAAATTCGAAAACTTTCAATTTCAAAAAACAATGAACAAAAAAAACTGCTGTCATCCAAAATTTTTATTTTACAAACAGTTAATAATATTATTACCCTGTCCCATTGGTATTCATTAAAAACAATGGTTCATACAGGTTCACAGACAAAAGAAGATGACAGTGTTGTAAGCTATTAACCTTAACTTAAAATTCTTTGAATGCCATTTAGGTGGCAATGTCAGACAAGTAGGAGGCCTGTAAATTTATTGGACTGCATTGCTACGGCCGTTACGAGACCTTGGAAGAGGATGAGGAAACTTTGAAGTTCAAATTGAAACCAATTTAAACAATTTTTGAACCATGATGCTCTTAATGTTTTTATCATTAAAAGAATAAAAAATCAAGGAATAAGACTCAAAGAAAAAACCACCTTTGCCAACATACATTGTTGGTTAACTGCAAATTGACTCTTGTTTTAATATGTCCAATAATCTGTTTTCTTTTTTTTAAATTATTAAGCTACCATGAACCAAATTGTACTAATTGAAAGTCTAACAAAGGGTATGAGACATCTGTTTTTAAAATTCAAATTTTGATTACACCAAAAATTGTATTATTTCACTGATTCCCACATTCACAAAAGTTATTGTACAAGTCAAACAACCACAGAAAGGGTTAGACAGAAATTTTAAAGTCTAATAAAAATATCATTTTCTGTGATACATCAAAGCACAAAATTACTTTTTGTGCTATTAGTACAATATTTTGACAGGTACTTGCAATTTATATTCTTTAAGGTTACTTTTTACTCAAATCATTCACAGAAGTATGTAGATTTGTAATATAGTGTAGTGCAGAACATGTGCCCTAAATATTTCATTCTTATTTCCTACCACAAAACTTAATCTGTGGATAAAATCAAAATAGGTTTCCATGTTTTTAGTTACTTGTTTCATTCATAATGTAAATGGCAATAATCTATGATCCACTAAAGCACCAAATCACTTATTTATTTCTAGTTTTTACCATTACTATTTGCTTCAGTTTCTTGTATTTTCTTGTCAAACTTTTCAAACTCTACTTTTGTTTTAATTTCTAGTTCATCCATTATTTGTTCAACTCCAGCTACCTCAGGTATGTAAAATTGTAGCATATTTTGTATGCCATTTTTTAATGTAACAATGGAACTGGGGCATGATGTGCAAGAACCCTGTAGCTTCAACTTGACAATCCCATTTTCAAAACCAATGTACAGAATGTCACCACCATCTTCCTGTACAGTTGGTCTAATTCGTGTGTCTAAAAGCTCTTTAATCATTTGAACTGTTTCATCATCATCTACATTAGCTTGAGTTTCTGAAGTTGGTTGCCCCTCTGTTAAAACAGGCAAACCACTTGAAAAAAAGTCCATGATTGTTGCAAATATTTCAGGTTTAAGAAGTTTCCAACTAGTTTCTTCATCATCTTTAGTAACTGTAATGAAGTCAGATGCTAAAAACACAGATTTGACACCTTCTATCCTGAATAAAGATTTTCCCAGAGGTGAGCAAAAGGCAGCTGCTGGAGAAGGAAAATCAATTGTTTGCCCATTATCCAAAACCTTGACACCGGGCAAGAATTTTAAGCTATTGGGATTTGGAGTTTCTTGCGTTTGTATGAACATAAACCTTCTTTGATTCAAACGGAATTGACTCGGTTGTGTAATCGGAAGACCGGGTAACCTGCAATATCAACGACGTATCTCAGAGTTTAGATGGGAAGGTAGATTTGCAAAATTGCAACAAACACAAACCTTAAACCATTCGTACCAAGCAGTCGGCAGAGATTTATATTTTTCACATTATTCATTTTTTATTCTTATTAATGGGGTTTTCGAGCTTAAACGTGGCTACAGTTTTACACAGATGTATTCAACTTTGTTAAAAATAGGTATACGGCGTAATTTTCTATTGAGTAAACAGAATTTGAAATCAAAATTGTGATACTTGAATAGGTTTTTTGCGACACGTTCAATTTGCTAGTTACACGACAGTCCGCCAATTCTTTAAAAGTGTCAGTTTTTATAGTTTGGTTTCGTTAATTAAAGATTAATTTTTAATTTCAGCTCTGTATCTGTTCAACGGTGAAATGAATCTTGGTTTTTGTGACTCGGTGTTTGAATGAAAAGTAATTTGAAGTATCATACTAATAACAATGGCATGTTTTTGTAAAATTTTACTGGATATATTAAATAAATTAAAATGCATTCAATTTAGGCCGCTGTAAGGCCACTCAACAGCAAAAATGTAATAGATAAAATTGCCAGCGAGAAGTGAAATGCATTGTCATAAACATAGGTAAGAGATTTCGGTTCACAGATTGAAGATTATTCATAATAATCTAATAACAATTGTTCTCATCAAAGTGGTCATGAATGCCTTTATTGAGTGGAATTTGTGTAAAGTATCATTGAATGAATAAACAACCAAACATTTTTTGCAACACATTTTGGTATGGCAAGTCGTAAAGGTCTAAACCGTGGCGTTTATGTAAAAAGTAGATTGAAGGGTTCCAACAGAATTAATTCGTGATTCTTCATGTTCGAAAATTTTTTTATATAAGCATTACCTTTAACTTTCTGTCTGACCTAAGATTTGTTGACAAGTGACGTGAAATGCTGTCAATTGATATATAAATATCAACTTATCATATTCGATGAATCCGTGTCCTTTTTACTCCTTCGGTGTTGATTACACAGCTTCACAAAAATTGTCTAACGGCTAAGGAAAACTTAAAAAAACATGGAAAAATAAATCCAAGTACAGAAATAATATACCTTCTTTTTATATAAGTTGAAAATTTATTTTATTTTACTTTGACTTATTAAATTATTAAGTTTTACTTTTCTTCTAATTAAATTTTTCTACAGTGGTATTCGATAATTTACTCAATTTTTTGCAATAGAAAAGAACACACGACAGACTTCTTTATTGTGTACTCGGTTTCAAATTTATTATCTATGTTTTCCCTTTTGGTCTCGCTTCTGTTAGTAAAATACTGGACCAAGCTTGCGTAAAAGATTCATTCCTTGGGCCTCCCAAATCGGAGTTAGTAGACAGGGAATGTCATACCCGCTGAACACATGTACTTCAGTGTAGTTCGTCCAGTGTTGAGCACTTAAATTGAGGTTGTAGTACAATTTTCTGAACCCCAATGTTAACTTACATTCAAATTTAAAATGTTACGCTAAAAACCTCACGAAAATCACCTTTCATGCACACGCATACCTCCCTTAAATTTAAATCATATTTACATTTATTAACATACAAATGAGTTAAGTAGTTATTTAATTTATAGCAGCAGCAGAAACTTGAAAACGGGTACGACAACCTGATACAATCAGCTTCTCAGATTGCTCTCAAAAAAATAATTTTCACTATTTTCTTAAGGACTCTGATAAATGGTATTTGAGTTCCCTTTCACGAGTGCACGATGACTATCCACGTGCGGTCGGTCGTTCATTGCGAAAGATTTAGGAAAGCAGAGATTTCCAAAAACGTATTACATAAAAATGGGAACAGGTTCTCTCTTTTGCGGGACCAAAATGAGGTGTCGGTATAATAGTGTAAAATAGGAGAGAGAACAAATTGGAGGCGGAGACCAAAAGACTCAATGCATTTTAAAGAAAAAGATACAATAACCTAATAAAAAGTAGATAGTAATAGTCAGAAATAAAGATGACAGTAGCAGAAATAATAACAGTTCAAGTGAAATAAAATGTTCAAAAAATTAATTTCAGGTATATTTAAAATTTTTTTCATTTTTCTATTACGAAAGACAAACTTTTAAAAATGGTAATACGCTAATAATGAAGATGATGATGATGAGCATGATGATAATAACAATAAAAAGAAGGGAGGAGTAAACTAATAATGATAGTGATCATAATAAACCTATTGTTTAGTTGGTTCCCGTTGCCCTTCATAAGTATTTCCCGCTTTTCTTTCTTCTTTATAACGAAAGAGAGAAAATAAATAACGTCTTGTGAAATTTATTTTTTCATTTTTTTTTGTTTTTTGACAGTCGGCCCAAAACGATGACGAGGGAACTCCAATTTGACGAGGATAATGTTTCAAATTTATAAGAAATAATCCGGTGTTCTTCTTGTCACGTGTGGTTCGCCACGTCGAGGCGCCGGATCGAATTGCAGGCTGGAAAAGACACGAATCATTTAAATAACACAAATGAAAACGGTGCCAAATAAAACTGTGTTTAATATTTTTTAATTTGCATGGTTTACTGTTAGTTCTAAGACTGAGTAGTTGGTGATTCGCATGCACCAGATTACATAGTATTTTAACACCCCATTTTGTTTATGACAGCATTAACGTAAGAATGAATCGAACCATGTTTACTCATTTACATTTAATTATTTTCCTTTGAAAATAACCAGAATGTTAATCAATTTGTATTTATAATAATGTAAAAACTTACAATGAATACTTCAATGCATCATCCAATTCCATTATGGCTGCCTGATTTCCACAACGATAACAGTAGTTGGGTGCAGAGAAAATTGTTACTACATTGCGATCATGACACCTAAAAATTGAGTTGGACATTTAATTAACATAAATCTGCTGTGTCTACCCACAGAGCACCAGATCATTATATGTCATTTACGCAGTCCCTTCAGGTGTGGGAAATTTAGGTGCTTACCAGTTGTAACCCTCCATAACAAGTTGGTGAGCCCTCGAGACAAGTGTCAGCCCGTTTGAGTGATTAAAGGTTTCGGATATGTCTTGCCCGAAGGTGTAGCCGGCCCCCCTGGGGGAGATGCCCCAACCTCCTCTGTCGTCCGGATCAGACCACAGCAAATCGCACATGGGGCCCTCATGGGGAACTTCCTGCAGGCGGTCAAGCGCCCTTATGTGATCTAAAGTATCTATGGACGGCGAGAGGCCACCATGCAGACAGAAGATCTGACCGTCCACCAGTGCCGTCAAGGGGAGGTAGTCAAATAAATCTGTGAAGAATTTCCAAACGTTTGCGTTTCCATATTTACGCAAGCATTCATCATAGAATCCATAAACCTGTGTTATTTGCCGAGATTCGTGATTCCCTCGTAGAATTGTTATTCTTTCACGGTAGCGAACCTAAAATTTATGAGCACATATAACCACTGAATTGAACTAGAAAAAATTGAGTTGAAATAAACAATCTTTCCTTTGTGGAAGCTAGATTCTCAATGGTTGTGCCACTAACAAGGAAATTGCTGAGAGAGAATAAATTGCCCCTAACAGACTTTGTGTAACATGAAATTTCATTTTAAGTACTCTGATTGTGCCTATGATTTATCAAGATTAATTAATTTACAAATAAATTATGACATTATTTAATTTCACACCATCTCTTCCTCACTATTTAATTACCACTTTATAATTTACAAATATTCACCATGCAGACCACATTCTGCAATCAATACAATAAAAAATACTTGTAGCAGTGAAGCATAAATTATTTTCTTTACCTTCAGTGCCACCAATAGTGTTACTGTTTCCACTGAATAGTATCCACGGTCAACATAATCTCCCATAAATAGGTAATTTGTATCAGGTGATTTTCCACCTATCCTGAACAATTCCATTAGATCATGAAACTGTCCATGAACATCTCCACATACAGTGACAGGACATTTCACTTCTTGAACATTTGATTCTTTGGCTAAAATTTCCTTTGCCTGAAATATTTTAAACAGTAAAATCAACTGGGCTACTATTAATACATATTTTTATATTTATCATCTCAATCAATATTATTATTTTATTTTTGCACCCTTTTCAATTTGCATATAGAGACAACTCCGTGTATGCAAAGGGAAAATGAAACCGGGAAGAGTCCCTCATTGTATATACGCTTTGTGAGTAAGGGAGCTTTAGGCGGAGTCGAGGCATGATGAAAAACGGATGCACCTTCCTCATCCCCCGTTGCAACTTGAATATATTTCAAGCCGCAAAACATATGATTAAATGTAAGCGAACTAATTACTCGAATCAAGTAGGAATTTACCTAATAAGTTTCATAAGATTGTGAATTACCTTATCGCAAAGAGTTTTCACTTGACTCTCGGTCAGCTGTTTACATTCGTTCAATTGTTCTATCCATTGGTCCAATTCCTTAAGGGATGTTTTCTCCTCCATATTATGATGCTAAACGGGGCGAAATTGAAAGAGTTGTTTTGATGCAACGATTAAATCATACAATATTTTTCTCAGTAACTACTTTAAAGTACACTTCACGTTCAAAATGGCCGATGAAATTGACTCCGCCGCTGACGTCATTGCATGGTTGCCAACAAAAAACTTTTTAGTCCCAGTCAAAAGGGAAAGAGCAAACGGTAACTATTGCGGCGGCACTCACCAAAATGATGCAGTTAAAATTTCCCAGTTTCAGAAAGAAAAGAACCCCATTTGTCATTACAGAATGACATAATCCAAAGATTGGTTACTCGTTTAACGCTACGCTTAGTTGGCAGTGACGATGTTTAGACTTGTAAACCCGTTAACGAATTAAGGATGACTTCACTACTCACAAATATACTTGAGATGTGATGTGGGTTAGTGGTTGTAGTCGATGTTTTTACATTTGTTGCACTAAATTTCGCCTTCGCCATATCAGACGATTGTACTCTTCCTTCGACACACAAGTAAAACAAGTCTTCTGTGAGTCCTATTTCTAATACAAATATAATTAAAACTTTACGGCGAATTCACGACAAATCTTACAATGCCCGAAAACTGGTGTTTTGTAAACAGGGGTCTCCTCACGTTGCCTCCTTCAACTGTTTACGCGGGAGGGCCTTTCAGAATTTCGGGAGAAAAATTGATAATGGGACGCTTAAAAAGGAATTTTATCAGGGGCAAGCCCAAAGAAATTAACTTTTATTATCTGTTTTCTTTTTTTATTTGTCTAAATAAACATTTTTTTATCTCGCCGACACGGACACTTGCCAGACTCGTATAGTGTTGTCAGAGTAACCGGCAAACAATGTTTGGCCGTCCATCGACCAGGCCAGCGACAAGCATTGGGGAGGTTCCGCCTTTGACGTTTGGGAAACAACTTCCGGTCGGAGTTCCTCCACCATTTTTTTGCTTTCGAGGTCCCAGATCTTAATTGAAGGTCCGAATGCAACACAAAGCCAATATCTGTTCGGACTGAAGCATAGCGCTGTAATAATGTCGTTGTGATCCAACGTATATAAATGTTTGCCATCATTCAGATCCCATAACATAGCCCTGCAGTCCTGCAAACATAATTGAACTGCTTGGTCAAACAACTAAGGCTTGTTGGTTTAGTGCAATTGGTTTCACCAGTAGTTCAGTCCCATATCCGCAAAAAAAAAGTTCATCAATAAGGATCAGCAGATACAGGTTTTCATCATTTCTGCCATAAGTTTAAATTTTTCAATTACCTCCTGCACCACTCTTAAACACTGCACTGATTGTCATTACATTTTTAACATTATGCAAGACCTTTACAAGTATCAATTCCAATTTCTACTGGGAGTAACAGATTTTATCATTCTCCTCCCCCCCCAGTCTTTAAATAATTTTATAAATGAAGAAAATTGGAACATGAAGAAAATACGAAATTTTTTAAAATAACTCCCTCAAAAAATTTGAGAATAACTATCAAATATTAAATTTACCTTTCCACCAGAAGCACACAGCGAACCATCAGGTGAAACAGTGACTGTGTTCAAATATTCTGTGTGGCCAACATGATTGATTTTCAACTTACAATTAGCTAAATGCCAAACCTAAAATAAAAGAGTATTAGTTATTAAAAATAAACAAACTCTATCCTTCTAATGTTTAATGAATCTGTAAAATCTTAGAATACAAAAAGACTTACCTTTACCACCTTATCCCATCCAGCTGACACAATAATAGGATTTGTGTGATTTGGTGAGAATCTAACACAAGATACCCAATCAGTGTGTGCATCATCCTGAATTGTGTATTTACATTCAGCAAGTGTGTTCCACAATTTGATGGTCTTGTCCCTGCTTCCGGAGACAATTTGACGGTTGTCAACAGAGAAAGCAACACTCAGAACATCCTGTTCAAGAATAAACATGAACACATTTATTTCTCTTTTGCACTGTTGAGAATAAGTGCTGTTCTCAATTGCTTTAACATATGAGGCAGAAAATGATGCTGTGAGATTTGATTAAAATTTCTTTAGCTATCAATACTCACTCATCTGATGCAATAAAATACCTCTTCTTTCAAGAAAAAAAAAAATTAAAAAAAAAAAGCTTGAGATAATTCATAAATGATGGCCCTGTGTAGTGAAGAAAGCAGTGCTTCACACCTTGGTATGGTCTTCAAACTTTTTGGTTGTTCGACCGGCAGCTAAATCCCATAGTCGCAGGGTCTTATCCCATGAGCCGGACAAAGCGTAAGTTCCGTCGGTGGAAAGAACAACATCGCTGACAAAATGTGAGTGACCCTTCAACCTCTTCTGAGGAAACCCGTACTGATGTTCTTCTCGTGTTAACTTCCATATAATTAATGTCTTGTCTAAAACATTTACTTGACTTTAGCGAGTACTTTGTCACTCAAGAGAAGTTTATTACCTTTGTTCTAGTCGTTCAGAGTTGCCGTTTCGTGAGTATTTACAAATCCACCAAACACCAAACCCCTATTATTATATTCTACGAAGTAGGACTGACCTCTCGAACTTGAGATTATCATGTCAGGATATTTCGGATTGATGGCAATCTGTGTAACCCAGCCATTGTGTCCTCGCAAGGTGCCCCTCAGTTGTAAACTCTCCGACATGTTTGCAGGATTTAATTGGTAAACAAAGTCGGATGGAAATAGATTAGTTCCAACAACCAACTTCTTCGCGTTCCCACATGCACACGTAAAGCAGTCCGACAGTCAAAGGAGGAATATTCCGCTAGGGTTTTTTCCTTTTTCGTTGGGTTCGGTGGGATGTCACGTTGGCATCACTGCCGGCCGGTTTTTACAATTTTCAATTTGAATTGTTTGTAAATCTATTCGCAGTGGTCTGAAACGTGTGTTAATCTGCCGATAACATACTACTCTTATTCGTTCTCAAAATGTTTGGAAATATAATAAAAAAATTGGTGTATACAAAAATGATAAAGTTATAAATTGAAGAACATGCACCTCAAGACCGTTCAAAATGTACATAAACAACGAGGTAGTAATATTGTGAGAAAAAATTTCATTTGAAAAACTCAATGTAAATATATATATTTATGTGTTGTAACAAATTTTGCAGTACATAAATAATTTTAAATTGTTTTACAAATTATTCACTACCTAGAAGAAAGATGAGTTATAATTGGTTCATTAGGTATTGAATTACAAATTGCATGCAATGGGTTATTGCAAGTCAGCTATGAATTTCAATTCCATAATTTTCGTCATTAAATTTTGAAAAAATTTCTGAAAAAATAAATTTTTTGTAATTCTGAATTTTTTATTGTGTTTTTGAAAATACAATTTCAAAAATTAGTATAAACAATAATAAAATAAATGATTACAATTTTATTACTTTCACTTATTTTTTACAAAAATTTAATACAATATGTGGGGCTGTTCATGTTTCTTAAATATTTTTTCATTTAATATGGCCAGGAAAATAAACTTTTCAATTACATCTGAAATATCATGTAGGAATTAGTTTGTTGGGGCCAGTGGCATTTGGTAAAATATAAAGATGAGCAGTAGGTGGAAAATTTTTTCAAGAACACTAGGTTAGAAATATAAGTGCAGGTGGGTTAGCAGAAAGCTATAACATAACTGCAATTGTGATGTAACAGAGTTTGGAAAACAATACTTTACATAATATAAAATCATTGAAATAAGAAGGATTATTTTTTTTAACATTTTTCTAAATTATTTTTTTGGCTTATAACAAGTTCTTCATCATTAAATAAGTAGGTCATTACTTAGGGGAGAATCTTTCATAATTCATTAATTTAATTGAATTGATAGTTATTGGAGGATAAAATATAAAGGACATGCTTAAAATATAATAGGTAAAAGCATATACAAAATATCAATTTCTGTAGTGTGATTTTATTTAGTAACATAATTTCATCTCAAATTTCATTTCATAATTTCATTTTTATCATCATAAAAAAATTACATACATACAATTCAAGTGTCACCACAAGAAAACAATAAAATTTACTAAAACTTGTGATGGGAAATTTTATTTTCAATTTTAATTCAGACCCCTTTGATTCCACTTGTGAGAATCCTCTCCTGAGAGCATTCAGCTTTGTTTATTAAACATATTCCTCTCAATTTTTTTAAAATTTTTGTACATTTAAGGCATCAGATGCTTGTCAATCTCTCTCTATGAACCATGATTTGTAAATTTGTTTAAAAAAAATAAAATAAAATAGTTTTTTAAGTATGAGGAGTATATTTTAGCAACAACCACCCATTAGTGTAGATGGACTGTTGGTTTACTTCATTTTTAAATAAATAAAACTTATAAAATATATTTATACAAAACATAAGATCTCTTATCACTTGGACTTGAGTACTTGTAATATTATATGTATGGATAATATTTATTTTTTATATCTAATTTGAAACTACTTTGATTTTACAGAGTTCATACAACTAAGGGTCATCTGGTACATGCTATTAGGCAGCAGAAGCAGCAGCAGCAGCAGCATCATCATTATACAGTTGTTAAAACAAGGACAATTTTGACCACATACCCATCCAGTATCAGTCACAATCAATTGGCCTAGTAGTCTGAAGTGACAGCCTTTTAAAAGCAATAGTATTTATCTTTTTGGCTAGGTATCCAAATCATCCTCCCTTTGACTAGCAAAGTATGAAGCTAGGCCACCGAATTCTCCTCCCACTTCATCATCTAGCTGCTTGGGGTTGATTTGTCCCCCGACTTGTGTCTCGTCACCGAAGGACTGCTGAAACGCTCCACTGTGAAAAGCTGAACCTTCAGGTCCTGGGGCTGCACCCTGTGGAAATGCTCCATAGAAGTTTCCGAAAGGAAAATCAGGACGTACACCAGGATTCACAGATGGGTATATTGCCCGCCCTGTTGGATCCGAAGTGACAAATCTAGGAGGAAAACCTGAAAGACTCGGCACTTTGCTAAAGCTAGGCAGAGGTGTGCCTGGTGCTGGTTTGCCCATGCCTCTGTTTGCAATTGCGATGTTGATGGCACCTCCACCCGAAGGGGACGGATCATGTGGATGGGAAGTGCGGAACATGGTACCTGGTGGCCCTGGAGGCCTCATTCTGAAGCTTGCCATGGGTCGAGGTGGTTGATTAGGAAAGTGAGATGAAATACTCGGTGGGAAAGGGGGTCGACTCCTTGGTGTCACAGAAAATTGGTTACTGTCACTTCTTGGGTAGCTTTGACTTCCCTGAGGACTATTTAAGATCCTAGTGATGACGCTTCCCTCATCTGCAGGCAGCACAGCAGACCCCAGCCCATCGAGTTTTTCTTGTGTTTCTGGATCGTCCAATATCTGTTTTTTCCCTCTACTGCGACCTTTCTTTTTCGTCGGAGAATCCTGACGTTTGCTTTGTGAACGCTCATCAATCGCAGCACTTGTGTTGCCACCCTCTGATTCCGAA
This sequence comes from Polyplax serrata, assembly GCA_037055365.1. Taxonomy (NCBI): domain Eukaryota; kingdom Metazoa; phylum Arthropoda; class Insecta; order Psocodea; family Polyplacidae; genus Polyplax; species Polyplax serrata. The sequence continues at coordinate 168,620 of JAWJWE010000036.1, read as the reverse complement.
GACATATCATGTTTTCTTTTAACTTGGTTTGTTCCCAGTCCTGTCTGCGGGTCTAAATTTGACACTCCCGGAACCGTTGCAGGTAATGTAGGTGGGTAGGAAGCAATCCTATGACCGTGTACCATCCGTTGAAAAGCACCGAACTCAGAAATCTGATGACCACTCTTGATGGATGAAGAAACCTCAGAACTTGGGAGTTGTTCTTCTGGTTTGACCAATGTCATCAAATTGTTAAGAGGTACAGAGCCACCTGGGTACGTTCCATAGGTGTTTTCTAGGGGGTAGGGTGGCAAATGGTTCGCTACCGGAATGTTCTGTTTCACGTCACCCTGTAAGGTCTTTAATAAAAAGCCAGGATTACCTGACGATTCGCTCTCATTAAAAATCGTGGGCTTCGCTGGAATGGCATTTGGCGCCTCCTGCGGAACTGCCAAAGCCACTGCTACTTCCGAAGCCAATTGTGAACGACTTGGTGTGATCTTAATCTTTCCTACCTTTGGAAACTTTCCCCCTGCAAACTCCGCTTGCGTGCCTGCTGACTCTGCGGCTAAAGTTTTGCCCGATTCCTTTTCTTCTCTTTCCTTATTCTTCGCCACGTTCACCTTCCTCTGTTTGCTCTCTTCCTTGGCACGTTTCACTGCAGCTTTCAGTTCATTTATGGGCACATCTCCCGATTCAAGCATATTGCCAAGGATCTCTTCTTCCTCTTCATCCAGTTCCTCCAACTCTTCAGTAAATTTATCTAATTGCTCATCTTCCATGAGATCATTCTCACTGAAATCGTCGGGGTCTGGAATGACCCATTTCTTCTTTTTCATTACTTTTCCTTCCGTCAATTCACTATTAGTATCCTTTTGCTTTTTTACACTGATACTGTTGCTACTTTCATTACCGGAGCCTTCGTCTTCCTCTTCTAAGCTGTCATCAATGTCTTCAGATTCCGCATCCTGTCCTTCTTTTTCAGCAATGAAGTCGTCGTCGGACTCTATAACTCTAGATGACCGCGATTTCTGGTTTCTAGCGTTATCCTCACTGTCTGATCCAGTTATTTCTTGGTAGTTTATTTTCTTTCCTCTAGTTCTTCTGCTGAGCACCGTGTCCTCGTCTAGTGACTCCAATCCTACGTGTTTTATCTGAAAGGTAAATGATTTGTGATGAGCTAAAAGGTGTGATATATAATTAAGGTGATTAGTACAAACGCCTAGGTTTAGGATTAACGTTCATGAAGCTCTCCGTGGTCTCTTGCTTAATCTTGGGACAGATCGCACACAAATAGGTAGATATCTGCAAATAATTCAAGACTAACCTTTTTGTTCTTTGACTTTTTCGCCGTCACACTTTCTTCATCGGATTCAAAGCTCACTCTTCTCTGTTTCTTTTTCTTCGACTTGCCTCTTGACCTTCTGGACGAACCTCGTCCGTATGACTTTTGAACTTTTCTCTTTTTTCGGCCCCACGATCGATCGGAATCAGAACTCTCTGAACTATCCCAATCCCGTCTACTTTTCTTCCGTTTGGGTGCGTCGTCGCTGTCGTCATTAACTACAAAATAGTTTTGAAACATTGTGGAATGTTTTAAATATAATAAAACTCGTCAGAGATAACTGAATCAACTTACTGAAATCACGATCGTAACGGGAGACCCTCGCCCTGGTCGAACGTCGTATGGGACCGTCACCACCTCTTCCTCGCCTTGGGCCGTTTGATGATTCACTTTCCGACTGAAAGCTGTATTCGGATTCCTCTTCAGTGCTTTCACCTAAAGGTTTTATTATTTGGTTACATTAAGGTGATGCAGCTCAATATTTGTATTTACCATTCTTAAGACTGCCGCGTTACCTTTAAAGTCAGAGTCAGAGTTGTGGTCTTCCTCTTCACTGGTGAAATCCAGGCTGGTGATCTTGACACTTTTTGACTTTTTTTTCTTAATGCTTCGCGATACAACGGGAAGAATTTCGTCTGATAAATTTTCGGCCGTGTCAGCCCCGTCTCCGATCTCTTCTGTCTCTACTTCGCCATCTTCGTCTCCTTCGGTTTTTTCTGCTTCTTTTGCTCCTTTATCTGCAAAAGTGGTGATGTCAGGTTTTGCGATCAACGTAGCTATTTCTCGAAAATCATCTCGAACCTACCACAATTCGTAAATTTGTCGCTTATATTGTCTATTTCTTCTTCCTGCCTCCTCTGTTTCTCTGCGTTCACGATGTTGCTTATGTCTTTACCTTTCCCGGAATTGCCTGCACCACGGACAGCCTCCATCTCGTCCTGAAGAGCAGATTTGATTAGTTCATCAAATTCGTTGAATCTATAGCTTGTCACATTCGAACGTCGTTGTCGCAGCTGATAAATAGGCTCATCTTCAGAATCAGACTCGCTGTCTGACTTCGACCCTGACCCGGAACTTGAACCTGAATCATCTTCCTCATCTCCACTGTCCTCATCATTCTTGGACGAGCTCTTCTTAGTTGGAGGTAGCACATTGTCCAAACTGATCCCAACGAAGGCTAATCGCTTCTTACGAGTCTCTTCAATCTCTCTTTGTTTTTGGCACCTGTCATGAAAACTAAATTTTACAACTGCAACTACAGGGAAGAACATTAAATAGGTTTTCATTCGTACCTGTCGTACTGTACTAAACTGTCTTGTAGCTTTTGTATTAGGGCTATGTGTTCACACGGGGGGCAATACCAGTCCCCCTCAGGGACTATCATTAGAGCTGGCCGCACACAGGATGCATGCCATCCTTTGTCACACTTGTCACACAGGAGAATCCACTCTGGATGGTCATTCTTTCCACACTTTTCGCAGGACGTGTCGTCGTACTTTCCAGGTTCTTCCTTCGACTCTTCGACCTTTGCTGTTCTTGCCCTTTTCATTGGTTTGTAATCCGGGTCTTCCACATCCGACTCAGGTGAAAATTCATGGTCTGCAGGAAGAAAAGTTCGATCAGTTTCTGTGCAACCTTATAATGTAATATTCGTAAACTTTGATATGAGCCATATACCTGACTTGAATGTTAGCTCTTCTTCCTCATGGGGCTCCTCTTCAATTTCGTCTTCCTCATCATCGACTGTAGAGCTTCCCGAACTACTCTCCCAAGGATTTAATTCGTTGAACACGAGCTTGTCCTTCTTTTTTCGCCTTGACTTTTTCTCTTTGAGTGCCTTAGGTTTACCGTCATCCGAGTCATCAACGTCTTCATCTTGTTTTTCGTCGTAGCTGTCGGAATCAATATTCTTCTTTGATTTTCCCTTCTTTATTTTTCCAGTTTTCTTTTTCTTGAATGTTTCTAGTTGTAGTGCCTCGACCCTCCTCCTTTCGGCCTCTTCTTTCAATTTAATTTGTGCTATTCGTCGAGACTGACGTACGGTTGGCATTTCTGTATCTTCCGGCATAATACCTAGAAGCTTAATTTCTCGACCTATATTGAAACAAAGGAACATGTAAGACGAATTTCCTTATTAACTAGAATTACTGAAGGTTTGTTTTCTTAAAGTTTCTACCTCCTCCTCGTGCACTTGAGTCCTCCCTTTTCGGTCGTCCTTTTCTTTTACTTATTTTTTTTTCTTTCCCTATGTCTCCTTCGCTTACAATTTTTTCACCTTTTTTAACCTTTGACCATCGGTTCCTACCCCTACGTCGCCTTCTGGAAAACTTTCTCTTCACTAATAAGGATAAATGCTTTGCATGAAGTTATCAGTCATGTAAATATAAATCAAAGTTTTACTGCACATAATACTCACCTTTGCCCACTACGGCGGATTCAGATTGATCATCTTCTTCGATCATGTCAACTGCATTTTCATTTTCTTCGTTCACTTCTTCTACATTTTCTTCTTCATCAATTCTATTGATTTTTTCTATTTTTTGTGACTCACGCATCTTTTCAACGTCAATAGGCTCCTCTTTGATTAGATTGATTGACTCTTCTGGGCAGTTTTTTTCCGTTACTGTCAAATTCTTCCCACACATTGTATTATTTGCATCAGTTAAAAGTAAAGGTGAGCGGCTGGGCCCATGCTGGTGTTGTTCTCGAATTTCCTCACTTTGGATTACCTTATTAAAAGTTTCCCCTGATTCCATGCTTTTTATTATGTCATCGGAGCCACCAATTTCATGTTTAATATCCTCTTGCCCGGCTTTTTTTGTGTCTGCTTCTGTGTGATACTCACTTGTTGAAAGATGTTTATCTTCAGAACAAGGGACATCAGGTACCAAATTTGGTTCCTTCTTAACTTCACTTTGGATTTCTGTTTTTGCAAAATTTGATTCTAAGGATTCTTGTGGTTGTGCTTGTTCTTGTACTGTACATTGAATTTTACACGTATTTATTGCAGTTTTGTCCTTTGAATTTACTTCTAAGCCTGCAGAAATTTCTTCATTAACTGGTTCCACAAATTTTTTGTGAATTCTATCTGATGAAACTGAATGTTCTGCTGTATCTGACAACTTGGTTTCTACTATTTCTGAATTACTTGAACCGTTGTCCGTATAATTTTCCTTTTTACTGTTGGCTTCAGATTCTATTGTGTGATTGTCCGATACTTTTATTTGTTCAGGAAGGGGTGTCTCTGCAATGTCACTTACAATACTATCAAAAACTTTGTCATGTTCCTCTGCCTTTTCAATTGTAACGTCCTCATTTTTCGTTTCCTTTGAACCATCATCATCTTTTGTTACATATTCAACACTTTCTGTAGTTTCCTCTTGAGAAACAACAATACAATTTTTTGTAATTTCTTCTGAGGTACTACTGTTTTCTAATTTTACTATTTCATTTTCATTTCCCTTCTCCAGTAGTTTCTCACTTTCTTCCACTGCCTCATTAAGAGCTTTCCTTCCTACTATATCTACCAGCATCTCTGAACTTGAATTATTTATATTCCTCTTATTTTCTTCCTGTTTCTCTGCTGGATTTGAATTATATTCACATTCCTGTAATGCCATCGTACCTTCTGTTTCAGATTTATCATTTTTATCAGACAAATTCAGTGATGCAGGTGCATGAAGAATAAGTTCAACATTGGCATCACTGTTTTTTTTCGTAAACTCCTTTTCTGTAATACAAGTACTTTCACTGTCTTGAAGTTGCTCTACTTGATCTACTTCTTCAGACTTATCATATTTTTTGGATATTTGTTGCAAGGCAGGTGCCTCAAGTAACCTTTCTTCCAGCTGTCCATCTTCTTTTTCCTCAACTATACTGCTCCTACCACTTGTTTCTGTATTAATTACTGTACCACTGGCTACACTAAAAATGTTCAGGCTTTTCATTTTACATTCCTCTGTATTTTTCCCTATATTATCTGATGAAACTAATACATCATTAGAATCTTCCAGACAACCTACAACTGCAGAATCAGACCCTCTGGATAAAGGTTCTATGTTTTTAATTTCATCACTAATATCTGCTTCTGCATCACCACAAATACTACCTTCATTTGAATCACAATAGTTAAGTGCAATTTGAGAAATAGAAGAGTTTTCTGCACTACCTACTTCTTTTTTCTCTAAAACACTATCTATAGAAAAAGTTGAATAGTTTTTCTGTCTTGATTTTATGTCTGAATGTTCACCACTGCTGATATCTTCATCACATTTTTTATCATCACTCACACCACAAATTTTATCTATTGTCCACAACTTTGGGGTAGACTTCATTTTCTCAGAGTTTAAATTATTCACATCAGATGAGTTTGGAAGAGAACTATTTATTTGATCTGAAGGACCAACTATAATTTCTGTGCTGAGCTTTTCACTTTCCTTATCTGAATCTTCAATGTCTGGATTACCAGTCATGCAGTCTTCACCATTTCCTTCCCCGACAATATACATTACTGGTTCTGTAATGGTACCATCAGCAAGATTCCTGACAAGTTCACTTTGTTGACAGTTTTCCAAAGGTTTGTTGTTTAATTCTCCATCAGAATTTCCATTTTTATAATTTTTTTCATTCATACTTATGTCACCATTAATCATATTGCCTAAAGAAATATTAAACAGTTCATTCCTATTTATTGTATCCTTACATTTAATATTTTCAATGTCCATTACACCCGTAGAATCTTTCTCTTTGAATTCATTAGTTTCACAAGTTTTAACACTGTTAGGATCACCTTGTCCTGTATCAACTAATGGTTTATCAGATTCTGTCACTGCATTTCCATTCAATAAATTTATATCTAACTGATACTCTCCATATGACAGTTCCTTCAAAAGATTTACTAAAGATTCTCTATCCTGGGCTACCAAGACCCAAGACTCCTCATCCATGTCTTCTCTGTACACTCTGATGTTAGATGCAGGGTCTAACTGTAACCAATACACTCTTCCTGATTTGTCCTTTCCAAGTGGTTTTGATCTCAATTCATCAGATTCCAAAGAGTTAATAGATGACTTAAATTTGATATTAAGATCAAATTGTCCCTCCAGTAGCATTTTTAGTGCTCTCAACTTCACTTCCAATCTTGATTTTTTATATCCAAAACGTTCTATTTCCCAACCATCTTGACTTGAATATGTGTGGCAAAATTTAATTAAAGCCTTCTCCCATTTTTCAATAAACACGGTTTTACGTGCTTTTCTCAGCAGCTTTATGTGTAACTCTGCAAGCTCCTGAGATACTGAAACAAAATATGCGGTAATTATGACACAAAGTAAATGTCAGTGTTTTCACTTCGTAGAAATGCCGCTACAGTACAAAAGGGTATAAACAATGTAATTATTATTGTGTGTAAGTCTATGCTCCATGCGCAGGAAATTTGTTTAATTTAAATCATAATCGCTACAAATCTCCCATTTTGTTTTTGAACAAAAAATGCCGACTGTACCAGAACTGGAACCACAAATTTTGTTATATCTAACGCTATAAACAACAGGGACTACAGTTCGACGACCTGTAATTCAGTCTGTCATCGAGGAATGGATACGTACCTTGCTCCGAATTTTCTAACATTTCTTGCAGATCGGCAAACGTAGGATGAGTGATTCCGCAATGATTTGCGAATCGCTCAAGGAATGCGCAAATTACTGCGAAATTTGGGTCAGAAAGGCAAGATGCTTGAGGCCTCGACGCCATTTTTAATACCTTTATTTGGTTTTCCGTCCATAAAGGTTGCCAACATTCGAAAGACAAACTTTTGCGTCTCTACAAAAAAAGCGCAAAAAACATTCATTTGAAACATCCAAGACTACCGAAACTTCGTCAAATTCTCATGAACTTAAATTTTTTAAATGTGAATGTTACTCTACCTTTGAACAGCAAAAATTAAGGTTCAATTACATAATTATAAATTAATATAAAAATGACTTAAAACTAGATTATAAAATATTAATGAAGAGATATATAAATATTATAAATCTGAATCGTAACAATTCTTAGAATTTCCTTCAAAACAACAACAGATCCTTATGAAAAATATAAAACAATTGTTTAGATAATTAGAATAATTTTTATGGTTTTACAAAAGCAATAATGCACGTTTCTTTCTTTCGAAATAAATCAAAGATAAGCAATAGATTTTACGTGTTTACGTTGGCGGCATTGAATTTCAGTGAAGTCATTCTTAAGCACACAGAGAAGTTACTCTACCTTGCATGAAATGAATTCTAGAGTTCAAGCGTTGTGATTCAAGCCATTGTGACTCCTTGGGTCTAGTTTACAAAATCGCCGCAGACTCGCAGGTTCACCAGATGAGTTAAAATCGTCATGGACACATATATCAGGCAACATTAACTGAAGCTTGTATCCGTTTTCGATATGGTGTGAATATTACATACATATAGTGTCGCCAGATTATACGTATTTCTTCATTTGTCCTCATTTCGAGTTAGGCACCGTCCCGGACTTATAGAGTTGCGTGTTTTTTGTTTTGGGTACAGGAAAGGGGGGAAAATAATAAAGAAAAATTGAAGAGATCGCGAACAAGGTGAAAGACCCATTTGAAAAGACTATTGATTGTTCTAAAATGCGTAAAATTTACAATTAATGGTGCACCGATTGAATTTGAACTACTTTCGCGATCGTAGTAATAAGGGAAAAGGTTTTTCCGGAGTTTCGCGGCCCTTCGAAATAAATTGTTTACGATAACGGGATATGTGAATTATTTAGTTTAAATAAGGCCAACGGTGTCGGTAGATTCAGATCTTTTAATCTGTTATTATATTTCGATGCACGGAATTGCTCGACGCCTGCGTGGTGTTCAGAAATGTTGGAACAAAGGATTTTCATAGGGATACACGGCTGATTTATTTCTTTGGGAATATTTAAACAGAATTCATCCAGCAAAGGAGATATACAAGGAGAAAGATTCATCAGCACTTACATGCACTGAAGAAGAAAGAGAGAGAGAAAGAGGAAAAAGAAAAGTTTGTTTTAAATTGTCTGCTGCCCCGTCGCTTTCTCCCGCTGTCTCTTCCGTAGAAATGTCGTAACTTTGATGAAGCAGTGAAAATAAAAGATAAAGAAGAGAATGAAAAGAAGAAAAAATTAAAAGGTGCATTGGCTCCTCTGATCCATCAACAGTCATAGGCAGAATTCTCTGTTAAATTTTCCCTTTTCAGTACGGTATTTGCAAAAATAGATTTTTTATCTAGGTGTGCGGTCTGATAAAATATTAAAGAAATTTCAAGTTTGAGGTGCTTTTGTGGTGCGTGTACTCGTTAGAAGGTTCCTTAGGTGCCGAGAATTATTGACACAAAAAGGATACGATTGGAAAAGACTACATCTTCAAGTTGGAACGACAAAAAAGGTAATGTTGAATTTTCAGTGAGCTTTCTCCAAAATGGCGGATTATGAGGGAATGCTAACGTGAAGTGCGGATGTACCAAAAAGTTTGTGAATCCCTGGCTGCCAGTGTTATTGACAGTGACAGTGACACTTGCTTGGGAACTTGGAGTATTTGGCAGGTGTTAATTTGAGACCGTATCGAAAGACGAACTTTTCCTTTTTGAATCAACCTCTTGGAGGAGGACTTGGATTCACTCAAGCAGTCGAATACTATCAAAAATGGTATCTACCTATTGGTCAGCTGATTAAGCCCAATATTTTAATCATTTTTACAATAGAAAGTGGTGAGGATTTCATGTCTTACATTAGATGAAATTGAAATATTTGCCTTTTTACCACGATGATAATAGCAGATTGCTGAAATTACTTTTACTTGGAAATAAGAATATTTGAAAATATTACTTGCGTAGAGTTAGGGACAATTTGGGATACCCTAAGTCCCGTAGGCAGCTACTGACGAATGAATAGAACTAAAATAATTCCGCACAAAATTTGTGTTCAATTGCTGTGCTATTTATTTAAGCTGGAGATTTGGATTGTGAAACTTTTACTACCCAGCTCCCACTTTTCTACTTTATTTTGTATAGGACTTTCATAAGAACAATCATTTTAGTGCACAGTGAAATACTTTAATTGCTACCCCTGGCGTACCTTGACCGCGTAGTGCCTTCCGCCATCTGCACCACCTACCTGTTTCTTTCTTAATCTTTTTTTGGCAGGCCGCTAATGTATTGAGGAAATGCCTTCGTTATTCACTGTTTGTTTGAATGACGAAAATTTAGACAGTTTATTATTACTACTAATAAAGATTACCTTTTACACACCTGAGGTACATTACCAATTGAACTTAAGTGAATACAGACACGGTGGCCCTGATGGGGGTCATCAAATGAGCACTATTGTTATCAAAGTTTGATGATGTTTTGGTGGAGGATCGCACTATACATTTTAGACAACTTGATGTTTAACGTCTTCCAACCAGTACAAGGTACATTACCACAAATTTCCCAATTTTAAGTTCCTGCAAGAAGTATTTAGAGTCAACCACCCGTCCTTCGCTCACGTAGCAAGTACAGGTACAGACATTCCGCTGTCTTTAAAACTACCACGGTCTTTGTTTCTTTTGTGCATTTTATGTTGTCAGATTACCCAAGGATATTTTGTTTCTCTCTTTTGTACTCCATACGTTATATTTACAAATATTAATATGTACGTGAACTGTTAAAGAGGATGAGATAATTTCTGATTTCACGTACTTCTTCACGAATTTCTTTCATTTTGTTCAATCTTGCCCTTTAAAAAATTTTTAGACATGTGTCCTTTTGTACTGGGAAAATGATTTCATCAATATTATACCATTCAAAAGTTTTAATATCAAGATATTATTGTCCAAATGTTATACGTAGTTGTTGAATTTCCGAATTTAACTGGTGCCTGTTTCTTTCTTTTGAACTAACTGAGCTTCATTTAATTAATTACCTTGTATTCTAAAGATTTTCTATGATAATTTCAATTCATAATAATTTCTGTCCCTAAATATTGCGTGGACACATTAGAATCTATATGCATAACCTACAACGACGACCAAAATACTTATACAATTAACGAAAAACGAAAAACACAATTTATTTTCCTGTTATTCCTTTCTGCCAACGATAGTTTAGGTAACCGTTTTACTAAACCTCCTTTCTCTGTGGAGACTAAGTGAACTGAACAACCAACTTTTTCAGAAAACAACAATTTGTTTCTAATTAAGAAATTATTCCAGTGAGATATTGATTATTATTGATAAAATTTCTGTACATTCAAAATGAATTCGTTTAACTTTCATAATGAACTTGTAGCTGTTGAGCAGCGAGCAAGTGTGACCCCAGGGGTGGAAAATTTATTGGGACTAGAAGGGTTGAGTTTTTAGTTGTTCCACACCATTTTTTTCCTTTTCCACATTCATTTCACCCCGTTTAACGTTTACCGTTCCGTTTTTTTTTTTCATTTTCAATCCTGAAATTACCATCCGCTACTTTGCGCGTCAACGGAGCGTCGACGACGACGACGACGACGACGACGACGACGACGACGAGCAGAACGGGGGCGGTTGTGTGGTACGAGGCGGACGAGGCGAGGAGCGAGCGGGTCGAGAGCCCAAATCGGCAACGCCGCATTCGGCTGGGAGGGAGAGGGCAGCGAGAACCCAGTGGCTCAGGGCCTTGGGGAGGAGAAAGAGTCTGAGGGAGAGGGGAAGGGGCCACCGAGCCGGGAACAGGAACGTGGCCGACGTGGGCCAGGGGAGTGCGCGCAGAGTGCCGTGGTGTAGGCACATAGCAAAAGCAAACCCAGAGTAAAGCAGACACACGATGCTCCGTCTTCACGTGGGTCTTCTAAATAATACATGCTAATCATAGGCGAAGGATGACTACGTCGGTCCATTTCGGCTAGTTGTTACCTTAAGATTGTCAAGAGATCGGGGGGTCCTTGAAGCGATCATTATAGCCGATGAGCCTGCATCAAAAAAGAAATTGTTTCAATATGTTAAATTGGAGCTTACTAAGGAGCTTACTGGAATTGGCAATTCCATTAGGTGAAGGGTCGGAGAGTCATAAAAAGGGATATGTTCGTTATTTTATAGAGATGAATTGGTTGTATTTCATCCGGAAATACACAAAAAAATTATTATTATTATTATTGGAACGAGTGTTCAACAAGTCTCGTAGCAAAGGTTGTACAAATATATTGTTATGTTGATTATGAACATTGACTTATCTTAGCTCCTTTCGAGAAAAACCAAGGTTGTAAAATCACCTGTCATTCGCAGGTTCAATAAAATGTGTGGTTGATGAAACCTTCCGGAGTACTTCCCTCAAAATACTTCCCTCAAATAACCAATCACCTCAAACAGCTAGATTAAGTACAACACAACGTGAGACATCTTCAAAAGAAAGATTGGCATAGTCACTTCTTGATTTCCTCGAGTGTTATGTTGCGAACGTTGCATTTTTTATACTGCACAATATGTTTTTTGGTCGATTGTAAGATGCGAAAAGTAGGCAAAAAGGAAGTGAATACCAAGGTTCCAAGGTAGTAGTCCAAATACGATATCTGAGTACACCTGTTATATTTTTATATTAACATTATTATTTTTTCATTATTGTCCATTATTTTATTCAACAAACGTAAGAAAATAACGAAGTCAATGATATTTTGTCTTTACCTGGATAATTAAGTTACCTGGATCAATGCAGACTGATGCTGAGGCACACAATTGTTACTACATTTAGTTTAGATTAGGAACTTTTAATCCCAGCACCAAGAATCCCAAATTTATTAATTCACTGCCGACATATTTGGGTCATAAAGTCACAAACCCTAAAATCTAGACAACTTTGTACGTAAACAGCAGGGATACAATAACCAATTACTTGAAGAGAGAACTTGTAAAATTGAAAGTAATGAAGGTGTTTAGTGGACTCTAGAGTTCACGAAAGGTAACAGATTATCTCGGCAACTTTTTGGGAATTTTTAAGAATGTACTAGGAATGACAAATCAGTACAGAGAAAAAGTGTAAATAGTAATTATATTTGGTAGGTCCCCGAGTAAAAGTCCAGCCAATTATTGGTAGCAAGCGACAGGAAAGTAATTTAGCGCCTGCCAAAATTTGTACCGAAGTACAAGAGAATGCCCCGGTCCAATGAACTGCCATAAACCCCTGATCGGGTCTAGTAAATTCGTATTGAGACCGTCTGGACAGGTTCATGGTTCGGCCGACATATCAGATACTTTCCATTACTTGTTTAGGTTAACGTCATCATCTGCTTGGATCACGACATGTAATCTGGACATGTTGTTCATGGGATGCGCCACTTTGCCGCCCATATTTTCATTGCGGTAATGAATAAATTTGTTGTTTTACACGGGGTACAGTATGAGGTTTGATTGTTATTTGGGTTTTTCTTCGCTTCTTCTGCTATTTGTGATTACTAAATCTTTTAGTGACCTTGATATGATAAAATCTTTTAGTTTTACTGATTTGTTAGGTGTATCTTAATCGGAGCGTTTTTAATTTTTGGCATGATTTTTGCGTTGAAGAATACCTAATGTTTGCAAGATTGTTTGAGTGTAGAGACACTACAAAATGCTGTGGACTGAAATCAAAACGGGACTATCCGAAAATGTATCTTTTACAATGTAAACAGTTCAGTACTTCTTGTGATGCCATTACGCGAATTTGTTTTGTCGTTGGTGACTTGCCTAATTACAGCAGTATTCATTTTTTTTTTTGGGGGGGGGGTGGGTTCAAATATTTGTAAGGCAAGTAAAGGTCTGCTGTTTTCGCTAAATAAGATCGGAATGAAATGCAACGTAAATCGTAGTTGATTGCCCAATGGAAAAAAGTACCGTTAAAAACATCAGACTTCGTCGCGCGGGCTGAACGACCACCTCACTTTCACCGCATACAAGGCACAGGTACGAAGCTACGGTTAACCGCGGTCTCGTTTTGCGTGCAGGTTTCTTTACCCGGTCAATCTCGAGTCTTGCATTTGTGGCCAAACATTTTTCGTAGTTCTGACTATTTTTTAACTGCAATGAGTGTCTTAAATTCCCAACAGAGTTTTTGTTGAATTTCTCCATGGTCTACTCGTCACGGTTCTGTTGTTGTAAATAAATTTGGTGTTCCTATGACGATTCTTTGTGTCTCAAAATATGCCTCACGAGAATTACTCCTGTACTTTTAATTGTGTTTGGGACAAGCTGTGTTTGAGCTTATCATTTTCACGGTATCCGTATTGTATTATAAATTATAATATATTTATACGTAATTATAAGGCGACCCTCTTCCCCATTAAATTGAAGCTTATCCCTAAGCATAAACTAAGTCGTACACTTTTTGCAGAACTTTTTAAGTACTCACTATGTAATAACTAAGTTTTTAAGTTACATATATATCATTTGAGATGTGATAATATTGTAATATAAAATTTACTGCTTGTTCATACTATCCATTAAAATGCTGTCGTGAGTTGTAGACAGTTTTTTCTTGTTGAACCAATTTCGCAATCTAATTCTTAGAAGTCAATAGTAGCGGTACTTATTTTTTGTTCATGATTCAGGAACGCATGTTACATACGATGCTTTTAGCTTTGAACATTGTTACAGTACATGTGCAAAACTTGTAAAGTAAAAGTTAAGCGGAATCATTCACAAATTTGAACGTGAAATAACTGAAATTAATTGTTATCTATTTTTTGTTAGTAAATGTTTAGCGACTTAAAGTACTAATTTGCGAGAGGTTTGCTTTGTTTTACCTTGCAGTAATAATAATGAACTAAATGAAATTAACTTTTGCAACACCTCCAAACATTATATTGTACTTGTTTACATTTCCTTAAATGTTCTACCAAAATGACAGTTGTTTCGGGCACTAATCAACGGTAAATTTAATGATTGTCCTTTTTGACGAATTTACGTGGAGAGATAGTTTCAGACACTTGGTTACTTCGAATGTGAATCAAAGGTAACTACGGATTTTTATCCTCCACTTATGCGAAATTGGTGTTGAAATCTATTTAAAATAAAGCGAACCATTTTGTAACGTTTCTGAAAAGAAAGTTGAACATTTTCAATGTTCAATATTCAATGTCCAATGACAACACAAGTTGTCTGCTGCTATTTAGGATACAATCCGTACCCTGGTCTTGGGTTGTGTGAATCGCTTGGAATTTCGAAACATAGGTATCCGAATATCCTACGTATCGATCGATGAGGACCAATTTGTGTATAATATTAATTTTAAATAGATTGAAACAACAGCTTTCGGCTCTGATAAGATTTGAACCCAGAGATCGTACAGCCAATTTCGCTTTAACATAAAAAACAAAGAACTTTAAGTTATCACAAAGTTAACATTTTTGTCATCACTGTTCTAAAAGTGGCAGTGTTTGCATATTACGAACAGTGTAGATTTTTATAGTAGAAGCCAAAACTAGTAGCCTTCTTGTGGAAAATTACCATAAAATATTCACTTTGAATGAAAATTGTTGGAAGCAAATAATTTGAGATGGGTCTGTCAAAAAGTAGGAAAAAGTGAACCTGCACACTTTATTAAATTATACAAGGAGCCATTTTGTACCAAATTCAGTTCTGCCGCGCTGGAGTTATTAACATAAAATAATTATTGGATATTGAATATTAGAGCGTTCTTTCTGTGTTGTGAATTGAAACCTTTCCAGGAATTGGAAACGGTCGGAATGTGGAAAGGAAATTGAGTCTACAGGTGATTATACTTCTCTTCATCTACTAGCTAACATTGTGAAGTTCAATTTTCAAAAATTACTGGCAACACTTGAGTAAACATAAAAATGAACAGATCGATTGAGTAGACTCAAATTTGAAACGGAAAGGTCTGTCGAAGCGCTAAATTAGGTCTACGGTATCCTGCCTTTCGACAAGTTGTAAGTTTAGGGTCTGACTGACGTATGGCAACCATCTTACAAATAAGAGAATTCTAATGTTGTTTTTGTGTAAATTACAAAAAAAATTTTATTTTTATTCTGCGTCCTCATTGCCATTCTTAGACTTTCTTTACGATTGGTGGTCGAAAATTATTCTTTTGGGATTTAGAAAATAATTTTTTATTTTGGAAGAAAAGAAGCCCAGATGAAAACTGGAAGATTAAAAGAGGTGAAAAAGAACACAAGACAAGGCAAAATGATAATTTTGAGAAAATTAACGTTAAATTTGGTTTATATTTTTCTCTAGTTTCACCCTACGCAGACTGAATTAAATCCAACTGCAAATCCTACCCCAGAGATGTCTGAGCTTGGCATCTCGTTTTCGTGCATTTGTAATGACATCTGAACGGTTCGATCGGTTGTGACGGTGTTGCGAAACTCACCTGGTACCCGGTCAGGTTCGTCTGATCAAAATTTACGGATTCACGGCGACCTTCAATCTTCGTTGTCGATGCAGGCGGTCAGGTCAAAGTAGGTGACCCACAGACTATATCAGATAGCACTCTATTGTTTATTGATATTTAAAGGAATAGATTCTACTTTTCCGAAGTGGAATTATTGTGTTTTCGGAATGTACCACTTTCTACCTGAAATGGTTGTATTTTCAATTGTTTAAAAAGTCATTTCCCGTGGCCACTCTTGCAAACAAAACCAATAATATTGATGATATGTTTAGGAGTCCTAGTATTCATGATGAGTAGTTTTTTCTTTCATTCCCTTTCACTATGTATTCAAAGACTGCCAACAGAAGCAACAAAACAAAAACAAAACATTCGATTAATTTTGAATGAACCTACGACTTTGACTCACAATTTTTTCTTTGTTGGTGCTGTACTGTAATACTCCCAAACTTTCTGTTTTTTCTTCAATTGTAATCGATTATTGAGTAACAAACCAATAATCTTAGTCCTCTACGTCCTGTTCCCATGCTGCGCATCCATCAGCGTATATATGTCTTAATGATTTCTAAGATTGAGTAATATTCTTTTTTTCATATATAATACGACAGGTACCAACGGTTTCCCCATTTTAAATTCTTATTGAACGACGCTTCTATTTGATTTTATCTTTATTTTCTATTCTTTTTTATCTTGATAATCTCATTTTGGTTTCTGCTTCCTGTTGATATTGTAGGCTGTGTTTTTTCCTACAGTTGTAATTGTTTCTTGTGCATTCTCTTTTTGTCACATGTATAAGATTTTACTTGTGTATCACTATTCATTTTGTACACATGTTCTGTATTCGTTAAGTTTACATTATGTTGTTCCAAGTTTTTTGCTTGGTTATATTTTTCTTCTCAAGGGTTATTCTAGTACATGGACGACATTAATATTTTCCGATACCTATTGCAACTATTTTTTTTTTCAATGGCTCTTCTATGATTTTTTTTTCGTTTTTAGTTCCTTGGAATAAGTATTGTTTTTAATGCATATAATATAAATCTCTCCACATCGGCATAAGGTTTCAACTTGGATCTAATTCCGGATACATTGAAATTACAATTTACTGCAGCCGTCTAACTGCTTTACATGTAATCATTTTAGAAATGTTCGATTGATCAAGTGAAGTTCTTTTTTCAAAATCGGGCCGTCGAAAGGACTGTTAAGTCAAAGATATGGAGAAGAGGAAAGATCAGCAAACGTTCGATGAGAGAGAAAGAGAGAGAGAAAGCGGCCAAACGAGGTTAATGAACATCCAAGTAGGGTCATTAACACTGAAGCCCAGACTCTTGTTGCTTGACCCTGCTGACGGATGGAAATTTTCTTTAGGAAACTGCGAGAACGGTGAAAAGGAATGACCCTTTAGTGACCTTTCCGACCTTTTCAAAGCAACCGTTTAGTTATATTTTCACTTGTGGCAACCAAAGTCGCTCAGGGTCTTGTCACGGTACATGAAGATGTTTTATATGATTATACGAGTATTTGTTGGAAGATCTTTTGCAATGACCCAGTTCTGAAAGCCTGGAATGTATGGCAGTGTAATTTAAAATGTTTAATACTAAGAACAAATGTTTATGACAAAAAAAATTAGTAGAGTAATGCAAATGATCGGACGTTGGGAATTTGGGAGTCAGAAGACGGCTACATTTGTGGACGTATTGTATACGTAACAAGTAACAAATAAATAAGTAGTAAATATTACATAGTATATATATAAACATATAAACTTCTTGCTGAGATTGAACGAAGGAACACGTAATTTAAATTTTTGTAATGAACTTTTACTCACAATGAATTGAAGGTTTTATGTATAAAGCTCAGATTCGAAATATGTATTAGGCCTATATTAAACAGAATAATGAAGCATGTCTGAAGAAGTAAATTAAGCTCCCAGATTCTCTCACTCATTTGGAAACAAAGTGAGATGTATTTCTATGAGACACGACGGTTTACGTTGAGTTAAATATAGCAATCTAACTCAAAGTTTTATGTTTGCAACATTTTTTAACAAAAACAATTTGATAAATTTGGCACTTATATGGGATGGGCTGAATCTTCTTTCTCCAAACTCATATTTGTAACGAACCTTCATCGTTAACTTTGCACCAATTTGCCAATGAGGTAACAGATATGGCCGAAATTGCCCAGTGGGTCATATGATGATGGAAAGAAGGCATATTTTTTTTGTCTGAGTCAATTATGACTCGACTATTGTTCTCATAAACATTGATTTAATGTAATTTTTAATTCAATAGAACGTTCTTGAGCGAAGCATCGATATCTCACATATGGGGAAACTCCATCAAATTGGAAGGAAAAAAATGGCCAGGACACACAGTGGCAGGTGTTTAGCCGTTGAATTGTCACCTCAGTGACACTATGTTCAAATTCCATGGCACTGTAGATTTTCCCCAATTTACCACATCAACCCTACACAACTAAACCCGTGATCATACTTTGAGTACAAAAATTAATGGAAGAAGTCTGTTTTCAGAAACATTTTTGTCTTTATTGTTTTCTTAAGTTTACAGGAATGTATCTGTGTCACTTGTTTCATTTTTGTTGTTTTAAATAGTTCCTTATTACATGTGTAATGACGACGTTTTTAAGTCAGCAAGGATTACAAAACATTTTGTAATCCGTATGTTACTGCATGTTACTTGAAATGCCTTCTCGATGTCAAATTTTGATTCGCGGTTCTTTTTATTGTTCGTGCAGTATGCATAGAAGCGTTGCCCATATTTTGTTAGTATTGCCGTATTTCATCATCCCTTGCGTTTCAGATCCAGAAATGGAAAATGTTCCCAATTACGACGTGAGTTTTCTTTAGAGGACTTTTAATTCTTCTGTATTTCTATCGCCTTTGCCAATTGGGCACCTGTCAAAATACCAATCATTACAAGATGAATTAACCTGTACATTGAGCACTAAAAGACAAGATTTTATGTTTGGTTCATTTCTATGTGATGAAGGACAATAATTAAATGATTCATTAAATTATTATTATTTTTGTTTCAGATGCGGGGTTCATCGTGCAATGACTAAACCTTCACGTAAGTTTATATTTTTCATTGAAGGGGTCACCTGTAACAGAGAATGAATGACGAGCGGGCCGAGAATGGATACCCCTTCCTTAGGGACAATCCATTTCACTCTACGGTTTCTTATTCTCAAAATCATTCTCTAACCTTACCGTCACTCTCATGGTATCCAATTTTCACGAAGAGGGTTGTAGGATTCTGAACGTATCACCCCATTTCGAAGAAGTGGAAGCGTTACTTCGGTTACTAAATCATTTTTCTGATGGGTGAAGAAGGCGGTCGTCGTCTTTGTCGTGGTTGAAGACGGTTTGCTTTGACAGCAAAGAGTCTGACCTACTTGTCATTAGTGTCAGAGTCATGGTAAAGTCGATTCGAACGGGGCCCGATGACGCAAAGTAACGCAAGCGAATATTTTTTCGTTTCGTGGAACTCTACGTTGCAAATTGCAATTCAGCCGCATATGCGAAATACCCGTGAATTTCTGTCAGGCCGGATAATCGCGAACTCGTCACGCCTGCGGGCAACGTAAATTTTAAAGCGTATCTTGTCGAGTATTAAATTTAAGCCACGGGGAGATTGTAAGTATATTTAATGTAAGTGCGACCTCACGTAGTAAGTGATGCTTTTATCACGTCAGAATTCGAACAGCAATGCTAAATTATGGTAGTGTATTGATTAGATACTAGTAACTACTTTCAAGACAGTCCTCTAGTTACTAAATTCGCAAATCCCTGTAAAAATGTTCTCTTAATCAAAGTACCCAAAAGTTGTATCTCATGTAATTAACACTGGTTATAACATAGAATTGTTGTTAATAAATAACAAGAACCACAGAACAACAGAAACTGTCAATTAGTTAATTTATGATTAATGGTTTAGTTAAAAGCCTTATGACTAATAACTAACTAATACTTGTTGTGATCCTAAGTAAAAACAAGCAGGGACTAAATCCTACATGCTGTAAAAACGATGTAAACCAACTATTGGCATATGAACTAGGAGGCACAATATGAAAGGGAAAGTGCCAACCAAATACGTAACACTTCTCTGTGCATAAAGGAAAGGTACAGAACAACAGAACAAGAACTTGAAGCGGGTGAGGGTCCGACTGCAACAGGTGCTCTACAGAATCTTCATAACATCCTGAGCAATTGTTCTGTCTGTAAAACCTTCCTTTTGGTACTCCTCATAGGTACAAACAAAAAATAAACACCACGAAACAAAGTTCGGTGTAATTAAAAGCCATGACTAATCTAAATAATTTGAAACGAATTTCGAAGTAAAAAGATTCATGGCCTAATACAAATTTGAACTTCCGGTTCCTGTTCGCATTCGAAATGAGACATAAAAAAGAAAAATGAAAAAATATAAGTGTGTGAGCAAATCAGAAATTTAAAAATGCCTGCAATCCTAACTTGGCGATATTAAATTTCTTCCCGTTAGGATAAGCCAAACTCAGGGTTCAGGACATGTGTATTAATGTCAGGCGTACCGCTCTCTATTATTTCAAGTCTAAAAAACAGAATTTAAATTATTTTGTTGCTTCTGTTTGTAGGATGCCGAAGAAGGAGAGGATGCATCGTTGTCGGCGTACCTGATCCGAAATGGAACCCCTAAAAAACTAAGGTAGGAGTCACCAAGAATATATTTGGGTCCGCAGACCGCGGATGCCTCGAGCAGGTACATGGCCCTTCGTCGGGTGTGATCAGAAGGGTTCAGGGTCATTAGGTACACCCTTGACTATCAACCTAACCACTACTTTGCTTTGTAATATGTTTTGTTGCATTTTTCTGACTTTGCGTGCACTCATTTTAACTGCGAATTCATGAAGAATGCTATCTTATACATAAAATTGAGAACCCTACTTGAAGTTGAGTGTGGTCTTGTTATCATTCGCGTGCACCAGTCTTATTAAATTTCTAAAAATCAGATTTTGAATGTGGAAAACTGAAGGTGTTGGCTAATAAAATGGACATTTAAGGGTTCTGTTGGTCCTGTAAAAGAGTTAACAAAAGGAAAGTAATTGGGCCATGAGAAAGTTTTTTCTTTGGTCTCCTGCGGTTTCCTGAGAGAACGTATCCCAGGCATCCTCTTAATTCCTGCATATTCTTTGGTGATACAGAATAAAGGGAAAACAGCTCTAAGAAGAATACAAAAGAATAGCTTTAAATATTTCAAGGCAACATGACATAGAAAGAATAAGACGGTGCGCAACATATGAAAGTTGTCTTTGACCTGGTTTTTGTCAAATTGCATGCTGAAAATACGGTAACATATCGTTCTTTACAAGATCTTTCGTCACAACATTCTTTCACTAATACTATTTCTGTTATACTATTAATTTCACTATTATTGTTTCCTCTGTGTGTATTATCGCTCTATAACATTATTATACTTCAACCGCATCTTTCAAACACACCTTTCTTGCAATTTCATTACAAAATCCCAAATATGATCCTATTTGCAGCTGACACATAGCATCATAAAAATGTAAAAAATAGAATAGGCGGATAGAAATAGGCTGGAAATAATAAGATAATGAGTTGTTTGGAGTGGAGCCGGGACATAGTAGGAGGGGGTCGCTGTATACTGGAAGTGGGCCAAGTGACCCGCACCGTTAGAGGCAATATAAAGTCATGCAATATTGAGTTGTATCTCCCGGTGATCCTTGGCGATGGTTCAAGTTGTACCTAGTACCTGGACAACGAGGTTACGTGGCCTCTTGCACCTCAGCCGTTGGGTGCACTTGGGGGTTGAGTCTCACTACCTTAGGTGTTCGGAATTTCATTTTGCAAATTCATCTTATAGATCTGCAAAAGAAAAAAATTATCTGTCTACATTCTTTTTCTCTTCAATGTTGAACACCCACTAATTATCTCTTTGCTAAATTTTATGGACGTTTGCGTGCAATGCTTTCTGAACTGCTTTAATTTAACCCGTTTGCCTATTCTTTTCCAGGGTAGGCCTTGACAAAATTCATTTTTCGAGTGTTGGATGCTGCATTTTTATAGCCTTGAACGGTCTACTTAAATTGACTTGATTTGTTTACTTTTTATTTTGAAAGTCCTTGACATACTGTCGGTAATCTTCTCATTGAACTTTACACATCAATCTAATAATCGTATTTATCCTGTAAATCTGTTTCAAACATTACGTTGGGCCACTTCTCTAGAGTCGGTTTTGTCTGTTATATTTTCAATTAATTTGCTCTGTCCTTTTGAACTTCTCCGCGTAGTCCAACTATTAGCTGTCGCGTTATTTTTCTTGTTCTACGCCGTCATTACTTATTTCATTCTTACAATCACTGATGCCATTGGCCCTTGTCTTTGCCTATAATGCTTTCATCCTTAATATTGCATTCTTTCCGTAAGCACTAATGCTATGTGGTGTTTGTAAGCATTTCAGTTCTTTACCCTGTTTTCCTTTTTTTGTATCGTCCACTTCAAAAGAATCATTGGTTTACATAACTAAGCCGTATGGATCTTGGAGTTTGGCTGTGTACCCATTTAAACACACTAGGTATAAAAAAAGGGGGGGGGGCTAAACATATAGTACACATTCCATCTAAAGGTTGTGTCTCCACTAAGATGTCAGTATTAATGTCAACACCCTGTGACGAAGGTCGCCACCTTTTTCTTTTTCATAGCCCCAACACTTTGTCGACCTTTGGTGCCTTCCGCTCTGATTTCATTACACCTTTAGTCATTAAGTAGAATAATTTGAACATAATAATTTCAAGTTTTAAATGATAATTGAACCAAAATAATCCCTACCGGTTTATTGATTACTTCACTTTATATCTTTATTTTCCATTCATATTGTGTGATGTACAAACCACAACCGATTTTACTTTTTATTTATTTTAATTCGTAGGCTTTTTTAAAGCCATGCAATTGTTATTTGTGTACATTGAAGATGAGTGTAAATGTCTGAGTTAAATAGTCTAGTTTTTTCTTGTTTTTGTAGTTACTAATTTTAAGTTATTCTGCAGAAGTATTTTTGCCTCGTATCTACATGTGAATTCTCTCATTTTGCATGTCATCATGATAGTCACATGATGTTGATATTCTATTTTTATCTTTCCGTAGGAAACAAGAATGAACATCGGTGTGACAAAAATAATGAACCGCTCCAGAGGAGGGCCGGAAGAAAGTGTGGTTCACACGGTCGGAGGTTCGACAGCGGCAAACACTTATAGCAACGTCCCGCTTGACAAAGCTCGAAGTGTTACCATGGAAACGACGCTGAACCCACTGTCGTACTGGCCTCCTCCCTCTTTACCTTCGACGAACATCGCTGACTCGAAAGAAGCGGTGGATGACCCTCCAATTGATACGCCCGGCAGGAGTCATACATCGCAGTTACCGAAGAAACTCAATACTGTTGGTCAGGGTATGCTGGAAGCAGAGCAGGACGGTTTACATATAATAACCGAGGAAAACGGTCAGTCGTTCGTAGGTTCAAATCAGACTCCGAAAGTTTTGCAGCACAACTTGCCACCTATTGCTGGTATCACGTCCTCCCACAACTACCGAGGTGCAAGAGATATGCAGAAAAACGCACATGAGGAAGCAGGAAACGAGAATGTTCGGAAAGGAATTCCAGGTTTCAGGCGTTCGAATGGACACGCGGTACCTGAACCGCAAATTGAGGAGACAGCAAAAGGAATCTTCCAAAAAAGCACGTCAAATCCGTGTCATTTCATTGGGGACAAAGTTTTAGATGTGTCACGTTCTCAAAAAACACAGTCGGAGGGACCAACGACCGACATTTCCTCTCAACCGAACCACACTTTCTCCATTCCTAAGCCGTTCCTGAAACCAGGGCCCACCAATCGGGTGAATCGAGCGCTAACTCCGGTCCTCCACATTAGCGAAACCGTGTCAAAGGTACCAAGGTATGTGCCAGATCCACTGGCGTCTGCTTCCGTCCGCACAAACCTTTCACATGTCGCGGCATGTACTAACGCCAAGTCGACAACGACCGAAGCTGTGACTTCTTCTGAGAATAATTGGGAAACGAATTTGCCGCCCTCAAAGTTGTCTTCCATCACCAATTTATCGCACGAAGTATCAAAATTAAATGTACCCATTGCGATGACTCCTCAGCCTACCTCATCTCCGAACAATACTCAACCTTGCTTACAACATGTCGGAACTGGTTTAACAAATTCTCAGTCAGCCCATCCTGCTCTGACAGTACCTAATTTACCCAGTCCCTCCATTAGGCACGTACAACCTGATTCTAGTCGGCCTCATTCCTTAGATGATTCAACGAATGGAAAGAGAACGCCGAAAGAGTTCCACAAAATGAATCAAAAGAACATGCATCATGACCGACATTTAAATCACTCAACAATAATTAATACCAGTATTGAACAGACTAGAGCAGGACCTCCGGGGGATAGTCAGTTTCCCAACGTATCAATATCTAGGGCGTACATGCAGCAAAATCATCTTCAGACCAATCATCAGCACTACCAACAGCAACAACTGCAAAAGTCGCTAAATAATTATAAAGGCAAAGAGAGAATGCCTCTAGATTCGACTCCAAAACCTCAGAATGTCATGAGCAACGCCGGAAGAGTAATGGAACACCACAACCTCCCAGACAGCAAATTTTATTCGAATAAAACGGTAGAAAAATACCATACTGAACAAAACTCATTCGAGCGTTCTACATATTTGACAAGTGGGAAGGAATATCTTGCCACTGAATATCCACAAGTCCAAAGTCCTCTGGGACCTATTCAGCGGGTGACCGCGAGCACCGTGAGCAACGATATCTCCCAGCGGAAGGCGACCGAAGACGTGGGAATAATAGGAACAAAATCGAACACTCTAAATGTCTTGGAGAGCGTGGTGGAATGGAAAAAGACAGAATCCAGTGTCGAATTAGGCAACAGACGTGGTTTCGTAATTACCCAAACCGAAAATAAAATTTCAAATCGGGGATCTGGAATTAGTGAAAGTGGCCCTCAAGATCTCGACTTCCGGAAAATGAAGGGTCAATTTAAGTTTAGTGCGGAGAATACCGATACCGATGGTTTTGGATCCCGATTGCAAAAGAACTCTACGAAGTTGAAATATCCACCCGTACCGCAGTCTAATTACGACCTAAACAGACAGATCTATGATACCATGACCGGAATCAATACAAACAAACTTCCCCAACAGGCGCTACCTACCCTAATTGAAAAAGAAGCTCTACAGTGTAGTCCATCGAGAAATCGGGTGAATGTTGCAGGAGAATCAAATTTACGTCACCTAATTTCGCACAATGCACCGATACAAGACGCTAAGGGTAGTGACTGTTCGTCAATGAAATATTCAAAGTCGGGAAATCACGAGCTTCATGTGAACTCATATGTCCAATTTCACAAAGGCGTCGTAGACAGCCCAAGTAAACGAGCACCTTATCAAAATAAAGGGCCGTCGTCCATGGGTCAAACTGTATTTTCCACTCTTGTTCAAACGCAGCAGGCAATTGTTATGGATCAGCATAGACCACCAACACCGAGGCTGGGCGTTGAACGACATGCTTTGCCACCGTCTCGTACAAGTCTGCCTTTAATAATGGAAAGAAACAGATCGATTTCTGTCAAGCAGGGCTTGGTGTCAACGTCAACGACATCACACGCACCCGATCACATTGTTTGCGATTACCTGCAGAAAAAATTACTGGAAGATAAGGTCTCACAAAGCATCGATGCTTTAGGTTCAAAAGGAAGTAACTTGTCGCCTAAAAGTGCTACGTGTAGGCTTAAGCGGGAGTCTCCATTAGATTTGTCGGTGAAAACCGTCAGACAGTCGGCGGATTCGACTGCTAAAGACGACAGTGAAACTTACTTCCAAAATTTTATGAATTTGAGCCAAAGCAACCAGAAATGTCAGGAAGGTCGGTTTCCGGTAGTTGGCCATCAAAACGATGTGGCGGCGGGGGCCCCAAAAATAGACTTTACGCCCAACTTTGCGGGATTTCATGTCGAGGGCCCCCGGTCGAACGCGTCGTTACATCACAAGCCAGAAATGTCAGTCCTACCTCCTGTGGAAAGTTTTAAAACGTTTTCGGGAAGGTTGGGAAATTGTCGTGAGGGACAAGATGACACAAAGAGGTCCGAATACACGTCATCACCGGTATGTTTTAGTAAAGGAATATCCAAAATATCTCAGACTCATCAGAGAGTCACCCCGGATGTCAGACGACAGTTAGATGACTTAAAGTCCGACACGGCAAAATGCATATCCAATAGTCTTACCCGAAGTCATTCAGCGCAGCCAAAAATACAAAAAATCGACTCATGGAAACTGGCATTTGACGAACACATTGAGCAGAGACTAAATTCTGCTCGAGCCTCCCTCTACGGAGCCCAGAATGCAGAGTTTTCCTCCAATAGAGTGGACAGCTCCAAATCTCCTGGTCAGAGTAATTCGATTTTGCGGCATTCCAGTGGATCTAGTCATCACGAGAGTTCTAATATGTATCCACAAATACCCGTTCAAACGTCCGCGACCCCTTATAATCCGGCTTACGTACAACAACAGCCTCAATGTCAGTCCGCAACCCCTCAGACTCCTCAAGAAAAAATTGAGCAGCTCGACGGCGTGGGGCACTCCCCGGACCCTGAACAAATAATTAAGCAGATAAGCAAGGGTGTCATGCCCGACTATAAACTACTGCAGGACAAAAACGTTTTGAGTGTACTTAGATCTAGTCTAGAAGAAAAAGAAGCGAAACTCATGCAACTCAGGGAAGCCGCCAAGAGAAAAGAAAAGTACAAGGAACTTATGATACCCGAGGTACCCAAGAAAAGATTCCAGCCCTACTCGCAAGCATTGAAATTTCAACGGCACGACAGGCAAAGCCTTCCGCCCTTTGGAGCGCTGACGATGGAGCGACTGTGCTCACCCAATTCAAATCTTGGAGGTAGGCCGAATACACCTAAGTCTGTGGATTCTATTAAAATAGATATAGAACCCGTACACAATCGAATGCGTCCGGGCATGAAAGGCGACCCAGAGAAAGTAGGAACTCCTAACATGGATCCTAGTCCTCGAGATGGTGCTCTGGGTCCTCCGACTGATTTGGATGGTCTTGCCGCTTTTTTGGCCGCTAGGATTCGTACGAAGGGAGAACTGAAACAAGTTGGATCAACGGTGGACCCGGACGGAACCGACGCCGGGCGTTCCAGCCGGGATCCAGGGGATCAGTCGTCCGCCATAATATCTAGAGGTAAGTGAAACTTCTCTCCTCGTTGAGAATTTATGCATACACGTACATCCAGCGCTATATTGACTTCTCTGTTTCAGAATCGTTGGTCACGGAACCCCCTAACGGTAACAGAAAATCGCCGATCTTTTCTTCTACCGTAAACCCCCCAAAGCTAGTTAGAGAGACGAGACTGATGACTCCTATAAGAAGACGTTTATTTAGTCACGCGGAGGACTCCAACGAAACTCCTACGACTTCTACTCCAAAAACCGAATACTCCACACTGCCCCTGAGGGACCGTAATGGCATTCGCAGTTCGTCAGAAACGTCTGTTTTTGATTTTCGCGAATCAGACTCAGATGGTGAGATGCCTGTTTTAGAGAGGCAAACACTTGAAGGCTTGCGAAGGGATAGGAAAACGTTCGGGTCGAAACAGAACGTATCTATACTTCCATCAGACGATATTTCTGAACCGGACAAACCAGAAGCCATCACTGAATTAGACCAGAGTAATCCTGATCCGTTTTGGGACACGGCATTTGACATGTTCGTAGAGCAGCTTGAAAAACGTCCGCCTAAAAGGTCGGTTAAGAAAAGAAAAACCTGCAGTCGAACACCATATGTGGCATTAGAAAACGATGGATGTAAATACCACGAGGAGGAGAGTACACAAGACAATTTTGCCGCGTATTTGATGAGTGAGGACGACGACGAGACGATTAACATGGAAACCAAAGAAAATGCAAAGGTCGAAATAAAACAGGAGATCGATGAGGACAATGAAAATCAGAAGAAAGTGTACTCCGAGAGATTTAAAGTTGGCGATGAATATGAGAAAAATAACAAATGTTTTATAAAGTTGAACGTAAACCGGGAGAGACGGAAAGCGAAAGATGGTAAGACGGAATTGAAGAATGGTACGCCAGTTGAAGAAATGAATAAGTGTAATGTGACCAGTAGAATTAAAACGCGGGGAAAGACAGGTGTTGTTAAGAAAAATAACAATATAAATAGAAGACAGCTTCCAATGGAATCTGATTTGACGACCGGAGAAGATGACAACGATCAGGATGATGGGGACGGGGAAGAGGATGAGGACGATGACGACGATGATTCTTTGTCATTGAGTGGTCTAGAAAGCGAAAGCAGCGAATCGGGAGCGAGTTCGGAGAGTTCGAACTCGAATTACACTAGTGACGACTACAGTGAAAATGAAGGTCCTTCCACGAAAAGAATGAGGATGCAGACGCGGTTACAGACGAGAAGTTCGAAGCAGAAGCAAGTTAAGAGCATGGGCATGAGGTTGAGGTCGAAGGCTTTATCCCGACCTGCTGCCAAGTGTAGTTCAAAGAATACGAAGAGATTGAGGCGGAGGCAAGGTCACAGGAAGAAGCGGAGGAAGAAGGACGAGTACTACCCATGTGGAAAGAAGAAAAAGCCTTCCTTTGGCGATGGGTCGCACTTTCGCCCCGGCTGGGAAGAGGAGTGTTATAAGTTTAAACAGCAGCTAAGAATGCCAGAGAAGTTGATAAGTATTTCGGTTCCCCCGAAGAGATCATCAGCGTCACTTCCTGATCTCGACCCCTACAGGAATTCACCGTCACTGGACTCATCAGATGTGTCTCTGGGCAGAAAGAGTCTGCACAATAAAGCAACAGCAGCCGAAAGCGAAGAAAGTGAACTTGACGGAGCAAATCATAAACCAAAAAGTGAAACTACGAATGCCGAATGCCTGACAACAACGTCCCTCTTGAAATCCCGAAACGGCAAAAAGTCTCAATCGAGCCGTATTTTGAATATGTTGGTGAAGAAGTACGGAAATAACGGAACGGGTAAGACGAAGCAGTTGAGGTCGTCCAACGACAGGAAGTCACCCCGGATCCTTCCAAAAGCGACCAACAAGCCTGAGCTCCTACCGACTCCGGGATTGGGAATTGGCAAAGAGAACGTAATGACAAATAAAAGGAAACATCCCGGAGATGTGGGGAAAAGGAAATTCGAAGAGGATTCCAGCTATTTGACCTTCTTCAGGAAGAAGACCGTCAATAACTTCAAAGAGGCCTTCAAGCAGAACATTGGATTATTGTCACAGGAATTTACTTCAACAGTACTGACGTCACGAACGCGGACACAAACTAGAGACCTCAAAAAGAAAACAACCCTTATCGAGGTTTTTGGGGAGGAAAGGCCGGCTTCGGCTCCACCACTCGGTCGAGAGGATGTAAGCACGGATCAAGAAAAGGTAGGCAAAATGAGCGAAAAAAAGAAAACCAAGGCGATAAAGAAGGCCTGTGGTGGAGTAGTCACGCGGGGACGTGGGAAACTCATTAGAAGCGGAAGACCAGGCTTGCGGAGTACGGCTGTCCTTCGGAGCAACAAGGCCGTGCAGATATCCAAGAGACACCTAAACGCCGGAAGAAAAAGAAGTTCAATGGAACTCCTGCGAATAAGAGCTATGCAATCAAAAAAGTTCTCTTACCTGGTGAGCCCTTCAGAAAATACAGGCCCGCTACCTATGACCAAGAAACGATTGAAGCTCAGATCCGTTCGTCGAAAGTTTCGTTCTGGCTTCGACTACATCCGAAAAAAAAAGAAAATGAAAAAGGATGGTGACTCAGCCGATGGAAGTATTAAAGAGAAGAAACTGCCATTGCGGTCTACTGCCGAGAATGTCGAGGACATTCAGAACGAAATAAAGAACTGGGTTATTAACAAGGGTTTGGGAGAGACTATTCTGCACAGGGCAGCTAGACTAGGATATACT
The DNA here is from genome assembly GCA_037055365.1 of Polyplax serrata. NCBI lineage: Eukaryota > Metazoa > Arthropoda > Insecta > Psocodea > Polyplacidae > Polyplax > Polyplax serrata. Next base: position 138,872 of record JAWJWE010000036.1, on the reverse strand, counting down.
GATGTTGCAGCGTACTGCCTGGAAAAGATGGACTCTTCGCCAAGTCCAAGAGACAACGCTGGGTACACGCCCTTGCACGAGGCTTGTTCCAGAGGACATTTAGATATAGCCAAACTCTTGCTGATGTACGGAGCCAGCGTGAGTGAAAGTGCGAAGGGAGGTATCAGGTATGTGATCGGTATCCTAAAAGAGCCCTCATCTCATCAAAGTAGCTTTTCCTTGTTCATTTTGCAGTGAAGTATTGTAATTGTATTTTCAGACCCTTGCACGAAGCTGCTGAGAACGGTTTCACCGAACTCATTCGACTGCTTTTATCGTTTGGAGCAGACCCGCTTTTGGAGACATACACGGGTCATACAGCTCTGTCCCTGGTTACCGACGAAGAAGCCAGAAGACTGATACAGTATCATTTAGCCGACGTTCAGGGGAACGTGGCACCAGTTTGGAACTTTCAGGGTCCTTCCTCAGTCTTTGGTGAGTCACTGATCCTCGTGTACGGTTTCTTATCTTTTTTAAAGGTGTAATAGCATCTTACTATTTGCAGATCCAATTGAAACTGGATATGACCCGTTGTCTGAACCTCCTTCTCCAGGACCGGATCTGAAAGCCGCGGAGTATGATTTCGAGATAAGTTGTGCGACACTGCCTCCACTCTATCGGCTTACTACCGACAGAGATCCGAACTGCGTCTGGGTCCTCCTTCGCGACTTATTAACGTACACGAAAACCAAGTCGAAGGACGCCATTCTCAAGCAAGTGGAAACGGCAGCTGTCCGCGAGATGAAACTGTCCGACTTCTACGAGCAGAGCCGATGTTGTGACTTGCTTGGTGGCGACAGACCATCAACGAAGACGAATAAGATTATGCTAGTGCAGTACAACGACAGAGTACGACGACTCTTGGACGTCGAACGGGTCCTCCTGTAGATATGCAGGTCCACGGCCTCATCCCTGAAGTAAAATTGTGATTACATAAAAAACGAATCAAATCGACCAATTTCTGGTCGTCTCGTGCTTTCAGAGTGCAATTGCGAGTGCAATTTGTTGCAAATTTTATTTTTTTATATTGTTTTAATTTTATCTAAAGTGTCAGCTCACTAATAATAAAGTATTAATCAAAAAATGTGTGAACTACGTGTAAAAGCGAGAGGCAGTTTTATTTTTAATTTTGTAATTAAAAAATGAAAAATTAATTGTGGTAATCATAATAATAAATATACTTAGGGAAAAAATTAATTAAATTTATAAAAAACCAGCTCAGGGTTAGATAAATAAGAATTCGAATTTAAGCGCTTGCGAGGGAAGAGAGAGAGAGAGAGAGAGAGAGAGAAGTGGTTAGCGAGTTATGAGAGAATAGGATTTGTAATAATTTATTTTTTATTTTTTAAATTTAATTTTTTGTAATTTTTACACGAAAATTTCGACCGCGTTGCATACGAAAATTCCAAGCTTTCGACTGGAAGTGTTGAATATGTAAAAAAAATTGTTGAAACGAATTTTTAAATATGTTAAATAAAAAACGATGAATAAAATAAGACTCTAATTAATTAAGAAATTTTGAATGGAAAAGTGAAAATGGTTCAGTAACATCACACTTGAGCCAAATAGAGATTAAACGGTTATAAACGAAAAAGTAACTCAGTGTAGTAATAAAAAATAAAATTTTGTTTCTTAAATTAATTAAATTTTATGGGACGAAAGTCGTTTAATTCATTTCCTGATCTACCACTAAAAATGCCTTTTTATTTTAAGGACTGTTGAGGAATAAGCCTTTTTATCTTTTTTGTGGCATGTTCACTTAGGTTTCTTATCGCACTTCTTATCGGCACGCATTTTGTCTTTCTCTTGGACCGTCATTACCATTTGCATTCCTTTTTTGTTGTGTTCATCTACGACAGCCCCTGAATCTGGCGTGTAATGAGGTTTTGTACAGGTTTTCAATTAGGTGTGAATGACATGATGATGATGATGCAACTTTTGAATATTGGACTGACTTTCATACGGCTATATTTATTTTTTGTTCCTGTTTATGTCAACTAAAGGCCCACAAAGGTTTCGTAAGTTACATCTATATTATACTTGAACATTTCCCACTGATCATTAGTCATGCTTTGCTTTGGTTTCTCTACAATGTTTGAGAGTATAATCGAACACCATTCGTTTTATCTCTGCTTTCAGTAAATTTTTTATAACTGCAATTAACCCGCAAAAATGTATCTCTTGAGCAAAAGCATAGTTGATATGCTATTGAGGAAATTCTTAGTTTTCATTAAAATCACGTTTTCTACAATCAGTGGGGTATTCTGCTACACAGAGTATTTTACGCGTTATTAGAAATAATTTAATCTCACTACTTAAGATTCTCAAGATTTTTTTTGATTGCAAAAGTCGTTTTTTTTCATGGAAAGGGGCAACTTTTACAATAGATAAATTAATTTTAAAAAGAATGTATGGTGTTACAAGGAAACTGAAAATTCGCGGGCTAATGATAGTAATTGTCTCTTGCCACGAAACGGTTCCTCCGTTTCCAAACTTGCTGCAACCACGTCAGGTAAACAATGGTGGAGGAATCTGTTAATTTAGGAAATAAACCTACCAAAGTAAGTTTTCCAATTCAATAATTTAATAATACCATATTGTTGTCATTGTACGTCAGTTTCTGTAAACAACATTTTATGTAATTTCAGACTAAAACAGCAAGGCCTAGACCCGTTTACTTGTGGTCGGTAGTCGACGTTCAGAAATGGCTGAGACGACACTGTAGCGATTACTGCAATTTGTATTGCGAGAATTTCCTTTACCATGAAATTACTGGACGAGCCTTGATCAGAATTAACGAGAACACTTTGTTACGAATTGGAATAGATAATCCTGTTCACAGAACCGAAATATGGAGGGAAATAATTAAACTTCGACTTAAAACTGACATAATGGAGATCCGTGACTTGGAGAGGCAAAACAGCACAATATATTTCGACTGATACATAAGGAAATATGGGCCATTCATTGCTTATATGCAGTGGCATATTCATTCATGCTCAATTTGGTTGGTCACATTGAATAATCACATTGAGTTTTATTGACATTATTTTTTTACTGAAAAAGGTTTGAGTGCTTTTTGGCAAGACATCTACAATTATTAAGTTTGGCTAGCTGTGAGAAAATACTACATCTTTTTTGCAGAGAAAAAGTATGAAGTACTCAAACAACACTGTTCTTTTGTGGTATTTCTGAAAAATATACCATTTTTATGGTTGTATTTTTCTGTCTGTTTCATACTGATTTTCTTGCTCTTATTTTACTGCTCATCACAGCTCTGCATTTTCATTTATTATTTATGACAAACTAGGTGGTACTGTTCTCCAGTTGGTGTTAAATCAAACTGACATTAAATTCTTTAATGACAAAGTAATCATTTTTTGTACTCTAAATAATACTCCTCAACATTGGTTTTTAAGCAGTGTAATCATTAATATGACAAATAAGCAAATATTGTTAGTAATACTACTTTAATTGAGGTACAATTAAACTACAAGTTTGGTGCTCAAAATTGAGGGAAATGCTATCTAAAAAAATAAAAAACACCTTCACACCTAAATTTTATGAGAATTTACCTGCTGAACAGAACAAATACGCCATCCCATATTTTTAATTACCTTCTTTTTAAGGAACTGTTACATTGATCAACAGGAAAGACTACTTTGCAACAATTAATATGTAACACACCACATTTAATGATCAATGTATAGTACACAATAGTGTACACTGGACAATTCTTAATAATACTTGAGAGTATCACCATCATGCTACTTTTTCATTAGGATAAAAATGAAGTTGAAATTTTCATTGTATTCTCTTATTCACTCCTGATTTCACATGAACTAACATCTATTCAAAACCTTTAAGTTATTGTTAAGGTACTTAGGATCTTTTTTTAGCAATCTTCCTGAAACAAATCTTTGGAATCTACCAATTCAAATACAAATTTCTCTTACAAAGAATATATGATAGGGTCCTTAGAAATAAATTTTATGACTTGTAAAACTTGCTTTAATAAGATTTGTAAAAAACAATTAAAAAAACCATTCAAGCATTAAATCGAAGGTCATCAGAAGGGGAAAACCAATGTCCACATTTACCCTCTTGTTCAATTCAAATCTTTCACAATGCACCTAATGTCAACCATTTCCGAGCTGTCCCCCTGGTAGTGTACCCTCCACGCTTGAACTTCAAACTGACGCTGCTCACCAGTAGCACCGAGTCTACTCTCCTCCGTCTCTTCTGTGGCTCGACCGCCTCGTCGTCGTCGTCTTCGCTATCTTCGAGAGGGGCTCGTCTCCTGAGTCACCAGAATCTTCTGCCTTTTTGTACCTACTGCGCTTCTTGGACGTATCTTCTGACTTGCATCTGCGGCTCGATTTAGAGTGTATCAATGGTTGGTTGTCCTCGTCTTCATCCTCGCCTTCGTCCGACTCCTCTGAGAATAGTCTTCTGGAGCGTTTCGTCTTCTCCACCCTCTCTCGCGGTCTGCAACCCAGGCAGAACCAGTCTCCCTGAGGAATGCTTGTTAACTTCGGCTTTAGACAGTAAAGGTGAAAGCCTCGGTCGCAACTGTCGCATAGGAGCATATTTTCTCCGTCACCACCTCTTCTGCACACCTTGCACCGTGCGTTCAGGGCCGACTTGTTCCACTGGATACTGTTCTCTAGAGTGGCTATATGCAGGTACACCTGGGCGAAGCTCGTCGACGACATGAGCGACGACTCCCATCTCTCCATAGCATTCAATTTATCCTTCTTTTTCTCTTCCATCACAAGTGGTCTCTGCAAGTATTTGGGTTCAACGGATCTAGCTATCTGCAGCACAGCGCTCGCCAAATCTTTAACGGTGTGGTTCTGATCCATCTTCACTTCAAGGATATCTTGCTCGGAGTGGCTATCCAAGGAGCAAGGGGTATCCGGTCGACTGATGTCGTCTTCCTTCGCCTTCTCCTTTTTCAAGGGATATTGTCGCCAAGTGAGGTTTTCGTCTTGCTTGTCGTACCTTCTGCACTCGATCGCCTCTCGCCAGCTTTTCCTATTCTTCACCCTGACAGTTCCTAGGCCACCACAGTAAATTTTCTCTTCTGTGTCAAGAATGAGTTCCCGTATATAAAGTTCTAGTATTTCCTGAATGGGAGTACCCGCTGGGTATTTGAGGTTTGCGTTTTCATATCCTTTCTGACTTCTGGTTGATTTTACAGGACCAGAGGGGGCATTCGAGTCTCCAGACACTCGATTGAGCAGATGTACCGGACAGTTTCCCAGCTTTGGTATTATATTGTCCTTTGACTCGATGAGCGCCTTCCTCAGCCTGTGTTCTCGGTACCCCCGGTTGTTTAGACTGTTTATGAGTTCCTCAACGTCACTTTCTTTATGATAAAACAACCACTGGGTTCGGTTACTTCGTCGAGAGTGAACCATGCAGGTCTCTTCGTTGGCCGTGCACACCAAATTTAAAACTTTTGATTCGGTTTCCTCTTCTTCTTTCACTGGGGATATAATCTTTGAATTTACGTTATTAGACTCGCTCAGAAACTTCTTTTTTGGAGTTGTTAGTGGATGGCTGGAGTTACCTTCATTTTCCTTATCGCTTCCGCAGTTTCGCTCTTCTTCGAAGAGTTTCTTCACGTAGGACATTGTGTCCTCTTCTACATTAACCAAATTCCTATTTATGGGGGTCGGTTGGGGCAGACATGAACCGGGCCAGGCTTCGTTGTCCTCAATGAAGAGTCCACCGACTGTTGTAAATATCCAAAACTTTCTATAGCTTCTATCCTGTCCGAGGGGCACAATTTGGCTCTGCATGGCCACCTTCCGAAGCTCAATTGCCCTCCTGTGAAATTCTGCCTTCTTCCGGTTCGCCTCCTTCAAGCCTTTAAGCCTTTGTTCCTCTGATTCCTCCGGAATGTTCTCGCCTCTCTCTTTCGCTTCCCTCCTCTCTTTTATTTTCTGAGCTATTACTTCCTTTTCCTTCTTCGATTCTGCCACCTGATCGTTCTTTAGCTCAATTTTATTTATTTTGACTTTTTCGTAACGCTCATCCACGATGTCTCGCACTTCAGCGTAAGTTAAAATTTGATTCATTAGACAAGAAAGAACTTTAATTTTGTCAGCGATGGGCAGCTCTGCGACGCTCTTTACTGCGAGGAATCTGAGGATTTGTGGTTCTTTCAAGCGTAGCATGAGACAGGGATCGTCAGTGCTCGTGTAACCCCCACGCATCTGATACCTCCACTTGGCGCTTCGGTCCCCCGCACGGCCCCCCGAAGCCAGCAGATGGAGGCGAAGAACCTCAGACACTGTGATGGCGTCCAGTGAAAGTTTATTCAAAGGCACGCCATGGTGTATCTTGCTCCAGCTTGCGGCTATAGTTGCTAATTTAATGGCTTCTGCCGTAGTGATGTCGCCACTTTCGTCGATTTCCAAATCCGCCGATTTGTGGTAATCAGTGCTCTGAATTTCGTCGTCTTCTTGCTCTTGTAGGGTGAAAAGCGCCGACAGCAGAAGCTGAAGGATGTCAGAGAAAGGTCCGGCTATTTCGACTTCCACTAATGCTCTCTCAACCACTTCTAGTTTCAAGCCAAAAGGAAAGTAGTCCTTTACTTTTAGCAATTCACGGAAACTAGAAAAAAATTCGAGGATCATAACAAGGTCGCCGAAGAAATGATTGGGTACTCTGCAATCCACTGGACAGGGCACCGGCAGCTCTTTCAGGTCTTCGCACTCGAGATCCTCTCTTTTTCTTTGCCACTCTTTGACAAAAGTGGCCAACTTGGCTTTTTTCTCTCTTTCTTCCTCTCTCTTCTTTCTCAGTTCTTCGAGCTTCTTGGCCTTGTCCTCCAGGTTTTGCTGCTTTATCATTCCCTTTCGAGCTTGCTCTACAACCTTATTGATAGTCTCCTGATACTTCTTGTGAATCAACCTGACGTCTTCCGGTGTACGTTTGCCTCCATCTGACTTTCTATGGAACGGCTTTTTCACAATGTCCAGTCCTTTAATTTTCCCTTTGTCCGATTTCTTAGTAAAAAAGATATCCATACTCTGCTGAATCAGTTTGGAGTCGGATGTCGGTGGATCCTCGAAAACAGGGGCTTCCCCGACGAACATGTTTGAAAAAGAAATTGTAGGAATGCTGTACTTGGCCAAAATATTATTTTGCATTCGCCATTTGTCTTTCTTGAGCACTGCAAACTGTTTCAGGTACACTCGATTTTTGTCCTTAGTGTAGACGCCCTTGATTCGTCGAATATTCTCTCCAGTCACGACACGAATATTTGACACACCGGTATCACCATCATCATCTAACTGTTCTACCTCGTACTTATACAAACAACTAGGATAGGGTCGGTCGGGGACGGCTTCCGGTTCAGGTATTTCGGTTCGCTTTTTAAACTGTTCCACTTCCTCTTCAGAGGGCAGTAAAATTTGCAACACTTGCGCAAAAACCCAGACACCGTCGAAACAGACCTCCACCGATTCGCCAAGAAAGTAACGGTCTTTGGCAAAGTTAAAAACATCGTTCACTAAGTCATTAAAATTTCTTCTTTTGGACCTGGTGGCCAGGTATAAAATGGGAGTTCGAAGTTCCAGGGGAAAGTCTTTGATAGATTTTAATGCATTTTGCTCAGATGCTAATGCTTCCTGGTATGTCAAGTTTGATTTACCAGTAATAGCACATGTCCAAATGAGGGAATTGCAAGAAATAACTCTTTCACAGTACTCCTCATAATCCTCAAATATCTCATTGGTGCACTTGCAGTAAAACACTTGGGCATCATCACTTAGCCTCTTGTTGTACCTATGTAATTCTAATGGCTTCTTATTCAGGAGTGGCATTTTTTCAAATTAATCAAGGGTTATCAGTTTAAAAATAGCCCTTCATGTGTTAAAAAACAGCCTCACAACCTTGAGTTAGGATACAAATGTCCTGAAACAAACAGATACAAACATGTAATCATTTTGTACTAATAAAAACATCAATAGAAATACATATGTTATGTTACTTACTTTTTAAACTGTGATCTCCATTCACTGTGACAAGCTGAAAGGCAAATGTAAAATGTAATTTACCTGAATTTAAAAAAGAATTCCCACTTTAATCCCAACAATTTTATCAATTTAAAGATGAACCTTTAAAGCCTACCTTGTTTTAGGAAACAGAGAAGTTAGATATTAGCATTCAACTTTGCTGTAAAAAAAACTTCCAAATTACAATCACTTATTGAAACATCTGAAATAAAAAAATATCACTCAAAATTACATCAAATGAATGCATCGCAATGAGCTACAATTACAACACTTTAATTAAATCAAAACAATAGTTTTCATTGTTAAGATCATTGTTAAATTTTTGTAGTCAAACACCTGCATGGGTTGGTATAAACACAACTGTCCTATCCTTTTTGTAGCAGCAAATTTCTGTAATTTAAGTAGCAATCAACCATTTGTTTCACTAATCATTGAAAAATAAAATAACAATTTTTACACATAATTTACAATACTTCTGTGGGGCAGCTTGGGCAAAGAAGCACTACTATAAGGTAAAACTACAAATTTTTAACTTCCCTGGTTTTAACACCAATCTCAAGTCAGAATGTGAAAACATTAACTTATAATTGTGATTTAATTGTAATATATTAATATTAATGCAAGGCAATGAACCAACAGTATAAATGTTAATTGGCAAAATATACTACCAATCTGATTTTATTCACTTCAAAGATGGTTGACTTTTCATTGCCCGTAGTTACCCACGCGGTGAGTCTGTCATTGTTTCTGTGACACCAAACGGGTTAGACTGAGAAAACATGAAATGGCGCCTGGTAGGTCGCCGACCGAATTCTACTGAAAAACTATGTTGCACTCGATGTTTCGTTAGAGACAACTTTTTCAGAAAATTGAGAACTAGTATACGGCAAGAACCGAAGCCGTAAACGGGGAGAAAACAGCGACACAAGCTAGCCTCGTTTGGAGGCTACTCGAGAAAGCCGAACACCCTGAGAAAAGCCATAAGCATTTCAATAACATTCGCATTTCTCATGTTGCGTCAAGCCCCCAAATGGAAAGAGTAAAAAATAAACCCTTCACTGGGTCGAATGGAAAAGGAGAAAAAGGTTGGGCAAACACCTGCCTCAGCAAAACATCAGTTAAGGTCACCGCTAATTCTGTCTGAGTCTATGTGACGTTACGGGTGGAAATGAAAGAGCACCCACAGGTGAACTGCACTGTTGGAAGCCGTTTTCTTACCCCCGAGAACAATCTCCTGCGAGGAGAGAGACCGATCTACTACCCGAGTCGAACGCAATTAATACCTGCGTTACATTAACCAAATCAAAAGGTGTTCGAGTGACATTTTCAATGTTTTCAGGAAATAAAGGTGCCAACGTAAAATAAAAATGGCCGAAACCGCCGCGATTCGATTTCAGCTTATGCCCCCTCTACCCGGTTAATCATTTCAAAGAACAGTTCATTTTCCAATGTTGGTTCCCTTTACCGTTAGTCCCGCCATTGAAATGTCAATTTGGAAAACATAACCAAGCAATTATTCATTTTTATGTTATTATATTTATTTTACAAAACTTTGAGAATAATACAAAAGCGTTTAGGCAGTCCATTTCAGGCATCTTGTATCCAAGTGAGTACCGAGACAAGTGACACAACAGTATCTGGCCCCGCAGGGAATACATGTATAATTGCTTGGAAAGCCACAAACTGCACAGAAATGCCTTTCTGGTAGTTCAGAGGGTGGTGCTTGAGCTGTAATGTAATTTGGTTTGTCATAGTTTGAGTAACTCTCTTCCTCTACAAGCTGCTGGAAAGTTTTCCGATATCTAGAACAAAGATGCATTAAACATGAGATACATATTTTTCACAAAAAATTTGTTCAGCTTAAGTTGTTTACCTTTGCTTGTAGTATTCTGAACTCTTGCTCTTCCTCCTCCTACGTGTCTTCAAATCCAGGTTATCATTAAATTTTGGCAGTTTCTTACTCATCACCAAATCAGCATGTGGATCATTGTGAAAATTATCTTGTTCTAGGGCCTCGACAGCTTTTCTGGCCCGCCTTTTCCTTGATGCTTCATCAAGGACTCTTTTCTGGTTTCCTTCCTTAATTCGTCCAGATTCTCTTGCAACAGTCTTTGAAACCATTTGTGAATTGTTATTTTTCAGTCAGGGGTGCACTAATTTGATCAATTAAATCATCAACTTTATTCTGAAGAATGCTCAATATATCTGATGAGATGAACAAATGTGTGTCATCCAAATCTTGAATTATAAATTTTTTCCCAAGAGCCAAGGTCTCATCCAAGTGTAAGAGAAATTGTTTCATTGCCTGGTCACTAAAATCAAGAAAAATTTTGTTTTAATTCCAGTCATTTAAATATTTTACTTGTTGTAGTTTTCTCTGTAAAAGCATTCTTTTATTTCTTTCTTCATGTCATGAATCTTTTTAAAAAGTAATGAATTTTAATTTTTCAAAGGCAAAATGTCAAAGAGGAAAGGAGTAACTGCAGAAGAAAAGAGGAATCGCATTCTACAATTATTCCATGAGAGGAAAGATTTCTTCCAGTTAAAAGAGCTAGAGAAAATAGCACCAAAAGAAAAAGGCGTGGTTGCCCAATCTGTTAAAGATGTTGTTCAATCACTAGTAGATGATGGTTTAGTAGATACAGACAAAATTGGCAGTTCTACATATTTCTGGGCTTATCCCAGTAAGGCATTAAATTTAAAAAAGAGAAAACTTGAAGAAACAGAAGAATTGATTAATCAGTTCACAACAAAATGTAATGATGTCAAGGAGAAATTATATAAAGTTAAAATGAGCAAGGGCGATTCAGAGGATAGGGAGGATATATTATTGAAGTTGGATGAACTAAAGAAAAAGAAAAGTAAACTGGAGGTAGACTTAAAAAAACACCAAAAATATGATCCAAAAATCTTAGAAAAACTAGAGAATGACATTAAGGTAATAAAACAAAGTAAACTTTTCTCCCTTTCTTATTTTAATACTGCTGTTTTCGTAAATAATTTCTTTGCACAATTTAGAAAGCTGAAACTTCACTTCTCATTTTTGGAAAACCAAGACATTTTTTTTTATTTCAGGTAAAAAAAGAGGCTGTGAACAAATGGACTGACAACATATATGCTGTCAAATCATGGTGTAAGAATAAATTCATGATAGAACCTGATATTATTGACAAACAGTTTGGAATACCATCAGAACTTGAGTATGTTGAGTAGGCGGGTGTGGAAATGAATTCACACTTCTCATAATTTTATGTAATTTTGGTGTAATTTACTAATTTCACCCTTCTTAGTTAATCTCACCCAAATTTATGTGAAAGACATGTATGATGCCTCATTATTAATACTCATACAGCATCTTCACAACTACAACCTAAAAAATGCTGCTCTTCACTTTGCTTACATAAGTACATAACATTGTTGTTCCCTTATTATTCAATTATTAATTTTACACTATGAAATTATTAAATTAATAAAGGCTGGAAAAGTTCACTTTTTGAAATCTTGCTATTCCTAATTTAATGTTATTAAGGAACAAATGTTGCATTTATTTATTTCATATTCTATATCCTGCTGGGTTAAAAAGCATTTTACAATTATATAATGTTGTGATGACCCAATGTTTCCTAGTGTCCACTTAATGTTGTTCATTAATCATGTTCTCTCCTGAAGTATGAGTGTTATGTTTCATATTACTTTTTACCCAACTTTAAAAAAGGTGGGTCAAAACATGGGTCTTGAATAATTTCAATTTTAATTTTAAATTTAATTTAGTTTATTGCCATTTCATCTATGTAATAATACACATAAATACATTTTTTTTCTGACTAACTTGGTTTGAATAAAATTGTTATTGTTTCAGCAACAAGTTCACATTTTTTTAAATTTTTAAATGCACAAAAATGGCAGTCAAGAATTTTCGACTGTACCCGTAGTCTAGGGAATTGATTTGCACCATTTAACCACCGTGTTTGTGGAACTACTAAGCAAAAAAAGGCAAGCAACAAATTACAAAACCATGCGTTAACACAAAACAGGCTAATTTATTCTTCACAATACCATAATAAATTTAATACGTAGGCGAATACGAACCATTCTACTAGCACTCCTTTCATAACATGTACCATTCTAATGTTGAAAACTAAATATTCTCCTCTTTTCAAAGTCGAATTCAGACTATAAGAAAAACAAAAAATTAAATCGAAACCGGCAGGCTGGGATTTTGCCCCTCCACAGAGTATGTGAATCGATGGGTTTTTGTTTGGAGTTTGAAACGCCACGTTAATTGCCGTACCGACTAGACCTTTTTTAAATTTAAATCCAACAGTCCTGGGAGGAAAAAATAAAATGTTTCAAGTATAAATTTCGGTTGTCGCTTTGGACGAATGCTTTTAGCGTGCAGCCTCCGGTTTCCATTATAGTACCACTGAAAATTATTAAAGTGTAATATCTCGGGAGTGAGGAGTACCGAACATTTCATCATGGCCAATTGTTTCAATGTTTGCAAAAGATTCATGTCGACAACACGCCCATCTTTTACGAATGTTTTTAATCATGTCACCATTATAGGAGGCGGTTTAATGGGATCCGGTATTGCTCAGGTATGTACCCCATCTTCAGTACATAGAAATTTGTGTTATCTGTTGGAGGTCACTGGACCAATTTTAATAAAAAAATTATTGTCAAACTTAAATATAAACCCTTTTCCTTCCCATGTACCCTTTGGTAACTGACTTCTTTCATTTGAGTAAAAAACCCAATAAAGCCTGTAAGGAAATGATACCAAATGAACTTAAATTGATAAGTTCAAATTTCAGTGAATATAACCTTGTATTTTTAGTAATAGAAATTCCATTTGGTGGTCTTAGTTGTTGAAATTTTATAAATTTATATAGCAATTTATAAATAAATTATGGTGAGTTTCCTAATTGAGAACTAGTTAGTCATTCAAGAAAAGGGTGTGTATTTTAATTGAGTTATTTACTTTTAGGTAACTGCTCAATCAGGTATAGATGTAACTGTAATTGAAGTTAATGAAGATGCCATCAAGAAATCTGACACAAACATTAAAAACAGTATACAGAGGGTGGCCAAGAAGCTTTTTCAGAATAGTTCAGATGAGGCTGAGAAGTACATTGCTGAATCAATGGGAAGATTAAAAATATCACTAGATCTGAATGAAACTGTGTCAAAAACTGATTTGGTTGTAGAAGCCATTGTTGAGAATATGGGTGCAAAGCACCAGCTTTTTTCCAAGATTGATTCCATAGCACCAGAACACACAATTTTTGCCTCAAACACATCATCCCTCCCCATCACAGACATAGCAGCAGTGACAAAACGTAAAGACAGATTTGGTGGCCTTCACTTCTTCAACCCTGTGCCAGTGATGAAATTACTTGAAGTTGTTCGTACAAAAGACACATCAGATGACACTTATCAAAAAATGATGGCTTGGGGGAAAGCAATAGGAAAGACAACCATCACATGTAATGATACTCCTGGTTTTGTAGTTAATAGACTTTTGATTCCTTACCTGGCAGAGGCTGCCAGAATGTTAGAAAGAGGTGATGCCACAGCTAAGGACATAGATGTGGCCATGAAACTTGGTGCCGGCTATCCAATGGGACCTTTGGAATTATTGGATTATGTAGGCCTAGATACTACAAAGTTCATCCTAGATGGTGAATATAATTGTTTCAGTTCATGATAAATGGTTAAGTGATACAGTTATGTGAAATTGTAATTACTTTTATAGGTTGGCATAACAAATATCCAGACAATCCAGCATTTGCCCCCATAAACATACTTCAGAGATTAGTTTCTGAGGGAAAACTTGGTAAAAAGTCAGGAGAAGGTTTCTACACCTACAAGAAGTAAATCCTATTTATTATGACTGGTTATTTTTACTTTTTTCTACTGAATACTTAGTTACATTTGGTTTTTATTTTTATTTACAAAAATTTTTTCAATTTTATACTTGTTATTTACAGTAAGTAATAAAATATTACAATTTGGGGTTTTGTCATGTAGGAGTACTGGAGTTTCGCCGTTCATCCATTCGCCCTTTTTCCAACCTTTGCCTTCGTCCCCGAAATCCGATTCACAAGTGATCAGCACACACGAAACGTCTACCTCCAGCCCCGCTCAACACTCCCCAGAAACATCTGTAAAAACAGTCCCTAGATCTGAAAAAATGAAAAAGGTAAAGTTCGATAGAAGTCAAGTTCAACAAATTCAACACAAAGAGACCGCGAGTGATGCCCATCACGTGGCCAAAATGGACAGGTTGGAGAAGCTGAAGAAACTGGATAAGCTGAAGGCGCTTGAGCGGTGGAAAAACTCCGAAGAATTCATCAAATATGAGAGAGACAAGCCACCAACGCCAAAAAAAAACATTAGGCCACGAAGACCAAAGCCGGTAGACTATTACATAAATCGCGACACGTTCAAAACTGTTGAAAAGTCTAAGAACCTGGAAGATTTTATCAGGTTCGAAAGGGAAAAAGATTTCAGACTCCTGAATACCGCGGAGTGAAGATTCCACTCATCACTATCCATCGTTCCTTTCAATTGAAGAAAAATTTTGTGAACCCGTGAATTTAATTGAATCCAAATTTGTTTAACTAAATTTAAAAATTGTGTGTTATCGTATTTTGCCAACCGTTAAAAATTAGGAAAATCACACTAACCATTATACTGTTGTTTCACCACTTTAAATACGTACGTTTATTGTAATTGCTACCGACAGATTTGATTGGTCTACTGAATGACTTAGTTTTAATTTGGGGCTATTCAGTGAACTGAGAATTGAATGAATGAGTCACTAATTCATTTGTAGCTGTCAACCAAATAACCTGTATTGATTAATAGCTAATAACATCATTGGTTTGAGTGGTAATTGGTTTTGGCCTTTTCAACCGGCGTAGTCATTTTTAGAGAAACAATCAGAGATACATAGATATTCATTTCTAGACAGAGAATATTACTGAAAATGAGAAGTCGAAATTA
This sequence comes from Polyplax serrata, assembly GCA_037055365.1. Taxonomy (NCBI): domain Eukaryota; kingdom Metazoa; phylum Arthropoda; class Insecta; order Psocodea; family Polyplacidae; genus Polyplax; species Polyplax serrata. Next base: position 123,795 of record JAWJWE010000036.1, on the reverse strand, counting down.
TGCGAATTGTTTCCTTAAAATATTGATTCACAAAAAAAGTCCAGTTAACAACTTAACTGTAACGTACATTACATGAATACTTGGACATCTAAATCTTGAGTAGGCATCTTTGACACTTGATTATTAAACTAATTTGGAGAGCAAGGTAAATTTAAACTTAAAATGGACTATTAATACCGATTGTTCATTTCTGACCAATAACATTTGTCCTGGAGGTAATCCTGCATTCGTCCCAGGTATGACCCAATTTCTTGTTTGATTCTTCCATGGCCGATTTTGTCCGGTCGTCAGCCTCACCTTTGATTACGTTAGGTCCAAATGTCAATCTAATACATGTACGAAAGTTTTATCTTAAATATTAGGCCAATGACACGCGGCTCATACAATGAAATCCCGCTGAATCTGGTTTTTATTCCAAGTAAAACAGTCATCGGACCGGTGCCGACCTGTTCTACGCGTGTGTGTTCGCCTGCGTGCGTGTCCTGAGCCATTTCATTTGTGCATTATGACCTTTGTACTATGACACATATACATATGTGTCATATCATGTCGTATCGTGTATGTGGCTGAAATTTCGCTTTTGCGTATGTTGTAGGAAGTCATTTCCCGACCAGATCGTTTCTGACTGAAATGCTCAAAATGGCAAGCGAAATAAATGATACGCATTTGCAAGATCAAAATCACAACACTCTACTATCGGGTGCGACTCGTCTGGATTGCCAGGTGGCCGGTCATTCGGCCAAAAAAGGAAGAGCATTAGGTAAGTCTGTTAAACCAGGGCCTGAAAAGTTCTTAATAATGTAAACACGAAGAGGTGGCTGAAAATGAGTTTGATAGTTATAGTTCTCCATCCATGTTTCATTGGATAGATAGCTTAACTGATTTGTTTTGATTTATATAGTACTGCGGGAGCCTAAATTCTTGAGCGTCTAAATTGAAGGGCAAATATCACTGATTTTCACCAAATAAATATTGAGAACGTAGTGGGTTCATGCGAGAATCATTCTAACGAACCTTGTTTTACTGTTTTCAGATTTTATGCGGCACAAAGACGGCTACGTCCTCAAACCCATTTGCAATGACAAAGTGCAAGGGCGAAGGGAAATTCAATTTTACGAAGAACTGGAAAAAGACTGCGACCCCATCTCACGTGAACTAAAGAAATTTACACCTAAATATTTTGGAACTACTGAAATTAAGGTTAATAGTACAGGTATTAAGTGGTTGATCCTCAAGAATGCTGCTCACGGGTTCCGAGAACCCTGCATTATGGATATTAAAGTAGGTTCTAGAACTTGGGATCCTCTGGCATCTGAAGAGAAAAGACTGTCCGAAGAGGTTGGTGGAGTGTGGATCAAAGACAGTTGCAATTTTTTCTACTGGTTTCTTACCTAATCTGCTAATATTTTTATTTCGTTTCAGGCGAAGTATCGTGACTGTAAACGTGATCTCGGATTTTGTATCCCCGGATTTCAGATGTATAAACTACCGACGGGGGAGCTGGTTCGCAAAGATCGAGAGTTTGGAAAATCTTTGAACGGCACAACTGCAAGGAATGCGATCAGGACATTTCTGAACGGAGAATTTGGTTTAAGTAGAACTTTATTACTACAATTCCTTGGGAAGTTGTGGAGGATCCTGCGATGGTTTCGGACTCAGAAAAACTTTCGGTTTTACTCTAGCTCACTGCTGCTCGTCTATGATGCAGCAACGCTCAAACAAATAGCTAGAGTTCGCGGATTGGGTAGCAAAGCCCCAATGGTGACTATTGGACGACAAATAAACCTGAGGGTAGCCACGGGCCCTCTGACTCCTGGATTTAGAGAAGGCACTGGTAGTAGAACACCCGGTCCAGGGACACCCGCCGAGGGACCTTCAGTCCCAGGAGATCGGCAAACAACAACTGATAACGTGTGCAAGACACATTCTCTTGTCAGTAACTACGACCGTGATTTACAGTCGATGAAGGATAACTATAAAGTGGTCTTCAACGATTTTATGAATAGAACAGAGGACATTTACGAAGTTTGGGTGAACGTTAATATGATCGACTTCGCCCATGTGTTTCACTCGCCAACGGAAGACGTCGACCTGAATTACCTCAATGGCCTGCAGACCTTAGTGAACATATTCGAAGAATTTTTATTGGAAGTCAATTTCTAACTCAATATATCAACTTCTAATATATCACACTAAAATAACGTATATACCACATTAATTTTTATACTTCTCAGGCCGATGCAATCAATTTTTGTTAATGTTTGTCTAAATTAGTCGTATGCCACGTCATAGATTGCTACAGCCCAGTCGATTTACCGATTTTTCTTTGTTCTCAAAAGAGAGTAAAAATGGATAATAGTCTGGAAAGGTATATCTACTTTTGTTACTGCTATTTTCTTTAGGTGCTTGGTATCCACTATTATAGGTTTTACTGTGTATTGATTATACGACGCTTACCGCCAGCCGGGTAGCCAAGATCGATGCAGAATTAATGGATGAAATGAATTACTGAATTGCTAAATACCTATTAGCATTTATTATATTTCTGTATTAAGATTCTAGTTCTTCTTGCTTCATTTTTTAATTACCTGCAGGCTTAGGTAGACTTTTCCTCGAAATGATAGTTGAATAAAAGTGTGTTGTTTCTTAAAACTGAAGTGTTACATTTTTAGCTTCTAAGGTAATTCTAAGGTAATAGGTCAGGAAACAAATTATTTCATATGCAAGAATCCCTTATATTTGGGCATCACTAAATTATTTTTATTAATTTTTTTGCCAATTTATCAACAATATGCTTAAATAATTGCAACTACCATTTTCCTTCTTTTTTATACAAAAAAATTTGCCTATAAATGCACATGTGAGCATATTTCATTTATGTTCTGGTGTCCGTAGTTTGAGAAAACAACAATGCAGCAAGACTCAACAACGAATATTAAAACAAAATTCAATTAGTAAAACAAGAATAGAAAAACCTAAATGAAAAATACATCTAGTGGGTATGATACAACAATTGCCAATTTATTTTACTGTGACAGCTTTGTCACGAATTTGTTAATAATAGAATAAAAAAACAAAACAGGAATTTGTAGAACAAAATAATTAAAAACGAAACCAAATTATACTAAATTAAAGTAAATTAGAAATTAATAATAAAATAATTAATAAAGAATGACCAAGACATTAACACAGACGTAGAACAAGACATAGACAAAAAATTAAAGTAAAAAATTTTATAAAATAAAAATATTCTGCTAAATAAAACACACCGTGAAATTGTGTTGTGGGTACCCGAATTTTTCCCGTTTACATAAAAACAACCACCAAACATATTTATTTAGTTTTTCCTATAACATGTTGATACCCTGATACCCGAGGGTGATAAGACCTGTTCCCTGTTCTGTGGAGAGTGAAAACAATCCTAAACTTCCCCTCCCCAAACCAAGTACACACCTCGAATTCTCCTGTTTTTACTGCGTCAATAGGTCGGCTTCAATAAAGCAAGTAAACAAACGAAATAAAAGTACATCCTTAATAGAAATAATAAAATAAAATAGAAAACCCAGAGGCCCCCGAACTCCCCAAAAAGCCTGGCACCAGGAGGGGCTTGCCTTGGCAGTGGCGGCACAGGGGGTAATTTATTTTTATTTTTAAATAATTTATTTATTTTTCATCCTTTTAGTAATTGTACATGGCAACATTAAAATATATAAAAATAAAATATGATTAACAATTCGAATTTAATGGTTAATGTGTCTATGTATATAGACATATACACAAATAAATAAATAAATATATATATATATATATTTATATATATATATATTATTCACCTCTGAAGAATCAATGAAAGATAAAAATAAATAACCAAGCAGGCCGCTTTTGTTGCCCTCTAAATATATTTTTCATTTTTCTATTTTACTCTAATAAGTGCCCTTCTTCCTTTTCTTCTCTTTTACGAGTACTTCGGTACTTTTCTGTCGCAGACTTTTCTTCTTTGCACCTCCTCATCCTCCCCCTTCCCACAAGGTCCAGGTCTCCCAAAACTTCGGTTTCAAATTAAAACAACGCTGGGGAGCAACGCTGAGAGCAGACGAGAGGAAGGGACTTGACCGCCTCCCTTTGAATTTTGATGAAGCAATTCGTGATATCACAAGTCGGGTTTTTCAAGGGGAAAAATTCCCCTTCTTTGTACGGCACTCCATCCCCTGTCCTCAATTGAAAGCTACATATGTCTGCTTATGTTTTCAGGGGCCAGGAGGCTAGAAATGAAATAAATAAATTTATATTTTAGGTAATTTGGAGGCCGCCACCAAAGGGTTCGCCTGCTGCAGGATTCTCCTTCCCTCTTCTTTATAGTCGAATGGACATCCGTGTACTTCAGAGTATCTGTGAACTGCGCAGAACATCCGTCCACACCTGCAGGTGTAAGTGTTAGTGATGTTTAATTTTTTTCTGCATTGGGAGCAACGCGACCTCTTCTTTGCAAAACCGGTAGGAGGCAAAGCGTGTGACTGAGAAAGAACGGAGGGAGCAGAAGGGAGTGAAGTAGAAACAACAGTATCGGGGGAAAAGGGTAGGGAAGGAACAATTGTAGCCGCTGTAACAACAACTGCGGGCAAGGCAGACGCAGAAAGAAGAACCGGGGTGTCTTCCCGACAGGACGGATTTCTTAGTAGAGTGGAAGCTCGTTTCTTCGGCTGATTTCGAACCGGATCGGGTTTTTGGTCCTCCTGCAAACCCGGCTGAGTCCTCAAAGTACCCCGGGGAAGGCCAGTCTGAAATGGTGCTAGAACATGTGTCATCCGTTTGTGTGTCTCTACATCTTGAACGAGGTCACAAAACTCCCTGCCAGTCCCAGATCCAGTCATTACGTCCCTGCTCTCGAGCTTTCCGGGGGTTGTCTTCGGTCGTTCGTCGCCATCAAGAACATACCGCGACACCCTGAAGCTGCTCCTTGTGACCGCTGTAGACATACCCTCCCTAGGTATTTCAGAGTAAGCAATTTCGACTTCATCATTAGCAGGCAGTCCAACTATGGAGGATCGAGAAGAGCAAATACTGGCTGTCGTGGTAGCCGCCGCCGCCGCCGCCACACCGTTTTCTTCTTCCACTATAGCGAAACTTCTAGCAGTCTTTTCTCTCAAATTTTTTCCTAAATTCTCTTCCTCCGACTTTTTCTCAACATCGTCGGATGACCTACGAATATCCGGCAAAGGAGCTCGCCTAAACCGGAATCCTGGATTCGGTTCAGAGTCCACCAAAATGCTTAGGTTAGATTGCATTCGAATTATGTTCTCAGCTTCCTTTCTGGCTTTCGTCAAGGCGGCCACCGAGGCCTTGCTGCAGGACAGCAAACGACTTCGCGGTCTGGGAACTGCTGTCTCTTCGGCCTCCTGCTCCATCCGCCGAATCAGTTTGACGCATGGGGATTGGCTGCAGTCTCGCCCGGGAGGAAATCCGACAAAACTGTTGCGTTTGGATAATTCACTGAGGCTGTCTGCATCAGACAGGTATCTCGTTTTTGGGTGTTCATCTTTGACTACTGGTATCCCATCATCCAATTTCTTACCCCTTCTTTGAATTGACAAACTTTCTAGTTTGTCTTTGAGCTCCTGCATTTTTCCCATTGTGATCGAATTCTCCTGAAGTCTCTTGGCAGTCTGTTCTGGTTCTTCTTCAGTGAATAAATTTCTGCAATTGATGAATTCAATATTTAACTGCTATGACCTAAATGAACAAAAAATCTTATTCCTTTTTTATTAATAAATCCTTTCCTAAGGCTTTTTTCTCAAATTGTATTTCATAATCAACATAATGGAAACTTAACCAAAAATGGCATACCAACATACCTTATTGATGACCCATTCCATGATTCAGACAATGGAGAAAAACTGCCATCTTCATTTTCTACAACCCTCAACAAATTTACTTGATCTCCGTCCCTGAAGACTAAAACAGTAACCCTTGATCCTGTAGGTAATTTGTCCAAAAAATCATCTTTTCTTGTTGTAGACATCAGGTCTTGAAGTTCTCTCCAAACCATCTCATCAGCAGGAGGCAGTCTTTTGGTGCTGATGGGCCCCCCTCTCATTGAGAGAACCAGCTTAAGTGTGGCTCCATTTTGGATAGAGTAGTCCCTAACAGAAGCAGAATTATCCAACTCCTCCAGGTTGTAGAGGAGATGTTGCTGTGACACAGGTATACCTTCGACGCTCTGAATCTTTGACTTTATCGCCATTATCGTGTCGTTAGGTGAGACTTTTATCTCGAACGCAGTACCTGCGAGTGTTTCGATCGACAATTCCAAAGCTCCACATATCCAGTGTTCGTCGTATTCGAAAGGCAGGCCATAGTGTGACATCATAGGTATTTATTCAGTTGAAAATAACTATTTCCACCGATACAATAGTCATTATTTTTTATTTTCACATGGGATGCGTAACTAAAATTTACTTTCCTGAAAGTACATTTCAAAACTATAACTTCATAATGCGATTCATCGAATTCACATCCCATTTATTTTGGGGTCATAACCATCGAAACGGCATTCCGCCCCAAATTTGGAAACCTTGCGATATTTATTATTATCAAAAATTAATTTTTTTGAGGGCTTTTGGGGGTAATAAAAGGATGATTCCTTTTCAAAAAATCCAAACTTACCGAAATCAATCCTGAGGAGCATGTCACGTTGTTACATTTAAAAGCAAATTAAAAACGTTATCCTGCAAACAATTTGAGTTTTTTAGGTTGTCGTCTGCAAATGTCGTTTTTGATTATTTTCTTCGAGTGCTGTGCTCTCGCGATGTTGGCAACATAAAGTGGCGACGCACACAAGGAGGCTAGGACAACGAGGCCTCCGCGACTTCTTTGAATCAGCCGTTCACAACTGCGTTATTTTGTTAGTGTCAATCATTTTCTTTTAGAATAGAATTTAATTTATTTAACATAATAATGCCATAAAATCTTTTGCTTAGTTTGAACAGTCTTCAGTAAGATAAAGGCATTAAATAGAGATTAATGCAATTCGTTAGATTCGAAAAAGTTAAAACTTCATGGATTTACCTTAAATATTAATTTTAAGGACGTTACGATTCATTGTTTTCTTGTACAACGCGATGAGTATATGAAATCAAATAATCAATTCTACGTAAACTTATTCCTGTCGTTTGTATATATTTATTCTTGAATGTTTAGGAAGAGATATGAAGTATCATAATTTTACAAAAATACCTCTAAAATTCTGCCCTCTACCACTTTTTATTACTATTTTTTAAATTTTTATAACAACAAATCATTCGTTAGAGTATTAGTATTCACTGGAAGCTGTCCACTGATTTAAATTAATAAAACCAAAATGACAATCTTTTATGGCATTTTTGATTGTGCAGTCATTTAATGTTTTATTCCCACTCGTTGTATGGGAATCGATCCCAACCTTGAACTTGTACCTTGCTTTCTTAAGGAATAAATAAAGTTAGACTCAATCCAAAGGAAACAACACGTCCGTCCTGGAGGCCTTCTGATTCGGATGACGACTCGTGGTAATCACTCTGTCGGTGTCACAGAATTAATTGCTTGTGTTTCTTTAACTCTAAGGTCTAAACTCTAAATTTTAATTAAAGCTTCTTTTATAGTACGATTGAAAACCAGTGGGACCCTTCTTGTGGAGCTAGCGAATACTTGCTCAAGACTCCCCTCCTCCAAAACAAATTTACAACCAGATTTGGTTGGAAATTCAGGCCGGCGATGCCAGGCGGAAAAGCGCGAGGTTGGTCGATTCAACGGAGTAAAAAAAGTTGCGACGAAATCAGTTTTAGTGTCCGTTCGTCAGGTGCGAGTTGATCGTCTTGTTGCTTCTTTGGTGAACCCAAAAAATTTGCACTTTTTAAAATTAAAAGGATACATTCCTGGTATTTTGCGTTTCGTTTCGGAAGTTCGTATGTAAGGTTTTGTTTGGTTATTCATTTGTGACTATTGCAACCGTACTTCAGGTAAATTTTAACTTTCTAATTTTGTTAATTTAAAAAAGCGCGGGTTTTCTTCAATTAAAAAATTGTTAATATAAAACTACCCTAACTTTGCAAAAAATAAAATAGTTCGATGTTGAAGCAAAGAGAAGCAGTCTAGGAGGTTCTGGAGGTGTTAGATAAAAATTCTTGACTGTGTGTTGCACCCCGGTTTCTGAGCTATTGACGAATGAAAAATCCAAGAAAGTATTAATAAATATATGTGATCAGTTTAGCATTAAGCACACCTTCAGTTCTGAATTTACTGAAACTGTTCACAGTAATTAATGTTTAATTATGGAGGTCTCCAGCAACCGAGATGAATTGATTATAAATTCCTATCAAATGTATCCAAGAGTTTGTGTCTTTGATTGATTCCTTGATTAGGTGGTAAATAGAAGAATATACCACGAGTAAATAAGCCCGTATAGTAATAATAAATAAAAGAGTAAACCACCAAATCCCACACGAACGCATTTATTTATTAAATTCAAAAAGGTATGATAGCGTCCATATACTCACAAATAGAAAACTGAAATATTTCATTAGTCCGTATCCCCTCTGTGAGAGTATTTATTACAGGTAAAGCGGGTACCGAAAGTATTGGTAATATAGTGACAATTAGGTACGTCTTATATTGAGTCTTATGAAAGTTTGTAATGCCGTTCTGACATAAATGAAACGTGATTAAGGTAATCATCTCAAGCCATAAAATATCCTCGGTTTTCTGCAATGCTTATAAGAGAATTTTGTGATATTGCTGGGAAAAGTTCAAGTCACTCTCGTTGAACAAGCTGTAGCAGAAAGAAAACTTTCAAAAGATCCAGTGTTAAATATACATAAATAATCGAAATTACTCACATGTTAGCACCTAAATAAATATGAAACTTTACATTTTGAAAAATAGTACCGAAGCAAAAAGATATCTTAAAGAACTTGGAAATATTTCAAAATTGTTATGAAAACGTAGGATGTGCACAAAATAAATTTAATAAGAATACTTTAATTAAAGTTAGCCAGTTGAATTATACGTGGAACTTAAAATATTTATTTAAAATGAAGAACAAATAACAAATAAGTTAACAAAAATGAACACATAACTGCTACAGAATCTGTCAATAAATTAAGGAATTGCAGTAGATGCACTAAGAAACCAAGATCCTAAAAATGTTTGAATTGTTCAAAATAAAATAAATCAAATATATATTTAATAAATAAACTACAGGAGTTACAACGACGTAAGCTAAATGAACAGCATAATAAATAGTTTAGTTGTAAATCTGGGGGGAAATTTCCGAAGCCAAAAAGAACTCATTGTAAAATTGAGAATATTAAAAACACTATTGTTTTGTTAACATTAAAGTTAGAAAAAAATCAATATGTGCATAATTAAGCAAAGAGAAGCATAAAATCAATTTTTTGTAAACAAAGTTGAGAATAAATAGTGGAGTATACATAAGTATTAAAAACAGACCAAGAATTAATGTAATAGGAAATAACAAACAATTCGCATGGGAAATCGGTAATTCAATCACCCGAAACAAAACTTTCACGATTTAATTGGGGAGGGCCGTCACCGTGTAAATTTAAATTGGTTCCCCGCCATTGCTAGTTCCACGAACGCTACTGGCGCTCACCGTGCGAGAACTTGCGGTAGCATTTTCTTCTTAAATTAACATTTGTTTGATTAATTTTTGTAGCGGGTACCCGTTCCCTTCATCCTGAGGTACTCTCGCTAAGGCCGCAATCGTGAAAAATGTTAAATTATTCAATGTTTGAATTGTCGATTGCACAGGCGAGGAGTCAGTCGGTGGGGAGTTGACGGGTTCGGCCTTAACACGAAAAGTAAAAGTTCGGTTTGGCAGATGTTGGCGAAGGACCTCCCCACCCTTTTTGTCCATCGTTTTCAGGTTCCTTCCCTCGACCCTGTCTTCCGCATTTCCCTTTTAAATTGATTAATTTAAAAGTACCAAAATGGCTGCTCGGCGGGACGGTTCTTGCTCGTGTTTTCTTGCTTCAAATAAATGCGCCAGGAATTGCCACATGAATAATTATAATAGTGATAAGGATAATGGTAATGGAGTCTTTGTGCACCTTTCAGACTTTTGCAGCTTCGGCCTTCTTCGGCGTAGCATTCCTTCCACTTTGTGGATTTGCCAAATTACGTCATGCTGGTGCGTCTTCATCTCCTACCATTGCCTCACCTTGTTTCTTTCTTTGTCATTTTTTTACCACTTTAGTTGTGTAACCTTTTCGTCGTTGTTTTTTATGTACAGTCTGCCTCCGGTTGATTTTCCCCTTTGAGAGTTCCACCATTTCGTACTTTTCTATTTTTCCCATTTGCAAGTGCAGACCATCCATTATTCATTTTTATTACAAATATGACAGCAAACATTTAAGGATAATATGTTTCTTTAATTACGGGTCAGTTTGCGGGATTATTGTCGTAGTTTGTGGAACGAAAGGATAAGAGTTCAATGTGGACTTTAAAATATTTCAAGTTTGAGACAGATACTTCTGCCGTAATACATTTGTTTGTAATTATCAATTAGTTTTGAATCTTTCCATATTTGATGTACAAAAAACGAAAGACCTTTTATAAATGGAATATTTACACAATATTTACCTCAGCTTGCTGTCTAGCTTGAGAAACTGAGAACTGAAGTTGATATATATTAGTAGGCATGTAGAATTAGTACAAGAATTCGTTCAATAATTCGCAATAAATAGAAGGTATTCAAAAACTAAGGCATTAAATTGATCTTGAAGTTTAAAATAGTTTATTTTTATTTGTATTATTTTAGTGTTTAGAGTCACTTTAATAATTATTCTGAAAACCCAGGAACATAATGGTTGTCCATTCTCTCCTGTTTTTATTTTATAATTCTTATAAGTTACTCTTTAGCTCTCTCTGAATATGAACTTGATAACCAATGATAAATGCATAAATTGGAAAAGGTGAGTGAGTTTAATTAATGAGCTGAATTGCTTCTCGATTTGACATTTTAGTCTTGGAGTTGTCAAAGTTGTGTTCGGAGTGCAACAACAGGCAAAACAAAAAAGATTAAACCGATTGAAAACAACTTTTATAACCTTCGGACTTTGTTACCTGAGCGGTTTGACATCCTAGGTTTGGGTCTCGGGACCAAAACTGACCAGCTTTGGATAAATTTAGAAAAGGTTTAACTACCGAAATACCTGACTCAAGTTCAACTTGTTGCGGCTTCTCCCTGTGATACTTTCGAGTGTGGCTCTTTTTATAGTTCTCACCGTCCACAACTAAATTAAATTCGAATTAGTTCCCAGAAGAACCGATTAGATGTGAAGAATTAGCGAATTATTGGCGATTTCAACTGATGAGCCAATTTTAACCTTAAAATTCAATTCTAGTGTTCTCTAAGAAACAAAAAAATTTCATAACATTTTTTTGATGTCTTCATTAAAATTTATTGTTACAATGTGATCTTGCTGTTATTATTTTGTAGTTATAATTAGGATTATAAGTTTCCTATAACGACACTAGTTATTTTTCCTGCTTACCCATATTTCATTTACCACCCTCAAAATTCGTGTTGCACAACAAGAGAATCAGAATGTAGGATTAGGATAGTAATAAATATAAAGAATCCATTTAGCATTCAACTGGGTCTTTAACTTTAAAAGTAATCTCTTTAAGGAAATTATCTTTGATAACGGAAATCAGGAAAGAGTACGTCTGGGTAATTTCATTTCTATACGTTACGGTGGGTTTCTGTGGCTTATCACTCTGTTTATAAAATATTACTATATTTAGCATATACTGTACTGGATCGTCTACCTTGAAATTTATGTCGCAATGCCACTGCAAGTGAGGTGAGGCATTTTCCTGTTCTTCCTCAAACGGTCCTCACACCAGCCTCAAATAGGCAGAAGACCACATGAGTTGAAATTGCAAAAGGATCAGCCCGGAAGCGGAAGCCTTCGATTATTTAACGGTCAGACGCAATAACCGTACGGTTGCGTACCTGCGGTTTACTTGTTGTCTTTGTCTCTCACAACGACAAAAAAGCAAAGAGAAAGAAATCTATTTGAAAGGACTAAGGTCAATTTGAGGTGTTTTTGGGCTTTGACCACAACCATTTTGGTCGCGGAGACCGTCAAAACCTACAAAAATTATGGCAAGAGACTGAGGGGAGATCCGTACGGTGCCAGGGAGGTACTTGTCTGGTACTTTTCTACCGAGCATTTCACTTACGGGTTCCGAAATCTGACAAGGAATTCACGATTAAAATCACACTATTATTAGGATATTATTATAATCAGTCAATTAGTTGACCAAATTAATTGTTTTAAAATGCAGCATTCCGGTCACTCTATTTCGAGTATTTTCTGTAAGTTTCGTTCAAATGTCGTTCTGACCTTAAGACCCAACCTTGCCAAACACCTGAAACCAAAGCGTTTGGAATTTTTCAATTCGATGAAGGGTTACAGAAGTAGTTGAATTATTTCTCGTACGTGTCAGTTATATATGTAGGTTATCACTCTATTTATTTTCTGATCTTTTCTTTACGTTATTTTAAATATAACCATTAGAATTCGAGTCTTTCCAGTTCTTTAGTCATTTTGCTAAAATTGCTATTATCCTTTCAAAGGAGTCCCGTTTAATTGATTCAACTGCCTGAAGGGGTGTACTCTACTACGTTTAGTTTGTTAAATTCAACTGACATTTGATTTTTTTTATGTTACTCTTGATCTTAGTACTTCCCGCACTATGGCCACTTTATTTTCTTGTTCTTTGTCTTCTTATTTAACTGTATTTGTGTTTTTGTTGTAAATAAACGCTGATGTTTTCACTCCTATGTTTTTCTAAGAAATTCTTAGAGATCATAATTTTTCAAATTTGATTTTTAAACACTTATTAAAAAGTGACAGCGTTTAAAGATTAAAACAAATAAGTGCGAGAGACGTTTGGCTTGTTTTAATACTATTAATCGAGTTCAAAACTATTTGAAGATGTCGAGGCTGCATGTATGCGCACAAAGAAATGGACTTTTTTATGGGAGCCCATGAAAGGACCGAGGGGTTACTCGTTAAGATAGAATAACAATTTCATTACTAAAATATCGGAACCTGTTGCAAAATTCAAATTGGAAAATTACTTTTAAAATAAATAAACGACCAGTGATGAGTTAGTTATGTCATTCGGCATTGAAAAGCTGGCCTTGGTGCCGTCTCTCGAATATCTCGATACTCGATTCTCGAATCTATTTAAAATTTATATTATCGGCTGCGTCTCGAGACTGGAAATTAGAATTCGAGACTTTGATTTTGCACAGGCACGCCGGATGGAAAACAATCAAAATTATCTTTTTTGCTAATACATTGAATTATTCATTAGGACTACGCCATCAAAAACAGCAATGAAGAGTTCCACAACAAGATTTTTATTTTCCTCCTTCGACAAAACATTTTGAGTCTCACCGTCTTGCCCAGGTACCTTTCAATAGTTTCAGTAGTTTTACCCTTAACCCTTCACCAACTCTTATCGGGCCCTTCGAGTATTTTCTTTTTTTCTCAAGTAACTTCTTTCGTCTTAGTTTAGTTCTGATCAATATATACTCTGCGTGGGAGCGAAACAAAAATAACAAGTAAGGTAATCGAAATAAATTAACCAACCTATTGAGTAAGGCTGAATTAATCAAATCACAAAGGAACAAAAAGTTAGCCGTACTTTGTTTAGAAATGAATTAAATTTTTCTTGTTTGTTCAAAATTATTTTAGGAATAGTTGTATAAATTGTTGTTTACTCAAAATTAATGTGTAAAATTAATGTAGTAATTGCTATTATGTATTGTGCTATAAAAAGGACTCCAAATTTCCAAGTACCAGAGAGAACTACACTGATTCAAATTTGTCGAATGTAAAAGGTATGCAGAAAACTGATGATATGAAAAAATGGAAATTTCTGAAGGCCTTGTTGGTTGAAGGCATTTGCCATTTGTGTTAATAATTAATAAGTTTTCTGTCTTCTGCGATGGTAGGGCCACTAGCTTTGATGCCTTCGTGGTAAATTACACCTAGTCACCTTGAATGTATTTACAATCGACAATTAAGAATTCATTCTTGCCAACCGGGTGAGTGTTTGGCATCTGCCTTCAACCTAAAGCATCCCTCTCTTTCTCAGTGACAAGCTTACTGTTTCTCTACTACCCAAGTGCTTTCTTCTTCTACCTTTACTCCCCTTCTGGGTTCGCCGTTGCTTTTTGTTTATTTCTTTATAAATTCACATATTTTGGGTTATTTTCCATTTTCTGTTATTTTTTTCCGCTTGTTCATTTATTGACGTATTCTTGTCTTGTGTGGTTTCTTACTTTCTTGTTTCCTACATATTCTTTTCAGTTCACAAGTGGTCGGTTCTTCCAAAACAAATAAAATTCTGCTTATTAAATTAAAATAATGCTATCATTATTATCGTCGTAGTCATCATCACGGGTAATAACCATGAATAGATTTTTTAAAAATCTGGCATGGCACAAGACCTTGGTTTGAGTGATCGAGTACTCGCCGTCAGTAACACACGAGTAACTTGCTTAAGGGTCAAGCAGTCATTTATTACGGGGGAATTATAATTTTCCAGGTCTCAGGTGGAAAAAACTTTCAAGTCGAGGATTTTTACCTGGTGACTCTCCACAGGTGATTCTTTAGTTAACAACAAAACTTTTATTTCTGAAATTTATTCAAAAGAATCAGAAAAATTAATTCAAGTCGTAACCTTAACGTTGTATTACTGTTCTTTTGATTATTTACAAAAAGAAATCCTTGTGGCCACATTGTGATTTAACCAACCCACTAATTTAAACCAAGACAATTTAGAACGAAACTTTATATATAAACAAAACTTGGAATGTCAAAATGAAAAGAAATTTTCGAGACCTTGAATTGGTACAGCTCATATTGAAATGAAGTTTTCAAAAAAAAAATAGAAAACTATTTAAGTTGAAGAAACGAGAGAGATTATTATTGTTCATTATAAAGATATAATAAAAACAGAAGAAAGAAAGAATTTAAAAATGAATAGTATATAAAATTATTAAAAAGACTAATATTTTGGCACTACAGTCAATGCCAGTTGAAGAAAGAAGTTACGGTTTGAAAATAAAAAAGCAGGTTTAATGTTCAAAGACTAATGAAAGACTAATTGAAAGACTTGAAATCGATTTGATATACAACTAAAACGAAAAAGAACGCTTACTGACGAGGATATCCAACTGAAAATTGAAATTAATGCAAAACAGAATGCGAACAAAATAGGTCGTGTTTTAAAGTTGGATAGAAAAACAAAAAGGTAGAAAAGAATAACGTAGAATAGAAAGTGATGTGGGTGTACACGTGTTCTCTGCGAAAGAAGTAAAATGATTTTATGTCAATGCTCAAAGACAACTAAAAACTAAATAATTTTCACTCTCCCTTGTCTTCTTTCTTGTTGATTTTAATAGGAATCGATAGATAATAAAAAGAATACGTCGGTTCTAGTCGGACGGATTGTCAATTTCGTTCGCTTTTTTGCTCCATTTACGCCTAGCTACAGAAGGAAGTGGAAATTTGACCTATTATTTATAACCAAAGAAATAAAATAAGTGAGAAGGAGGCAAACTTGGACGTTTAGCTACCACCGTAATTAAACGCAATAAAATTTTAAAATTAACAAAGTCAACTGTTTGCCTTTTCTTCCTTTGGTGTTACTGCTGTCGTGGCTGCTGTTGCTGTCGTGCAAGTGAGCGATGAACCTTTACGTGCACCGACAAACTCTCAGAGCAATTTACTTTCGACCGACAGCGGACAATACGTTTTAAGACGTCATAATTTTTTATTGTTCCCTGTTGTTTCGTCGTCTGTTGTTCTGATTCCTTTTCATTTGACTCATTTAGCCTTCAGCAATTCCTCTCCAATTTTCACTTTCGCTTTTTGCTTGTTTTAATTGAACGTTACAGTCTCATTCAGATGCTTATTAATTTTTCTGATTAATACATAATTTAACAAACGAATTAACACCTAACAGACCAATTGGAAACTTAGTGGAAACAAGCCAATCAACCTTTTTTGAAGCAGCGAATTGTTACCAGTTGGTAATAAAAGTAAAATCCAAATTCTCAAAACTAACTAACCATAAACAATAGTGCTCAACGTAAAACACCGGTATCAATTAAAATATTTTTTAGGGATTACTAAAAGGCAGTACTATCTTAATAAAGTAAAGTTAATAACGTAGGTTGTTTGGGATGCGAATGCTGATAATGACGTTTCATTTACTTTTCTATTCGTGTTTCAGTTTGCCCGTACATAAAGCACTACCTTCTAAATAACTATTAACGTAATCATTTAACAAGAGTTGAGGCACGGGTACCAAGGTTTTCCCCTTGGTATGGCCTCACAAAAGCATTTTGACAGTGGTACCCATTCGAATCCTTTTACTGCTCACACATGTGCATGTGCATGTGCCGAACGTAAAAAGAACTCATTGGGTACCACCCGTGACGCAATAATTGAAGCCTTGTCTTGTACACTTGATATTTGGCCGTAAAATGCGATTTAAATTACAAGAGTTGCATGTGACCATCTCGTTACCGCCGCCATTTCTTCTCTCCCGCTTTTCTCATTCTCTTGCGTTTTTCAATTAAAATCTTATTAAAAGATATAGCAGCTTGGGTTTCAGTTACACATTTTAATTTTTTTAGTTATAAATTTGTTACCCGTGCATTAAAGTTATTGACTATAAACGTGATTGTTAGTAGTTGTCTTCATGTCTTTTAAGTCCTCGTACAACTTTTTCTTCTCTTTCCTTCTTTCTCTCATGTCTTAACTACTTTTGCCTTTTTCCCTTCATCCGCTTGCGATACTTAAAATGTGTTTCCTATTGTCGATTCTACTGTTCCTATGCTGTTATTTCCTGATTTCACCCGGACTTTACTTTCTGTCACACTTGTTTCTTTTGCATCATTCCTCCTACTGTATTTCGATATTATTAAGGCTATTAGTATTATATGTGGTATTGGTATTTATTTACAAATTTTTCTTTTGTGCTCGTTTTTTTTGTAATTTAGATATTTTTTCACTCACAACAAATATCCTATGACTCCGAAACGTAAATAATTTTTTTCATTATTTTTGTCAACCGCGGATCGCTTAACACACAATTTACGTTCCAAATTTTCTGTGAGACCAAAAAAATGTTTTTCATTTGTGCGATTCTGTTCAGTTTTTGGATGTGTTATTATAGAACTTCGTATCCTGAAGAACAACGGTTAATTGATGAAGGTGAGCAAGGGTGAATTGTAACAACTGTTAATATAATATTTAATTTTGTTGTAACATACCGTACCAATTAAGTTTGGTACAACTAATTGTGTTGAAGAATTATTTTCAACGACTAATTTTAACAACAGAAAGATTTGATCGAAATAACCGAAAAATAGATGAAGGTTGAATTTGTTATGCAAAGGGAAGAAAGTAATTTTTATATTCTTCAGTACGTATGTATCGTAAGAATATTTTTAGTAAAATTTTAAACATATGACGAAAACTTGGATATTACCTAATCGAATGTGTTGATAGGGCCTTGGTCCGTAAGTCCAGGAGACCTGACCATTGAAACTCAATGTATCCAATGAGACTTGTGCTGGCATTTCATCATTGTTTTTCTAATAGAAATAAACAATTACCCACAATGAAGCCTGCGGTAAACGACACAGGCCAAATTCTAACTACGTTTTTAGAAAAGTCATGATTTATGTTTTTATCCGAAAAGCATCACGTTGGTACGTCTCCCTCATAAAATTCAAATTTTTGGTTTTCGTACTTGATAATGATGCATACACGTGAACAGAAGTACTTACTTCTTCTTTCTCGCTTACACCCGAAGAGTAATTAGAGTAGTCCAATTTAATCGATTCCGGCCTTGACCTCTGGCTGGCTTACAGGTACGTCATTCTCAAGAGTACTTGTCAGACCTTGAACGCAACTATTTGACCGTTGCTGGTGTTGAACGAAGACGATTTCTAGAGTGTTGGGCTTCCATCACTCGGTGGTTGCACTCGGAACAAATCGCCTGATGAGTCGATCACTTCCTTAGTAATCACTATTTTATTATTATTAATCACAGTGATATTAGTGATTTGCTTCTGGGGTTACCTTTCACGAATTTTCCGCAAATTTTGATTCAAATTACAATGTCACGAGACTTGCGTTTCATCAAGGTCTGGCAGAGAACCAATAGGTCCATCGGTGGCCTCTGTATCTTCTTTTGTCTTTCGGTGTCTTCATCTTCAGTGTCCTCTCTGTTCTTTGTCTTTCACTTTCTCGTTTCACAGTCTCTTCTGTGAGGTCGTTCATTTTAGAATCTGAAAACTCATCAGTTCATCGTCCGCTTTTGTTTTCTTAAGTTCTCCAATATTTGATAGTTATCATTGAAACTACATCTTATACAAAAAGCTCAATGTCGCACTATTTAACTGCACAGTTTTATCAAATTAAAAAAAACTACCACCTTATGTTTGTCTGTTTTAAATATTTTTATATTTCATATAAATGGTGATTGTTAGTAGGCAAGTGTATACCAACTTTGTACTCTTTTTAAATGTGATGACTACAATATTTATTATGTGGGATGTATACTGATACACATTAGTGTCCACTATAAAATACCATCTCACGACAGAATTCCTATCAGGACGTAGAAATTCTTTGTAACTATTTTCTTTAAGTAGCATTCCGGTTGATCCTGGGCTTAGGATCTCAATTCTCCGTTAAGGTCTTTTTTATTTCATCAGCTCAGAATTGCCATGTCACGAAGGTGCATGTTTCCATGGACTGAAAAACGGACCCTCCCAAGTATTTCGACCGAATGGCTCCATTTTCATGTGAAGTTCGCTGCGTTATTTATAGGAAATCGATGAAATTACACGGGTTTTATTCAGATGGTTGGGAGCAAGGGGTTATTTCGACGACCATTTTATTTGTGTATCTGCTTTAATTTTTGACTTGACTGTTGTTTTAATCAGGTGATTGTTGAACAGTCCTTTGATGGCAAGAAGACCAGTCCAAGTCCAAGTGTGCAAATTGAATCTTAATTAAAATGATACTCACGCTGTACTGTGGGTTACTGTGGGAAATGGCCAATGTGCAGGAATAAGAATCGAGTGAAATATAAAAGCCGTTGCCACAACAAAAACAAAACCGCCAACTATTGGTTTATTTTTTGGGAGTTTCTATCCAAAATTTGGTCAACACCAGTGGGCACAGCTGGAGTCGTCAACCTTCCAAACCTTCAGGGGCTTCTTCATGACTCAAACTAGATGTTACTGAGATATACAAATTTACAAGTGATTAAAAATGCTACTTTTCTGAAGAATAAGAATAGGCCCAACAGCTCAATTGATGATCGACCTTCTGCCATTAAGCTACAGAGCTATTATGTAATTGCTGGAAGAATACTGAATGAAGCAGCGGTTGTCAGACTGACCGAGTTGTAAGTCTGATGAAATCCTGGCATGGGCATGGTATCATAGACCTTTAGGGATATGTACAAGTTGTGGTGTATAATAGACCCCAGTTAGTAATGCTCTTCTTCTTTACCTTATTTTCTTCATAATCTTCTTTTTTTATTAATTGTTATCTTCTTTCTTTTAATAATTTTGGTTCTCTGGACATGCGTTTCCTTTTGTTCACTTTGAGGTTAATAAACAACAAACGTCGCACTATAGATGTTTAGCGTAATTATGATATTACATTTCTCGATTTCATCACTTAGTTTCTTAGTTAGGCAGTAAGCGCCTGAACTTTAATGGTATGCACAGTAATTAATAGTTTGGAATATTTTTACTATTCAAGCAACCAATCGGGAAATTTCAAGAGGCGTGAGCCTCGAGGCAAAAAGACAATCCGCCTGCTCCCAAAGTCATTAAATCACTCTCGAAGGCCGTTTCACATTGTTACTTCTACACCTGATCTAAATTAAAATTTAGTGCAGGTAATGCAATTAGCACAACACAGATTCACAAAAAATTGTTTCCTGGTTCCTTGTTTTCATTTCGCCCTTACAAAATGACAAAGTTTTTATAATTAAATTGAAAGAACAAAGGAAAAGTGTTACTCTGGTATTTTACGTGATGCCGCATGCGTTTCCCCATTTTTCTGTTTTGAGTAGATATTTTCATTACAGCATTTTGCATTAGTTTATAACTAAAGCAAAAAGGTAAATTAAATATGTGTCAATGCGACAGAATCATTTCATCATATATTTTTCTGGGTCCGAATGCCCTTAAAGACTTGTCTAAAACGTCTACAATTTAAGTTTCTTTTTGTCCACGGTCGAATGTCCTTTCCTTTACCATTTAGAAAATAATACGGAAATAAAATTGAAGTACGGCCCTACTTAAATGGTCAACCAAGTAGAAAGTAAATTCTTTTCGACCGTCTCGTTCATCTCATCTGGCGTAGATTCAATTGAAAGTAAAATTCTTTGTTGTTCAAAGAGGAAGGTGGGGTTACCCTTAATGTGAAAAGACCCCTTACTAGGATTAACATTTTCTTTTGATGATTCTTTATACCTTGGTGATGTAAGGGGTCACGTCAATTTTAGGAAAAACATTGCCGTTCATTCTAAAAAATGAATTACGAACGGTCTATGTTTTCCTCCATTTTGTTACATATTCTCTTTTTAGACTGTTTAATTTCACGTCCCTCGGATTCTGTTTTGCTTATTGGTCAACAAAAAGGGCTCATGCTATGACAAAACCAAAACTTCCAATTGAAGAGAAGTCTGCTGCTGCTACCTTATCATTTACTCTTATTCAGAGTAACGCGTAAAAAATTAACTATTTAGGAAAACTCCATTGCGTTAATACACTCGGATACAAAATATCCGGACTTCAAACGAGAAGCTACTTTTAAAACTATTTGTACCTTGAAAATGACAAGGAAACCTGACTGCGTTATACGCCTGCGTAAATTATTATTTTACGTGTAACTGATCGCACATGTGAATATCGAGCCTTAATTACGAATCGATTTAAAGAAGAGATCCGAATTTTGTTTTATATTAAGTTACAAGTTTAAAGTTCATAGTTTTTCTTACTTCGATGTCCCTGAGAATAGCAAATATTTTATGGTCGAGTCATTTTCAAAAGTAAAGATGCAAAAGAACCCTAATGTACACAGCAGTGTACTACAATATGGGTCGTATTATCCATCTAAAACTTTTCAAATAATTTTGTACACAAAATGAAATAAATACAAACTAAAATTTCATAATTTGTAAATCGAAATCAATTTGTAAGTCGCTAAGAACAGAACTTTAACAAAACTTGCCGATTTTTTCTATTTCATTCCACTCTATTGAAGACAGTTTCCATCGTTACCTGAACTGGAGTCCTGAACCTGTCCGAGGAAGGGTCACCAGTTGCCATTGGAGCGGTCAAGGTGAAGGACAGCCTCGCTTACCATCCCTTTTCTCATTTTAGAGTACCTGAAAAACCTTTTGGATTTCGTGGCGGAAGGCCGACTGCGCCCAATGTGATGCCAAGTTTTCTTAAATGCCAAATTCGTCTTTGCTTACTCCTCCTGCCCATTATTTGTGTAGGACCTTCATGTTGGTCTCTCGGTTACTTGCCGAATTTCTCAATCGTTTTAGCAATCCTCCTAGTTCCAGAAATTGTGACTTCTGCTTGTAGCAGCCATGTAGTTAGGATCGTTTTGTAAAACTAAAAATAATGTTTGATACTGCAACCACTTTTTTATTTTAGTAATGGAGTAAAATAAAAGTTACAGAAAAGAAGTACATCGTGCGAGGCGAGACAGATTGTAAGGTATGTTAAAATATGTGTGAGGGATTTTCAAGTGAGTGGAAGGTTTCAACTAAATAAGATTAAAGGTCGAAAGGTTCCCAATGATGGCCGACAAGTCACCAAAATTTTTAAACAAAATACTTATACAGCATTTTAAATTTAAATTTCCAATCAACAGAAAAATTTGATTGCTTTAATTTGTACTTGAAGGACTTTTTTATCAACCGTATTCTTCCTACCTGTTTGGCCTACCTGAAGCGATTTATTTTGTCAGAAAATGTTTGCCTACATCACTACGGAATTAATTGGGAAACCAATTTAGGCTACGTCACGTAACACGTGCTCTAAAATAAAATATTCTATGCGGTTACTGAACTCATTTTGAATTGAAGAGCTGGTTGTCGAAGTTGTCCACGCAATCCTGGCAGTTGAGGTTGCCAGAAGGAATTGAGCCATCGAGGAGGCCATCGAAACCTCTGGAAAACAAGTGCCTGAATCGATTCGACCCAGGTGCTATGAACCAACCAGACAAATTTTTTTCTTCACTTTAGTACCTGTAACGAAACATTTTGAATAATCAAAAGTAACTCAGGTTTTAGGTAGACTCCAAATGGAATCTAGATTATCATGTCGTAAATGTTACTTCCTTACTTGACAGTCAATTCGATTTTTGCTATTATTATTATTATTATTATTATTATTATTATTATTACTATTTAATAGTGACCTAGATATTTCGTGACTTTTACTGTTCAACTGTGGCTTTCTGCCTGTGCGATAGAGAAGTACCATCCCTCTGTTTCATAAAATTCTTATAGTTCTAACATTTAAAGGATTTCTGTGTCGTTTTAAACTTTTGTTAACATTAAGAAGAATATTATCGACTAAAATGTGTCTAAAAATATCATGAAGGAGCTGAAACGAAAATATAATTTTGATGTACAAATATTACATTCTTTATTTAAACACAACGTACATAGCTTAATTAATGAAATATAACTAATCTATAAAATTAAAATGTTTTTTAATTCAACTGAAATTCTCAACTGCAGTCTAAAAATACCTAGATCCAACAGAGATTTCACCTCCGACGTTTCACATTAGAAGAAAAGTACCTGAGAACATCAGGTGTACATTCGTAAAACCAAGTTAAAATTTATTTTAGGGAAATTTTATTTTGTTTTTCTCATATTGTAATTTTATAATTTTTTCTTATGTTACAATCCATTTAAAATTTCTTTGACTTTGTCTCAACTCGATTTGAATATTTTTAAATTTGTTTTCAGATTTTTCACTCCGGATACCGACATGTTTTAAAAAAGAATAGAGGAGTTTAGGTCTATGATTGGTGAGTTTATCAATTTTCTGTATAATGTAAATTAAGCAATTTGAAAATATGAAATACAAAACTCTTCAGTTAAGAAGGTATTCGCTTATCTCATCCTCAATAACTGAATTCTACAAATCTTGAATGCATTGAAAACAATAGTTACTTGTTATATTATTAATAACATACAAGTAAAATTTAATAGCATGTATGTAAATTGTATTGAAATACTACTAGTTCAGTTCAGATTTATTTACACCTTCTGGTTCTATTTTGTTGCTCAAAGGACAAAAACAAGTTAGAGGCAGAATTGTTGAGTATCAGACAAACTTATTATTAGGTTTCGGATTTCAATATATTTCTACCAAGGCTTCTGTTATTTACATTTATTTATTTTTTACTTTAGGGACGATTTGAGGTGCGCCATCCATCCGCTGCGACAAGTCAAATTGTCCACCATGGGAATTTTCTGTTTTGTTTTTTCCGCCATTTTGTCCTTCGCCGCAGCAGGTGAGCTGACAAACCAAACCACTTTTAATTCAAAACAGTGATTTATGCCATCTTCTGTTTCTGCCTCGTTACTCTGAATCAGCTGAAGACGACAAATCTCACGCTGTAGGCCGCAGCTTTGAGGGATCAGCCACATGGAGGTGGAGTTGAAACTTTTTGTTGTTTGGGTGATGAAATGACAAATGACCTTTTGACCTACCCCTTTTAATTTGTTCGTCTTCATTCTGTAGCTTGTTGCTTTTACTTCTCAGAGGAACTAATCTGCAGAAAATATTGTCAGGTTAATCAGTTTGAAGTCACTTTTACCTTTTTATTTGATGGTGAAACTTTATTTTGCTGTTCTGACGATCGTTGAATTGTTTCCATGTATTTTTTAATTTGATTTCTGCCGCGTGAATTGAAAAAGTCAACCCTTCAACCCACTTTTAAAGTGAACAATACATTTTCTAGATTTCTGATTGAATTAATTCTCAATTCCTGGCATAAAATTACTAACATTTTACCAAATTTTGTTGTACCCTACTTCCACACCGTAACATGAAATTCAATTTCCCCATTGACAATCGAACACTGCGGGTGAGGAAAAAGGCTGACATTCACACAAATAACGTGACAGGATAACAAGAAAAGGGTAGTAAACTGTTGTTTGCCGAAGGATTTGTTGCAGAATAAGAAAAGGAAGGAGAATGACAACAGACTGATAAAATTTTAATGACAAATTTTGAATTTAAATTCACTCAAGAAACTTTCAAATTTTCCGTCGCCGGCCTTTGTAAAATTGAAAATATTAATAATATATATTTCATATTAGTTAATTATTAATGAATACGTCTTGCTTTTACATAATAAATTGCAGTTTTATTGCAAAAGTAATTAGTTATTCTGCTGAACCCGTATGATTTTGGTGTTGAAAATTTGGTTTTATGAAACAAATTTTTGGAATGAAAAATGATTTAATGATAATTTATAATAATAATTTTGACCCTGGAAATTGTGTCTAACGGCCTTGGTTCAAATAGGTAATGTAGAGTAATTAATAATACAATCACAATAATATGACAATTAAAGAAAAATAAATTACGACTAACACAATCATTTTTAGTCATATGGAAATTATATTAAGTGAAAGTAATTTTGAGATACATTAATAAAATCTTAATTCTTAATTACAACGGCTTTTGTTTATTTGTTTAAGGTTATTTGTTTTTTCTTCCTGCAATACGGAATGGAGTACGGTTAAGTTACGTTACATACTAATCTGCTAATCTAGTTATTGCTTTGATTACTGAGGTATTAACGAACCAAAAGAAAGCTTTTTAAACCTCAGGTGAAAAATCCAGAAACAGAAACCGCTTCAGATAATGCAGATTTTCACTTTCATGTGACTTTTTACCGCGGTTAACGATCCCCCGTTTCCGGCATTTTGAATTTTCATTTCGTTCTAGAAACCTTTTAGCAACATTTAATCTTAAAAGTACATAAATTGGATTTTTAGTTAAATTATTATTAAAAGTTCTGGTTTTAATAAAAACCGTATTTTTTTTTATAAAACATGTGAACAGATTTTCATTGAAAATCTTTTTTCTTCTGTCGTCCTGTATGTCGTCAGTAGCACTACATACAGTTAAGTGGACATGCTAAACAACTTTAGACTTCGATTGCTGCTCCTGTGATACAGTAAGGTCCCCTCTATTTCGGGTTTTATGCTAGAAATGTTAATTCTGAGACTATTTCCTTTACTGTTCATTTTTTAAGTTATAGCCATCCACTCATAATTCCTTACTCCCTTCTTTTTATCAAGCCAATCGTTCTATACATATAATACATGCAAGATATATATTAATGTAGAATACAGAATACTATACATATTCATAAACATTCCATTATTATATACTTTTTGTTATATTATTCGTTTGAAGTTTCCACGAAGTATTGTCCGTGTTTTAAAGATATTTTATCCTCTTTTAGGCAAGACTTTTGCTGTTCTTATTCCTGTGGAATAAGTTTTTAAAAAGATCGCGGTTATCGATCAAGAATGTCAATTTTTGTTTCTTCGAGTTCAGACAGATTGACAGAATCTGGTAACCACAAGAATCGTAAAACTCGATTTTCTTGTTTATGTCTCCATTTATGATGATGATAATAATAATAATAATAATAATAACAACAACAACAACAACAACAACAACAATAGTTGTAAGTAATTAGATAAACACCCACTTACTCGCTAACCAACAGAGTATGATATGACAGATTTAAATAGAAATTTTTATTACGGTTATTGTTGAGAAATTAAACAAGACTATATTTAGTTGAGAACTGTTGTGTTGCACGCGACAAGTCCAAGTAAGCAAGCCACAAATTGACACAGATGGACAATGCACCTTGCACCTGACCAACGAACATCCAAACAGTTCGAAGCAAGCCTTTTTTGCACCATTTTTAACAACCTTCTTGCCATAATAAGGCTTGCTTTTAAATTGTTTTAAACATAAACTCTATCTTCATTTATTATTTAAACCCAACTTATTTATTAACCTTATATCCTTTACTTTCCATAAAGCTTTTGTCGAAATCGTCTTACTACTAGTCTGGCCTTATATACACCGTTACTTTTAATTTTGTAGACTCATTTTGTATCAATAACTTTCTTATGTGGTGGTGGTGGTGGTTTACTTACAACTTCCTATGTGTTGTTTTGTTCTATTCTTTCCAATTCTTCTTTCGTGGCTTTCTTCCACAATTCTCTATCGTCTCTACTTTCAAATTCGATGTATAACTTTGGCTCTTCTAGTCATAATGACCGATTGTTATTTCTTATTGGAGTCATTCTCCCTTGATATATCTTTTTTGGTCTACCCGGCCGTCCTGTTTTTAGTAGTTTTGGTCTTCCCCTTCCTCTTTTTGTTTTGTGTTGTCTGTGTCGTCTTTTGTTGTTTTTCGTTGCTCCTCTTCTTTTTCGTGTGCATCTGATTTCTCCTCCTCTACTGATACTCCTGTGTGGCCCATTGAGATCTGTATGCACGAATTCTAGTATTTCGGTAGCTCTGGTTCTCTTATTTTTAAAAGGTACATTATGCATTTTGTTTCCTACACTTGTTGCACATTTTAAATATTCGTTTTCTAACTTTTTAGGCAATTTTTCTAATAATTCATTTTTGCACATAAACTGTAACTGTTTGAAGGTTACATGACCTAACGCCCTGTGCAACCTTTCCTTATTCGATATTGTTTTTCTGACTGATTACACTTCTTTTCGACTATTGTTCAGAAAACTTCTTAACTCGTACAAACCCCGATGTATTTTTGGCGGTGCTACTAGTTCTTCGGTTTCATTTCTTTTACATACTTGGCCTTGATACCAGTAGTCGACTTTTAAGTCTCTCATTTTTCCACATGTAAAACGTGGACCTTTTATTAGTTTATTACTGGTATTTATTTAAAAAACATTGGATCTCTTACCCTGATTTTCTTCATTAGTCGATTCTGAGTTACTTTGTTCCGAAATGATTTTTATCTTACTTTTTAAATATTCGACCGTCCTTTCTTCTGTGGGAATGATGTCAATGACATCTCCAATATGGCTATATGATGCTGGGAGGGTCCTCAGCGTATAGTTCAATTTTTCTTCTTTTCAAAGGAGTTGAAGAATTCTGTCATACTTTCATGATTTTCTAGTCTGATGCTCTCCAGCCACGCTTCGGAATATGATTTGCAACTCTGTTGACTTTACTAAGTACATCTCGTCGAGCTTTCTTATAATTTCAAAAGCCGTGTCAAAGTCTGATACGTACTCCAATTGTCTAACAGTTATTGAATTGTATAAAACGTTCACAGCTTGGAGATTTTTTTCAATCCAGCCTTTATTAACTTCACCTGACTCAATTTTGTTCTCACAATCTCCTTTATGTTTTTTAGTTCCAAGTATTTCATTAATCGAAACTTCCAGGTGGCGTAGTCCACACCATCGAAAATGGAAAGATTAATTTCTATTTGTCTCGACATAGTACTTTTAATTTCTTTACCTTTTTTATTTTTACTCTTTACTACCTACCGTATTACACAAACCACGTAATATTTAACAAAAGACCACAAAATATTTAAGAGGAACCACGCTCTGCTACCGTGTTGAGAAATTAAACAAGACTATATTTAGTTGAGAACTGTTGTGTTGCACGCGTCAAGTCCAAGTAAGCAAGTCACAAATTGTTCGCGACACAGACGGACAATGCACCTTGCACCTGACCAACGAACATCCAAATAGTTCGAAGCAAGCCTTTTTTGCACCATTTCTAACAGTTAGTTTTACTTTTCAATAATTTAGTTACATTTACAGTTGATATGTATCTCATTGCTGATTTTTTTAAACTTTGAAACATGTAGTAAATTTGTTGAAAGTCTTCAATAAAGTAGAATAAAATTTATTGATATTTTTACTACTTACTAAAATGTCGAAGAGTTCTTTTATTGTTGTGCGTTTTTCGCCCAATAAAGAAAAAACAAGGATACCTGGCAATAATGAGTAATAGGCAAGGTAGAACGGAAACTACACGCTAATGAAATATAAAAAAATTGGAATATAAAAGTGTAGATGAAAATGTGAAAGAAAAAAAGAGAGTAAGGCAAAGAAAAAGAGGCATTTTAAGTGAGAGAAAAGAAAAACGATTAAAAGTTAACAATTTTATTTACAGTGAACCTTCCAAGCGTAAGAGAGAACGTTGGTTTAATGCGGCCATACCATGTGTACGAGGGAGATGATGCTCTCATAACCTGCGTGGTCAGCAACGTTGGTGAAAATACTGTCACCTGGAAGAAGGAGGACAGGGAGAGACACAGCAGACGAGTCCTGACTGCTGGCGACAACAGGGTCACCGGTGACAAAAGGTTCAGTGTTTTGCACGACAATGGTACGTACGCCTCTGGTTTGACATTTGCAATAGAAGCTGTCTAAATAGGCACCCTGACTAAAGTATATTATTTTTCGTTTAAGGTGGTGACGTTTGGGTTCTAGTCATTAAAAATGCCAATGCAACGGATTCAGGTATCTACGTTTGCGAGGTCAATAGCGACCCGATCGTCAGGTCGTTCCATAAGTTGAACGGTAGGTACCTGACACGTAACAAGAGATTTACACTGCATCTTTATACTAATTTTTTTTACTTTTTTTCAGTTCTGTCAAGGGCACTGCAGCCTCCTGACAATACATCACACGTATCCTTTGTGGACACGGACGGACCAAAATTCAATGCCAAAAATCACAACTACACCACTTGCTGCATTACCCGAAATGTTACAAAAGGCTGCCTTGGCTTTTGTAATATACAAAGTATTCTCGAGGGAAACACAGGACAAGACCCAGAAAATTGTGAAAACGACTTTCCGCAAATTGTAAGGTGCATGGCAGGTATGTAGAGGATCCCAGTAGTTGGGGTCTGGATTCAACAATGTGTTCATCTGATGTCACTTTTCCTTTAAGATCACAGGAACCACGTGCCTTGTTGCATCGAGGAAGGTGTTCCAGACATCTGTCAGGATGTCTGCAGAGGAGAGTATACAGTCATAACTGACAATATCAAAACTCATTTTTCGTGCTCGGCATACACGGAACAGACGTTGGCTTGCATCGTAGAAGGCATTGAGCTTCTCCCCAGTACGCCCAAAGATGTCGAAGTGGAACCTACGACAGAAGACTCCTTAAAAGTCACGTGGAAATTACCTCTGGCTAATGCCCACACCGTCACTTCGTACATAGTAAATGTGACAACACTTAGAAGCTTTGACGAAATCGAAGGTGATAGCTATGTTACGGCACTAGAAAGAAACCGGAAGGACGAGGAAAAGGCAGAGAAACGTCCCCTAGAGAGAAAGCAAATCGAAGTGCCTTCGTCTTTTCTCATGGCTGAAGTCACAAAACTGAAACCCTTCACCATGTACGAAATAACAGTGACAGCCAAAAACGGTCATGGGACAAGTTTGCCGTCGTTCAGCATTAGGTCGACGACTTTGCCTCAGGGAAAACGTAGAGGCAACATGACGGCAGAGCCACCCCAACTTCCGGACATCAGGGCCTGTTGCGTGGAAAAGGGTGTCACTCACATGGTGTGCCTGGATAAACTTTGTGACCCGATGCCATCTGACATCGCTGCCGTCACTGATCTTATGATCTGCGCCCCTTGGGCAGCTACTACGTTCAGCTGTTTGACCAATGGAATCGACCTTTCACCGTGCTGCAAAGCACGTGGCCTACCAGATGCCTGCCTGGTTCTCTGCACGGGCAACGTCACTCAAATTGATTTCAGTTATTTTAAGTGTCTAAAGTACATGAATGATTTTTCAAGTTGTTTGTTCCAAAGCTACGGAGTTCTTCCCGGTGAGCCTGTTGGTTTGTCCATCTCCAACGTTAACTCTGACTTTGCAATAATTCACTGGGAGCCCCCAAAAACTCTTGCCGACACTGTGCTTTACTACAATCTGCATTACAGATTATTGGCAACATACGATAACGATTATAAAGCGGTGCCCAAAGTGTATAGTCCCTACGTTCTAGAAAAACTGGAGAGCAACGCTGAGTACGAGGTTTATGTTGAGGCTGTCAACGTTCACGGTGTCAGCAACCCATCTTCGAGGATCCTCTTTCGCACTAAAAGCAAGCTAGTAGAATCCAGAATTGAAGAGTCCAGTTTTTACAACGTGACAGAATGCTGCATCAGCAGCGGTTTGGCCGATGTTTGCCTACCCTTGTGTTCTTACGATGCCAGTATGGTGGACATAAAGAATCTGGCGGGTGTCTGCGGTTCAGAATTCCACAAGCTTGTGAAATGCGGAGCCGGAGGACGAAACCACGAGAAGTGTTGTACCAGAAGAGGAGTACCCACGGGTTGCCTGTCACTCTGTGCCGGTGCTATGGTTGACTCCTTGTTGGCGACGGCAACTACCTGCATCCCTTACATTGGGAACATAGTACAATGCTTCGAAGAAGGCACTGGTTTGCTTCCCGGTCCAATAAGTGAGTTGCATGCCACCGAAGTGACCAATAGCTCTATTTCAATATCCTGGGAACCACCAGAACATTCGAATGTGACAGACTACCTTGTCTTTTACGACAAGGCCGACACTGCCTTAGTCTCCATGGGTGTGAAGATGAAAATGAGCAAAAATTTGAATACTACCAAGACTGCAGTGGTCCTGAAAGGTTTGGAGACCCACCAGACTTACAAAATATATGTTATATCTCGCAATAATCACGGGACATCACTACCATCCTCAATTCTACTTATCAATGTTACGGAAACCGATCTGACGAACGGTGGCATCAAAGGAATACCTTCTGCACCTCATTCATTGGCTGTTTCTTCCCACAGTGCCAATTGGGTGACCATCTCCTGGCATCCCCCCGAATTCAGTCATTTCTCTGACGCTGTGGTTTACAAGCTCTACCATAAACAAGCCTCTGAAAGCGAATTCCACATGGTTGAAACGAGTTTGACCTCCCACATGCTTGAAGGACTCACCCCGAACACTCAGTATATTGCCTACATCATCGCGGCCACAAAATCGGGTTCCAGTTTGCCCTCGGAGACTTTGATTGTATGGACGGATCCGGCGTTTCCTGCTTTCGTAGAACCTCCCACGGTTCATCCGATAAATTTGGTCATCGAAGGTAGCAGCATGACCATTCTGTGTATTGCAATGGGTACACCAGTGCCCACAATTTCTCTCTATATTTCTGGACGTCTGGTCAGGCAGGAGACCACGCGCCACATGGTCACCGTCATTCACAATGTCACCAAGGACATGGACCAGATATCCTGCTACGCAGACAATGGCTATGGAACGCCCATGCAGGCCTCGAGGAAAATAACAATCAGTCGTAAGTAAAGACGTTTTTATTTAATGTTCTTTTCTTTTTTTTTGTTCCGTTTATCTTAAACTGTACGACTTTTTATAGATATACCTCACATTGTGGCATCAGGTATAACAATAGCTAGCCAAGGCGAGACGGTTCTTTTACAATGCCAAGTGGATGCCCATCCGGAGCCAAAAATGTTATTCTGGAGAGATCATTCTGGTAGAGTACCTGTAATTCAAGGTGGACGTCACAGCATCAGAATAACAAAGAATGAAAACGTTGGTGTTTGTCCTTGAGACTGAAATGTTTTTACATCTTTTTATGAATTCGCTGGTATTTATTTCCGACTTGTTGGATTCCAGGAGGAGGACAAATGGACGATGGGGCTGACCATCCAAAGCATAACTGAGGCGGATGAAGGCGACTACTTCTGTCATGCCGAAAATGCCTTCGGATCAGCCACTCAAGCAGTGTCGGTCAGGATCAGGAAGGAGGCTTCCTCGGGTAACGTGACACAGTGCTGTCTGGATCAGAAGATCTCACCAACTTGCATGGATGCCTGTTCCTTCTTCGTTGACCTTGACGTCGTCATAGACAAGCCCGAATGCTTGGGAGAATTCGACAAACTCATGAAATGTGCTGCTGATGGGTCAGACCATCGGAGCTGCTGCGGTCAACGAGGAGTCCCCAGAAGATGCTTGGATTGGTGTAGAGGCGAACCTCTTTTCAACAATAAGATATGCGTCTTGGGTTACACCAAACAGATTATGTCCTGTTTTCAGGAGGGTAGAGGTAGATTTGCCGCTATTACCGGAGAGGGCGACATTAACACGGAACTAGTCTTTCGGGTCACGATTTTTTACCCATCCACGGAAATAATTCAAGGTTTATTTTGAATTTGCAGAGAAATTACCCGGACCACCATTGAACGTGAGAATGGAACCCATAGACGGGCATTCCGTCTTTATCAAGTGGGACCCGCCCATAAAGAATCCACACACGGTCGTCATGTACCGGGTCTTCTGGAGACAAGTAGGATCCAGGGTTCCGTTGAAAAACGATACCAAAGAAACTAGACTGAAAATCACTGGATTGAAGGAAGGCGTTACATACGAGTGCGTCGTCAAGGCGGGCAACCACATCGGAACAAGTACCCTGACGGAGCCCATCAAATTCACCACCGGGGATAAATACGTGACCTCATCGTCAAGTATAGGTTCGTTGCTTTGACCTTTGAACCATCAAATGAGAGGTCCCGACTACATGTACAATACTAAAACCTTCTTTCAGACACTAAGTCGTCATCCGCTGGCGTAATCGTAGGCATCGTCCTAGCCATCCTCATTGTCGGAGCCATTTTTACAGGAGCTCTTTGGATGCTCAAAGTCAAGAAGATGTGGAGGTCAAAATCGCCTGGTGGCGTGGCTTTCGAAAATCCTAGTTACCTGAGGGAGGCCAACATGGACAGGTCGCAGGTGAGGTGTTCATACGGCTGCCCCTTTTGTTGTCTTACGACCGCCACTTTATCAGAGGGCGTTCAAAATGCTTGTTTTTCAGGGAGTTGCCAACACAACAGGGGAAACACTTCAGGTAACCCACTTGAATGGTATCTCACACACAGTAGCCCCGGAGGGAGCCAGTGTAACTCCCCATCAAGGATGGAAACCTGAGTGCCTTAATGTACAGCAATCGACGGAAGTTGCCCCTTCACTCTATGAAGAACTCAAACTAGGACAGGACGGAGTCGGTTTCAAACGGTTAAAACCTTAGTATCAGCTCTGTTTTAGGTGAATGCACCTAAGAAGTGGAAACATAGAACACATAGACGCAGAAATGTTTTCAAAAAGAAGTGATCTGAAGTCGAGGCCACTTGGCTTGACGAAAATTCAGTGTCAGTCGCAAGTTGAGGAGCTAACATGAAACACTTTCATACAATTAGTGCTGTGATTTTTACGTGGAAAAAAAGTTTGGCGCAAAGCTCAAAGGCGAAACTGCCTATCATCATTGGCAAAACGAACAACATCATTGCCAAGGAAACGGACGGATGAGACCAAGTCTTCCTACTCCAGAAGTTCAAAGATTTCGCCAAGGTCACCAGACTTCTTCAAGAGGAAAGCGAATGTACCTGTAGAGGATCGTAACTCGAGTGATTTATTTAAAAGTAAACAAAATAAAACTTATAAATAAATGAAACGTTTTCATTTATTTTATATTTGGTACAATACAGTGTAAGAGGGAAGAGAATAAATGTTTTTAAGAAAAATAAACTCTGCACATATTGGTCGACCAAATGCGACCGGAAAACATTGTGCTGTTGTCTTTTCGAATAATTTCGACGACAGATTTTAGGTATTTGACCAATCCGTGTGACGAACGGCCAGATGTAAAATATATGTCCTGGTGTCGTCTACAAAATGGAAAATGTGCTGGTGTAAATAAAAGAGAATTGGCACGACTTAGGGGGTGCCTCGTGTAGTTTGGACGACGGCAACAATAGTAGCAGTAGCAGCAGCAACAACAATAACAAACAACTGCAGAAAAGGGAACGTCCGTTCGTTCCTTGACGAAATTTCCCAGCAAAAATATATTTTTGGTCAAATGAGCGAACAAAAATTTTCAAATAAAAACAAACAAAACCCAAATGCAAGAAAATTTCATCCAATTTTGAGTTGATTGGTTCGTGCTCGTGTAAGCCACGTGTATTTTTGTGTACATGTGAAACTCCATAAAAAATGTCTAATTTTTCACTTTTAATTGACAAATTGCGGCAAAACACGTAAATTTTGCCGTTGAAGGGACATCCCCTGGACCTTCAGGCGAGGCCCCCTTCTAAAGGTCAAAGCCTTCTCAGGAACTCTGGCCTCCAACCTTTGGCCAAACTTGCTGTAGTCCTTTCCTTCGTGTCCATTTCCTAGGAGGTCACGGCATCGGCAGTGCTTGACCCAATGCCGCCTCTGCCCCCACTGTAGTCTTTTAGCAGTTCTCTCAGTCGGAGAATTTCCTTAGAGGCATTGGCTAGGTCAACTTGTAATTGGAGCTCCTTCTCCCGCAACATCTTTATATCTCTTTGGCATGTCTGAAATACAGCAAAAAAATTATGAATTTCCTTTACTACATTACTACATTACTACATTATTGAGTAGGTCTGAAATTTTTTATTTTGGTTACCAGGTGTTGTTATGTGAATTAACGATTACGTCTCTCTATTATTATTTTTATTAATAATCACATTATTTGCAAATGTAACCATGGCCTAAAGTGGTTGTAGGACCACTAAGAAATACTGAACTTAAATTACTTACCACATTCTGTCTAAGCAAATCCAGTTTATCACATTTCAATTTGGTCACTTCCTGCCTCAATTGCTCTCCTTCCAAACACCCAGGGCAGGACTTGAGAGTCGTTTCTGCCGAGCTCATGCTTTCTAGCCCTGTATCGCTGTCCGCATAGATGAGATCGATGCTATTGAGGGAAGAGTCATCGCTCTCGGATGGATTCTGCCTTGGGTTGAGATCTGGGCTGGAAATGGGAGATGTTGGAGCGCTTTTTTTGCTCCTATTAGACATGGACCTTCCTGTAGCCTGCAATGGTATCCGTACGAATAGGAATCAATTCAAAGGCAAGGGGCAAAGTTTCAATGCTTGAAGATGAGTGCATGCACCACTGACCACAGTTGCGGTTTCTGATACAACAGGAGGTCTCCTGGAGCCCGGTGCCGGTCCCTGACCTTGCAGGTTGTTTTCAGACTGAGACCTGACCCTCGCAGATAAAGCTTTCCGTACTGTGTCTATGAACCTGCTACTCCCTGTGGGTCCATTTTCTGATTTACTTCCTTCAGGTATGTTTGCTTCACCACCGAGGAAGTCACGAGATTTATCCCGCAGTTCTTCAACAAGCGACTGAAGCAGAGAAGTCCTTGTTCGAAGCTAAAAACAAAAGAAATTACTTTAGAACCGTTGCCACGGCGAATCTTTGGTAGGAGCTTGTACCTATACAAGGAACACACCTCTAATTTGGAAAATTTCTCGGCTTTATAAGCTGCCGTTTCGGCGTTCATCATCTTTGCCAATAAAAAGTCCTTAAATTCGGGACCCTTTCGAAAGATGGAAGGACTCGGCAAAGCGGGACCAAAATCCGGTACGTCATCCCGAGCTGTCACGCACACTTTGTATTCTTCGCCGTTGTTGATGGGTTGAACGACAATGAAAACATGTAAAAAATGGGAAGCGATCATGTCAGGGCAGAAAGGAGTATTTTCCTCTTGGAACACGACGGCAACAATGTCGTTTCCTACAGCGAAAAAAAAGCTTATTAAAATATGAATGTCGTCGTCCTGATCGTGGTCTTGGGTTGGTATGTCACTGTGACCCACGCCATACTGACCTATATGCCTTTTCCTCTGAAGCTGTTGCGGATCCCCTTCAGTAAATGGCAAAAGCGTCGATACATGAAACATAACTTCCCTCTCGCGGAACACCTCGTAGACGGCTTCGTCACCAGTATGTCCAAATTGGGTGTCCAGACCTCCGCGATAACCCTTATGGTCTTTCAGCCGAACCCGACGTCCTAGTAAATCTAAAAATTCTTCGAAAGCAGGTGAGGATGCCCTATTAGAAAAGAGTTCTTCCTCGCTCGTTTGTCCTCTCTTTTGGTATAAAATGCCAAATTTGAAGCTGGAGACAAGCACATGTTCGTCGTAAGCCGCGATCAGGCGAGAAGCCTGGGGACAGAGAACTGGCTGCCACAAGGGTACATTGATGTTCTCCTGCAGAAACCTTGCAAGGGCCTGTGGCGTTGGTTGTGGGAGACAGGAAGTCGGTAACAATTCGTGTGATGTTCCAGTTCGCAGCCGGAGAAGAATGCGAGTGTGTTCGGCATTTCCTACATTCTCCATTTTGACGGATATCAGGACGGGGCCAAGGGATTCGTCGAAACCCAGGAGATTCACGTGCTCCTGAAAAAAGAAAAATAAATAAGTTACAGGCGTCCATGGCGTGGACGAGGCCATGATGGAGTGATCACACCGGAAACGGAAAGAAAGAAGAGAAGAGCACAAGAACTTCAAAATGACGACTGTGAGAATTAGGCGGTTAGGCGGCCGAGTTACCCCCCCCCCCTTCCCGTCTTCTTCACCCTGACGTTTGCCATCTGGCCATTGTTAGAGAAAAGAACAAAGGTAGATACGATGAAATATATTACTCGTTTCGAAATTACTCACAGGCAACGGAAATGTTTATGCGTCCAGGAAACCCACGTGGGAAACTTGATGTGTTGCTTTGCCAGGAAAGGTGTCTGACTTGTATTTCATTATTATTATTTTCTAATTTCACGTCAGAATTTCCTAATGAAAGTAATAATGTGAAATAGATAAAAGAGAACA
Source organism: Polyplax serrata (assembly GCA_037055365.1). Taxonomy (NCBI): domain Eukaryota; kingdom Metazoa; phylum Arthropoda; class Insecta; order Psocodea; family Polyplacidae; genus Polyplax; species Polyplax serrata. The sequence continues at coordinate 86,900 of JAWJWE010000036.1, read as the reverse complement.
AGAACAAACGGTTCTGAAGAACAGGCCTGAATGTAAAATTCAAATTTCTATTGTTTCTAATGGTGCCGCGGGGAACTCCGGTGTGTATGAACGAGGTACATAATACAATTCTTATTTTATGCGTTGGTACGTTCGACACAACCACACGAGGAATGTGCAGCACGAAAGAGCAGAAGGATCACATTGTCCTTGTAGAACACCAAAGGTAACGAACACCTCTGACCTCATTTTCTATCACAGACGAGTAATCTGTTCTTCGTGGTGCAAGTGGTGCATGTATGTTCTATAAGATTTTCGCTTAAAACGCTTCTTGATGGTCCCCACAAAAAACTTGCGAAATCCACGCACTATCAAACTCTGCCGCATTGTAAAGCGCTAAGTTATGTTTGTAACAGTTTCCAAACAGTTAGCATTAACGAACTTCAAGCAAAATTATAAAATTTAACAAAAGTTGTAAGCAACGAAAAGTACATGAAAAAACCAAAAACCATAAAAGCAGTTTCATATGTGGAATGAATTAAGAATAATATAAAAGTATAAATAGGATTCGTTTTCTCTTAAATTTAGGAGGAATCATTGCGATTATACATGGAGGTAATTAACCACATCATTCTGGAGCTGAGGCACGAATGAGATATCATGTGCCTACATGTCTGATACCTACCCTTCCCAGGAAGAACCTCCTGTATGATTTTGCCGTGTCATCAGTCTCTAAGTTATGTCTCCAAGCGCAGATACTTCGAGAATGTTCGGGTGCACAGGACACCCACGAACTGGAATCAGCATCGCCATCTAACCAATACCCGCCGGATGGTGGCAAAATGACCGTTGGATAAGGTCCAGGGCCCTCGAGGGTCGTCAGCAAAACATCGCGGGAGGCATTGGCTCGAGGTGGTGAAACAGCAGGCGTACAAGCAGGAACTCTCGCCTCTTCGCGAGATGAAACCTGAAATGTAATAACAAAAAAGGAAATAAATAAAAATTGTAATATAATAATGTGCTAAGTGTTGCTCCTACTTGTGACAGGGTTGATGATCAATGGTTCAGCAATGGAAATATAAGTTTATCTAAGTGAGAAAACCAACAATGAAGAATAAGGAAGATAAAACTACATACGTGGGAATGCTGAAGAGAGGAAAATCAAGGCAAGTAGACGAGATCACAGATCAATTGACTTTTGTCAAGTCAAAGAAGGTGAATCGGCCATCCAAAGTGACATCACTTGCCAATTTGTAACCTGGCAACTTAAGTTGGACTCATGTTGACCACCCATTGAACCTCCAAAGGTGCATCTACCTTTGGCCACCAACAGATTAAAGTGATTCATATCCCATTTAAGTATTATGTCCTATGCAACTGGTAGCATCCCATTGGGCTTCATTCTAGTCTTTTATTCATGTATCATCGTAGTCTGCCTCTAGCATCAAGCAGGCTAAAATCCCAGGATAATTGAGTCCTCTTTTGTATCGGATACTACCCTGACAAATGTACCTTTTCATTTTACTGTATTGCCTTACCTATGACCTACAATTTAAAAAGTAATTTTCAGTCCACTCATGGACTGTATTACTTAATGCACCGTAAACATGGTATCCATTTCAAACATAATTGCTTTGTTTGTTAATTGCTCAAGTGATAATTGACAATTATCAGGTCGAACCTGAGACCGATAAGAGAGTTAAAGCGGCGCAAGGTTACTGCTACTTCTGAATGACATGTGTCGCACAACCTCCGCTTCGCATCTGTCACGTTGAATGAATCTCGCAGGCTTCAAGGACTTCCTCCATCCGATCAAACAAGCAATAAGAACCGAAATAGAGACACGCATACGAATACGAATTGCATACAAAAACACCTGTTTCTTACTATTTCTATGGCTAGTTTTGTGTTATATGATGGGGTCTGGAGGAAATTTTCTAACTTCCCTTCCCTGATTTCGTCCCACCATGTGTTGTCGTAAAATGCCAAATAAGTGTACATCACCTTTATTTTTTTGTACCCAGGAAAAATGCCCACGCAGAAAGGACCCCGTTGGAACGGAATCTCTCATACTTTGGGACTCGAACGCCTCTTACGATTACATCCGGTGCATAGGTTGGTCCTGTTCTAACCCGAGGACCACACGGTGAAAGTGTACAATACCTGGATAATTTACAACTCATTAATTTACACTAAATCCTTAACATCTGCCATACTCTAATAATTATATTTTTATTTTTTTAATTAATTATGTATGTTGGCGTTTCGTTAGGAGGACTGCAACAGTCAAATGATTATGTTCTCAAATGATGTCACCCCACAGCGATCGGATGGATCTCAAGGGCATCAACCAAGTTAATGTAATCTTACACAATAATTTATGTATTATATTATGTATTAATAATTTATAGAAACTTGTTATAAATGAACAGAGCGGAAACAGAAGGGGCGCTGGGCTGAGGGTAACTTGGTGACTACATTGAAATTATAGAGTTCTTGAGTTGCTGGGGATCGGTAGTTTTCTTTGTTCGGTCCAAACGGAGAAGCTTGCAGACTTCCTCATCGGTATCTGTCTGTCTATTAGTCTGTCTTTCTTATGTACGTAATTGCAATTCTCTAACGGTTTGTGGACGAAAACCCCGGCATTGATTGCGGGTTCATAGAATCCAAATTTTCCGCACATAACGATGACAAATGTCCACTAATCACAATTGAGCCTCATCTCCGAGATCGTTAAAGCGGCTCTAATGATCCAATTTTGAGTGGATTACAACTCGTGCACAAATATGCTTCGAACGTGTGGCCCACCTGGTCCAGGTACGAAGGCCACTATTCGTGTACATTTGGGTGTCATTGTAAAAATTAGACTGGAGAAGGCGTTTCCACCAACTTGGGTCTCTCTTTTGTTCTCCAAGGGCGTTGTGACATGTAAAAAGCAATTTACATTACTTTGACCAATCATTTTCCATAAAATTCATAGATGAAATTTAATTTATTTCTTTTACATTGCCTGACAAAAGCTTTGCTTCGTTTGCTAGTTCCCGTCCAGATTTGTCGAGCAACTTCGTCCAAAATAACAAATCCAAATTCAAATGAATAGAAAACGGGAGGGCCGGACAGACAAAGCCGAGGTTACCCCCCAGGTAAATGTACTTTCATTCCAAGACACCTCTGTCAATGAAAAGACCCGCCCCACACATTTTATGTAACTCTGTGTAAGACTAAGCATGTAACTAATGAAAGACTTTATTCTCGCCAATGTTTGCTTTGCTGTATGACTAAACACAAGCAAATACACCTCTTTCGGCAATAAGATTTACCAAGAGAAAGTAGAAAGAAAGATCGTTCAAACCTAAGAAACCGATAAATAGAAAGGATACAAAAGAAAGGGAGCCAAGCCAGAAAAGCGAGTGAAGAGGAAAGCTAATACATAAAGAAACAGAACTGCTGATTTTTTGGAGATTATCGGACGTTAAACATTGTCAAAAAGTAGTCGTAAACTAACGGCACCAGGACCACGTTCAAACTTTTCTTTCTTCTCCAGGCGTTTGCGCTGAATTTCAGGTTCACATTCGAGCTCAAGTGTACTATTTTGGACTCGCTGTTCCCTTTCTATTGGTGAAACTCATTTCCTCTCATGAGGAAAGATGAGGAAAATTAGAGCCGAGTTAACAAACTTCAGTATCGTCTTAAATGGGAAGTTGGACCTTAATTAATTGGGGAGTCACAAATGAGAACCGGTCACGTCCATCAATCCCGTCTTTCCTTAGCTTTGGGCTCAGAAAACCAAGAGAAAACACAAATGGTGCTACTCTAATTCGAGTACGGCGATTACGTACGCCATCGAGTCACGTTTTTACTTTTTTCTTCCTACCTACGTCACGAACCTTAACTATAAGATATAAGAAGACGTAACATTCAACTTGTAATCGTGCGTCTGAGAAATTCGACTTAATGGAAGATGAGAATTGCAAAAGTATGTTGTTTCCTGCTGTGCCATAATGGATCTATTAATATTTCCTGTTGGAATACTTTTGATATATTTGGAAATTTGAACACAATCAGACGAAGGAGTATTGAGTGAAGAAATGAGTCAACCGCAAAGTTCGCTAACCTTTTACTTGTTAAATGGCGCCGGGAAGGACTACCAGGAAAACCAGGACGCTCGATGGTAAGCAGCTAAAGAATAATTAGCTGCATCGGGAGGAAAAACTGAAAGGAAGGTAAATCGATCTAATTGAGTCGAACAGGTCGAATGGCAAAATAAGCGATCGATACGATCGATTAACCTGGCAATCGGATTATGTTCGCCTGGTAGGATGGACAGCTGGCGGGTAATCGGCCCATCCATTAGATTCGCTCATTTTAACGGTTTCCACGTAGACCTTATATTTTCTCATCATCCTATCTCATATTAGCGTAAGTCAAATGTTGGCGAGGGCGAGGGATTTAAACCTCAAAACCTAAAAATTTCATTTCTTGACCGAGTAAACAATTGAATTGCGTATTTGTTTGTAAACGAACGGAACCAAACGTGAATTTCGTGTTGTTTCAGCTTACGTCCGCTGTAGCAATAAAAAATAAGATGAACACAGATGAGAACCGAAGAGTGATGGAATATGATAAAGTGAAACAATAGTAAGAGAAATGCAACGTATGAATTTAAAAAGGGTTCTGGAAGGTGAGAAGGGACGAGACCTGACGAGGACATTCAACAAAAAGTCATCAATGGTTGAATGGAATTTGAGTGAAAAAGAAGCCAAGTGGACAAACCAAACATGCAACAAAACTTTTCAATCGCGAATTATAAGAATATAATTCGCTTTCAATTACAAAATTTCAATCGCTAATATAAATAAGAAAAAGAGAAGAGACATAGTGCTCTGGCAGTAAGAAAATTTTACATTTTCTCAACATTTTTTCTTCACCTTCAGCCTACATTCAGCAATGTCATGGACGGACCAGAACAGAAAAAAATGCCATGTAACGGTTTCACCGGAAGGAAGAAGGATTTCCCCTGCAGTCTCAAAGAAACCGTTTAAGTCAAATGACAATAACCTAGACCTTTTAGACCTTTCGGAAGAACCCGGTTTCTTTGGCTTGTCAACACAAAAAGCTTCTTTGTCGGGTCGTCAACCCCTCTAGTTCCAGCTTTGTATAATTCTGCATCTCAAAGGGCTCGTCCACCCCATGGTGGTTTTCATTTTTTACGATCCGAAAGTCAAACCTTAAAATTAAACAGTCCAAAGTACAGCAATTAACAATGAAGCATAAATTATTGCACATGCCATGTATACGAATTAAAATTTTTGATATACTAAATTGTTGGAGACAGTTACAGTGCCATCAGTACCTTAATGAATAGTGCGGGAATGGTAATACTCAAAGGTTCTACTCACAGGCTGGGTTTCCGACTCGCAGGAACTACCAGAGTACTTTCTTCCGGACTCTGTTGAGTTCCTCTGACTTGAGTGTCTCTCCCTCCACCTTAACACCCCCATGGCTGCAATGAGCCAACTGATCGAACCACTCGAATCCGTTTCTCTCGACTCCAGATTTCACAGTCTTATGCTACAGGAAACCACCAAATGCCAACAATAAATTTGTCAGATTGTTTCGCGCGTACAGCAAGGCCGAATGGGCAAAATCGATGCCGACACGGTGTCCATGGCGACACAACAAAACAACCGTTTCTTTATTGCAACAGACGGAACCATTCACGCTCAAACCTAATAGCATACCTGACGCAGACCCAGGCCGAACACCGACTGAGGTTCGCTCTCGATGTGAACGTATCCTCCGCAAGAGGCAGTCTTCTCGGTCCGCCTGACTAACACCTAAAAGACAGGGCTTCCCTATGTTTTAGCATGGACGGCAAGGGCCCCGGGCCCTCCGAGGCGAAAATGCGGTGAGGGCTATGTCGAAGACTGGGGCTCTCGGCCGGGCCCTGCCATCGGGACCGCCTTCTAATGTGTCCCTACGCCAAATCCCTACCACCTGGACAAATTCGATTCGAAAGCCTGGATGGATGGGAAAAGAGAGAAGGTACGAACTAGCACCTGCCGGCCCTGGTGGGACCCTCTCCTCTCCTAAATGCCATGGCTTTCTTCAGGTCCCTCACGAACACGGCGTACTGCCAATTTCATACCAAAGGTATTAGGTTTCAAAGGTCATTTTGCCATTTTCGTTACATTTCACTTTTAGTATATCCTTAAATAGCATTGAAATTACAAATTCGTCAGGGTTACGCTCGCGATTACTCCATGTGCGCTATGAATATGTCTTTGCTTTAGCCACACTAAAAGGGCCCAGAAATAAAAATATTGTAAAGCACAGGGCTACATAAATAGTAGTGCTTGTAACTCGAAGTATAGTAACCGCCATCATGTATGGTCGGAAATCTCAAGTAAAGTCCTGTGTGCGTGCGCAAGTAGGAACGATATGGCACCAAATGAACAGTTAAATCTTGTTAAAAACAGACGCATGTTGAGTGAATGTTTTTGTTATTATTAGATAATTAAGAAATTTAGACATTTGGTTTTCAGGAGAAGGATGGTAAGCAAAACAAGAGAGAAGAGAGGAAATTCCACTTTTGTGGAAGAATAAAGAATGCACAACTCAGGTGAAATACTTTCCTGATCCTACTTACTGAAGGATGAGAGAAGAAAGGGCAGGCAGAAATAGTCAGAGAATGAGTAAATTTATGTGAAAAAGTAAAATGCAAAATGCGTTCGTTACAAGTTGTACCGTCAAGGAGGCATTCGTAATGACCGACCAATTAGGTATGGCAATCCCCTTTCTGGGGAACCTTTGAAGAACAAGGAGCACAAAAAGTAAAAATGCTTTTACTCATGCTGTGTCAGTATTAAGTAAGTCTAGGCATTTTGTCATTAAGGTACAACAAAATGGAATCTGCCAAAACGCCATTCTAATAGATTTCCAGTACCAAAACCGACATGTTCAGCGTAGAAGGACACACTAAATCCCGTACATATGATCTACACACATTGTCATCGTTACTTTGGTTGACGATGCCACGCAAAGAAGATTTCTTGGTCGATGGTTCATTGAAAGTATTGTCAAAGGCAAAAACAAAGGAAGAATCTTTGAGAAACTCTCAGGTGAAACAACGAAGCCGTATATTTTTGGGAGCACAAACCGGAACGAAGAATGCCACAGTTGTTGCACTTCCTCCGGATGTCATCCTCCCCCTGTGCCTGTACCTGAACCCTTCTGTCCTTGGACCCCACAAATGGTTTTGTCCGGAACGTTTTCTGCATACCGGAGACTATTCCTACAACCGACAATGGCCTGACTTTTGTTTTAACCACATCCTTAACGGTACAAGATTTTTTGTCTTTAGTCATGTCATGTTTACTTATTATGTTCCAGGCATCCAGTTCTTTAGAAGGAGAAACCTTTTCGGAACGTAAGTTTACACGGCGGAACCAGTACGAATTTCACGTGAACCAAAGACCAGAATGTAATATATGGGAATTTATTTCCCATCGATTGGCTTCGTCTGCCTGTGTTTGACACGTGTTTCTTGGGGGCACAAAAATTTAAGGTTCAGGTTTGTTTTGCGAATGCAACAAAAACGAAGGGAGTCCATGGAACGGTGAACACCCTCCAAAAGCGACTTCCTGTTGCAACCAACCGAACCATATCGAAAGTCATTTTGGTGTTGACTTTCCCGAGTCCATGCACCTGCAACTGGGGTACCTGAAGTTACCAAATACCCCGCATGCTCTTTTTCCAACTATCAATGGCGTCCGACTGGCTCACGGGTTTTTGCCATTGTTACCCAACCTCAGACTTGTGTATTGATTTGATAAGGCAGACACACTTTGAATATCTCGGCCTCGTGTACCTGACACACACCTAAATATCATGCGAATTTTAACATTTAATTTTTCATTAGGGTCAGAAACAACAAGAAACAAATCCGACCTTGACTCCCTCTGACGATTAAATTTTAAAACTTAACCTACCGAGGTTCCATCATACTCCGCCAGAGTGTGGAACTCAACAATATTTTGTTTGCATATACAAATTCAGGAAGGCGTAAAATTAGTTTGAGTCATCTGCAAAATGCACGTCATGTCGTTCAGATACTTTTAAATTTGCTTTAACTGACATAAATGAAGAATGAAATAGCTTTACGTTATAATTTCTTACTTGTCTGTCAAACTGATATGTCACTATGACTAGTTCATTGATTGGAACAGTTCAATGAGTGAATAAAAATAGGACCATTTACTTGGTGAGAATAATAAAAACAAAATCGTTTGGGCGTCCAATTTGTTGTTGCAGATGAGCGAAGTCTTAAAAACTGATAAGTAATATTATCAGAGGTATTTGTGAAATGAAAATGAATACCACAAGTTTATTTCACATTCAGAACACATCATTAATGAAGATATTTTTAAATGTCCGACAAATTACATTTATCCAAATTTGCCATTGGTTCTATTCTATTGGACTTGTAAGGACTACTCCCTGATTGGCACAGGAAATAGGTAAGTGCAAGCATCCGAAACTCATCAAGAGAAAATACCTATAGTACCTGATTTGTTTTTCTGGACCTTATTAATCATCCTACGTGAGAGTGAGTAAAATCAATTTTCACTAAAATACCTTGACCCATTTAAAATATGTGTACATATGTAATATGTAGAGTATCGCATTAAATCGCGTTATATTTTTGTGTTTAACATACCTGTGCAAAATATGAAGGCAACACACATCTCTGGTCATCTATTCTTGCACTTTGCACTCTTTCCAACAGTTCAAACAAGTCTTGTGTCGTATTCTTTGCCCTCATTTGCCCCGTGTCTGGGGGATCATCTTCTCTAGGTAGGTGTGACGCACAGGAAACTTCTTCTGCCTGCTGCCGCCTGGAATAAAATTAAAAACTGGAAATAAAAACTTTAAACGAATGTTGAAAGTTTGGTTGATAAGTGGTTTCAGTGATCTGGGAGATGGTTGGGGTAGCACTACTTCTGGTCATGAAGAATGTGTTCAACGATCTAATGGATGAAATGTATCTGAAAAGGGTATACAAGTAACAGTGTGTCTAACAGAAGCCTCCTCAACGACGTAGTTCAAGCTAGTACTGTTCAGGTTTACCTCCCCATTAAGCATAAACATTTTTATCTACACAACTACTGTTACTATAGTATTAATCGGCTTCAATGTCTACTACTCAGATCTCAATCGAAACGAACGTTAACCGAAAGCATTTTTTATAAATTCTCATACAGAAAATGTCACTTCAAGTTAGTAACATCGTGTAAATTTGTGGCTTAGGTGAATTAGTTTCACTGAATTCATTACCATCAACTTGCTCCTGTAAACTCAGCCACGTATTCCTGGCTGTTTAATAATTCGCTATTTTATTTAGAATGCAATTCACATCATTTAAAGTCTTTCTCTCTATATAATCTCAGTTAATAGTGGCCAACTGTTAAATTTAACAATTAGTTAACGCTCAAAAATAATTTCACCCGTCTGACATGGGAAAAAATTGTCGACCTCTTATGGTAGATATTGTGAATTCAGTTTATGTTACAAATGCAGAAATACTAGAAAGTAAACCTAATGACTAGAAAAAATTTAAATTGAACACTAAAAACAAAAAGCAGAACGTGGAGGCCAATCTAAAGATAATCATGTAAAAGAATGAAGTACGAAACAGAAAAAGAACATATAAAATAGAAAAACAAAATGTAAAATATTGAATTGAAGCAACATTAAGGAGAGCAACTAGTTGACTATAACAGTTACCTTCAATCTTCAACTTTGCTTCAGAAGTAACTCAATGAAAAAAGAACAGAACTAGAGAAGTGAAGTATGTTTTTTTTTTTAATTTAAAGGTTCGACTCCAAATCAAAAGACCTATTCACTTGTAAGGGAAAACACAAACCTTCGAGGAGATGACAATCAGCAAATCACAAAAACGGAATGAGATTGTATCTTTGTAGCGAAAAAGGTCGAAGGCAAACCCCATGAAGAAAATCGCGAAAATGAAAATATCAAAGGACCGCAATTTGGAATGGATGAAGAAAGAGGAACAAACAAGGAAAGAAGGAAGGATTTTTCACTAAATTTATCTAGAAATAGAAAACAGAATCCGGTCGATGTGATCGTCTGATCAAGTTGTTCCAGAGATTCTAAAATGCCTAAGGGTGCAAAAGGTGTGATGACGATAGTGATGAGGTTTCAATGGTGACACCCGCACTGTCACTTCAATGACGATTCATTTCATTTTACAATTATTTTTGGTCCCTCCAACTTCCCCGTGTGCTTCTGTTCAGTTTATCTTCTGCCATTTCATCCTTTGTATTTACATTTAAACAAGACCACGACATCTAGGTAAATGCCTAGGTGGAGAATTTGATTTGAGGAAATACTCAACAAGAGCGAAATGAAAAGAATTGGCAGAGCTGTAAGAAATTAAGAAAATTAAGGTAACAAAATACGACAAACAAGAATGATATGAAGAAATATGAAAAAAAAAGAAAATGTAATTCTGTTTGAAATCACCAGTAATAACGACAAGAATGTAAAAGATGAAAGAGTTGGAGGAAGAAAGATGTTAAGGAAGGCGACCTTGAAATCGAAGAAAGCGGTCAAGATATACAGGGGTAAGAAGGAGACAAATAACAAGCTGAGTTTCCCCATAATGAAAATTATTACACGTGAATGCGATAATTGAAATAAGGTGAAAATTTCGGGCTCAAGCCAACTAAGAAATGGTGCACAACGAAAATTATAACTCAAAATGTTTGAAAATCGAATTTCACGTGTTTCAAAATTTCACACTGAGTTCTAATTTTAGACGACCGTAGAGGATGATATTTATTTCTATTTCTGGACTTTCATCAGACACAATTCCAATTTCTCGCGGAAATCTCATTTGCTTTCGATGGAACCTCAACGTCTCTCGCTTCCAACTGCCCGCCTATGTCTGATGGACGTCAAACCCCCGAAAATTTAAATCATCAGAATAGCATAATTAGTCACAAAGAAATTGAAAAATAAGCAGTAAACCAACGGCAGTGACGTGAGAAAGAAGCAATTAAGAAGAAATGTGTAAAATAAAAGCAACGTACAACAAAAGGCAGCTATAAAGGACCAAGCTATGAGAAAAAAATAGTTGATATTATGAATAAATTGGAAGGGAATAATAATTGACACGATTAACAAATAAATGAACATAAAAAGAACAACAAATAAATGAATGAATGGTAAGAGGTAAGAAAAATATTAGATACCAAAAACCGGGTAATTAAGGGTTTAAGATTACGGAGATGCGTTAGAGTAATGTAATGAAGTGTAATGGTAACACAATGAAAGAAGAACAATAAAAAGTGCAAATGAGTAGAAAACGGAATGAACTTAATGAATATAATGTTTAGTGTAATGTATTCCATAATCTACGTACTCTTAAAAATATATTTTAGTGATGAATCCACCCTTGATAATATATCATTCATGGGGTGAACAAGTTATATTTATACAAGCTGTTTTGCATTATGTTGTATAAACAAAAAGTCCCCGCGCAAGGTGGTCGATCCTCAATGGCCGTAAAAAAAGCCATACAAAGGTCATAGTAGATATTCTCAAAAGAATGTGTGTAAAGGCACTGAAGGAGACTGATACTATACAATATATTATTGTCGATCTCACTGTTTTATAAAAGGCAAAACTGACTGACCGGCGTTGACCACAGCTCTTCGTGTGTTCCTCCATCAATTTGAGTCTGTAATTGACGACCACAATGTGACCGTTTCTCACTTCAATGTCTGACAATAGCAGGACATGAATTACAATTAGCAACGGGAACCAAACCATAGGATTTTAATGAGGCTCACTATAGGAATAGTAAAACGAACGAAAAGAGTTACATTCATGTGCATACGAAATAAAAATTTTGGCAAGAGGAATGAAATACTCACTGATGGTACATTACAAGAAAGCCGAAAGTGACCAGAAGAAGTGGCGAAATTAAAAAGAAGCAAACATGGAAGGTTAACTTTGGCGATAATTCATTTCCAAACAAAAGGACTGAAGAGGATGCAGAGGGTTGCAAATGGAACATCAGACAGGGTGACAGTTAAAATGGGCATAAAGTCATTTGTCAAAAGGTCTTATCGTGTTACAAAATGTAATAATGAAAGGTAGAGGCTGTTGCAGCTCGCACCCCGAACGTCCAAACACTTTAACTCATCATCAGGGGGTTGGGGTGTTGCGAAACAACCAAAAAGAACCCGAGGAGGGTTGTAGGAAACGGCCCTTTTTGTTTGTTACCCTAGTGAACTAAGCCGGATACGTTTAAACAGTCGCCTAATCAGACGGCTTTGTTCCGGTCTTTTACAAGTGAATTCAATCTCGTCATGGATGAGTATAGATTTATTTAAAACGGGAGTAGTAGTAATAATAAAATCAGTAGCAAGGCGGAAATAGTAGTAGCTGTATGATTACAACGATAGGGAATTTGAAGAGAAACAGAAACAGAAAAAATAGCCTTAAGGCAGATCATCCCAGCAGAGATTGAGTAGTCAGTAGAGTCGTTAGAGTTGGTAGAGTAGAGGCAACCGAACGATCCGATTCGGAAGACCCTGCAAGTGACGCCATTCAATGAAACCTTTAGGTGACAAATGTTTCAAATAAAATCTGTTTACGGGTGACAAAAGAACATTTCAATTTGAACCTGTCATTAATTTTGAATTTACAATGAAGCTCACGGAGACAAGTGAAAAATGTCAGAACACATTGCGCCAACAGAGAAAGGAAAATATATTGTGTGACAGGCACCAACCAAGTACATCTTGAAGGAGGAATAAGAAGAGAAAAATGAAGAAAGGATACAAGTCACGGGTTATGGAGAGCTACTAGAAGTTTTATTGGTCTTGTCATTTCTACTTCTGATTGAGACGAGTATCAAGGAAACAATTACAAAGTATTTCGAAGGATAAATACTATTGGGTGCAATGGGTGCCAGAATGGACATTAACTTAAAAGTTACAGAAACATCCATTGGCGGTGAGTCCAATAAAGCGGATGCAGCAGCAGCAGCAGCAGAACAAAAGCAACTGTACAACAAGCATAAAACGACTGCGACGTCAACAGATCTCAATTATTCACTTAGTGACTTAATTGCTAGTATTTCGAAGGTCTAGCCAGATGTTCTGGTTAAATTGTGTCAAACGGTCCATTCGCGGCCTGAAAAGAGGAAGAACCAAAAATTCCATGGTGGATTTAATCCAATTTCCACAACTGGCAATTACGACAGCGCCTGAAAATAAAATGTCAGATGACGGCTTCCAGGGGACAAGAATTGTCATCTTCGGTTCCTCACCATCGGTTAAAACGATGACAATGCGTTCTGTTGGGAAATTGTTCGTTTTTTCTTTTTAGTTGTCAGTGAAGAGGAAAAGCATTTTTTGGAAAATAATGAACCCAAGCATTTGGACAAAAGAGTCGCATTAAATGGTGCGTAATAGAGCGAAGAAAAGGGGCCCATCGTCAAAGGATGGCAGCCACCGTTGGTTTTCGTATTTAGCTTACAGGGGATTCTCCTGCTGTGCTGTCGTGCCGCGTGATTTCTGCAACCCGGGCGGACACATTGAATTTCTATATCCTTTACCACCTTTCAGTTCGAACAAGTGGTGATTACGCTCTTTCATGTCGGCTATCTTCACCATTTCACATTAAAACTTGGAGTTGAGACATTTCGACTTCTCTTCGGAATCTCATTCTCCCTCTCTAACCTCTTGCCTTATTTCCCAAATTAATTACCTTTTTACTTTTCAAACTTTCTCAAAACTGTTTTTTTTTAAATTTTCTAATTCAACTTTGCGTAAAATTCGATATATATTAAAAAATCAAAAACATTTTACATCCTTTGTAGTATTTTTTCTGTTTTCCTTCAGATTTATCAAATATTATCTCCAAAAACTAAATAATAACATTACAATTTCTAATGACCTAAATCAGAGAATAAGAAGTCGCTTCAAATACGTTCATTCATATTGTGAGTGAACAGTGAACTTTCACAGATGGTAGGACAAAATCTTTGATCTGAATCAAAAAACAAAGCACCATTATGTCTCTGAGGAGAAACCAATTTTAAAATGAACATAACTGTGTATCTCTCAATATTTTTGAAATTTCAGATTATAAAAATAGATTTGTAAAATTCTGGACTAACTATGCGGTCAGACTTAAGAAGAAAATCCTGATATAAAATGGCAGTGTGACTCGTATTGTGCTCTCAAATCTTCGTATACAATTTCTGATGCTGTTGTAACTGTGTAACTTATTAGAATCGACAACAAAAAGTAGACTTCTGAGGCGTTTCTTCCCACTAACTTTGGGAAATCCAAGTTGCTAGGTACTACCTGTAGTACTCCGAGAAGTAACAATGGCTGACCGATAAATGTATTCGCACATATGGCAAACCTGTGTCGAAACAATTGACCTAATGGCCCGATTCTTGTTTCATTCTTCAATTGAGCCTACTTCTCACAGTCTATCATCAACTCAAGCGAGATGCATACGATTGTGCTTATGTACAAAAACTGAACGTATCTATTTGTATTTTGACCAACACGAACAGAAGTAAACTGAAACATAAATGGTGCAATTAAAGGGGTGGAATAGAAAAAATAGGGTTAATAACAAGTTAATAACGCATTGTGAATGGCGTGAACCCTACGTCTAGGGGTTTAAATATTTGCATTCAAAAGTACGGAAAAATTAAAAAAAGGTCGTATTTGAATTGGTAATTTGGGCAACAAACATAGGGGTGGTCACTTAGGGAGAATCACAGCCTTCATATTGCCATCGCAGACACCAACAATCACCGTTTCTGAGTGAGTCCTTAGCGAGTTGAGGTCCTGAGTAGTCAAAGGTCACACGTAGGCCCAACCCAACACGCTTTCCAATTAAGAATTTTGTTTTACTAAACATGAGAAGCCACCTTCAGGGAGCACACATTGGTATTTAACAGCCCGCAGGAAAGGGCGGAACTAAAAAGAAAAACCCGAAAGCGCATATGGTATAAATAGATTTCGTTGGCCCTCCCCATTTCCCCGCTCCAAAAAATCCCAAAAATTCAATGACTCAGAAATTCCTCCAGGTAGTTCTCATTAATTAAGGGCTTAAAAACCAAAAATTCCATTTTGCTTCTTATCGATTTCTTTGGATTCTCCAAAATACATATGTAATGATAATGAGCATTGGAGAACAGAGGAGGCACCAGGAAAGAGGAAACAGGTGCTACCCTCAGGCTGGGTGATACCTGCACGAAACCTGATCTCTTTAGCCTACCTTCCAGTCAGCGTCACCAACTCACAGGACACAACCGCCTATTTTTGTTTTCTTATTTAATTGCTGTTTGAATTTAAGAGACCAACGTCCTTGGTACCAGAAGAAAGCAGGCCTTGCATACTTTGCAACAAGTGACAACTACCAACCAGCCGACTAGACGACTAATTTGGCAAATCCAGGTATCCATTTAGGAAATGGGTGATGTGTGGGTTTGTTCGACCTCGAAGTTTTCGTGCCGCCATTGCGCTATTAATCATTTTTAGCTATAATTTTTGCTTGGGTATGTCAGCGGTGTCTTCCCATTCAGGGAATCCTGCGTTGATTGGATGGAATACATTATAAACTGGTAACAAAAAAAATAGAAGTGGGATATTCAATCAAGTAATCAGGTACTGATAAAAGTTCGAAAAGTTGCACTTGGCACACGTGTTGTTCTTGCTATTATAAGTATATATATATATATATATATACTTATATAAGTATATATAATTATTGCGACTGCGACAGTGACGGGAAAAGAGCGGAGAGGATTGAAGAAATGCTGCTCTTTACAACAGGGAAGATAGGAAGGGAAAGTCTGAATTGAAAAGGTGAATATGAGAGATAAGTGACACAAAACATACCTCAATGATGGTGTTGTACAAAATTCATCACATTAAACCTGGAAAGTTGTGGGAAAATGAAGACGCGGCAGCAGTAGCAGTACTAGTTGTATTATATGTCATACAATCTTCTGATCGAACCAGATGACCTGAGGTTGCAATCAGACACGTTAAAAAGTGGCCGAAATTAAACGGCAAAAAAAACCGACGGAACAACGCAGCCGAAGGCAATCAATAGCTTTTAGAGTGACACCCTGCTGTTGGTCAACAATCACCAAAACAATTACGATACAAGCAGTTATTACACCCCCTTCTGTCCGACACTGCTCTAGAGACCAAGCGACCAACGCCCAGGGCAAAACAATTGTGACGTTATTTTTGTCCAAGAGCAACAATGAGTTTGGCATCTGCTTAACTGCTATTTATGACACCTATCCGATTGGCCAACCCTTCATCAAAAGAGCTACCCTAAAATGTGTCACTCATATCTCTTGGGCCAAAGACATAGCCGGCGAAAACCATTCATCAACCCTGTCAATAGTGTCCCGTCCGAAAGGTCACCAACGGTTTTGCTTTTCTCCGTGACCTCCGACAATTCGGACGGACCATCGGCCAGTCGATCCTACTTTGGGAAACCTTTTGTGTATTCTTAGGAGGCCTGTTCCCAAAAGAAAGGCTCGTCGTACTGCTGGTTCAGCTGATTTAGTACCTCATTTTCACTTCAATTAAAACATTATTCAACTGCGGTAAGCAATTTTTGTAATTTTAATTAGAAGACTGAGCCTACAAGTCAGACCACTTGAGCCTGTGTTGATTGACTGGGGAAAGAAGTGAAAGAGAAACAAATAATGAATTTGTGCGGAAGTTGACAAACTGGGAATCAGGAATGGACAATTCAGTTTCATTTCCTTAGCTACTTAAATATTGGAACAAACAGTGATATTGTGTTGTAGAAAGTAGAAGCAAATGAACTTAAATATTTGTTTTCTTTCCTAGAACGTTGTTTTTGCACCACAATGAACCATAAATACTTACAGCAGATAAAATAAAAACCAAGCAACACTGAAAATGATTTTCATTCCATGACAATTTAAAAAGATATAAAGTGACTCAAACTGTAATTTGAAATGAAACAGTTACATAACATAAATGTTATGTAGTACATCAGTAATGTTATATATAGAATTTCATGGAAATGTTTCTAAGAGTCCTTGAATGTAACTCTGAGTTTCCTAAGACATGCAATAAAGTTATCTGTCCAGATTCGTATTTTTTACATTTTTGACCATCTTACCTTTTCCGAACTAAAGAATACGACTCCCTTTTTCCCGGTGCTGAAAACTTCATTTTATAAACTCTGTTGCCAAAATTATCCTCAGTTATGTATTTCATTGCAAATGTATGCATAAAAATGATCGTTAATATTCACATGTCTTCACTTGAATCTTTTCTTTCTCTGTCAAGAAACCCGCGACACAGCGAAAATTGTTTTCGTTCGGCTACCCAAAACTGAAACATTTCACTTGAAACATTTTGGCTGAAAAAGAAAAAAATGAAAAAATTTTCAATGAATTTCTGTGAATGAGGCAAAAGAGAAACCCAACTGATTTAGTAAACCGTATGTGCCTGTGTGCCTGACTCCAAATTGATTCATGACAATTAAGGGAAATATAAAAACAGAAACTGGCGCGCCAAAAAAAATCGTACGACCATGTCGAACAGTAAAGTGAAAATCTAAAAGTAGAACACGCCGACCCCGCCTATCGTCATCCACAAATTGATTGATTTCTCTGATCATGTACCGAATGGTGGGCGTGTACTATTTGAAGCAGACAGGTACTACGCCGGATGAAAATTACGGCAGTGCCTGGGGTCAACATCAACCAGCAGAAAAGTGGTTTTTCATTGGAAAACTCATTTTGATGGTGCTTCGTAGGTTGCAGGTAGGGATCGATGGTCAAATTATATGTTTTTATGGTTGCTGTGGTGTCTAATCGAAAGTCACGTGCCGGGCTTTTGCTGTCTTCTGGTGAATCCCCCAACGAAGAAACACCCAATTCTGACCTTTGCAAAAAAGAAAACAGAAAATTTCTTTTCTGATGATGAAGTGAGGTGACTGTACGGCAGAAGCAGGGCCAGAAGGACCAAAAAGTAAGAAAAGTACTTTAGATAGAGGAGTATTTAGAAATCCGATCATTTGGGCGCCGTTTCTTCTTCCCACACGGGTAATTTCATTAAATAGACACCCGTCGGTAGAGAAGGTAGGAGAAGAAAGAAAGGAACGGTGGGCAGCTCTGAACGGATACCAAGGTTATTTGGAGAGATACTTCAAAGTCCTGAGGTAAGTACCTCTTGACCGATACGGTGTATAATTCTGTTGACATCTTAGTACTCACTCGGAAGATCAGATGTGAGATGTTAGAATTTGGACGAAAAAATTTGGACTTGAGAATATAGATATATCGGTAATAAGTACGCGTACGGCGGGTGATCACGGCCTACCTTGAAGTACGAAAGGAAAGAGACCTAACCTTCGATCCGAAGACTTTTATAGCGCTTACTCCTCCGCTATAAAACTTTTTAATTCACTTGGAAGTCGAGCTGAGACCGAACACACCGGATCACCCACTGTGAAGTCGATTTGTCCATCCGAACTGATCCAAAGTGACGTACTTGCTCGCATACCCGGTTATTCTGCATCTTATTGCCATGTAAAGCCTTGTAATAATGCCAACGTAGCTATAAACTCTTGCCAAATAAAGTTAATCAGGAAATCATTCGCGAAATGGTAAACTTAATGACGAAACGCAGGTACCCGTGATTGATTTCAATTTTAACGAATCCTTAGCTGACAACAACGACAAGTCAATAGTTGACAGCATACGATACTCTGCTGGTACAATACTCTATTGCTAGTAAAGTAGGGTGACAGAATACCTTGGAAAGGAAATCAAAATAATGGCACTCCATTGGTGACAAATATGAAACGCAGAAGACAATGGGCGCAGAACTGTAGAGGACTCAGTTGACCAAAGTCAAAGTAGAAAGTTATAGTATAGGAAGTAGAAATTGTGCAACGGTCATTAGAAAGCCGATTATTAGCTGGATAAAAGAAATGGTTCGCACAACAACCGTATATCAAATGTATTTGAAGAGGGAAAGAAATATGATATTTCGATGTTGATAAGCAGCAAAGGGAGTAGATATCTAAGTAAAGGAAGATAAAGAGAAACAAGGAGATAGTGACCTTAAAATACAAAAAAAAACGTTGTGAAAAACGTATAGGTATAAAATACGTAGTTGTTTAAATAAACTGAAGGACAAAAAGAAATTTTTATGAAACAATTGATCGATAGAATGGAGAAAAGAAAATATGAATTCGTTGTAAGAATTGAAACATAAGGATTCAATTCCTTGAGAAGTGAATAAATTCTAAGAAAGAGAATCGTCAGGGAAGATAGACGTAAAAAAATTGTAAATTGTGTAGTATAAATTGATAGATAAATATAAATACGTGGAAGACAACTCAATAAAGAAATACGTATCGAATTAATTCATAGGTATACAATAGATTATTATGCTTTACAGTTAGAATATTACCGTCTTCCCAAGGCACGCGAACACCCATGGAGAAAAAATACCAAACTAAGTAATTGAAAAATAATAAAATAGTCGAAAGTAGTTAATTGCAGACAAATATTTAAAAATAATAGGATAAACGCGTAAACACGTGGAATGCAATAAAACGCATTGAACTTAATTGACGCCCGAATCCTTTTTTGTTTTTCTCAAAGGAAAAGGGTGAAAATTAAAATTCCTTTTAAAATGTTCGTTCAAGGCTCTGATGGCCCGGGGTTTTTTTGGATCTGTCTGAGCACCGGAATTCCTCCCACCCAGGCTCAGGCAAGGCACAGGTTTGATTCATTCAGTCAGCCAAGGTCCTTCGACCTAATCCTGGAAGTTTGTGATTTCAAATTCCACGTGAACACACCTTTAATTGCATTTGTTGTTTCATTTCTGATATTTCTCTCTCGTGCTTCTGCAAATTGAAAGCACACCCTATAAAGGTTAGAACAGATTTTTTGTAACGACTTAGTTGCTACTTTTTTTCCAAACAAGTAGAAAACTACACAAGGAATGATAAATTATACCTTGCTGACAGGGAATAGAAGGATAGTAGATAAATAACTGTAATCACTATCACACAGGTCGATGACTATCTAAAGTGTTAACATGAAAGAGAAAAGGTCATAAAATGACTAAATGGTCTAATAATATAAAAATATGAAGTAAATCACTCATCTTGTCTGTCTTATGTTCAACTGGAGCGTACACGCCCGTGAGCAAAATATCAACAACAAGTACGGTCTGTTGCTTCGCTGGGCAGACAAAAGCCACAGTAGCTTAAATGCGGAGACACGCGGAAGAGAGACAGTTCCAGTTTCAGGTGGACATTCAAATGAGCAACTTCAGACACCCAAGCTTATGTAAAGGGACAGGTATCAGGCACGTGCTACCTAAATGAAATGTCCACCTTTAGATTCAATGAACGCACATGCGATTGTTGTGGATATGGCGAACCTGGGCATTTGATAAAACAGTTGGGCAATTCGGTCAAGAACGATAGTAAACGGAATTATCGAAAACAAAAGGGAATTGATGAGAACGGGTATCTCTGATTGGGAAAGAAACGAGTGCCGGTCTCTCGTACCTGATTTCGGCTTTATATGTCACCTAGTTTGTAACATCGAGTTCTCACGCCTTGGAATTTGTCAATTTTAAATTGTTTAAAATTCATTATAAAAAAAATTATGGTCAGTGGATACCAAAATAGTGTTCGCGGTATGCCGTCCTCAGTTACCGTTTTTTAATGAAAACCATTCACCAGATTAGTACTGAAAATAATTAACAATAATATAAAGAAGAAAACAATACCGGAAGACTCGTCCACAGAGAAGACAAAGATAACGAAGCTTATCACACGCTAGTCACATACAGGTTATGTGCCTTAGACACCCAAGGTACCTGAAGGAAATGTAATTATTCGATTATTCAATACCCGGAGCAACTACTTCGGTTAAAAGAGAGAAATTGTTGAACTGAAACGGTGTGTGAAATGGTAGTCCACTGATGGCCAACTGACAAACACAAGGCCAGTGGACGTCTGTGCTCACTACCATTAAATAGTGATTGTTAACTCAACAACTAGTACAAGTACACACAATCATATATTTTCTGACAGAAAATTTTGTATTAATTTCAATGGTTTCGGCTTTGTTTCTTTTAAATAGGACTTAGTGCTCGATAGAAGATTGAGTTAGTGCTCTTTTTGACGTTCTTTGAACTGATTAGAGAAAGTCCTAGATAACAGACAGATAACAGAGCAACCATAAGAATACAACAATCCAGCAGAATAGAAGACGGTCGCTTCCTCTCTCTCTCTCTCTCTCTCTCTCTTGCTCTCGCTACGTCCTTGGTCTTTTTTTATCGAGCAAAGCCAACTCTGAGGACGGGCAGAATGATTCAAACGATAGTGGAAGTGTTCGAGAGAGACAAGTGGCATGGTCGGAAAGGAACCATGATAAACCAGCGGATACCAAGAGATCATTGTTTAGAGAAGGATGTGTGAGAGAATACAAATGTCCCGCAATGCTTATCACAGCTAGTGTTGGTATTACGGTTGAATATTTGCAATACTCAACATATAAACATAAAATATAGGAAGAAGAAATGGGAGAAATGAATACCCTTTCTTGTGCTTAAGGGTGACGATGAACCAAAACAA
Organism: Polyplax serrata; assembly: GCA_037055365.1. Classification (NCBI taxonomy): domain Eukaryota; kingdom Metazoa; phylum Arthropoda; class Insecta; order Psocodea; family Polyplacidae; genus Polyplax; species Polyplax serrata. Next base: position 65,198 of record JAWJWE010000036.1, on the reverse strand, counting down.
CCAAAACCGTGTATTGTACAATTTTTCTTAAGAATATTCTATTTTCTAGATGGCATAAAGAAAGAAATAATTCGAAGTACCCGAAAATAAAAAATGTTTATATTCATGAAACTTGTAAGCTAAGTTAGCTCTAAGCAACGATTTTGGAGGCGAGGGGAGAGATCATTAAAACCCTCAAAAACATGTGATCAATCTAGAAAATTTTCATTTTTATTATTTCAGGTGCGTCTTTTCAGGCACGCCAGGAACGCCAGGCATGAGATGTTGAGGCTGTGTGAATACCCCGAAGACACGGTCTCATCGTGCCCCAACTGAAAAATTTAGGTTTCACGAACAGGAACCCGGGCCGGGGGCTACTCTTGTTCGCTTCCGCAGAACTCATTTTCACCTTGCAGTGATTTAAATACTCGAACGGGCATCAGGTGACTTATTCACACCTGAATTGGACGTTCCTTAGTTGCACCCTTCCAACCCTAAAATTAGAACTCTCTGTGTCCTTTTAAATTAAGAGAAAACCCCGCTATTCAGTTTCTGTAATTTTATTATTTTGTATTTATTGTTAATTTGTTTCCAAGAATTTATTTTTCAAATTAAGCTAACGCATTTCTTGTGATTCTTTACTATCTTTAACATTTATTTGGGATTCCATTTTTTTTATTCAGACATTCTTGAATTTTCACACTTTTATTTTACTCTATCTATTCATTATTTTCTTGCCATTTCTATTTTTACTAATCTATTTTCTCTTACTTGGACATGTTGAATCATATCTGAACATGTCCAGGACGAAGAACAACAGGGAACGACACAGGAAAACCCCACAACCTTTTTTACATTATTATTGAGTACGGTTATCTTTGACGACCTATAAATTAATTGAATTATTTATTTACACATTAATTTGCTATTTATATTTGCACGTTTGAGTTTCTGACGTTCGCCTGTTCTTATTTCATAAGTGAATTTGACGGAAATAGTAAAAAATCTCCCAAGGTGTTTTAGTCAATCGACTTGTCTATTGCGTGTTGTCTTCCCTAAGTGTTCATATGTAAACATCATCATCACCATCGTCATTATTATTATTATTATTATTGTTCAATTTTATTTTTATTTAAGCTGTTTTTGTGTTCGTTCTACACCGATTTTCTCCGGTCAGTTACTTTTCTTAATTTTATTTCACTTTGTACTTTGTACGTTCTTTCTACTCTTTCAACATAATCCGTTTAATCATAATTTTATTTTTCATCAATTAATTGTACTTCTGTTTATTAATCTTTTCATTTAAATCGACCACCCACAGATTATTTGAATTAATTGCTTTTGCCATTACTGTCTAACTTTCTCCCGAGCACGTTGCAAGTCAATTCGGTATTGGTCCGTCATTGGCAAACAGTTCAGACGATTAGTACGGAGAACCACCAGGGTTACGAGTACTCAATACCCATTTTGTTTTGACTAGTAGGGATAGTCAAATTTACAGAGTATGTCGAGCCTTTCCACTTGTAAAACAAAATTTGGTATTCGTGAGGAAGACAGTAAAGGTGACGAAATTATTACTGTCAATAAAATGGTACTGGAGTTTCCTTTCTAATGTAGCCAGTTCTACAAATTCACTTAAAACGCGGTGAAAGGTTTCCCACAAAAGTGTACTGACGTAATTTCAAGTGCAAAGCATTCGATCGTCTGCAGTCAACTGAATTTGACGCTCTGTTTTACTTATTAATAATACTTATTGTTACTTAATTAAAAACATGTATATTCGAATACATAAATAGTAAATTATATTAGAATATTCATATATAATAAATATATTAATTAAAATTAATACCACGACTTCGTCACTTTAACTTCTTAAGAACTTGAAGATATGAAAACATCGAAGTCTGATTTGTTTAATAAAAGTTGTCGATTTGGTCGATTTAATAACTAATGTAATAGATCAAGTAATGGAGGAAGAAATGAAAATATAATTAAGTATGGTAGTACGTTTCATCCTTTCGAGGACTTTTTGTAAAATGTGTCTTTTGTACCCAAAAGTCGGAATTGAACTCTACAGTTAAATACTACAAAGACTGTATAAAACCTAGAACCGTAATTATTTCGTGGTTAAGTGAAACGAAACTATTCCTATAAGTTTAAATGATTTGAATATGTGTAAAATTTTACTGTAAGGGCTTCAATAAAGTAATGCTGGTTTTTCAGAGAAATTTAGTTATGAAGTGAAAGAAGAAGAAAGAAAAGTAAGGAATGAAAAACTGAAAATAAAAAACTAAGACAACATATGGATGTTCTTAAATATTTAGGAAATCGGTGAACTAAAACCTTTTTTCTGGTACTGAGACAGTTGTAATGTAGAGGGTGAGGGATATAAAAAGGAAAAATGTTGAAAAAAAAAGAAGTACAATCTGAAAAAAAATTTAAAATGAAAAACAGTGCAACAGCGTTCTGCGGTATTACCTTTCGAAAGAGAAAGATACAAGGTGACCAACCCAATATGAAATCAAATTGTCATATTAGAGGGACTCCAAAATGGTAACCTCCTTACAGTATCTGAACCGTAAATAAGTAGACTTTCAGATAATGGCAGCCAATAGCACATCATGTGCAGGAAGTTTAAAAGACCATGAAAATTTCGCATGAAAACGTCACCAAACAGGCAATAAAAGACGTGATGTTGTAAATCTGACTGCATACGCCATGTTATTACTTCATATCTCCGATCAGTAAATGTCACAGTGATGTAATCAATTAATGAAGATCAATCGTAAAACACGATGACAGTTAGAACTTGTTTTGTTTGAATTTGGCCTGCAATTCTGTTGCAAAATGTTTCTGTTCGGACAATTAAGAACTCTCAAGGTGTCAAGGTTGAAAGGTAAACCGTGATTTTCTTGACAAGAAACAAATTAGTCTTGGTTGCCTTAAACTACATAGAAGGGTTTGTATATTGAACTTAGAAGTATGTGAGGTTTCTAATCCACTGTCCTTACTTTTTTCCGTGCAATCTGTTTCATGGGAGTTCATAACCAGCATGTTCATTCAAAAAATTGTTTGGTCGAATCTTGATAACATGCCATTATTGTTAGTTAACTAACAAGTAAGCGTAAAGAAAAGAGAAGTGAAAAGGCTACATAAAAAAGATATAAATAATCAACAGCAAAAGTTGAAATTACGAAACAATGTTAATGAATATAAATAATAATAATACAAAGACTAGTGTGCTTGATGCTGCCCTGCCTTCAAATGGAGCATTTGAAGGCAGCCACATGGAAAACAACAAAACGTTCATGGTGTGTAATGAAAACATTTCACATCGACTCAACAACAGTAGGTAGTTTGTTTAATAAATAAATAAATATCATTTGATGTCATTTCGCGTTCAAAAACAACTATGAGAGTAATTTTACAAGTGTCAACCGCAATTCCCCATTCCCTACTAGAGGTATTAAGAATTACAATTTTCGTATTATTTATGTAATTAATCATAAATAAAAACTTTTTCATCTTATAATCAGAGATCAAGACAATAGGTACTCTATATACCTGAAGAACTCGAATGGTCTGTTAAAAATTTTCTCTTATGCTCTTTCGGGGGCCACTGAAAATTTATGTATTTACTGTATTTATTGTGGTGTATATTAAAGTTTAATTTTTAATTGTTCATTTTATATTTTACTTTGTGTAAAATGACAGTTTTTTCAATTTTACAATTAATTTATTTTTGTTTTAGTTCGGTTATTAAGTTAACATTTCAAAAAATTTGTTTTATTCTAATTTTCTCCTACGCGGCTGCTTAGAAAACCTGACTGATTTGTAACTCCCACTCTCCATTATTAGGAATACATTACTTTAATCTAAACTCTAAGTTGTTTAACCATATAGATGGTGCGCATCCTGCAGTCTAAGACAGTTTACTATTATTAAGGTTTCAACTTAAAAACAATTAGTCAATGATTCCTTGGTAAGAGTTTATTAATAATTTTAACTTGGGGTAAAGACGGATGATACTTGGAATAAAATCAGATTTGATTGCTCAGAAAAAACAAATAGGTGCAATCAAGGTGACGATAACTACCGTCTATCATTCATAAACTACGCCTGATGGAGGTATCCAAGGTGCGATGATATCCAAGGTCGGGGAGGAAACCTAACTTCTTCGGGTGTTTAGGCTGAGTTTGCCAAATAGTTTGGTCGCTCAAGGTCGGTTGAGTCAATGAACCCGAAAAACGCCAGTACCCTCCTCTGATGACCACCCGTCAAGATAGTTATTCTGAGTTTTATTGTCAGATCTAAAAAAAATTATGGCATCATCGCCGGACAAAAGGAACGGGGCCGAAGCCGAAATGTATGAAGAACACGAAAGTCCTTTATGAGAAAAACGACACGTCTGATAAAGAAAGCAGATACGACAGACGAGAGTGCAATGGCAGGTAATGGGAGGCACACGGGTGCAGTGGTAGCCCAGGAAAGAGAAACTCAGGAGGACTCAGCATACTTATGAGTATGTGTGCTTGGGAAGCAAGCGCACGCGTACGCCAGAGTGGTCTTATTGATAACAAGAGGGCGTACCTGACAACTCTGTAATTTCTGATTTCAACGTTGATAATCGTTGACGTCAGGTTGTTCCCTCAAATAATCCTACAGGACAACTACACGGGATACCCGCCAATCTAAATCCGACAAATACCGTTGATGCTACATCTGTGGTCACGTTGTGCATGTTACACGAAGTTTCTATTCATTAAATCCATTCAAACGGCAGTTAAGAGCCTAATACGAGGACAAGTCATCTTGTCTATCTATCTATCCAGCACTCCGCACAAGAACGTATAAAATTGTAGATTTTATCATAATATCAAATACAAAAGAATACATTGTTTTTAAAATCAGTATTCCAAATAGAGGTTATGAGGTATAAAACGAGGTACAAAACAATCCGAAAGCTGCTTGCAAATCTAATTCAGGGTAATTATAATGAATTTTCTAAAGTGTACAATATCGTAGCTGGCCAGGCGCAACTGCAGTCAAACTTTTACAATTGATATAATACGCCCCTTATGTGTGTAAATTATAGTTAACGCAAAATTGGAAATATGTTGGTTGAACCTTCAGATCTTTCATTTCAAAACAAAAATTGACAGTATCAGAGGAACAAAGTTATTTGGTTAACCAATAAAACACACAAAAAATAATCTACGGTAAGCAGGAAAAGTTTCCATCACAAATAATTCAGTATCAACATTTGTCACTTTCTCACTGAAAAACCAAATGGTCAGGTACAAGGGTACGAGGTAAGGTAGTTTAATCTTATTAAATCCCCTAATTAATTGTGACGAAAACACTTGGTATTTTCCGTTCCTGTCGTCAAAATACCTGCTATTATCTCATAAGCCAAAGGCAGGAACGGAATCAGCGTCTACTTTTCAAAGTTCAGACACTGGCTCGTAGGGTTCTTCAAGTTATAGTGAAGCTGTTTAAGAGAATGACACAAGTCATACGCCACTGGACAGATTTTACATAAAAGATCAATCGGTATTTCAATGAAAGAACGTAACCAATCACATAGACAAAGACACACATGGCGAAAAAAGAGGCACGGCAATTAAAACTCAAAACCGGAAGGGTGTGATATTTTGCGAGAAAAAAATTAAAATGGGAATTTCATCAACTGATTAGGTAGATTAAACGAAAAGATTCACATCCGTCTTCATTGATGTAGTCACGAACTAAATTTTTTTAATTTTCACTCACAGTGCACTGAATAGAAATAAAAATAACGATGCAGTTGCTTTTGTTGTTGAATCGCATAATCGTCGTCAGTAAAATTGATAGGACTCAATCGCGACCGCACAATTTTTGTGTCGAGCACAAGAACCGGCAACCAACACGGGAACGCACTCGTCAACTGCACAAGGGAACTGGTCGTCAGACGATGAGATTCGTGCAACAACTTGAAGCTGTACGATAGGCGACTGGGGAATTCTAAATTGGCAGAGTTGGGCCCAGTGGCACAGCAGGCCCTGGGCCTTTTAAGGATACTACCGTAGCGCCCCATAAGAAGATGGCGGTCGACTCGTTGATTGCATGTCAAATTCCGCCATATCCTTCACATGCGTTTCTCTCTCTCGTGTGCTTCACGCCCTACGTTTCAATGATGGATTGCCTCTTATGCATGTTAATTTATGTTTTTGTTCGGTTAAAAAATTTTTTGTTAATTGTGTGACGCATTTTCGTTTTAGTTCTTTCTCTTTTTTGAACTTCATTTATCGGTCGGGGGCGCCCCCGATGAATGAAATGTAGGTCCATTGGGTAGAAAACAATGGGCAGGATTGTATTTGTGGAAAGTGGAAGTCTCTCGTGCAAGGGATGCATAGCTTTTTCTCTCCTCTTGTTACCCTTGTCGAAGGACCTTTGTTTCTTTTAAATGATACGTCCAGTCGATTACAATTGAGAGTTGGATGACAGACACCGATCTGTTAAAAGGACAAAGTAAATTCGTCATTGTACTCACCCATAGCCCAAGCTCTGATTTCTGCTTGCCCTGAAAAAAAAATAATATACTTTTGTGAAGTTTGACTTGAACTCCTCACACGAAATGAGACCAAGCCAGTAGATACATACTACAGACATCGGCTAAAGGAAACCAGAAAAATGAAAATTAAAATGTTAAAGTCGAGGAAAAATTTGAACTGTAATGAGGAAGGGACATGCATGAAAAACCAGTGACCAAAGTGATCGAACGAAAGCAAAGAAAGTGTTTGTGGTGGCATTAAATTGAGAGAGTCAACTAAATAAAAAGCATCGAAACCCAAAATCATGTAAAAGGAAACAATTGAATAATGTCAATTCAGACATTTGATAGAAATGTCTACGAGAACAAATTTCGGTAGTAAAAATTTTCAACGGTTTGAGCATCCCGAATTTGCCGCGGACGATTCGGTGTAGGGCACATATTTCATTGAATTAATAAAACCGTTAACATTCAGGCAAACAGACACTTCCGGTGGATGAGCTATCTTTGTTGGAACAATGAAGAAAAAGCTTTCAATTTCAATAACAATGTAATTTATTTCGGTTTCCCTATCGGGACGTCGTTAAGAGTTCGTGAGAAAGGGCCCTCACGGGGCTCCGGGCCCCAATTGCATACCCGCCCATCCTCTGCACCTTGTCAGGTTTTTCGAGTCCCGAACCAGTAACTGGTTATTGCTGCATCCTCTGTATTGGTCCCGATCACAAATATCACATTTTTCACTCAAAAGGAGTGGGGTAACAGCAGAGGTCAAACAGCCTTAAGTCACATAATGAAAATGAATTATGAGAAATGATTTTCACTTTACACCTTCTCCTTTCGTTAGGAACTGATAATAAGTTACAAAATGAGTCACAAGAGGTAACGAACGACCGACCCAAAAGGGTAACCAACGAAGTTTCTTGGAGGAAAAGTTAATGTGGCGTAAGGTGTTGTTACATTTGAATTGACATTCCACTAAACAGAAATACTTGATAAAATATTGTCTATTATGCTGATACTTGACAATATAAGTAGACTGAATTGATTTTAAAACCCTAAACTCTAATTCCAAGGTACAAAGAAGTGCAACTTCACCACACGTCCTGAAGCGAAGGGATAGAAGGAAAGGACCGTCACGGTCAGTCACAGCCTCGTGGATCTTCGAACCTGAAAACCGTTTGTCGTAGAAAAGAACGGACTAACGGTCTGTGACTGATTAGAACCACCGAAACCCGGTACCTATCCTTAAAAGACGTTTTTAGCAACACATTAACGGCATCGGACATCCTCTGGCGGGTACTTGGAGGAAATTGGTTGCGACCGACCGTGAAGCCACCGGCCGTTCCTTCATCTCATCCCTTTCTTTCGATCCAGTGGAGTAATGACATAGTTGGAAATGATGTAAGACGTTTCGGAGAGTGAGGTCATATGTTATCCACATACTAAAAGCTACCTTGTATATTTTTGTTAAATGTTAAAAAACGAATAAAAGTGAAGTGTCTACCCAAATATTAGTCCTAGAAGTATGAGAGCTTGTTTGACATGCAAAATATCGTAGTTTGGGCATCAAGGGATGTGGTGTAAGAGTAAAGATAAATTAATAAAGCAGCTTAAATGGAATAAAAGAAACGGATTACAACTAACCGATAAAGCTAATGTTCAAATAGATGCCTGCAATTTAGAGAAATAAAATGTGGGGAATGTGTAGGACAGAGTTTTTAGTGCTATTTAACTTAGCTGAAAAAGCAAACCGGAGAAGATTGTCACCAAGGGGCAGTGGGAAGAAAATAAGACTGGGGAGAAAAATTAGAAAACAAATAGAAAGAGAAGCAAAATAAAGAAAAGAAGGAATATGTGACAATTACTGCCTGAATTTAGTGATACAATAGTAAGATTTTATTGCATTTCTAGAAGTAGAACACGCAGATGGTCAGGTCAAAAAAAGTCTGGTCTAAAAGCACAAAGCAATGCTACGAAGGAAAGGTATTTAGTAAATGAGGAAAATATAGCAGATAATACAATCGAAAATGAAGAGAATCTTGTCAAACGGGCCGACATGACAAGCATACCTGAGTTCTCCACCCTTAAAGAGGTCCCAGGAAGTGAGGCCCAGCCCTAAAAAATGAATGAGGAAACCAAAGTCCGGAAATGCAAAACACCGTTGGAAACGGGTTAACCCTTGATGGGTTTCAGGTTTGTTTTCAGCGCGACAAAAAAGCGAATCCGTTGCAGGTACCCGTCAGTACCCGTGAAAGGGTGCCATTAGCCCTCCCGGAAATGGATGTAAATTTCAACGAAGAGACGGTTAAATAAATCAAAACGAGTGCATGCACATTTCTCATTTCCTCAATATACTTTTGTTTTTCATTTTTACTGGTTATTTGTTTGACGATGAAACAAATATGAATCCCTTCCCACACGACTTGGACATTTATTTCCTTGGTTCAATCACCAATTTCATAAAAATTCAAACAAACAATCGAACTTGTAATCAATTACAATTATTATCTGATCTGTCGTGCACCGCATGAAAGAGAAAGCGATCTGAAGGATTTACGGATTGTGAGAGGTGAATGAGATTTCCAACTATGATGCCGCGTACGCCTCTACGCAAACCATGAAAGTAATAGTTACAACATAGAATCGCCTGTCTTTTCTCGACCTAATAGAAGGACAGAATCTAAAGGGGTGTTTCCTTATACTTGGTTAGATTTTCCATTTGATAAAAATGGATCACAACAGAGAAGAGAGTAACAGGAAGACCGTATTGTGAGCAGCAAGACATTCATTAAAACCGTGTTTCGGGTTAGACGGGATATTTTAATAACTTGTACCAGTAGGCAAACATTAAAGAATACAGACATACGTTAATGCTGTTAATTAAAAACATTAATACGTTATTATGTTGAGACTTTACGGGACGCAAGTATGACTAAGCAGTAATGCCAAAACTCAACAAGTCAAAAAAAAAGTGCAGACTACATGACTCTCATGATGATGATGATGATGTGATCACGATGACTGATGCATCGTTACAAAGTCCACAATAAATTAAGAAGAATACAGAGAGGTATAGATTGGTGGCACTCGATCACTCAGATTTTCTTCTGAATTTTCAGACGAGATTCGCAATATGAAAAGTCACCCTAGGTGGGGCTATTTCAACTCGGACTTAGAGTCTCGTGGAAGCATCACAAAGGAACTGAAGTTGCACGATTTTCTCTGAGAACAGATAACATATATTAGGAGGTATTAAAGGCTTTAGTTGGCCCTCAGTTGGACGACAGGAGCGCGGGAAATTTCAAACGTTTTCCATTAGAAAACTGTCACATTTGCCCTTAGCCAAGTCATAGATATCATTTTAATGGTCCCACATTTAGGGTCAATGACAATAACTAAATTGACCCTATTAAAATAAAGGTTGATATATATTATATACGTCAATGGATTAAACTTAAATAAAGAATATATAGATCTACCTAACCTTCAATGGAATACCCATAGAAGAGAAAAACAATTTGAAGAGAGAATGTGAATTTTAAAAATTAGGAACGAAAAGTACAAAACAAATGAAGTGACGGAAAATAAAAATTGGTAAGAAAGGGAAAAGTAGTGTATATTCGTCGACCTTAAAGAAAATGTACTTGCAAGATTTTTAAGAACCAAAAATGAAAACCAGCACAACAATGGTCTCACATTTCGCGCTTGACAGTTCCATTGATGACAAATTGTCAGTTCAAAATGGAATTGTTACCACTTGTTCTTAAAAAGCTATTTGACAAGAAACATAAAATATTTTAGCATGAATAAAAGTGTAACAATATTTTCCTCCCAGTCGTTACCCATGAAGCCACGCCTATAAAAAACAACAGAGCACTAGTTTGAGGAGATGGTTGAAATCTCTTTCTCTTCTCAACAGCCGATGGCACAACTTGTCACCCATTGATTGTGTTACATTTCTCTATGTATCGGATGACATCCCTCAAGCTTGAAGTGATATTTAAATTAATGATAATTTTTATGGGCCAAGGATGTTACAGTTTTGCAATCGGACCAAAAAATTTTAGTTTTGAGCGGGCGGGGTTGTGGGAAATTAAATAATCGGTTTAAATCATATAAAAAGTCCTTCTAGGATCTCAAATTGAAAAATTTATTTACTGGGGTTCGGTGAAGTAGAAACCTGAAATATTGCAGGTGAGTTTACGAAACTTAGGCTATTTGAGAACAAGAAAAGCATAATAAATTATCATTGGAGCAGAAGATGTAATATTGTAATAGGCAAGGTGTAATAATTTCCCTCCCGGGTGAACAGATACAATATTATGATGCCTTATGATTTTTTTCTAGAGAACTAAAATTGCATGAAATTTTGCTTTAGAAGAATATTTTAGACAGTGGTAGAAAAAATCTGAGAAACAATTTATGAACTACAGTTCATCTATCGAGAGCAAAAGTAATTTAATTAAAATAAATAGGTCCAATTAGGTTTAGATACAATTAGATAGTTAATTATCCAAGTTATATGAGGCGAAACATCATATAAATATTAGAAAGAAAAAGTAATAGAGGTTCAAAGTTAGAATCACTTAGGTTCAGAGAATCAACAAACAGAAGAACGATTACAAAAGGGAAAACTTAATGAGAGGGACATGAAGCGAGAATAGGAACCTACAGCTAAAGCCGAACAGAATGCCATCAACTGAACTGTACCTGAACCCATAAATGCCCGACCCATATTCCGATTGCACTTTGGCAGAGATAGGCCCAAGGGTCCTTCAACGTTCACCAACCCAACTCTATCAACCTTGGTCTTATTTTTTTTAAGTCTTTAGGACCATGAAAGAAAACCAATTTCTCACCCGATGTGAAATCTATTTTCAACAACAATAACTCTAATTACAAATAGTCAATCATTGTGTTGTCGGGCTGTCCCTCGGGGCCGAAAACCAAATTGGGACTCAGTCGAGGCTCAACGAAAACTGCAACAACTGCGCATTCGATGAATATGCGGCAAAACAAAATTGGAACAAGTGATATCATCCTCAATGGAAGAAATCAGAAATATTGCAGACAGGGTAAGATCCCAATTATCCCATGTGGTATACACCATATGTACGGAATACTACGATCCTGGCTGCCGTTCCTTTCTACTGATATTAGTAAAATATTTAAATACTCAAAGGTAGAAGGCAGTACGAAAATCTCAAATAGAAATAGAAGAAATTTCTTTCCAAATCACCAGGCAGAAGCAAGTAATCAAGAGAAGAATTTGACAGATTAAAGACGTTTAAGTCAGTGAAGAAGGATTTTTCCTACGTTTTAAACTGAAATAGTCAAAGTATGCCGGTTTGTGATTTAGCCTTCCTTATATGGACCACCTGAATTGATATTCTTCATGTTGCGCGCCTTTTTCTACATGAAAAAGAAGTTTTTTCACCTGCCATATTATTTTCAACTTAAACAATTCATTACTAATATAACTAATTAATTATTGATTACCTCGTTTAACACTTTGGTGTTTATTGTTTAAATATTTTTAATCTTATTTTTATTTGTTCATGTGCAATTTTTTACCACATTATTTATTCATTAGCTCAGTCAATCACTTATAAACTGCTACAGCCATTGGTAGAAATGATTTTGGACTCAACCTGGAGCGGTGCACGCTTCTTGGCAGTGGCATATCGTATGGCAGACCAAGGACAAGCTTTGGTGACCGACGCTGTACCGTTAGTAAGACGACGACGTCGTAGACAAGTTTATGTCAACTACCTGACAAGCTGTTGACCAGCTGACGAGTAGTCGGAGAAAGCGATTTTCAAAGTTGACAGTTCGTCAAATTTATTTGCTAAACTAACCGGAATGCAGTTTACAATGTGACCTCTGACCTTGGGAGTGACATAATAGAGTATGTTACACGCGATACTCGCGAATTCCGTTACTTTGCCATCCAACCTTTGATCTGTTTAAACTTTCGATGCACAAGACGGTGATACCATTCAGTACCCCAATTTAATTTTAGGACTTTATGGCTTTGTTTTCTGCCAAAAATTACTGAGAAGAGGCAAAGATATAATAGTAAAATGCTAGAAAACAATGAGGTTCATGACAGCCAGCAACCATCCTCATGGAAACCCACATGCTTGACCGATTTCTGCTCGCAAGTTTTCCGAGATTTTTGTTTCCTCTACATTTATTTCATGTCGTTTGCTTTTACTTGTTAATTTACTTTACTTATAAAGTGAAACAATTCCTACGATGATTTGTGTCGTTAATGAATTTGTTGTTTTATTATTATAATAAAGTGTTGCGGTTAGTAGTGACTAGGCTATTTAAATAATTTTAGTATTAGGAGATATGAATATCTGTTTTTTAGTGCCTGCAATGACGAGAAGCAAACTAAAGTAATGTTACTCTGCTGCCTAATTGACAGAATATGTCTCATCAGCGTCTGATGGGAAATCAAATTGTACTAAATAAATTAAAAGCTACCTTTGAAATAGTTTTGAAATTGGTATCATACATGCCGAGGACGTTCAAGAAGTGTCGCAAAATAGATCTGAATTGTGCCAATAAATGAAAAAATTATCAGTCTAGTTGAAGAGGCTTTAGTAACCAGGCAACCCGAACGGTGACGTCAAGAAAAAGAAAAAATTTTCCGTTTTATTTGCCTTTTTCTAAAGTGAGCCTTCCACAAGTAAAGTTGTTCAATTAATTACATCGACGAAGTCCTAAAATTCAAAGGAAATGTCATTAGGTATTACGACCAGGGTGCAATAAGTGCAAGATGAAATTTAGCAACTTCCAGGCACAATAGCCAGTGAGATTGCAACTCCTATGACGTCCTAAACTCCTAAGATGACTTAAATTTTCTGTGTAAAGCAATCTATTTACTCCTGCCCTTGAATTAAAGCCTCCAGCACCGAAAAATGGAAATTTATCTCAGTTATTGAAATTTTTCATATCCAATTTGGGCTTGCAATAGCTCCTGTTGTTTGTGACATTTATAAAATTTATTATCAATTAATTTTCCTTGAGAAACACTCAGTTTAACAGTCCCGTCTAAAAACAAAGACTAACCAATTACAACGGAATATTTAACAGATTAATAACGGTTGTACAAAATTTGGTAACTTAGAAATTTCCAATCCAGGATTTGGTATGAGATATTATACAGGAAAATTTGTTGACGAAAAAAACAATTTTTTTGAAAAATAATTTGACGAGACAGACACACAAACGGATTTTCGAAACTTTTTCAAATTAAAGAAAGTACCGCAACATATTTAGAAGCTTCAGAACATTCTCATGTGTTATCTTGAGTTTGATTCCCACGAAAGAGAACGAAATCTGTCCGACACGTGGAACCATTTCCATTTTATACATTTCTTGTTTGTGTTATTGTATATTTAAGTGAACAGTTTTATCACTTTAAACATCATTTACTGTGTACTAAGACACTACTTCGGCGTGCGACTTGTTCTCTTTCACTTTTGACCCCCATCCCATTTGTTCTTATTGTTCGAAATCGGAGCATTGTTCGTTGCACTTTATAATAAAAATAATAAGGAATTGTACTTTAGTTTCGTTTTATTTTAAATTTTTACAAAAAACTTTGAGAAACAATAAACGAAATAATATTTTATAGAATGTACAATAAAGTAATAAAGTTTCGATAACTTCTCTGAAGACAGCATAAGAGGAGAAAGAAAACGAGGGAAAACGAACTGTAAGTAAATACAAAAAGTCAAATGAGTATTCCAGACCCTAAATAAAAATTTAAAGATTCAAGGAAAGTAGCAGCTTCAGCTGTTTCTTCTTAAAAGGTAAGTAAATAAAAATGGAACGACTGCTTGTCGGTCGTGCGACAGTATTTCTTTTGATAAAAACACACTGTAGTATCCCCACTGTTTAATCATAAAGCGATTCCATTAGAATACACTAAAACATAGCCATAAAAGTCGGTTAATGGCTTCATTTGTCAAATCCAAACTAAGTTGCGTGCCACAAACAACTTCAATTCAAACAATTAAAGAGACCCACACATTGGGTCAGAGACGTCATGGACCAACAAGGACTGAGTTAAACCATTCACATCAACGTTAATTCATAGTAATTAGTTGAATATCAGCAATAATAGAAGTAGGAAGGGAATGAAGGGCATCCTAAATTAGGAAATGACCCTCTTCAGTGAGGAGCCAAAGGTTCACCAAAAAAAAGGAGGGATTGCTTCAGAGGAACCACATATTGAAAGCACATCTACAAAACTCTAACACTTTCCCATATTGTTGGGTTCTTCGGTGCAGTCTTACACTAGTTTTATTGCTAGAGTCAATCCTACTTTATCCTATCTCATTATCAGTCATCATGTTCTTAGGCTAATACATCCAGGGATGATTTCCTATTTGTCAAAGCTATATTAAAATATATATAAAATTAATATTGATTATTATTGATAAAATGGTGAGAACTTTCTAATAGGCTACCTTGTACTGCATTTTTGATGAAAATAAACTTGAAAAGTTTAAACAGAAAACGTACAATTTTTACAAATTAGGAAATTAAATTAGCACACCAATTGATATTAAAAATTTCAACAAATGCATTCATCCGAGTACATGCAACAGGGAAATATGACTAGTTAAATGAAATGAAAGGCAACAAGAGCAGAAAAAATTTCACTAGATTTTGATGAAAGTGGAAATTTTAGGACGATGAACCAATCAAAATGATGGCTGCACAAATGAAAACATAAATAGTCAGTGCCACAGGTCACTTCAAGATTACTGTTTATATCCCGGTTCAGGGAAACTGTGTGCCATTAAAGATTTGCTTGCCTTACAGAAGATATAAATAAATAATTAACTAATAATCAATAAATACTTTTATACCATCGAAGTTTTGTTATTTATAATACGTTTATTTAATTAAGTTATTGTTATTTAAAACAATGCTATTTAAATTATATGGCCTTATTTAGCTATAAAGCTGAATGGCACGTCTCGGTTCACTCTCGCCTCTGTTATGAAGAACGTCAATGAAACTATTTTTTTACAAATGATAACTGGTTCTTAAGGTTTGTGAACCCAGGGTGTGCTATATTAAAGTCAATATGAACATACATCGTTGCTTCCGATAATAATTATTATTCACTTTACGTTTAATAAATTTTTTCATTATTGTAACCTCTGGCTACGTTGTCTTGTTATTTTATTAATTTATGAACTTTACCGCGAGGGAAACCGCCTTCAGATATTCTCTCCTTCAGGAAAACCTATCAATGAGCATTCTTACGAAACTTTAGCAACAGTGGTCGTGGCATTTAAAAAAATGACGAATTTAAAATCCCAACTTGTTTTTTATATGAATAGTTTAACTTGAATGCTAAACTTAAAAGAATTTTAGTAATTTGTAATTGAAAAAAGCTCATTTCAATTGGAAAATATTAAAAATGAGTAACATTAATTTAATTTATTTTAAATGAAAGAAAATTTTCTGAGAAATTATCTAAGGTTTTAAGCCTTTTAAGATTTTGATTTCAATGTGTCGCTCGATTTTTACATTTACATCACTTTTCATTGCAGACATAAAATCACTGGTTTGGGTTCCCCTAGTAGATCCACAGGAAGAGTTTAATTGGGAAGACAGAGTGAATAAATTCTAATAGCTTAGGACAGGAATAATCTATTGTCAAAGCCGAAAACAATATTATGTTCTTTAATAGTTTATTTGTCAAGGAAAAAGTCCGAAATAAAGTTGGTTAACGTTAAATGATTTCTGCTACAGAAAAAAGAAATTAATTTCTAAGAGGAGAACCCCCTACTCTCAATAAAACCGAAACCTGCACAATTTGATTTTTGCTCGAAGCATTCCTATGTTTTGTAAACGTCTTAAATTGTATAATATTTCATTCACTTGGTATGAACGGCTTTGAGTCGCCCCTTCCTTCCCCTATAAATCCCTAACCAACAAAGGCATTGACTTAATGTACTTGAATCTGACTACATATGGTGAATGTAAGTTATGCATAACGACTGTGTATCTGTTCGAAATCTGGTCAAACTTTCCCATTTAATTAAATTTTGAGCTCCTTAGGGAGAATTATAAGTAACGCATAGTAGTTCTATAAATAGTATAGCCGTGTGTGAAGCAAAAAAATGACAGGCTAATATGGAGAAATTTAAAAATGTCTTAATTACAAATAATTGATTTTAATTAATTAAAATTTTAAAGGCAGAAGAGGTGGTGTTCAGATCACATGCGAATTGTTTCTGCTTTCGGTAGCAGAAGAAGAACAAATTTGTGAGGTCGGTAATTAAACGATCGACCTGGTACAGTGTTGAAGTGATTCAGAGAGTGAGAGGTTACATCTTCAAATGAATTTGATGCTTGACATCCTGTTACTCTTCTTTTCCAAATACATTTAAAGATTTGATCATTATTAATAGTTTTAATAGCAATTCCAGTTGCAACAAAATGAAACACATTGTTTTGTAAACCATAATACAAATGCCAAGTGTGATGATACGAATTTCATTGTGTATCTTGATTTATTATTTGATCCTTTTTTCTACCAGGCGTAATTGCTCCTCCAGTGTCAATTTGCTAAATATTATTTCATCAGCAATTACATAATTCAAAAGAGCAGACTATCAATGTCTACACATTAAGGCGGGTTAATTAACGTTTGACTTTTAATTTATTTAATGTGTTATTGCTCCATAGAAAGAGAATGCTACACCATATGATTTAGGCAACTGGCCCGATTTCATTGTTTGTCACATGTAAAAACGCCTTTAATTTGGCTTATTCTACAGCTGTGCAATACCTTTAAATCTCAGGTACGGTAGTAAACCTAAAAACTTTGGGCTTACTAAGACAATAGAAAGCCGGTGAAGAGTAAAAATTCAGTTCAACCGATTGGATGGCAGAGTTTTTGAGGAAAAGTTATCGAAACATTACAACTGCAAAAATTATGGAACCAACTCTAACTGTCATTAATATAAAGAAAGTAATTTATCAAATAGGTCACGGGTCACGCATGTATGAAGACACTTGAACTTCATTTCACATTTTCATCGTTTCACAAAAATTTAGACCCGAATGGATTCCCTCTTAAGTTCACTATCAAATTTGACGTAAAGTCCGCCAAATTGCCAACATTACAAATTCAATTCCTCACTCACCGAACCGAAAATAGAAAAAAGAAACAGAAACCCGTAAAAAACTTTCGTTATAAACTCGAAAACGCATAAGTTCTCATTAGGAATTTGAAAATAAAAATTATAATTTTTGTTTTTTTCAATTTTTTTGTTCCTTTGAGCGCGGTGAAACCGCCCCTCCCGTGACTCGATTGACCGGGGTCTGACGCCGACTGCAACTTTTCTATGGAGATTATAACAAAAGTGGCAACAGATGAATGAAGAAACAGAAAGCGCAGAATCCAATGATAAAGACAGCTGCTGCTGCTGCAGTTGCTATCCCCAAAGATAGCAATTAACGTTCAACGACGTAAACACAGCCTTCAACTGCAGGTGATGCTGTTTTGCCAATTTTATTTCCGGCACGGAAATGCTCGTAGAGAAATTAAATGTCATTTCATGTCCATCAACAATTTAAAAACATTTACATAACTTAATACATTAAACACTAAACGGTAGCTGAAATTAGGTTCCCCAATTCAATTTATGGTGTTGTAATAAGTAAGATAAGATCAAAAATTCCGTGACCTTGACTTGAATGTAACTGCTGACAGATTTCTACTACTACACAGTAATTAGCTTAAACTGCAACATTGCATTCTTCTATATTATACCTACAAGCTCCACTCAAAAATGAACATACGTTATTTGTTCTTGAGATGATCTAAAGAGTTGTAATTTGTAAGACGTTAAAATCATAACGAAATTTTACATTCAGTTCTGATGAAAGGCCGTTTTCTATTGCACATATAAATTATTGCGGATTAAGCTCCAAAACATTGGTTCACAAAATCACTTACTGTATATTTTCGGTCCAAGAGCCAGTCATTTTCCTTTTTTGATATCTCTTTTGTTATGTTCACTTAACGTATAAACCATGTATTTACATAGTGTACGTTGAAAAAAAATGTAGTCTCATATTTTCCAGACATTTCAATCGTTACGTTTTTTCGTTACATTCACTGCTTGAATTTTAATTTCCGGTCGTCACATACGTTTTTCCCGGACAAATCAAATGGCCAGCTGATATAATTTAGTGTTGATGCGACACCAGCGGAAGAAACATAAAATACTTGAAACTTCAATTGTTTCAAGCAAACAGCCAGCAGAGGGAAGCAGTAACAACTTTAAGTCTAATTCTGTTAGCTCCCCAACTTTAAAAAATAATAGTTATGAAACACAGTTGCAGTTGCATATTTATCATTATTTTGTGTCGAATAATATCGTGTCCTGTTTTGGTGACGGGGGTTACCCCCTTCCCAATAATTGTTACTCACTCGAACCGAGTCAAATAACAACTGACGAATTCGACACATTCGACGATTCGACACAAAATAATGTTAGTACACATGTGAACGCCGTGAAAATTTAAGTTCTATCACGGTTGCAGTTGGTCGCCTAATTTTAATTACTTTTGTATCAGAATTACTGACTGCATTTTCACGTTCCAGAATATATTCATCCTCTAACGGGAGCAACATTGGATGATATAAAATGGCAGCCAGACTTAGCTTAGCTAGTATGAATTACTAGTAAAAGTAGGGTCTGATTGGACGTCCAAGACACCACCATCAGCTGTTTTATTCAAAACAAAAACAGGCGAGTTTCTCCATCCGAAAAATCAATGACCGACCATTGAAAATAAAACCAGGTCGAATCTTGAAATCCAAACTAATTTCTATGCTTAGCTTTTCCTGTTTAACCGACATTTTCTGCCACTATTTCGCACACGTGTACATTTGACATATTAAAGAATGTAGCAAGCATGCCCCAGAAACGTAAAACTAGTTCTTCTTACTCTTCTGCTTAGTTTGATAACTTTCCAATTTCCGAGAGAAATGTGTTTGAGTTTATGGAGACGCCAGTCGCAACAGAACTGATTCAAACACATTTCAATGTGGCAAAAGTGAGAGAACGTGTAGTATCGCCCACGTTGAACATATTTTACGTCTAGTCCCGTTATCCTTGTTCTTTCTTTTGCAGCGGCCTCCATCGTTTGAGTTTGCAGTCTTTTTCTACCCAGCCATTCCGTCAGTCAGTCAATCGGTCAATCAGCTAGTCAGTAGCTTTTAAGTCAATCATTAGTTGTTGAAGTTGTCTTAAGTTCTGGAAGTTGAAACCCGATTCGAATTAGTACGTGCTTCTTTCGTGCCAGAAGATATAAACAAGTAAGTCAATAACAAATTATCAATATTTAAAAAAGAGCACAACGGTATCGAATTTGAATCCACGAGACCCAGTCTGGAAAGACGAATGTAAGTGAAAAATGATAAATTTTTCTTCTCTGAAGCAGAAGAAATTAGCAAACAAACTCGACAGGGAGAAATTCATATCGGGAAAGTGCGGAATTCCTCATTCTGAATTCAATCTGAATCTGTTTGAAAGATTCCATTTTATTTTTAAAACCAAGATTATTGGTCCTCCATTCTGTCAAAGTAAGGCAAATGACCTCCGTCGATTTTACAGGAGTTTGGGTCCAAATTACATGAAATTTCATAAATCCCCCTTTTTTCACATTTGTTTCTGTTGCTTCACCTGAGTTTGCCCTTTGTTTCTGGTTCATGTTTTGTCCAGGTTGGGTACTAATAAACGTTAATATGGTAGCCCAGGTACTTGTGGTCACGACTTCTTAACATTAACCGTTCTGCACGAAATCATTTAAATGCTTCGGTGTTCCCGTCGTCAAGCTGCACAGGTTTGGACAGCAGCAGTTTACTCCCACTTAGTCGAGTCTGTTAGAGCCTGCCTACCACAGAATGGAAATGATAATTCTCACTTAGTTTAAATTTACTAATGTTAAGTTCCACGTATTGTTATTTTAACATTTTTCGAAGTTTCAATATATTTTTATCATTTTTATTTCTTTTCATTTGTAATCCATTTCCGTGATTCTTTAATTTCCTTATTTTTTTATTCTAATACCTTTTTCTGCAGTTGCCCGTAGTAAAATATTTCATCTCTCTCTTTACTGTAAGTCATCTCAACTGTAAGTCAAGTCAATAATGAGTTTGCTTATTAAACAATAATGTTTTGTTTGTTTCTCTATCAAATATATTTATTTCTTATTTGACCATTCCATTTCGCGTGACGCTGACACCTGACTGCCTGGTGTTCCCAAAAATATTTGTCAATGTAAGTGATCAAAAGCATGAGTTTAAAAAATTACTTTCCCCGCTCGATAGTTGAAATTGAACGTTGCAATTTTTTTCTACTGCAAATGAAGTTAATGAAGTAGGATTTAGGTATGTCATTGATACCTGTACCCCACGTTTATTGCCAGGAGCGAAGTTCAGGTATTCAAAAACAATTACTGCGTGACCTATATTAGAACAGCGTGGAAAATACTTAAAATGCACTGTTATACCCCAACTTCCTCCAACTTGTATTGATTTCTGTGGCGCAACCGTCCTGACAACCTGGCTGATACTTTCAGGGTCAATAGAAACGTACGTACTAATGTTTGGAATAACGGAAAGCAAGAAACGAAATTAAAAAATATATGAAGTTGAATTTCAAAAACACAGAAAAATTTACCCAAAAATTAGTGAATCAAATTTTAGTCAAATCACAGCAATACGTTTTAGTCTAATACTACACTACTACGGTACCACTGAAAAAAATGACCAAATAGTCTCTTTTGAGGGCATCAAAATTTTACGAACCATTGCTCTTGG
The DNA here is from genome assembly GCA_037055365.1 of Polyplax serrata. Taxonomy (NCBI): domain Eukaryota; kingdom Metazoa; phylum Arthropoda; class Insecta; order Psocodea; family Polyplacidae; genus Polyplax; species Polyplax serrata. Next base: position 43,812 of record JAWJWE010000036.1, on the reverse strand, counting down.
ATCAACATGACATTCCTATCCAAATAATGAGCAGAGACATTAACATTTTTGTGTTTTAGGTACCATGGTTCCGATCAGCTCCCAAAAGGCGAAGTCTCAAACTTCGCTTAACACACCTGACTCACAATTCAATAGTGGAACCTGGGCAGGTACCACGACTACCTTGGTCGTCCCTAATGGTGGAGTGTTTGCCTGGATGAGAGTCTTCAGGTACGCGAATCTTCTAATTCAAGCGGGATGTTAGTATCGCCAAAAGACCGCCACAGTTTTTTAACTGTTTATTCTCTTCAAGCGGTTACCAGAATAGTCATTAACTGTAGATTAGACGGTCAGAAAGGGAAACGGACTAACCCAGGTACATAATTGAATCATTTTGGTTTTGTGAGGATTCGACCGCTCGGCTTTCCTTTCGTACAGGCTGTGAGGCTGACCCACACCCGACCGTTGACCGCGAGTACCTTCCGGTCCTCCACCTATGGAGTTTTTCTTTGTTTAAAATTACATTTCATTCGGAAGATATCGCCTAATATCTGTAAACAGAATTTTCAGAAGAGAATAGGTGTAATTTCTTTTAATCACAGAGCGTAAATTGTTTGACTGTAGCCGTCTCTGGCGCCCTTAGAGCCGAACCCAGTAAGTTTGGGGTGTGTCTACTTAATTATAATTTTTTGTCTGATGTCAATATCAGTGTCAATAGAGCATTCACAAAGTAAAGTAGATACGGGGATTAGAATGCCTAAGAGGTATACTGAAATAATATTGACACGTTACAGAAGAATTTAATTGATAGGACAATAAAAAACCTGATGACCTGAAGTCTGAAATGTTTCCACTGAACCATAGCATTGATTCTTAATCTTTGCACAGACACCTCTATCTGCACCCCTAATATTTTGGACTTTCAACTAAAATGAATCACACCTGATAAACCTAGTGTGGAACTAAATATCTGTGGTCTCATTTCTACCCAATTGCTTAACAAAAAAATCTTATTCCATCTTTAAGCCACGGAAACATTGAAAATAGTGAGCAAGTAAAAGTACTCTAGATAGTTCCCGCTACGGGGTTACTGACTTTTCTGTCCCTAATTATTACTAGGAATAATACTTGCTTTTTAAAGGTCTTAATTTCACATATTATCATGAAAGGGTCGAAATAGTTTAGTGGCAATTCAAATGCCAAAGGTCAACAAATGTGACGGAACACTCCGAGTTTGCCGAGCCCAACACATCAGATTTATAGTCGCAATAAACGGTGATCTTAGTAGACCGTACAATTTATAATGTTCCATTGTATTATGTTAAAAATCAGTTTGACGCCCTTGCCAGAAATATTTTTGTATGATTGTTGAAAATTGAAAAACAGGGAGTTGGATATTAAAATACCCAACAAGAGTGTAGTACAACCGGAAACGGCATTTGAGCTTCGATTGTCTAACATTTGCAAATAATAAATTTGCCTAGCAATTTTGGCTGTTTGTATGAAGACTTTTCATGTTTAATAGGAGAGGGAAGTGAATCCTACTTTAGTGCTTTAATAACAATAAAGTTATACAAATTTGAGATGCTTTTGTTTTTTATAGTTTATTTCCTCCCGCTTTGCGCCTTTCGTGTAGTTTGTGGGTGCGTACGCGATGATATTAAGTAGATGTGCTCTTATGCAGGCGACACCATCATCGTATACCCCACAATGAATTTGTCCAGAGGAATAGATTGTAGTACACAGAGGTAAGGATATTCTCCTTCACGTTAATTTTATAATGGTCTAAATGGTAATTTTTTACCCGTGATAATCAACTAAGTTACTAATAATACCAAAATAAACCAAATTGAGTAATTACCTGTCAAATCGGTCAGACCACTGAATGGACCTGTAAAAAGAAGTACATGTCAACGCTGCCTTAAGTCCATGCCTAATGACTGGTTTTTACCTTCCATCATTGGGCCTACCTTCTTTTTTCCGGCACCTCGAGGATGCGGCCTTTAACTTCAGTTGACTTCTTCACGATTGCTAAAATCCCCGGAATTTTTAACTTTTTCGGACTGTGAAGAGGCGACTGTGGCATTTCGTCGACGTCCAGCACAACAAAGACAGTCAGATTCCGACTCAAGACTAATTGCAAGATTAAATAATTTTTGGTAATCCGCTTCCGGAGGAAACCAATTCTGACGGATTTTGACCTTGTTCGAGGAAGTGCGATAAGGCAAATATCGATGCTCAGATCACAAGAATTTTACTGTGAAAAATCAAGGAATGCAAAAGTTGGTGAATGCACAGAAGGCAAGGAAAATTTGTTTATTGATGCCAGAATTTGAAAGTAGAGGGGGGCGTCCTGCACCTCATCTACGAGGTTTGGACACTGTATAAGAGGTTTTGAATGACTACTTATTGATTACACGGATGGTCACAATATGATATTGCTGCCATGTCTAAATGATATTATTTCAACACTTCAACGCACGCTGCGTTTTCATCTTCCACATGTAAACCTAACTCAGTGAATCATAAGATATATGACATTTATATAAATGCCAATGTAAGGATTTGGTTGAAGACATCATACGACTGAGATTTCCTGACATGAAGGTGAGAGGCTTCTCTCGTAGGGTATCGAATGGTGCCACCAAGCAGTATTTCTAAGTGTTGTTATTTTTTGGAGTTGGAGAACAAAACCTCCTATCAGGAATCTTTCAAGTCATCATTCGGAAGTGTCTGCTACCAATTGCTGATCATGAATACTAGGCTTGCTTAGTAATTTTCTTTTTGTGTAATTCCTCTCATTGCTGACAATACTATTAAAAAATATCAATCTAAAAAATTTATTAAGATAAAACAATAAAATTACGAAACACTCTATTTCTGATTCTTTGACCTTTCTTTCAATGATTTTTGCCACCATTTGGCAGCCGCTTTCGCTCCAATTTCCTTCACGGGACATCTGTGACAAAGCTCTCTGTAAACCTCCAGGTAGAATTTGACAAATGGTGAGAGAACCTTTTTGCTCTGTCGCCTTTTCGCCACTAAATTAGCTCTCGAAATTTTTATTTTTATTTCCTTGGTATCTTTCGTTTTTCCTTTTTGAAGGCCATTGACAATCTCTCTCTTGGCAAAAGCGAAATGTAGTTTACGCTCTTGGCTTGCATTTTCTTTGATCGCTTTCTTCACTTCCCTTTCCCAGAACAAATCTTCTCCCGGATCCAATGTCATAGGAATCTTACTTTCTTTCGGCTGAGTCTCAGCTGTTGGATTACTATGTCCCTGAGAAACCCTGAAAATTTAGGTTCCTTTAAACAATAATAAAAGAAAAAAGAGCAATTTACGAACCTGGGTTTTCCGTAACTGCCACTGGTGCTACTGCACCAGCTATTGTAGATCCCTACTGTGACTTCAAATTCAACTTACTTTTGCTTCAAAGAACCTCCGCGAACTTCTTCACCTTGCTTATTGACCGTCATGTTCGACCTCTGTTTCGCCGTATCTTTACTTGTTATTTCGCTGTCGCTGTCACCGAAGGGCTTGTAACTGTGCTGTCTGAAATGCAAACATTCGACATTTTTCATTCGATCATCTACAAAAGTACGACACCGTGCTTCTGTCGATTCTTCTTTCTGCGTCTTCATTTCTGCAGATTTTACACGGCTTTCTGTCCCCATTGGCTCGCAACAGAAGCTGTTTTGACTCTTTTTCATCTTTTCCAACGACCCATTACCCAGTATTGGTCTTTCCGGGCTCCTGTAAATCTTCTCTGGTGGTGTTTCCCTTCGTTCCTGACTCTTGGTATTGCTTCCGGCTGGCGAAGGCCTTTCTGAATTTGCCATTTCTTGAGCGTAAATGTCCTTATTGGACCCAGTAGATTGCTCCTCACAAGAGTCCCATTCAGTGTCCGACGTATATCCATCAATATTTACATTTTCCGCAATAGACAGGAACGACTGCACGCTGAGTCGGGACTTTTGCCTCGAACTCATTTCGAATTTCATAGGTTTGTAACCAAGTTTTTCTAATTTGTCTTTAATTTTCTTGTGATGTCTCAAAGCGTAGTACAGCCTATTCTCTCCTTTAAGAGTATCGTAAATAGCATCCTCCACCGCCTTTTGCCAGTAAGAATTCACCTCTAGAAGTTCGGTAAGAGTATGCGACATTTTACTGGTAATTTCATGAGGTGGACACCACTTGAGAGCTAGCAAAACCAACAAAATTACAAGAGCAGCGACTTCAGCAGCATCAGAGACAATGAAAATTTTTACCTTCAGGAAAACACTAAAAATTTACGTTTGTTTGCGAGTGTATTTTTGCATCGACAAAATGGCGGTGGTATAATAGACATCGCGATGGCCAATGGACGGGCATTTTGTTTACCCAACTTTAAAATGGAACGCAAAGTATTTGTTTTTCACATTATTCCACAAGTTGAAACCCGAAAATCAGCCTAAAAGATAAATGCGATCAAAGACCTGACATTGACGTTTGGAGTGAATTTATGGAAGACATGTTGTTTTTAACTTGGAATGGATAATAAAAGGATAAGGATGTAAAGGATAATAAAATAGTAAAATTCATTAAAATGTTGCGGTTTTAATGGTACTTCTGGCAATGTTCTACACTTCCAGAATAGGAAGAAAAACCTAAAAAAGAATAAAAATTTTTCCTTACCCACATACATGAGACTTTCACCTGACTAGAGCCAGGGAAAGTTCAGAGCCCCCAGGGAGGATCGAACTCCCGACCCCTGGTTTACAAGACCAGTGCTCTAACCACTGAGCTATGGAGGCATAGGATTCAAAATCCAATTTTGTCTCTTATTAACAACCCACTAGATATTCCATACCATTCGAAGGCCAAAACTAATACGGACTTTTTTTACAGTTCTATTTCATTTCAAGTTTCTTCGGTTGACAATTCTCTTCAAAAAAACCTTATTAGAAGCATTTAAATTTCGTATCCCCCTGCCTGATATCCATCCATCCATTACTCAGAACGAGTGAAAATAAAAACGAAGATGCTGCCGTACAAATCCACAAAGACTAACATGGCGAGCTGAAACCATGACTGAACACGGTGTCTGGTAGACGGCACTGAACTGTAATAAAATATAAAGTCCGTTTTAGAAGGTTCACAAAATAAAAATAATTAAATTGGACGACGTCGCCATGGCGGGGGCCCACAGAGATGCCAACATATATATTCAAAATTCCTTTGAGGCGAAACTCGTTGGCATTGTCAAACACGTCATCAAACTGCAAGGCCAAATTATTTTCACCTTCATCCGTGGAACACATGATCGGGGCCAGGAACTGTTCTCGCAGTTAGACGACGAGAAAAAGAAACAAGGCCGAGAATGTAGTCGGAGCCGGAAGTTTTGTAATGCAACAAACGGGTTCGCGATATAGCAGAGTATTTGTTATTGTCTAACTTAATAAAATGGCAATCGATTCGACGAGCTCGACGGTTAACGGTGTAGGCAAAACGTCGGTGCACCAAACCCAAAAAGGCACTACACTGATGAAACTGTCTTCATACGTTCTCGCCCTGCGACCATGGTCACTGAGTGCTTCTCTCATACCCACGTTGTTAGGATCAACTCTGGCATATAAAACAACCTCCGAGTTCGGATGGTTAATCTTTTTAGTAACGATTTTTACACTAGTGTCCGTTCACGGTGCTGGTAATTTGGTGAACACATATTTTGATTACGTGAAAGGAATAGACGGACGGAAAAGCGACGATCGGACTCTCGTGGATCATTTGTTAAGTCAAGATGAAGTTGTTTCTTTAGGAGCTTTTCTTTACGCGGCTGGCTGTGCCGGTTTCATCGCCCTGGTTGCGCTTTCTCCAGCTAAAATGGAGCACCTGGCCCTTATTTACTTTGGTGGGCTATCAAGTTCTTTTCTTTACACTGGAGGCATCGGTCTCAAATACATTGCTCTAGGTGATGTGATTGTATTAGTAATATTTGGACCATTGTCTGTTCTGTTTGCATTCATGGCTCAGACTGGAAGAGTGGAGTGGTCATGTATTTACTATGCTATACCATTGGCACTGAACACTGAAGCCATCTTACACTCAAATAATACCAGGGATTTAGATAATGACAAAGCAGCTGGAATAGTTACATTAGCTATATTAATTGGTTTGACTGCATCTCATGTTCTGTATGCTCTTCTTCTGTTCACACCTTATATCATATTTGTCATTGTCAGTCTCAGATACTCTATTTGGTTCCTTCTTCCTCTTGTTACACTTCCAGCTGCATTCAAGATAGAAAAACAATTCAGGTGTCACAAGACAATACAAAAAGTACCCCAACAGACTGCTAAATTGAATTTGTATTTCGGGTGTTTGTATGTAATTGCTGTGAGTGCCATTAAAATGCTACCATTTATACATTAATAAATTGCTTAATTTATTAATACAACATTTTTTGCTTTTGGTTATTACCTTTTTATTAATAGAAACAATAAAATGACAGTATAACAAAACAGTGAATTTGATTAGGTGTAGAGTAGTATAAATAAAGATTTATTTAGAATATTTGTTTTCCTGAAGTTATAACAGAAACAAAGTTAGAAAGTTAGAATGTAATCATTATTCACATTGAGATAATTGTGGAATTAATATATTTTTAAATATGTTTGTGAATGTGAAAAAGTACATTTTTAGATATATTTGGAAAGCAATTTTAGTGAGAATGCTAAGAGTTGCCATTGAAATGTAAAATGAATCACAATATCAACAATTATTATTTTATTAGATTCAATTTCTGATGGAAACTACACATTGACTATTATTTAATCTTATTTTTATACATGTTATGTAGGTTTTTATTAAGGCTTTTGTAATATTGTTATTACAATTGAGGGAGACTGTTTAACAAATTTCTGTAATATTTGGAATTATAATTCGCTTAAAATTATCTTAAATCAATGAAGTGCAGTTTGTTATCCCACAATCTTTCACTTGCTCAGAATTCCAACAAATGAATTGGAGTTTCAGAAAGATCTGGAAATTATTACAAATCAAGTGGAAGGTGCATGCTTTATCACTTTCTATGTAAGCATTCACTCAATAAAGGCTAGCTATTGCCTATTTTACTGTCAATGTAACCCCAGAACTTGATTGGGCAAGGGCAACTCTGTCCTTTTTTGGGAGTATCTAGTCTTCCATTCATTTTTATACATTTGATAAACTTTTATCTTTTTTATACTGTTAATGTATTCAACATGGTTGTGATTGCATTTGCTCCTTGATGGTTAGCATCAAATGGTAGCAACTGTTGTGTCATGCAATTGAAATAAAGTAACATTTTTTAAAATATTCCTTAAATAAAGTCAATTTTAATTAATTGTTTGATTACTTACTTTGCTCAGTTACAACTTTGTGGTTGCATAGAGGAAACCTACTTTTAATAATTGTTTTCTTTCTTTTTTTTCATTTAATGTAGACATTTCAGATCATTATTTATTCATTTAGTTTATTTACGTAAATTTTATTATTTTATTTACAGGATTTATTTTTATTTATTATACTTTGTTTATTTGTAAAATTGTTCAATTCAAATTATTTATAAGGAAATATTATTTTTTTTAATTTTACTTAACATGTTACTAATGTACCCAAAGTTTTCATCCAGTTTTACAATGGTTTTTTGCTGTATTCAGTTAATCACTAGCATTAAGCTTTATTTTTTAGTGTTCTAAAAGCAGCCGTCATATCAATAGTAATATCATATAATCTCAAATGCAGCAAGAAGAATTATAAACTTTGTTGTGTTGATACTTAACTGACCAATATGTGTCCTCTAACAATTAATTCATAAATATATTCAGATCCACAGAGAAAATTGTTGGAAATGCAGATTTGCAGTTTTAAAAAGTAAATAAAATTACATGAGGTAACAAATTACTGTTAATATCGATTACAGCACAATCCAAAATGAGATTGTGTTAATTAGGTATGCTTCCTAATTGAGAAATGCTGTGCTATAGAAACACAGTAGTACGAATAGTATACTGTAGAAGTACCTTAGAATATCTACAAGAAGCTTTATTGTATCCGAATCCAGTGGTAACCGTTCGGTCAAACTCTTTTTGTTAGACATCAACGGCAGAAAAATTAACGTCATCGTCCAATTAAAACCCGAAAACTCGACAAAACGATTCCATCCCCAAACACCTTCCAAATTTATCTGCTGTTTCATTAATGTTATCACTAGAAGGAAACCTATGTAGGAATCCCTTATATTAAAAATAAAAATAACTCCTTAAATGTTTCTCTTCAATCCATAAAACGTAACACCAATGTACTACCTGGCAGAGATGAAGTATATTTATCTCCAATAATTGTAAAACATGTATTTGCGTACTTACGGTACATTTGAAGGAAATTAGTAAGGTATCCTCCCTTCCAAACTTAAAATCCTGTAATTTCATATCTTGCAGTTGCAAAAAACTAATTAAGTCACACCTTCAATCATAGCGAATACATACATAAAAAATAAAAATTTCATTATAAAATTGTTTAGTTACTGTATGGCAATTAAATGAAATCCCACTACCTAATTCAACCATCAATGAAAAATAAAAATAAATGTATTTGTTATTTAGAAATTATATTAAATACAAAACAGGTAAAAATTTTTAAGGCGCTTATGCACCCTCATACCTTTCGAGTCTCGAAATTGAAAAATAGACTTGCGTCTCACTATTTAGGCCATTGTTCGAATTTTTTAAATTCCGCACGCGCTTTTCCGCATTTGAAGAAAAACAAACCAGGCTGAACGAACTAAAAAACAAATCATTCTTGCATTGCTGCTGTTACAATAACAATGTTATTTCTACTATATATTCTCATTCTTATACATTTGATTTAATGGTTTTTGTTAACTACGACAGCGCGGCTTATTATTATTATTTGTACATTTCTATGCGGGTACCTCCGAGTCCTGTCAAACCGTCAAGACAGAAGAGGCCGTTACAAAGAGAGGCCAGCTCGAAAAAGCAATGAATTCATATGTGTGCCCCTCTCTGTACTTTTATATTTTTCACTTTTCAAATAAACTTAAACCAAGGAAAATATAACGGAAAACTTCTCCACTCACAAGAGAGTGTAAAGGTAGAATGGACCGTTGTGGTGCTAATAAAATGGCAGTCAGATGGTGAAAGAAATTTGAAAATGTCAGAAACTAGAAAGTTCACATCTACAATCAATAGTCGACCGAAAAAGAACTTTCGAGGATCGGGTCCTCCTGCCGCAGTCAGTCTTTCTATTGTGCCGTGCTACTTTTCTGCTTTTCTTTCTTCCACTGAGTAATTCGTTCTTTTAAATCAGTCGCTGAAAGTAAATTACATTGTAAAACTTTGACCTCAGAATGCTAGGGTGCACACCCGTCTAATAGAAAGACGTACCTGGGAGAAGCATTTCTTCTGTTAGAGGTTGTCTATTAAATGGGTCAGTGGACGAATTGAGCAAATGGCGGATAATCACTGGACGGTCCATCACCTTTCCCGAAGGTAACAGTACTGGCTCCTCCATAAGTGTGTCCATCAAAGGATCTGTTAATAATAAATATTCTTTGCTAGTCGTTCAAAAAAATCCCGTTCAATAGAGGAGCTTGCCAAAAATTTGCACTACACAAAGCACCACGATTAAATTTTGTGTTTCTGTTTCGTCTCTTTTTTTTTCGAAAAAGCTTTTACTAATCAATCATATATTAACGATGGATAATACGGACCTCTGAACTCATCGGGTGCATCGCTATAGTCAACCTCTCTGGTCCTGTTCTGCTCCTGTATGTCAGCCGCTCTCTGAGCCAAATTCCTAAACTGCTCCAGTTCTGTCTGCGTCTTAATGGCAGCTCTTTCCATTCTCAATGCGGCATCCTCCAGCAGTTCCTTCTTGAACGACCTCTCATCTCCAGCCAAGGCAGAAGCAAATTCGTCACAGTCCAAATGCAGGTAAATGTCCGCCAGTTGACTGAGTAACCTCCTTGGTTCCCAGCCGTACTTTTCCGGCGTTTTAACTTTTAAATTTTTGCACTTGGGCCCGCACAATTGTTTGAGATTAAAATTTAACATGGCGGAGAGTCTGTCCGCGAGCTCAGGTCTTAAAAAGGGCCCCTTTATGTCCATTGTCAAATAGTGGAACATATCGACCGTTTCCCTGGCTAGCGTCAGGTAGCTGCGGCACTGCCTCTCGTCCGCTGCCAACTGACGGTGTTTCGACTGTTGCTGTTCGGCCGTGAGACCTGCCCAAGCGACCGGGTTACTCAGAAGCTCCTGGATTTCGTGTATTCTCTTCAGAGACTCTAAACTCTCATCTAATAGAAAGGTTGTGTCATTCATCAGCATATTAACAAATTTAACGAACTGTGTTCCCGATCTAAAAATATTGTTAAGTACAAAATATTACAATGTAATGAATGAAAGAATACAGCAAGAGAAACTCAATTATTCTGTACCAACCCAGATTCCTTTATAATAGCCAGCCTATGAACTGGAGATTCCCACATTCCCTTAAGAATAATACTAATATGATATCGAATGGTGAATTTGTCGTAGAATTCAGAACTGGACCCGGTTGTTTCCACATCTGTGTAAAATTTCATCAGAGCTGCCGGCAGGTACTGCTTTGAGACAAAATGCGACATTAACCTGTCATACAGAACTTCTGTCCGGGGCTGAATACCGGGGTTGAGCACAAACATAACTTCAATTATTTTGGCCACCAAGTAGGGGTTTTTAATGCAATGGGGCGAGCAAGTGGCAACAAGTAGCCACGTTATGAGCACGTCATCCGTAGAACTCGCCACTACATCTGGTCGAAATCTAAAAAGAATGTTGTTTTTGAGGCATTGCGAGTTAAAACAGCAGTAGTCATTGCAGTGACACTTACTGTAGTGTGAACAATAAAAATTCAGCAATATCTTCAAGATACCATTCTGGAAGAGCTGAAAAAAGTGGGGGAACTTCCTGTACTGGCAGAGTTTGAAGTAGAATACTTCCGCCTGGACACAGAAGCTCCAAGAGGTACTCAGTGACAGAGGAGTAATAAGCTAATGACCGTTTGAGTAGAGAGTCGTCAAGAAGTCCGGCATCAGCACAAGCCCGACTGCGTGTTAGTTTCTAAATAAAAAAGTAATTTGAATTACACTGATGTACCATACTGGTATATTGTCGTAATTTTCCACGTAATTGACTAATAAGTCAACCTTAATCTGTAACTTCCACTTTTTTATCAAGCCCTTATTTCTGGCAGCAATCGGTAAGTCTTTCCAGTGTATTTCACTAGCCGACATTTCTTCTACCAGTTTGTGTAAATCCCTGAGAGTTCTCAATTTCCTTTGATATTTGCTGAGTGCTGGGATAAGAGTCAAATGATGGGCATGAAGCGTTAAGAACCAACATTGCGTTGGGAATTTCGGTTCCCGCCATACATGTGTCGAACTTCTTTCTAAAAGTGGTCATGCAAAACGGTTGAAATTGATTTTTCTACGAATTCCACAAATAGAAACAAAAAATAAGGTCTTGGTCAGACTTGCCTAGTTCATCTAACCATGTCGTTACTTCCTGAGATGTGAATCGCAAGCGAGTTTCGTCTTTTTTAATTTCAACTAAAGACTTGGGATGAAAGGAGTACATAGGATCAACTTTGTCTAGCTTAACCTGAAAGTGGCAATTAAAATTAAAATTTAACTAAAGTTCATCATTGATCAGTTTTACGTACTACTAGCTCAAGTTATTAATTTACCTTAACGGACAGCAATTGTAAAACAGACAATAAATTAAGCATGTATCCATCACCGGCATTAGCCAGCTCCACAACCTGAATTTGGGCTCGTTTTTCATTGAGACGCAAGACTGTAGACACGTGTTCTAAAAGGTAATCCCTAGATGAACTGTTAACCAGTGTACCGTGAAATATTTCATACAAAACGCCCTGCGAGAGAATAAAAATCACATTAATTAAATATATAACATTGGCATCCAAAGGATAACATTTATTTAATAAATTTTTTACATACGCGAGTGTGCTCTAATTCACATTGGAGAGTTTGAACAATGGCCTTGTCGGCTGCGGCATTTCCAGAAAAGAATTTTTCTGCTACTTTTGGTTCATCTTCTGCAAAAACAGACACCGACAAAAAAGGAGCTAAAAAAGAAGTCTTAGATATTTCCCGACCATGTGCGCGAGTCACAGGCTCTGGAGAGAACTGAATTTGTTCAACTAGCAGTTTGCATAACGGCCGAACGTTTCCAATTCGAATATCTGTCAATTCGGCTAACACCTGCAGTGGAGCTCGATGACTACTCGTCACAATAGATGAACCTTGCATTAAGCGAGCGAGTCCTTGCAGCAGCGGAGTAAAAATCTAAAATATAGATAATCCATTAAATAATGGAAAACTGAAATACTAATTTACATGACAATTAGTGTTGCAAATAAATACCTTATTAAATGTAACAGGATAAATGTGGGTTTTGGTGACAAGTTCTAGTAGAAAGCCACGAGGAGTTGTCTGAGTAATGAGAGGATTCAAGAGAAGGCTATCCTTGGGAGACAAAGAGCTGACAGGTATAATGCCTTGTAAAAGAAGAGATGCAAACTGAACACATTGTGAACGAATCTCTGCCAAAACATCACTTAGGGGAGGACTGCTACATCTCTGTAAAATAATAATTTGCGTAATGTTGGAATAAATCATATTCAGTTAATGTACACAAAGGTCTATGCAATAATAATGCCACCAATGTTAAAGTGTATCCTGTTTTGAAAAAAATTATACTAATTAAAATAAATTATCCTATTTAATAAATCCATCTCTAATTTAAATAAAAATATATATCCCCTCATTGTGCCTCAGATTTGATATAATAAAGCATTACCAATACTGAAGAAAAGATAATGAGTCACTTCGCTACAGATTCTATTAGTACAAGCAAAAAAGTTGAAATTTATAATTTCTAGTGATGTCTGTAAAAAATATTGAAATGATTTTATTAGAATTATAACTTTCTTTATATTCACTAATGCAATAGGCATCAGAAACATAAATTATTTCATGTCACACATGATTTTTGTGCAATAAAATTAAAATTAAAAATGACATAAATTATTCTTCACTCACCTTTGGATGGTTTCTTTCTTCCATTGCAACTCTTGCATAGCAAGTCATCAAATAATAAAGTCCATCACTTGGTTTTTGCAAATTTTCTTGATTATGTGAAGTTGGGGGTAAATTAACTGGAGCATGAGGGACATCTGGGCTGCTGGGAGAAGTGTCATGAGTGTCTGTTGTATTTAACAGCAATCCTTGCAAGGGATTTTCACCACTTGCAAATTGCCACAAGACTTCCATAATTGATTGACTGATTAGATCAGGATAATCTGGTTCTTGATTTGTTGAATTTTTCAGAACATTATTTGAGGGCAAAAGTATTGTTCCTTTTGTTCTTTCATCCCATGAAACATATAAAATTTTGCTTATAGTGGCAAGGACTTGTTCAACAGATCTCTCATTAGAACCAGAAATCCTATTACTTTCTGATGTATCAAATTCTTTTCTATCCGATTCCTCAACCTCCATATTTTCAATTCCAGAATCAACATCCATGATATCTTTGCTTTTGTTTTTTGTAGCGACGCTCGAGCCTTCAGGTTCAGTTGTGTCCATTGCAGACGGATACCTTTCGCGAGGAGATAATGCCGACACCTGTGACGTATTAGATGGGCCAGGAGTTGGTGTCGAATCTTTGGACGTGGAAGAACTTGGAGTTTTCTCTAAGGCTGACAGTCGCAGAAGACGACGACGTCGAATCTAAAATTCAAATAAAATAATGAGGTGGCCAATTTTTATATGACAAAGCGAAAATTCATTATCTCTCTTTCTCTCTCGTAAATGCACACACACACACACACACACACACACACACACACACACACACACAGTTTTTCGTCGGATTAAAAAGCAATCGACACATTTAATTACCTCCTCCTGGCTTAACTCGTTCATTACTTTTCTTTACAATTCTTTGCACAACTGCACCAACTTTGTAGATTTGAGCACTAGTTAGCGGCAAAATTAACCAATTCATCGAGTGTCATATTTCTGGTAAACCATTTTTTTAATACTTTTTGTTTATGGTGACTATAGATTTTGACTGATCAAGGTTGCCAATCAAAGGAAACCAGAAACGACGGTGACGTTTTATTCCCCGTAGTTACCTGACATTTAATGTTAATTAGTGATCACTAATATTCAGTGACGAGTGGAACTCCCCCTACGTAAAAAACAAGTAACATATGCTCTAAGGTAAAAATGAAAGAATGACCCATGTCGTCCCACTTTAATTTGCTTCCTGCATTTAAAGCGAAAGTGCAACTAAGTAGTGGAATGGCAACCAATGAAATTTCAAAGGAGGGAACATCGCGTCGTCTGCCTACTTATTTATTTTGACAAAATGGACGTTTTTACTCTATCTAAAACCCTCTTAGGGGTTATTAAGTGAAAATTGTTCTGTGTCGGTAACTAATGAGAATTACCAAATAGTCATTTGTCATTTTTGAAAGTAAATAGGAGTTGTTTTTATGTAAATATTTAATCACAACCTCACATCACAACTCTGACATTATGTTGATTACATTTACTTGTTTTATTGTAGTACACAATCATGGATCATCCGACACCTGTGCCGTTTGTAGGAAATTTGATACCGTTCGAGCAGGCAAGTAAGTTATATAAATTTTAAGTTGAAAACAAGTTACTTAAAATTGGTTCTATAAAATAAAATATGACTTGTTTGATTCCCTTATTATAATTATTAATAGTAACTTACATTAGAATTTAATGTTTTTGTCCTTTGCAGGTGCCAATATTCAAAAGCTGATTCGACTCAGTTCAGAAGCTAGAACCCATGCCTATACACCCTACAGCAAATTTCCAGTGGGTGCAGCACTCCTTTGTAAGGATGGTGAAATTTTTCAAGGATGTAATGTTGAAAACTCCAGTTATGGCTTATCCATATGTGCAGAACAAACAGCTGTGGTTAAAGCAATTAGTTCTGGTAATGCAAACATAGCTGCAATTGCTGTTGTTGCAGAATCAAACTCTTTTATCACAACACCATGTGGTAAATGCAGACAATTTTTAAATGAATTTGGACCTCACATTGATGTTTATTGTGCAAAAACAGATTTGAAAGAAGTTCTGATAACAAATATATCTTGCCTTTTACCTTATGGCTTTCAAATGATACGGTAACTAAGAGGACACAAAATTGTGTTACTACATATATTGATTTTGTTTGATATAAAGAACCTGTCATACTAAATAAGTCAATCATTCTGTACTTTCTAAACCTTCCTTATTAATGAGCAAACAATTTGATTTTTAAAATTTGTAAAAAAAATTAATAATAAAAATTGTTACATATATTCAGTGTTGTGTACTTTAATTATAATAGTTTTTGCTGCCTGCATTGGAATGCACATTTTGGACCATAATGATTTCCCAGATCTTTTGTTCGCAACTTTGCAGTAGTTAAAATAATACATTAGTTATAAATTATTGAAGTTGTTTTATTGATTTTAAGAATCTGTTTTTCCCTGCCTTATTCTTGTGCACAAGAAGATGAACCATGACACTACTGTGACATCACAGGATGATGACAATCATTCATTTTTATTTTGTTTATTGAAAAAATCTATACTCTGTGACCCAGAATTGAGAACAAAGGAAAAACAAAAAAGTAAAAAAGGAATCTTGTTGATTCCCTTGATAACATGAATGTGTAATGAAATCTTGTTAATTGATAATACTCTCAATTTACTTTCTGGTTTGAAAGAATGATTTATAATTAGAATTTACCTCAATATAACAATCATCAGTTACTGATGAGTTGGTTAGTGTTTTCTTCAATTTTATGATGTTCTTCTAAATGAAGAGACTGAAATCCAAGTATAATTACTATTAAGTATTCAAGAATAATAAACCTGTAAAATTTATTATGTGTTTCAGTTTCTTTAAGGATTAGTACAATTTCCTATTTACAACTATAATAAAATTCAGAGGTAATTATTTGTTATTTGATACTAAAAAGAAACACTGACATACCTTTAAGACATGCTGGTGTTGGAAATAAACTTCACTGCCTGCTGAGCACCTAATGAATGGAAGAGAGGATTTGTATTTTGCTGTTGTAGGAATAGTTATGTCACTATTTACCTGCACCATTAGTGTGCTTCTGTATTTTATAAAAATGCATTCAACTTCAATTTCTTCAAACTTGATTTCACCTATACTTATTTACATTTTACAGGGATTGAGTACAATTTTACGGGTGTTAATCCAGGTGTAAAGTAATAATATTTATATTCCACATCACCTTAATTCACCAAAATGGACACCTAAAATTATAATTGTTTTTTTTAATACATTTTTGGTTAACAATTGAACAGTAACCAAGATGAATTGTCATTACCATCCAATGTAGCACTGACAGAGATTCTCATTTGATGTAGCTTCATAAATTAAGAAACTGACTTGTCTGGGTACTTCCAATGTTTCTTCTGAGCAAAAATCTCTGCCAGTTAACTTGTCCCTCACTCTGGTGACAATTGCCAATGCCTTTTTGTTTAATGCTTCTGGTTGATTTCCATCACCTTTAATTATAAAATGTAAGATTTAATCCACATTTACCCAGTCAACACTTTGATTTCAAAAGTAAAACAACAGTGGTTGGTCGTTGAACCAATGAGTCAATTTTGTAAACTACACATGGTATATTTCGTGGCATCCGACAACGGTTCAAGTTCTAATTCCAAATCCAAATGACTAAACGCAATTATGGTATGCCGATTAACAAATTCAAACTTCGGACAATAGTTCAATTAATATAAGTCCTTGTTAACATTTTATAAAGTCTACATTCTGATCCTCACCACCAATTAAAAGAACAATTAATATTTTTTATGTCAAATTAAAAAGGCGTTTTTATATCTTACCATTGTCTTGGCTTGATGTTGTTGGAGCTCCTTTTTTGGGAAGAGAAGGAGCAAGAGACCCTGTTCCGTCTATTCCATCTCCTTCTTGTGTTGATGAGCTGATGGACGAATCAGTTGTTTGCTTCGAACGTTTCGCCTTCGGTGCTGAGTCCATCAATCTCCAATTGAGCAAAGGATCGTACACAAAGGCCTCTAGCACTGCCATCAAACTGTCCTTATTATGCCTGAGAACGGACATGACAGATTCGCATGTTTTTCGATATGTGCCTTCTATACCAGTCACCTGCAATACCATATTTTCCTGTGTTGAATTCCATACAAAGTAGATAAATTGTCGAAGGCATGACGAGTTCCGTTAAAGTCACCTCCATGGCATTAATCAACATCCTAGTTAATCTGAAAGGTATTTTTTCAGGAAACTTCTCCCTTGTCATTGCAACTTCAAAGCAATCACCAAAGTCAATGTGAAGGATTTTCCCACTGAGTCTATCCAGCATGAGATTGGACGGATGACGATCCCCCAAACCTAGAATGTAGCCCACCATGGACATGACAGCCAGAGACCTCGTGTAATTTGTACGGCGATCGAACCATAGTTCACTCGAAGGAGATTTCAACCATAATAGTCTGGCCAAATCGTCACCTTGAGTGGTTTCTAAAGCGTGCTCGAAAACTTCAACCTTCTGCATCAGAGTTAAATGGTCGTAATCCGGGGCCATCTGAAAATACAACCAATTTCGACGGGACCATTAAAACAATTAGCCACCTTAAAACAAGATTCAACAGTTTTGAAATGAACTTACCCTCAACATAATTCGATACTCTATATTAAGTAGAATTTTCTTTTTCTCCCGGTAATCCCGAATGAGTGTGTGTAACGTATCGCAGTGAGGTACCCATCCGATTAAGCCACTATTTGTTGACAAAGGTATTACGGCATACCTTTGAATTGTCAAATTCCTTCTAAAAGTGTCCGGATCGTGAAGCAGCAATGTATTAACCAATCCAAAAAGCTGCATGACTCTTTCGTCCTGTCGTAAGTCCTCATGACCCTTGAGCAGAAACATGTAATCCGCTCCATTGCTTCCTATTAATAAAAAAATGTTAAACAATCGATAGACCAACAGAGAAATGTTAGCACACGACCAGAAATAAACTCACCTTTAATTCCCAGTTTTCTCGGACGTTGCTTCGAACTTATGACCTGCAAGGCTGGTTGTATCTGAGTAATTCTGATGACAGGCTGTCCAGGTGCATAACTACCAGGAACGGCCAATTCTAAATCACGACATAGCAAAAGCTTCGGACTCACATATTGTAGCTCCAAACTAGTCAACTGGGGTAACTGTCGTGCGATCCTGCGGAAGACGTGGTAATACAAATCCCAAGCTTGGTTCAAGTCGCGAACGTTTCCAGATTGCTTGTATCTATGACACCACTCCTGAGCCACAGTCAAATCTCTGCCGTAAGTCTGTTAAGTAAATAACAAATGTCAAATCAAATTTGCTTGTTAAAACTAATGTTGATTTCCATTGTACCTGATTAAAAGAAGTTTCTTTGAGAGTTTGAGGTCCCCGTTCTAACATCGCATGGAGTGGTTCTAAGGTGTCCAGCATTCCCTTAACGTTCCTTTCGCCGAAGTATAACCGACTCGCTTCTTCCAGGCCCTGATGCCAGAGCTCATGCCACAAAATAGCGACTCGAATCAGTTCATCTGACACCATAACAGCTTGCTGCACCAAAACTGGGCTGTGCTCGCACATTGATTTCAGTATTTTGTTGGCTGCCGTGCGGCGGGAGGAGCTAGCTGATTTACTGGCTACCGTCAAAGGGTAAACCAGAGCCTGCAGAATAGATTTACATAGAGAAAATGGTACAGATTGTTACAAATACAAAATGACAGATTGTTGTATCAATGTATACCTGAGGATGATTTTTTCCAATGTCCATCAGCAACTGATGAATTAAAATGCTGACTAAAGCCCTAGGTGTGTCTATCCTGGCTATCAGTTGTGGAATCACTTGCAACCACGTGTCGATTTCAATTCGGTTCAATCCACTTACGATGGCATCGTACACGTCTGTATACTGTCCGTAATCAAACCATAGAGTCAGCAATCGGAGAGTGTCTTGTAGGGAACTTCCTCGTGAAAGAGATATGGACCTGACGAAACCTTCAACGGCGGGTGCGGCAAACTTATAAATGAAGGCCTCTTTGCCTTGCTGTAACACCATAAAAATAAGTTGCCTATTGATAGGGTATTATTCATAACAATGTTTCTCAATTCAATCAATATACCTCAGAATTCTTAATCGTTCCCAATTTCTGTTCGCCTGAACCATCTTGCTGTTGATGCTTGTAAAAGAGTACCGTTTCAAAATTCATATAAGCCCAAGCATGCCAGGCTTTGTACCATTGGGGATCGTGATCTGCCGCTGCGGCATAACACAAAAGAACAGCTGCTATACTTTTCTCATTAACACCCTGCAGGGCTTCCTGCCATTCACCAAGTTTCAAGTAGCATCTGTAGAAAGTAATTAAAAAATGAAAGAACCCCGTTGGTCCGTTACCCAATAGAAAACACTGACAATCACCTTGCCAGCAGCCTCTTGTGTTCGTCAACTTCTTTCTGTCCCTGTTGAACTTGTGGTCTCAAACAAGAATGCACCAGTCTGTAGAGCTGATTGTATGCTTGTTCCCTGTAGCCAGCCATCCACATATGTTTCGTATAAGCGAACGTAACATTTGGGTTCTGAGTGGGAAGCACAGCATCCAAATCGTTCATAGGATCTTTACCCAACAACATGACGAGGGTTTTGTGTGACAGCATCTTTAACATAACAGGTAGATTTTAATCAAATTAAAAATGATAAATTTTTAGTCATTGCCTATCGAAACGTACCAATCTATTGGATTTTCGACATAACGAAGCATACTTCAACCATGTATGTACATCCTCCTGAGGACTTACAACCAAGGTACGAACTTGAATTATTTTCTGCCAGTCTTCAACTACTCTTTGACACCCTGAGAGTCTTTCCCACCAAATTTGTCGAATAATAGGTCTGCGTTCTGGTACCAATTTATATTGCACCACTTCCTCGAGTTCGGCCAACATTTGTACCTGAACCATGGCCCCGTAAGCACGTTGGTAGCTCTCACCGGCTAGCGCAGATAATTCTGTATCAACCTAAAACAAAATTGAGACTCGAAATAATTTTCCAAAACTCCTTGGACAACCCTAGGGAAATGCTTTTCTGATTCTTTCCATGGGAGTTTCCAGGGTAGTTCATATTTACTGTCTTTAACGGTAGGTAAAGAAGTGGCTTCTATAGGAAGTAGGTTGGGACTCGGGCGTACGACACAGTTGGGTTTCTGTCATCGTACGTAGCTGAGAGCGGAGGGTCGGTGGGGGACATGCCGATGCCGTCGCCTCCGCATGTCGACACGGCCGCCACACGAGCGGCACCATGGCACGTCGGGACCGTATTTGCGGGAGTTGGTTCTACACCAACTAAAACTACGTGGGATGCAGGCGATTATAGAGTAATGCCGTTCGCCACTTCCAACACAAGGATTTAGTGGACCCCTCAGGTTTTTTAGTGGATTCGAGTCCCTCACTATTGGGATCCGATCCCAACGGGCCCTTTGTGCGTGATCATTTTTCCTGGGTAGTCAAAAAAAAGGGTAGTTCGTATTTGCCCTTAATTACTACATTTCGCCCATTTTCTTTGTTGTCTTGTCGCGTTAGCCTCCCGCGTAAATTGCAACAAGAGGAGAAAAGAAGAACATGCTTTACTACTATTAGATAATAAAACTACTCTCACCAAATCTCGTGCCGAGTCAATGAATTGTTGAGCAATCGCAAACTGTTCCCGATGGACGGCCAAAACAGCTCTAAAAAATGCACCATCTTGAGAATCCTGTGGTATGCAGCTGACGTATTGCTCCATGGCGTCCCACTTGCCGAGACCCCAAGCAGCAGCAGCAGCCATGCGCGACATTCTTTGTCGTCCATCATCGTTCCAATTTGGCCAGTGCTTATTTGCTACGTCATGTAACTGATCCCTGTCACATACAAAACCCAACTTAAACTCTTTCCTACTGATTTATACTAATCTAATACATGACAACGAACCATTCTCCTAGTGCTTCCATACATCTCATCTGTCCTAGGGTAAAATCTACATCATGTGGATTTTCATCTAGCCTCTCCTGATAAGCAGTTTTCGCTTTCTCCCAATTATGCAGTTTTTCATACCAAATTTCTTGATCTCGTAGGGGTTCACCCGCTCCTTGAGTGCTTAAAATGTGTTCCAACAGTCCTATAGATATAGTAGGAGTAGTAGTAGTAATAGTAGTAGGAGAAGAATAAGAAGAACCATACTTGTAAAAGCTTATGACTAATAACTAATTCAAGCTTTCTCACCAACTGCAGCTTCTTTCTCTTGAAGTTTATTATTAATTGATATTAGAGCTTCGTAAACCTGAGCATTTGGTGCTTTTTGACGGTGAAACTCCTCTTCTTTGTAATGTAGGGCTTTGGCATAAGCCCGACAATGCATAGCACGCTCTCCCAAGAGAACAGGATCTATAGGTAACGCTTTATTATCACAGTGATCCATGAACTCAGCCAGATTAAGTATTGTCTGTCGTTAAAAAAATGAAATTTTAGGTAGAGTTTTTGAACTTTTGTTTAGAATATTCTATTTATGGACATATTCAATACACCTGTGTCAATTCTGGAAGATCAGGTACTAGTAGAGCCTGCTCTAAACTCTGGATTAATTCCTTTTGAAGCGAATCGTTCAACTCTGTCCAACAAGAAACAAAAGCAGCATTGAACAAATCTCTCGGAAGTTGAGAATAGGTCTGAGCCAAAGCCCAACAAGACCTGAAACGAGTAAAAAAAAGCAACGAAAATGGCAACAGATATAATGGAAATACCAATAACACTAGTCGTTACGTTACCAAGATGAGTTCATTTAACTTACTTCAGAGCAGGCGAAGGAGATTCCTTTAACAATTCAATACTCAGTCTTCTTAGCCATTCCAACCAATCATCCTTTGAAACCCGTCTGCTTGCTGTCCAGGCTCTTTGCAAATTAACAGCAGACACATGTAACTGGAAGACGTTACCACAAGTAAGTCGTAGTTGAATGTAAAAAAAAAAAGGTCTATTGCCGCAAGCTTCTGCATCTCACCCTTTTGAAACTAGTGGACTCTGACTGTGTAGGGTCCAGACCTTTATTCCTATTCCTTGGCAGAAAAAGCTTATATAGACTTAAATCAAATTCCACATCCTCTCCGATTTTTTCGCTTTGAATGCTTGACCAAACAAGCTCATATCTGGCTGATTGAATTTTATGTTTAGTCATAACCTTAAATATTAAATAAATAAAAAATTAAACATCTTAAAGAATGGCAGTGGATATGTGGTTTGAGTTTAGTACAAAGCTGTAACCTTATGAATCAACGGCTCAAAAATTGAATATTTCTTTTTTCCTAACTGCATTACGAGAGCGCAAAGGGTATCCATTGCTACCGGTCTGAGTTCAGGAGTAGTGTCCAATGCCCTCGCCAAGGGGTGGATTATTCTAGACGCAAAATCTGAAAAGTCTAATGTTTCAGCTAAACGATCGACCTGTAAGAAAACGAAGTAATTGAGAGTGGTCGATTCCAATCTTTTTCAAATTCGAGAAATCACCTTGAACTCACCTCACTACAGACAAGGGATCTTAGATAGGACAGCCTAGTTGGACGGAACAACAAAGGAACACTAAGAAGAATTGGAAAAGAAAACAAGTGAATGCACTAATGTGAGATCCGTTGCACATCGCACCTACAGGTAGGTTCCAATTTTTCCAAACATATAGCTGGGGTCTATGGGAAACAATGGAATGTGGAAGCGCTTGGTGACTATATATCTTACACCATGTGAGGAACAAACGGTAAATTTACAAGAAGGTCGCAGTAAAGAAGTCTGGGGGTTTGAAATTCGAAGTCTACACTATGGGCTTGTGCACAGATTATACATTATGTGTAGCTGTGGATTGTGCAGAATTTGTGATTTTGGAAGGGACATGACCTAATTATCATAGAATTAGACTGCGATCATAAAATATCCGTTGCTGTGACTTAATTATGTACACCGATACCAAAGAAAACATAAATTTTCCTACCGTTTCAAAAGCGTGTTTACACACGGCACTCGGACAATCCCTGGCATCAAACAATCGAACGACTGGAGGGAGAATCAGATGCAGGTAATCATCCAAGTTGCTTCCCAAATTCTCCAAACAACTCAACAATTTCAAAGTGACCATTCGGTCCTTGCTAGTATCATGGGTTAAAACTCTTAAAATTTGGGGTAGTAACTGAGGTAAGTACAGCTTAAATTCAGCACCCAAAGCTATCGCTATGGCTTCGACCAGTGATATCAAAGTTCCCTGCAGGGGGCTGTTGACAGTCCAGAATTCCTGTTGAACATAGAGAAGAGTAATTTAAAATAAAAAAGCACGCAGGCACATATATGAATTTAAGTAGCTATTTAAATAAACAATACCTTTATCAGTTGAAACAAATCATCCAAATAGTTTCGAATGTGCTGCTTCACGATTGAAATCAAATCCCCTAGTCGTTGAAGTAAAAATTCTTTAAAACTAACGTCCGAGTTGCGTATGACGTGGAGCAAACTCGGCATCACCTGACCAATGTAAGGCACGCATTTTATACCGAGGGAATTGAAAATAAAAGTAACAGCCTAAAAACAACAAATGATTTAGTCTGATTGGGAAGCATTGAAATGGAGAATTCGAGGAAGAAGGATTCTACCTGAACCACCATTGTGTGATGTTGCGCCAATGTTGGGTCTCTAATTATACGCATTAGAGTAGCCACGGCAGCAGCCGGATAGAACTCCTCTAGAGTAGCAGCACTCGAATTCACCAACATCTCACTCGTGTTCAAGTCCAACGCGGACTCCTCATTTTTTAGGTCTTTGTTTGCCAGGGAGGACGTAGAATGAGGTTGGGAATCTATCTGCCCCTGATTAAGCTTGTGACGGTAAGGATCCAGTGCTCCAAGTAATCCTAGAACTCGGATTGTTTCCCTCCTATAGAAAACGAGTTTCGTCATACACTAACTTATAAGTACAGACGTTTTAATATAACCAAGAAAGCTTACGAACCTAATGGCCGGCTGCTGTTCAGTTTTCAAGAAATTAATTAAAACATCTAACAATGTGGGGTAATTTTGGTAGGGTGTGACGACTAGTCCAGCGGCTCCTACCAGCTGACCAAGACACCATAGAGCCACGCCACGTCTCTCCGGAGAACTACTGTCTCCTAAAAGTTCCAGAAGTATCGGCAACAATTCGTCAGCCCATGATCGCATTGCCGCGCCGTTCACCTAGATTCAAAGTGACATGAGTAACAAATTGGAGGTTTTTTAAACAGAAGCAAAGCTTGAAAATACCCTACCTCTGATAAGTCTCCTATTGCCGTCAGAATGTGAACGACAACAGCGGGATTAGGTTCGGATTCGCGAAGTTTTGGCACCAAGATTTTCAAAATAGGTTCCATATAGGGTCTGACTAGTCTTGGTGAACTAACAATTAATTTGTCCAACATTCTAGCACTTTGCTCTTTGTTTCGGCCCATTCCGCTGTGCTCCAATTCTGTTAGAAACTGAATCAAAGTTTTGCGCAGAGAGGGCATGACATAGGCCGGGTTTAAAGTGCTCAGTCGTCCAATTGTGCTGACGGCCAATTCTCTAATTTCAAATATTTCATCATTCATGGCCACCAACAGGGCACTTATATTTTCTGCCTGTGCAAGATGTTGATCAAAACTAGAATCCAGCGACTCCAATACCCAGTACCGAACTTCTGGATCTGAAAGTACATAAAGAGTGCACGCACAACTAACAAAACCTTAATAATACAATACAACAGCTTAAAATAGTACAATACCTGTGTCTGTTATACCAACTGTCAACAGTTTGGAGAGTACATCAGCTACCGTTGCGTTGACCGTTTCAGATCTCCGTCCTTGCAAGGCTAATCTTAATAGCCTGCTGCAAGTTCTCACTGTTTCTAACCTCACTTCCTGTTGGTCACTTGTCAAGAAATGATCGGCACACCGCCTGACAAACTGCAGCATACTGTGACCTTCAAAATTAAAGCTACCTAAGGTTCGCAAAGCAAGTGTGGTACTGGCAATGTCCTGGGGATCACTAAACATCTGAAAGTAAAAGAAGTTCCCCTATGTGGGAAATGTTATGAACAATTAGGCAATTGTTCTTAAACCAACTTATTAATTCACAAAAAATAGTATTCACCTGGGGTGGACTTGGACCTAGCAAAGCATGCCTGGGAGTTCCAGGATGCCTAAGAGGCTTATGCATTAGCACTTGGGACAACATCTTTAGAAGCCCTTCAGATATGTCCCGCTTTAGTTGAGGTACAGAGCTTGCAAGTTCCCTCAATGCTGTTGTCAGTCCTGGACTTAAACCAGTTGCCAACATAGCTTCTAGGAGGTCCCTTACATCATCTCTAACCAGATTAGGCACTGCATGTCCTAGTAGTGTAATACAAATAAGTACCCCTGGTTCTGGTCCTTTTAAGAAAATAAATAATGTAATAAACACCTTCAAAAATTTACATACAAATATAACATTCATTACATACAAAAATTACCTACCAGGGGGTCCTCTTTTCTTGGTTGCTACTTCCTTAGGAATAGGTAGTGACACACGTAGGAACTCCATTATCTTTGGTAAATGAGGTTTAATGCCTTCCTGTATGGCAACGGCAACTAAGCCAATTGCTGTGAATGACAATGCTCTTTCCTTTTCTCGACCTCTTAAACTGGCAAGTAGGTAACTCACACTTCCCTGAAGATGCCTGCAAAATATTGCTGGTACAAAACTCACTTTCCTGAGCAAATATGAAGTTGTAATTATATGGTGATACTCACAGACTAACAAATTTATCCTTATTAAATGCAGCAAGTCTTGGTAACAGTGCCAACAAAGCTTGCTGGACATGTGGACTTCTTGACAATCTTTGGGCAAGGGCTTCAGTACAAATTTCATCCATTTTTTCAGTTACCAATTGCTTGCAAGCTGCACTCTCACAAAGAACCTGATTGTGACCAGACCCTGATATACCTGGAGCCACAAATTTTTGACCACGACCCAGCGGAGATTTTAACCTTGGCAACAAATTGATCCCCTCCTTTAAGAAGCACAGTAATCTTATTGCAAAAAAAATATTATGTGACATTACTAAATAGTAAATAGGTACATACAGAGTGATGTTGCGTTTTTGAAGGAGGATTTGAAAGTTTTGTATTTAGGTCTTCCTGTGTTCTCTCCCATTTGATATTGGCACATCTAAGTAACTCATTGAGCACCAACAAGGCACCATGAACTCTGTCATCTCTATTGAAACCCTTTTCTCTTATATAAATATCTTCTAAGCCTTGCTTGGCTTCATCAAAACATTGCTTGTACCATTGGGGCCTTTGTGTTTGTTTGGTTGTCTCCCTTTGAGCAGTCACCACAAGAGCAGCTCTCAATGCATCAACACCAGCTTCTCTTATTGCAGCCTTTGGATCTCTAATAGCATTAAATATTAAGTCAAAAAATAACTGCACTTGTTGAAAAAAATAAGTTGGCATTGAAATAGCTAGTTCTTTCAATACTAAAACAGCAGCATGTCTTTTATTTTCATGCCTATCCCCTCCAAGCCACTCAAATGCTCTTTTAACTTCAAATTCTACATATTCAGCTGTACAGGTGCCTGAAACTAAGGCTAATTTTCCTACTGTTCTTGCAGCGAGTTCCATTACTCCTATATCATTGGAAGGAAGTAAGTTTCTTAAGTAATTCATGAATCGCGATATTCTGGTGCTTGTATTTCCTATGTCTACTCCAATTATGCATTCTGCAAAGACAAGGGAAATCCAATTAACTAAATATTTATTTAACTGAAATTTGAAAGATAGAAAGAAATTCACAATGAAAGGTGAAAAGAATGCGCAATGTTCTCTTACCAATGGCCAAAATGCCACCTTTCTTTTCGTTAACATCCGAGCCCGATACCATTTCAAAAATGTGACGATTGAATTCGTCCATAAATGCGGTCAATTCTTCCGGGGATACCTCACGTAATTCGGTTTTTACATAAAGGTACAGATCTTTGGCCGTTTTCATGCGAACATCGGCATGACGGGACTTCAGCCCGGACACAAATTGCTGCATTAATGCACTCGACATCGTGATCGAGCTGGAAGGTTGTGTTTCACAATTTAACACTAATTTACATGCTACATTTTTATTTATGTGGCTTTTGTGTAAATTTAAAACTACTTTGAACGAAAAATAACACGGAACACCTCGACTTATATAAAACGCGTCCCTACTTATCGCAACTGTGCAATGTTTATCAGCTGGTACGATGTTGCGACAAAATGCGAAATTCTAGGACAGGAAAATTGTCGGCGACACACAAACGCAGAGAACAACCGGGGATTTTGCAAAATTACAGCCCATGTTTAGCATATAAGAAATTAATTTTGCAGGCTAACAAGATTTTCATGTGCGCATGGTCAAGTTCTCTTGATTCACGTCTGCTATATCCACTTAAGGGCAAGTGTTGGAATTTTCGTTCGAACGAAAGAAGGTAGGTTTTTACTTGCCATTCATTTAAAATTTTAGAATATATTTAATATATCTTTGTAATTGAATCATTTTGTATGCAAAATAAGTTGGACAACCAGAAATATATTCTTTTCCAAGTTCATTCATCGATCGTACTTGTTTGCACGACACTATCATTTTCTC
The DNA here is from genome assembly GCA_037055365.1 of Polyplax serrata. Lineage (NCBI taxonomy): Eukaryota > Metazoa > Arthropoda > Insecta > Psocodea > Polyplacidae > Polyplax > Polyplax serrata. Next base: position 15,965 of record JAWJWE010000036.1, on the reverse strand, counting down.
GTTCACATTCCCAGAAGAAAATATCCCGCTTTAATTTCTTAAAGTTTTAAATAAGTTTAAGACTCTTTACGTCTTAGCATTTTTCTCTAAATACGGAGTTGCGCCTTTAACCATATCAAATATTGCGAAGGTCATTATCAGATGATGCAATAAAACAGTCAAGGTTTACTTGCTTGAGCCTCCAAAATTCTGGTTTCCTTAAATTTTGCTATTTATCGTTGCAGCGGTTTTAGACAATATGGGCGAAGGTAACGCGGAAAATGGAAAGAAAATATTTGTCAGAAGTTGCGCTCAGTGTCACACCGTCGAGAAAGGCGGGAAGCACAAGGTCGGCCCAAACCTGAACGGTTTGTTCGGAAGAAAAACCGGTCAAGCAGCCGGCTACTCATACACAGATGCTAACAAAGCCAAAGGTTGGTAAATGTGCCTTTCAAAAAGACTAAGGCCACATGAATAAAGTCAGAGAAAATACACCTGTTTTTATTTTTCAGGCATTACTTGGAATAAGGACACACTATTTGCCTACCTTGAAAATCCAAAGAAATACATCCCAGGAACTAAAATGGTTTTTGCTGGTCTCAAAAAACCAAATGAGAGACATGACTTGATTGCTTATTTAGAACAGGCTACAAAGTAAATTTAAATTGTAATTGAAGTCATGTTGTGCAGAGAGTTAGATATTTTCTGCCAGAGACACACAGTAGTGTTCTGTGTTTCTGTTTTTAGTCAGAGTTGAAACAATTTCTTGATGAAATTGACAAAAACTTTTTTTCTTTTTTTTCATTTTTACACAATTTAAAACTGCCTCTAAGAGGAAAACTATACCTTGTTTTGTTTTGTTTTTTGTAATATCTCAATTGTATTTATATCAAAGTATTTATTTTGTATTGCCCCAAGTATTTTTCACCCAGACATATACATACATACTGAGAGGTATGTAAATCAATTTATTATATACATAATGAATTCTTTAATGTACTGTTGTGATAAATTACTGGTGTGGTGGTAATAAAATGAAAAAAAAGAACAAATCACCCTTTTTATTTTTCTTTTCTTTGTCCATTGGGAGCAATGCTTTATATTATCCAATAGCATACTCTTTCAAATAATAGCTTTGAATAATTGCTCAAATGTATTTTTCAATTATCCATTTTACTCCAACTGATCTTAACCATCAAAGAATTTTCAAATGACAACTTAAGTAAAATTCTAGATTTTGATTTTATTTTTTTACAACAGCTCTTGTGACAATACATATTCAATAAATCCCCTCAACAAGGTTATTATTGGTCTTAAATTTAATCCAAAAGTCATTCATCTTTGATTTGAATATTTCCTACCATTTTCTAATGGCTAATCCCTTTCTCTTGTAACTATATATCAACAACAATGATATTACCTTTGCAGATTAATCTACATAACTCTTTCAGTTGTTTGCTACTTTACATAGTTTCAGATTCTTAACATTCTTTCCCATCATATGACTTGTGAGAAGAAATCTGTTCAATCAAATGTCTAAAGTGGGTCAAGTGCTTTTCCAAGGCCGTTAGGCTTATGACATAAATTGCATAGTATTATTGAGATTGTCTACTCATTTTGCCTAAGTGCAAAGTGACATTTCCTTCACAAAAGTAGAGTTAAAAAAAAGCAATCTGGTATCAATATACATAAGTATCTGGGTCTCATTCCACAAGAAAAAATAGTTTTAACCTCTCCATCTGTTTTATATACTGTTAGTAATTTAACTGTTCAACATCAAGATTAAAGAGTAGTATTTTGAGAAGATCTTATGTTTTTATTGATTTTTGCAGTCACTTGTTTAGGTCCTCTTTAAATTTGTTGCCTTTCTTATGTCGTCTGACTTACACATTCTGTCGAATGATTCAAATTTCCGAATCACAATGTGTTTAATATATATATCATAATGCAGTCCCTTCAGTGGTATCCGCTCGTTTATATCTCTATCTAAAGTATCACCTCTAATTTCGTTGTTTTTTTATAAATGACGTAGATATTTTCTTATGTGCTACCTGTTTCTAATCGTCACCCTCTGAATTTGTGGATTTGCCATGCGAATCAAAGTCGTGTTCCTCCTCGTCTTCAACGTTCAGTCGTCCCGCTGAAGCCACAGCGGTAGAAATGAAATTAGAGACATAGAGTTCGACCGTCTCCGTGTCCGTTTGGTCTTTCATGGCGTTGTCTAGTACGTCAACTACAATTTCGTCGGCTATTGTGTTGGCCGAAGTGATACGGGTGCATCTATTGAGCAGCTCGGAGTACTTTTTCTTTTTCAAATAACTTCTGGCCGTTTCTTCCAAGTTCGACAGGCTTTTGTGATGCACAGCAATATAGTCCATTATTTCGCGACCTTTTGTTGGCTGGGGATTGAATGCATTGAAATCAAACCACTCCTTCATTTTGTCATCGAAACTTATGTCGCTGTCGGAAAGGAAGTAGAGCCTCCGGGGTAGCCTACTAACTTTGGCTAAGTTACCCAGCACCTGTTTTGTCATTTCCGTAAGGAATTTGACCCAGAACGGAAGCACATACGGCTTAAGCTCGCGAGGTTCATCCTCGCTGGGTATCTCGACAAGTTCGCTGAAAAAAATTGGTGAATGCTTTTTCTTCGGCTTTTTTACGTTAACCACAACAGCGATTTCTGGTTCCAATTTTTCTGGGGCTTGCACCTCTTCCGAATCTGATGAAGGCAGTGAATTATCTTCTTGTTTCTCCTCGGGTTTTGTTGTTTCCGGTTGTTCTGTGGTCATCTGTGGAACTTCCAGTGTGACATCCAGAGGCGGTGGTGGTGGAATCAATATTTCATCTAGGGACCCCATTTTCGGGCTTGACATATCTTGTTCGACGGTCTCCACACTAGTTTGTTCACCATCAATTTCTTTGTTTTCATCACGGTCAACTTTTTCTGTTTCAGCAAATTTTGCACAAAACTTGGTGAAATCAAACTCAGGAGTTTGCGCTATAATTTGTCTGCATTTTTCTTCGTCGGTCAAAGGAACTTCTACCTCTTCCTCTTCTTCTTCGGCAACAGCTTCTTTTTCATCTCCCTCTTCCTTTGGTGGGTTTTCCAGAAGAGCTTCTTTAAACATTTCATTAAAGTATAGATCCCATAAATCATACACAAAATTTTTTATTTCTGACTTGGTCTGGTTTTCTTCAGCGATTAATTCAGCGAGACTGATAGACAAACTCAGTAAGGAGGCTCGTGTCACCATCGAGTGTTTGCTGATGAAACCTCTACAACTGAATTTGTCTCCGTCCAACCATTTGTGAACCTGAGTGACAAAGTCAGTTTTCAAATCGCAACCCTTTTCAATAATATATGACTTCAGCCACCTAAAAGATCGGACATCGATCTCCTCCGGCTTCATGTTAATTTTTTCAGCCAGGAGTGCGTTTAGATCAACCAGCTCCATGTCAGAGTCGCAAGGTCTCATTTCGTTTTCGGGAGGCTCAGGTATAGTAGAAGACGGACTTTGTGCCCCCTCCCCTTCTTCTTCCTCTTCTACCAATGATGGGGGTGGAGGTGGTGCTCGATAGTTGGGATCGTAAGCACATACACAACAAGGGTGACCGCAAACACAAGCAGGTAAGGGGGGTTTAGTACCCTCCTGGTCTTGCTGATCTTCCCGATACTCATGTTCGCCGTGGTTAACGATTTCTTCTTCAGATGTAGTGCTACCAGAATCCTCCGGGTATAAAACTCTCTCCACCAATTTTTGCTTTTTGTTGCCACAAATCTTGAGGTATTGATCGTAGAAATAATACATTTCCAATAATCCAGTGGTCATTGCACCGAATAATATTTCTTCCGTATGGTCGAATATAACTTCATTTCTCTCGAAAACGAGATCTTTGATCCAAGATGTCTCGGGCGTGTATACAACTTCCTGCATCCATTTCCGAACCTTCTTTTCTATACATTGCAACTCTTCCGGTTTGACAGCATTCTCCTTCTTCCGTAACCATCTTAACTTATATCTGCTTATTTCAATAAGGTCTAGAAGTGGCATTCTTTCCTCTTCTGTCTTAGGTACTCTTTTTAAATCGTACCGGCACCTACTGAATAGGCCGGAAAGTGTTGTATCTATTTCTAAAAGCTTAGAACCAATACAACAAACATCATCTGAAGGAAATTTAGCTTTCAATTTGTTCAAATTACTCTCTACTTTCTTTTGGAGCTCACAACAGGGCTTTCCTTCCCTATGCGGCAATGGCTTTTCCTCAGCCTGTACTTCCTTTTTCGATACATTCCACATGGGTCTATCGGATATGTGATAATTGTCTCCCTTGTACGTTTCCTGCAGGACAAAAGACTGCACCCATTTCTGCATTTTGTTTTGGAAAGCATTAATCTGCGGGGACCGCAACTTCATTTTGATAACTTTCTTCGTCACTGTGGAGATCATTTTCTGTGCTGTAGATATTATCTGGTCAACGAGCCTTTTGACATAGGATTTCTGACAAAGTTCCAGCTCCATATTAATGCCTCCCAGCATTTTGTTGTAGAGTTCGTGACCTACGGTTTCTCTGATGTCGTCGAGCGTTGTCATTCTGGTGAGAACAGCCATAAGTAAGTCGTACATGAGGACTTCCACTATTTCGGTTGCACTTGGCTTCAGCACCCTGTAGAGTTGCCTTTTGAGCTTCCTAAGGTACCTGGCCGAGTCTTCTAGTATATCTTCCGGAATGGAATAAAGACCTTGGAAATACAATTGGATGTTTAAAATTGAGGGTACATCTCCATCGTCCAAGATGTCAGGTGCTCTTTCCTTTTTGACCAAAGCATCTGTCAGGGACTCCATTATGAGTCTGACAACCTGCTCACTAATGTTTTCAATTACTTTCGGTTTCTTTTTGGGTAAGGAGACCTCTTCATATTTAGCATCGACATCCTCAACATCTCCCAGGTCCAGTTTTCCACAGCTTTTGATTTCAATTTTCTTCAGCGGACATTCGTACATTGTTTCAATACTTTCTATAATATTCAAAACCCGTGATCCCTCCAGGAGTTGACCAAATGCAACGAAATTTGTATCCATCCACGTGCTCGGATTTAATGTAATGAAAAACTGGGACTCGTTTAGGTGTCGTCCTCTGTTAGCCATTGACAAGACACCTCTTCTGTCATGGCTGACTCCAAAGCCCTCGTCCTCGAGGGGGTCACAAAAAATACTGAATCCACCCCCACCCGTTTTATATTGAATGTCACCACCCTGGATCCATCCATTCTTCACTATCCTGTGAATTCGACTTCCTTTGTAGGAGAGAAGTGGTCCTCTGCTTCCTAAGCAGAGACATTTAAAGTTTTCACATGTTCTAGGTAGAAGATCAGAATACAATTGAAACGTTAGCGTCCCTATGTAACTACCATCTATGCAAATATCTAGGTAGCAATAAGTCCGCTGTAACGAAAATAGAAAAAATAGCACAAGTCAAAATTTTTTCAGTATATTTTTTCTTTTTTTGCGACATAGAACATTAGTTGTGTTTTGGGTTTTAAGCAGAGGAAAATTTCATTTCATATTGGGAGCACCGGGTACCGGGTATGTTTTTGCATGCGCCGCGGCCCAACCTTCGCGGGAGTCTAAACAGCAAGAACAAAGTGTCGTTTCGTTAACCAAAATGACTTTAGATTCTTCCTTGTAACCATTTTTAGAGGACAATCCAAGTTTATCAAATAAATAACAAACTGATTAATATTGTTTATGTATACCTTGGATTTTCTCAGATATGTTATATAGTCTCTCCTGAAATGCTCCTTCATTTGCATCATATTCTTCCGGGGTACGTTCTTCAGGAGAATGTCACTAACTGTAACTATCTTTATGAGTTCAATGTCGCTTCCCACAAATTTACCATCGAAAAAAACAGCGACAGGTCTTCGGAGACACCAGAACCCACGTCCCAGAGTCTAAATTCCAAATCCCCAAAAAAGAATGCAAATTAAGAAAGAAAATTCAACGTTTCAGACCATTTTTTACACGGAAACAATGACATTTATATTCTTTTCTTTCTTTCCTACCTGTCTCCACTTAAGCAGTTTCTCATTCCAATCCAAATCTAGAAGGCCGATAATTTCAGGTGGTGGAAACCGCTGGGGCAGTTTCCTGTGAAGCTCAAGGGCGCAGTACTTAGCCCTCTGAAATGCAAAACTGGGTATAACTCCAATAATGCTCACTTTTTTAACCTTTAAAATTTTTGTCAGCTTTTTCTCTTGCATTTTGATTTTATTGATCTTCACCCGAAAACTACGAATTCATTTACAACCGGATCCGCGCGTTTTTTGCCTTTGCATATGTCTGAACTTAGACGTTTAACAGTTTTGGGATTACTTTCGAAATCGTGAAAAATTGTTAAGTGCACTCGCAGAAAATTAAAAATAAAAAGTACAAATAAACACCGGGAGATTGTTGAAGGCGGATATGAATGTGCCAGTCTGGTGACACGTAAATTGAAGTGGAATGTTGATTTCTCGAAAATTTAATTTTTATTACTACAAATATTTTCGATCTTTCAAAATCAAAGTTAATTATCTAAAAAAATAGGTGATTTTTTTCTACCACCGGATATCGAATAATGTAATTTTTTACTTTTGTACTGTGTACAACTCAGGAAATGTCTTTTCCGGTGTTTCAAATAACTTATCAAATACTTTCTGCATTTTGGGTAATAAATACATAGATGGCTTTTGGAGTAGAACTCACCTGTAAGGACAGGTAACCAAGAGAGGCATTTCACATAAGTGATGCATGAGATGATGGTTACTTAGAATGTTACTTAAATGTGGACGTTTCTTACACATAAAACTTATGTCTATCAAAAGTTGGGACAATTTTGACAAGTTTATTTTTTGATATCCATGTCGGTCTTGATATTCCTTTATTTTAACATTTTAATTGGAAGAGGACCGCACAAGGTAAATAAAATGTAGATTCACATTAATGTAAAACTTATATTTAAAACATCAGGAAGCCTGTTTCAACAGCAGTTTAAGTACTTTTCAGCGGCATCAGCCAAACGTCTACTTTCCCGCAAAAGAAAAAAATTTTCTTGGTTTCCAACATTTGGATAGTGCCATAAATGTTCACGGTACGAAGTACAGACTTCAGTATGTTGATAACTTTAAATAAATCATGGTACCGACAATTCACAACGTAACTGAATGATTATTCAATCATTTCAAGTATTTTAAAAAAATGCGTGAGAATGAATTACGAAGAACGTTAAATGCAGTTGTCCGGTTCGATCCAAACTGAGAAATAAATTAAGTTGTCAAAACATCGTTTGCCCCTCATTTAAACATTTCAAAACTGTCAATTCATTTGTCTAATATTTTACTTATTGCATTCGCTAATTATTTCTCTAGTTTCGTACTTTTTCACATTTGTATGCTCTTAGCACACTCTATCTCCCTCTGCAGTTCTGTCTTCTTCTGGGTATCCAATTTTTATTCTTGCTTTCAGGTAACCGATTCAAAAATTTTCACATGTTTTCTTATTTGTCACATTCAACCTGTCCTTTTTTCCTACCAATTGTCTACTATGACTCTTACGTACTCTGGTTCTGATGCGGTTCCTCTGATTCTTTCTGTTATTTGCTAATCTTTCGCTACCCAATTCAGTCTTACATTTTCTCTCCCAATCTCAATTGCGCCTGCTTTTTTGTTTTCTAGAATTTGCTTCAACTTGACAGGGGGGGGGGAATTTTTCTCTTTTTGTTAACTTGACAACTCCTCTTTCGTAAGCAAAACATTACAACACGACTTTTTTATTCCCGCCATTCATGTGACGCTTGACACATCAGTCACAACCAAATGTAAAATACGAAAAATTATTCATCAGGGTATATTTAAATAAATATTACAAGTTTTCCGTTACCTCGTGGTAGTGGAAAAAACTGCTTTTAAGTTAGGTCATCGCACCCTCTCCTCAATCTTAAAAAGTAATAAGAAAAATGAGAATAAAAAGTACTTGCATACAAAGATCCGGATAGCTTCCGGTTAATATTTTCCTCAAGAGTATTTTGCTCAGACATGATGTTACTCTAAGTCTTTTTATTTCATACCCAATGCAACATTTACACACAGAAATAAAATAAACTGAGTTTCATTAAAATGATTAAATTTTAAGTCAGTTGAAAATTAATGGCAAGAAAATTTATTATGGTGCGTTTCAGTTAATCGAATAAATAATGAATTAACCATCAAATTCGAATTCACCAGACCTATAGATTTTTGTTTAAACTTTTAAAAAATAAATATAATAATAATGATGACGATGGTGATGATAATAATAATAATAATAGCAACACGTAGTTTACATACTTTCGATAGAAAGCCTACTTACAAATAATTTTCACTGATTTTCTCTCAAAAAATATGGGTTTTGTCTCGTTTAGCCGTTTTTTTACAGTCGGAATCAAACGTAAATAACAGTACAAATATTCCGACGTGGTAAGGCCGATCAAGTGACAATAAAAATGAGTTTCGAGGAAACAGAATATCCTTCCCAATCAAAAACGTAACGGAATTTTTGTATTTTGTAATTTCCACCAGTTTTTATTCTTTTTAACAGACACCATTTACGATATCGCTTTTTAACGACACAGCTTTACTGCTTTCGGAAGAAACTGGAGTTCCAACTAATTCTGCGGCTGAAATAGCAAAAAATGGATTGGAAACTTTAGTAAGCCACCTCCATCACAGATAACCACGTGATACGTACTAAACAAAACTAGTAATAATACCTCAGGTAATAAATTATTTGATGTCTTACTTCAAATCCCTCCTACCTCCTCCTCCCGGCTCTAGTTTATCTATAATTTTTGACATCTTTCGGGGTTGATCGTACGTATATATTCTGGGAGCGATGATCAAAGCCGAACGTTTAATAATTACATTAAAACTTAAAAAATAAGTTCAAAACGTTATTAGATAAAACTAAAGAAATACTTTTATACTTTCAGTCTGAAATACTTTTGAACATAAGCTTGACAACGAGAAAAATTCTACCCAAATAAAGAAATTGAAGGAAACGACGAAAAATCTTATTGAGCGGTGCAAAATTTTAAACTTTCGTCAGCTAAATCATTCAAATAATGCAGAAAAATATTTTGCATTGTTCATTTTGCTGTATCATGTTAAGAGGTTCCCGAGTTACTGCTGTCATTGCTTGTTTCTTTCCATTTTCCTCTTTAGAATATTTTAAAATGAAAAAATTAACCAATTAAATTTGTCAATGCTTATTGACCATGAAAAACCACAGACTTGGTCATTCACTATTATCAAGGGATGGTGCTGATAATTTATTCTGCTAGCGTTTTCTCTTTTGTAAACCATTTAAGCTTCTGTAGATGTGACCAACGCTCCTTTTGGCGTGTATGCTGTGGCGTTCGGATCTAATGTTGACACGGAATTTTCGGCCAAATTGCGAAGACTGTTCAAAGGACCAAAGCCATTGTCTGAAAAAAATTTTTAAATATATGCCTCAAATAAAGTAACAAATATTTAAATATATGTAGTACAGGAGAATGTTTTATGCTTATATTCCATCATACAGCCAAGTATGCCAAGGAGAAGAATAAACTGAACATGAGGAATGGTGCGGTTTAAGTGACAATTCCTGAAATGAGACCCGAAACGTAGACCCATTCTCATAAATTGTAAAAGTCATACCAACCGCTAGCAAAGCAAGTGAGATGCCCATCCGACAATCGAAATTTTGATGTACCCGTTGATGGCGGAGGAGACGGACAAAATGTTTCGCTTGGCATGACTGCCAAAACCTGGGCCATTTTTCCTTTTAATTCTTCTAACTCTTTCTCCTGATTTCGAATGACATCTGAGTAAAAAAAGTGCAATTTACTACAAAATATAACTAAAAACAGGGCCTCGATTATTAGATCAAACAGTAAACCTCACTTTCACGAATTTCGAGTTGCCTCTTGGCTTCACCAAGAGCCGAAAAGAGATCTAACTTTATTTTGGTTTCCGCGCTCAGACTATTTTCTAAGTGTGCGTTTTTTTCCTGCATTGCGGATAGTGCAGACATTAAAATCTCCGTGTCGCTGTGGTTTTCTTTGTACTGTCGAAGATTTTGTATTTCCCTTTCTCCAGACAAAATTCTTTCCTCCTTTAATTTTAGCTCACGTCTCAGTTGTTTCGTCTCAATTTCTAATTCCCGCCGCCTGGTCCGGCAGTTCTCTGTACACTCTCCCCTGAAGGAACAGGTAAAAGTGATCTATATTTCTGTTGTACCGAACCTTATATAATTTCTTTAGGAAATACAAACTTGGTGAGTTGAGCAATAGCAGCTGCCTGAGCAGCCGCCGCCTCCTCTGCCTTTTTGGCTTTTCTTTCTGCTGCCAACTGAGCTTCACAAGAATTCCGCGCCCGTCTTTCCTCTGATAATTTCTTTTCCAGGTGATTTATAGTTTGTTTATCTGTCTGACGAGCCGTTACCAGACCGTGCAAACGCGTTTGTAAGTCGTCATTGTGATGCTGTAGTTGGGTCAGTTCATTTTTCACGGAACGTTCACAACTATTTGCGTTAGCCAACTGAGTTCGAAGATCATTTTCTAATTGTCTGCTAACCTGGAGATCAATTTTGAGTCTTTTCACGTCTGCTTCCAACCTACTTAAAGCAAAAAATTAGGATTATTGGTCACTTTACAGCAGAGCAATGTTCATTGTGTAAACTTTCAACAAGTTTTTATTTCTCCTGTTACATCAAATACCAATTTACAAGTGACCAACCTCTGCAAGCAATCATCTCTAACAGTCAAATTTGCATCTCCATGTGACTCTTTACTTGATTTATTTTTCTTATCTCTTTGACAATTTATTGTATTGTCTTGAGCTGGCCTATTTGTACTCCATTTATGCCCTTTCTCTTGTGAACGAGAAGGAAATCCTTTTGTGATTTTATCACCTTCGCTCGCGTCAAAATCATTAACAGAACTAAAAAACAGGATAAAATTTGTTGTTTAAACATTACTTTGTACCAATGATGAACATTCATTATTTCCGTCTTTCAAGAATTTAATTATAAGCAATGTGCATAATTACTGACAAGTTAAAAATAATATTCATCAAATTAACCAATCAGACTGTGGAACAAAGATCAGAATAATAGTAACAGTAACTTACGAAACTCTTTCAATAAATTCCCCCTCTGAATGAACTAAGCCATTTGTAGAGTTATGTATTACTTTCCTCTCTAACTGATCCTTATCAGGATCTTTCTCAATAGACTTTTTGTGATTGTTCTTGATTGGATTATTAACTTGAATTGAAGCTCCATTTGATATGCAGCCACTAAAAACTTTGTTATGTTCATCTGCTGAACACTGAGTACCTGAAAATATTTGTTACACATGTAAGTTGATATTACAATTTAACTATTCTACAATACATTTAATTTATATTTACAAAAAATTACCTTTGCTTTTGTCAAGACTAGTTGAATTTAACAAAATAGAAATATTGGAAACTTCCTGTTGAACAGGTAATGACTGCTGAAGCAATTGCATATAGAAATCGTTTTCCTTTGCAACTTCTTTTTGCTTTCTTTGCCTCATTCTATAACCTATGTAACTCTTAAAACCAAAACCAAATGTAACCACAGGATAACCAATGCTGCAAATAGACATAGAAGTTGTCAACAAAATATTTGGGCATAATCAACATATGCAACAACAATTCAAGAAAAAATTGAGGCAATAGGCATACCAGTGTGCTGCAAAGGGTCTGCAGATATCCATGTGAAAGGGAAGTTGCCTAAAATGTCTTAGGCGAATAGCAGCTTCAACATAAACAAAAAGCATACAAAGAATAACTGTAGGCAGGCATACTCCTTTTTCTGTATGCCACACATATTGGACCCACACATAAGTACTTGCTAAGAAAAATAACCAGTGTACTGGTATGAAGAAAAAACAGATCATGTCTGATGTTGCTGCTATGCAAATAAAAAATACTGAGAATGCCTGAAAGAAAGCATTCATACACTATTAATTTAAAAAGCCTGAGGACAGAATGTTAATGTGAGCAATCAATATTGATACATGATATTGATACAACCAAATATAAAAACATTCAAAAATGAACTCACCAAACCCTGGTACTTAAAGGAATCATAAAAACTCCTTAACAAAAGCCAGAATGGCCACAGAAATTCAAATCGAAATTCTAGAATGAAATCGGCCAACAGCACAAAGGCCCATAATATAAGAAATTTGATGTATAGCAGAGTGCTGAAAAGAGTAATTGCACATGAAATAGTGTATTTCTAACCACCAGGTGAGTGACAGGAACAGATTTTTAAAAAAAGAAGTGTTTAAAAACCATGAATGAAACACGCCAACAAGAAAGAAACCTGTATCACTTATTTGGTGAAGAATTGTTAAAAATGATTATACAAGGCATTACAGGAAAAATTAGGTATATCCATTAAAGTATTATAAATTTTTAGGTCAGCCATTTTAATACACATATGTCGCCTATTCAGCAGCTCACCTTCCGGAAATACCTTCCGTTATTTTGGTTCGCTTTATAGGCCTCCGAAGCTTGCCACCTTCGGCATTTCTTCTCTTCATATTCTTTAAAACTTTCTCCAACAACTATTCTGTTGTATTCACAATTTAACATAAAATAATTGAGTATTTCCTATTAAATGAACATTCTTCAATCCCTTTTGTTGTCATTAGCTTTGATGTGAAATTTCCCCGTCGATAAAAGCGATTCAGTAAACATGGTTACATTTTAACGTTGTTCGAACCTCCATATTTAACTTTTCATTCATAGGTCCAATGAACGGTTTCCCTTCATTCTCGGTTGGTAGGACTGAAACACTGTAACTCTCGCGCACTTGACAGCTTGTTTTACCTTTGAAAGCGAGAAGCCATTACTTCGCGGTATTTGACTCTTCTCTTCGGAGTTTGTGATTAATAATTTCGAACAATGGGCGACAAGGACGGAGGTAAGGATTTCTCTCTAGGACATAGCGTTCATTTTCAATTTGAAAGGAGCCGCCGAATGGTGAACAGCAGCGGAACGAGTAAAAGCCACTGTTTGTTCGCCGGTGGTTGGTTTGGTTATGTGTCGCAAAGTTTGTTTACTGTCGATTTCGCTTCAGAGAATTTCGACGACGCTGTCGAGGAGAGAGTTATCAATGAGGAATATAAGATATGGAAAAAAAACACGCCTTTTTTATATGATCTCGTGATGACCCACGCGCTGGAATGGCCGTCATTGACAGCACAATGGCTTATAGATGTTACACGTCCCGAAGGGAAAGATTACTCAATTCACCGATTGATTCTGGGAACTCATACATCGGACGAGCAAAATCATCTTTTGATTGCTAGCGTTCAATTACCCAACGAAGATGCTCAGTTTGATGCTTCACACTATGATAACGAGAGAGGAGGTGGGTAAAGTTGAATAGTAAAATAGTAACCCTGACTCTTGAAATACTCCTCATAAATAATAAATAAATCATATAGAAAGAAACAACAGTTCCTTTCTTCTGTTTCAGAGTTTGGCGGTTTTGGGTCAGTCAGTGGCAAAATAGAAATAGAAATCAAAATAAATCATGAAGGAGAAGTAAATAGAGCAAGATACATGCCCCAGAATCCATGTGTCATAGCCACCAAAACCCCATCAAGTGATGTGTTGGTGTTTGACTACACTAAACATCCATCAAAACCAGATCCCAGTGGAGAATGTCATCCTGATTTGAGATTGAGGGGTCACCAGAAAGAAGGTTATGGTCTTTCATGGAATCCAAATTTGAATGGATACTTACTGAGTGCTTCAGATGACCACACCATTTGCCTGTGGGACATCAATGCTACACCCAAAGAAAATCGTGTTATAGATGCTAAAACCATTTTCACAGGACACACTGCTGTTGTAGAAGTAAGAACTTTGATGAAACTCATTAGGCTTAGGTGATAGAATAACTATAGGAAAGTTGTTATATATATATATATATATATATACATATATTATTGTTTTTGTTACATATAAAAAACATTATTGTTTTTAATTGTTTGTATTAGGATGTTGCTTGGCACCTCTTACATGAATCATTGTTTGGATCAGTGGCAGATGATCAAAAACTGATGATCTGGGATACCAGGTGTAACAACACATCCAGGCCATCACACACAGTGGATGCTCACACTGCTGAAGTGAATTGTTTATCATTCAATCCATACTCTGAATTCATACTTGCAACAGGAAGTGCTGATAAAACAGTAGCACTTTGGGATCTGAGAAATCTAAAATTGAAATTACATTCTTTTGAGTCTCACAAGGACGAAATATTTCAGGTGGGCTATTATGAAAAGCATAATTTAAGTACATCTTCCATCCAATTTGAAGTTATCACATTTTCAGAATGTCTTTCACTTACAGGTGCAGTGGTCTCCTCATAATGAAACCATTCTGGCGTCAAGTGGAACTGACAGACGCCTACATGTGTGGGATCTCAGCAAAATAGGAGAAGAGCAATCAGCAGAAGATGCTGAAGATGGTCCTCCAGAACTTTTGGTACCAAAATAATTTACATTGGTTTATTGATTCCAATTGTATTGTCTAGCACATACTTAACTATTGTAACTTCATCAATTACAGTTCATACATGGAGGCCACACAGCCAAAATATCAGATTTTTCATGGAACCACAACGAACAGTGGGTCATTTGCTCCGTTTCGGAAGATAATATTATGCAAGTATGGCAAATGGCAGAAAACATTTACAACGACGAAGAACCAGAGACCTCAGCATCCGAGCTTGAAGCTGGTGCATCATAAAGACGTAACAGCCATTAAATGAAATTCTTAGCAATTCTAACATCATTATAATTTATTTGTAACGGATTTTTTCAATAATGGAGGTTCAAATGTTAAAAAGCATGAATGTATTTTTTTAGTGAATTATGTATTATTGAGCCGAGGTTTGTGTTGTTGTTATTAAAGTCTTTTAATATCATGGATGTTGCATTTTTATTTAATTAATTCCTTTACATTACTTTTGAACTTTTTATTAAACTCCAACTTATGGCTGTATCTTCAAACATGCGTAATTGCGAAACAACTTATGTGCGGTACCGTAAATTAATAACTTCAGAATCTTAAGACTGGGCAACAAATTTTGTAAGTATTCGTTCTAGTGGCAGTCAAATTAGCAGTACGATAGTCAGTCATACGATACTAAAATTTGTTTTTGATACACATATGTAGCCTATTCAGCAGCTCACTTTCCGGAAATACCTTCTGTTATTTTGGTTCGCTTTATAGGCCTCCGAAGCTTGCCACCTTCGGCATTTCTTCTCTTCATACTCTTTAAAACTTTCTCCAACAACTATTCTATTGTATTCACAATTTAACATAAAATCTATGTTATATGTGCAGTACTGTAAATTAATAACTTCAGAATCTTAAGACTGGGCAACAAATTTTGTAAGTATTCGTTCTAGTGGCGGTCAAATTAGCAGTACGATAGTCAGTCGTACGATACTAAAATTAGTACGATTCAGATTATCTCTAAATCGAAAAATAATTTCAACTACAAAAATTAATAAAATGGGTTTATTATGAGATTAATACATAATGTGTCATTTGTACAATTAAAAAAATCAAGTTCGGTAATATATTTACAAATTATAGAATAATATTGTAAACAAATAAACTAAGTAGCACATCAACAGAAAATTACACAAAACTTAGGAAGCACCCACTTCAAGCTCGGATGCTGAGGTCTCTGGTTCTTCGTCGTTGTAAATGTTTTCTGCCATTTGCCATACTTGCATAATATTATCTTCCGAAACGGAGCAAATGACCCACTGTTCGTTGTGGTTCCATGAAAAATCTGATATTTTGGCTGTGTGGCCTCCATGTATGAACTGTAATTGATGAAGTTACAATAGTTAAGTATGTG